>CM022391.1:129446438-130815237 GCA_011833715.1 Carcinoscorpius rotundicauda | reverse complement strand
TGCTAACAATAAAAAAGACGAAATATATGAAACGTTACAATATTTTTTTACAGATGACGCTGTTTACAAACTGTTTTTAAGTGAGTAGGTTGTTAGTCTTTTGCACAACCCCCAAACAGGAGGACCTTTTCTCTGCCCACCGAGGGGAAACAAACCCCTGATTTTAGCGGTGTAAATCCGGAGACATACTGCTGTATTAGCAGGTGGCTTCGTATCCTTACCGGAAGATTATTTAAAAAAAAAATCACAAAAACCAACAAAAAATAATTACTGACAATAAAAAGATAAAATATTTGAAACGTTACGAAAGTGAAACGTTATAACCTCTTTTTTTCTCTTTATCGAATTGTTTTGATAACAATAACGTCGGTGCATTTATAAATATCTCATTTTCTCGCTAAATAACATTCGTTTTACCTGTCTGTTTGAGCAGTTCTTTATTAACATGCTTCTCAGCTACACATTATTATTCAAATAGTATCACACCGAGATGGCAACCAGACTTGGTATATAAGGGCCGTAATATACAACAGCACGAGCATCTTGGAAATTAACGATGATCCATTTCAATTTCCGTCTGGGTTTCGAGTCGTTAATTAAGCTGCTCATTAGCGAACGTGGATATTTCGGCGTATTTGAAGACTGACTAGGCTGAAATAGCAAGATCACCTTCTATGAGAATATTTATATGACAATACGACGGCGAAAATAAAATAGATTAAGAGGTTTCTATTTGATGATTTCCATAGCTCAAAAATAGCATAAAATAGAAATCACCTTGTAAACTTAAAAACAAGAAGCTATAAAGCAGTGGATTTTATCTTTCTAGTTCAGCAAGACCGGCATGGTCAGGTGGTTAGGGGGCGCTCGACTCGCAACCTGAGAGTCACGGGTTCGAATCCCAGTCACACCAAAAACATACGTGCCTTTTCAGCAGTAAGGGTGTTATTATGTGACAGTTAATCCCACTATTCGTTGGTAAAAGAGTACCCCAAGAGATGGCGGTGAGAGCCACTGAGCCCCCTGTTGTTAGTTTAAAAAAAGAGAGAACGAAATTAGAGCTGTATTAACATTAAACAAGATCATTCTCGTGGAGCTTTTACGTAAGCTAATTACACGTGCTGAATAACATTGTAAAGGAACGAAACTAGCCCAATTATGAAGAGGGGAGATCGAATTGTAATAGAACTATGGAACAGGCTTTGAGGAGTCTTTAGAATAAGTTTGTTCTCTACATATATGTAAATACATGGTCGTAATAAAAACATCCAGCAATCAGAAATAAAACCCGTATTCAAGTTCAACCTAAACCGCAGCACGCACTGATGTATTCTTCCGCCGAAACATTGTTATTTCAGTCAGAAGAGCACGTGCACATGTTTTGTCTATATTCTTTTTAAATTCGTTGTAATAAAGAAAGGTTTGTTTCCAATACGCATCATGTCATTTACATAGGGAAACCAGTTTCTTTGCCTTCAGGACATTTGGCAACAATCCGTTCAGGTTCGATCACTTGACCACGATAAAACAATCGTCTGTTGTTTTTTTGTTGTTTTCTTCGTCAAAGAGCCCGGAGATCTTTATCTCAAATAACAATTCTCGGTCTTTAACGTTCGGTAATAATAGAAACGATGAATTACCAGACATGAAGAACGTAACATTGTAAAAACTAAAGTGGAAATTTATCATGCAACCATGGACGCAAAATCATGCTCAGTATTTTTTTCCAGTACTGTCGCGAGGGATTAATCATCGTATGTAATTTTTCACATAATGTTTGAAGAAATAGACACCAGATACGATGTTAATAAAACTAGAAAAACTTAAATTTCACATGAAGTGGCCCGGCATGACCAAGTGGTTAAGGCCCTCGACTCGTAATTTGAGGGTTGGGGGTTCGAATCCCCATTATACCAAACATGGTCGCCCTTTCAGCTGTGTAGGTGTTATAATGTAACGGTCAATCCCATTATTTCTTGGAAAAAGAGTAACCCAAGAGTTGGCGGTGGGTGGTGATGACTAGCTGCCTTCCCTCTAGTCTTACACTGCTAAATTAGTGATGGCTAGCGCAAACAGCCCTGGAGTAGCTTTGCGCTAAATTCAAAACAAACAAATAAACAAATAGTTTAAGGCCACTAGTGGCACAACAACACGTCTGCGGACTCACACCGCTCGGAATCGGGTTTCGAAAACCTATTTTGTAGCTTTGTGCTTAATTGTTGTTGTTTTGAATTAAGCACAAAGCTACGCAATGGGCTATCTGTGCTCTGCCCACCACGGGTATCGAAACCAGGATTTTAGCGTGTAAGTCCGCAGACATACCGCTGAGCCACTGGGGGGCCACAAAATTATGAAAGAAGTATAAAAATGAATCAGTCTTATTAGAGCTTTGAAGGGAAGGTGATTCGAGTACTTCTACGATATTCATGAATTGTGATTTAAAAAACAACAACTATTTACTTTGCTACGGAAACCAGTAGATTCTCTAGATTCACTACACTCTGTGATAGGATAAGGCTTTTATGGATATTTTGAATGGTCCCCTGCTGATACAGCGGTAAGTCTACGGATTTGCAACGCTTAAATCAGAGGTTCGATTCCCCTCGGTGGACTCATAGCCCTATATGACTTTGTTGTAAGAAAAACATACATATATACATACATCCCTTCTGTAGAGTCAGCATATAACCAGATGTAGCTTTGCTCTAAAACAAACAAATAAACCAAATATTATAGATAGTCAGTACTGTTAGACTGGGAAAAAAAAATCATAAACATGAAAAGCGAAATGAAAATCGCATAAAACATATTCACACGACATTTGAAGAAATCAAAACACTAAATACGATGTTAATTTGAAAAAAAAACTAGAAACTTTTCATCACCTGATGTCGGGGCTGGAACTTCATGTGAATTGTTTGTTTGTTTTTTTGAATGTCGCGCCAAGCTACGAGGGCTACCTGCGCTAGCCGTCCGCTATTTAACAGTGTAAGACTAGAGGGAAGGCAGCTAGTCATCACCACCCACCGCCAACTCTTGGGCTACTCTTATACAAACGAATAGTAGGATTGCCCGTAACATTATAACGTACCCACAACGACCCTCAGATTACGAATCGAGCACCTAAACCCACCTGCCCATGCCGGGTCTGGAGCTTAAACAGATAAAGATTACTTGAATATTGATGATACCTAAATTTAACCCGATGCTATTTAAAGACTGGGACAATTATAACCCAAAAATTTAAGTTCGATGTTCATAGTTGGCAGGGCGCAGATAACTCTAACTTTGCTCTTATCAATAACCAAACCAATTTTAATGTTTTTAATGGCAATTTCGGGATAAATATTTATGTCCCTGGTGCACGGTTATTAGAACACAAGATTCACGAATCTCTTAACTAAAAAAGAAAATAAAACACGAAGTTTATGTTTAAAGTTTACATGCCAAATGTTAGATTCTGAACCTTTAACAATGAAACAAAGATTAAAACGCGGTAATGCTACTCTTTGTATTATCACAAGTGCGACTGCCTCACCTAAAACGAAAAGGAAACCAATGAGAATGAAACACTGAGTTGGAAATAACATCAAAACGTTTAACAAAGAATGGTATGAGGGAAAGTGGGTGTGGCCTAATGGTCATCGTGCCAGGACTGTGGAACCGAATCTGTCTTGTTTCGTTTCTTTTTGTGTCGTGAAAAACGCACTTTGCATTTTCGAAGCCATGGACGCAATATAAAAATAGCCCATTGTGTGGTTTTGTGTTTAACTGCAGAACACACAAACAAGCAAAAACTGACCACTAGCGCTTGCTTTAGGTTTTATTTTAGTTACGAAGCGGAATTGTTATAAAACTTCGGATATTTCAGATCACTATGAATGCCTACAGTCGCATTCTGTGTTTTCACATATAACTTTAACATTTCATGTTTCGATTGAAAACTTTCCAGCTTATTTTTATTTTTACGAATATTCAATGGCTCAGAGATGGAGCAATGTGTGTGTTTTTTTCTTATAGCAAAGCCACATCGTACTATCTGATGTCTCCACTGAAGGGAATCAAATTCCTTATTTTAACGTTGTAAAACGGTAAACTTACCGCTTTCCCAGTGGCGAGAGTAAGTCAAAGGACTGACGCTCCCTTCTGATGCCTCAGGGGTAAGTCCGAGAATGTATATTGCTATGAATCGGGTTTCGCTACCCGTGATGGACAGAGCACAGATAATCCATTGTGTGGCTTTGTGCTTAACTTCAATCAAGCAAACAAAATGTAAGCATAAATCTGCATAATGGGCTATATAGGAGTTACTGTCACTCTTTGTGTGTGTTTTTAAATTTTTCGTAAGGGTAAATAAAGGCTATCGGCGCTAGCCGTTCCCAATTTAGCAGTGTAGAACAAGGAAGAACGCAGCTAGTCGTCGCTACCCACCGCCAACTCTTGGGCTACTCTTTACCTACGAAAAGTGGGATTAATCGTCACATTTTGACGTCCCCACAGCTGAAAGGACGAGCATGTACGTTTGGTATAACGAGAATTCGAACCCTTGACCCTCCGATTACGAGTCGAGCACCCCCTAACTACCTGGCCATGCCGGATCAAGTCACTGTCAAATTCCAGCAGATAATACTGACACAAATGTTGACGGATACCACGGAATGGCTCTCTTCCCTTTGTTATTTCTGTCCAAAATTATGAACGATTATGAGCAAAAGATTTTGTATAGCTCTGCGCGAAAATTCTATGAAATAAAATTGAAATAAAGACAATTGGAGCCGCTTTGAGACTGAAAAACTACTAGACAAGACAATTATAATTATCACAATTATTGTTGTTGTTGTTTTGAATTAAGCACAAAGCTACACAATGGGCTATCTGTGCTCTGCCCACCACGGGTATCGAAACCCGGATTTTAGCGTGTAAGTCCGCAGACATACCGCTGAGCCACTGGGGGGCTATCACAATTAATGTCGCATTACATGTAAATATTAGTTGTTCCTTTTTCCATGTTTTTAAGATGGAATTTTAAGATGCCATCCTGGAGTTACAAGTAGTAAATAAGCGTTAAAATATCCATCAGATAAACCTGTTTGCTCTTTATTTTCGCGCAAAGCTACACGAGGGCTATCTGCGCTAGTCGTCCATAACTGAACAGTGATATACTGTAGGGAGGGCAGTTACTGAACACCACCCACCGCCAACTCTTGAACTACCATTTTTACCAATGAAAATTGAAAATGACTGTCACATTACAACATACAGCTGAAAGGCCAAGCATGTTTGGTTTGGCGGAGATTCGAACCCATGACTCACAGATTGTGAGTCGAGCGCCCTATAGCCACGAGGTCATGTCATGACTATGATTATTTAAAATATGTAATTGTTTATTACATTATTACATAATGGTTTAAAATATGGTTTATTGCGGATTATAATCACAAAATTCTTCAGATTTCTTGCATTCGAGACCAGGGTTACATGATGGGTTAATTTAAGTGTATTCACCAAGGGTATCAAACCCCAGCTTTTAGTAGAGGGAGAAGGGGCATCTCTAAAAACATTGTTCCAACTGTCTTCACTTAAAGTGAATTTCAGTGAGCTATTTACCAGTCGTCAGCGTAATCTGCAGGTCGCGGGTTCAAATCTCCGTCACACCAAACATGCTTGCATTTTCAGTCGTGGGGGCGTTATAGTGTGGCGGTCAATCCCACTAGTCTTTGGTAAAAGAGTAAAAGGTAATGGGTGCTAAATTAGGACAGCTAGCGCAGATAGACCTCGTGTAGCTTGGCGCAAAATTCAAAAACAAAACAAAACAATCATCAGATGGCCTCACAGACCTGGATAGTGTTTGGTAAATTAAAAACAAAACATTCTGTATTTACAAAGTGGACTTTAATTCTGCTTTCTGTTTGTGTTAGTTTACATAAAATTAGTTAATATAAGGGAACACCTTTATACCTGCACTAATTGATAACTTAATATCTAACTGCAACGCCCCCTACAATACCATGCCCTGTTTATAATCTCGTCCCTTAGACATGTGTCTTACAACGGTCACTTGCAAATTCTTTATTTGTTAACTTGAAGATGTCTTCTGTTTTAGTAGTAAAGGTTTCAGTACTCGCACCAGCCTTCCTGAGATACATTTTCATTGGTTATCTTCCTATTCTGTGAATATTCTTCTATGTTCTTAAAATGCTCAGAACAAATTGGCCGAAAAACGTCCGTTCCATTTACACACCTCACTAGTTCTTTGAGAGCCATACGAAGATATACGATAACCTCGTGTTAACGTATTATGAAGAGACACAGTACTATGTTGAGGCCAAAACAACCTGCTGTGGGTCATAAACAGGAGTGATAGTACAGCGATTTTCCACTCCCTGTGTCTCAAACTGTGGTTATACAAACTGTCACGTATTTTTAGTGGATGTTCTCTACTGAACTCTTATCTCACAATATGACAAATATTATGAAATACACGAGATATAAAAATATCTAAGTTTGTATTTCTTTCTTTAACTTTGCACTGAAAGTACGGAAATTTTACTTGATAGAAAAACATAATTAACTTTCATGAAGTTTTTAGGATTCGGTACACTGATAAGTCTTTACAGTTTACATTTAAGAGTCAAATTTAGTTTAGATGTAAGGTACGGGTGTAAAGTTATTTAAAAAAAGCCCCCCAGTGGCTCAGCGGTATGTCTGCGGACTTACACGCTAAAATCCGGGTTTCGATACCAGTGGTGGGCAGAGCACAGATAGCCCATTGTGTAGCTTTGTGCTTAATTCAAAAACAACAACAACAACAACAACAAATTTAAAAAAAACAGCTCAGATTTGATCAACATTTTTGCGCATGCCTACGCGTAAAGTCACGTAATATATTGGCCTAAGATGCTTACTATGGCTAAAAGTGAAATTGAGCGTATTTAGTTTTTATAGCTGTGATTAAAGACAACTGATTTATAGCAGCAAAACTATAAGGCGAAAGGAAGTGCAAATATATAGGTATTGATTAGGCCAAGCAAACTAGAGTAGCAGTTTCGAGGTTTCATAATAATCATACGAGTGGGTAGTTACTATTCGTTATTTATTGCTAACTTTTAAGTACAAATTTACTAAATTTTATGAAATTTTCCTAAATAAAGAGTGTTTAGCGTCATGTAATATCAGCTTAAGCAATTAGCGCAAATAATGACATTTGATACGACTGTACCGAGAGCATGCGGCGATGACAAGAAACTGTTAATCTAAATTTCATAACGATACTATAAAAGAAGTTGTTAAGAATGTTTTAGAAAAGGAAAACTACCATCATATATTTTAAAGAATATGGTTGGTTCTGTAAGCTATAGGTCTGTTCCAAATTATGGAGTTGCGATCCTAAATCTAATGTTGGTTGCTATCTAATGTCACTTTCTAACTCGCTGTGTTATTGGGGTGTTTGAATCCCCGACAAACCAAACATGTTCATCTTTCCAGCCGTGGGGGCGTTATAATGTGACGGTCAATCCCACTATTCGTTGGTAAAAGAGTAGCCCAAGAGTTGGCGGTGGGTGGTGACGACTAGCTGCCTTCCCTCTAGTCTTACACTGCTAAATGATGGACGGCTAGCGCAGATAGCCCTCGAGTAGCTTTGTGCGAAATTCAAACCAAACCAAACCACTTCTAAGGTGTTCTTAGTTAAATGTACACTGACTAGTCCGAACGTTAAACCAAAACACTTAATCAATGAATTAGCAGTAGTGTAGTGGTGAGTGGGTATAAGCGGCTATACACCTTATACTTACGTTAATTTTAGGCAATATTATACCTTACCGGACTGGGATTTAGGTCTTATAGACCTGAGAATGCCAGGTTCGATCCTCATCTCTTCTTCCTTTGAGCAAAATGCCCAGATCAACCTGATTCGTACAAAATGCACACCCATAATGGCTCTGAGTCGATATTTGGTAGATCAGGTGCAGAAACATTTTCCGGAAGGCCCGACCGCGACGAGAGTTGCCGAGACGTCACGAAGGCTCCACGTGAAAATAATCGCATTTCACAGTTATAAGCGTCTCAAGTTTCATTAGCAGTACTTCACATCTGGGCAGTTCGCCCCACGTTAAGCTCACGCAGTAGTCGAATTACTATTATTTTCAGTATTTTGGTTTTCTATTCCGAACTGCGTGAGACATCGAAAACCGTCTAAATAAATTTTACAAAATAAATTAAATAATTATTGTCACATATGACAGGTGGTGGAAAAGTATATTTGAGAGTAATTTTCGTAAATGCCATACATTTTCATTAGAAGAGATTGGAAGTAGGGTATCCCCTACTTAGGAGCCCAGACACTACTCGTCACTGCAAATCAGGGACATAAGTGCTGTAAATTAGACCTCTACCCTCCAGCATATGCTTTCTTTTCCTTTTTGTGAATTAGATGTGTTAAAGCTAAACAAATAAAGCGATTTATTTTTTTCGTTTTATTAACTTTCCTCTCGTACCACTGTCATAACACAGCATCGAAACCCGGTTTTTAGCGTCATAAGTTCGTAGACATCCCACTGCACCACTGGAGGCGCTGCTTTCGAAGGTTGTTTTTGTTTTGTAGAAGGAACGTCATTTATGTCCGGTGTGAAACTGTTTTATTATTTATTATTTCTGAAAACTTGTTTTGTTTTGAAATTTGCCCAAAGCTACTCGAGGGCTATCTGCGTTAACCGTCCCTAACTTAGCAGTATAAGACTAGAGGGAAGACAGCTAGTCAACATCATCCACCGGCAATTGTTGGACTGTTTTTTTATTTTTTACCAACGAATAGTTACATTATAACGCCCTTACGGTGAAAATTCGAGCATGTTTGGTGGAACAGGGACTCAAACCAGGGACCCACAGATTGCGAGTTCAGCGACCTCTAACCACTTACCCAACTAGTGTATAAAAAACAACAAAAATACTCATCAGAATTCCGTAAACAATGGTGCGTAGTTTTCGCTCCCTACAACGCTGAAGTTCGATGTTCTATATCTCGTGCTGGACAGAGTGTAAATCGCCAATAATGTAACTTTGCACTAAAAGCAACTCAACAAAATCAACGAGTTAACTTGCTTAGTTTGTTTGTAAACTATAAAGCTACCCCATGAGCTATCTGTGCTGTACCTACACCAAGTACAAAACCCCGACATTTAGCGCAATAAACCGTCAGGTTTGTCGTTGTGCCATTAGATGGACTTGAGTTTGTTATTTGACATCTATTGTTGTTTACTTAGTACAAAACCACCCAATGAACTATCAGCACTCTGTTCACCGCAGTGAAAACAAGCTTGAATTTTTGAGTTGTAAATCTGTCGACTTGTCGTTGACCTCTGGCGGGATAGACAGAAAAAACAACAAGGATTATTCGGAATTTCTCCTCTCTAACAAATCTCCGGACGGTTTAGACTTACACTTTGTAAATCTTTATAAAACAAATGCTTGCTTTTACAACTAATTAGAGGAGACGGCTTGGATTTTTTATATAACGCTTCTGTTTTTATTTATTGCGTAACCGAGAAACTAAAATCCAAAATATATTTACAATTTCAGATAACTGCTAGGATATTGCACAACTAATTTTTCAGACCTATTTCGTCCATAAGTCACGTGTCAAGATTTATATCGCTTGGTCTAAAGGCTAATGGTATTCATTAGAATTTTTAATTTTTTTGTTTTTATAGTTACAGTGATTAAGCTGGCCGTTGCCTTGAGTCGGGTGTGGCCTAATAGTTAGTGTGTTTGAACTGTGAACCCAAGGGTTTAGGGTTCGCGACAAGAACGCATTTCGATGTGAGGTCAAAGCATAGTACATCGTAATAGATTTTGAAGAGTTAAACTATAGAAAATGACAGCTAGTCACTATTACCCACCGCCAACTCTTGGACTTGACTTGTCATTAAAGTAAAAAAAACAACATAAGAATGAAGCAACAAAAGGCATAGAAAACAAGTGGAAAAACATGAAAGAGGTGTATTAGAAACTATAGAAGAAAGGTAGCGAAAACAATGACAAGAAAATGGGTGGTAAAGACGTAAAAATTGTTCTGTGAAACGTAATAGAAGGATTAGTAAAACATAAGGAAGAGAGTATTGTTTGTTTCTTTTGAATTTCGTGCAAAGTTACGCGAGGGCTATCTACGCTAGCTGTCCATAACTTAGCAGTGAAATACTAGAGGGAAGGAAGCCAGTCATCACCACCCACCGCCAACTCTTGGGCTCCTCTTTTGTCAATGAATATTGACCCTTGCATTATAATTCGGATGAAAGGGCGAGCATATTTGATGGGACGGCAGATTCGAACCCGCCACCCTCGGATTAGGACTCGAGTGCCTTAACCACTTGGCCAGGCCGGACAGGGGTAGGTCGTTATGTGACAATATTACTATTTTTACAATATTATTAGATAGTTTATAGCTCAGAAACGACGGAATACGAGGGAATACTTAGTTTATATTATGTAACTTACTTTAAAATTTGCGAATTTTTTCATGGAATAAGAACCCAAAGAACTAACGACTTATTGGGGCCGATTAAGCCAGTGGGTTCCAGAGTATAATTTCCCCGTCTTTTGTGTAACGTGATAACTATATAAGCGTGCGTTTCTGACTAGGAAAAATGTTTTACTTGTGAAAGCGGTAGTAATAACTTTCAAAACCAACAACAAATTTTTCATAATGCAATTGCGACGCCATCTGCCAACAAGGACGATTAATTTCGTTGAAATTTTACGCCCAGACACCAGAGTGAAACTGTCAGACACACACACAAAAAGGCGAGTTGGGCTTGACCTCTTGTGTACGCTTTTCGTAAAGATAAATTACACATCCGGAATGATGTTTAACTCGTATGCCTTAATTTGTCGCCTGAATAAACACCACGCGCGCACGCGCACACATACACAGAGTAAGAACAACAAAAATAAATACGTGTACATATTTTTATATAATTAAAAACAAAAAAAATCCTTTTCAGCAAACTTCGCTGAACGTATATTGGACACAATTCATCACTGTTATTACAACCACGTGTTTCGTGGTCCATGCCATTAGGCCTACTTTTGCACCTGTGATGTTCCTTATTAGATGTGAAGCTATACCTCATTCTTGCTCTCTCGTTAATAAAATAATGTCACGCTCGTAGTATACAAAGAGACCTTGTTCGAAAGATGAGGCTATTGACCAAACTCGATTATTATATCACACAGTCTTAAGTTTGACATTTGACCCTTTTATGTCCGTTAGTAACAAAGATACAAGATAAGTCATAAACATTCAACAAGTGGACCTTCTTTAATCCTAAACCTCGGGGAAAATAAATCTGTCACTGACGTTCCACGTACTCAACAAATTAGGTTACATTATAGTTGCGAATTCTGAGCTTGCTGTTTGTAAAAACGTGGGTTGCTCTTATCGTCAGCAGCTGTGTGGGCTAAACGTTCAATGCCATTTATTTGTTTATTATTCTCTACATATAGATATCCCAGTTGGATCATTGAAAGTGTACATTAATTATAATTATTACTTTCTACAAATGAAATATTTTTTTAGTTAGCTGTTTGCTTGCCGGAAACGGAAGTAATATTTTCAGTTAACAGATCAAAGACGTTGCTTGTTAACGCCGCAAAACAAAATCACCAGATTCACCCTTTGTGTGACCCATAAGCTTGCTATTTCTGGGATAAAAAGGTCAACATGTTTGATGTAAATACTGGTTGAAAATGATCGAATATTCAATAAGTACTTCGTTGCTGCTATAATACTTTATCAGGCATAATTCTTATTCATAAGGTTTAGCAAAACAAACCAAAAACAATAATCCATCTTCACGCCACTATAAAGAACATTAAAGGTTGCAATTATAGTGATAGTACTGAATGGTTATCACGTTTATAAAGTAGTATATATTAGTCGTTATTAAAACAAAATTTCGCCTGTGAAGGTTTGAAATTTTTATCGTCAGCTCGATATAATCTGACATAAAAAAAAAAGGAAACTGTGATGCTATTTTAAAATGTTTTTCTTTTGAAAAATAACTGACATCAAGTAAGAAATTAGGCTTAACTGAACTGTAAAACAACTGTTTGCATTTATAGCTGCCCCCCAGTGGCTCAGTGGTATGTCTGCGAACTTACACGCTAAAATCCGGGTTTCGATACCCGTGGTGGGCAGAGCACAAATAGCCCATTGTGTAGCTTTGTGCTTAATTCAAAAACAACAAAAACAACAACAACAGCATTTATAGCTTATAATCAAGTAGATGGCTAGGCCTAACTGAGGAAGTTAAGCCGAACAGATTAGTAAAGAACGATTTGCACAAATGGAGTTTGAAGGCTTGCGATTAAAATAGGAAACCTAATTATGTGTCGATAAAAAACTTTTAAATATATGACATTTATTTACTTAAAACTACCCATGTATTATAAATGACATTTAAAATATTAATAATTATTATAAACAATCCTAAACTTAAGATGTGTTGCATTTATAGAAAATTTAAATTAATGTAACGGTTGTGATTCCCTGATATCTAACGTGTGAGGGGAATCCCCCTCCCGATGTTAGCGTTGTAAATCCATAGACTTACCCGTTACCACTGAGGGGACAAAAATCTCAGAAAGATTTTTGTATTTGCTCAACACTTCGAATTTACATGTTTTTTTTGTTGTTTTTTTTATCGAAACCCGTTATTTGTCTGCAGACCTACCGTTGAGCCACCAGGGGACGCTTTTTGTTGTTGTTTTTAGAATTAAGCACAAAGCTACACAATGGGCTATCTGTGTTCTGCCCACCACGGGTATCGAAACCCGGATTTTAGCGTGTAAGTCCGCAGACATACCGCTGAGCCACTGGGGGGCGACGCTTTTTGTAGTGAAGCTTCTTTAAGCCACACACTGAAACATATTGTTAAAGTGATCATTTGTAAGATTACAAACTTTGTAGCACACATGTAAATAACATAACATAAACATTCTTGTTAAACAAAGAAAAAATATCTTACACAATTAAAAGATCAAAAATTTGTACAGAAATTACACAAAGTTACTCAAACGGAGTAAGTAACCGATATACCTGAGATGTCTGATAAAAATCATGTTATTTGTGTATGTGGAAATGAGATCACCTCTAGTGACAGTGACAAAACATTTTTCTCCGTCTCACCTCCCAGTCGTGGGAATGTTATAATGTAATAAAAGAATAGCTTAAAAGTTGGGTGCGGGTGGAGATGACTAGCTGCCTTCCTCTTGTCTTACATTGCTAACTTAGGGACGACTAGCGCAGATAGCTTTGCGCGAAATCAAAAAACAAGCAACACATTTTAGGCGTATTAATTTCATATACAGAGTGTTCGGAAAGTCACTGTGCAGTTTTGTAATCATATTTTATTCAGTCTATTTCAAGCCAGCAACTAATAGCAGTGTTTAGAAACAAAATAAGAAGGATTCAGGCCTGTATTTATGCCAAAGGGGGTCACTTTCAACACTGTTAATAATTGCCATTCATATTTACCTCCTGTATTGAAACATGTCTGTTAATAAATATATAAAAGTGCACGGCTCATCTTGAAATCTATCACTGAGGCTAAGGTTCTTTTCTGGTATGTTTGACCTGTATCGCAAACTTTTAGCTTTAGATTTCACACCCATAGTAGGCAAAGCATAGATATCTCATTGTGTAGTTTTGCGTTTAACCAATCAATCAATAGCCGGATGCCAACCGTGAAGTTGAACCTGTTGTTGTTTGTTGGTCTTGTTTTTCCATGATTGGTCCACGATGTTCATGTTGACTCCTCAATTCAAGCACCTAGACAATACCACTATCTATGTGTTGGTAAAAGACCAGCCAGAGAGTCGGCGGTAAATGTATTAATGTTATGTTAGGGACGGCCAGTGAAGATAGGTTCAACCTGCACGAAATTCCAAAACAAATAAAGAAGCAATATAACGTACCGAGATAATACCGGCACATCGTCTTACAAAAGAGTGCGCCATCAGTAAGATTATCCGACTAGTTTGAAAATCTCTGTATTGCGAATTTTAGAAGGTACAAATGCTTATTTCTAACTTGTTTGCTGATTTTAGCAAGTGCTCAATTTTACATACATAACGGATCACGTCCTTGTCCACAAATCTGATATTACAAACATTCTCAGCATAAAATGAAGTGTTTTAAAGGACGTAAAGTATATAAGACTGAAAGCTAAAATTATCAACCATATAGATTGGGGTCATGGGCTCATATATACATATTATTTAATTTTTAAATATAGCCCGAACTGAAAAGAAATGGGAAGGTATCCAAGTGGTTTTTTTTCTAATATATACCCCGCAATGACATAAGGGTTCATCTAAGGACTTGCAACGCTAGAAACTGGGTTTGATACCCGTAATTGGGGAAGCATAGATAGCCCATTGTGCTTAAGTTAAACATACAAACACCCTTTCTATTATACTGCTACTTATGAAAACAAATAACAGTCAATAAGAGTATATTTAATTGTTTGTTTGTGTTTTTGAATTTCACGCAAAGCTACACGAGGGCTGTCTACAGTAGCCGTCCCTAATTTAGCGGTGTAGGGCTAGAGAAAAGGCAGCTAGTCATCACCACCCGCCGTCAACTCTTGGGCTACGCTTTTATCAACGAATAGTTGGATTGATCATCACATTATAACGCCTCAAGGGTGAGAGGGCGAACATATATAGTGCGAAGAGGAGTCGAACCCGCGGACCTCAGATTTCGAGTCGAGTGCCTTAGCCACCTGGCCATATATGTGATTTAACAACAATTATATTATTTATCAATAAACATTTTACTTGGTCAGTTCTGATCAGCTGATGACCGTTATTTTTTGGTAATTTTGTTTTTTGTTTATAGTCTTATCGGGCTTACTGACGTGACGTGAAATGTGCGTTATTTGTGGATTGAATAGAGTTTATTGTTTAGAGTGCACGGACGACTAATGAATCCAAGAATTTGTGGTTTGCGTCTTCTTGCTACAAGAAAAATACACTGCATATTTTGTGACCGTGAATTATTTACAAGAACGATAATCTAAATTCTACTGTTTGGTCAGGAGTCGGCGGAAGACACTGTTGACCAGTTGCCTTCCCTCTAGTCTAGTAATTCAAAATTAAACACGATTATATGCAAATAGCTGAAAATTTCTAAAGAAAAAACAACTTGAACTTTATCTCACGTGGATTTTCATAACCAGTGTGCAGGAAATCAATTGAAAAGGCCCAAGATTCGATTCGGGATGCCGCTGGACACGCACTGTAGTTTCATTAGTGCTTGCGTTACAAGAGTGACAGTCATCTCCTTTATTAACCCATTACAAAGCCCTTTTAAGAATGAATGAAACCGACTGCGTATCTTCCCACTGGTACAGAATGCAATTTAATCTTTAGCCCTTATGTCAAACGAGGGTTGCAAATTGTTATCCAAATTAATCAAATTTTAGAATTCTTGAATCACTGCTGTTAACACTCAATAGCAGTGAATAAAAGGAAGGAAAAGAATGGATGGGAGATAAATGGACAAAATTGTTTATAGACATCTATCTATAAGCTAATCTTACAACTGTTTATAGATATCCATCAGCTAATCTTACGACTGTTTATAGACATCCATCAGCTAACCTTACAACTGTTTATAGACATCTATCTATAAGCTAATCTTACAACTGTTTATAGATATCCATCAGCTAATCTTACAACTGTTTATAGATATCTATCAGGTAATCTTACAACTGTTTATAGATATCTATCAGGTAATCTTACAACTGTTTATAGATATCAATCAGGTAATCTTACATAGTTTCTTTTTCATAAAAAGCTGATTATCTTCATTGATATGTTCAGTTTTAACAACTAAGACGATATCTATATTGGTATCATTATACAAATTTTGTTGTTCGAAAAGCAGGCTTAAGATTTTATACCAGAGGTTTTTTTAAAATAAAGTTCTAGTCATTTGTTACCATTCTTACATAATGTCTCAAAATCTAACATTATGACTGGCAATACTGTTTAGAACTTCTTGTTAATAAAGGAGAATTATGTCACGTTGCAGGTCTTGGAAGACCAACATGCACTTAGCCATGTGATAGTTTTATACATTTATAAATTAATATGTGTTCTCTTTTCCCACATTTTTTTTACCACCCACTTGGATACTAAGATAACGTCCCCGTAACCTTTCTCAGGACCATCAGTAACAGCGAGGCCCGGCATGACCAAGTGATTAATATGCTCAACTCGTAATCTGAGGGTCACGAGTTCTAATCACTGTCACACCGAACATGTTCGCCCTTTCAGCCGTGGGTTTGTTATAATGGTACAGTCAAACCCACTATTCATTGATAAAAGACTATCCCAAAAACCTGTAAGTTAAAGGTATCCTTGTAACTATAACTTAGTACAACATCATATCTGATAATAAACCTTAAACTAAAGATATGCCTGATAATATAAGATAAAGTAAAGTTATGTCTAATAATGTTCCTTAAGGTAAAAATATGTCTGGTAATGTAGTTTAAGGTAACGCTGATTTTAGAGAAAATACTGTTAAAAAAACAACCTTTGATTGCTCGTAACTTGTCTTTTGTTACTATCGTTGGGTCTGACACGTGTACTTTTTCAAAATGCAATAGTGTTTTATCTTAAACTAAACATTTAAAAACGGGTTCACGAAAAGGGGGTTAAATTGTCACACATAAAAACCAGGTGTTAAATAATATATATAGTGCATTTTCATAATGGTAGAGGGCGGTAAATGCTAGAGTATTGGGTATATATAAAAAAGTTATTTTTGTATAAAAATTAATACTTCATGGCTTCGCTACTTTTACCAGAGAAAACTAGCACATTTGTGTGTTAGCAGTAGATCTACGTACTTATAACACACAAATTTGGTGCTCGATTCCACACGATGGACAAAGTGCAGACAGTTAGTTCACTGTAGGGGTAGCTTTGAAAACTCTCAATAAATGGCTAATCTGCTGCCATCTAGTGAACTTTATATATAACACGATGTACAGAGTTTTATCAGAATTTGTTGTGGTTTGCTTTGTTTGGAATTTCGCGCAAAGCTACACAAGGGATATCTGCTCTAGCCGTCCCTAATTTAACAGTGTAAGACTAGAGGAACGGCAACTAGTCATCATTACTCACCGCCAACACTTGGGCTACTCTTTTACCAACGAATAGTGGGATTGACCGTAACTTTATGACGTCCCCACGGCTGAAAGGGCGAGCATGTTTGATGCGACGGTGATTCCCACCCGTAGTTAGTTGTGAAACAGTATACTTTTGTACATTAACAAAATACCTTCAAGTTTGTTAAAATAAATCACAATAAACACACTAGAATGATAAACCCTTGATCGTATTGCAATATTTTGCGTTCACGATTATTATTGAAAGTTGTTGCCTTGAGTGATTTTTGTTAGAAACCTCTACAGAAATAGTGGTACAAACACTATGTCAGAATATGGGGTAACGAGAAAAGGAACAGATGGAAGTTAATAGAAAATGTAATCACTAGAAACATTAGTAAAGGAGTTCACTCTTACCTGTTGCGAGGTCACTGGTCTCCAAATGAGGGGTCAGCTCATATCCGGTGTAACTTATGGGATTTATGCCTAATACTCAACTAAACCCAAGAATAATATAGGAATATTAAATCATTAATTAGCCGATAAGAACCAATTTTTGCGACTATATTGCGCCATCTAGTAGCTTTAATATTAACCTTCCAGAATAGTATTTTATTAATTTTTATGAAAGCGATTTGATGAAGAATGAACACTGGAGGAAACGTGACTCAGCAAAATGTCTGCAGGCTTACGAAGCTAAAAACTTAATTTCGATACCAATTGCGGACAGAGCGCAGATGGCCCATATAATGTGTTTTTAATAACAACCTAACCTTTACAAAGCTGCACTTTCTTCAGAACTCGTCTGTAAAATTATAAAATCAGTTGCCCAGTAATTTACGCCATTGGTCAGTTATTCGTTGTAAAGAATTAGGTGTAATTTGTTTTTAATATTATTCTGTAACGGATTGAAATGTGGATAAGTTTTTTGATAGATTTTTGAGTTTGTTTAATGTACAAACGTGAATATAGAATGCCTACTTGTAAACGTTTTTAATCATCTATTTATACGTCTATTTTAAAACGTTCTATGACTACAATTACGATACAGTTTAAATACATTGTTAAATACTATAGAATTAACTAGCAGTGGCGAAAATGTAATTTAGAACCACTAAAACCTCGCACATCAACTTAGTAAAGTAAAAAAATAATGTTTTTATTGACTCTCATTTATAATTACCATAAAGTATATAGAAAACCATATGTAGACGTCGAGATGAGAAACGTAACACGTATATACAGTGGAGACTTGTGTATGATACACTGCTTAACCCGTTATGGTTAAAACGTATTTTGTAATACTGTGGTAAGTAACAACTGACAAATGTATTTTGGGTGTATTGAAAAAGAAAGTTTATTAAAACAGATTTTTGAGTCACGTTCAGCCATATTGTGAAGAGCACGTGAATCGTGTGATCATTGGTTTTGATTCTCCTATTAAAGTTTCAGTAACTTTAAATTAATTGAGGTGTCTACTTACATTATTACTTTAGGAGACATATACACAACAATCATGTTCCATGTCTCGAAATAATTATAGAGAAATTGTTACATAATTTCATTAATAGATTCAAGTCACGGGTTAGTGTTTGTTTTTAAATTTCGCGCAAAGCTACACGAGGGCTATCTGCGCTAGCTTTCACTAATTTAGCAGTGTAGGACTAGAGGGAAGGCAGCTAGTCATCACCACCCACCGCGAACTCTTGGGCTACTCTTTTACCAACGAATAGTGGAATTGATCGTGACATTATAACGCCCCACAGCTGAAACGGCGAGCATGTTTGGTGCGCGGGTATTCGAACCCGCGATTCTCGGATTACGAGTCGAGTGCCTTAACCATATGGCCATGCCAGGCTTGACGGGTTATATTGGAACAAAATGTGGACGGAATAACAGGGTGAGTTAGAATTATTTTATAAATCTTGGATTGAGGAACGTCAATGGTTTATTTTAGATCAAAATGTTATGATGTATTATGTGCTATGTATTATCAATGTATTTACTTATCTATTTATATCTTTGTTTGTTCTAGAGTAAAGCCACATTTATTATAGATCAAAATGTTGTGATGTATTATGTGATAGAATAATTTATTCACTTGTTCTCCTGTCTGTTTAATAGACATATATATATGTTTATATTTACTGATGATTTTAATAATTATTTATGATACGTAATAGTTGGTGAAGTGATTAAAACTGTTTTGTTAAAGAATATTCAACATTAATCAACTGTTACTTCTAAGGTTATTGAACATAGTTAATGAAATCTGTTATATTAATATATCATTCATGCTAAATATATAGTAGTGTGTAATAATTATTTATAGATGTTACAGATATTAGTGATAAATCAGTCATGTAAATAATGAGTGAATACGTATTTATTTTTGTATAAAAACTGGTTTGGTTGTTTTATTAAAAAGTATCAAAAAGCTGAGAAAGAGAACTGTATATACATCACGTTTCAAATGACGTTTTCTCTAAACCACTGAATCTTGTTGCCAGAACTCTAACCGACTTGTTTGTTTTAAATTTCGTGCAAAGCTACACGAGGGCTATCTGTGCTAGCTGTCCCTAGTTTAGCAGTGTAAGACTAGAGGAAAGACAGCTACCCCTCACCACCCACCACCTACTCTGGGGCTACTCCTTTATCCACGAATGGTAGGATGATCGTCAAGAGACGAGGTCCTTAGCATGACGGGGTTTCGAACCGGCGACATTTGTATTGGAAGTCGAGTCTCATGACCACTTGGCCATGCCGAGCTTTATTCTAATTGAAGCTTGTAATGAAGATATACAGTGGAGAACTATGGACGATAACCACCTAACTGACCTAAATAATTATAGCGATAATGATAAATTACTTAATCGTTTGGTTATATTAGAATATATTCATGATTGAACAAAATTGCGAATTAGAACTTTTTTTTTTCAAATAAGAGACTCTAGGTGTTGATGGTAAATTGTAAATCAAACTATTGTGGAGTTTTCTCATTAGTTTTTATTTGTTTACTGCGGTAACTATATATTACGGGTTTTTTAAATTGTTTGTTCTAATAGACAAACAATTGTTATACACTATACACGTAAGCTTGACCTGAATTTTTACTTGTTTTTAAATTTCGCATGAAGCTACACGACGGCTATCTGCGCTAGCCATCCCTAATTTAACAGTGTAAGATTAGAGGGAAGCCAAGCTAGTCATCATCACCAACCGCCAACTCTTGGGCTTCTTTTTTGCCAACGAATAATGAGATTGGTTGCACGCTATAACGCCCTCACGGCTGAAAAATTGTTTGGTGCGTTATTAAGAATTACGAGTAAGTTTTTAATATTTACGTATAGGTGGCCCGGCATGGCCAGGTGAGTTAAGGCGTGCGACTCGTAATCTGAAAGCTTGCGCGTTCGAATCCCCCTCGCACCAAACATGCTTACCCTTTCAGCCGTGGAAGCGTTATAATGTAACGACCAATTCCACTATTGATTGATAAGAGAATTGGAGGTGGGTGGTGATGATTGGTCTCACACTACTAAATTAGAGACGGCTAGCGCAGATAGCCCTCGTGTAGCTTTGCGCGAAATTAAAAAACAAACTGACATAGACTTGAGAAAAAATCCCTCTAGTACAGCGCTAAAATAATGGGTGCGGTTCCCCTCGCTGAGCCCAGCAAATGTTCCGATGTGGCTTTGCTATATAAAAAAAAACTCTCCAGAAAACAAATTTTGCGGATAAATTATACATTTCGTCACTAGATGACGCTACTAAAGTTTGTTTCTCGTCTCAATTGTGATGAAAGTGTCATTGTGGTATCTCCATACAAGAATATTATATACAGATATTTATAGATTCCTCTAGCGTCATTCGTGAAGAATTTTACATAAGTTTAAGATAAGCCTAAATTAAAAAGTGATCGTATAAGCTATATACACTGCAGATAATTCTTAAAGTAACAAAAAAAAATGATAAGTGAGCCGATGAGACTGAAACGTGCTATTATTTCTTTCTCCAGAAAGAAGCTATGTCTCAAGTGCCTCTGACAATGACGTTTATGGCCACTGTGAACCACACTGACATGCTCTTCGATAACCTCAGGCACCTGGTTAATTTCTGGGTAGGACTAAGACTGCAGTAACGTGAACTTAAACTCGGTTAACCGTTATCGAAGAGTTTGCTAGAATACTGGTGTAATCACCAAAGGCATGGCGTCTGGTATTCAAACGGTATCAGAGAAAGGGGCCTACGTTGTACGCAAAAATGGCTCAACCTAGCTTCTAGAACACTGACAGTATTTTATTTATTTCTTATCTATATGCAGTAAGAGAAATGAGCTAGGGGTGGGTGGTAGAAGGGGCTAGACGTATAAAGGACATTTAGGTGAAATTTATTTCTGGCAATGAAGCGTCACATCTGTCGTCAGAGTTCTCGTGAGGTTTGCCGGCTAAAACGGTAAATGTTTATACACTACTCTACTATTGGCCGCGTCAAACCCTGTGTCCGGATAAACAAACACGGATAAGTCGTTACAAGACGGTGGTTATCTCTACCCCGTTTTGCCCATTCTCACGCCCAGGGATTCGTGAGTTTTGACGTAACAATAGCCAGAACCCCTGCCAACAACGTGCCTGTATATAAAGATTAATTCTTGACGGTAGGAAATATGATTCTTTCTTTCACAACTTTGATAGCAGTTTTATGTATCTTCACTGTTAAGATTCAAGTTCATCCTGAGCTCCGTTCTCACCGATAAACTTTGTTAAAAGGAACTCAGAACAAAATCAAACAAAAAACAGTTGCTTCACTCGGTCGGTTGAAAATCACCTTGGCTGTTTTAGTTTTAACAATAACTTGTTGTTAGTGCTATGGTCGAGAAACGTTTGGTTGGTATTATTGTTTTCAATAGCTTGATTGTTAATATTGTTGTGTTTAAAGGTTTGGTTGATATTGTTGTTTTAAAGGTTTGGTTGATATTATTGTTCGTAAAGGTTTGATTGATAATGTTGTTTCTAAAGGTTTGGCTGATATTGTTGTTTCTAAAGGTTTGATTGATAATGTTGTTTCTAAAGGTTTGGCTGATATTGTTGTTTCTAAAGGTTTGGCTGATACTGTTGTTTCTAAAGGTTTGGTTGATATTGTTGTTTCTAAAGGTTTGGTTAATATTGTTGTTTCTAAAGGTTTGGCTGATATTGTTGTTTCTAAAGGTTTGGCTGATATTGTTGTTTCTAAAGGTTTGGCTGATGCTGTTGTTTCTAACGGTTTGGCTGATATTGTTGTTTTAAATATTTGGTTGATATTGTTGTTTACAAAGGTTTCGCTGATATTGTTGTTTCTAAAGGTTTGGTTGATATTGTTGTTTCTAAATGTTTGGCAGATACTGTTGTTTACAAAGGTTTGGCTGATATGTTGTTCTAAAGGATTGGTTGATATTGTTGTTTCTAAATGTTTGGCAGATACTGTTGTTTCTAAAGGTTTGGCTGATGCTGTTGTTTCTAAAGGTTTGGTTGATATTGTTGTTTACAAAGGTTTCGCTGGTATTATTGTTTCTAAAGGTTTGGCTGATGTTGTTGTTTCTAAATGTTTGGCAGATATTGTTGTTTACAAAGGTTTGGCTGATATTGTTGTTCTAAAGGATTGGTTGATATTGTTGTTTCTGAAGGTTTGGCTGATACTGTTGTTTACAAAGGTTTGGTTGATATTGTTGTTTCTAAAGGTTTGGTTAGTATTGTTTCTAAAGGTTTGGTTAATGTTGTTGTTTCTAAAGGTTTGGTTAATATTGTTGTTTTTAAAGGTTTGGTTGATATTGTTGTTTTTAAAGGTTTGACTGATATTGTTGTTTTAAATATTTGGTGGGTATTGTTGTTTCAAAAGGTTTGGTTAATATTGTTGTCTCTAAAGGTTTGGCTGATGTTGTTTCTAAAAGTTTGGCTGATATTGTTGTTTTAAATATTTGGTTGGTATTGTTGTTTCTAAAGGATTGGTTGATATTGTTGTTTCTAAAGGTTTGGCTGATATTGTTGTTTCTAAAGGTTTGGCTGATGCTGTTGTTTCTAGAGGTTTGGCTGATGCTGTTGTTTTTAACGGTTTGGCTGATATTGTTGTTTTAAATATTTGGTTGGTATTGTTGTTTCTAAAGGTTTGGCTGATGCTGTTGTTTCTAAAGGTTTGGCTGATGCTGTTGTTTCTAGAGGTTTGGCTGATGCTGTTGTTTCTAACGGTTTGGCTGATATTGTTGTTTTAAATATTTGGTTGGTATTGTTGTTTCTAAAGGTTTGGCTGATGCTGTTGTTTCTAAAGGTTTGGCTGATGCTGTTGTTTTTAAAGGTTTGGTTGATATTGTTGTTTACAAAGGTTTCGCTGATATTGTTGTTTCTAAAGGTTTGGTTGATATTGTTGTTTCTAAATGTTTGGCAGATACTGTTGTTTACAAAGGTTTGGCTGATATTGTTGTTCTAAAGGATTGGTTGATATTGTTGTTTCTAAAGGTTTGGCTGATATTGTTGTTTCTAAAGGTTTGGTTAATGTTGTTGTTTCTAAAGGTTTGGTTAATATTGTTGTTTACAAAGGTTTCGCTGATATTGTTGTTTCTAAAGGTTTGGTTGATATTGTTGTTTCTAAATGTTTGGCAGATACTGTTGTTTACAAAGGTTTGGCTGATATTGTTGTTCTAAAGGATTGGTTGATATTGTTGTTTCTAAAGGTTTGGCTGATATTGTTGTTTCTAAAGGTTTGGCTGATACTGTTGTTTACAAAGGTTTGGTTGATATTGTTGTTTCTAAAGGTTTGGTTAGTATTGTTGTTTCTAAAGGTTTGGTTAATGTTGTTGTTTCTAAAGGTTTGGTTAATATTGTTGTTTTTAAAGGTTTGGTTGATATTGTTGTTTTTAAAGGTTTGACTGATATTGTTGTTTTAAATATTTGGTGGGTATTGTTGTTTCTAAAGGTTTGGTTGATATTGTTGTTTCTAAAGGTTTGGCTGATGTTGTTTCTAAAAGTTTGGCTGATATTGCTGTTTCTAAAGGTTTGGCTGATGTTGTTGTTTCTAAAGGTTTGGCTGATACTGTTGTTTACAAAGGTTTGGTTGATATTGTTGTTTCTAAAGGTTTGGTTAGTATTGTTGTTTCTAAAGGTTTGGTTAATGTTGTTGTTTCTAAAGGTTTGGTTAATATTGTTGTTTTTAAAGGTTTGGTTGATATTGTTGTTTTTAAAGGTTTGACTGATATTGTTGTTTTAAATATTTGGTGGGTATTGTTGTTTCTAAAGGTTTGGTTGATATTGTTGTTTCTAAAGGTTTGGCTGATGTTGTTTCTAAAAGTTTGGCTGATATTGCTGTTTCTAAAGGTTTGGCTGATGTTGTTGTTTCTAAAGGTTTGGCTGATACTGTTGTTTACAAAGGTTTAGTTGATATTGTTGTTTTTAAAGTTTTTCAGGGTGTTCGTGGCTATGTTTTTCTTAAAGCTTTTCTTAAGTTGGCACTGTTGTTGTCAAGTTTGTTGGCTTATATCAACCCAAAACG
Source organism: Carcinoscorpius rotundicauda (assembly GCA_011833715.1). Taxonomy (NCBI): domain Eukaryota; kingdom Metazoa; phylum Arthropoda; class Merostomata; order Xiphosura; family Limulidae; genus Carcinoscorpius; species Carcinoscorpius rotundicauda. Next base: position 130,790,545 of record CM022391.1, on the reverse strand, counting down.
CTGGGTTTAAACGGCTGTCATTAGATTATTTGGTCGATATGCTGTCCTCTAAGTGTTTCATTGGCTCTTTATGTGGTTGGTGATATATTCCTCTGGCAGTATCTTTGTTCCCAGTGTGTTCTATTGGTTCTGTTTTCTTCGTATGTTTGGTTGGAACGTTGTTCTCCAAATGTTATCTCCATCACACCAAACATGTTCGCCCGTTCAGCCGCGGGGACGACAACCACCTTTCGCCAGATTAAACATTTTATTACACAGATTTATTTAGTCTAGATATACATTATCTCATAGTATTATTAATAAGTAGCTGTGGACCCCGTCCCCTGGATGGAAGTTATGTAATTTCTATATTAATGAAAGGTTACCTTGGTGTTTTTTTTACTAAAACACCCATAAAAACCATAAAAAACAAAATGTAAAATCGCAACTTTCCATGCACCATTGCATGAACTCCAGAAATCATCAAGCCAAATTTCATGAAGATCTGTCAACAGGGGGCGAAGTAGTGGTAAAAAGTCGAAGCAAAAAGAATTATATGTATCTTCGTACTTATTCAAATAGCCTCCACACAAAAGTATTATATTTATCGTGTGTGGAATAAACAACTTACTGATCCAATTTAAATCAATTTTTATAATAAGCAGGGAGGAACTGTGCTAACGTTAGTATAACATGTGAATTAGTGCAGTAAATGTGGTATATATCCACGTCGGTGATCAAAGGGTTAATAAATGATCATATGTGTTTCCAGACTCAAATCGAGAGATGGCGCTTATTTTACTTTTTACAGTTGTAGCACCAGTGCTGTTTTTTCTTCAAATTACTAAACATCCGTATAGTATTATTACTGTGTGGGTGAAAAAATACACCTGATCTCTATATGATGCCAGGTTTTATTCTTTCGATTTCTCTGCTCACCTCCCCCAGTGGCACAACGGTAGGTATGCGGACTCACAATGCCAGAGACCGAGTTTCGATACCCGTGATGCGCAGACCACTAGCTGCCCATGGTGTAGCTTTGTGTTTAACATCAAAACAAACGATTGATTGATTGATTTAGTGTTTTATAGCACAAAGCAACGAGGCTATCTGCGCCTAAAACAACGAACAATCGACTTGCTTAGTTAGTGATTAAGACTATAATTCCTCGAAACCGGTATCACTGAACTACAAGTGGTAAATCGAATGATAACTTTAGCTTCATTTTCATTTTCTCAGAAACTGGCTTCTTTAAATCCAACTATCACACCGTTAAAACTAGAAACCAACGTAGCTAACAATAATCACCAAGCAGTTAAAAGTAGAAAAGATGCAATTTTTGTTGACTTTCAGGAAGGATTGTTTGAAGTCCAATATGGCGGCGTTCAATGACACAGGTGGTATTGTGACGTCAGATACAAATTTTTACCTATTCTACTCACCTTTGCGTAGGGTACAAAGCAGGATCAGATGAAACTTCAGTTAGCATACAAAATGATGGACATAAATTATACACTAATAAACCGTGCAGGTCACTGTTAAATTTTCCGCAACACCAGACAAGAACTATCTTCGCTAATCGTCCCTGATATTGTGGCGACAAACTTGAGGGAAGACAGCTAGTCAGCACCTCCCACTGCCAACTCTTGAACTAGTTTTGTCAGATATATTAGTTGGGGTTTGACTGTCACTCTTATAATGCTCTTAAAGCCACAAAGTGTAGAGCATGATTTTATTATTATTATTTTGGTTGTTGACGGTAACAGGACACGCAAACCACGGAACCTCAGATCCACAGTCCGGAACGCTAACCAGTGGGATGCGCTCAGTCTATGATGAAGATGGAGGGAAAGGATAAGGGAAGGGGAAGGCGTTAGTTAAAGTATATTGAGCAGATGATTTATGCTATAAACAGTAGGCGTGTAATCATATGTAGATATATAAATATACTATACTTACATCTGAGCCTGTGTACCGACTAAGCCGTTGACCACCAGCTGAGATACTGAGCGTACATGTGTGTTTATATCTCACATGTGTGAAATCAATGTGTTATATGTAGCTATTGGGAGGTTGTAATGTGTCGTGATTTGTCATCACTCTGCTTGTAACACGAGACCACCTACAAGGTTCAATTTTCTTAACTTCTTTTACTTGTTTTTCTAAGCCAGCGAGTTCTCTACAAACACGAGCGAAATTTCTTCTTTAGTAAGTTCCAGGAGAATATTCGACATCTTTATTTAATAGGTCAATTTATGAAAAATAACATGTTGATCCATCTTATTTCAGATCTAAGTGAGATTGTTTTTCTACATTAGATCACGGTTCTGTTTAAACAGTGCTAGACTTTTCTACATCACAGCATAATTCTGTTTAAATACTGAGTATCTTCTATATTATAACACTGTTATGTTTAAAGAGAGATTTTCAACATCAGAGCGCAGTGCTGTTTAAATACTGTGAGTGTTTTCTATATTATAACAGTTTTGTTTAAAGACAAATTTTATACGCTAGAGCACAGTGCTGTGTAAATACTGTATTTTCTACATCATAACATGATTATGGTTAAATACTGAATTGTTTTTTTGTTTTTTACATTAGAGCACAATTCTGTTAAAATAGAGTTAGATTTTCTACATTAGAGCACAGCGATGTTCCAAAACAGTGAACATTTTTTTTCACTGAGCACAATTCTATTTAAATGTATTGAAATATTTCTACATTTAAACGTGGGTGTGTTTTGTAAGTATGGTGAAAAATATTTGATTACAACTCGTGCTTTGATAAATCAGAGGTTTTTGACGAAACCTTGTTGATGAATACCCAAATGTCAATTTCCGAAGTCACGTGACCAAAACAGTTTCTTATTTTCTTACTTCCGTTGCAGCATGTGCAATATTACAAAACGACGAATGTTTCTTAACAGCTATATCAGCCTGGACTGTTTGTTCTTAAGCAGCTCTAAATGCACAGTGATAAGTTTAAAGACTCTAACACCGCGCACTGAGTAGCTTCGTGTACTTAACTTGTGAGTATTTGTTTTGGAATTTCGCACAAAGCTACTCGAGGGCTATCTGTGCTAGCCGTCCCTAATTTAGCAGGGTAAGACAAGAGGGAAGGCAGCTAGTCATCACCACCCACCGCCATCTCTTGGGCTACTCTTTTACCAACGAATAGTGGGATTGACCGTCACATTATACGCCCTCACGGCTGGGAGGGCGAGCATGTTTAGCGCGACGCGGGGGCGAACCTGCGACCCTCGGATTACGAGTCGTACGCCTTACGCGCTTAGCCATGCCGGGCCATACTTGTGAGTAGCCCCTGAGGATTTAGCTCCGGAACTCGCATCCTCGCGGGACAAATACAGATACATATTTGATTCTCATTCGGTTCTTTTTTGGTGTCAAAAAAAGAATAAAGAGAAATACTGCATTAAAAGTGCACGTGGGTCACCCCCCACTTCCTTACATCAGTTAAGTCAAGCATGAACAAGCCTGGTATGGTAGAAGGTTTTGTTGACTAGCTGCCTTTCATCCAGTCTATCAGTTCAAACGTGGCCCTGCATGGCCAGGTGGTTAAGGCACTCGACTCGTAGTGCGAGGATCGCAGGTTCGAATCCCCGTCATACCAAACACGTTCGTCCTTTCAGCCGTGGGGCGTTATGATGTCACAGTCAATCCCACTATTCGGTGGTAAAAGAGTAGTCCAAGAGTTTGCGTTGGATGGTGATGACTAAGTGTATTCCCTCTAGTCTTACACTGCTAAATTATGGACGGCTAGCGCAGATAGCTCTAATGTAGCTTTGCGCGAAATTCAAACCTAGGGAATGGGTTGTGTGCAGTTATTCCTTCTGTAGCTTCATAATATAGCCTTCAAACAAGACAAATATAAAAAAACGTTTTTGCTTTTCCAAATGTTTTTGTTTAAAAGAAGATTTTTTGAGAGTCCGTAACATATTAGACTGTATTTGATTGACGTGAATCAAAGAGCACTCATTTGAGATTCTATTTGAAATACGATAAAGAAGGAAATATTTGTGCCATTAATTTATATATATATATAATCTGCACAGTCAATTTGTTTGTTCACTGATAATCACAAACTGCATAGTGAGCTATGTGTGATCTAACAATCTCAGGTATCGAACCTTGACTTTAAACATTATAAGACCCGTAATCGTATTGCTGATTCCCCCGTGGGTTGGCATTCAAAATCTACAGGGTGGTCGCTAGAAAAGCGGAAAATTTGAGGGTCAGATGAGATCATGAATAAAATGCATGCTTACTCATTTCTATTTTGATTTCTTTACAACATGAATAAAATGCATGATTTTAATAATTTTGAGCATCTATGAGTGTAATATAACATATGCCTTTAACAAACTTTGTAAAAGTTATTCTTTGTAAAAATAAATAGCTGTTTGACAAATTTTCCACTTTTCTAGCGACCACCCTGTATGAACAACGAGGCCAAGGGGTTAACGTTCTGGACTGCTAATCGGAGGTTCTGATATTCGTGTCTGGTTGCTGTGAAAAAAAAGAAAGAACTCAGGCTGACAAGAGTAGCCCTAGGGCTAGCGTACGTTCTGTTTACTGCGTAGCTGCTTTACCTCAGTCTAACATGTCATTTCAAAATTGAGGAAGGCTAGTGCAATTATCCCTCTTGTAGCTTTGAACAAAATTCGACAAACAAAGAGATAAAACTAGATGAAATATGAAAAACAAAACAAACAAGAGAAATTTCTAAAATTCTGTTTTCTCTTTACAAACTCACAGACTAGCGATTACGACAATAAGAAATGTAACCTTTAGTGACCTTATGAAAACACTGTGATCTATCCATAATCAGAAGGAAGCTAGCTAACAAGAAATACTCCTGGTGGGTCAGTAGGAAGTTTATGGGCTCAATACGATAAAATGAGAGACTCGATTCCATTCAGTTGTGGCCCGGGCATGACCAAGCGGTGAGGGCGCTCGACTCATAATGTGAGGGTCGTGGGTTTGAATCTTCGTCTCCCTTTTCCTCCCAACCTGCTCACCTTTTAAGTCGTGAGGGCGTTATAATGTTACGATTAATTTTACTATCCATTAGTAAAAGAGTAGGTCAATAGTTGGCGTTGGGTAGTGATGACTAGTTTCCTTCCCTCTAGTCTTGGACTACTATATTAGGGACGGCTAGCAGAGACAGTCCTCTTATTGCTTGGCGCGAAATTTAATAAACGAGCAAACAAACAAAAGCATTCGGTTGACGTACCGCATATAGATAGAAGTTAACTTTGTAACTTAACAACTGACCAACTTTAGTGTACAGTGAACTTAAGAAATGGAGAAGAAAAATATTAAACTTAAGGCGATGTGTTTTGTATGAGGTTTTAAGCCTTATAACATTTCAACAAGTCCATAAATATATATATTACAAGTATGGGAGAAAACTATTGCATTTAAGAAACTATCAAACTTAAGTTTTTGAATTTAGTATTTGATTTTAAGCCATATAACATTTCAACGATTCTGAAAAAAATACAAACATAAAGACACATATATACATATATTAGTTTAAGCTATGTAATATTTTCATGGTTTTATAATATATACATATGCGTAACAGATACAACGAGGTGCTACTTTCTTGGAACTAGACTTATGTTTATTAAAAGAAAAAAAATCCTGAGAATAAACGCACCCTAGTGACTAGGAAATGACCTATGATAACGATATGTCTTCTCTTTTCTTAAAGATCAGACTGTAATTATAAACAATATATATATATATATAAGTAATGAGATCAAATTTACAACGAACATTAAAAGAAGAAAAAATTGAAGTATGAACAGGAATTTTCGAAAAGGTCAAAAAGTGCTTGATATTCCAGTTGTGTGTTATTTACACAAACTTATCACGATTATATCCAAACTTATACTGAGGGTAAGAAGGATGGAAATGGTTAAGTGACACCAACTGAAACACTCGTCTTAGGAAAGAACTAGAAGCGAACAAACATGAGGAATATGTTTGTGTGGTTGTCCGCCAGAGGGAGAGAAAGAAGAAAAAATGGCTACCCAAATATTGATCGATAAGAACCTGAGACAAGATATCCCATATGTTATAACTTTGTACATGATAAGACTCACTGGAACCTGGTTATGCCCCGTAATCCAAGGGTCGCAGATTCGAATCTCTGTCGCATCAAAACATGCTCGCCCTTTTAGCTGTGGAGGCGTTGAAATGTGGTGGTTAATCCCACTATTCGATGGTAAAAGAGTTGTCCAAGAGTTGGCGGTGGGTGGTGATGACTAGCTGCCTTCCCTCTAGTCTTACACAGCTAAATTATGGACGGCTAACGCAGATAGCCCTCGAGAAGGATTGCGCGAAATCCAAAAACAAACAAACAATTTAATCACAGGTGTGTCAAGTAAGAGCTATGATCTAAACCCATAACATAATAGAGAGGAGTGAGTGGCCTTTATGTATGAGATAAAAGTTCATGACCTTGTCTCCAACACATTGTTCCTCTTTGTTGTTTAGGATGATTTAAGACTTGTGACAAAAAATTACTTTTTGCGTAGAATATATAATTCTCGCTACTTTGACCTCTCACCTAAAAACATTATATTTTTTGCACATGTGAAGCACAGTCCTTTTTTCTTATTCTGACCTTTCACGCTAACACCCTAAACAAAAAAAGCTTGCTTGAGTTGCAGCAAATGCATTATGTGATTCTCTCATCTTTCGATAGTCCGTATTTTAAATGATAACAACTCAACAACAGTTTCACAAGGAAATACAATATTGACAGATCCACCTTAAGAACCATAGTTGGATACAGTACACGGCGTTTCAAAACTCTCACACAAAAATGGATATGGTACACAGTTTCGAAAACTGTCACACAAAAATGGACATCATGTTATACGCTATTTCAAAAAGTGTCACACAAAAATGTACATGGTACACAGTGTCACAAAAACTGTCACATAAAAATGATGTTACACAGTTTCAAAAACTGTCATACAAAAACTGACTTTATACTCCGCGGTGTTTCAAACACGCTTAAAATGGACATGATATTCCACGGTGTTTTAAACACCCGTTCCATCATCCCCACTCATCATGTCAAATTTTTTTCGTAGAGGGAGCTACTTTAGGCATCATCTGTTTAAAACCGTGTTTAATCTCTCTTCTTCACTTTAATTCCCACCAGCGAACTCCTGAAAAGAAACTTAACTCACCAGTGTAGTGCTGTTGAAAGACAAATAAAAATAAATTTTAGTTGTAAAAAACAGAGATTTAGGTATGAAGATGTAATGTAGTTTTGATCACTGTATCATGACTAAAGTTCAGTGAATAAAACCTAATATTCTTAGTATGACTACTGGTTAAAACTGGTATAAAACTTACCATTTTTAGTGCAACTATTGGTATAAAATTTACCATTCTTAGTGTGGCTATTGGTGAAAATTGTTTTTTTCAGGTTTTATTCCTTGGTATTAAACACAAAGCTACACAATGGGATATGTGTGATGTATCAACCGTGGAATAAAACCCTAGTTTTTACCCTTAAAATCCCTCATACTTACCGCTGAGCCACTGGGACCTTATTTCTTGTTTAGCGCAAAGCTACACAATGGGCTGTCTGTGCTATGCTCAACAGTGTCATAAGCCTACGGGCTTACCCCTGAGCTCATAGGCTGGGGAAATTTTTTCTTATGCGAGTGAAATTTTAACGAAATAATAATTTTAAAAACTGTTTATTTATTTAACCTACGGGTCAAAATTCAAATTGATTTTAAACCTAGTGTGTCTTGTAAAAGGTCGTGGTTAAATAAACAACAACAATTTAACAAAGGACAGAGTAGTGTGTCAAGTTTTATTACGTTATTCTAAGCATTTTCAATCTGCGAAATTCTGTTTTATAATATATTCAATGTGTAAAATGGTGTTTCGTAATACACAGGCTTTCCCATGATCCCCTTGTTCGAGACTATTATTCCACACTTACACAATGCTGACAAGAGTTTGATTGTTTCATAATTTTTAACAAAGCAATACACGAGTTACCTGTGTATAGTCGTCCTTAATTTTGAACTGAGGGAAGGCAGCTAGTCAACAACGTCCACTGCCAACATGTGTCTGATAGAACAGTGAGTTTTGACTGTCGATCTTATAACGCATCCATGGCCCAAAGGTACGGAGAGAATTTTTGTTTTAACGGGTCGCAAACCGTGAATCTTTGGATTGGTAACAGTAGTAATATTAAGCATTGCGAGTTTAAATAATCGCTTGTTGTTTGCTTTAACGCAAGGCTGCACAACTGGTGGTGAATATGAATGGGGATCGAATTAGGAACCTAAACGTTATAATTACAGCAAATGAGAAAAGATAAAAAAATGTGGATTTTAGAATATTTTGTTGCCTCATAAAAGGAAGTTTCTAGAACAGGGAGATATCTTAAGAGCGTCATTAATTTCATCTACCACGGATTGATTGGTTTGGCTTGTTTTGAATTTTTGCGCAAAGCTGTACGAGGGTTATCTGTGCTAGCCGTCCCTAATTTAGCAGTGTAAGATTAGAGAGAGGGTAGCTAATCATCACAACCCACCGCTAACTCTTGGGCTACTCTTTCATCAACGAATAGTGGGATTTATCGTAACATTATAACGCTCCCACGGCTGAAAGAACGAGCATGTTTGATGCGAGAGGAATTCGAATCCGCAACCCTCAGGTTACGAGTCGAGTGCCTTAACCACCTGGCCATGCTGGGGCCCTGTGTAAAGAGTAAACATACCAATATGATTCGTAGTAGTGATGACACCTGATTTCGAAACAATTTTTCCAAAATTGTTTTCATACCGAAAAGTTTGTACGTTCATGACTCTGTTAGATATGAGGTCGCTAACAACAGAGCCACTCTCATACACACAAACTGTAAACTACTTTAATATTGACCCTACTAATAAGTACAGAGACTTCATAGAAGAAATGAGCTATTTTAGCAAGTTTTTGGTCAGCTTTTTTACAACGGGTTTTATCATAAACCAAAAAACTAAGTTTGTTGAATACGAACCCCTAGCGGCAATGAACAATAGCAAGACTGTCCAGTAATTAAAGTTACATCAATTTAAAAAACAACAACAAAAAACTCAACAAATTAAACATAATTCTCTTCTTGCAATATATTAAAGTCCGGGTAACGAATTCATTTTCCTTAACCCTGTCTGACAGGTGGTGGACCGACTGATGTAAAGAACAAAAAACAACAACAATTACAGTTAGTAATGAGCTTATTGTGTATGTAGGCGGTGGTGTTCAATTTACTTACTGGGTGTACATGATAAAAGGGGTGTCAGAGCGGTGGTGTTAAATTTACTTTTTGGGTATTAGAGCGGTGGTGTTCAGTTTACTTACTGGGTGTGCATGATAAAGGGGGTGTCAGAGCGGTGGCGTGCAATTCATATTTTGTGTATTAATGCTAACAGGGTGTCAAAGTAGTGGTTATAAAATTTGCTTATTGGAAGTTCATGCCAACAAGCTGTCAGGGTGGTGAATATACAATTTTATATATTTGCTGTTAATTGTAGTCTAAAGTATCACTGATGCGGCACTTGTATATAGTTGTATACAGAAATTTGAAAAACTGATAGTTTATTGTATTTATAGTCTCTGCCTTTAGGTGTGCCTTGTTCTTCTATAAGTGTATGTGCGTGTTTATGGTGTAAAATATAACTCTGGATTCAACACAAGACGATAGTGAAGGTTGATCAGATGTTTGTGTTCTTACAGCAAAGCCACAACGGGTTGTAAATCCGGACTTACAGCTGTCCCAACGGGGGACTGACTGTGTGGAATAAATCACAAAAATAAATGGGATTTGCATCATAATTTTTTGAAATGGGGAACACGATCTTGAAATAACATAGTGTTAGATATTTAAATCATCGAGTAGAAGGTCCTAAAATACGGAACTGGAGGGAACTGTAGCCGGAATATCTGAAATACAGAACTAAAAGGAACTGCTGACGGAATACCTGAAATTCAGAACTAGAAGGAAATGCTGCCGGAACTAAAGAGAACTGCTGCCGGAATATCTGAAATATGGAACTAGAAGGAACTGCTGATGGAATACCTGAAATACGGAACTAGAAGAAACTGTTGCCGGAATATCTGAAATACGGAACTAGAAGGAACTGTTTCCGGAATATCTGAAAAACGGAACTAGAAGGAAATGCTGCCGGAATATCTAAAACATGGAACTAGAAGGAACTGCTGACGGAATACCTAAAATACGGAACTAGAAGAAACTGTTGCCGGAATATTTGAAATACGGAACAAGAAGGAAATGCTGCCGGAATATCTGAAATACGGAACTAAAAGGAAATGCTGCTGGAATATCTGAAATACAGAACTAAAAGGAACTATTTCCGGAATATCTGAAATACAGAACTAAAAGGAACTGCTGACAGAATACCTAAGATACCGAACTAGAAGGAAACTTAAGTTGGAAACAGAAAGTATCCGTAACGCTAAGTATCACGAAATACTACCGAAATACTTGAAATACGGAACTAGAAAACTTGATCAAATATAGGCTTTGTTCTGCTCTGATACTTCGCCAGTACATGAAACTACATAAGATAACCCGTGCCTTTAAGAATAAAGTTTATATTGTGTTAAGCAAAAAAATTCACAATGGGCTACCCGTCGTTTGCCAAACATGATATTGACACTTGATTTTAGTGTTATAAGCCAATAGACTCGTTGCTGAGCCACTGGTGGGGCAAAAATAAAGAAAATAGCCTAATTATTACTGGGTGTACTTCGTCTAAAACTAACAGCAAGTAATATACCATTCATTAATAAATTCCAAATATTTCTTGTCTGAGACAATGACAAAAAAAAATTATATTTTAAATATTGTTTGTTTGTTTTGAGGTTAATCACATAGCTACACAATGGGCTATCTGTGCTTTGCCCATCCGAAATCCGGTTTCTGGCGTTATAAGTCCGCAGAAATTCCACTGTGCCAGTCAGTGGGGGCGCTAATATTGAAATTAAATTATAAAGATAACCACTTTTATTTTCGGATATTTTTCCTTCTGGAAGACACGGGTATTAAAACAACATTTAATTACACGAGAGAGCGTGAGCCGGAAAATACATACACGTAATGAGAAAACTCTAATGGACTAATTAAAAGGGTTGAAGGAGAGGTAAAATCTCAGCTCAATATTTTTATTAGCGTTATTTGGTTACATTGCTTCGCCAACTTCTGGCATCTGAAACCGTAACATTAAATGTTTTGTACTATACATAAAACATCTTTTAGAACAAGCTTTTTGCGTGAAAAAATAAACCAACAAACTTACAGCCCAGCTGGTACTAAACGAAAGGTCTCTTGGGTACTGACATGTGGCAGACAAAAAACAGATTTAAAGCGCTGTTCTCACACTCCTTTGGGTTGAAATCCATAATGTACTAATTAAAAAGAAAATAGGGGTAATAAAAAACAACACCTGCAGTATGGGATTATTTGGAACCTTATTATTAAACCCACTAATGCCAGTGCTTTGCTTGCTTTGGAAATTTCAAACCGTACCATAAAAAAATACTCTTATTAGATAAATATTCTCCCCAGCCGAACAGCGGCACGTCTGCAAACTTAGAAACCGGGTTTTGATACTCTTGGTGGGCTGGGCACAGATAATCATTGTTTAGCTTGTGCTTACTTACAAGATAAAACAGTCACAATTTTTTTTATTCGGTGGTGGTGGTGGTGGTGGGTAAAATACAGTATTGATACTTAAGGTTTCTGCTTCGTTGATTAAATATCCTTCTCAGTGTTAAGAGCACAATGGATTATCTATGCTTTGGCCTCCGCGCATATCGAAACTCGAATTTTAGCGTCGTAATGTTGCAGTCTTACCACCGAGCCAGTTGGGGAAGCTAGCTCAACAAAGAATTTTTACAAAGCAATAAAAAGAAGTATTATTTCAGGTGTCGCTGACACAAAATATTCGATCTAAAGTGAGTTTCTAAGTTTGGAAATAAATTTTGAATATGTTGAGCCATACATAAATTTAAAGCTTAGTTTTGGCCTAGCTGTATATACCTTTTATGGAAACTTGTTAGCTATGCTTTCGAGGTTACACTTGTACGATTTATAAAATTTCAACAGTAACAAGAAAGGGAATAGGTCACCGTCTTCTTTGTTTCTATTTTTCATGTGCTGATGAAATATTTTTCCCTTTGTGTGTGTGTGTGTGTGTGTTTGTGTACGTACGTGTCAGTTTAGTGACACAAAGCAGCCATCTCCAGTAAACTAACATTAACTTGACTGTGTTGATATGCCATTTAAGGCTAGCTGAAGTCGTCCTCGTGCGAGTTAATATCGTTGAGGTAATTACTGTGAACGCGTAAGAGAATATCTCCCTCCCCCTCCCCCTCACCCCCCACACTTACCTTTTGTTAGTTAAACTGTTTCCTTAAGTCTTAACCGAAATTTTGTCACAATGGAAGCCATTGAAAAACCGAACTAAACACAGAGTGTGTTATCAAGGTCACAGCATGTCTATTACAATAAGAACGCCCTTCGGCCACACCCTTGCCTTAAAAGGAACAGAAAATGGAAATGCCACTTGATGCTAGAGTTTCTTAAGATTAAGTGTCCTCTACGTCTCAGCACAGTAAGATTACAAATAATGGTTTAGAAGCTTTCAAAATTCCCAAAAATGTCGGGGACACACACCAGGTCTAAATATCTAAGTAACCAATCTCTTGGTCTTGTGTTTGTATAAAACTGTTTCATTTTTGTGTGTGTATGCAAGAAATGGAGAATTATTTCAACTTCAACCTGTTTACATCGGCTATCTGATAATTGTAACTGTTATTTAGAAATTTAGTTACTACAAAAACCACATTCTCACGTTAAAATAACCAACAATGAAATTCTATACTGATAGAAAAGCCAGACAGATTTAAATACTTTTAACTAGAATTAAGATATTTATTTCATTTAGTGCATAGTGTAGTATAAAAGGCCTTTGAATACTAGCACTAGACGACCTTATAACATCAAAATGGTATTTTCCTTAGATATGTTCAAGGATTTTCGCGCAATGCGAAACAAAGTCTATAATAATAGCAGTTTTTAAATGTGGTAGAGAGTGAAGCCAACAACTAGTCAACATCACTCTTCATCAACTGTTGTATGACAGAATAATAGGATTTCTATGTCCCAAAGTGCTGAGCGAGTGTTTTAGGGCAACGGGACTCGAATCGTGAACCGGGCCCATTACCTGCTCGGCCACGTCCAGCTCTATACGATATATGATAAAAGTAGATATTATATTTTCAGAAGTATTGTGAATGGTATAATATTTGTGATCTACTGATTTGGTAAATTTATAAATTGTTTTAGCTGGACTAACCAATAAGACACACGTTTCGTTTTTGGTGCTTGGTCTATTAATTCCATAGTCTGGATTTGATTACCAAAAACATGTTAAGTCTCCCTTCCTTAATCCACCAATTCAATTTTCTTTTACTTGGGTTGGTCACACAAAACACGTGTTTATCTTTCCAGACACTCCTTGAAATCAATTGGAATAATCTTACTAAGCACAACAACACAAAACTTTCTACTGTTTGAGAGAAATACAACAACAAGTTTGTTGAGCAGCATTGAATGAACACAGAAAAAAGTGGTGGTGGGAAGAATGAGGAATTTAAGACAACTAGGAAAGAAGATTTAAGGTATCACCACCAGGAGCGCATGTCCCTACCTGCGCGAGGTCAATCAGATTATTTCAGTGTAAATAGGTTTAAATTCAATTTTGCTTTCCCCATTAATGGATACTTTATTGTTTAATACTGTCATTGTAATAAATTTATAATGTTGCTAATAGCACTAATTACAGCCAGATCTGGTTCTTGGTGCGTTCACATAATAACTTACTGAGCTGATGGTATTTCACTTTCTAGCATCAGTTTTTAGTATTTAAAACAGTTGAACTATAGGAAAGTACTTAATGTATAAAACTATTGAACAATATTAAAACAGTTAGTGTTTAAAACTACTGAAAAATATTAAAACATTTAATATTTAAAACTGCCGAACAATATTTAAACATTTAGTATTTAAAACTACCGAACAATATTAAAACATTTAATATTTAAAATTACTAAACAATAGTAAAACCTTTAGTGTTTAAAACTACTGAACAATATCAAAACATTTAGTGTTTAAAACTACTGAACAATATTAAAACATTTAGTGTTTAAAACTACTGAACAATATCGAAACATTTAGTGTTTAGAACTACTGAACAATGTTAAAACATTTAATATTTAAAACTAACGAACAATAGTAAAACAGTTAGTGTTTAAAACTACCGAACAATATTAAAACATTAAGTGTTTAAAACTATCGAAGAATATTAAAATCTTTAATGTTTAAAACCACTGAGCAATAGTAAAAGATTTAATATTTAAAACTACTGAACAATATCAAAACATTTAGTGTTTAAAACTACTGAACGATATTAAAGTATTTAATATTTAAAACTACTGAACAATATTAAAACATTTAGCGTTTAAAACTACTGAACGATATTAAAGTATTTAATATTTAAAACTACTGAACAGTATTAAAACATTTAGTGTTTGAAACTACTGAACAATGTTAAAACTAATTAACTACAGTAAAGTTTGATAAATTACTGTGTATTAACAAAAGCTTCTAGTATTTCATTTAACTGATGAGATGTATTAAAATATATAATAGTTAAAAGTATTAATATTTTAATTTAATGAACATTTACGAACTTCTAGTGTCAACTCACGGGCTAATGTATAATCATTAGTTCAGAGAAGACAGGTTTGTCTGTGGGAAGGCAGCTTAGTCGTTAGAAAAACTTATTTCTTCATATGTATTAGGATTTCTTGAAACCGCCGGGATTTAATTATATATGTATTAAAAGTCCTTGAAACTTTCGTGATTTGATAATATATGTATTATTAGTCCTTGAAACCATCGTGATTTGACTATGTGTATATTATCAGCCCTTGAAATCGTCGTTATTTGACTATATATATGTCTTATCAGTCTTTAAAACCGACGTGATTTGATTGTGTTTGTGTTTGCTTCGTTAAGGGTTATTTATACCTGTGTGCTCAAAGTAGATTTGCTATAAACATGTATATTTAAGGTGAATACATGTATACAGAAATAAGCCATTACACGGTAACTTTCTTTTATTTCTCTATTTTGCTGTGTTTTGTTTTAAAAATAATTTTGTGTCTTGGTTTGTTCTAGCTCAGAGCTATGCACAATTGGACAATCTACACGCTGCCCGCTAGCGAAATTGTAAATAAAATGATATTTTTTATATTAATTCAATATGATTACAGTTTTTCCTTTGAAGCCTCTTCAATAACGTTTATCGTAGTGGATGGAAAAGTGAGCGAACACACAATACTATAGTAAAAAATGTTTGATCAAGAAACTGTGGGTAGGAGAAAGAAATATATGCACTACATTTCAGGAAGCCGAGAAACATTTTGTGTGTATGTATGTTTTTGTTTTACTTGATTCGATTTTTCTCATCGAGCACTTAGACACGAACCATCAGACACAAATAATAACAATAATAACGAAACACGCACATGAAGAAATAACTCAGCTATGTATGAGTCATTCCCCATTTGTACGGAGAGGATCCATAAACTGCTCTTGTTTCAGCTGACATAGCGGACCGGCTTATCCCTATAAGGTTAGGTCTTCCTCACCTTAGCTGTTATGGTGTTCTGAGCCAGCAGGAAATCTGTAGCACATGTTTCAGTGACAATTCCCAGATTGCTGTTGTATGAAAGGTGGCCAGTAGAACAAATAGCGTGCCCGGTTGATGAACGCCACGAGGATAGGGGGGTAGGGGGAGGGTTCTAAACTACTCCGAAACGAACGAACACACAGATTAATTGTTCTACAGCGTGTGGGGAATATTTTAACCAAGCTTTTTTAAACAGTTTTTCTGTTTATTTATTTTTGTGGCGATTTGTCTAATTCGTTGACACAATATACATACTGTAATCTAGTTCCAAAAATCCTTATTTTGATATTTTACTTTCTGTAACTGTAGCAAGCTTAAATCAGGCGACTTGCTGAAGTCTTTCGTCGAACATGGTCTTTTGTAAACATGATTTTATTAACATGTTATCGGTAAACTTGAACTAGAAAACATGATTTTATGAACACGCTTTCGGTTAACATGTATTTTTACATACGTCTCTGGTAAACATGAATTAATGAACGTGTCTTTCGTTAAAATGCCTTCAATCAACGTGGCTTGATAAACAAACACATCTATATTTGTTGTTCTTTCTTTTGTAAGTGTGCAGTTGAAAATTACTCATATATCTCTCCATTTAGACTTATTTTGAACACAAATAATTTCATCAAAGAGTTCCAAATAACGTATAATGTACAGAAATCTACAGATAATTTGTAAATTAAACAACTTGTATTTTTTAGAGCCATTTCCACTGACCCCTTTTTTTTTCCTGAGGTTTTGTGTGTACCGCCATCTGGCGACGAAGAATAAGCTTGACATTTGGCCACTTCTAAAAAAGATTTAACTTTTTCCTTTTACGCTTGTTGTAAAACAAATTTAAATGAAATCGAACTGAACCTTCATTCTGCTTTAATTTTTACAGCAAGTTACTAGTAATTGCATGGAAAAAATTAAAATTGAAATGAAATAAACACTGGTAATCTGCATATGGAGGCATATATATGTCTCTTAAAACCTTTTTGAAACATAATTTTGTAGTTAATGACTCCAAAATGTCTATAAAACACGATTTGACGTTTATGACTCCAGAAACTTACTGAAACATAGTTTGAAGTTTAGGATTTTAAAAATCTCCTGAAACACAGTTTGAGGTTTAGGACTTCCAAAAAACTCCCTGAAATACAATTTGAGGTTTAGGACTTCAAAAACTCTCTGAAACACAGTTTGAGGGTTAGGATTTCAAAAATCTCCTGAAACACAGTTTGTAGTTTAGGACCTCAAAAACTCCCTGAAACACAATTTGAGGTTTAGGACTTCAAAAACTCCCTGAAATACAATTTGAGGTTTAGGACTTCAAAAACTCTCTGAAACACAGTTTGAGGGTTAGGATTTCAAAAATCTCCTGAAACACAGTTTGTAGTTTAGGACCTCAAAAACTCCCTGAAACACAATTTGAGGTTTAGGACTTCAAAAACTCCCTGAAACACAATTTGAGGTTTAGGACTTCAAATACTTCTTGAAACACAGCTTGAGGTTTAGAGCTTCAAATACTCTCTGAAACATAATTTGAGGTTTAAAGCTTCTAATACCCTCTGAAATACAATTTGAGGTTTAGGACTTCAAAAAACTCTCTGAAACACAATTTGAGGCTTATGTAGCCAGATCATGTTTTTGTTGTTAAACTCAATAAGTTATCTACGTTGTGCCAAACACGTGTGTCGATATCCTGTTTTTAGAGTTATAAACATAGGTATTTACCGTCGAGTCACTAAGAAGTCATATTTTCTAGGGCCACGGTAAGGTCAGTCAGGCCATGTTCTGGCCGCTTGTACATGGCATGTATAGATACAACTTGTGTATCATAACTTGGTTCATTTTATTCAATACATTACACTGTGTATAGGAAGTACTTATGATTAAAATGACTCAAGATTCGAGCACATAGTATAAATGTTAAAAAACATTTCTGGGGAATATGTCCCCAGACCCCTTTAGAAACGGCAATGTTCTAACAACTTTAAAATTGCTTCCTAACACAACGTCTTTTACCAACCTTGGTACATTTAGATTCAAAAATTTATAAAACAAGTAATGAAAAACTGACCAACAATTATGATTTTGACACGCGCAAAAACCTTTGAACATCAAAAACATCTTACTGACCACACGTGCTAGTTTAATTTCTTAGTAGCATGCTGAATACGAAGGTGCAGGCTAAATCTCAAAACAGAAATTGTTTGTTTGTTTTGAATTTTGCGTAAAGCTACATGAGAGCTACCTGCGTTAGCCGTCCCTAAGTTAGCAGTGTAAGACAAGAGGGAAGGTAGCTTGACATCATCACCCACCGCCAACTCTTTGGCTACTCTTTTATCAATGGGATTGACCGTAACACTATAACGTCCCCACGACTGAAAAAACGAGCATGTTTGGTTCGACGGTGATTCGAACCCGCGACCCTCAGATTACGAGTCGAGCGCCCTAATCACCTATCATGTCCACTGTTAGTTTTCTCAATACTTTATTTTAAAATAACGATGCCAGATCGTGAATGACTTGAATGCAATACTGAATATTAAAATAACAAATTCTGTATTCATTCGCTAGTTTACGTAGACAACACTTTGCTTCATCCAACATTATCTTGTTCACGGACAACATTAGAATTCTTCAGATTCTACTGTTTTATTGATATAAATACATAACACATTAAACATAGTTGAAAATAAATCTTTGTTCAGAACTTTTTTTACTTGCGTACGAAGACAACACTTTTACTTTGATGTTGAGGAAAGTGATGTCTGTCCATTGTCTTATTGATGTGCTTATGCAACGCTGAAATCACTTGCAAATGGCGGAAATTGTAACTTTCTATTCCCTTGTTTATATATGTAGAAAAACCAGAAAACTCATCTCGAGATGACGGGTATTTCGACATCATACTATCTTATCAATGAACGTAGACAAAACACTAAAATCACCTGGATGTGAGGGAAGTTTGGATATTATGGACTGACTGTCTACTTCTTGAAAAAGTTTCCTCGAAAAACGGCAAAAGATTAACTTGCTTAATGAAATTTTGTGAAATGAAACTTAAATAGTAACTATATGTATGTTGCTTCTGGGGACCATACTGTAGTTTGTTTATTTAGAGTTAAGCGCAAAGCTACACAATGGGCCATCTGTGCTCTGCCCACCACGTGTATCGAAACCCTGTTTTTAGCTTTGTAAGTCCACAGACATACCGCCGTGCCACTGGGAGGAGCTGTAGTTTGTCATTTCTGGTTAAAACTGTTATTTACTATTGAGCTCTCAGTAAATCAGTCTGCAGGGTTATCATGCTAAAAATCGTGTTTAGATACTGTGGTGGGCAAAGGTCAGGTAGCCCACTCTGTAGCTTAGTGCCTAACAAGAACTACACCAAATTTCCAAATTTTGAAACGCTATACATATAATCCCGTTTTGTGAGATAATTACAGAAACTATTTAATATCATCCTGCCTTCATATTTACATTTACTGGAGTGTTTTTTGATTTTGAATTACCTGCACTGGGCCCGACATGGCCAGGTGGTTAGGGCGCTCGACTCGTAATCTGATGGTAGTGGATTCGAATCCCTATCGCACCAAACATGCTCTTCTTTTCAGCAGTGAAGGTGTTATAATGTGACCGCTTATTTCACTATTCGTTGGTAAAAGAGTAGCTCAAAAGTTGGCGGTGGGTAGTGATTACTATCTGCCTTTCCTCTAGTCTTACACTGTTAAATTAGGGACGGGTAGAACAGATAACCCTGGTGTAGCTTTGCGTGAAATTCTAGAACAAACATCTACTCTGATCTGTTCTGGCTGTTCATTTAGATTGCTTGTCATATTCTAATACGACATAAGATACCACACTAGACGCGTTATTGTCGTAGAGAATCACTAGCAGAGCAATAGCCTAAAACGGAAAGACAAAATTTATAAACAAAAAACCAACAACAGTGACGAGTTACACAGCAGTAGCCATAATCATAACATTCTCTATAATAGATACCACAAGTGGACGTTCTTTTTTACCTCTCTCTTCTGACTTCTAAATTTATCCATTAGCTTCATTATTCTACTCATGGGGCCGTTTGTGCTGGGACCATACTTAGAGTTGTGTCAGCTTTGGCATGATAACGCTGATTTGTCTTCTAAGCCACTACACTTATCGTCGAAGCTATCCAAAGAAGAGACAGACCATGGTTCAGAAACGACAGCTCACGGACTGCTATAACTTATACATTGTTTAAGAATGACCATTTCTGCCGTAATTCGTCCTTATCTTGGCTATGAAACATCCCATTCGAAGTTTTTTAACTGTCTATACTCTCATGGTTGTAGTCATGACAACCACACACACACATGTGATCAAAGAAGCTCGGAACTGGAGTTGGCAAGCTCGCTCACCCAGCAAGACGAGTTAGAACAACCAGTATTTGAGAATTACGTCATCTGAGTCCAAAAGGGTTACAGATGCATTACGCAAAGGAGTCTTCAAAGAGAAACGTCCAAACACAATGTACCAAAGAACTCACTTATCATTAGTTAGTTTCATTTCGCCCAAAATTATTCGAGGACTAGTCGTCCATAATCTTGCAGTAATAGACTAAAAGGAAGGCAGCTAGTCAACAGCACCCACCGCCAACGTTTGTACTACTCTTTACAGACAAATAGTAGGATTAGCCGTTACTTTGTAATTTTCCCCACGGCTGAAAGTGAAGATGGGATTCTAATTTTAGAGTACAGCGCCACCTAACCCCACCCAATACCAAGCTCTGAGACTGTTTATTTGTTACAAAAGACAAAGCCACAAAATGAGCTACTTGTGATCTGCTCAAACAGCTAATATTTCCAAACTACAGGGTATTTTATGTAACACAGTGGCTAAACGGTCAGATCAGAAACCCCAATGTCCATTCATAGTAGTCGTCCCTAATTTTGAATTACTGATCGGTGGTTAAAAAAAAAAAGAAGTCAGCCAACAGCTCTTACAGGTGTGAAGTGTCTCAGCTGTAGAACGTCTAGAATCTTGGATCCTTCGTTCTACAATCTAACGCTTTGATCGTTTTACAACAAAGCAGTGGGGTGGTTTATCTGCATCCTGCCCTCCGCGGAATATTGAACCTTCTAATTTTAATTTTGTAAGTGTGTAAATTTACCATTGATTCGCATAGAAAGGAAAAAAATCGCTGTTTTCATTCGAAGCTAAACCCAAATAACGAGATCGTGTTAGGCCTACATTTAACAAAGGTTAAATCATCTTTACTAAACACACTCTAAATATAATATAAAGAAAGGAGATACGTCATAGTGGGTTCAATTCCTGCAATAGGCAGAGCACGAGCTCTGTATCAAATGCCCCACGTGAAGAAAGTATAAACAACATAAAAGTCTCGTGGAATTGTGTTTTGTTTGGTTAATCAGAAAGGTGTAGAAAGGTTTATTCGAGCTATGCTCATAGTAGGGACAGAATACGGTGTGTTCGTTTTTGAATTTCGCGCAAAGCTACACGAGGGCTATCTGCGCTAGCCGTCCCTAATTTTGCAGTGTAAGAATAGAGGGAGGGCAGCTAGTCATCATCGCCAACTCTTACCAACAAATAGTGGGATTGACCGTAACATTATAACGCACCCACGGTTGAAAGGACGATCATGTTTGGTGCGACGGGGATTCGTACCCGCCATCATCAGATGACGAGTCGAACGGCTTAACCAACCTGGCCATGCCGGGCCAACAAAATACGGAATTTGAGTGTTATGTTTCAGAGTAAGAAGAGACTGCAATGTACCTGTGCACATTATGTAAAGAAACACGAAATACGCGACGTTAGAAAGAAAGGAAACAATACACACATATACAGCCCCTTTAGGCAGGTCCGAAATACCAAACAATAAAAAAGGAAATATACAATAGTTACAGAGACATCAGAATACCTAACAGTAACAATATAGCATGAAATATTTTGGGACAATTGCGAAATGGTCAAAAATAAATAGATCTATATGGTGCCTTGAGGAAAATCAGAACCAATAAATAATACAATGGAATAGAACCAAGTAGCACGTGCACATTAGTCTTAAGTCGAACTTCAAGATAGAATACTTTATATAGGATTCACGTCTTCGTCAGGTTACTAAACTTACATTCATGAGCTTAGTTTAGCCTAATTTCAGCGTTAGGAAGTCAAAATGCTATTGGTTGCAGCAATGAATGTGCAACGCACGTGAGGATATACAAAAACAACTTTCTTGTTCGCGAAAAGAAAGAATAAAAGTAAAACCGAAGTGTGACTAGAACTTAATGGGAAATTATATCTGACGTCTATTGTACATACAAGTAGGAAGGAATCACATATATAAATTAATGGAGAGAGACCTATTTATTTTCTTTGAGAAGACCAGACCGTTTGTTTAAAAACGTAAAGCGTTTGAGGAACATCCGAGAGCAATTAGGGGACGTCGTGTAATGTTAAACTGTAAATGGGTCGTTGCTTTTACAAGTGTCGTTGAAAAGGTTTCGTGGTACACCATTAATCGATGTTTCTTCAGACAGGTTTAAAATTTGTTTGTTTGGCCGGCTGTAAATCACAAACCTGTCCCCCTACCGGATCTTTACGGTCTCGACTCAGTGTCAATCAAACTTATTTCTAATGTTTGTTTGCTTGTTTGTACGCGCAAAGTTGCGCAGGGTCTGTCTGCGCGTAGCCATACTTATTGGTTATAACTGTGATTAAGAGGTTAGCACATAGGATTACATACAAAAATTGTAGTTTTCAAAGGAGACTCAAAACTCGAGCGCTTTCAAATAGTTTGCAATTCTTCTTCGTTAGTTTTGAGCTGATTTTGTTTGTTTTAAATTTCGAGTGAAGCTATACGAGGCCTATTGAGCTGGCCGTCGGTAATTTAGTAGTGTAAGACTAGAGTGAAGGCAGCTACCACCAACTCTTTGGCTACTCTTTTATCAACAAACAGTGGGATTAATCGTCACATAAAAACAACGACCCCACTGCTAAAAGGGCGAATATGTTTTGGCGCGACGGGGTTTCGAACCTACAACCTTTGGATTACGAGTCGAGTGCCTTAACCACGTGGCCATGCAGGGGCAGTTTGGAACTGCTAGACTAGGAACACAATAGTTAGTCAACAGCGTCATCCGCCAACTCTCAGGATACAGTAATCGAATATCGAGATTTCACTGTCAGTATAACAACGAAACGGGACGCAAAAATTAATCGACGTATTCGCAGGTTGGCGCACGTTAATTACTGGGCCGATTCGCTTTCTGATGAGAAATTACGATCAGAAGTTCACAACAGGTTAAAAGAAACAATTCAAACAGAGAGGTTTTGTTTTCAAATCCAACCTTGGCACTGGTTTCAGGTGTTACTTGTTTTTCTTGGTCACTCACACTGACGTATACGAGCCAGAATGACCGTCAGCGATTAAGGCCCAGTATTGGGCACGGCAGTAACGTTGTTCTGAGTTGATAATCTAATTAGATGTTGTTGTTGTTTTGAATTAAGCACAAAGCTACACAATGGGCTATCTGTGCTCTGCCCACCACGGGTATCGAAACCCGGATTTTAGCGTGTAAGTCCGCAGACATACCGCTGAGCCACTGGGGGGCAATCTAATTAGAAACTCCAGAGATATTAATAACAGTTTTGCGAACTGTGAGCGAGTTATTTGTTTGTTTTAAATCGAAAGTTTCAGATATTTTGGAATTTATTGGAACGTATATTTGGTTCAAGCTTTTTGACTTTAAATTTTTACAACTGAGGGATGGCAACTAGTCAACAGCACCCACCGCCATATCTTGGGGCTGTTCTATTCCAGTTTTGTATGACACGAAAACAAAACTAATGTCCTATATATCGTTAGGTTCATGGAAATTAGGGTTAATATCGGTAACTTATTTCAAGATCAATGTAATTGGAAATAACATTAATATTATAGAACCGCGAGCAGAATGTGATAAAAAGATTCGAGCGCTGGTGGAAAAGCGGTAAGTCTTCGTATTTACAACGCTAAAAGTACGCGTTCAATTCCTCTCAGTGAATCGCAACATATAACCCGACGTTAAGAAAATGCACACAGCTAAACTAGTAGTATACAGTTGTTGAGTATTTTTAATTATTTTAGGAAATATTTGTTTTAAAATAATTTAATCTCAACTGTCAATGATGTTTGTGGGGGAAAACTGACTGTAAAACTACTAAAAACGTGATTATACGTTATATGCTAATGTGTTGTTTTGTTTCAAGCAAAATAGATTTATTGGCCTTATAGTACACTATTCGTGCTGGTATGCTGTAATTAATTAAGGTTGATAGTTTTATTAAAAAAAACAAATATTAAAATAAATTGCGAATAGTAAATAAAAAAGAGGAGCAGATATAAAGACAATGTTCGTTTTAAAGAGCCACGTGTTTCTAATACTTCATTAATTTTAAGAAAACTGTTATGACATGAGTACTTTACAAAAAGTGTAGCTCTCGCTAGTACAGCGGTATGTCTCCGGATTTACAACGCTAACATCAGGGGTTTGATTCCACTCTGTGGGCTGAGCAGATAGGCCGATATGGCTTTGCTATAAGAAAAACACCCCTTTATTTGTTATATATAGTTTTTGTTTTTGACGTTTAAAATACATAGTGTTGAGTTTCCTTTTTCGAAAAAATTCGCCAATCCCTACATGCATGATTTATATAAGCCATACTGTTAGATAAAAAATGCAAACATATATTTACAATTTGGTATTTGTAAATTACTTTGTTATATTTTTCTTCTTCTCTCGCTGGAATATTAGCCGACATGGCTTAGTGGTTAATGTGTAGGGATATGAATAAAAATGTCCATGGTTCGAGCTACGATGTACCGTTGAGCATGTTCTGCACTGTCAGCTGATGACGCGATATAAGAGTAATGGTCAGTCTCGCTATTCTAGTAGCCTTATTAGTGATGGCTGCTGCATGCTCAACTGCTCCAAGTCATGGATTGAACTTTGGTGTTTCTGATCTTGTCGTGCAGCCCACGTAGTTTAGTATACCAAACGTTTTTTGAAACATCTGTATAAATTTTTAGCGACCCGGTTCTTATAATTAACTTACTTGTCGTTAGACATAGCATAATAACAAGTACAATTAATTATATAATAATGCTTCGTCAGCTTTTAAAATGGTGTTCACAACATAACGATTGTTTTAAAAAACAACTGATGAGCTCTGGATTGAGAGAAATGCTTCGTCAGCAATGGCTACAGCGAACAAAGTATTGTTTCGCTTTGAATTTCGCGCAAAGCTATATGAGGACTATCTGCAAAAGCCATTTCTAGTGTAGTAGTGAAAGACTAAAGGGAAGGCAGCTGGTCATCAGCACCCGCCGCTAACTATTAGACTACTTTTTGTTAACGAATAGTAAGGTTGACCGTCACATTATAATGCCTCCAAATCTGGAACGGTGGAACGGGAATAACATAATTAATTTCAATATTATCTCGTTAAGTTTACTTCACTATAATACTTCTCTCCTGGTTTTCCAGTTTTTCTAATGACGACTAAGTCAGTTCATGAATACAAGACTTCCGAACATATAGGGGCCCGGCATGGCCAAAGTTTTAAGGCGTGCGACTCGTAATCTGAGGGTCGTGGGTTTGCATCCCCTTCACGCCAAACATGCTCGCCCTCCTAGCTGTGGGGGAGTTAAAATACGACAGTCAATCCCACTATTCGTTGGTAAAAGAGTAGCCCAAGAGTTGACGGTGGGTGATAATAACTAGCTGCCTTCCCTCTAGTCTTACACTGCTAAATTAGGGACGGCTAGGACAGATAGCCCAAGAGTAGCTTTGTGCAAAATTCAAAAACAAAAACAATCTTAACATATACTGTTAAAATAAATATAAAATTTAGTGTTAAGATTTTTTTAACCCTAAATCTGATTTGTAGTGACTTAAAATAAATCTGTTAAAACTTATATTTCACCACCGTAGTCCATTTCACACCAAAATAGTTTTTGTTCTTGCAGTTGTATAATACAGATTGCGTTTGAGTCGCAGCCGTCTGTCGTATACCGGTCGGTCTGAAGAACCTTGGTATTGTATGAAGGGTATTATCGGCATTGGAGTAGCAAATGTATTGTGGTTAGTGCAGTGATGGCGAACCTCTGGCACGCAAGTCCACGATTGCTGGCACGTGATAGGATTCCCGCATCTTTGCTAAGAAATATGTAGAATTTCAGGAAAACTATACTTGGACTTATAAATTCTGTGCCCTGCGTAAAATACTTGAGAAAATAGAGTGTGGAGGGATCTTGGAAGAAAACGTTGCAAAGAGTTGTGAAAATGAAATTCTTCAAGTGGGAAATTCTTTGCCAATTAATTTTAAGTCAATGAAATTACTTGGAATAGCTTTTAAGATAAAATATGCAAATTTTAAGTCAAGTCATTGAAACTTCTGTAATTCGACTTTTTTAAAAATAAAGATACTCATCAAAAAGTCGTTTTTTTGTTGGAAAGTAACTGTCATTTTCATGAAAATCCTGGCACGTTCGGATAGACAAAATAATTTTGGGTCACAATTGAGGCACGCAATCTCTATAAGGTTCGCCGTCACTGGGTTAGTGTATCACTACATAGTCTTATTTGGTTTCGCTCAGAAGTTCTTACTTTCATTTAACAGACATCCTTTCAACTCTGGGTTGGACTGCAGACGAAAAGAAAATTACTGGATATAGTTTAACAAATGTTATGGAAAGAATAGGTCGAATACGAACAGTAATAGGAAGAAATATACACAAAGCAAACCAATAAAAAACAAACAAAAATTGATTTACGCAAACTGTGCAGGTTTTAACACTTAACTGGACAACTCACAGTTTTTTGATTGTTTTTATCACTTTTTTTTTAATGTCTGCTGAGACTGAAACAAGCCTTTATTTAAAACATCCACACCGGACGAAACCCACAGAATATTATTCATACATATTCCGGAACATCAGCGGGTCTGAGAACTGTAAAGTATCAGTTCGTGGTGGCTTTTGCACGAGCTTGCAACCCAAATTCGGCGTTAAAAAAACCAACAAACCGGAAAGCATGACCTTATAAAACCTAATGATTATAATCGACTGTTTAATCGTAAAATATTTACCATAAAAGACTGTGTAATGCGCTATAAAGACGTGAAAAGTACGAAAAACAAAACAAAAAACTGTGATCTCACACTGCCTTTGTTTATTTTTCTTATGTTTAGTTACTGTGTGTGCTTCTGTAGATTACAGATTCGTTAATGACGTAAGTTCGTGGTTTCTTTGCCTCCATTTCCACACGATGCGTTAGAATATTAAGTTTCGAAACAGCAGAACGTTAGATGAACTCTACACGCAAATGACGTGTGATATAATATTGAGTTTTCTATCACATAGTTCCCGCCATCTGATTCAGTGCTGCATAAACAGAGACAATTGTCCGGACCACAGCTTCAAACTCACACTCTAAGTGCTTCGTAAAGTTTTTTTTCTTTTCTATTATCAATGTCGTTTGGAAGCTAATGTGTCAATTTAGCAGGTTGCTCGTAACATCTAACACATGCATTTCGTGCTCCTAATGGAAACGGAGGCTGGATCGTCTCCCATCAACAGCTACCATTCGTAGTGCCATAGCGACTGGTAACTTAGACGTGCCGCCACTGTTTTGATTTCACCGTTCCGTTTTAACGAGTTAGGCGACAGATAAGGAAAGGTAGCGCACAATACACGCACGAACAGCTCACAAACAAGCTAACATGGCATGTTGAAAAAGAGAAGACCTTCATGAAAATAGACTGTTACGATCTTTTTGCTTTACTGTGTGTTATTTACTATTTTCTAAATATATACGTTTATCCATCGAGAGAAAGAGATAGAGTTAATGTAAGTCACGTACCAGCCATCCTAATATTGGCCTGTCTCTTAGAGATAAAAATATAAATGTCATTAGTTGAAAAGTTTTGAAATAAAATTCCGCCCACTAGAATAAGTTTACTTTTTTCTCTGGATAAGTAATAACGATTCGTAATGACGGATGAAACCACGAACCGGTTCATGAAATCACCATCTTCCTCCCTTAATTTATGATGAATCAGATTATAAGCTTTAAATATTTTGTTTCTCTTGAATTTCGCACAAAGCTACACGAGGACTATCTTCGCTAGCCGTTTCTAATTTAGCAGTGTAAGACTAGAGGGAAAGCAGCTGGTCATCATCACCCACCGCCAACTCTTACGAACAAGTAGTATGATTATCGACACGTTATAACGCCCCCACGTCTTAAAGGGAGTGAGCATCTTTAGTGTAACGGAGATTCGAACCCACGACACTCATATTATGCTCCCCCCTGGTACAGCGGTAAATCTACGGATTTACAACGCTAAAATCAGAGGTTCGATTCCATTCGGTGGACTCAGAAGATAGCCTAATGTGTCTTTGCTATAAGTGAAATCTCACATTACGAATCGAGCGCCCCCTAACCACCTGACCTGGCAATGCCGGGCCAATAGCTTAAAAGAAAAACACTCACTGTCTGTCACAGGTCGTTAGAGAAAAACGAAAGACGAGGTTTTCTTCTATAGAAGTGTTCCTTAAATCACAAGAAAGTTTCTAGGTTGTGATTTTGTAGATATTTTACAGAGAAACGACGTTTCTTATTTGGTTTTTAATGATTTCATACCTAACCTAAACGATTCAAAGGTCCTTCATAAAGAAACAAGCGACATGATTTAGGCTTACTTTGAAGGCAGAGGCGATCCAAGCTTGAACTCAGAATGACGGAAAAGAAGTTAGTTAAAAGAGCCCACTGCCAACTTTCGGGTTATCGTACTCGATTAGTGTGATTTGATCGTTACTCTTATAACGCACCCAAGATCCTAAACTACGAAGCACATTTTTTTTGTTGTTTTCATTTTCTTTTTAGTTTAGGGCACAATGCGCTAACCCCTAGACAAACCCCCTTCATCTCACTAGTTTAAATATTGGAATCAAAGTCTCGGTCTCGTGGAAAACGATTGCAAAGAAAAAACACTAGGAATCTCAGAACGGAAATAAATACAGTGGTACTTGTGTGGAAATGACTGACTTGGAGAGAAACACCGTAAACTAGAAAAATTCCCCCCCAAACCCGTAACATCTGATGCCCTGTTTCTTTGTTATTTTTCGGTTTGTGATACTATCTCGAAATAAGGAAACATCAACAATGTTTTCGGCGTTTTATTATTGGAACATGTAGATCGTTTAAATGTTGTTTATATAATACTGGAACGTTGGTACAGTCTTCACTGTTTATTTAATCAAGCTTATTTCGATAGACCGACTAAACTTATTAGCAGAAAAAACCTGGTGGGGATTTAGAACGACACTTTAAAGGCAAAATAGATAAAATCTTGGCTTGTTCTGTAAAATAAAATAATAAAAAAAGAGTTATGACTAGGTCACATGGTTGGAAATTACAAACGTTGATTGGCCCCTTCGTTTTTGTTGTAAACGTTCTAGTTTTCCTCGATTAACGAAACTATGCTAACGAATTGGAACGGTTCAAACTGAGTCACGAACATAAAACACTTCACGAGCAATTACAATGAACGTTATTTTGTCAGGGTTAACAGTTAATTTTGACCACGGTTTCTGTCACAACGAGTACACTGTGTACTGTGTGTGGTTGTCTACCGGCGGGACTTTCAAAGCTAAAATTTGGGATTCGATTTCATACGGTGGACACGGCAGATAGCCCGATGTGGCTTTGCTGTACAACAAATAAACTACGTTCTTAATCATTTAAAAGTGTTAGCAACGTTTCTGGTTTATACCTTTTGCATGGTGTTGTGTATCAAAAATGATGATAAACCACTACTATATCTGTTGCGTCTGAGCCAGCATGGGGAGCCTTGGAATTGGTCGAAAGGCCTAATCGGCACTGGATACGGCAGATGTATGCGAGTGATGTGTTTACATGTGTTCACATTTATTACAAAACAGAACGTAAAAGTTTACTATAGAATATTATCATGTGTCTATCTGTGTTTCCGCTCGTGAATCTCGAAAATTAATTGACCAGATCTACACGAAAATGTTAAGCAAGATGGGAAGTCAGTATGGGATAGCCCTCTCCTAATTTGGCCCGTATCCGAATCCAGATTCTGCAGCATTTTATGTATGTAAATAATGGGGAGATAGGGTACTTTCGCTGTTTAGAGTTAATAACCTTATTAAGGTTTAGACTCCTACGAGTAATCAGACTACGAATAATGATCCGGATCATTGATCATTTTGGATCTTAGAAGGATTTCCTGAGTTTCTGAAGGTGAAATTTGATGTTATCCAGTATTTGTTTGTTTGCTTGAAGTACAACACAAGGCTACACAAGGGACTATCTGTGTTCTGTCTACCACGGATATCGAAACCCGATTTCTAGCTTCGTAAATCCGCAGATATATCGCTGCGTCACAGGCAAGGCGTTATCCAATACAAACACACGTGATCTCTGATTACACTATATAACACAAATTTTGTTTCTGGATAGTATGTGCTATTTCTTCATTGCTTAAGTTGTAAAAGTACAGAAAATGGCCATTATTCCCTTCAAACTTTGCTTTTGTGACCTGGATAATGAAATTTAGAAATTAACTTATTTTCTACATAAAAACGGGCAAATTTGCACGTTTTCATTTACATAAAACAACATATGGACCACGATTGACATGTATTTACACTTAAATTATACAAAACTGAAGAAAAATGTTTCGAAGCGAGTAGTTGTTTGAGATGGTGGACTATAATATAAATCACTTTCACGTATCAGCCTTCAGATATATTCTCGGCATTCGACTTTCTTAGACCAAGATCTCTGATCACGTTATTGAGGTCTCTTCGGTTGGAGTAGTCTGGGTTTTTCTCACCATCTGCACCTCTGAAATTGTAATCTGGATGTTCAACGTCCGCCTCCTCTTCTGATTTGCTGTTCTCTTCTAAGGATGGCTGCTTACTCTTTAGCGGAGTGGGTACAAAGAGCTCAAACACTGGGGCGATGGATGATGGAAGGTCCGGATACATGATGGCAGATTCATTCTTGCAGCCCGACGTTTGAGAGTCCACCATGCAGAGGTAGTAATTGCTTCAGTGGTCAGTGGGTTCACACCAAATTCTTGGAATAGCGAACTTTTCCCCCCTCTGTACTATCCTGCAAAAGAACAAAATAAAATTGTTATTATGAAGAATAAATTTATTTCATCCACAACTAGTGTGTAAGAGGCTCATGCAACATATTTTATATGTGATAATTTTCTACACTGTAGGAAAATAAAAAAGAGATTTAAATTTTAAAAGGTCTAAAATTCATATAATGTAAAATCTTGCTATTTGAGCATGCAAAAATTATCCGTTTGACCTTGAGTTTTTTTTTCAGTGCTCGTAGGTAAAAATGAGGTGCCCAGGGTTTGTTTTGATCCCTGACAGGCATGCCAAAATGTGTCTTGTAGGCTTTACACATTTTAGTAAATACTGTCAGAGTACTTTTTCGCTCTTGTCTTGATAAATTAGCCAAATACATAGCAGAACGCGTCTGGAGAATACTTGATGCCACCTCTGATAAAATCAGATAGGTCTATGTATTCACTTAGGCAGCTAGAATTAAACTAAAGTAGCGACTAGTGAGCCCCTGTATATATGCTACAATAGAACGTTCTAGAAAATTCTAAAAGGTTCTTGAAAATTCTCGTAAGTTCAAAATTTTTTTCTATCAGCTTCTCAGCACTGAATATACCTGGGATGTTCTGGAAAATGGGTAAATTTGAAAATCTCATTACCCAGGTCACAAAAGCAAAGTTAAAGCGAAAAATATGTCTTTTCCATTTACTTTAGGCATAAGAAACTGCTCAGTAACAAGAAAAAGTAAAAATTTTGCTACACAGTGATTATGTTGTTTCACGTCCAGTTAAACTGGTTTAGAACATAGATTATACAAACTCTAACGTTTTCTTGAACACAAATATTGAAAATATTTAACTGCTATGTACGTACTGTTAAAATACAAGCATTAACATATCTGTATTATTTAAGCTGTCTTTAATTTCTCTAATTTTTGTATCTGCAATAAATTTGTTGTTTGTTTGTTTTGGCTTTTATTAGCAAGGCCACACTAGGCTATTTAATGTGTCCATCACGGAGAATCAAACTCCGAATGTTAGCATTGAAAATCCTTATACTTACCGCTGTTCCACAGGAGAAGAAAGACAACATTAACCCCAAAACAGCCAAATTGATTCCCGGCACGATTTCTACTCCGAATTAGAGACAGACCTGAAATAGATTTCTTTTGGTTTTTAACATACACGTTTCTATTATTCAAAGGGTATTGAGTTAGTTCAGTAACGCCACCTAGTGACACAGTGTTTTTGTAGTTGTCAGTTACTTTGCTTTATTGTTAAAGGAAAAATGGTGTAATTATCTTGTTTTGTTTGTTTTTGCCTATTTAGTTTGCAAGTCCGTTTCATCGGCAAACGTGGTAAATTATATTATGCTAATTCTTACTAATTATCATTTCCAAATGTGCAAGGCACAGCATGGCCAGGTGGTTAAGGCACTTGACTCATAATCCGAGGGTCGCGAGTTTGAATACCCGTCAACCAAAATATGTACACTTTATCAACCACGGGCGCTATAATATGATGGTCAATTCCACAATTCTAGTCTTACATTGCTATATTAGGGACGGCTAGCGCAGATAGCCCTCGCGTAGCTTTGCGCGAAATTTAAAACAGACAAACCATTACAACTACACCTGTAATGGCTGCTTTACATTTTGCTACGTAAGATATTGCTTTCTTAATACAAATGAACGTGTAAAAGAAGTGCACTGAGTTTGTCACTGTGAGTAGGTGTACGAGATCTGTTAAAATATACGCGGACTGTTTGAATTGCGCGGCTCCAGTTGGTTCCAGGGGAATTCGCTTAGTATAGCCAGGTTTGCACAGATTAGCTGATTACGACGCCATTTCCCGATTGCAGATATCTTCATTTGTGTATTAGCTACGCGGTTTTAAGTGAAGTGCGATTTTTCCGTTTGGCGAATTTCAGAATGAATGACCTGAAGGAGCAACGACTTGCTGTGAAATTTTGTGTTAAAATTGTAAAATCTGCGATTGAACTTTTGCTATGCTTAACACGGCTTACGGTGATGTTGTTATAAAGCGTACGGTATGTTTCAAGTGGCATGAACGTTTTAAGGATAGTCGACAGACCATGGAAGATGATGAGCGTCCTAGACTTCCTTCCACGTCAACTGACGACCCACACGTCGACAAAATCAACACCCTGGTGAGGGCACATTGACGTCTGACTGTCAGGGAGCTCGCTAAAGAGTGTGGGATATCAGTTGGATTTTGTTACGAGATTTTGACCGAAGAATTGAAGATGCACCGCGTTGCTGCGACATTTGTACCACGCAGAACGCGTGAGTTTTTGGCCAAACAATTGATGACTGTTCTTCCCCACATCCCCTACTCACCTGACCTTGCTCCTTGCAATTTTTGTTCCCCAAACTCAAAAGACCCTTGAAAGGAAGAAGATTTGAAACAATTCCCGAAATTAAGGCAAATGCGACAAAGGAGCTGGAGGACATTACAAGTTGTTTTGAATTAAGCACAAAGCTACACAATGGGCTATCTGTGCTCTGCCCACCACGGGTATCGTAACCCGGATTTTAGCGTGTAAGTCCGCAGACATACCGCTGAGCCACTGAGGGGCGAGGACATTACAAAAGAAGTGTACCAGGACTGTTTCAATAAGTGGAAACACGGTCGGGATAAGTGTGTGCGTTGGGGAGGAGAGTACTTTGAAGAAGTCCCAGACCTGTAAACTCTAAATAACGTACATTTTGTTTTATGACGTCAGTCCGCGTGTTTTTTGAACATCCCTCGTATGTTTCAATTTGGATCTACAGCAACCGGACTAGTTAATTCATATTAGCAAACGTATTTATATCTGAAGTGTAATAAAGAAGTATTGTATGTAAGACTATTCAAAGTTGAACCATCAGTACCTACTAAACAACATTTCAAATAATAAATTTTTGTTATAACGTTATTGCTACTTTTGAAAGACCATGTTTCATAAATCAACACAACATTACCCATTAATTGATCATTGATTGGTTAAATACAATTAAGTCGTTCAATAGTTTTGCAAGGCTTAACGTTCTCTACCAGAATCACGTGATTTTGTTAACTACATTTCACGCATTCAATATAGTACTGAACTGCACATCTTAAAGCATCTGCTATGAGACTAGTAAAGACTGATTTTTTGCGTGTTTTTTTTCGTTGTGTTTTAACCAGTAACCGTTAGCCAATTAACCCTAAATAATAATTTGTGTTTTGTTTGTTTGTTTGTTGTGGAATTTTGCACAAAGCTACTCGAGGGCTATCTGTGCTAGCCGTCCCTAATTTAGCAGTGTAAGACTAGAGGGAAGGCAGCTAGTCATCACCACCCACCGCCAACTCTTGGGCTACTCTTTTACCAACGAATAGTGGGATTGACCGTCACATTATACACCTCCACGGCTGGGAGGGCGAGCATGTTTGTGTGCAAGTTTAACTAGATGTATTGAGAGAGGCCTGAGTGAAATGTTTATTGCCTCCTTCCGTGGCACAGCATGCTTAAAACGCTAAAAACTGGGTTTCGATACCCTCGGTTGGCAGAGCACACATAGCTCATGTTGTAAGTCATGTTAAGCACATTTTTTTAGCATGTTATGCATCCTTAAATTACCAAATATCTTAGTTTAAGAATATTGTGGACACTGTTATCGAGGGTAGCCCAGTGCAAGAATGAAGGTAATTTCATCTGTGGCTCAGCTCGTTCTTTAAAACAGTTTGAAAACTACATTTTCATTTTGTTATCGAGCGGTTTGATTAGTCCTAACTAATATTTTATAAGATAATTCTCTTAATTTGTTTCGCAAATAACTTTCATAATTTGATATCATTTAACGTCCAGAAACTATGTATTTCAAAGTTAATAGGCGCGTAGCATGGCCTAATACTAAGGGCGCTTCACTTGCAATCTGCAGGTAGCAGGTTCGAAACCTCTCGTTCAAAGTGCTTAGCTTTTCAGCTGTGGAAAATGCTATGGTATAACGTCAATCCCACTATCATCTGGTAAAAGCAGTATTCTAACAGGTGACGTGGGTTTTTTTGATTAGCTGCCTTCTCTCTAGTGTTTTACTTTCAAATTATGGACAATTAGCGCAGATAGCCCTCGAGTAACGTCAACAAAGAAATAAAGCAGTTGAACAATTCTTATTATAATAAATATCTGTTTTTTTTAATTTCGCACAAAGCTACACGAGAGCTGTCTGCGCTAGCCGTCCCTAATTTGGCAAAGGGAAGACAGGTAGTCATCACCACCCACCGTCAACTCTTGAGCTACTCTTTTACCAATGGGATTGACTGTCACGTTATACGCTCCCACGGGTGAAAGAGCGAGCATGTTTGGTGCAATCAGGATTCGAACCCGCGACCATAAGATTACGAATCGAACGCCTTAACCCGCCTGGCCATGCAGGGCCTTCTTCTAGAGTGAAAAAAGATAGAGGACATATTTGTTTCTACTCAAGTAATTCCTTCAATAATTACTTTAATGACACTGGTGACTTGGACTACAATATATTTTTTAGCTTTTAGTACATGGGCTACAAATATATTTACTATAAAAAATGTTTATTTATACATTAGGTTTAAAGCGTCCTCTGCTGGCAATAGGTAAAAACGTTTTCTATATTTAACCATCAAGTATGAAATATTTCGGCCAAGGTCAGTCAAGCACTATTCACTTGTCGACTGAAAACAGACTTTAATAAATGTGTCCTTGCAAAATTAGATCGAAAAACGTGTCCAAGAACCAATGGGCTTGTCCAGGACCAATTATAAAACTATAAACATATCACATCACTTTTAACCAATCCTAAAGAGTTGCTGGTGAGAGTAATATATCTGACGTATGCGATTAATTGACCAAATAAAACAATTAATAGTTTTTAAACTCTAATTAATTAGTTTGATGTAACATTTTGTCAAGGATAGCAGTGAAAGCCTACAGAATATTTTAAGACTGTTTTGATACTCGTGGTAGACACAGCACAGATGGTTCATTGTGCAGCTGGGCACTTAATAAAAAATAAACAAATACATGAATACAATAAACCGTCATTTTATTTATTTAAATAAAATTGAGGTTGGTAAACAAAAAATTTCCTTCATTAGAAAAATGTTAGAAATGCAAGTCAAATAATTAATACGGATATCTATGGAATGTCAGTGATATTACTGTATTATTTTTTCTGTGTTTTCAGTGTTATCTGGCGTTGGTTTAACCTAATGCTCACAATAGATGATTGTCAGCTGATAAAATGACTTAAATTCCTGTGAGGTAATAGAAAACGGTTTTTGGATAACAAACAATAATTTCATTCTATTCTACCATCGCTTGCTAGAGGGCGTTAACTTTTGGCCTGTTTTTGATGCTGTTTTTTTGTTATTTTATTTTCTAGGTTACGATGTTCTTTGTTTGTTTTTTTTCTCTCTCTGAAAGCCTTCTATATTCGTACTTACCCAAATGCATCTTTTCAGGCCTGTGACTGGGCCCGGAATTTGATAAGCGAATTATGTCAAAAACCAAAGGCGACCGCAGTATCGGATCTCCAGCGGCCATTTTGTAAACAAAGACGACATGTGATAGTAGCTGAATATGAATGTTTACATTGTCTTTGCCTGGCTTATAGGCCTCACTTTCATCTCACAACCAGCTTCACCAGATGGTAAGTATTAGCCTAGACTACAGGCAGGAACAGTAAGAGTGAATCTGAAGCGGGATATAAAAGACTTTATTATAACTTTTGTCTTCTTTAGCTGCGTGAGGGAATTTACTTTCTGAACCTTGTTGTGTTAGAGAACAAATGACTTGGTCTATATCAGATTGTCCTTTACAGCTCGACAATTTCTATTTTGTTATGAACTTCATCCCTTTTTCTTTATTTGTATTATGTATCACGTTTTGTTGAAGGAATTTAAAAAAGAAGGAACTTCCATGGCTAAAATATTTGTTATATGTATTTTGGTTTTAATATAATATGATTTTTTCTTCTACTTAAAAATCACGTTTATTATCTGTCTAACTAAACTGAAATGTTACTAAAGGTTTGATTAAACGTTACTGATGAATATTTTGATCAATAAAAAATTTCTCAATATTACAATTTTTCTATTTTTAACACTAACAGTCATTATATCAGTGCTATTTAAAGTAACTTTATCCGTTTCTAATGTAAACTTTGGAATATTTTCTGTCAATAATACATCGTAACACAGTAACTTTATCCATTTCTATTCTGAATATTGGAATATTTCATGTTTAAAGTATATTCTAACACAGTAACTTCATCCATTTGTGATCTAAATATTGGAACATTCCGTGTTTAAAGTATATTTTAATGCAGTAAGTTTATCCATTTCTATTCTAAATATTAGTATATTTTCTGTTTATAGTATATTCTAACACAGTAACTTCATCCATTTATGATCTAAATATTCGAACATTTCGTGTTTACAGTATATTCTAACACAATAACTTTATCCATTTACATTCTAAATATTGTTATCATTCCTGTTTAAAGTAAATTTTTAACCTGTAAATTGGTTTACTCCTTCACTACGATTCACTGTCAGTGTTAGTATTGTTGCTCTGAAGTTTCATGTTTACAAAGCCAAACAAAGTGAATAGATAATGCCTACTAATAACTATCATATTAAGCGCTAACTTATTAAACATATATATATATATTTCTTAATAGACTTCCCCAAGGGTAAAACGTGATAATCATCCCATTCGTAGCTAATTTCTATATCACTTATTATTAACCACAGCCTGATTCCAGGGGGACTGGTTCTCTTTTCTTCAAGCATTGTTTTACCTGTATATAATGACGAACCAGCCAATCAGATAGTACCACATCAACATAATACTTATAACAGTACAGGCAGTCATATTCTTTTCACTAATGATATCCAGGAGAGAAACGACCATAATAGAAGACGTATAAATTAAAGTTTTGTTGGTTAAGGCCGCTCTATGCCACAGGTTTCATGTTTCAGTAAAAATCCCTGAAGAGGGTGTGTAAAATAAAGACTATTGATACTAGAGGGCATCATTATCATGTGATGCAACTCTTTTGAATCGTGAAATTTTAACATGGGTTTGTTTGTTTGTTTTGAATTTCGTGCAAAGCTACTCGAGGGTTATCTGCGCTAGCCGTCCCTAATTTTGCAGGGTAAGACTAGAGGGAAGGCAGCTAGTCATCACCACCCACCGCCAACTCTTTGGCTACTCTTTTACAAATGGGATTGACTGTCACGTATAACGCCCCCCACGGCTGAAAGGGCGAGCATGTTTGGTGCAATCAGGATTCGAACCCGCGACCCTAAGATTACAAGTCGAACGCCTCAACCCGCCTGGCAATGCGGGGCCTTCTTCTAGAGTGAAAAAAGATAGAGAACATAGTTTATCAACGTCAGACAAAGAATAGCAACATCATAGCCAATGTACAAAATCTACAGCAAAGCATGCTGAGGAAAAATATACTAATTAGGCTGCAGATTTGTACAAAATTGATGGTACCTTGACTACTGACTGGTACAAGCAGAATTATTTTCACGCATCTTGTTGTTTCTATAAAAACCAGAGACCCAGTGGAAAGGAATTAATTTTTCAGCAAGACAGGGATCCCAAGCATTCAGAAAACTTGGTGAAAAGATACACTGTAGAATATTGTCCCAACCTCATAAATAGAAAGATAGAATATATGTTTTAGAAAACACTACACTAGGCTGTGTATTGAATGACGAATTTTAGCTTTGTAAGTCCTTAGACTTACCGCTGTACCTTTGAAGAACAAAAAGCAAGGGAGGCGAAGCCCTTTATAAAACAACTTCACAATTTGCAGAAACCTAAGTCCACGTTTCATAATATTTTAAGCCAATCTGTAGTAACTTTATCAAACAGTTGGAAATAGTGGAGTATATATTTTAAGGAACAATTTTATTGGTAGCACAAACCTTAAGGTAGGCGGGGCTGCTTCTCTAAGAAAACTTTCAATTTGAAAAAACAACAACAACATATATAATCAGAATATTTCGGCATAAGAT
The DNA here is from genome assembly GCA_011833715.1 of Carcinoscorpius rotundicauda. Lineage (NCBI taxonomy): Eukaryota > Metazoa > Arthropoda > Merostomata > Xiphosura > Limulidae > Carcinoscorpius > Carcinoscorpius rotundicauda. The sequence continues at coordinate 130,751,541 of CM022391.1, read as the reverse complement.
TGGCCATGCAGGGTATATTGACGATTGATTGAAGAAAACTAACCAATCCAGATGTGGATGCTTTGACTTCGTTTCTACACCACTCATGTTTAAAGAAATCTTTGTTTACGTCTGGTATATAGACATCGTTTAAGGAACCCGATAAAGGCATACACCAGCTCCAGCAACAGTTTTTCAAGACAAATCACTTTGATAAAATATCAACTACTCTTTTTAATGCGTTCGATATCACTGTTTGTATGTCTATTTTAAGATATACTTTAGAAATTTTCTTATACAGATACGGTGATGCGGGAAGCAATGAGTTTACGTCACATAGGCCCACTTAGTTGAAAGAAACAAAGATATGACGAAAAACCAGGTTATTAACGATAACCCTTTACTAACTTCTATGATATTCTGGTTATCAATAGCTTATATGGTATTATTGTTATCAATAACTTCTTTAATATTCTGGTTATCAATAGCTTCAATAATATTCTGGTTATCAATAACTTTTATGATATCCTGGTTATCAATAGCTTCTATGATATTCTGGTTATCAATAGCTTTTTAGAAGCATTTACTGCATCAGTTACAGTTTCTCTTTAATATGTTTACGGTATCCGCCATATTGTGTCTCACAAGTATTCACTGGGTCTGGCATGGCCAGTTGGTTAAGGCGCTCGACTCGTAAATGCGTCACATCAAACATTCTCGCCCTTTTCGCCATGGGGGCCTTATAATGTCAGAGTCAATCCCTCTATTCTTCGGAAAAACAGATAGCCCAAGAATTGGCGGTTGGTGGTGATGATTAGCTGCTTTTACTTTCGTTTTATATTGCTAAATAAGGGACGGCTAGTGCAGATAGCCCTCGTGTAACTTTGCACGAAATTCAAGAACAAACAAACATATTCACTGTATCTGCCACAGTTTCTCAAAAGGAGTGTGGGGAAGCAAGGAGTTTATTCCATATAACAAAACTGTTTAAGTCAAAAATAGATAATAAATGTTTGAGTTATACAAAAAACTTCATAATAATTATAGTTATAAGTTATATTAATTGTAGTTTTTAAAATGAAGAGGTCAGAAAACACCAAAATATAGATTAAAAACTGGGCATTGGTGATGTTAATTATAATAACTCCTTTATTTTCAATTTAACAGCAGTTAAAAGGATAGATGGTCTCCTGAGCAAACACATAGGAAAAAAACAACAACAATGTAGTTCGATAATCTTTTTCCTGGTAGATGGCGCTCAATAGAGGGTTGTTATTTGTCACGTGCTTGAATGTGTTTCATGCAATGAGATAGATGTCTTTCATTTTCAGTTGATATTATAACACTTCATTTTATTTATACGATTTGATAAACACAGATAACTATTAACATTTGTCAGAAATCTAGTTATAATTTATAATAACAGCAAGGAATCCATACGTGAAGTAAGGTGCACTTAAAGGAAATACATTAATATAAATCGAAAGGCAGTGAATATTTTTCTTTAAAAAATGCACTACGTCTATTTATTCCAGTTAGCATCTCTAGTAATAAAGCGAACTCGGTTTTTTTTTTTGTCTTATAAACGAAGAAATGTGACATTTCGATTTATTCTGGTTTGACAGAAACAAATGGTAACTTATATAAGTCGTAGATTAAAGAATTTCGAAAACCTTAAAAATACAAAAGGTATTACTTTCATTTAAATCAATACGAGTTGTCAATTAAACACATAAAACTCGCTCTGTAGAAAACTCCGAAAGTAGGAAGGTAGAGTCACGAATTATTCGCTTTCGAGGAATAATTTATCACAATGTAATGCTCAACATTGTTTGTTGTTAAGGGCAACACTACATGATAGGCTGTCTGTACATTATCCGTCATGGGGTATCGAAGCCTAGATATTATTGTTATAAGCTTCCAGACTTACAGCTGTGACACTGGGTATGTCAGGTAATAGTTTTAAGTCAAATGTTAAGTGTCTCTCACTATTTTGAAAATTTCACCCAGTGAAAAAAAAAGACAACAAATTTAAACTTCAAATGTGGAGTATTAAAACAGAAGTGTGTGCCAATACAAGTGACGCACACGCGTCAAGAAAAGCAACGCATCTCGACAGAAGTGGTGCATTTTAAGAACAACAACACAACTTAGTAGCAACGAACGTAGTTTGTTCAAGGAAAGCGATTCACTTCTACAGGTGTAAATACTTCATAGCGGCATGTCTTCAGACCTACAACACTGGAAATCGTGTTGCGATACCCGTGATGGGCAGTGTACAGATAGCCTTTGCAGAAGCTTTGTACATAACTACAAACAAACAAATAAACAAGCAGATGTAAACACATCTCAACAGAAGCGACGTACCTAAGCAGGAGTTATCGCATCTCTAATAGCAGTGAACTTACCTCGTCAGAAGCTTTGAAACATATCAACTAGTCTTAGACCATTTGATAAAAAAAGAACCAGTAAAAACAATGTTATTACAGAATCCATGGTTTTTTTCTCAAAAACAAAAACAAATCTTGGCATCCCTGATCTTATAACCAAATTTGGTTCAAATCCTTCGAACAGTATTTGATAAAAAGCTAATCATGCGGACACGCACAATATCACATATAGCGCCCTCTTCCGACCACTTCGATTGGAGACAACAAGGGAACTCATTGCTGCTTGACATGGTATGGTCCTAAGGGAGACATTCATTGAACATGGAGCTATTCCAGATGTATATGAAACAACGCTGATTTTATGGATGTTTTTAATATTATTCAGTGTTCACAGTTTGAATAATATATCATAATAAACGTGTCATCTTGTTAATATTAATCATTGTTAATTAATTAATCTCAGATGAACTCCAGGATAACTGCGGCAAATATTTATTTAATGTTATTGTTTTTTAAATTTTTATTAACGTGAATTAGGTTTCTTTCTAATGTAGACTGTACGATGTTGTTAGGTAACGTTAAGCCTTTTTCATTTATTGTTTGAGGTTTAAATGGCCGATGATTCTGGAAACTTAGGACGAAGTTCTTTATATATATACAACAGTTAAGAATGTTACACACACGTTATTTTACATAAAGATTTTACTATCCCAGATAGGAAAAAGTGGGAACCAGTAAAGAAAGAGGTAGCCATGGCTGACTAAAGGCTGATACAGATATAGCAACTACGAGAAAGTAAAGCATAGGAAAATAACATTAAAAGCGTATATTCACTAGTATCGGTAAAATTGTAGATGGTAAAACAATCACACTTTTATTTGCTGTTGTTTCACTGAAATTTGCAAAAACTTCCTACACGAGAGCCACTTGAGCTAAGCCAGCCGTCCTCATTTTCGAAGTGACATATTAGAGGAAAGACAGTTAGCTACCACCTTTAATAACCAATTATTGGCTACTATTGACCAATAAATAATCTGATGGACTGTGACATTATAACACCTCCACCCCACGTCTGGGAGGGAAAGCATGTTCGATGGATTGGATTCGATCTCGCTTGCCTCACTTCAAGAATCTGGTATTAAAACTGTCACGCCTTTGGTTAGAATAATAAGAATAAAAGAAACAAGATTGGAAATGCATAGAAGAAGGGTCAGTTAACCAGGCTGGGTTACGACTATAGTGGAAAGGTCAGTTAGCCAGGCTGAGTTACGACTATAGTAGAAGGGTCAGTTAACCAGGCTGGGTTACGACTATAGTGGAAGGGTCAGTTAGCCAGGCTGAGTTACGACTATAGTAGAAGGGTCAGTTAACCAGGCTGGGTTACGACTGTAGTAGAAGGGTCAGTTAGCCAGGTTGGGATACGACTATAGTAGAAGGGTCAGTTAACCAGACTGGGATACGATTTTAGTGGAAGGGTCAGTTAACCCGGCTAAAGGGTCAATTAACCAAGCTGGGTTACGACTACAGTGGAAGGGTCAATCAGCCAGGCTGGGTTACGACTAAAATAGAAGGGTCAGTTAATCAGGCTAGGATAAGACTATAGTAGAAGGGTTAGTTAACCAGGCTGGGATACGACTATAGTAGAAGGTGCAGTTAACCAGGCTGGGTTAAGAATACAGAAGAAGGGTCAATTAGCCAGGCTGGGATACGACTATAGTAGAAGGGTCAGTTAATCAGGCTGGGATAAGAATATAGTAGAAGGGTCAGTTAACCAGGCTGTGTTACGACTATAGTAGAAGGGTCATTTAACCAGGCTGGGATACGACTATTGTAGAAGGGTCAGTTAACCAGGCTGTGTTACGACTATAGTAGAAGGGTCATTTAACCAGGCTGGGATACGACTATTGTAGAAGGGTCAGTTAACCAGGCTGGGGTAAGACTGGGGAATTGTGGATATGAGCCGAGTAATGACGAATAGGGAACAAATGACACAGCAGAATTGGAGAGACGACAAAGTGATAATAGGGGCAGCTGTGAAACATGTTCCCTTTCGATTCAGTGAATCGTCTTGCTCACTTTACAGTTCTTGACTTCTGTCGTTGTTGTTTTGTTGTTTTGAATTAAGCACAAAGCTACACAATGGGCTATCTGTGCTCTGCCCACCACGGGTATCGAAACCCGGATTTTAGCGTGTAAGTCCGCAGACATACCGCTGAGCCACTGGGGGGCTGACTTCTGTTATAGCATGTTTTTTTTATTTTATTTTCCTCCAGGAAAGGACCCGGAATGGCCAAGTGATTAAGGTACTCGACTCGTAATCTGAGGGTCGCAGGTTCAAATCCTTGCCACACCAAATATTCTCGCCTTTTCAGCCGTCGGAGCGTCATTATATGACGATCAATCCCACTATTCGTTGGTAAAATATTAGTCCAAGAGTTGGCGGTGGGTGGTGATGACTAGCTGCCTTCCCTCTAGTCTTACACTGCAAAATTAGGGACGGCTAGCGCAGATAACCTCGTGTAGCTTACGCGAAAAACAAAAACAAACAAAACAAACCCACAGGATATAAAAGTTTATTAAGCGCCATCTTAAGTAGGTCAGAAAAGATTCAATATTTCAACACAAATCTGATTTATGTATTAAATGATAAAAACTAAATATAAGCTAAGAAACTGTATAAGTTTTTCTTTTCTTTTCTAAAAGAGATCAAATTGACGTGGAAAAGGTTTCAACATATTTCTTTGCAGAAGACTAGCATATACAGTACGTGTATATATATATACACACACACACACACATATATATGTGGGAATATGTGTTATTATCTCGGAATTTTAGCAATCACTCAGAGCCAAAGAAATCTTGTTCGAAACCTAAGCTTCACCAACATGACTTACGTTTCACTGAGTTACGTCATAGTTATGAGGTAAATTTCCGAGAAAGACCAAAATTGAGCAAACTCAGATATCATTGATTTTAAGATTCTGATCCATAAGAGGTGGGGAATTATTATCCTGATTTTCCAGGACAATCAAGAAACAAAGTTATCAAACTGGTGGTATATCTTGGTGACCAGACTAGGGTTAGTGATCACAGCTTAAGTCAGGCTGATATTCGAATAAGCGTTTACCATGGACTAACACGGATATGTGTTAATATTCAGAGTTACGTAACTCGTACGCTATTGACAAAGACACTTACTTAGACTGAATTTCGTAAAAATGAAATTGTAATTCAGTATTAGGACGCTTTAAAACAGACAGTTCGCTGTGAACACAAACTAAAAAAGCTCCTTGTTTTTCTATACAAATGTCATAGTTAAAAAGGTAAAAATACCATTCTTCGAAAATATATTTCACAATGAAAGTAAATCGAAAGTTCGTTGTTTTTAAATTTAAGAAACGTTTGAAACGAATGTTTGATAATCTACAATACTAGAATTATTTATTACCATGTTCATATCCAATATTTTCAAACCTTTATATTAATAATAGTATTTTTTAACTATTAAGTTTTCAATATTAGTATTGAAAAACGAATACCACAGTAGCAGTTTAATATTAGTGTTAGAGAAGATCATAGTAGAAGGTTAATATTAGTGTTAGAGAATATCATGATAGAAGGTTAATATTAGTGTTAAAGAATATCATAGTAGAAGGTTAATATTAGTGTTAGAGAATATCATGGTAGAAGGTTATTATTAGTGTTAGAGAATATTATGATAGAAGGTTAATATTAGTGTTAGAGAATATTATAAAGTATATTTTACGTGAAGCGGAAAACGAAGTTTGGTTGTTGTTAAGCACAGTGTTACACAATGGACTATCTGTGATCTGTCCATCACTGATATCGAAACCTTTTTTTTCTGGCATTGTAAGTCCATAGACAGCAATGTGCTACTTAGGACGTGAGCAATGGTAGCGTTTATTTCTTTTCCTAGTTGAAAGTGATTCCGTTCCACGTTTCCAGTCAAGTAAATCAAGATAGTTTTAGGAAGAAATAGAAGCTTATATTATATTTGTTTGTTTTAGAATATTCGCAAAACCTACACAAAGGTTATCTGTGCATATTACCATTCAGACTTTATTATTTATAGATTAGAGGGAAGGCAGTGAGTTAGTCAACAACACCCACAGTCCGCTCTTGGGGTAGGTTTTTGACCGAATAATAAAATTTGCCATTATTCTTATAACAACGTATGGATCGCATTTATGAGGTAACTGAACGCGAACCACGAACCCTCTGACACATAGACCAGACAGGCTAATCCATAAGCCATATGTAACATCCACTAGTTAGTAACTAAACTTTCTTATATTTGTGCCCATTGGTTGTCAGCTGTTATTCCTTTGCCTCAGGGGATACATCAGTAGAGATGAATTAAATTAACTTCGAGTTTATTTTTTTTCATATGCTAAATAATTAATCTCACCCAAACGAAGCCAGATAACGGAACGAGCTGGTTCTGTAATATTACTTTGTAAACTTACATCCTCATCGCTTACAATATTTTAAATTACTGTCAAAGTAAGATCGGAATGTAGTTGAGATTTGCATTAATAGCATGTCAAAATGTATTTTTACAAAAGCATATTTTAAGTGACTTGTTGAAAGTGTGTCAAATGACAACGTAAACTGAAGAAAAACGAAACCAATTCACTTTCATTCGGCGTCACGATATCTGGTTCTAAGTAAAAACACTGAATAAAGAACTCAGGAAACTCCTGTGGCACAGGAGCATATCTGTTAACTTAAAACGCTGGAGAGCGGGTTTTGATTCCCGTATTGAGCACAGTACTGTGTAGTTTTGTGCTTGACTACAAACAAATAAACAGTATCTTGAGTATCTTCAAAATAAAGGAAAGACTCAACGAGGTTTATAACTCTACATAGTAGAATATTAATTGACAGTTGATGAGGTTTATAACCCTACGTAGTAGAATATTAACTGACAGTTGAGGAGGTTTATAACTCTACGTAGTAGAATATTAATTGAAAGTTGAAGAGATTTATAACTCTACATAATATAATATTAAGTGACAGTTGAGGAAGTTTATAACTCTACATAGTAGAATATTAACTGACAGTTGAATCTCAGAAAAGAGGCTTATAATGAGATTATACATTCAGACTTATTGATGTAAATTCTTTTGAACAGTAAATAAATACACCAAAACAATGTGATTTCTAATACATCAAAAGTATACTTTGATAATATAAAAACCTAAAGTCGTTAACTCGAATTAAAACCCTATATGTTCTTGTTTCGAGTTTTTGGAGAAGTTAAAGAAAATGTCTTGTAATGTATCAATACTCAGTACACCAACCAATTTGTTTGTTTTCTGAATTTTGCGAGATACACGAGAGTTATTTGCTCTAGTTGTTCGTAATATAGCAGTGAAAGACTCTAGGGAAGGCAGCTAGTCATCACCACCTACCGCTAACACTCAGGCTTTTCCTGTCAGATCTAACAGTGAAATTTGATTGTCATTCTTATATCGCAGCTAGGGTATCAGAGTGTGGTGTATAATCTTTTTATCTTTCAGCAGTAACTAACTGTACGTGATAATTTGAACCTCGGACCCATAACTCGACGCTATTACCACTAGTCTGCACAAATTTGCAAGGTCAGCTGGAGAAAACAGATACCCATAATGGGCACATCAAAGATAGTCCATTGTGTATCTTTCTGCTTAATAAGAAACAAACAGAATAAAGAATGCTTCAATTAAAATAGTGTTAAGCCTTTTTGTTTCTTTTTGGGAATATCTGAGCGTGGAAAAAACTGCCCACAAGGTGGCTACAGAAAATTTAGAAATTCTGGCTACTTTGTCTTAGAACGTGTCTATTTATACTTTTACAAAAAACAAACACACAAAGTACCAAAATTGGTAATTTATGTAGCTCTATCCACTGTATAATTTCAATTTGGTTCTTAAAGCAATGTATCTATTGTAGTTTTTAAACTTTATATCTTACGCAGCTTTTATCCACTGTTATCTTTCAACTTGGAATTGCAACTGTATCTACTGCAGATTTCCGTCTTCGTCGTTAGGGCAATTATGTACAATGTAGTATCCGGTTTTATTTTTCAATGTAAATAATTTTATTGTGTTTATCTCTGTTTTTTACATTTTTTTAAATAAGTGCTATTACGTTTTTGCAGTAAAAGTTCGACATTATAAACTAAACGCACTGTGGACGACAGTAACAATAAAACTAGCTAAGAAATTTTGTGAACGAATGTACAGTGTTTCTGTATTATTTGTGAATTGTTTCACTTTCGAATCATTTTTTCCCTTTAACTCAAAATAGTTTCAAAGCTTGGAATTTTCGTAGCATGTACTATGTTGTTAAGAAGGTAAAACTCAGTAATGAATGTTGTTAAAATTAACAATGGTGAACATTTTTGCGTCATTAAGTGACACTAATAAACCTCCTTTGGCATCATTAAGAGAAAAACGGTAACCATCTATTTCTTTTTTGCATCATAAAGTGAAACGAATAACCCTCTTTTGTGTTATTTAATAACAATATTAACCCTCTTTTGTGTTATTTAATAACAATATTAACCCTCTTTTGTGTTATTTAATAACAATATTAACCCTCTTTTGTGTTATTTAATAACAATATTAACCCTCTTTTGTGTTATTTAATAACAATATTAACCCTCTTTTGGCATCATTAAGTGAGTTTCATTTGTTTGTTTTGAATTTCTCGCATAGCTACACGAGGGCTATCTGCGCTAGCCGTCCTTAACTCAGATTTCAAGTTGAGCGCCCCCTAACCGTCTGGTTATACCAGGCTTCTGTTAAGTGAGAATAATAATCCTATTTTCATATCATTGACAGAAGGTTGTAACCCTATAATAACCGTATATTTTTCATAATTGACTGAAAGTGATAACCCAAAAGTAACCCTATTTTTTGCATTATAGACTCAACGTTGTAACCAATTTTATGCACCATTAAGTGTAACTAGTAACATTATTTTTGCGATAACGGCTGGATACTTATATGTGAAATTCAGAGGTTGTATTGTTAAGTGAATTTGATGAACGGAGGCTGTCAAGTCTGCTCAAAGTCACCATCAATAAAAGAAAAAAGCTACTAATACCGAAACCACGTGTTTTAGAGGAAAATAAAACTGGCAGTGTATGTGTGTGTGTGTCTGTGACCCCTAGCGGCCGACGTGTCCAGTTTGTGAGTTCGAGGATTCGTGATTCTCGAGCTCTCCAAAACATGGATCCTCACTTTCGAACAATGGATCTGCTACAGTAACAATGGGCTCGGGTAGTTAAGACACTCTCCTCGTAAATCGAGGGTCGCAGGTTAGAATCCCCGACACACCAAACTTGCTAGCCCTTTCAGCCGCGGGGGTGTTATAATGTAACAGACAATCTTACTGTTCGTTGGTAAAAGAATTTCCCAAGAGTTAGCAATGGGTGGTGAAGAATAGTTGCTTTCCTTCTGTAACTTACACTGCTAAAGTAGGGACGGCTAGCGCAGATAGCCCTCGTGTAGTTTTGCGCGAAATCCAAAATGAAACAAACAAGAAGGATATAAACCCTCGTATATGATGTTGACTAGCTGCTTTGCTAGCCTATAAGCACAGCTTTTAAGACGGCTAGGCGCAATTTTTCCTTATGTAGTAGTTTTGAACAAAATTTTGAAACAGGTAAAACAAGAACACATAAAACGTTCAACTGCTTTTAGTTTTTTTACATCACCGATTAATGACCAATATATCTTTAACTTGTTCCAGGTAGGAACGTTTTGTAATTAATGAAAATGAAATTTTGATCTACGAAGGATTGTTCGTAAGAATCTGTAATAATATTATTATTATTCGTATCTCTCTCAAAGACAATGGATTATTGGGTATTCGTTCGTAATACTTATTATGTGTAATAAGTGTAACTGTCAGATTAATAGTTTTTCAGCTCATAAATTTCCTTTACTATTGAAAAACAGATTTTTGTTAATGCTTAGTTACACCAGAAAACATACGGTATTAAGCTTATCAGTGATGGGGTGGACACCCGGTCAAAAAGTAACCAGTCATATGTCTTATGAGGAAAAATGTAAGAAATTATGTCCATTTGTTTCTGAACCTATAAATAAATCAATGAATCGAAGAACTGATTGTTGAATCTGTTTAATTCATGACATGACATGTGATTGATAGCAAGTCTAAACAACAGTTGTTTACAATCAATTGGCAATCGCTTAACTGGTATTAAGATTATCCAAGATTAAAGAGTTGTAAATCTTCTCAGATTTATCAAACAATGGCTGTGTTTACAACGTTAAAATACGAAGTTCAATACCCCCTCCCCCGATGGATACGGCAGATTGCTCAATGAAGCATTGCTTTAAGAGAAGTAAATAAGATATAATTATGCGACATGTGCGTTTGTCTTATACGAAAGCCACAATGGGCTATCTGCTGTGTTTGCCGAAAGCAGTCGAACTCTTGATAAATTCGAAGAGTTACCGCTGTCCCAACGGGGGACTGACTACGTGAAATAATGTTGCGTAAATCACAAAAATAAATGAAATTTGCATCTTCTTTTTTTTTTTTTTAATGGGGAACACGATCTTGAAATAATATAGAGTTAGATATTTAACGGAACTGGAAGAAACTGCTGACGGATTATCTGAAATACAGAAATAGAAGGAACTGTTGACGGAATATATGAAATATGGAACTAGAAGGAACTGCTGACGGAGTATCTGAAATACGGAACTGGAAGGAACTGTTGCCGGAATATCTGAAATAAGGAACTAGAAGGAACTGCTAACGGAGTATCTGAAAAAAGGAACTGTTGCCGGAATATCTGAAATACGGAACTAGAAGGAAGTGTTGCCAGAATATCTGAAATACGGAAATAGAAGGAACTGTTGCCAGAATATCTGAAATACGGAACAAGAAGGAACTGTTGCCAGAATGTTTGAAATACGGAACTGGAAGGAACTGCTGCCAACAAGTTGGAAACAGAAAGTCTCTGAAACACTGAGTACAACGATCTGTTGCCGGAATATCTGAAGAGTTGAAACAAAAGAAATTATTTTGGAAAAATGTCTGAAACACTAAAATACATGTTTTACGTAAAATTCTGAAACTCGTATTAGTAGAAGCAGTGCCGAATCAGCTAAACACACACCTCTGGACACTAGAAATAACGGGGTTTCAACCCCACCTTACCACTTTTGTCAAGAACCATATTAATACCCAAACTGACCTATGTGAAAATCAATAAAATGGTGAAACAGAAAGCAAAAACTCGTTTGTAGAGAAAAGTCACGTTGGGTTTTCTGGTGTATCCACCACGGAGAATTGAGCCCCAATATTGTAGCAGCAGATCTCGTAAAAGTACTTCAGTTCTATCGAGCAATAAGGAAGTGAACATCAAATACCAAGTGAGCACAAATAGGTTTCTTCGTCAATATAAAACCAATAACTTAAATTCAGTCAAAATAACAAAACAAAACAGCGCATGTGAAAAAAAATTGAAACAATAAGTTTTATATTTTCTAATTGCACAAATTGAGTAACGTTGTACTAGAAAATTTGATTAAAGACATATCTCGAAGAAGGCGCGAACTAGATAGACTCTTGCAAGAAATTATACCAGAAACAAAAATATTTTTTTATGTCCCCACTCCACACTTTAGGGTCTGTGCTCCTGGGCCTAAACACAGTGGATAATCTGGCTTTAAGTAGAAGGAATTCTTATTGGAATGAATCTCAAACAGTTCTTTTTTTTTTTTTGGTGCAAAGAAATTCAATAAGTCGCCCATACTTTGTCTATCACCGGAATTGAATGACGAATTTTTGCGTAGTAAAACTATAGATGTTTACCGTTAACCCTCGTTGAGAGGAGTCAAGCAATGGGAAAGAGTTACTGGTGAAAAAGTAAATAAACTTGTCCACAAGAACCTTAGGAGAGGATTTTAGCTTAACCTAAACTGTACGTTCTCATTTAAATGCATTGTTTCATAAGGTTTCTACAGACTGACCTGTTGCTTAGAAGAAGACATTGATTAGATACCACTAAATTAAAAGTCCTGGCAAAGTGAACACGCTCTAGACAAGTCTGTTTCACTCTTTGTCGTTTACGGGAAAATCAGTTAAAAGAAAAACATATATTGATGTGTATAGACTCCGAACTGAAATGTTTTTTATCAGTTTTAAGAGAGCGTTACTTCTTACTCAATTTATTATTATTTGTTTTTTACGATTTGAGAGAGATGAGGCACAGTGTTTCTCTAAGGAATTTCTAAACACAAATCTGTTTAAGTCTCTCGTAAATTTATGCCCCCACCCCCACAAAAAAAAGTGCTCTTCCTTCTGCACATATTGCTCTGCTTTCGAGGATTTATCTCAGTTCAGAATAATAAAAATGATGAAATTTTTGTAGGAATAGCAGAACGTACAGCAGAGGTGGATATTGTAGGCCAGCCCCATACATTAGTGGTGCAGTTTAAAGTCAACACTCCGAGGCATATACAATCAGCCAATCAGCGAGCTGTACTGAGGTGATTTTTCATCTATTTGATTTACACGTTTACGTTTGACCCCCCCTAACCAACCCTCCCCCCCAAACAACGACAAGCTCGTGTTTCATCTCAAAGCCGCAGCTTGTCAAGTCGAGCAAAACGGTACCATAGGGGACGAAGGGGGTAGGGGGAACTGAAAGGTTCACTACGTAACTTCCTGCTTCGAACATTTTCCGAGATAAAGCTCGGGAAGGACGGGCCCTGAAAGTGAAGGCGGGAGTTACTGTTATCGCTACTGGCGGTATGTGGGGGCGCTCTCCGGGCCGGGCCAGCGAGTAAAAGCTTATGGTTTGAACCCTGGCAGCTCGATATTTGATGTTGGTGGTGTGACGTGATTACGGATATACGAAACTGATTGCACCATTCTACAAAGCCACGATCAGACCTCTCCCTGCAGTGGATCTTAAATAGAGTCGAGAACAACGGACGGGTGTTCCAGTAACGAACATTGGCCTTCAGTTGTTTTCTTTATTGCTTTAGCCGGTTCATGACATCTTTGCCAGCTGGTCACGACCGTTTCCTTGACCACAGCTAACCTCAAAATACTATCGAATACAAAAAGCCAATGGCTGTCTGATACCATGTCCACTTAACGTCCAGTTAGAGAGTGAGAGAAGCTGACGATTTTTGTTGTTTTTTTCGATCCTTGACCGAAACTGGCCGTTGTTTGTCCTGGCTCTTGACAAGGTTGAGTGGCTATATCCGCTAATGGATTATCCTCAGCCCCGCTGCTAGATTCTCGCCATGCTTGCCAGTGCTGCGTCTTCGGGCTCTGTTGGCACACCTTTTTCGGTAAAGGACATTCTAAACCTAACCAACCAAGAGGGTTTTGACGGCTTGGGATTTGACCAACAGAACTTTTTCTTCCCTTCAACCAACCTGGACAAAGTGTTTTTTGAAGACCCAACGGACAATAGCCTTCCACCTCTCACCCTGGGTCCACCGTCTCCCGCATCTTCCTCTCCCATTTACCTGCGAGACTTTAACCCCCAGCCGCCCATCATGACTCATACAGCACCGCAAACTGCACCTCCAATGACATCTCCTCACGTGCAAAGTTTGTCGCACCTATGTCCACCTTTTAGTCCTCCCCCCGCTGTCAACACTGACACGCAGTACTATAACTACGGATTTAGTGAAGGGCTGGACGGAATGGGCTTTAGCAATCAGCCGATACCCCAACCACAAGTACGGCAGATGTCGGACAACCTTGCGTCTCTTCGAGCGTCTGCGACTGTTAAAAGTAAGTTTTCTAACGTTTCTTTTAAACTTGCTAAATATTGTAACAGATGTTCCAGTCGCAATATCGAACTAAAGACTCGTGGTCAGACACAATAATATTTCACAGGTAAAATGTATTTGAAAAATAGTGGCTAACGCCTCTGAAGGTTTGTTAAACGACAGCAGTGAAACTTTGCTTTTAAAGCACAAATGTTACAAATTTAAAACCTTTCAACTTTGACTTACAAGTCCTTCTAACTGACTCTTGCTACATAAAAACCGTTGCTTTACGATGTCCACAGTGGTGTTTCGTAACATTCACTGCTTTGCTGAAATAGATGTATTCAATCTGTGACGTAAGTTTTTAACAACGTTATCGTAAAATACAATCAGAGTATTCTATAACGGTTCATTGTAACATTTATAAAAAATACAGTCATCTAACGTATCATTATTACAGTGGTGAGAATATTATCTCCCAGATGGAAATTTTTATTTGCTAACACTGCTTTAATGTATCCAGTTCCTGCTCCTGGTGTCTTCTAACACCATGGTATACATACACATATACATATATATATATATATGGTCACTGTTGTCTGTTAATAACACACACGTAACAAGCTATTGTAGTCTTCTGAAACCATACTATATATCAGTATAGTGTCGTCTTCTAACACCATAGTAGTTATTAGTCTATTGTTGTCTCCTAAAACCTTATTGTACATCAGTCTGTCGTCTTCTGGTATCATACTATATATCACTTTATGGTTGTTTTCTAACACCATGCTATTTTTCAGTCTATTGTTGTCTTCTAATACCATACCACGTATCATGATATTATTGTTTTCTAACACCATACCATTTATCAGGTTATTGTTGTCTTCTAACACCATACTATATGTCAAGCTACTTCTGTCTTCTAATACCATGCAGCATATTCTAACACAGCTACTATATATTATATCATTTTTGTTTAGGCTTCATTTCTCATTGTTGTTTACCAACATCATACTATGTATCAGGACATTGTGACTTGCTAGCTTTACTGTCATATATTAGGTTATTAAAATACAAGATATCAAATTAACGTTTATGTTGTTTATCAAGTTACTGTTTTCTCTTAACACAATCTCTATGTAACAGATCACTGTTGTATTTTGTTTATTAAGTTATTGTTGTATCTTAACACCACCCTCATAGAACAGATCACTGCTGTATGTTGTTTGTAATGTTATTGTTGTCTGTTAACACCACCCCTACGTAACAAGTCACTGTTTTATGTTGTTTATAAAGTTATTGTTGTCTCTTAACACCATCCCTATGTAACAGGTCATTGTTGTCAACTGATACCATTGTCACGCAAAATGCAACTATCGTGTCATAACAATACCTTGCTTAAAAATAATCTATAAAAAAGGTGTTGATATAGCACTGATAAAGGTAACACAGTAATATCCTTCAGACAGTATTATGTGAAATATAAGAAATTACTCAAATCAATTATTATATGGTTCCTGTCATTTAAAATGTGAACTATATTCTATATCTGTAATGAATATCACATAGTTTAAGATAAAGCATTTCACGCAGATAAACGATTACAACAATACATTCAAACAATAAGGCGTTGCATTCGTGATAACCTTACCTATCAATAAATATAAAACGATAGCATAGTTATAATGATAAAGGTGATGTAAATACCATAATATCCCTCCAGGTTTAACATTTCTTATCTTACAACGTAAGGTGCTAAATAAAACAGTTTATATCTTATGTCCCATCTCTCAAAGGTTGACCTCTAAAGAGGCATTACGTACCACGAAAACAACGTAACTTAAGTGTACTATTACACTTCTCAAATTTAGAACGACGCGTCACAATATTTGAGATTCCTAAAAGTTATAATTTACATCAGACCACATGAAAAATATCACTTTTTCCGTGCACAGTTTGATAAATAGCTCAGGTGAACGTTTACTGATTTTAATAACCAATCTGTTATTTCTCAGTTAATGTTCTATGCAATTAATATAACCTTTACACACTCTGCAATTTTCGAAAACGAATAAAAGTAAAAAGTCGAGTACATTACCACAACAATAATTTACTTAACAATAGTCACCTAAGTATTATCACACCTTTGTTTAAAGTATTAACACTGTTTCAGATTTGGAGGTGTACTTTACCTTTCCAATCACTGAACACAACAATAACATCAAAGGAATGGACACAGACCTGAACAATAGAAAAAGCTTAACGTATACATTTCAGATCGTATGATCACAATGAATAATTAGCCGGTAACCAGATCTGTTGCACGATGCCACTGAACAATGCATTCAACATTAATGTTCCTTGCGTCGGTTTTCTGATACAACTTAACATTATAAACTACAGTATCACATTTCTGGTAGTAAGATAGCAAGCACCGTCATTACGCCATTTATCCAACTCATGATGACAATAAAAATTGGAATTTTGAGTTGAAAAGATCTCCTTGTTTAGAGAAAACAAATCTCCGTACACAATCAAAAAGGGAATTCTCGTTAAGGCACATCAGTAGGAGATACTGTTCCACCTGTACAACAGCTTGTCGTGGATGAAAATGATCCATTCTAGGATATAGAGGAATATTAGTACACACGTGTCTGAAGATCTGCGCTCAGACACGCCAGTGAAAGACTGGGCAGTAGCAAAGTACAGGAGAGGTAAATATATGCGAACGTTTAGCTGAGCCCTCTTAGACCGGTCGTCCCGTGGTCCTCAATATGAAGCACTTCCAAACCACTAAAGCATGAGAATGAATGAAGAGAGGTTCTTGGCTAAGGAGACAGCCGCTGGCGAGAGCTAATAACGAGAAGAACACATGTTGTCGAGGGGAAACTCTTCAATGAAATGGAAGAAGATGATGATGGCCCATTTAGAAAGGACTCTTAGGACACAAAAATAAGCAATCTGACTGATTTATGTGGAGAGTTCGTTCAGATTCCAAACTTAATGCAATTCCTCTGTGGTTACGCCTCAGTAAACCTGTCACTACTTCGACGTGTATCACTACAACTTTTATTGTATATACACACACACACACATTACCTTGATAGAGTGCCTCGAAATGAAAAGCCCATTAAGAAAAAGAAACTACATCAGTTGTCTATTTAAAAACTTAAACCACATTAGCGTGATCAAAACGTGTTGGAAAACAAATGAACTTCTGTACAGAAGTTTCAAGAGCTTCATGTCACTAACCTATAAGTCCCTTCAGTGATAATAATGAATCGAAGGTATAATAGATTATTAACTCCTGAAATTTCTCTCAACATGATCGAAGTGGACAACTTACGGGTTAAACTTTCGAAACTCAGTGTTCAGCATGATCATAATGAATTTTATAACAATTAAACTCACTGTAGTAATGTTGTATCGCATTGGTAACCCTTAAACCATCTCATCATAGCTATGATAAACTGTATAACAACAAAAATAGCCTAAAGTGGGACAAATTCACATGTATAACACTTGAATCAGTTGATTATTATTGTAAAGCGTTATCGAAAGTGGTTTTAAAATAGATGCGACATTCGAATGGTGACTGTAAAAGAAACAAGCCAATAAAAGAAGGACATCCAGAAAAACTGAGAGAGTACATATTTTGGTAACCGAAGATCGTGGTAACAAACAAAAGTGAACCGAATATGTCTGTACAAGACTCACAGTAGCCTGTAACAAATAAAGGTGTTGTTACACGTTAGACTCACAATAGCCTGTAACAAATAAAGGTGTTGTTACACGTTAGACTCACAATAGCCTGTAACAAATAAAGGTGTTGTTACACGTTTGACTCACAATAGCCTGTAACAAATAAAGGTGTTGCTACACGTAAGACTCGCAATAGCCAGTAACAAATAAAGGTGTTGCTACACGTTAGACTCACAATAGCCTGTAACAAATAAAGGTGTTGCTACACGTATTTATCCAATTCCAATATTAAGGCGATAACAAAGTAGAAGTAAAAATATTGTTAACTAACATACGAAAAGGTAAACTTTAAACTGGACATAAGGAGCTAATGTAGCCCGTAAAAACCAGACAAATGGATGGAAAGAGAGATTAATAGACAGATGAAAAATTAATTTTCAACGTAGGCATGAGAAACACAAATGGAGAGATAGACAGAAGAATTTGTAAACTGAAGTATGGACAGGCGAAACCGATATACAGATAGAAAAAGAGACAGACAAACAAAAGATAAGGATAGGGTATTTGGAACATTCGCTCATATACATTTCCAAATGATCAGTTTAACACTAGCTTATTAACTGCACGGATCTTAACAACTGCATCTGTAATATCTCTCTTTGTTGTTGTTGTTTTTTTTCAATGCCAACATAAGCCTTCTTAAATCGTGTAGATAAACCAGTGATACTGTAAAATGATATCTAGGATTAATTTTCCTTCACATGCACGGGTAGGAACTTCTCCTGGTTTCAGTTTCACTGTATTTCCTACTGTTCTATATGTTCGCTGCCTTTGAAGAACATAAACTATACGTATCAAGTTTCTGGCTGTGACTTAGACCTATAAAAGAAATCTGGTTTGAACTTCGAGCATAGCTACACGAGGGCTATCTGCGATAGTCTTCTTTAATTTAATAGTTATAGATTGGAAGAGAAGCGACTAGTCGACAGACTCGCCGCCAACTCGTGGACTACTTTTTTACCAACGGATAATGAGATTGACCGTAACATTATAACGCCTCCGCGACTGAGAGGGCGGGTATATTTGGTGACGAGGATTCGACCGTCAGACTGGGTGTCGAGCGCCTTAACCATGAGTCCGAAACAAACTTTTACTGAAATACGTGTTTGTGTTACTCAATGAACCAACGAGATAATATAAAAGCGTTTGAGTTGGAGGGCTGATCGTAGATTCTTTTTTAGGCCTAATGTAACTCAATGATTTAGTTGAAAATGTGCATTGAATTAGCAACGAAGTACGATCAAGAGCAAAATCAGTTTCTGAATTAGAGAAGACGTACGATCAAGAGCAAAATCAGTTTCTGAATTAGAGAAGGCGTACGTAGAATCTAATAATCATTGATGTGGAAATAGATTAAAATAACAGCTACAAAACTCTGTATGTAAAGGAAAGATATTAATTAATTACTGACTTGGAGTTTAGCTTGAAAACTACAACCAACGTGACTGGCAGGTGTGGATAGAGTGGTCAATAATGGACAGGTGAAAGGTGAAAGGAAATAAAATAGCAACCATATGTAATAATAAATCTTGGTGTTTTAAGTGATTTGAATTACTTTAAACTGTAAATAACTGTGCGTGTCATCTTCCGAATGAATCAACTGTGTTAATGTGAGTGGTTCTCTGGCCTCTGGTGTGTTTATCGCTGCATATGAGCTTGAAGGATTTAGACAACACCAGAAATGTTTTAATCACACAACACTTTGCATGCAGTCTTCCCATGTCCTGGTTTGATTTTGAGACGATGTTTCAGGTTCTGTGGTGACTCTTTCACCAGTGGCTGTGTGACATTTTGGGTTTTACGTTGATTGCATAGTGAGAAGTTAAGCTAAAATTATGGATTCTGCAATGACTTCTTCCTCAAGGATTGAGTTACAGTTCCAGGTTACATACTGACTCCTTCATCATAGATGGGGTTACATATATTGACTCCTTCATTAAGGACTGAGTTACAGTTCTGGATTATATGATGACTGCTTCATGAAAAAAAAAACAGTACATTGTCTCAACAACAAATCACGACAGTGTTGAATACAGTCATCATTTCAGTTACACTTTCCAAATCCACACTGAAAAACTATTTGAATTTTAATGTAACCGTAAAATATTCACACTCTTTTCCTTAAACAGAATTAATTTATCATGAAGTTCATTGACTTCTTCCAGGTTAGTTTGTCACATATGTTCCACTCTATACCTTCATATCTTTTTGGTTTTTATTCAAGACATAAAAGAAGTTATTCGAATTATTCTTGTTTGTTTGTTCGTTGTTGAACACAAAGTTTTATGATGGAATGTTAGTGCTTAGTCTCGACGTAATCATATTTAATCTGCAAATCACCAGATCGATCAAAATATCTGTTAAGCGCGACAATGGTTAGGCGTGTCTGGGGTTTGAATCCGAAGGTTTATGGTTATCAACCTATTACTATTTTGGTGATGTAGGTGCGGTATAAAAGTGATAGGTAAACTCCTACTACTCGATCATACAAGAGATAGCGGTAGGTACTCTTGATTTAATGCATTCCTTCCAATCTATCAGTAAAATTAGGGTAAGCTTTACCAGAACACCTTATGTACAGTTTTCTTTGTGATATTGCTAAACAAGCAAGGCCTTCTTGAACTGCTTGTTGTTAGAACGTGCATAATCAGGCTTAATTAATTTCAGTTTCCATTATTCTCTGCATTCACAATACAACTTGGAAATTCCAGTATGTGATCCTGGCTGCTGATCCGAAGGTCCAAGTTCACTCCAAATTTTCAGCTGTGGGGGTATTACAAAAATGGCAGTAACTTCCTTTATTCTATGTAATGAGCCGACAATGTAATTATGGCGGTAGGTGTTGCTAACTGGTTGTCCTCCATTTGGTCGTTCGTTGGAAATTCCAGTTCCTAATCTAGTTAGTTTGTGCCGAATTCTTTGGTCACATACCTACAATTTTTTTATGAACTGTAAAACTAACGGACATGGTCTTTCACCTCGCGTGCTATCTGAAATTTAATGTGCATTTTGTACTATTTTA
Organism: Carcinoscorpius rotundicauda; assembly: GCA_011833715.1. Taxonomy (NCBI): domain Eukaryota; kingdom Metazoa; phylum Arthropoda; class Merostomata; order Xiphosura; family Limulidae; genus Carcinoscorpius; species Carcinoscorpius rotundicauda. The sequence goes on along the minus strand of CM022391.1, from coordinate 130,730,605 downwards.
ATGTCACACGTGCGAGCGTATATATACTATAAAGCATGTTTGTTACAAATATGGCTTGGCCTTTAGGGACGCTCGGCTCCCAATCTGTGGAGTCACGAGTTCAAATCTTGCCACTGAATATTTCAGCTTTTTCAGTCGTGGAGGTGTTATAATGTAACGGTCAATCCGACTTTGAATCAGTAAAAGAGTTAGCAGTGGATAATTTTGACTGGTCTCCTTTCTTTTAGTCTGCCACTTTTCAATTTAAGGACGATTAGCGCGAAAACCCGAAAACAATCTAAAAAAAGAGTTATAGAAATATGTATTTGTGTCATGATGCATATTTAGTATGAAGCCCCTGCCTATAATTTCAGAAAGCGCTCGTATTACTGAAAGTTTGGTTTCTGAAAATGTTCAGGGTATTGAAGGGTCTGCCTCTGAAAATCATTCGGAACATGTGGTTTTGTTCTCTGGTACATTTGGTTTTGGTTTTGTTTCCTTCACGTTACATGATTTTTAAAATGAAGTTTGATGAAATTGTTTGGTTTTTCTGAATTTTGCCTAAAGTTACACGAGGGCTATCTGCGATAGTCACCCCTAGAGGGAAGACAGCTAGTCGCCACCACCCATAACCATCTCTTGAGCTTCTCTTTTATCAACGAATAGTGGGATTGAGCGTCACATTATAACACCCCGCGGCTGAAAGGATGCGCACGTTTGGTGTAACAAGGATTCGAACCCGCGACCCTCGGATTACGAGTCGAGTGCCTTAACCATCTGGCCATGCTGGGCCAATCAAATTATTAATATCCATGTATCAGCTTAAGGGGTAATGTTTGTGACAAGATATTGTATTATTTAGTTTACAATAATCGTATATTGAATGGTTTTGAAATCTTAAAGAAATCGATATGTAACCCCACTAAAATACCAATACACAAGCGCAAATGTATTACTGTTCGTATTAAATGCAATTCACTACAGTTTATTGTTAGGATGGGCGATTTATTGAGTACTAAATCTTATTTAATAACTCGTGTTAATTTGTTTTTCAAACACTTTTCCTAAACTATTCATACATCAAACTACTTGTGGAGCTATGACTTTATCGTTCAGGGAGAGCACCCCGCTAGTACAGCGGTAAGTCTACGGATTTACAACGCCAAAATTAGGGGTTCATTTTCCCTTGGTGAACTCAGCAGATAGCCCTATGTGGTTTTACTATAAAAAAACATACACAAACATACTCGTTGAGGAAAACAACCGTGGAATACAAACCTCACAGGTGCTGAACACAAATATCAGATTTAGTGCAATTACTGCTGGCGTCCCCTTTGTGTTTTACATAGGAAATAAACAATCTGATCCAATATGTTTTTGACAGTTCGTTTTACGTTGTATTTAACGGAAAATGATGAAATATAAATATCCTGTAGTGAATAGTATAAAAACCCATAACAGTTATTTGAGGATTAATTAAGCTTTAATCATTAAGTAGTGTTTCTAAATAAAAGATTTAGAATTTAGATATACACTACGTAGTAAACTGAATATTTTCCATTCTGATTTGCGTGAGGTTTTCTCAGCAGGACGTTTCGAAACGTCCTGCTCCCAAGTTTACCGCGAATGCATTCGCACTTCCGCTGATTTTTTTAAAAATCAGAATCTTCATAGGAAAATAATTATCATGTTTTGAACAACCCTAATCCTCTGAAAACATATAATCCTTGTCTATAACAAACTTAATCCTCTAAAAACATGTTGTAATTCTTGTCTAGAACAACCCTAATCCTGTAAAAACATGTTGTAATTCTTGTCTAGAACAACCCTAATCCTATTAAAACATGTTGTAATTCTTGTCTAGAACAACCCTAATCCTATTAAAACATGTTCTAATCCTTGTTAAACAAGGTAATTTCTCCAATGAAAAAACTATAAATGATTCTTAGAGTTTTTTGTGGGTTTTTTTCACGACACTTCGCGCGCTACTCAAGTCTCATTTGAAATATGATCCTTTAGGCTTAACTCTGTAAATAAGATGTTAAAATAATTGACTATCTTGAACTACTCCAGAAGCTAAAGTGTTTGGTTAAAAAACAACAACAAAAAACTTGGGTCGTCAAAACTAGATCATCAGTTGAATATTCCAACTGATTTAAACTTCCAACAAATATCAGGTAATACAGTTAAAAATTACCACAAGAAGCAGGAGGGGGGATAAAGACAAACAAGCTGATTGGATAATATTATGAGAAACACGGTTTAGTCCACATGCCAACTTTCTCTCTCTCTCTTTGTAAGCAATTTTTGGATATTTTACTTTCAGCTTTAAGCTGTTTTCTGATGCGGTTCCAAGTGTCAATTTGAATATCTAGATTTATTTTTAAGTTAAATTAATTTCGGCGGAAGGGGGGAGTTGAAAAAACAAACAAACAACGATTTAAAAATGTACCCAGATGTAGATAATATGTTTTAAAGCCCACACACCAAATATCACCCTACCTGCCACCCCTTGTCAAACGCATATGTTACAGCTTTCTCACTCAGATCGTAAATTTATGATTAATCCTCTCCAGACCCTGAGTAGAAAATTTGGATGTTGTTATACTTTGTACACCACGTGGAATCGAACCCCGAATCTTACTGTTGGACGCCCGGAAACTAAACCAATGAGAACTGAGTAGAAAAAAAATTAAATCCTGTTTACGATTTTCGATTACTACTATTTTGTAAGAATAATATAGTCAGCTTAGATGCTTTCGTTTAGAATTGGAACAAGTTAGAATTAAGACTAAAAACGTCTTACTTAAACTTCCAAATCTTAAGTGTTTCGTATTTTTAGAAAGTGGAGTTTTTCACAAACAGGAAACAGATGCAGATTAATACCTTTGAGTATTGTGAGATGAGAGAATTTATAAAAATTAATGAATCTGTTGATAAACAACTATTAAACCTAAATAAGACAAGACAAGAAAACGAAAAGTAGAATATCATAACAATTGGGCTCGGTATGGCCAGGTGGGTTAAGGCGTTCGACTAGTAACCTGAGGGTTGCGGGTTCGAATTCCTGTCACACCAAACATGCTTGCCTTTTCAGTCGTGGGAGCATTATGATGTGACGGTCAATCCCACTATTTGTTGGTAAAAGAGTAGCCTAAGAGTTGGCGGTGGGTAGTGGTGACTAGCTGTCTTCCCTGTAGTCTTATGCTGCTAAATTAGGGACGGCTAGCGCAGATAGCCGTAGTATAGCTTTGGGCAAAGTTCAAACAAATCCAAACAATCATAACAAATAAAAGTGTCACATTATGCACCCTCTGGTGAATAACTACATGTTTAGTACAAAAAATACTTAAATTTTCTCTTCCAAGGGTAAGCAAATTTAAAGAAACAATACACTATATCTTATTTTTGTACTAAGTAGTCGAGCTTTTATCACATGCTACAAGTTACTTTAGGCACAGTTAAGCCCAAAGAAGGATGTAGAACGCACCCAAACCAAACTATTGCGTAAAATAAAACATAAATAAACAAGAGAAATTCTCGTGTAAGATATTTTTTCTTTAGAAAGATCTGTTTGAAACTTCACAGTTCAAAACACTGACATTGAACTGGACAAATGCTAAGCAAAAATGCATTCGAAAAAAATCTAAGTAACCACATATGTCACAATAAATATTTAAATAACTACATATAACACCAAAAGAATATTTAAATAACTGCAGATAACATAGAAATAACATTTAAATAATTGTAGTTGACACCAAAACAATATTTCAATAATTGTAGTTGACACCAAAACAATATTTCAATAATTGTAGTTGACAACAAAACAATATTTCAATAATTGTAGTTGACAACAAAAAATACATTTAAATAGTTACATTTGACAACAATAATATTTAAATAACTGGATTTGATATCAAAATAATGTTCAAATAAATAAAGTTGAGAATAAAATAATATTTAAATAACTACAGTTATCAACGAAAGAATATTTAAATAACTCTATCTGACAACAAAATAATATTTAAATAACTACAGTTGAGAAGAAAACAATATATAAATAGCTACAACTGATACCAAAAGAATATTTGTATAACTACAGTTGACCCGAAAATAATACTTAAATAGCCACACTTTGAATAAAAATAATATTTTAATCTCTACTATTGACATCAAAACCACATTTAAATAGCTACAGTTGACGTCAAAATAATATTAAAATATCTATAGTTGACAACAAAATAACATTTAAATGACGATGGTTAGAGAAACAACAATATTTGAATCATTACAATTGCCAAAAAATAATATTTAAATAACTGCAGTTGAAAACCAAAGAATATATTTAAATATCTACAATTCACAACAAAATAACATTCAAATTGTGATAATTGACATATAACTACTATTTAAATAAGTACAGTTGACGACAAGACATTATTTAAATAACTCTGTTTGACAACAAAATAACATTTAAATAACTCACGATGACATCAAAGTCATATTTAAATAACTACAGTTAACAACACAATAATATTTTAATAACTATAATTGACAAGAAAAGAACATTTAAATAACTAAATTTGAAGCAAAAGAATATTTAAAATGCAGTTTACAAAAACAATTTTTAAATAATGAAGCTTACAACAAAATAATATTTAATAACTGTACTTAAACACAAAAGAATATTTAAATAACTTTAGTTGTGAACAAAATGATATTTAAATATCAACAGTTGACAACAAAAGATAATTTAAATATCTGTAGTTGACAAAAATATTTATATAACTAGAATTTTCAACAAAATAATTTTTAAATAACTATAGATGACAAAAATATAATATTTAAGTAAATAAAGTTGACAAAAAATAATATTTAAATTATTATAGATGACAAAAATATAATATTTAAGTAAATAAAGTTTACAAAAAATAATATTTAAATTACTGCAGTTGACACCAAAATAATATTTAAATAACTGTAGTTGATAACAAAATAATATTTGAATAATTATAGTAGAGAAAAAATAACATTTAAATAGCTAAAGTTGACATCAATTTAAACATCTAAATTTGACACCAAAATATTATTTAAATAACCATAATTAACAACAAAAGAATATTTAAATAACTAGAGTTGACAACCAAAGTATATTTAAATAACTACAGTTGACAACAAAAGATTATTTAAATAACTATATTTGGCAAGAATAGAATATTTAAATAACTGTAGTTGACATCAAAATAATATTTGAATATTTATTGTTGATAACAAAATAATATTCAAATAACTACCGTTGTCAACAAAAGAATATTTAAATAACTGTAGTTGACATCAAAATAAGCTTTAAATAATTTCAGTTGACAAGGAAATAATATTTAAATAATTACAGTAGAACAAAATATTAAAATAACAACTTTTGACATCAAAATAATATTTAAATAAGCATAGTTGAAAACAAAATAATATTGAAATGACTACCGTTGATAATGAAATAATATTTAAATAACTACCGTTGACAACAAAAAATATTTAAATAACTCTGCTTGACAACAAAATAATATTTATCGAACTGCAGTTGAGACCGAAACAATGTTTAAATAACTATAGTTGACAACAAAATATTATTTAAATAAGTACAGTTCACGTCAAAAGAATATTTAATAACTGTAGATAAACACAAATGAATATTTAATAACTGTAGATAAACACAAATGAATATTTAATAACTGTAGATAAACACAAAAGAATATTTAATAACTACAGATAAACACAAAAGAATATTTAATAACTGTAGATAAACACAAATGAATATTTAATAACTGTAGATAAACACAAAAGAATATTTAATAACTACAGATAAACACAAAAGAATATTTAATAACTGTAGATAAACACAAATGAATATTTAAATATCAAAAGTTGACATCAAAGTAATATTTAAGTAACTTTAGTTCTGAACAAAATGACATTTAAATAACAACAGTTGACAGCAAAAGATAATTTAAATTTCTTTAGTTTACAAAAAAAAATATTTATATAACTACAGTTGTTTACCAAAATAATGTTTCAATAACTACAGACGACATCAAAATAAAATTTAGATAACTTCATTTGATATTTAAATAACTACAACCGACTATATTTGACATCTGTGTTGATTTTTTATCTCTTTTTTTATGTAAATTATTTATGATTTTGTTCTATTCATTCATACAAAGTTTAAATAGACGGACTAGTATAATACACAATTATTTCATATTTCCTAGTATCGCATATATTAGCTCCCTCAGCGGCACAGTGGTATGTCTAAGAACTAACAACACAAGAAACCGGGTTTCTGTAAAGGGGTAGGCAGAGCACCGATAGCCAATTGTATAGCTGTGTGCTTACCTACAAACAAACAAGGTTATCAAAAGACAAATCACTGAATACTTAGATAAATACGAAATGTTCGCATCTCGTAGTATCGTTTATACAATGTTTAAATACAATGAACAATCAAATAGTTATATATTTTGTCGTGTATCAGTCGTATTGTATACAGTTAAGACAGAAAATTATGACCAGTTTACTTGGCTTGTACTATCGCCTGTATAAGGTTTATAACTATCACTGGAAATTCATCCATACTTCAGTCTAATTAGAACCACGTATTGTCTTAAAAATTCACCATATGTTTAATATATTATATTCATCAGTTATGTATCGTCGATATTGTCGACCATAATCCCAGTAATACCCATACGGTTTGGACAGCTCACGACACTGAAGTTAGTCCTCAACCCATTCTTACTGAGCTAAGAATGCAAAGTAATTCTTATAATGATAATAAGATTAAATAACTGAAAGAAATGTTGTTATCACGTGGTTAATAAAACGGAACTGAACTTAAAGGAAGGAAAGAATTATTTCTTACAACAAACGTACAGATAGTTGTTACTTTCTTAAACTGATTTCAAACAAAGCACTGTTATCACTAACAACACAATAAGAAAAAAACGGAAATAGTTAGATTTTCTTTGTTTATCTAAGAATTTATTTTACAGAGATACCCAAAAAAGATTATCTGCACATATCTATCCCTAATTTTGAGATGATGGACTAGCGGAAAAGCAGCTTATAAACAGTATCCGCTTCCAATTGGGATCCCTAAGTGCGGAGAGCCTTTTTATAGTAATAGGTCGTGAATTATGAATACTAGTATTTTACGTCCGAGGTCGTGAATTATGAATACTAGTACTTTAGGTCCGAGTACAATAATTGCCGTATCGAACCCCAGCCTTCGAAATAGTTTGAACCAATTATTATTTAGTATAAATTTAGAACTAACGTAAAAATACATAAAACTCTGATTTTTGTTAACGGCACAAGAACACAATGGGCTGTCTGTGTTGTAACTATCATTGGTATCGAAGTCCGGATTTTAGATTCACCGCTAAGCTTACGGTAGGGAAGCTGATAAGATGGCAAAATATGTATATATGTGTGTGTGTGTCTCTCTAAGTTGTTGTTTCGTACACTGGCTTTGATTTTCAATTAACCCTTTCACAGATCTATTTATTTATACATTGTTAATTTCTCTTTAAGTCCAGTCGCCGTGTCCTGAACTGAATGTTTTTGTTGTTCTTCTCATCAGTTTATTCACCACTTTAATCGCTTATAGATGTCTTACTGACAGTTTGTGTGTTGTTAACACACAATGGGTTATCTGTGCTTTGCCCACCACGGGTATAGTAACCCGATTTTTAATCGCATAAGTGTTATTGACAAAAGAAATATATATAGTTTGTGTCCTAAGCGTTACACTGTAGAAATCTCTAGAACTAACACTTATTATACAGAATCGTGGACTTAGTCATCGGGTTTTGGGGCAAATTTTGTTTATTATTGCTTATGGGTCCATGAATTAGTCAAATTTGGGGTTTCTAATAACATTCGAGTCACGTGAACATATAGCTGAGAACGGTATAAAACAAGTCGATGATTTTAGTTTTAAATACAACATTACAACCACTGAAGTCACTAGAAAACAAGAAGTTGCATTGTAGTCACTTACTGGTGTATGTATGTTTGTTTGTCAATGTTGATGTTTTGGTCTATTGCAAGGTCTTCCCTCGTGCCCTCTTCTTACTTAGCACACCCTTCCCTCGTAATCATGCACATACACTAATTTACTTTTATTCTTTTACCATACTATTCCCGCTTCTTCCCTTTTCCCGGTGGCTCAGCGGAAAATCTCATTGCATATAAAATCAAAAACTGAGTTTCGATACCCGTAGTGGGAACAACACAGATAGCCCATTTGTGTAGCTTTGCGCTTGACAACAACCATGGTGACGATCATTCTTTGTCACCAGATAATACATCATCGAATAACATTTAAAAGAAAGAAATGATGGAAAAAATAAGATGATTGTGTGGTTACGGTTATTGTTATCTGAAACTTCTCTTATGGCTCTTCTCTACTACTTACAAACCTTTGAAGGTCGATTTCTCTATCTCGTCTCTCCTCGGTCGAAAGAACCCGTCACCAAATTTACTCTGAACTTGTTAATTTATCAGGTTTTTCTTTATTACTCTCAATTTTGAGAATAACCATTCTACGCTTTATAAATGTCGCTAGGGGTTAAAAAACATCACACAATTTGTGCACACTTCTGGAAAGCACAATGGAACACTTTCCCAACAATCAATTGGTGAAACAAGTCTCTGACAGTGGATACTTGGGTCATTTCCTGCTCTCGAGATATCGCTAGGAAAACATGAGAGAGGTTTCTCACCCGGATCTTTCTGTAAATATTTCGTTGGTTTTTTTTCTGTTCGTTTTCTTGGATCATTTGCTAAGCATACAAAACGTAGTTACATAAGCTTCGTCTTTACAATTATAGAATATGCAGCTACTCCAAGTTCGTCTCTATAAGTATACAGTATGTAACTACTCCAGGTTTCTCTGTAGAATTATACAGTAAGATTGAAAGTCAGTAATTTTTTCATATTTATCGATTATTACAAAGAACCACTGCTGTTTTAACAACCGGTGAGGTATTATTATTATTATTATTATTTTTTAAAGGTTTATTCGTAGCTTTTCTCTGGTAATTCTGACTAGAGTTTGTTCAACAGAACTGTTGAGATAAACACAGTAACGATCTCTCCAATAGAATATGTATTTTGTTACTCAATATTTCTATTTATAGCAACTTCAAGAGTGATATATATCTTAAAAATACATATAATCAAGCGTTAAAACAATTGTAATTATCATATAACGTTTTTCGCAGAACTGAAAGATTGATCTGTCTTGGTAAGGATCTGGGAGGGTCAAGTACATCTAAGCTATCTCCTATATAGGAGAATTTAAAGCTTATCCAATAACGTTTTAGCTTTAAGATTTAAAAGAGCAAACAACATTATGTCATTAATGGTTATCTTTATCATAGGTCCCTTGCTTCCACCTATCCCTACGCTCCTGTTAAGCTATTCTGGTCCAGTTATATGCTTAAATTTATACGTTTTTCAGACCGTCGGTTTTCATTGGTTGTGATACAATGTCGCACGCGCTGGACTCGTTTGCAATAGATAATCTAATTGGTCGGCTTTGCGAACATTTTTTCGATTTGTAAAGTAAGTATTTACCATCACTCTTTCTGTATATAATTTTCGTAACGGAGTGTGTATAGTCATATAATAATGTAAGTTTACATAGCAGTGGTAATTATTTTTTCAGATTCAACATCAATGAAGCAAAACGTTTAAGTACGTAAAAGAATTGCAGTGTTCATGTCTTAGTACATAATGTCTGTAAACCGGTAGCACATCATACATTCGGAATTAACTCAGATGTTTGACCTTTTGTGTGTGATCTGGTTATTTTATTTTTGAGCACCAGGTGTTAAATTGTTCTTGTTTTGTTAATAAACGAAGATTTCATAAATTTGGAAAAGTCGCTAGTTTTTGTTTTAAGGTAAGAAACCATAAAAAATTGAATTTATTTGTAGCATCCTGAGATTATAGTTGAAATTGTTTTGAAGGTCGTGTTACACTACTAAAGTAACGTCTCTTTTGTTGCTCAACTTGTTTAGAAGGTTGTATTTCACTACTAAAGTAATGGCTCTTCTGTACCTCAACTTGTTTTGAAGGTTGTATTTCACTACTAAAGTAACGTCTCTTCTGTACCTCAACTTGTTTTGAAGGTTGTATTTCACTACTAAAGTAACGTCTCTTCTGTACCTCAACTTGTTTTGAAGGTTGTATTTCACTACTAAAGTAATGGCTTTTCTGCGGCTTAGCTTGTTTTGAAGGTTGTATTTCACTACTAAAGTAATAGCTTTTCTGTACCTCAACTTGTTTTGAAGGTTGTATTTCACTACTAAAGTAATAGCTTTTCTGCAGCTTAGCTTGTTTTGAAGGTTGTATTTCACTACTAGAGTAATGGCTTTTCTGCAGCTTAGCTTGTTTTGAAGGTTGTATTTCACTACTAAAGTAATGGCTTTTCTGCAGCTTAGCTTGTTTTGAAGGTTGTATTTCACTACTAGAGTAATGGCTTTTCTGCAGCTTAGCTTGTTTTGAAGGTTGTATTTCACTACTAAAGTAATAGCTTTTCTGTACCTCAACTTGTTTTGAAGGTTGTATTTCACTACTAAAGTAATAGCTCTTCTGTACCTCAACTTGTTTTGAAGGCTGTATTTTATTGTTTGGTATTTTGTGATAATTAGTCTGTTATTGTTTAAACGATGCATACGAAATTTTGTTAAACATTAGCCCACCTACAAAGCACTCAACTAGTTCTCTGGAAGATGTAAGGCACAATTCGGAATTTAATCCGTATGGCAAACTCAGTGTGAATAACCAGCTGTGTAGCTTTGTGCAGTAAATCAAATTTTATCTTTCAACGAATGAACTAAACTGTGTATGATAAATGTTTTGAAGTATCTGGCAAAAGAGATCACAAAAGTAATACAAAGAATGATTGAACTCTGAAAAAAGTATAATTTTCTCTCATACGCACTGTATTAATTATAATTTTTCTATCATACATACTGTATTAATTATAATTTTTCTGTCATACACACTGTATTAATTATAATTTTTCTGTCATACATACTGTATTAATTATAATTTTCCTGTCATACATACTGTATTAATTATAATTTTTCTCTCATACACACTGTATTAATTATAATTTTTCTCTCATACATACTGTACTAATTATAATTTTCCTGTCATACATACTGTACTAAGTATAATTTTCCTGTCATACACACTGTATTAATTATATATTTTTTTCATACGCACTGTATTAATTATAATTTTTCTCTTATATAAACTGTATTAATTATAATTTTTCACTTGCGTACAATGTATTAGTCATTATAACTATAGCTTGGTTGCGTTTTACAATCCCAGTTATTTTGTTTACTTGGAGTGGGAAGGAAGTATAAAAATTACTGTTATTTACGATGATATAACTTATCATAAAATATTGCCTCAGGTGTTAGGGTGGATCTTGAAATATACTTTTAGTTGTAATGGATGAGCGTAAAAAGGAAACATAAAAGACCCTTGATGTATCAGTAAAATCATTTATCATTACTTCAGAGCAAAGGCCCGGCATGGTCAGGTGGGTTAAGGCGTTCGATTTGTAATCTGAGAGTCACGGGCTCGAATCTTTATTACACCGGAAATGCTTGCCCTTTCAGCTGTTAGGATATTATAATATGGCATTCAATCCCACTATTCGTTGGTAAAAGAGTAGCCCAAGAGTTTGTAGTGGGTGATGATGACCCTCTAGTCTTAATCTGCTAAATTAGGAACGGCTAGCGCAGATAGCCCTCGTGCAGCTTTGCGCGGAAACAAAAAATTAAAAAAACCCGGCTTAAAGTCAAACGATGAGCTATGTACTCTCTCTCTCCACCACAGAGAATCGAACGCTGGATTTTTATCTTACACGTATGTACGTTTACCGCTAATCCTCTAGTAGAACGTAAGATTCTGAGCTCTAAGAACTTAGGACAATTAAAATGCTCGAAAACCATTTATTTATTTAGTACTGAACCTTCACATTTTATTAAAGCCTACATTAAACAGATAATTAAATTTGTTGATCTTACTGTAACAACAGATATTTGTTATTTGTTTGCAATTACAAACATTTAATCTATTTCCTTCTTTGGTATTTTTTACTTTAAATGAAAATTCGCAGAGAAAAATAAAAACAATAGAAGTCCTTTGTCTTCCGGTGGACCAACAGTAAGTTTAAGACTTCAAACACTAAAATCTGGTAATAATAGTTCCCGGTGCAAGACTTATAATACTCAAATTTGGGGGTTGATAACTCTATTGGGAAACGTACAGCACTAAAACCTGGGGCCGGTTACTCTATTGGAGAAGTAACAACACTAAAAACTGGGGTCGGTTACTCTATTGGAAAACTTACAACACTAAAAACTGAGGTCGGTTACTCTATTGGAGAACTTACAACACTAAAACTTGGGTCGGTTACTCTATTGGAGAACTTACAACACTAAAACCTGGGGATTGGTTACTCCGTTGGAGAACTCACAACATTAAAACCTGGGGATTGGTTACTCCGTTGGAGAACTTACAACACTAAAATCTGGGGATTGCTTACTCCGTTGGAGAACTTACAACACTAAAACTTGGGGACTGCTTACTCCGTTGGAGAACTTACAACACTAAAACTTGGGGATTGCTTACTCCGTTGGAGAACTTACAAAATTAAAACATGGGGATTGGTTACTCCGTTGAAGAGCTTGCAACGCTAAAACCCGGGGATTGATTATTCTATTGGAAAACTTACAACACTAAAACCTAGATACTGGTTAAACCGTTGGTGTACTTACAACACTAAAACCTTGGAAGTGATTGAATGTCTCTTTTAGACAGATCGCAGATACTCCAGCAAATGTCCATGAATTAAAAAATAAAACAGCAAAAAATTGATAAATATGTCAGTTGCGCATATTTAACATTTTATTTGTTTATTCTAAAGAATATCTTTATTCACGAGCTCATTGACGTCATTAGAGCTACTTTAGTATTTTGTATAACCGACACTATAAGTTTTCGAAACTGTTCTTTTGGTCTGTGTTTACCATCTCCAAGAACACATGCACAATACTCGATTCAACGTATCGCGGTGTTAAATTTCAGAGTTAGGTTTAAATCTAAATTAACCAATTGTGTGTTAGTGAAGAGGATTTAATAAGGTCGAGCATTACAAAGCAGAAATAATTATATTCTTTACGCAAACACAAACTGACACACCGGATTCAACAAGAAGAATTTCGACACCTTAATTGATTTCAAAATGGACACGGAAAAAAGTCCCAAAAGGTTTGTTTGTTTTTGAATTTCGCACAAAGCTACTCGAGGGTTACCTGTGTTAGCCGTCCCTAATTTTGCACTGTAAGACTAGAGAGAAGGCAGCTAGTCATAACCACCACCGCTAACTCTTGGGCTACTCTTTTACTAACGAAAAGTGGGATTGACCATAACATTATAACGCCCCCACGGCTGAAAGGGGGAGCATGTTTGGCGCTACGGGGATGCGAACCCGCGACCCTCGGATTACGAGTCGCACGCCTTAACACCCTTGGCCATGCCGGGCCCCCAAAAGGTCTACTGGCATTGAATTTCGTGTAATTTCTCTAGTTTAAGTGAACAAAAAATTTTTTATCTTTTTGACAGAGATATTGTTACCCTCATAGAAATTGAAGTGAAGTGTTTAAGCATCGTTAGAAAATGTAGGTATTTTAAAGTAATACACTTCTTTAACGAAAGCATGGCTAATGATGTTTGTAGACAATGTAACAGTTGACAACATTTTCTTCTGATGGTTAGTCAAAACTTATGATATTGTGCTCACTCCTGGTGACCATAGTTATGTACTGTTGCCCAACACGGTTATTTCTTTTGTAACAAACTTCTGCGAAGAACAAACAAAGTATTCTTAATTGGCATGGTTACGCACTATTGTCCGACACCGCTGTCTTCATTGCAACCAGTTTCTACAACGGACGATAAAGGTAACCTTAAGAGACATTCTGTTAAATATCCTCTCGGTCTTGATGGTCATGATTACGCAGCATTGTCCAACGTTGTGATTTATTACAACAAATTTCTGCGAAGGACGACAAAGTCGTATTTGAAAATATTTTACCCATTCTCCACCGTTCATGGATGTCTTCTAATTGGGCCGCGTTTACACAGATCAAATTTGGCGGTGTCGCTTGAAGTCAATATAAAACCATTGTTTATATCAAATTAAGATGCTAAGAGGTATATCCAGATTCAACGTAATGGGTTTTTCATTGGAGAGTTCTCTTCGTCATCACAGACTTCATTTCGCGGATGATGGTGTAGTTGTGTCGGGGCTCATAATGCCCTTAATCGTTTGTCATACAAGTTTTCCCACTTTCATGGAGAAAGATTAGTGAGATGCTCGCTAGCTGTGGAAATTTTGCACCAGGATTCTTTGGGTATTTGCTGTGAGCCAAATTTTAAATATTATAAACAATCCTGGGTTCGTATTTTCGGTAAAATATTGCTGAATTATTGTGCAAAAGTTCGTTTTTAGGAAGTGCAATTAAATCGCTGAAGAATGTAGAAAAATGCAATTGACAAAATGTTTCAGTTCACAACTGAAGTGTTGTAATCCTTAAAAGGTTTTATTGCACAATAAAAGAATAAAAATATATATTTTATTATAATTTTTAAAACGTTTCACCCATCAAAGAAACAACATATATTGATCTAATTCTTAAACAAACAAGTAAATATTACATTTTTGTAATTCTTAAAATGTTTTATTGCAAAAGTAAATAATACATCGTTCTGTGGTATGAAAGAAATACATTGGTTATAATGGTCACTTATTCGACATTTTCAACTTGGATGTCAGCTGGGTTAATAGACCAGGTTAGACACCCATAAAAATTAGGCTTAGCCATCTGTTGACCAGAGGGAAGACAACAACATAGCAGTTATTTACAGACACTATTAACCGAAGAGTGGGTTTAACTATCGTAGTTTAAACGCATTCACAGCAAAAGCAGAGCACGTTCAGAGATATATTTAGAGTCGAACTTGGACCTTGCGATCCGAAACCATTTTGAACTGTCATAAAAAAATTAAAATGTTATAGAAGAGCAGGACGAATCGCTGACTTCAGCTGTAAGATCTTATTGTCTGAAATAATCTTATAAATGATAAAGGCTTATTTCGTTAAAGCATGGTATCACATAAATCCGATCAAAATGAAATGTAATCTAAGGGTCGCGAATTCGAATCCCCGTCGTACCAAATATGCTCGACCTTTGAGTGGTGGTTCCCCCACGTTATAGAGTGACGGTCAATACCACCATCCGTTGCTAAAAGAGTAGCCCAAGAGTTGGCGGTGGATGGTGATGACTAACTGCCTTCCCTTTAGTCTTACACTGCTAAATTAGGGATGGCTAGCGCAGATAGCCCTCGTGTGGATTTGCGCGAAATTCAAAACAAACAAACAAAATGAAATACGACAGAAACGTGAATATAGCATAGTAGATAAAGTAAAACATTAAGGCTTACTTTAGGTATGGAAAGAGATTTTGAAACATTGAGTATAAAGGTAGTATATAACTGTATGAAGGGTTATAACACAGGCCCCCCAGTGGGTCAGCGGTATGTCTGCGGACTTACACGCTAAAATCCGGGTTTCGATACCTGTGGGGGGCAGAGCACAGATAGCCCATTGTGTAGCTTTGTGCTTAATTCCAAACAACAAAAATTATAACACAGTATGGAGAGTTATGATAAAAGACGTCATAGTGTGAAGGGTGTATGGATTATTTGAAAGAACTGTTGAACAGTATAACAGTCATAGGTCAGTAGAGGGAAATGGAGAAACATACAATATAGAATAGGAAAGGTTACAGGTTAATATGCAGTTTTATAGTGTAACAGGAAAGGTTACAGTATCACTTAAGGTTTCCAGGACAGTATAAAACATTTCTAATATTTAGACATCAAGAGAGTGTTTGTTTAGTGTAATGTTGTAGAATAATATGTACAAAGGTTATTTACAATATGAAGAAATAAATACAGTTTTTCTTAGCACTGATATTCAGTACCACGCTTTGTATTCTACTTTAAAGCCTACTGTACTTGGAACAATGAGATGGTTATAAAATAAACCCATGTATCATCAGTAACTATATCCTGAAACTACTAGTCCTCAGAGAACTATTTCGTTTTTCTCGGAAGCTAATGCTGTTTTTGACCAAAGCTTCTCAGTGGCACAGCGGTAGTCTGCGTACATACAACGTTAGAAACCGGGTTTCGATACCCGTGGTGGGCAGAACACAAATAGCATATTGTGTAGCCTTGAGCTTAACGACAAACAACTTTCTACTAAAAACGCAGACTTGGGAGTTTGAACTAAATTGGTGTTAAAGTGTAAACCGCCAGAATATCGTATTGATCAGTGAAGACTGATAAAATCAGATCGCATCAAGTAATGTTGCGTTTAGAAACAGAAATTATACAGTAATTGGGACTTAAGAAACGCTTTGCATAAGTTAATCAAACAGTATTCGAGGAAGGACTACTCTTAACAGTTATATATATTACTACACATAACTAAATCAACGGTTCTGGTGTACCCCGATGGGACACCAGTAGGTTTACGAACATATATTGTTAAAAACTGGGTTACGATTCTTCGCGGAGGACACAGTAGATAACCTAATACGGATTTTCTCTAAAAGAAAATTCAGCATGGAAACTTTCTTTGGAGTTACTGTGTTATCTCCATGTATTTTAATTTTGTAATCTGAAAAAAGTTACTCTGAAAATAACGAGTCAGACGACAAGGAAATGTTTTCATTATTTATGTCTTGGTCAGATTTCGAACAATGTAACTTAGTTCAGTCAGTTTGTTTTGTTTATTTTTAGCCGCAAAAACTATATTATATTTAAGCAAGCAGGTTTCACCACAGATTAAAAGTTTGGGATTATATAAACATGTAAAAACTGAAAAACAAAAAAAAATAATTTTGCAGGGATTTAAACCCGAACAGCACTTTATGGGCTGAATGGCGAAATCAGAGACCCCTATACTTCAGGTATACCAGCCCCTAATTTTTAAAATACTTACCATATAGACAGTAACTCGTCACGAGAACTTCGTCCAACTCCCAATACAGTTTGGTGGTCGCCTTTTCTACAACTGAAAGCACGAAGCTTATTTAGCGACAGCACAGTTCGAACCTTGGATCCGTCGATCAGCATTCAAGAATGTCAGCTATTACAGGTCACACACGGTCCTAAACAAAGTGAAGACAACTGTTGAGTTTTTTTTTAAATGCTGAACAATTATACTAATATTTCGCAAAGATTTGAAAGTAATATTATTGAAAGTAATATGTTTATATTACACGAAATGTGGAAATACAGAAGTGTTCTTTCATCTAACGTGGTGTGTGATTGTTTTCCTTCAGCTGCAACTTCAGATAGGCTGTATCAAACATTAAAGTTGTACTTTAAAACAAAGACGAAAATCTTATAAATAATCTGAAGTAGACCGGGGTGGGGGTGAGCTAAGTTAATAAACCTCCTTTAATTACAACAGCAATTTCTCCGACAAACTCTAAATAGGCCCAGCATGGCCAGGTGATTAAGGTACTCGACTTGTAATCTGAGGGTCGGGAGTTCAAATCTCCGTCACACCAAACATGTCCACCCTTTCAGCCGCAGGGACGTTATAATGTGACGCTGAATCTCACTATTCGTTGGTGAAAATGTAGCCCAAAGTTGGCAGTAGGTGGTATGAACTAGCTGCCTTCCGTCTGGTCTTACACTGCTAAATTAGGAACGGCAAGTGCAGATATCCCTCGTGTAGCTTTGCGTGAAATTCAAACCAAACCAACACACTCTGAATACTAATGCTACTTTAGTTTTTACTAGGTGGTATTAATTGAGCAGCTTGTGCTGATAAGGAAAGCTTAGTTTTTGTTTTCTTAAAGAGGGGGATCGAGTAGGAAAGATGAAGATATCAGTCATTAAGAGGACAATAGAGTGTAATGTCTTGAAGGTCGATGCCTGTTCAGATGATCACGCACGACGCTGGCATTAACGATCCCTATTATTAAGATAACTCACCAGCAATACGGTGATAAACGCTGCGGGCCCAGCTGCTTGTAACTGGAGCCGTGTGAGATTGACTGTTTTGTTAGCGTGTCACAGAACCTACCACATACAGCTTCATCCTAAGCCTCAGTTACCACATGCTGTGTATGTGCACACTGAAACAAACACGCCAGTTTCTACAGCAGAAATACAAAGTTTTTGAGGTATCCTTGTAGGCACAGTTAGGCTAAAAATTGGATTATCTGTAACTTTAGCAATTTTCCCCCCTATTTTTGTTCGTTGTTGTTAAAAATAAATCGAGCGATTTATTTTGTTACTTAGCTTTATTGGTTGAACCTGGTTCACTGCTGCAGTTAACCTTTCTAGAAGTTTGATCGTATAATAAAATTAACTTTTAACTTGTTATATGTGTGTGTGTGTGTCTTGTTCTTATTGGTTGCAGACTTAGTACAACCAGAAGTGGGTTTGAACGTGTGACATATTCACACTTGACTTGGTTCCCTTTGGCTCAGCGGCAGGTCTGGGAGCTTATAACGCTAAAAATCAGATTTTAATACTGAGTTGGCAGTGCAAGGCTAGTCCATTGCGTAGCTTTGTGTTTAAAAACAAACGTACATTTGGCTTAAAATTAAATATTTTCAAAGTTTCTGTATGCTTTACATACGAATTATCCTAGCTTGATTGTTTTAACAATGAGTTATCTTTTATTATTTTTAAGCTGGTTACTCTTAAAAGTAAGCTTCAAGTTATATTAAATGACTCGTTTTTATTGGTTATTTTTAAAAGTAAGTTTCAGGTTATTTTAAATGACTCGTTTTTATTGGTTTCTTTTAAAAATAAGATTCAGATCATATTAAATGATTCGTTTTTATAGGTTACTTTTAAAAGCAAGATTCAGGTTATTTTAAATGACTCGTTTTTATTTGATACTTTTAAAATATTTTACTTTACGTTACATATGACATGTCCCTTTGGCATGCGGTAATTTTCAGACAAAAGCATAAATCTATTGTTCACATACAAGAAACACTGTAACCTTTCGTAAGTTGTAACATTTATAATTAGAAATTTACGACAGAAGCCACGCGGATGGATACATAGCACTACTGATTCTAGGCCTGCGTGTGTAACATGAGTGAGACAATACTGTAAGGTTGCTTTTAGGCCTTGACCAAAGTGTCTTCCGCTTTAGGCATGAGGTGGGTGGCACAACCGATATGAACTTTGACCAGCACGAACAGAATGCAGTAACCATGTTTTTTTATTATTATTAATGAGTACAATGTTGAATAAACATATCGTTTAACGAATAAGGATTTTATTCGGCGTCTTTTATAGCGCCACCTATGAAATAGGATATAAATCGGTACGAAGAACAGATACGTATTCTACGCATTTCTTTTTGTATAGTTGCGAGCAGTTGTTACTTCCAAAAAAACCACATTGTTCTGTTAAAAAAAACAACAACAAAGAAACTTGTCCGTCAAACGTACAGACCCAGGTCTGGGAGATTATTCCCCACGTGGGAGGAAAACACGTGAACTTATCGCTGAGGGTGGGAAGAAAATGTAAGGCATTATTTTGTTTTTCGAGATAAATCTCTTCTTCACAATAGCCCCCCGTTAGTACTGCGATATGTCTACGGATTTACAACGCTAAAATCATGTGTTCGATTCCCCTCGATGGGCTCAGCAGATAGCCCGATGTGGCTTTACAATAAGAAATAAGCTCACACTCTTCACAATAGGTACGTCTCCTGACTAGTTGAGACTATAACCCAGCGAGAACATTAGTCTATGTATCCCTCTCCATTCTAAAATGCCTATTGATGTTTTTGTCGAATGACCTGAGTTCACATTCCGTTAGATCTTAGCTTTGATATGTCCGGGTGCTGCCCTTAACCAAACATAAACCAGATGAAACCTCATTTCTATTGATTATAAATACTCATTAAGAAGTAATATTAATTACAGTCTTAAAACAACAAGAAAGAAAAAAGGAGAGCAGGACCTTGGTGTCCTCGAATAATTAAGTTCGGAATCAGGGTTCGAGTGTCGCTTGGTCCTAGTTTTCTAGTCATCTCGGAAAACTGTATATGTTTATAAGCACTTCTCTGTTGCAGTGCTGTTATAACAACATTTTTGTTGTCTCATATTTCGAAGAAACTATAGAAATGGTCTGTAACGTTTGTAGGAATTTCCAACAGGTTCTACTCAGTGGTTCTCCACAGACAGCACAACCTGTATAGTCATATATAAAGTAGAGCAGAAGCCGTATTGAAACACACACCAATAACTGACCAGGTGCATGCGTTTGGTCTGACCAATATCAGCTGAATATGTGTCACTCAGATTAGAGTTGTGTGAGCCATTTTTATATGTCACTCCCACTCAGAGTGGTATTGGGTGAATATTTTTTATGTATCACTCAAATCTGTGTCAAATGAAGAGTTTTTATGTGTCACTCAGATTGGAGTTGGATGAATAATTCTTTTACGTGACATTCAAATTAATGTGGAGTGAATAATGTTATGTGTCACTCAGATTGGCGTTGGGTGAATAGTTTTTGTCACTCAGCTTTCTTCATAGTGCTTGCACTCAAACTTCAATGTTTAGAATTGAAATTTTCAACTTGAACGACATCTTATGCGAGACATTAGCTCAAACAGCCATCTCAGAACGTCCTCCTCCTAGGGCTTAGACGTAGCCGCTCCTACTTTTAACCTACTGGACAGAGGAAGAACCGCCAGCACTTCGAACCGAACAACCGAGTTCATTGTCACTTCTATAGCGCGTTTAAAGCTGAAAGTCCAGAGTATGTCTCGAGCCTAGGACCCCATACTCTGCAGTTTGTTTTTGTATTATGTAATAAAACAAAAATCCGCACCTTGCTCTCTTGTGATTTCGCTTCAACAAACCCGTTCTTCAATAAACCTGTTTCTCATTTGTAATTAAGAACATTTTTGATAAAAGTGGAACGTTTCTGCGGATTTTTTTAACGAGTGTACTTTAGTGAAATACTCTTAAGACAGATGCTGCAACCATCGGGATTTTTGCCAATTTATTCTTTTCTGTACGATATATTAATCCTCTCACCGTATCGTGGCTCATATAATAGGACTTATAAAAAAAATGGCTATCGCGCCAAACAGAAACTCACGTGCAAGACTTGTCACAAATTGACTCCTTTATTTAGTCACAGACCTCTTCGAAGATTTGCTCCGTCAAAAAGGTTTTTTTGTTTGGAATTCCGTGCAAAGCTACACGAGGACTATCTACGTAGGCCGTCCCTAATTTTGCAGTGTAAGACTAGATGGAGGGCAGCTAGTCATCACTACCCACGGCCAACTCTCGGGCTACTCTTTTACTGATGAACAGTGGGATTGAACGTCGAATTATAACATCTCCACAACTGAAAGGGCGAGCATATTTGGTGCGACGGGGATTCGAACCCGCAACCCTCATATTACGAGTCGAAACACCTTGTCCACCTGGCCATGCCGGGCCCATTGTTCCGATTTGAAGAGCCGCGTTTTGGGGGGTTCGTGAACAACGAATCTTCGAACTCAGGAACCAGGCACGTCAACTGTTAGGTTTGGTTTTGTTTGATTTGTTTTAAATTTTGAGCAAAGCTACATGAGGGCTATCTGCCCTAGCCGTCCTTAATTTATGAGTGTAAGACGAGAGGGAAGGCAGTTAGTCATCACCACACACCGCCAACTCTTGGGCTACTCTTTTGCCAACGAATAATGGGATTGACCGTCACATTATAACGTCCACGCGGCTATAAGTGCAAGCATGTTTGGTGTTACTGTGATTCGAACTCGTCACCTTCAGTTTACAAGTCAGGTACTTTATTCACCTGGCCATGTCGGACCCTGTGAAAAACGAAAAGACCTCTAACAATCTTCCAATTTAACAGTATTTTTTTAAATAAAGTGTTAAGAATATATATATTTTAAAAAGTTCCTCTTTTTCACTCTTAAGTAAAAAGCTACACGGTGTTGCGTTCACCGCGAGATCGAACCCAATATTTTAGTGTTATCAAAATTGTTAGTATCATGAGTGAAATGTTTACGTGACGTTTTGTCGCGCTGTTTCATAAGTCGCTGGAATTAACCAGATAATTTAACATAATAAATGAATATATTGATCATTTTTATTACAGGCAAAATAAACGTCACATTCTACCAATTAAATGGTTAGCCCTTCTGGAAAAAAAAAAGTTATAGTCGTTAGTCTCTTTAAAACAAAAAGTGTAGGCGTGACCTGTTCATTAGATTGCCGAACTGCGAATCAGAACGTTCAAATTAAGGAAATTACGGGTTCAAGCTCGTGAACCAGATTTTGTAATAATGTCAAATGTGTACACGCATTGTTACATAGTATATTCTGACTCGTGTTGGTTTGTAGCTGAAAGAGACGCACCATTTCCAACGTTCTTTGGTAGCTAGTAAGTACTTATATATCACTCGTGACTATATGGTATTATAAATTTCTGTATGTCTTTGTTTTTGCAAGTATTTGGACTATATTTGAAAACATGATTTATATATACATATATATATTTTAAATAATCTGTATATTCTATTCTACATATAATGAGGCCTGGCGTGGCCAGGTTGTTAGTGCACTCGGCTCGCAATCTGGAGATAACGTGTTCGATCCATACTCATGAAGGCATAATAAAGTGACAGTCAATCCCACTATTCGTTGCTAAAAGAGCAGTGTAAGACTAGAGGGAAGTCAGCGCAGCTAGTCATCAGCTTCTACCGCCAACTCTTGGACTACTCTTTTACCAACGAATAGTGGGATTGACCGAGACAATATTAACGTCCCACAGCTGAAAGGGCGAGCATGTTTGGAAATGGGATTCGAACCTGTATCTTGCAGGCCGCGAGTCAAGTACCCTAATCACCAAGCCACGTTGGGCCGCCATGACCAGGTGGTTAGGGCGCTCGACTCGTAACATGTTCACTCTTTTAGCTGTGGGGCTGTTATTACGTGACGGTAAATCCCACCATTCATTGCTGACGAATAACCCAAGTCTTGGTGGTGGGTGGTGAGGACTTCACCCTAATTTATTACTTCAATATTATGGACTGCTGTTTACAACTTTTTATACGCAGTTTTCTATCTACACAAACTATGGCAAATCCATAAAACTGTGGGTTAGCCATATACTTAGAACATCATACCCTTGATTTATGAGAAGGTGATCCATTATCACAAATCCTTAATCCTGACATTTACTATACAACACCGTAATACGTTGTTTACTAATGCACTTGGATTAAAAGTTTTGTTATCTCTGTAAGTCCAAAATTGAGAGGTAAAATTTGGCATTAGATTATCTAGAACATTATTATCTTATTATTTAGCTAACACTACAGTGAAACAGATTTCTGTTTTGTTTTTACAGTTCCCAGCATAAGTGTTTGTTGTTATGCATAGAGCTACAGATTGTAGCCCACCGCGAATATGGAAACCTGATTTTTGGTGTTATAAGCCATTTCTGCAGAAAGATAACTGAATTCGTGAAAACACTAGGAACACGTTTCCAGTGTTTGAATTCTAATCACCAGCTACAACTGTTTATGGTGGTGGATATATTCTCATCTTTGTTTGATATCTTAGAAATAGTTAACAATATGCATTAGTTAAAGATTTAAACATACAGATGTGTATATATATATATATATATATATATATATAACAAAATCCATTCCATCGTGTAAAATTTATACTTATCTACACGAGAGTAAGATTGGAAGTGAAACGAAATATAACCAGATTATCAAAAGATTCGGTCAAAAGGCACCTAACTAGTCGTAATCAGATCTGGACAATCAAAATACGACCACATTATAAACAGAACTGATCAAAAGGCACCTAACTAGTCGTAAATTAACCTGGTTAAAGTAAGACTTAAACAGGTTGTCTTCAACAGAGCTTGTCAAACAGGACCTAACTAGGTTGTAAACAGATCAGGGCAATCGAAATACTACCAAATTATAAACAGTACTGGTCAAAGAGGTGCTAAGCAAAATGTAAACATGTCTGGTCAATCAGAATATTTTCAACTTACAAACAAAACTGGTCAAATAGGTCCAGATTAGATTGTAAACAGAAGTTGGTTAAATATAGTTGGTTAAACGGAGACCTTTCCAGGTAGTAAACAGAGCTGAATTAAACAAACAAACAAAAAGTCTGATACAAAATCTAAATCGAAGTTATTCAAGTAAAGATAAAAGGCAAAAGATTTCCAGTGATGAAATTCTGCATTAAAAATTGTCAAGTGAAAAAAAAAGATTTTAACAACGTTTTAAGGACTTGTTGTTGTTTTTGGGATTTTGATCTTTTTACAACTAACATGTTCAATAAACAATTTTGAAAGAAACGTTTTGTGCTTTGATTATTTTTATGGGCAGTGCGTCTTCTATATTTCATTCGTTTACGTAAAGATAATAGTTGTTTGGCTTTTTTTTTCATCTAACAAACAATCCATCAAAACGCGTCATCTTAAAACAACTAACCAGATTTGCTGTACCTGTATTTCACTACTGATTAAATGTGGAGTACACTACTCGTCTGCCAAAGTTGAATTAAACCGACATCCTGTAAACATTAAAATGTTTGGATTAAACTGAGAGTTAAATATATGTATAAGATGTCTAGAAATGGACTAAGCCTAATAGTAGTAACTGATTAATCGAAATACTATTAGATTAAACTTTGAGTTAAATATATGAATGATTAGAGGTGAATTAAACTGAAAATAAATTGGAAAATGGAAATGCTATTGGGCAAACTTACGAATAAATGTGTAATGACTCGAGTTGGATCAAACTACGATTTACGTATGGAACCATATGTGATGAATTAAACCTCGAATTAAATATAAAATTACACACATACATATATATATATAGTGATAATATTTGAACTGAACTGAGAGTAAACTAGTGAGTAATGTGACAATAGCAATATTATTGGCTTAGTTTCGAAAATAGCCTTTAGTGATTATATTGTAGGACTAGTTTGAGAGCAAGCCGATTTGTTGTTATATTAATTAAATGAACCAAATAATGATTGGAACACATTATGTTTGGATTATGTCAAAAACTGGAGAAGAGGTTAAGATGAGAAGAAAAACCGAAACAGAAGACATTAATTCCGAGAACCTTTCTAAACTTTCCTAGAGAGGTTTACTCATGATCAAATTCTCCCCCTAGTGGCACAATGGAATGACTGCGGACTCACACCGCTAGAAACCAGGTTTGATGCCCATGGTGGGCAATTCACAGATACCCAATTTTGTAGCGTTGTGTTGAATTCCAAAAGCAAAATGAAACAAACAAACATTATCAACTTTAATTATACATCACAAAACGTCATTGGTCTCAAAGGGGGTTCCTCATTACCAAATTTAATTACACATCACTAAACTTTATTAGTCTCAAAGGGGGTTTCTCATTACCAAATTTAATTACACATCACTATACTTTATTTGTCTCAAAGGGGGGGTCCTCATTACCAAATTTAATTATACATCACTAAACTTTATTAGTCTCAAAGGAGGTTTCTCATTATCAGATTTAATTGCACGTTGCTTTAAACAGGCATAAGTGATAGGAGACTATAAGAAAAAAGGGGCTATATTTTTCTTTTCAATTATATCATGGCATAAACATCTAATTCAATCCCAATTTAAAATCTGACTAGCTCGTGAATCGTTTTCTTTTTTTCATCTTCTAAGCGTTGGAAATGTTATTCATTTTTTATTGCTGTGTATTTGAAGCTGAAAATTAGGTTTTAGGACCTCTCGTGGCCAAATCTCAAAGTTATCAGACTCATGGGCGTGGTCGTGGTAACCATCTTTCATGTGTTGAAATACCATGTGAGACAAAGTATCCCGTCAGCTTGCGATTTCTAGATTGTCTATGTTTACAAACTGCATATTGGAGATGTTCGCTCTGTTTACGCTATCGAGATGGTTGTGTTATATCTGCAACGAACATCAGTGTAATATTAACTAAAAACAGTGCGTCGCAACTAAGAAGAAAAAAGCATGTATCAGTATACACTTCAATACGCTGTTCTTCTAGAAAATGAGTTAGGCGTACAATAATAATATTTAGAGCTTGAGTTGGAAATCTATCATGGAGTAACTCAAGATAACTGTGGAGTTAAGTAACGGATATGTTTGACGTGTGGCTCCATCTATTGAACCAATAATTAAACCGCATACGGAAGGACAAAAGATTTGTTTTGTTTTTCAAAGGGATAAGCTGAACAATAAGCTATCTGTGCTGTGGCGTATTATCCGACGAGAGGATCGAATTGTAGAGTATAAAAATCCTTCATCTCACCGCTGAGCTACCAGAGAATTAGATGAACTGACAGCAGCTGTAACCTCATTTGTTCAAGTTATCAACGATAAATTTAACATTAGGTAAGCTGGTTGAAGAGAAAAGCCATACTTGAAAGCATAACGCTTTCTGGATAATGTTAATCCAACAATTTTTTTTATTAAAATTTACGTTATTTCAAAAAAGCTTTCAATCTCACGATTTGATGAAAGGCGCCATTATGAAGTTCGAGAAAAAAAAATCCTTTGTTTCAAAGTCAACTACGTTCACTTCCCCCCTTTCTCTGGATAACGTCAACAAAAAGCCGATAGAGGGGACGGTCTTTTTTTTTCTTCTCAGAGTGTTAGGCATGCATGACGTGGAGGCTTGATTTTAAAATCGAGAATTCTTTCTTTTCTTAAAACAAAACAGCGGGAAACATTTTATCACTATTACGCCCAGAACAAATGGAAAATAGCAAACCAGTTGTTTATCCTGACGGAAGTCAGAAAAAAATCACAAACGTAATCCTTTCCTTAATTATATATATATTTTAAAAAGTCGTTAGATATATTTCTTTTTCGCTAAAAACTTAAAACTAAAACAGTTTTCTTTTTAAACATTTTGTTTTCGTAATCAATAAATAATAATTAGATGTCTATAGTCGTTTTTTGTTTCGTAATTCCAGTCACAGGTATATTATGTTATACCATCGTTATAAGGTATTAATGATTGCTATAAAATTTGATTGTTTACACATCATATTTATGTGGATTTTTCTGTTATTACTAGAACAAACATCCAGCTGTCTGTTGACGTCACAACCCTCGACCGGAAGTTTTCACACTAACTCTGGTTCTTCAGCAACGTCTGCAAGCGGTACCGGAAGTTCTGACTCTGGGCAGCGGCAAAGGACCCGTCGGAAACCGCGTGTGCTCTTCTCACAAGCCCAGGTGTACGAGCTGGAGCGGCGCTTCAAGCAGCAGAGGTACCTGTCGGCTCCAGAGCGCGAGCAGCTGGCGAGTCTCTTGAAGCTCACGTCCACTCAAGTTAAAATCTGGTTCCAGAACCGTCGGTACAAGTGCAAGCGGCAACGACAAGATAAGAGCCTTGAGCTGACAGCCGCTAACATGCACCCTCCCCGACGAGTCGCTGTTCCGGTGCTCGTGCGAGACGGAAAGCCTTGTCCGGCACCGCCGTACTCGGTCTCCACTAGCTGTAACGTCAGCCCTTACACTCCATCCGCGAGCGGCTATCCCAGTCCTTCTTACAACCAGATTGGCAACGGGTTGCCGCAAAACGGTGTTCTGGGCGGTGGGCCAGGGGGACCGGCGCCTGGTTATATGAACATGTGCATGGGTCAGCCAGGTGGTCACCAGGGACCGACCGTACATGCAGCCCAAGGGCTGCGACCGCACTGGTGAACTTCTTCGCGACGGAACATCTGTAGATGTGGCGTTGGTGGAGTTCAATGAAACAAGGAACAGCGAAAAGCAGCTGAACTCGGGTGAACTCGGGGATTTCAGTTTGTTGCTTATGAAACAGACATCAGCGGGTGTGTTTGGCCATCACGTGTACTTGTAAAATGCTTCACCTGGCCGACTGAGAATAAAGACATTACTCTAACATTATACGTAAGCGGGAAATAATCATTATATTGCTATACACGAGGCTTTATTTTCATGAGAGATTGAAAAAAAAGTTAGTGTATAAGACTCCAAAATAAGTTTAAACAAAGAAACTGTAAGCGTTATCCATATAGCATATGTTTGCTGAGCAAATGACAATTTATTATTCAACAGCTTTATATATGTATACTTCAAAGTTAAAGCCAAAAGATGGAGAAGCACTGGAAACCATTAGGCCTAACATATCTGATAAGAATCAGGTTAAACTACCGATGTTCAATTTTGTTTTTGGTCTCTTATTTTGTTTCTTTCAGTTGATCACAGATATTAGGCCTATTGAACAATATATATATATTGTTTCTTTCAGTTGATCACAGATACTAGGCCTATTGAACAATATATATATATTGTTTCTTTTAAAATGTTTGTCTTCGATATATCGCCGTTTATTTCATAATCCGAGATGTAAATAAAGTTACTGATAGATTAAGACAAAACATAAGATTAATTAATCTCAGTAGGATTATGAATATTCTGAAGCTATATCGCGGTTATATCTTTGGTTTATGTAGTTGGAGCTCCGTTATTTAGACATTTTTTCTCAAGTCAATCCATTTTATTTCTTCTCATTAATTTTATTAAAGATAACCTTATAATAATATTTACAATTACTTTTTCTCTAGTCTGGAAATTCCGAGATCTTTAATTTATCTTATAATTTTAGTTATCATCTCCAAAGCCATTTCGTTGTTATTTTCTTAATACAGTTTATCTATTTTCTCCAAGTCGTGAAAGATTTCCACATTCAAATTTATTTGGTAAATAAATTTACGTATCTATTCACTGAGTTAGGAACCGACGGGTTTTATTCTTTTCCAGTTATCAACAGACCTTCATGTTCAAGATTCCACTGTTAACGCATCTGGTTATTTCCTCCAATTGGTGAAATGTCTCCATACAGTTTGTTTCATAACGTTTCAAATCCATCATTTAATTTCAGACTCTTTCTTTATTTTTTATTTTTAAAATATTTTTTACGGAATATCAGTATAATCATTTCATCAAATCGATTATCAGCTGTTCAGTTTAGTTAGTTGATTTTTGAAACGCTATATAGATATCGAAACTCATAATTCTCATCTTGATACATTTGGTTACTTTTCATTTTCCACTCTTTTAAGTATTTGAGAAAAAAACTTAGAATTTATAGCTCTCTCTCTCGGTTATATTTATATTTTTGTCCTTTTTTTAATTTGCAGATTAAATCCGCCTGAATTGAATTGTAGTTGAGTTAGTTTTTGCAACTTTAACTAAATAGCAAACTATTTAGAATAAAAAGTAGGTCGAAATTAAGTTCTATGATGTGTGTTACGTGTTGGTGGACTGGAAGAGAAAAAGTTGATTTGAAGCTTTTATTAAATATCTTTATGCAGCAGTGACTTGTGTACTTTGGTGAATAAAATCCCGGTGGGTTTACCAAAATCATATCTGTGTATAAGCGAGTTATTATTGGACCCATAACTTTATAAAGACCTGCTGTTACACAAAACAACAACAAAATTTTCACATGCTGTTTTTTATAGTAGCTTCAAGTATTTGTATACCCGATGGGCATTTGGGTCTTTCTTCTTAAATTGATTGGTTTTTATTTTGTTTTATATAAACACTCGTGTAAGAAGAATAATTGACTAAAATATGTTTTATGATATTCGTGTGCTTGATTTCTTCCGGATAATTCGTTTATATTTTGAAACGATTCGTGAAAATATCAGAAAATCCGGATGCGTGTATCTTAATAAAATAACAAAGGATATGAAACTTTAACTAACAACTTGAGGGAGAGAGGAAGGTGTTTAGTTGATAAAAAAAAAAGTACTTAAGGTCCATTGACCCCTGACAGTCATTTCACTAATACAAAAATAAAATAAAAAAGACTCATAGCCAGAAGAATTATTATTTATTGTTTGTGGTATCCATTAGATGTTAAGTCATGAGTTCACACGGAAATTAAAGCTGATACAAATTATTTCATGGAAAACTATTTTAGTCAAAAATATTATCTACCATAGAGCCACACAATGGTTGTTTGTGTTTGTTTATTTCATCGCTGGAAATCGATTCTCCCAGTGGCACAGTGACATGTCTGGGACTCACAACGATACAAACAGGATTTCGATACCCATGGTGGTCAGAGTACAGATAGCTCATTGTGTAGCTTTGTACTAATTCTAAAAGAATCAAACAAACAGATTACACTCAAAAGGAATGATCTGCTAGAAACTCTGTGATTCCAAAATAACAGAACAACAACAAAACACGTACAACAGAACATTTGGTAACCCACTCAGCCCTGACTCCAGTCCTTTTAATTATTCATCTGTTTAACATTTTCGGACTAATATTTTCAATGCTTACTTGATCCAGCCGTCCTTAATTTTAAAATGATAGACTAGTCAATAACAATTGCCGCCAACTCTTGAGCTACTCTCATCTGATCCCACGGTCAACTTTGTGAGGAGTTCGCTGTGCCAGAGTGAGGAATGCGAATCTGTTACTGTTATCTGCAGTAATGGAAAGTTAAGGCGCTCAACTCGTAGTCTGAGGGTCGCGGGTTCGAATCCCCGTCACACCAAACATACTCGCCCTTTCAGCCATCGAGACGTTATAACGTTACGGTCAATCCCACTATTCGTAGGTAAGCGAGTAGCTCAAGAGTTGAGGACGGGTGGTGACAACGAGCTGGTGCCTTCCCTCTAGTTTCACACTGCTAAATTCGAGACGTGAAGCTTTGCGCAAAATTCAAAAGAAACCAAACAAACCGAATGCTGGGATTGGAGGTACGTTAACAATTGAGCGACGGTCGCCTGTCGTTTGTGTGAATATGATGGAAAGTTTGTTGGGTTTTTTGCGTATTTGTTCTCAAATTTACTGAAACGGTACTCATAATTAATGGGAACAATTTTTTACAGTTTTTTAAATTATATTCATAAAGTGTAACAGAAAATGTTGAATTTCTTTGTTTATATGTTGTTAAACACAAACCTACATATTGGGCTATCTGTTAAACACAAACCTACACACTGGGCTATCTGTGTTTAGCTCACCACAGGTATTTCAACTTGCCGATAAGCTACTGAAGGGATAAATTGCTCAGCGTTTAATGTTTTGAACTCGTGAGAAATATTATTTTTTCTACAAATTATCCCTATACTCCGAAAATTCATGGTTCACGCCTCATTATTAAAAGACACGCCCTGCACTTTAGGACCGTTAGTAATTTGTAATAATGAATATTAAATTTCCTTCTCCGGTCAGACAAGAGCAGCCCAAGAGTCGGTTGTTAGTGCAGTGGCTAACTACACTGCACAACAATTTTTTTTGGAAGTTTTGCTTCCTGAAAAGTTTTTGCTGATTTTGACATGTATCTGGTGGGTATGCACAAATATAGTTTTGGTTTTGTTTCATCACTCTGAGAAATAGACAGTTAACTGTTTACTTGCAATACCGTATTTAATTGCGCTTATGTTTCTAACACGCTGTTAAGTTCAACATAATTAAAAGTGTTTTGCTCCTGATTTTCGTTTGTATTCAATGTCCGGTGCATCACGTTGCAGTGTCCAACAGTAGTCAGCAAGCATTGACGGGTTCCGGTTGCCCTGATATCGTTTTTACATTATAGCAAAACTGAAGATTTTGATGGAACCGTATGTGATGGGCAAA
Source organism: Carcinoscorpius rotundicauda (assembly GCA_011833715.1). NCBI lineage: Eukaryota > Metazoa > Arthropoda > Merostomata > Xiphosura > Limulidae > Carcinoscorpius > Carcinoscorpius rotundicauda. The sequence goes on along the minus strand of CM022391.1, from coordinate 130,698,772 downwards.
TTTGGATGTGATTTTTGTGATCAGCAGTCAAAAATCTATAAAGAACACCCAACAGTGTTCATGAAGCAAACACTTTGTTGTGCAGTGTTATCTTTCTCCTGATACTATCAGGGTAAAAATAAGGCCAGCTATGGGAAGGCAGCCCTTGTGTAACTCTGCCCAAAATTCTGAAACAGATCAACCTATAAACTTAACTGAAGATGCTACTTCTATGAATTATAACCTCACAACGAATGACTCTTAGCGTGACGATTTCGATATTATAACTGTACGAACTGATTTAATAGAAATGCTAATGGCACAGTTTCCATTATAAAAAATCGATGGATTAGCGTAAAGCTAAAGAACGGACTGTAACTTTAACTGTGTCCACTGCGGGAATCAAACCTAAAATTTTAGCATTATAATTTTTAACAGTTACTGCTTCCTTTTAAACAAAACTTATTAAATATTTCATAGATAAGCCTACAGATATCTGACATTAAAAACGAGGATTCGATACCTCTGATCAGCACAGTGTAGACAACCATTGTGTAGAGTTGTGCTTAGCAAGAAACAAAATGCAAGCATTAAAATTCTTTTAAATCATGAAATCGATTGAATACAAAAACAGTGTCAGGTCATGAAAAGTCATGAAATAATAAGATAAAGTAACAATCAAACAGAAAAAAATATTTTGTAACTAGATAAACATTTATAGTAACTGGACAAGTTTGTATATCCATGTTGATTAACGTCGGAAATCATCTGGCCCTGCGTGACCAAGTGGTTAGGGTGCTCGACTTGTAATTTGAGGATGACAGGATCGAATACCGTCACGCTAAACATGCTCGCTCTTTCAGTCGTGAGAGCGACGGTCAATCCCACTCTTCGTTGATAACCGAGTAGCTCAAGAGTTGGCGGTGGGTGGTGGTGACTAGCTGCCTTTCCTCTAGTCTTACACTGCTAAATTAGGGCCGGCTAGTGCAGTTTTGCGCTAAATTCTAAAGCCAAAGAAACAAACTGAAATTATTTAAACGTTAGTAGTAAGAGAGGAATTATATTTTTATATTAGTTCTCATAAATAATTGTGCCATTTCTGGTACTTTATGGACTTGGAACATTAAAACCCAAGTTTTGATTTCCCGCAACGAAGAGTAGCGAATTGCTTGGCTTTAAAAACGAAGAACATTATAGAAAAATAGTTATAAGGCACTTCAATTTATTTGGTATTGGAGAAGGAGTGAGGCTTGTGGGCGTTGTTTATGTTTTTGTTTATTATTTTTACAAATTTCATTAACCACGTAGCACTATTCAATGACGACCCGGCATGGTCAAGCGTGTTAAGGCGTGCGACTCGTAATCTGAGGGTCGCGGCTTCGTATCCCTGTCGCGCCAAACATGCTCGCCCTTTCAGCCGTGAGGGCGTTATAATGTGACAATCAATCCCACTATTCGTTGATAAAAGAGTAGCTCAAGAGTTGGCGGTGGGTGGTGATGACTAGCTGCCTTCCCTCTAGTCTTACACTACAAAATTAGGGACGGCTAGCACAGATTGCCCTCGAGTAGCTTTGTGCGAATTTTTAAAAAAACAAACAAATAAACACTGTTCAGTAGTTTGGGAAGCTTACATTTGGTCTTTTAATTTAAGTCTTTGAAGCGAATAAATTTGCTTTTTTTTTCATAAGAATTTTCTGTGGGAACAAGACACAATATCATTCACTTCTTCCTCTATCAATCAATCCCCACTTCTCACATATTCTTTCTCTGGATTTACTCGCATTGCGCCCCCTATTTACCCGTCTATAATTTACCAGGTACTCGGGATCGTTGGTCTCTTATTTGATGAACGTTTTCTTCTGCATAAGCCAGAAGTCAATTTAATAGACTTACTTAGCTGTAGAAACAGACATCAGACTCCACGCCGGCTCATTCTATGGTCTTTTTACGCACGTTAACCCAGATTAACTCGAAAAGAGACCTTACGTATCGCAATCAACATGGACTTTATACTGTAAGACACTCTCTGCTGGCTCTCGGGTTAGATACGGTAGATTATTAGAACCATTTTGAAAGGTGCTACTTTCACCAGTGAGTTCGGCTAGTTCTAGAAACATGCTTTAACACATCGAAATGCGTCTGGCGAAAGTTGGTATCATTGGAACTGGGTATATCGAAATGAGTAACAAGTGAACTCGTATTGTGTTCTCTTCCATATCACCATCCTTTACTTTCATTAATTCACCCGTTCCTTTTTTCGTAATGCATACACAGGGTAGTTGACTCTTAAAAGATGTATTTAAAATAATTCTGCACTCATTTTTTTCACACTCTACGCCAAACTTCGGATGCAGTTGCCCATGGGGTACAAAGTAGAAAATAGGTTCTGTAGGTTTGTGTTATAAACTACACGTGAAATTTTAAAAGAACAACTTTATTTCTCTTAAATCATTTAGCTATAGATTGTAAACAAAACCACATTACATCTGTCTTGTCCATTGCCAATGAGGCCTGTCGCACAGAGCCAGGGTTCGTCAGATCAGCTGGGATAAAACATACATTGTAATGGGCTAGCCGCCATTTATATCGCCAGTTTTTGTGGACGACAACTGTTATGGAGAGAATTAAATAAAGTAATGTAATTATAGTTATAATGCATTATATCTAAATAATGTAGATTTTCATTGTAAGGAGTTGTATTACAATATTATGTGTTTATTAACCCTGACTATTAACTTATTAACCCTGATTCCTTCTACACTTGAAGCTAGACATGAAATATGCAATAAAAAAGCAAAAATAACAAATCTGAGGTCATCTGGTACATTTTAACAGGAACCGTTACACGTATGTTGGACAGTAAACTAAAACCATAACAAATCTGAGGTAATTTTGCACATTAGAAGTCCAGCTGAAACAAGAAATTGAAAATATGATGGTGATTTTTTTTTATTTTTCTTCTATGAAAATTTTCATTTTACACTAGCAACTCGGGGTCACCTGATGACGTCATTATCAAATTCTGCTTCTGGAAAAGTCTGCTAACAAAGAAAATAAAAAAGATACTATTGTTCGTCATCCGTATTTAATTTAAATTTAAATTTAAAACAACAAAAAGTTGCTTAAATAAATCCGATGACTGTATCGGTGAAGGAATACCGATATAGATACTTTAGACGAAAAGAAGTCGCTTGCATAGATCATATCTAACCAAGAATCTAACAGTTAATATAGTTAATCTAATAGACCATCTCTAACAAGGAGTGCTTAGTGTCATAAGACAAACTTACGAAGATCAGTCGAATACTCTCGTTGCCAGTAACATTTTTTGTTAGTATCCAATATCCCCCTCCATACCCAGTAGTAGAGGAGTATGTCTGCAGACTCACATTGCTAGGAACCGAGTTTTTATACCCGTGGTGGGCAGAACACAAGTAGCCAATTGTATAGTTTTGTGTTTAATTCCAAACAAATATGTCATTCAATGTCACCCCGAGGTTCGTTAATGTTGAAAGTTAATTTTAGTCTCAGTTCCATGCAACTTCGATTCCCCGTCACACCAGACATGTTCTTCCTTTCAGTTGTGTGAATAGTTATAATGAATCAGTCAATCCCACTTTTTGTTATAACCCTAGAGTTGGCGTGGTTAGTGATGTCTAACTGCTTTTTCTTTTGTCTTTCACTGTTAAATTAGGGACGGTTAACGCAGATAGCTCTTGTAGCAATGCGCGTAATTAATAATAAACCAAGCTTAAATCTATTCGAAATACTAAATAAAAATAATTCTAATGATAAAAAATGTGTAAAAATAAATACGATATATGTTAACAATGTTAACCAATAATGTTAAAGAAACTGGATTTTAATACCACTGATTGGCTTTGCACAGACAACCAGCCAACATGTAACGCTGTGCTTAACAAGAACCAATCAAATGCATACACATCAGCGTTTCTCTGTCGTCTGTTGGTCACCAATATTTCAAAACTGTGTAATTTAATGGAAAACAAAAGAAAGAATCACGAAGGCCTACTTCTATATTTGGCTTGAGATCTCAAGTTAGGCTTATATTAAACACCCTTAAAAAGGGCGAGTTACAGGAATGAAAGTTTGACCTCTTGTAGAGTTGAAGTGTTCATTTGTATTTGCTATGATTTAGGTAAGTGAATGTAGGTTTGCTTTTCATTTGTGTTTTGCGACAAATGAATGACGTCACTAATTCCATATTAAAGCATTAAATACCAATCGTGCAAGTTAAACGGAATTCTTTATGTGAACAGATGGAATTGAATTTTTACTTTTAATCTGAACAGATTAACTGAACAGAAACGCATGTCGTTTCAAAGGTTAGGTTAAAAAATCTTGAAATTCAGGCATGGCCATCCATATTTTAAAGTTGAAAATTAATGGCCAGGTGGATCGCTGTTAGCTAGCTAGATCAAACGTCAAAAAGGTTTTTCTTTGTCTTGGCTCTCTGAAAGAACTTGGGCTGGGAGTAGCCAAGCGGATGGCGTGCTAGCACTATAAATCTAAGAGATCATGTTTCAGCAAAATCGCTGTTTATTTCGCAATTTATCTAAAAGAAACACAAAGCTAACTTGCTCTAAACATAAAGTTTCTACAATAACTGAGCAGAAATCAAGTCAAGTAACTGTCAACTTACATTATTTAAATAATTTTGTTTAAAATTAACCTAGTAAAAATTAATTATTTTTGAATTTCGCGCAAAGTTACACGAGGGCTATCTGCACTAGCCGTCCCTAGTTGAGTAGTGTAAGACTAGAGAGAAGGCAACTAGTCATCACCACCCACCGCCAACTCTTGGGCTACTCTTTTACCAACGAATAGTTGGATTGACCGTCATATTATAACGCCTCCAAAACTGACAGGGCAAGCATGTTTGGTGCGATGGAGATTCGAAACCGCCACCGTCAGATTACAAGCCATGCTGGGCTTAACAATAATAAACTACAGCGCCTATATATATTTTTTCGTAAACAATAATAGATCGTTTTGGGAAGAAAAAAATACCTCATTTTATCTGTCTAGTAAGATGTCGTATTACTTGTCCGAAGTTTAGACTAACTGAAAAAAACAACCAACAGAAAAGGGAGTTCCAGCACTATTTCTTGGAAGTCGAAAATGGTTGCGAGAAAATCTCCTATGAAATCACTTTACTAGAAACAAGTTTAGATACCCGTGTTTAACTATACATCTCTAAACTTTATGACTTTAAAATCTAATTATATATCTCTAAACTTTATTAGTCTAAAGGGAAGGTTCTCATTATCAACTTTAATTATACTTTTATAAACGTTATTAGTCTCAAAGGGGGTTCTTTATTGGCGCAGCGGAACGTCTGCGGACTCACACCGCTAAAAACTGGGTTTCGATACCCATGTTAAGCAGGGCCTAAATAGTCCATTGTGTAGCTTTGTGCTTAATTCCAAACAAACAAACATAACAAACCTGACATTTCTTTTCTCTGTGTTTGTTGTCAACATAAACAAATGCGTGATTTTTCTATGCTCCGCCCTCCACGGGTATTGAATTTTCATTTTTAGCGTTTTAAAACCTCAGAATCACCGCTCACCCACCGGGGGGCTACATCTATTCTTTGTTTAAAGTTAAGCACAAAGGAACATAATGGGCTATCTGTGCTATGCGCCCCACTGGTATCGAAAACTTTATTCTAACATTGTAAGCCCTTAGATTTACCGCTGAGTCACCAGGAGGCTACAATTACTGATAAATTAGATTATAGTGCTTGTAGCTTTACACAAATCACAAGAATGAGTTGTCTGTGCTTTATCTACAAATGGTATCGAAATCCAATTTTTAGCGTTGTAAGCCCTCAGACATAACGCTGAGTGACAAGGGCACTATTGAAAAGTGCACAACGTAAATATTATGAATAGTCAATCATCTTTTAGGATGAAGAACAGATGAGAGTTCTCATGTTTTAAAATTTCTGGATCGTTGTGAATAAAATAGTTCATCCATTGGAACTGTGAACAGATTTTAAAAAATGTCGTAACTGCAGACTTCCCATTAAACTAACACATTTGAAACCACACATAAGACAGAATTTTTCTCGTAGCTTTTGAAGTTCCACAAGTTCCCATTTTTTAAAGCGTATTCTGCAGTAAAGATTTCAGTTACTCAAAGATGTGATAAAACTCTTGAATAGAATATCTATCGGACATCAGGTAAAATATCAGTTTAAAACTGTCCCACACAAGGTAATATATCAGTTAAAAACTGTCAGACACCAGGTAATATATCGGTTTCAAACTGTCTCACACAAGGTAATATATCAGTTAAAAACTGTCCCACAAAAGATAATATATCGCTTTCAAACTGTCCCACACAAGGTAATATATCAGTTAAGAACTGTCCCACACAAGGTAATATATCGGTTAAAAACTGTCCCACACAAGGTAATATATCACTTAAAAACTGTCCAACACCAGGTAATATACCGGTTAAAAACTGTCGGACACCAGGTAATATATCGGTTAAAACTGTCCCACACAAGGTAATATATCGGTTTAAAACTGTCCCACAGAATGTAATATGTCACTTAAAAACTGTCCAACACCAGGTAGTATATCGGTTTCAAACTGTCGCACACAAGGTAATATATCAGTTAAAAACTGTCCACACAAGGTAATATATCGGTTTAAAACTCTCGAACACCAGGTAATATATCGGTTTAAAACTGTCCCACACAAGGTAATATATCAGTTAAAAACTGTCCCACACCAGGTAATATACCGGTTAAAAACTGTCCCACACAAGGTAATATATCAGTTAAAAACTGTCCCACACAAGGTAATATATCAGTTAAAAACTGTCTCACACAAGGTAATATATCGGTTTAAAACTGTCGGACACCAGCTAATATATCAGTTAAAAACTGTCCAACACAAGGAAATTTATCAGTGAGAAACTGTTCGAAATCAGAAAATATATTGGTTAAAGACTCTTAGAAACCATTTGAGATAATAGTTATCGATTGTTGTGTTTTTTTTAATACGGTGATATAAGAGTTAGCAAAGTATTAGACAGTTGATGAGATAATTCTTAGCGGATTATCCAAGCAAAATAAGTTGACAGTTAGCAGATAACAGAAAGTATGTGAAAACAAATTTCCCACACCAGATAACCTTGCAATTAACAAATGTTTAACACCATATACAATAAAATAACCAACAGTTTGTAAAATATAGAACACGACAGATAATCTAAGTTACTAGATAAGATTGCAGATAACAGAAATTTGACATTGAATTAGATTACAACAGATGACTGATGAGACAGGACACACACCAAAACGGATAAAATAATCCGAACATAAACAGATAACAGATGTTTAACACTATATAAACTACATACAATATCAGATAAGATAGAAAACAGTACACATCTGACAATAACAGAATTGGATTCAACAGAAATGTGACTCTAGTATTTAGTACAGCAGATATTCGGTACACATTAAAGTGCCGTAAAACACACATCATATTCAACTTACGTCCACCACTCCTTTATACAGTAGTTGCCGTGTGTTAACCACCAGTTAAAATAGGTCAAGACTCCAAAAATGGTAAATAAATTTAAATATAGGGTAAAAAGAGACAACATTTTCACAACGCTGTATAATATGTTACATAACTGGTATCTGACACCAGACAAGATAATAAATAACAGACACCGTATGGTATAGCAGACGTTTAACACTACATATGATTAAAAATAACAGACATCAGATAAGATAAAAAATAGCAGATACCATATAATATATCAGACATCAGATAAGATAGCAAATAAGAGACACAATATAACATATAGCAGATATCAGATATGATAACAAATAGCAGATACCATATAATATATCAGAGAGTAAATACGATAGCAAATAACAGACACAATATAACATATAGCAGACTTAAGATAAGATAACAAGTAACAGACGCAATATAACATATAACAGACATCAGCTAACAAATAACAGACACCATATAATAAATAGCAGAAATCAGGCAGGATTACAGATGTCCGACACCAGATAAACATATAGCAAAATCAGATAGAATAACAAATAACAGACACCATATAATATAATAAACAGCAGACATGAGACAAGATAACAGATGTCCGATACCAGATAAACTAAGAAATAACAGACACCATATAATATAATAAACAACAGACATGAGACAAGGTTACAGATGTCCGATACCAGATAAACTAAGAAATAATAAATGCCTGACACCTGATATGATTAGAGATGTCTCATAACAGATAAGAAGCTTAATTCAAACTATTCTCAGTACCATCAGTACCAGTACAAGAAAGTCAGTCGCAAGTGTTTAAGTATTTGCTTTTAATACGTTATCTCAGTTACGAATTGTTTAACAGAAACAATATATCTATAATACGATAACAATGAGGTTTAAACTATTTTTATTGTGAAATGAAAAACCTTTACGTGACAAGAGAGAGTTTTCAATCTATTTGTTCAAAACATTTTTTTTCTCCATTATAGAGAAAGGTAATTTCTGCTTATTTATTATTACTCACTGTAACAAATTGTATTGTATCGGAAGCCATTGGTGTTGTTTTTTGGGGCCTGAGCCCGCAAACTTAACGCTGGGGGTCGAACACCTTATGTTAGGTCTTTATAACAAACTTTTTGTACTTTTTGCATCCTATGAAAGCTTTCGCGAACATTTTATTGTATGTACTCACAACGACTATCTGCGCTTAGCAGTCAGTAAGTTTCAACTAACAAACTAGACTGTATACACGGCTAGTTAAGAACTAGCCTATTTCACCGTCTATCTCACATATAGCGTATTTATACCGAATAATTTGAGAATGTGTGTTTTTGTAGTAAAGGGACGCAAGAAACGACACCAATCGTTCACAGGCCGTACCCGATAACTACTAGACCATCCCCAGCCACGAAAGTTGACCTGTCCGTACACAATTCCCACTAGACCATCCTCCCCCCACTGAGATTGATCTCACCTTACACAATAACTACTAGACCATCCCTACCCACCAAGGTTGATCTCTTTGTAAACAATTCCCTCTAGACTATTCTCACCCCACTAAGGTTGATCTGACCTTACACAATAAATTTGTTTTGTTGTAAGTCCCAAGCTTATTTCTGAACCACTGGTGAGATTTAAACATGAAGTCGTGTTGTGTGTTTATTTTAAGTGCAGAGCTACACAATAAAATATATGCGCTGTGCCTAACATATGGATAGAACTCCGAATTTTAGCCTTACATAAGCTCTCAAGCTAACCAATGAGACACCGGAAATCGTTCTTTTTAACCCTTATCATCTTTTAGATATAACTAATGAACAAGTGCTCGAGCATGTGTAAACATGACACAAAACATGTCAATTCCTTCCTTGACAAAATTTCCCAACTAACGTTTTGGCATTAAAATTATTTTTTACAAACCAAATACTGCTTATTGTTGTTTTATACTAGTAATAATCTGACCAAGAATATTTTTTGGTGTGAGAAAAAGGTGTAGCCAAAATGGACTGAGGGTGCGACTTAAAGGCATAAAATCCAAACTGGCGGCTAAACTGGCAGCTACAATTACAGTAAACATTCATTTATTATTTAGCTAGGCCAAGCACTTTGTTTAACATAAAGCGTGGCCTAGCTAACTAATGCATAAATAATGCCCGACATTCTCAGGTGGTGAGGGCGCTCGACTCGTAATCTGAAGGTCGTGGGTTTGAATCTCCATCACATCAAACATGCTCACCCTTTCAGCCGTGGGGACGTTATGTGACGATCAATTCCACTATTCACTGGTAAAAGAGTAGCCCAAGAGATGGTGGAAGGTGGTGATGACTATCTGCCTTCTCTCTAGTCTTACACTGGTAAATTAGAGAAGGCTAGCATAAATAACTCTCGTGTAGCTTTGTGTGAAATTTGAAACAAACAAACAATGAAGGGACTGATATAAAATTATCAATGTTATAAGTGTAGCTGGCAGTTTGGTTGTCAATTTTGATTTCATTCCTTCATGTAGTTCACTTAATCATGTTTTAGCTACACATGTTTTCACACCTCAGGTGTTTTTTTATTAGATATTATGACCTGTTATTACACATCCAACAACACAGCGAGTAAGAAAGTAACTGTAGATAGTAACCAACATTAGTCTTAGAATCGCAACCCTATTATTTGGAACAGACCTATAGCTTACAGAACCAACCAGATTCTTTAAAATATATGTTGTTAGTTTTCTCTTTCTAAAATAGTGCTGATAATTTCCTTTATAGTAACGTCATGGAATTTAGATTAACAGTTTTTTGTCATCGCCGCATTTTCTCAGTAGAGTCGAATCAAGCATTATTATTTATGCTAATATCACGTGACACCAAACACTCTTTTCAATTACGAGAGTATCATAACATTTAGCAAACTTGTACGTAAAAGTTGATAATGAATAACAACCGTCCACACGTATGATTATTTTGAAAACTTGAGCTAGAAATTGCTAATTTAATTTGCTTGGCCTAACCAATACTTCTGTACTTTCAACTCATAGCCTTGCTGCTATAAACCAGACGTCTTTAATTCGAATGACAAAAACTAAAAACGGCCTACTGTTAATTTTAACTATATCTCAAGTGAATTTTTCCTTAGATATGCGCAAAAAATGTTCGATATATTTAAACGGTTTTTTTAAAATAGTTTTGCACTTATGGCTTGTATCTAAACCAAATTTGGCATCCAAATGTATATTGTAAAGATCTGTCAATGTAACAAACTTGAGAAAACTTCATGAAAATTAAATATGTTTTTCCATGAAATACAATTTCAGTACTTTCGATACGGATAGAATAGTGGAAGAAATTGAAAAGTTTATATCTCGCGTAGTTCTTAATAACACACACTGCATTACACCCTGCAGGTTGTTTTGGCCGCAAGACACACTACGGTGTATCTTGATGCGTGATATTTTCATATTTTAAAGAAATTGTACATTTGAACATGTAGAGATTGGCTGGGTAACTTTCTAAAATCTATTTTTCTTTTACGAATTCGATATTTTGTTCCGTTTTAAGAATTTCCTTAACAACTACACAAAAACGGTTTGTTTGTCTATGATTTTGCACGAAGCTACACGAGGGCTATCTTCGTTAGCCGTCGAATTAAGCAGTGTAAGACTAGAGGGGAAGCAGCTAGTCGTTACCACCTATTGCCAACTCTTGGGCTAGTGTTTTACAAACGAATAGTGAATTAACTGTCACATTATAACGCCTCCACGTATGAAAGGGTGAGTATTTTTGGTGTGACGGGGAGCCGAACCCACGACCTTCAGACTGAGTCTAGTGCCCCAACCACCTGGCCAAACTGGGTCACTCAAATACGATGACTGAATCAAGTTTCAAAGAAGAGACAGGTACTTCCACTATAAATACATCTAAAGTGGTTTTCAGTTTTCAAAGAACGTTTAGACGTACCCCACCTATATGGCATAGCGGCATGTCTGTGAACGTACAACGCATAAAACCGGGTTTCGATACCAGTGGTAGATAGAGTACAGATAGTCCGTTGTCTACCATTGTGCTTAAAAACAAACAAACTAGGGCCCGGCATGGCCAAGCGTGTTAAGGCGTGGGACTCATAATCTGAGGGTCGCGGATTCGCATCCCAGTCGCGCCAAACATGCTCGCCCTCCCAGCCGTGGGGGCGTTATAATGTGACGGTCAATCTCACTATTCGTTGGTAAAAGAGTAGCCCAAGAGTTGGCGGTAGGTGGTGATGACTAGCTTCCTTCCCTCTAGTCTTACACTGCTAAATTAGGGACAGCTAGCACCAATAGGCCTCGAGTAGCTTTGTGCGAAACTCAATAACAACCAAACAAACTAACCACACATTATCAACACCTTCTTCTCGTGTAATACATAATATCTTACCGGAAAGGGATTTGACACGTGGACAGTTTATAGGAAACGATCAGGTTATTCGTACACTATTGGTACAAAATAAATATATTATTATTATCATGGTTGTGTTATGGAATGTAGAAATAAACAAATCAAAGAAAACCGGTGAATAAGTTAGGTATTGTTACTTCCATATGATAGGACCCCTTCCCCCCAAAAAAAAATTACAGTAAGAGAAATGGTTAATTCTAATTTTATCTTTTAACGCGTGTTTTTTAAAATGATGTTTGCAGTGGAAAGTGACCTGAATATTGTTTTATGTAACAAATTAAGTTTAAGTAAAAACTAATTACTTCCCTTCACCCCACTACTTTAATCTTACTTCTCTTTGTAGACTATGACGTCATATAAATGATGAATGGTGTAACTAGAGGGTTTCTTTGTCAAATAAGCGAGGTAACTACACGAGCCTTGTATGTTTTTAACTGACCAGTCTGGGAGAGCGGAGGGGGAGGAAAGAATTGCTGGGGGTAGGAAACTGTGAGCTACAATTTAACCTCGACTACAATTGGCGTTTCGGCTCTAATAAAGACCTCTTTATGCGATCTCTCAGAAAAAGCCAATTCGTAATCTCGTGCTCTAGGGCGATAGGGTTACCGTCGGCGAAGTAGTAAAGTTCACCGCCAGTCATTTGTAGTGGCCTTTTATTTACATTTGTGTCATTTTGAGTTGCAAAGCAGAGACGATAGAAATGTTTTATGTTGCTGGCTCCAGGCTGCCTCCCAGTGAGTTTACATAATTCAGATATCCAGTGGAGAACCAGTGACTATTTGAGTCTGCTCATCAGGACTCGTATCCAGACAATCTGTTCGCAGACCATCAAATGAGAAAGTTGCCATAATGTTAACTACAGGTTTTGATTGGTGGAACAGCGTTACTAGGAGAAGATTACCCAGAAGTCACTCTTCACGTCAGATGACTCACGTGCTGTCAAGTTGAAGAAAGAATGCAATTCTTTTTTACGTAAAATATATTTATTTCTTGACCTCGCAGAATACTTATTTTGCTAACATTCTTTTCGAGCAAGAATTATAAAGAAAAAAAAGGATGTAACAGTACAGAATTGCTCTTTGTCATAACGGTTCCGAACAATGTTTTTACACGCGCACGCAAAAAATATCCAATTACAAAAAAACAGTATCACGTGATAAAGAACGTTATTAAAATATCTGTTAACAGCAGTGGTTTTAACAATGTCGTTGGTTATAATATAAAACTGCGAAGTGTATTGAAGTCTATAGACAATGATTTAATATGGTTTAAACATCCACTATTTTACCACACATAATTAAAACTGACACATAATTAGAAATATAATTAGATCTCTTATAGTTCGAAATAACAAATATATTTCCCAAATATTCCTTCAATTATTTTCACAGCAACTTACGCAAAAGAAGACACGCTGTACAGAACTATTCACAAATTAGCTCCAAAATAGACAATTCATAAATATTAAGTACATAATTAACTAATAATTAAATAATTAATGGTATGTTACAACTTCAACAACTGTAAACAAATGTGTGTTTATCTAAAAGTGGACAACGAAGTGACCTAGAATAACGACAGGATGTAAATGGCGATTTGATAGACAACGAAGCACGAGTTTGTTTCTTTTGCAATTTCGTGCAAAGCTTCTCGAGGGCTATCTGTGCTATTCGCCCCTTATTAAGCAAAGACTGGAGGGAAAGTAGCTAGTCATCCACCGCCAACTTTTGGACTACTCTTTTACCAGCTAATAGTGGGGTTGACCGTAACATTATAACGCTCTTACGGCTGAAAGGGCGGACATGTCTGGTGCGACGGGGATTCGAACCCGCAAACGAAGCAGAATATAATGGCAATGAGACTTTAGAGATCTGATGAACAACGAAGCGGGTTATCATTACGATGGATTATAATTCTAACGATCTGATGAACATTCAAACGCTAACATAACCGTTAAGGGACAAAGCTTTAAAAAATCTGATGGACAACGAAGTGTGCTGTAATGATAAAGGGGTGTAACTTTGCATATCAGATGGAGAATGATGACAATGGAGTATATTTTTAGCGATATGTTGGACAATTGTGATGGCTATGATGGTCGTGGGACTTAACTGTAGTGGTTTGATAGACAACTAAGCGGGTTATACAGTCATATTGGTATTAATTCAGAGGTCTTTATACACGTTATAAACAAAATTCTTGTGTTTGTTTAAATGCAGCTAATTTTTCGGTCTTAACACCCTATCGTACATTGGTAGTGTACACCACAGACTACTAATACAGTACACGTGCATCATAAAATATATTGGAAATACTTCTCTTCAACAATTGGACCCGGCATGGCCGGGTGGTTAAAGCACTCGACTCGTAATTGAGGACCGCGGGTTCGAATTTCCATCACACCAAACACACCCACCCTTTCAGCCGTGGGGGCGTTATAATATGACAGTCAATCCTACTAATCGTTGGAAAAAGAATAGCCCAAGAGTTGGAGGTGGGTGGTGATGACTAGCTGCCTTCCCTCTAGTCTTACACTGCTAAATTACGGACGGCTGGCACAGATAGTCCTCGTGTAGCTTTGCGCGAAATTCAAAATAAAACAAACCATTCCAACAACTAAAACAAAGAAGTCACTTAACTTTCTAGTCGCTACCAAACTTAGTTTATGTGGAGAAAAACGTACAATAAATTCAACCAACACCACCTCACTTGATTGGTTATTTAATAAATTGAATAATTGCTAATTTCCAGGCGATTTTACTACCCCCTACACAAAAGAAAGGAATAAAATTATACGTCAATTTAGTTTTAACTGGAAATATCTGATTTATAGAAAATGAAACACTTGAAATTAAAAATGTTTCGGTTCACTGCTTCAATATTCTTTATTCTATACAAATGAATATTGTGGTTTTATTGGAAATCATAAAGTAAAGTGATTGAATTGAGGTTTGAACGTATTTTATTTCCGGATCTTTGAGTTTTTACATTTTTATATACAAATGTCTAAGTTTTAGTCTTAAACGTTTCATTTCGTTCTCAACCTGTTTTCTTAAACTTGTTTAGTTTTTCATCTGTAGTTTTAAGCGTTTCGCTTCTAATTCGTTCCCGGTTTCATTTATATAAATATAATAGTAATGTCTACTGTCTGTTGGATGTATATGCAACTACTGCCCAGGGCGGGAATGGATCTTCGCCAAATTTAGCTTGAAGGTTTGTTGTGTTGAAGCAAAGATATATACAATTTTTTAATTTTACATTTTGTGTTTTGGAGTTTTTGTGTGCGTTTTGTTTTTACAGTTTTTGAATACCTCACAAAGCTATACGAGGGCTGTTTGCGCTAGTCGTCCCTAATGTAGCAGTGTAAGACTAGAGGGAAGGCAACTAGCTACCACCCGCCGCCAACTCTTGGGCTACTCTTTTACCAATGAATAGTGGTATTGACTTTCACATTATAACGCTCCCACGGCTGAAAAGGTGAGCATGTTTGGTGTGACAGAGATTCAAACCCGCGACCCCCAAATTACGAGCCGAGCGTTTTGACCGCCTGGCCACGCCTGGCCGATGTCCTAAAAGAATCTTTCATTAATCGTGGATTTATATGTACTTAGCTTCTGTCCAGGGAACCAGCACCCCATCAAATTATTGGGATTGTTTGTAATTAAGCACAAAGCTGCACAATGAGCTACCTGGGCTATGCCTAACACACGTATTGAAGCCCAGGTTTTAGCGATGTGAGTCCGCAGACATACCGTAAAGGCCACTAGGGGGCGAGCTAGTTATTTTGCATTTTGCTTCGTTTTTTTTTTAAAGCACAAAGCTACACAATGGGCTATCTTTGCTCTGCCCACCACGGGTATCGAAACCCGGATTTTAGCGTGTAAGTCCGCAGACATACCGCTGAGCCACTAGGGGGCATTTTGCTTCGTATTTTAACACAACTTTATATATTTTTGTGCCGTCTATTTAAATAACTTCTACATTTTTCCGTTGGTTTTTATGTTTAAATTAAATTTTGTTTACTGCTTTTCTCGCCTCTAAGCCTAGAATTTTCATAATATATTTTTATCAGCGCTATAGTTACAGTAATGTTGTTGCGAATTTTGACACTTTCTGAAGGTATTTCGTTTATTCACGAATCTTACGTAAATCTCAAAAGACAGTTTAATTGCGCTAAGCCGAACCTAATTTCCAATGTTAGACTAAAGAGAAGGCAGCAATCCCCGTCAAATTTTGTCCAAGCGAATATTGGGATGTGACCGTTTCGTTTATAAAGCACTCACGACCCTAAAGTGAGGACCACATTTATGAAACGTTCTGAAACGATGCAGCATTGAATTTACAAAATGGACATCAGACGACGCTCGAGACATTTTCAGTTTATATTGAAACAGAGCGGAATAAAAACGTAACAATACGAAAGAGTTAATAAGTTTTACTATCGTTTTATTAAGTTAATGTGTACATCTGTTGTTTCTCAAGTAATTATGGTGGCTTTCCTCACTCTTCACAAAAATCTAAAAGGAAATAAAGTGCTTATCCTCAGGAGAAAACCACGAACTTAGTTTGAACTAGTTGAATTCAACCATGGCTTTTGAGGTTCATAGTCACCCGCTAATGCAGGGGTAAGTTCACAGATTTACAACACTAAAACAGCAGATAGCCTAATGTGCCTTTTCTATAAGAAAATCACAAACATAAAAATACACTGAGGTCGATAGTGGAAGTGAGGGAAAACAAACTTCAGAACAAACTCTCGCCAACAATAGATTGTTCGAATTGAATAGCCAATAAAATAACAGTAAGTTTTCGTATGCTAAGAATCACAAAATAAATGAAAATTATGACCCGTAACGTTTTGCCAGGGTAACGAAAATTATCGTTGTGTTTGACATTTCGCTGGTTTAACCTAGCGAAACGTTGTATGTTATAATATTTGTCAGGGGTTTCATTTTCAGCCGTACGATTGGTTTGGTTTGTTCTGAATTTCGCGCAAAGCTACACGAGGGCAATTTGCGCTAGCCGTCCCTAATTTAGCAGTGTAGGACTAGAGAGAAGGAAGCTAGTCATCATCACCCACCGCCAAATTTTAGACTACTTTTTTACCAACGAATAGTGGGATTGACCATCACATTATAACGCCACCACGGCTGAAAGGCCGAGCATGTTTGGTGTGACAGAGATTCGAGCCCGCGACCCTCAGATTACGCAGCCATACGAAATAAAATATTTATACTAGTGACTCTCATACGTTTATCCGACTAATTTAAATCACGATGGCCGTTTCGTTTTTTTTATTGAAAGATTATCTAGAGAAGGCAACAAATCCCATTTTCCTATCCCCCCATCTCTCCCTAGCTTTACTGTTGTTTAAATTTTCAAAGTAAAATTATACCAAAGGAAGTAATTAGGGGTTTTAACAAAGGAAATTACATGGCGTGCATACATTTTAAAGTATTGTACAATTGTAGCTAGTGTGGGTTTAATGGTTTCGCCGAGTATCTTGCATCTTGTACTGAATTACAAGCCACATAAAATTACCACATTTAAAAGTTATGTGATGTAGAGAGATCACCAGCCAAGAAATGTTGACTCAAGCCTGAACATCTGGCAAATAGACTTAAAAGCTCAGCCAAAAATCATCTTTCTTTACATAGTATTTCCGGCTACTTACATCCTGTCGAAGTAAAATGACGGATTACGCTCTGAGATTCGACGGCCCAGGCTCGGCCGTATTTCTTGTCAGTGCCCGTGATTAATACTAATGGAACCGATTGGATCAGCTTACAAACCGGAGAGAAATGAGACGAACTATTTCAGACTTTGCTTCTTCCAACTGCTAGATTTTCTCGTTTAAAAAAAAAAAACAACTTCTGTTTTCATTTGCTTTTAAACAAAAGCCGAATGTTGAAGGTAACACGACAACAACAAAATAAAACAGATAAATCAATGTCTCGTGTTCTTAGTCGCATTTACAGCACGTGCTTGATGTAAACGAGTTAAAGTACAAAGTCACACGTTCATAAACGTGAAGACTCATAATGAATTTATTAGGCCTAAATGCTCATATAGAAGAAGATCAAAGCTCGCTTATAGCAAAGAAACGCGTGTTTCTGTGTTATCACATACGACGTTCAACTCCGAAACGAGGACATACTTATTTCATTCAACGTTTCGTTTCTTACACTTATTCTCTGATACTTACAGTGTAAAACCCGTAATGAGCTTCCTCCCTCTCGCCCACTTTCCTTTATTGGCTCGGGGGAAAGTCTGAAGACTTACAACGCTTAAAACCGGGTTTCATTACTCATAATGAGTTCAACATAGGTAACGTATTATGTAATTCTAGGCTTAAGAAGAAACAAAAAAAGAGATCCATGGTGCGTAGGGACCGACATGGCCAGGTAGTTAAGGAGTTCGACTCATAAATTAATGGTCGCAGGTTCGAATCCCCGTCACGCCAAACACGCTCGCCCTTTCAGACGTGGAGGCGTTACAATGTGAAGTGAATCCCACTATTCGTTAGACTAAAAGTTGGCGGTGGGTGATGATGACTTGGTGCCTTCCCTCTAGTCTTGCACTGCAAAATTAGGTACGACTAGCGCAGATAGCCCTCGTGTAGGTTTGCACGAAATTTAAAACAAACCAAACCAAACCATAATGTGTAGTAAACTTTACACGAATAGGATAACTTTATACGGAACAAAATAATTACGAAGTTTGACTTTTAGACATTACTAATTAGGCAATGATAATTTCATACAAAAAACAAGAGATGCACGTGTTATATTAGCATGAAAACACAGATATGTATGTAATATCAGTGTAAATTCACAGATACGCATCTAATTTCCTCGTAAAACATTGACGCATGTGTAATATCAGCCTAAAAACATAGATACACATCTGAGATCAGCACAAAAGTCAAGATAGACAAGTAGTAAAAGAATAAATACACAATAATAATAATGATTTGAAAGTAATTACACATTAGTCAAAGTATTTATCTTAAAGTAATTAAACCAAAGCACGAATTAGATTAACTGTTTTAAAGTAAGTGAAGTAAACACAGGAGTTAAAATAATAGTTTCAAAGTAAGTAAAGTGAACACGGAAGTTAAAAAAGTGGTTTTAAACTGAGAGAAGTCATTATGAAAGTTAAAATAATTGTTTTAAATTAAGTGAAGTGATTTTGGAAGATAAAAGAGTGGTTTCAAAGCAAGTTAGGTAAAAAGGGAACTTAAAATAATGGTTTCAAAGTAAGTGGGGTGGACAAGGAACTTAAGATAATTAATTTAAATTAAGAGAATATACTAAGGAAGTTAAAATCATGGTTTCAAACTGAGTGAAGTGTTATGAAAGATAAAATGATGGTTTGAAACTAAGTGGATTAAATATGTAAGTTAAAACAGTGGTTTTAAAGTAAGTGAAGTGAACACGGGAGTTATAAAAGGATTTCAAATTAAGTGAAGTGAATATTAAAGTTAAAAGAAGGGTTTCAAACTAAGTGAAGTGAATATGAAAGTTAAAATACTGATTTCAAAGTAAGAGAAGTTAATAGGGTATTTAAAATTGTTGTTTTAAAGTAAGTGAAGCGAATATAAAAGTTAAATTTTTTTTTCAACTGAGTAAAGTAAACATGGAGGTTAAAAAGTAGTTTCAGAGTCAGTGAAGTGAACGAGAGAGTTAAAATAATGGTTTGAAAGTAAGTAAAGTAAACATGGAAATTGAAAACATGGTTTCGAAGTGAGTTAAGTCAATATGAAAGTTGAAAAAGTGGTTTCAAAGTAAGTGAAGTGAACACAGGAGTTAAAATAATAGTTTAAAATAAGTGAATTCAAAACGGAAGTTAAAAAAGTGATTTCAAAGTAAGTGAAGTGAACACGGGAATTAAAATAGTAGTTTCAAAGTAAGTGAAGCAAATATAAAAGTTAAAATAGTGGTTTTAAACTACGTAAAGTAAGTATGGAAGTTAAAAAGTGGTTTCAAAGTAAATGAAGCGAATATAAAATTAAAATGAAGTAAACATGGAGGTTAAAGATGTGGTTTTAAAGTATGTGAAGTGTATATGGAAGTAAGTGAAGTAAACACTGGAGTTAAAATAGTGGATTTAAAGTAAGTGGAGTGATTATGGAAGATAAAATAATGGTTCCAAAGTAAGTGAAGTAAACCTGAAAGGTAAAAAAAAAGTGGTTTTAAAATAAGTAAAGTAAATACGAAAGTTAAAATAATGATTTGAAAGTAAGTAAAGTAAAAAAATGTTAAAATAATGATTTGAAAGTATGTAAAGTAAAATGAGAGTTAAAAAAGTAGTTTCAAATTAAGTGAAGTGAAATGAAAGTGAAAATAATGGTATCAAAGTAAGTGAAGTGAACACGGAAGTTAAAAAACTTGTTTCAAAGTAAGTGATGTAAGCACGGAAGTTAAAATAGTAGTTTCAAAGTAAGTGAAGTGAACACGAGAGTTAAAATAATGATTTCAAAAAGTGATGTAAACAAAGAAGTTGAAATAGTAGTTACCAAGTAATTGAAGTGAACATGGAACTTAAAATAATGGTTTCAAAGTAAGTGAAGAAAACACGAAAGTTAAAATAATGGTTTCAAAGTACGTGAATTAAATATGGAAGTTAAACAGTGGTTCGAAAGTAAGTGAAGTGAACAAGAGAGTTAAAATAATGATTTCAAAGTAAGTGATCTAAGTAAGGAAGTTGAAAAAGTGATTTCAAATTAAGTAAAGTGAATATGAAAGTTAAAATAATGGTTTCAAAGTAAGTGAAGAAAATACGTGAGTTCAAATGATGGTTTCAAAGTAAGTGAAGCGATTGTGGAAAGTTGAGAGTTAAAACACTAATTAAAGGACTATTTGGTTTCGATCATACGTGTTTTAAGTGGAAGTTAATTGGTTACGATTGTGTTCTATAAGCATTTCATTCCGTGTAAGATAAACATTGTGTTCATTTTCATCTACCATTTATTTAGTATATATATTTTTTTTATTCTTCATACAAGGGGTTGTTCTCTTATAAAAGCCAAACTTAGAGTCAAAAGGTTAACACCAAATGTCACAGGTATTTGCTTGAGGTCTTTGGTCAGCGTCATAAATCAATACCACTTAGCTCTTTCAATTGTAAGAGGACGTTTGTGTGAAAAAGAAATAAAAAATGGCGCACCAGTCCTTTTCGTTGGATTATTATGAGAAGTGGTTACATTTTTACTGATGTAAGAGATAACGTTTTAGCTATTGAATTTGTTCGATAACTGAAGGGTAAGTAGGGAATGAACACAAATATTTTTTGCTTCTTATTGTGGACGATGTCTTATGTTAGAAGGGGTTGTTAACATTAACCTCCATAAGACTTTTGTAACATTGTGTTTAGAAACAACAAGGACTCTATTGGTTCTTATCGACTTTTCCATCTTCTAAGCCAATGTAAAATATTAAATATATTTAAAAAAATTAAAATTAGCACTTATCATTCATGTATCTATCAAACTTTCTTTTAATTTCATTCAAATTTGCTGCCTCCGCAACTTCCAAATGCAGCTAAATAAAACTGTCTTAGCTGAAGTTAGCTTCCACCTTGCATAAATTTATATCTTGTCCTCTAGTTCTATAATTCTTGCTGTTGAGTATGAAATCTGTTGATACATCAATATTATCAATTCCTTTTATAATCTAAAACACTTCAATTACTTTATCTCTTCTTTATCTCAAGAGAAAACAATTTTAAGGATCTTAATATCTATCTCCTCATGTGACAACATCTCGATCTCAAGTACCATTTTAGTAACCCTTCTCTGAACCCTTTCTTTCACTTCAGTGTCTTTTCTAAGGTAAGGAACTCAAGACTGAATACAGTATTCCAAATGTGGCCTTGACCAGTGGTCTGTACAGTGACATTATAATCTCTTTAGACTTGCATTGAATAAATTTTCTTCTGAATTATGCGCAAAGCTACACGAGAGCTATCTGCTATAGCCGTCCATAATTTAGCAGTGTAAGACAAAAGGGAAGGCACCTAGTCATCACCACCCACCGCCAACTCTAAGACTACTCTTGTACTAACGAATAATGGGATTGAACGTCACATTATAACGCCCCCACGGCTGAAAGGGCGAGCATGTTTGGTGCGACGGGGATTCGAACCCGCAATACTCAGATTACGAGTTGAACGCCTTAATCCAACTGTCCATGCTAGGCCTACTCAATTATTCTGTAGATACCACCTAAAATTAGCCTACCACCAACAACACCACACTGCTTGAGTGGCTTAAGAGACTGATCAACTATTTCGCCAAGATACTTTTTTTTCATAAAAGCTTAGAGGCTAGAAAGCAAATTTATTGACCACTTAGTAAGGAAAACAGAAGACTTTAAGAAAAACATGGATGCACCATTGGACGTCCCAACTTCAGGACTTACATAACCAATTTCAGCTGACCATTTAGCGAGAATAAGGGAATACTGTAATCAACAACAAAAGAAAACTTCCTTTTAAACGGCTAGCATACATATGAGATTAGGAATAATAAAGTCCTAATAAAGACAAGAAGCATTTTGTTATCGCAGTATTTTGGAAAAAAAGCAAACATAAAACCTTGCTTACAGAGTTTAGGTTCAACCTTCACCTATTTACTAAAACGAAAGTTTATGAGTTGGGTTTCAGGTTTACTAGACCAGTCTTCTTAGTAAAAAGAAACTTTTCGAAGTTAACAGATAAAGAAAGACACGTCATCTTAGCTGAAGCTTAAGTTAACTCTTGTATCACATTTGTAAATGTTTTCTATAACCGGCCACCCACATGGCTTATGTAAATGAGCTTGTATTTATTACTCCTTTCAACGATGAAGTGCAGAACTGTGGATATAGAAACATCTGTAAGGTGACTATAAACTTTCTTCACCTTTAAGGTGTAAGAACACAGGAATAAGGGGGCGCTGACATAAGTGGATGTCGAATGTGATCCTCCGTCGGCCTTACCTTCCTTCCATTCTGTCAGATTCACCCGAACGTAACACAGTTCTCGAGTAAGGCGAGCACCCTATCACGTTGTGTATCTCTTTAGACTGAACACCTGGTCTCGAGCTTTCATTCTTGGAGGGGGAGGGCTATGCTTTGTTTCGAGAAGACGCATAATCACCTTAAAGACAGAAGCCTTTCGCTGCTTCAGAGCCGCCCTCCTATTTATGGGAAAATCTTCCAGAAGCAAGAAAGATAAACCGCCAAATAAATTAGAAAGAAAGAAAAAAGAAGTTTTTTTTGTTTTTTTTTACGAATATGAAAGCGAAAAAAGAAGAGTCAGAAATTGTAACAACACTAGATTAGGGTTAATTCATAACCCTAGAAGATCAACTAAAAGCTTTACACACACAATTCATATATCACTATCAGTATATCAGTGGACAAAGGAAAAGAAAACAATTTCTTGGAGAAAGAAAATATTTCGACTTTTATGGTAGAAGGGCCCTGAATGGCCATGAGGTTAAGGCACTCGACTTGAATCCGAGGATCGCGGATTCGAATTCCCATCGCACAAAACATGCTTGACCTTTCAGCCGTGGAGGCGTTATAATATGATGGTCAATCTCACCGTTCGTTGGTAAAAGAGTAGGTCAAAGGTTGCGGATGAGTGGTGATGACTAGCTGCCTTTCCTCAAGTTTTATGCCGCTAAATTACGGACGGCTAGCGCAAATAGCTCGCGTGTAGCTTTACACTAAGTTCAAAAGAAAACCAAAACCAAAACCATAGTAGAAGATTGTTCGCTTATCATTGTACTAAATACTCCCTGTCATAGCAAAAGATATGTAGCCTATATTGTGGAAGATATTTCGGCCATCGTGGCAACACTAGCCACAATTAGGAAAAAAGGCTGAAAATGATTTTCTTTGTAAAAACACCAACTTGATTGCCACACACAACGACAAGTAATATCTTTTTTATATAAAATAGTTTGTCCAAAAATTAAAAAAAAATCCTGATTCAGTATTTCTGTTTTCATGTCTTCTATGTACTTTGGATCTGTTAATATATAAATATCTTTCAATTAATCTGACTGTCTGTCTTTACCTGTAATTTTAGTTTGATTGTATGTATTTCTTCACCCATGTATCCATTCTTCCAACTACTTACTTGCAAAATTTTATAACATACTGGAAGGTTTATTTGTTACACGAGAGCTATCTGCGCTAGCCATCCCTACTTCTGCAGTGAAAGACTAGAGGGAAGGCAGCTAGTCATCACTACTCAACTATTGAGCTACTCTTTTACCAACGAATAGTGGGATTGATCGTCACATTATCACGCCCCCACAGCTGAAAGGGCGAGCATATTTGGTGTGAAGGGGATTCGAACCCGCGACCCTCACAAACTGGAGATATAATAAAAAAGTTTGCCATATGCGCTTGGTTACTCGAGTTCGCGTGCTTGTGTGTGAACATAATTTCATAAGGTTTCGACTTCCGAAATCTTCACCTCGTCTTTTCCTATAGTATGTAAATTTTTTTTATTAATTTTATTTTATTTTTAGTGCGCGTGTGTTTGTTTCGGGCTTTAGTTTATAAATAACAATTGTATACCTGAGGTTTTAAGTTTCAAATCATAATGCTAATATACATACCCACATGTGTGGTCACGAGCACATCCGATTATCACAGCCGGAAATGTCGTCATAACGTATGAGTTAAATTTAGTTTCGTTGTCCGTCAACAGGAGTCTATCTAACTGTAAACTTACCTGTGATATATATACATTTTTTCGTTTATTTTGTACTGTGATGGTTAGTTTGGGCAACCGCTAAGGATTCTCATTATACGTAGTTGTTTACACAAACTTGTTTGTCTTCAATTAACAACATAACCGTCCTAAACCTATTAACTGTTTATAAAATAATTGTTAGTTTCTTATTACAAGATAATAAAGGTCCTACGTAGTTTTGCACTTATCTATAAGGTTTCTTATGTCTACGGGTGAACATCTTTAGTTTTAGCTAAGTTTTAAATCAAGTTCCAACTATTTCTTCTCTGATTCTCTGGTTCAGGGAAGTACACACCATTGTTTGTTTTAGTTTCACTCCAAGTTGACACTAGCTTCCGGTCCCACGCACACCTAACATGAATGCTTTCTAACACCTCAGCTGTCAGGAGGTAGACTCCAGGGGTGCGTGGCTCACGTGCCGAAAATAGTTAGGTAATGGGTAAACGTGTTTCTGAAAATAGGCGTGTAGATTGAATGACCGCACGTTCCTACAAATATAGATTTTCAAATTAAGAAATACGAACATTACACATATACATAAATACTTTTGAGTAGAGAGAAAAAAAACACACTCGTATTTTAATGTAGCCCAAAATATATAAAACTTGTTTAAATGTAGCCCAAAATATATGAAACTCGTGTAGGGATCAATCAAAGATTTCAACTAGTTTCATCTTTCACCTGGTAGGGATGGAACGTGTTGTTTTAGGTTCCCATTTTATGTTAAGATATTAAGAAACGTTAAGCCTTTTTTTCTTAAGTTATTTATTTTAACTGTCTTTACGTAGTTCAAAAGTATTTAGAATTTGTTAAGATTTTTTTGTGAGAAAATAGCTTTAGTTTCAGATATTAGAAAAGAATTTTCTTACATCAGTATAGGATAAGCCATCTATTTTAAAATTAACAAACAAAAATTCGTAGTTAAACCCACTTATCTATAAATTTATTAATGTTGAAATGGCGACCGATCGTTTAGAAATGAAGTTGGAGTTTCATGAGCAGGATATATTTACAGATATTTGTTTCTGTACAAAGACGAGAAATAATTAGCTTAACTTTTAACAACTACTACTGATGTCCTCACTCGACACACGAGAATTACATTCGGGGGGTGGTCAGATCCAAACGCCCTCTAGCGCCCCACATCACTTCACGAGAGGGGAATTTATAATAAAACCAGGTTTGGTTACAGTCGTTGTGCAGTGGTTTTTTTAGTTATAAGCAAATATAACACCTCAAGGTGTCCAAGGAATACTGAGTTTGGAGACAATCAATCCAGGATTGTTTGCAAGTTATAAATGGATGCACACACACAAACAACTGTACTTGTCGTATAAAGGTTTCCCGTATTTTTACTGAATCGAATAAGGTTGGCTTTCTTGAATTACGCTTCGTTTCAAGTAAAACGAACCGATTTAAAAAAACCTTATTAACAAATTGTATTCTAGGCGATTATTAAATACAGTTTTACCGGTGTAAACGAAATCAAGAGGTAGTTGACACTATCTTCACACGATATTATACGTAACTAATATTTCAAACAATATCTTAGTAAAACGTTGATAGGGGTAGACATCTACGGTCTATGTCATCCAATCTGAGATCATCAGACTTGTTTATAAGAAGGATAATTTCTTTGAATAAAAGTCTTCAAAAACAACATTGATACGACGAGTTCAGTCTTCCGTTACGGCCATCGTCTCGCCCGACGAAGGCTGCAGTAAGACAGACGTAGAACCGCACTGTTGTAGCTAGCCCTACTCGATTAGCAAGGTATTTCTTCTCTGTGAAAGGAAGAGAATATTAGGGTCAAAGACCAAATAATGTAGAGTTAAAAAACACACACACAACAAACAAACAATAACTTCACAGCGGTCGAATTTGTTCGGTGTTTATATTCTATGATAATATGGCATATTACTTGTAACAACACAAGACTGCACATCACAGGTCGTGTTAGAAAACCATACTTTGTAACAGCACTAGACTGTATACTAGAGGTGGTGTTACAAAACAATATTTTGTAACGGTAATAGACTGTACATGAGAGGTAGTGTTATAAAATAATACATTGTAAAAGTAATAGACTGTACATCACAGGTGGTGCTATAAAACAATATATTGTAACATTACTGAACTGTACACCACAGGTAGTGTTATAAAATAATATATTTCAACAGTATCAGACTGCACACCACATAGTGTCATAAAATAATATATTTGAACAGTACCAGACTGTATGCCATAGGTAGTGCTATAAAACAATATCTTATAACAATACTGGACTGTATACCACAGGTAGTGTTATAAAACGATATCTTATAACAATACTGGACTGTATACCACAGGTAGTGTTATAAAACGATATCTTATAACAATACTGGACTGTATACCACAGGTAGTGTTATAAAACGATATCTTATAACAATACTGGACTGTATACCACAGGTAGTGTTATAAGATAATATTCTACAGTTGCCATGAGTTTTGCAGTTTTGATTCTGGAACTTTTAACCGAAAGAAGATAAGAGGTAAAAAAGAAAATATTTTTAAGTATAAATTACTCTTAGTCAGTATTTTGTTTGTCGTTTTGAAAACCAGAATATCAAATAAATACATTAAAATAAAGCAACGATCTGCGCTTAAGATATCAAACCCTCACAAACCGACAGAAAGTTTAAACGTCTAATTGTTACTTTGTATAGATCAAGTTGCAGTGTTTAGCAGTCCAGTGTTTACGCTGCGACTATAGTTTGATCAACGAACTAATACACACACAAGTTTACGACTTTATGATAAGGCCTAGGAATATATATGCTCTTAAGGGTCTTGTATTGGAAGGGTGAAACGTTTTTGGTAAAGAAATGATACCGGTTAAATAAACATTTCTTCGCTGTCAGTTTATTATCAGTTTAAGTTAATCACGAGCGCAACTCTTAGCTGGACTATTTTTTGGTTCGTAAGATTAAACTTGTATGACCACTGCGAAATGTCAGCAATAACGTTATTATTTTCAGTTGTTTTGATAGCTGTCATTCCTGTAATGAAACAGAGGTCATGAAAGGTCATTTAGCCCAACCTTCGGCTAAGATTATAAGCGCGATGTATTTTAGTACGGGACCTGATAACATCGACAAGTTCATGTGCGCGGAACAGTGACATGGTCAAACCACTTTCATTATCCGAAATCTAACGACTCAAGAGTTGTAAACATGCTCACTGATCGGGGGTAAACCATCGCTTCTTATCGATGATCTATAGCAGACATTAAAATTCCAAGCCCGACCTGAATGGTCAAAGTGATACATCATATGAGCACACATCCATTTTTTCTGACATCTTTGTTGCTTCGGAGGTTTCAGAACCATCCAGCGACAAACTTAGAAAGCAGTGACATACTTGCCACTTCAACTGAAAAGATTCAAATTAGAATTAAATACATAAAATTTAATGTATGGAAAACATTTCAGCTAATCTGTCTTAAGTTATCTCTACAAAAAGTGTTTGATTCTGACCTACATTTCTTCAATAAAAAAATCCCAACGATTTTACTGCTTGTTTTATCCATGATAAACCTGGTTTGATTAGGTTTTCCTGTTAAAAGATGAGTTGTATTTTGAGTGTTTCTTCAAGCAATAATTCACTCTTGAGTCCACTTTTCTTCGCTATTATATGTTTTATTTGACAGAATAAATAGCATATACAGAGTTAGTAAAAAAACAAACAAACTAACAAACAAGGAGAAAGCCTGCTTATTTTAAAATATATTAGACGCAAGGGCGTTGCTTGGACTTTGACAATGCAAATTAGGTACAGCCTCGTTTATAGGTCTCTAAAATGCTTGGATATAAGATTAATCATACATTCTACATGTTTAGGTTCCAGACATTATGTCCAGCTAATTCTAAAAGAGGGACTTGTATGGCAGAAACAAGGGTAATTACGTTTAAACACATTTCTCGTGAGTAATAAAAGTAACTAATTAGTGTCATTGTAAACTGTAATTGGTAAGAACTCGACTGCAAAGAGCAGAAGAGACAGAGAATTATGGGTAATAAGAACTGCCAGGTTCAACTGTCCCAAACCAGACGACAACAGCCACCAATATACTCTCATGGTTCGGTATTGGAAACTTGACGTGCCACGTGTGATAAAAAAGGTGCGATATCATGACACATCATGGGTAGTTAACAGAATCAGTGGTCACAAGTGTTCTGAACAAGGGAGTCGTCATCATCTCGCCTTTGTTTTTGTCAGAAAGGTGTGTACCTCTGTAGAGAGAACTCATTAAAGACACGTGACCACTCCAAATACAAGAAGATCTATCGTAATCGTCACAACAGAAGAGATCATGATACCTGAAAACAGTTGCTACAAAAACGTCCTAGGTGATGTATTTTAAGATGGCCTCTTTACTTGTTCTCAAACACCAGTTCATATTGTTCGTTGAAAGGTTCCTGATATTCTGGAAATTAGAGGTCAACTTTCCATTCTTTCTCTGACTTTCCTATAGGAATTGGAGTTGTTTTTTTGTTGAGAAATGGTACGATATTTTTGTGGAAACCCGCCATCAATCTGCTATTATATTATCAAACAATATTAGTGATGTTCCAAAGAATCATGACTATTATTAAACCTACATATGGATAGGTGTATCTAATTGTCATCAGACGTACTTGAGGATAAAGGTATCCATTTGTCATCAGACCTACGTGTAGATAGATATATCTGCTTGTCATAAGACCTACGTTTGGATAGGTGTATCCACTTGTCATCAGACCTACTTGAGGATAAAAGTATCCACTTGTCATCAAACCTACTTGAAGATAATTGTCATCAGACCTACATGTGGATGGATGTATCTACTTGTCATCAAATCTACGTGTGGATAGAGGTATCCACTTGTCATCAGACCTACGTACTGTTTAACTGTCACAATACTATCTTGATTTTATACCATTCACTGCCGACGGTGTCCATAAATTATTACTTGTTACAACACCTAGTGTGAATATTCGCTACATCTATTTGTTAAACTCATTTATTTTCTAAAATACACAGAAACCCAGCAATACTTAAAGCCATTACTTGCATTATTAATTTTATTTTTATTTACACTTATTTTATGTTACTGATGTGTTATTATGGACTTTATAAACGACGAAACCTTGGACTCTGTTGCCGATAAAGTCATGGGCCCTTTAACTGAAAAAGTCATGAAGTTTGTAACAGATAAAGTCTTCGATTCCGTTGCCAATAAAATCATGGACCTTGTAACCGAAAAAGTCGTAGACCTAGATTAAACTTGGTGAAAAGGTTTTTTGTTGTTTTTCTTTTGTAGTGCAAAGTTACATATTTGGAACATCTGCCCATCACGGAAAATCAAACGTCGAATAACAAACAACATTGTAAGTCTGTAATGTACTTCTGATCCGTAGGAGGGTTTTAGAAGCCGATAAGGCTGGTTAACTGGATATAATATACAGTAGTTAAAACGCACATTTTCAGTGATTCTAGTGATTAGCTAGAAACAATGTACATTAATTAAAAACGTATTTTAATTGAAAACTTTTGCTAAACAATCGAGAGCTACTTCGTTATTAATAAACAAATACGGTTAAACTCACGTGCTTTCCATATTGTCAGATAAAAGAAGCAAAAATAGCCAAACAAAAACTCTCTTCCTTGGCCACAGAGAAACAAGTACACGATAATTACATATAAATCTTTTAAAGGTGTTATTTACTGCTCATGGATGACAAGAGCATTCTTTCAGTCTTATCCAATCAGAGAACACAATAATTTGGATATCCATAAATAAGTCCCATTTTGAAATCTGTGTTTTGTGCTTATTACAAACTTATGTGCGTAGTAAAGAAGATTGTATAACAATTTAAAAAACACGATAAATTTGCTTCATTTGGTGCCGAAGAGGCTTATCAGATCTGCTGGAATGTAATTCATACACAGTAGTGGTTGAGACGCTGTTTATATTCATGCTTGTTTGCTTTTTTGAATTTTGCACAAAGCTACTCGAGGGCTATCTGTGCTAGCCGTTCCTAATTTAGTAGTGTAAGACTAGAGGGAAGGCAGCTAGTCATCACCACCCACCGCCAACTCTTGAGCTACTCTTTTACCAACGAATAGTGCGATTTACCGTTACATTATAACGCCCCCACGGCTGGGAGGGCGAGCATATTTGGAGCGACGGGGATGCGAACCCGCAACCCTCAAATTACGAGTCGCTCACCTTAACACGCTTGGCCATGCCGGGCCCGTTTATATTAATAAATGGCAAAGTTGGGGTAAGGCTATCTGTTGGCAACCATATTTTGAACTACTAATAGAGGGTAAGATGAAAAGTCAGTGACGCCCTCCATCTCTCCAAGGGATTAGATGTCCCCTTTTAAATGTTTCAACAGCTTAAATTGCAGATAACATTTTACTCTATCGCACGGATTCGAGCCCAACTCACCAGTTTCGAGATTCGGAACTTGTCTAACACTAGGAAAACTTGGTTTTGTATTGGGTGAACTCTATTGACACTCAAGCGGAAGGTTGCATCACAAATTTACACGTCGGATCCAAACATAGTAATAAAAACCTTAACTGACCATCAAAAGTAATAAAAAGTACCTGAACTGAGTCTCAGGGGTAGTAACAAGTACCTTAACTGACCATCAAGTGTAATAACAAGTACCTTAACTGACCATCAAGTGTAATAAGAAGTACCTTAACTGACCATTAAGTGTAATAACAAGTACCTTAACTGGTGATCAAATGTAATAATAAGTATCTTAATTGATTATCATATGTAGTAGGAACTATCTTAACAACCGGAAATCAAATGTAGTAACAATTGTCTAAATTAACTAGACAATAAATACCGTAACAAGTACCTTGCCCGTCATTAAATACTCTAACATGTACCTTAATTATTCATCAAATGTTGTAACAAGCGCCTTAATCAGCTATCAAATGTAGTAACAAGTGTCTTAATCTGAAATCAAATACAGTAAAAAAGCGCCTTCCAGCCATCAAATAACGAATGTCTATACTGTAATTGAACAAGTTATTTCATCTAAGCCTAATTAAAAGATATGTCTAACCTTAATTTACAACAGCCATACAATTGCTAACGTAAGCTGTTAACGAAAACATAGATTTCGAAAATACAGTACGTAAATTACTCTGAGATATTAATGTTTAGAACTGAAATGGCATTTGATTTAACGTTATTTTAATAAGACATTACATTTTCGTCACGACCAGTATTTCTTAGAAAAGGCAGATGAATTTTCTTCGATTCGAAGAAAATGTCTAGCAGTGAAGTTGAATATTGCTTTTCGCGCCGGCAGGTTTCTGATTTGAAGTGACATTTGATTCAGTCGGGTAAGTTCACCGACTTGTAACGCTTAAATCCGGGGCTCGATCCCCGCAGTGTCGCAATTATAAAGCTTTGCAATAAAACAACAGGTATTAAAGATGCCTTAATGAAACTTCCTATAATTAATTGTTCACTCTTTTTTCAAGCTCTTGTTTTAAATCCGTTTTCGTTTCGTTGTTTTCTCTCATCGTCGTGGACAGCCCTAGGACATTCCACTAAGCGTAACAATTATTGATAAGCAGAGAACAACCTTTCGCCCTTTCTAGGTCATCTCAACCACTGATCCGTCACAATCACCTTTCTCTTCCGTGACATTTCATAGAAACAAAACAATAACACGAGAAAGAAATGGCTGACAACGTATTCTTCTCGTAAACTGAAGTGATTTATTATTGTACTCGCATGTTAACGGTTTGCGACGGTTCAGAGAGACAGCGCGCGGGTCTCCGGTATCGAAACGTTTGAGAAAACACTAGCTGAGAAAACGCTTTCTTTGACAGTTGAAATATTTGCTATTATATTTCTAATATTCTGTTTAGAACGTAAAGAAGAAAGCATATTTTATTAATAAACTAAGGTTTTTAAACCATGAAATACTTATAAGTGTTTGATTTTTGTGCTCCAAAAGTAATCTCCTAATAACTATCTGACTTATTCCTTACTGTAGTTAGTAACTACGATTTTCTTTGTCAGAAAATAAAGATTTCCAAAAAGAGTTTAATGCCACGAGTGACTTTGAGTTCTTCATAAAAACAGTAAGGGCGTAGATCTAAGGTTAACGTGTCCTTTGTACTGTTTGCGCCCCGTTGCAACCTAAACGCGCTTTGCACTTTAGATCCGTGAGAGCGTTCTAAGAATGACGGTAAAATCCTGCTTCTCAGTAAGAAAAGTGAGGTCCAAGAGTTGGCGGTAAATGCTGTTAACTAACTGCCCTCTCTCGGGTCAACCAGTTCAAAAATATGGAACATTTCGAAAGAAACGAATGGATGAACTTTCTTTCATTTTTTCTTCATAAAGGGGGCGTTTTTAGTGAAACACAAATGTTTAATGTTTAAAGTAAAAGAATTAATAAAGCAAGATTATCAGCTGGGATGCTCTTCGACTTTACAAAGAAAATCTTTTCCCACTAGATGGCGAATTAAAAAGTCTGGTTTTAGCTGTTTTCATAATAGTTTAAAAGAATAAAAACCTGAAAATAGAAACATAAAACAAGCACGCAAACATACGATAAAACAATTATAAACATTCCACAAGAAACTGATATTTTTCTTCAGTTCTTGTTGCAGTATGTGTTCTATTATTACAAATGTTTCTCGGACAAAAACATTCTTGTTTCAGAAGACTCTTTTGTGAGATATGTCAAACCTTGCTGCCCTGAACCTGATGCATCGATTCCAAATGATGAATGATGGCGCTTTCTGCACGTGTGTGACGTTTTGAGTCACAATTTTTGTTTATCCTGGTGAAGAGGTCATTGTGGGTTTAGCATTAATCCACAGTTTCTCTGTTTCTGCAATTCACCACATTAACTTGTCCAACAGCTTTTGTTTTGTTTAGTTAACTGAGAACTTTCATTGTTGCGAAACACAAAACCTTTTCTGCCGTGTTGGCCACTATGGACCATTGTTAGGAAATCACAGCTCAATTGTTGTGTGAGTGGTTGTTGTGAATTTAGAACAATAGCTCTTTATTTTACTTTATCTTGGCAACTAAAAAAAACAAAACACAGACAAACATTTTGTGTGTACATTTAAGGTTGTTTTTAAAGTATACGCCTTCAATAGTCATAAAACACGTAGAGGGAATTTTCAGTGAAGTGATTGGTGAATGTGGAATTTTCAAGTTTCCAAAACCACGGACAGAGCGACGCCTTGCAAATTATAGTCGACTAAGATTAAAGAAATATTATCCAATTCCAAGCATCTAACACACTTATTTCTCTCTCATTCTCTCATAAGATTAGCAGAGTGAGTTGTGGCTGGACTATAGCGTAAGTCTACCATACACGAGTCTGACACACCGCCTGCAGCGCCCGGCGCCCTCTTAAGGGTGTATCAAATGTAAGGAGCTCAAAGCGCACGTGCCGTCGCGCTTCTTTCGCAGGGTGGTCTTGTCCACAACCTTTGAACTTTATAGCTTATATTATCAAATTTCTAAATGAAACATACAAGGAAATAATAATGTTTTTATGAGCAAATGTTTGTTTCAACCAAACAATCAATTTCGAAACTGAAGCACCTGTTAATAGGAATTAAAAATAGTTTATTATTTAACTTTCTTTTTTCAACGTAGAATATACAGCCAGCATTTAATATCGTTAAATTTGTTTTTAGTACAGCGAAACTCTTTCTAGTTAATAATTTCTACACTTTTTTAAAACTGCCATATTAATAAGTTTTATGGGTTACGCATGACCCATTAGTTAACATGTCCAAACTGTGAGCCCGAAAGTTTACGGTTCGCGTTCCTTTGCCGCTAAAGACGCGCTGACGGTAAAAATCCCACGTTTTGATCAGATAATAGCAGGCAGAGCGTTGGGATGGGTTTATTAGGCTATTAAATCTAAATTAGTAACAGCTATGCACAGGTAAGCGATCGTGTATATTTGCGGGCAATTTTTAAAAGAACAGACCAAAAAAACATATTTTTACCACTAGTTTGTTTTGAATTTCGCACAAAGATACATAAGATATTTCGACCATCGTTGTAACAGTAGCCACTATTAGGAGAAAAAGAGACTACAAACGATTTTTTCGTAGAAACACCAACTTTGTAGCCACCCAGAACAAGTAATATTTTTTTATAACACAGTTTGTCAAAAAAGTAAAAAGCAATCCTGGTTCTGTATTTCTGTTTTAATGTCTTCTATGTACTTTGGATCTGTTAATATATAAATATCTTTCAATTAATCTGACTGTCTGTCTCTGCCTGTAATTTTGGTTTGATTGTATAT
This sequence comes from Carcinoscorpius rotundicauda, assembly GCA_011833715.1. Classification (NCBI taxonomy): domain Eukaryota; kingdom Metazoa; phylum Arthropoda; class Merostomata; order Xiphosura; family Limulidae; genus Carcinoscorpius; species Carcinoscorpius rotundicauda. Next base: position 130,663,714 of record CM022391.1, on the reverse strand, counting down.
ATATATCCATTCATCCATCTACTTACTTTCAAATTTTTAGTACATACGGGAGGCTTGTTTGTTTTTAATTTTGCTCAAAGCTAATGAGGGCTATCTGCGTTAGACGTCCGTAATTTATCAGTGTAAGACTGGAGGGAAGGCAGCTAGTCATCACCACCCACCGCCAGCTCTTGGGCTGCTATTTTACTAACGAGTATTGGGATTGACCCACGACTGAAAGGACGAACACGTTTGATGTGACGGGGATTGAATCTGCGACTCTCGGATTACGAGTCGTATGCCTTTACCACTAGTACACGGAAAATCGTTCCAGTTAGGATTTTATAAACGTATAATGTACACTTTATTTCAGGATTCCTCTTTTGTTAGTATTATGATTATTGTAACACAAACGTGACCTACTCACTTCATTAGGGTTTTCATCGTTGCATTTATTTGTCTGGAATTACGCCACACAATGGACTATCTGAGCTCTGTCCACCACGCGAATCGAAATCTGAGTTTTAGTTATGTTAATCCGTAGAAATGCTGCTGTACCAATTCTTGTGAAAACTTGCCGAATCTTTTCTTGTATCCCTCCCTCCAAATAACTCAACTGTAAGTATGAGGGCTCATGACGTTTTGCACAAATTACACATTGTGTAGGCTTTCGTTTAACTACAAGCAACTTTTTAACTGTGAACATTTCGTAAGGATAACTTCATTTATCATATTTGTGGATCCCCGTCACATGAAACATGGTCGGCCTTTCGGCTGAAACTGTGGACTGTTAGAACACTAGCTCACGGTTTCTTCCTGTACAAGTTCTAATCCCCGTCACACCAATAATGCTCGCCCTTTCAGCGGTGGGGGCGTTATAATCTCACGGTCAACCCCACTATTCGTTGATGAAAGAGTATCCCAAGAATTGGCGGTGGGTGGTTAAGACTAGCTGCCTTCCCTCTAGTTTTACATTGCAAAATTAGTGACGGCTAGCGTAGATAGCCCTCATTAGCTTTGCGCAAAATTCAAAACAAAGCAAACCAAACTGTAAAGACAAAGTAAAGCGACACACATTTCAGGATACCCTGACCTTTACCCTTCAGGTCATAAGTTAAACCTTAGTGTCTTTTATTCACTTAATTACTTTCTTAATTTTCACGATTCACTGTACAATATATTTGTAAATAACATGTTACGTCAATGCAGTTACTAATGAGGGTTAGGCTTAGTTCTTTCCTTATAATTGTGCCTACGATCGTCTCTTTCCGTTATTTTGGACACCCATTCCAGTGTGTCAACGGTGAATTTATAGACTTACAAGTCTAAAATCTAGGGTTCGATATCTCGCTCAACAAACACTTTAATCCGTAATCTTTATTTACGAAAACTGGGAGTTTTGTTGTATCCCACTGATCTCGTAAGTCTGATATTTTATACAATGGTAAAGATAGCAAGTAAGATACGAGTTTTTATTTTAAGACAAAGAAACAACTGAATTTTTTTTCGATGAAGAACCGAAATTAAGCACTACAGAAAACCTCCTTTCTCTCCCATCGTTGCACTGGTGCCATCTAACGTACAAGAATCACACTTTGCAAACAACTGAATACGAAATAAAACGTACGATTTTTAAATTTGAATAATGAACCCATGTTCCTGTCTTTTATAGCAAGGCCAATCCACATAACAATGTAATATTAAATGACGCTTGCATTTCGACTGCTCTTTTGTCTCTTTTTTCAACTGAAAAAATGTACTTTCTTATGCATATGTCACATAATAATAAACCTTGAATTGCATGTCATTCTTATAAAGCTTTGAAATTCTTGACAGAACAGCGTAATAAATCTCTTACGATAAGTCTTTATTTTGTTTTGCGTTTCTCTAAATTGTTATATGTAAGACATGAAAAAGCCTGTTGGTTACGACACTCTATTCGCAATCTACGAGTCACAGGTTTGAGTCCCGCTACTAAAATCTTCGCTCTTCCTGTCGTTGGGACGTTACAATGTGACGATCAATCCTATTAATTATTAGTAAAAGAGTAGTCTTGACTACGTGTCTTCACTGTGGTCTATCGCTTCAAAATTATGGACAGTTAACGCATATAGCCCTCGAGTAGCTTTGCGAAAGATTGAAGAAACCAACAAGCAAATGTTATATATAAGTGTGTATGTGTGTTTCTGTGTATTCTTCTAATAGTCGTGGTTTCTAATTACGTCACTGTATAAATTACCCTCCTCCATACTCACGTAGACACACAATCCCCACCCACAACAAACGCTCTAATGTGTAGTGATTGATCTAAGCGTGCGTATATAATTGGTCTGGATGGCGTCCACGTGCCGCCGGTGGTTTTGTTATATATCACCTCTTGAGAAGGGAGACAATAACGTGGATTGCTTATTCAGAAACATAGACAAGCGAGTCTTGGAGCTCTTTATTTAATAAGTAGGCTCTGTCCTTTATTGAAGACGTAGACAGGCCCCCTGGACAAAGAGCATAACTCAAAATCTGACGGCACAAGTCCGAGAGTCACTTACTGCTACCTAAAATGGCGGAGACAACGGCAGGTTCCGCCTTTCTTTCTCTTTCTGCCTGCATAAAAACTAGGGTGAAAATGTTTACATACGGAAACCCGACAAGCCTAGAAGGCTTGTAACGCGATACATAAAAACATTCATGAAAAGTAATATCTGTTCTATTCGTGTTTAAACCTATTACGCTTATTGTCCGATATGTTTGAAAAGTAAGAGTGGACAAAGGAACATTCCAGTTCTATCCACTCCAAAACGCAGACACCTACATAAAACACGTTGTGAAGGAAAGGATAAGTTCGCGAAAAACATATATTAAGAAACACAACTCATTGTAAAATAACATATGTAAATCTCTTGCTTGTTATTTAATACCAATCGACACTCCCTTCAAGAAACGAAAATATATATGAATTGTTACTATGAAGATGTGATAATATGTATGTGTTGTTACTTTTAAGAAGTCGTAATGTATATATGTATCGTTACTTTCAAGGAGTCGTGATATATATATGTCTATTGTTACTTTTAAGAAGTGATAATATATACATATTGTTGCTTTCAAGAAGCCGTAATTTATATGTTGTTACGTTCAGGAAGTGAAAAAATACATGTATTGTTACTTTGAGAAAGGGATAATATGTACGTATTGTTAATTTGAAGAAGTGATGATATATGTGTGTTGTTACTTTCAAGAAGTCGAAATAATATATCTATTGTTACTTCTCAAGAAGTGATAATATACTTGTATTGTTACGTTCAGAAAGTGATAATATATATGTATTGTTACATTCAAAAAGCGATAATATATATGTATTGTTACGTTCAAAAAGTGCTAATATATAAGTATTTTTACGTTCAAAAGTTATAATATATATGTAATGTTACTTTCAAGAAGTTATAATATGCATGTATTGTTACGTTCAGAAAGTTATAATATGTATGTATTGCTACGTTCAAAAAGCGAAACTCATCAGGTCATACCTTGGGTAATGTGAGATTTCAGGTTCAGAGACGGATAAAGGATTTCGAGCGATTTTAATGTTATTCAGTGAATAATGTATGTTTCATTATTATTAATTACTTCCTGCTAACGATTCACAAGCTTCTGAATACCACTTCTATAAAATTATTGGGGTTTGGAAAAAAAGAATGTAGAGAGGGTAGTTTTGACATCTTCGTGTGTTTCAAGCTCTTTTCTATCAAGATAGTTCTACAAACTTCGGAATAGATGATAATTAGATGAAGCAAAGTCTGGAGGATAAGGATAATGTGGAAGTTTTTCCCAGTCTAGCTCTTTTATCTCTACAGATGTGATCCTTGCTGTATGGGGCCGTGCATTATCCTGGTGTAACACAACACCTTTACGACTGATCAAATCAGGCCTCTTTTCTTTCAGTGCAACATTCAAGCGCTCTACTTATTGACCACAGAAGTCTGATGTGATCGTTACATTGAGTGGCAGCAACTCAAAGTGGACCAACAATGTCCCACCAAACGCTAAAGAAGACTTTCCTAGGGTGGAGGTTCATTTTGGGATGTGCCTTAGCCAGGTTGTCTGCATTAAGCCATTGTCTGAGGAGCTTAACATTTTTATAATTTATCAATTTTTTTATCTCCAGTCACTAATCTTTCCAAACAATGCCAAGTTACGTTCACGAAAGTGTAAATGTCCAGTTTGCTGTAAGTTTGGCTTTTGTCAAATCTTTGACACCTGTCCAAGCTGTTGCAGATGACAGTGAACTATTAAATGTGTTGAATTAAGCTTCTGTACTTGTTCTTCAACTGTTGCAGCACAATCTTCATCAAGCACAGCCACCAGCAAGTCATCAATACACTCAACAGGATGACCTTAACGTGACGCATCACTTAAGTTGTAGTCACCTGATCTGAACTTCTGAAACCACCTTCGACATTTTCTTTCACTGAGTAACTCCACACCATAAACACCTTGAATGTTTCGTGTAGTTTATGCTGCACTATTGCATTTTTTAAACTCATAAAACATTATATGCCTAATGTGCTCCTCAAACACATCCATTTTCATAAGGGTTTATTTGATTAATAATCTGAAAAAGTGGAGTTTGGTTAGTTTCTTTCATATGTCTGAACATTTTAATACATACTACATATTGTAGTCATTAAAACCTTCTATAAAAAGAGAAATGATGAAACACTTTTTGTACTAAATTTTATGACATTACTTATGGGATGACCTGATATATATATATATCGTTACTTTCAAGAAATGATATCAAATAAGTATTTTTATTTTCAAAAAGAGGTAATGTGTATATATGTATTGTTACTTTCAAGACGTGATAATATGCATGTATTGTTGCTTAAAGAAATGGTAACGTGTATGTATGCATTATTAGTACTTTCTAGAAGTGACAATATATATGTATTGTCGCGTTAAAAAGTGATAATATACATGTGTTGTTAATTTCAAGAAGTGATAATATATATCTATTGTTATTATCAGGAGGAGATAATATGTATGTTTTCTTACTTTCAAGAAGTGATAATATATCTGTTTTATTATTTCAAGAAGTGATAATATGTATGTACGTATTGTTGCTTTGCGAAAGTGATAATATATGTGTACTGTTACTTTCACGAAATGGTAACATGTATGCATGTATTCTCACTTTCAAGAAGAGGTAGTATGTATATTCGTATTGTTACTTTAAAGAAGTGATAATATATATCATTGTTATTTTCAGTAGGTGATGATATATATTCATTTTTACTTTCAAGAAGTCGTAATATGTACGTATGTATTGTTACTTTCAAGAAATGATAATATATTTTTTCAAGAAGTGACATGTATGTGCATGGTACTTTCAAGAAATGGTAATTTGTATGTATTTTTACTTTCAAAAAATGGCAACACAAATGGTATGTTACTTTCAACGATAAATGATATTTGTATATCGTTATTTGATAAACTGGTAATATGTACGCATGTATTGTTACTTTCAAGCAGAAATAATATATATCTATTTTATTTTCAAGAAGTGATAATATATGTGTATTGTTTCTTTCACCAAGAAATAATACATATATATTGTTGCTTTCAGTAAGTGATAAAATACATATATTGTTATATTCAAAAAGTGATAATATATATGTACTGTTACCTTCAGAAAGTGATAATATAACGTACTGTTACGTTCAAGAAGTGATAATATAACGTACTGTTACGTTCAAGAAGTGATAATATATATTGTTGTTGTTTTGAATTAAGCACAAAGCTACACAATGGGCTATCTGTGCTGTTAATATATATATGTGTATCTTTACTTTTAAGAATTGGTAAAATATATATTATTCTTAATTTAAAGAAGTAAAAAATGTATATGCATTGTTACTTTCGAGAAGTGGTAATATGTATTATAGTAACTTTCAACCAGTTATAATATATGTGTATTTTCACTTTCAACAAGTGATAATACGTATGCATTGTTACTTTCAAGAAGAAATAATATATTGTTATTGTTTGTTTAAAGAAGTGATAACATATATTATTGGTACTTTCAAGAACTGATAATATACATGCATTGTCATATTCAATATGTGGTAATATGTATGTATATATTGTTACTTTCAATGAGTGATAATATGTGTTATTGCTTTAAAGAAGTGATATCATGTATGTGTTGTTACTTCCAGGAAGTCGTAATATATATGTTTTTTTACTTTCAATAAGTGATAAGATACACATATTGTTAATTTCAAGAAGTGGTAATATGTATGAATTTTTACTTTCCAGGAGAGATAATATATGTTCTGTTCCGTTCAAAAAGTGATAATATGATGTATTCTTACGTTCAGAACGTGATAATATACATATGTTGTTTGTTATTTACAACAAGTTATAATATATATGTGTTGTTTCTTTCAAGAAGTGATAATATATTGTTACGTTCAAGAAGCGATTATATGTATGTATTGTTAGTTTCAAGGAGAGGGAATATCTATGTATTGTTGCTTTCAATTATTAATAACATGTATGTATTCTACTTTCAAGAAACGATAATTTATATGTATGGTTATCCAAATAGTGATAATACATATGTATTGTTACTTTCAAGAAGTAATAATCTGTATGTATTATTACTTTCAAGAAGTGGTAATGTATGTATTGTAACTTTCAAGAAGTGCTAATATATATTACTGTTACTTTCAATAAGAGATAATATATATGTATTATTACTCTCTGGTAGTGATGATATGTATGTATTGTTACATTCAAGAAGTAATAATCTGTATGTATTATTACTCTCTGGTAGTGATGATATGTATGTATTGTTACATTCAAGAAGTCAAAACATGTATGTACTGTTACTTTCAAAAGGTGGTAATATGTTTGTGTGTATTTTTACTTTCAAGAAGAAATAATATTTATGTATTGTTATTTTCAAAGAATGATAATATATACGAATTGTTTCTTTCAAGAGGAGATAATATGTATGTATTGTTACGTTCAAGAAGTGATAATATTTATGTATTGTTACTTTCAAAAAGGGGTAAGTGTATGTGTGTATTTTTACTTTAAAGAAGTGGTAATATGTATGTACTGTTACATTCCTGAAGTGATAATACATATTTATTTTTACTTTCAGGTAGTGATAATATGTATGTATTGTTACCTTCAAGAAGTGATAATATGTATGTATCGTTACCTTTAAGAAGTGATAATATGTATATGTTGATACTTTCAAGAATTGGTAACATATATATTTTGCTACTTTCAAAAAGAAACTATTTATATATCGTTACTTTCGCGAAGTGATAATATATACGTATTGCTACGTTTAATAAATAATAATATATGTGTATTGTTACTTTAAAGAAATGGTAATATGTATGTAGTGTTACTTTCGAGAAGTGATAATATATTTTTCTATTGTTATTCTAATAAAGAATGGATATCTGAAGATATTGAAATATAAATCTATCCATCTGTCTATTATTTAAGACGATTGAATCTTAACTGCGCACAACCAAAGTAATCCAGTTATGGTTTTGGAAAGTATCTTGTGCTTACCTATTTATAACTGTCTAATTCCTACCTATTCTGACCAGAACAGAATAATTTTGTAATAACTATATAGCTATGAAAGATCAAACTTGCCTTAACGGAATGATAGATCTTTGAAACAAACTAATTTGTACTGAACTGGTCAATTTAAGGTGAGTCTCTTCGTATCATAACGTTCTAGATGCTTTTCAGGTTCTCTGTGTAGAAAGTCCCACGTTCAGAACAGTTTTGTAAAATTAACTATATGTAGTTAACTTCGTGACTCAGTGTTGTTGTGTTATTACAGCCACATAAACACACGAAATTCAGCCATTATTGTTTCAGTTTATAATTTATAATATACTCTTGTTAAGGGCCCGGCATAGCCAGATGGGTTAAGGCGTTCGACTCATATTCTGAAGGTCGTGGTTTAGAATCCCCGTCACACCAAGTATGTTCGCCCTTTCAGCCGTGGGGGCGTTATAATATTACGGTCAATCCCCCTATTAATTAGTGAAAGAGTAACCCAAGAGTTGGCGGTGGGTGATGATGGCTAGCTGTTTTCCCTTTAACCTCACACTGCTAAATTAGGGACGGCTATAGCAGATAGCTCTCGTGTAGCTTTGCGCGAAGTTCAAAAACAAACAAACGATTCTTAAGAGAAATTTCAGCTCTGCGTAGAGAAGCACGCCACTGACATAAGGTTACATCTATGTATGTGTCACCAAGAAATGAATATACCGATATAATAACGTAATTTTCATGGCCTAACACAGCATTTTTTTTTGTAGCTTGATCGTGTGTATATTCTTGTAGTAAAGCCGTATCTGGCTCTCTGATGGGTCCATTGAAAACAGTCGAATCCCCGATTTTAACATTGTAAAGCTGAAAACGTACCATTGACCAAGCCAGGTTAGTCTGTTCCGACTGAGAGAGGTAGAAAAATAGTGCACGCAATGTAATTGTTTTTAATGTGAAGCAAAAACTGTATTTTTTTCGATTACTCTTCCAAAGCCACAGAATAGCCTTCTGCATCAGCAGTCCTTTATTTTGAATTAACAGACGAGATGGAAGGCAGCTAGCTAACAGCACGTTCCACCCAAGTCCTTTGGGTCCTCTTCAATATATAGTAGAATGAGATATTCAATTTCATAGCGAACCCTCGAGCTACAAGTGCGGAGTGCGATTTCGCGGTAACGGGACGCGAATCTCAAACCTTCAAATTCGCCGGCCAGTACACTAACTGTGAGGTCAAACCCGGCCCAGTAGCTAACATGATTACAACGGGTTTCATGTTGGTAAAATTAACTAAAAAAATAATTCAATCTTTACAGTGGAATTTACGATGACTTTTAGCTTAACAATTCGCAACAGAAACACAAAACGTAGACAGAAATCAATGGAGGGATTCATAAAACTCTTCTCTTCACGCCCCTGTTCCTGCCAAGATGCTTAAGGGTCTCTTGAAGCGTCTACGTTTATCAACAATACTGAAAAATGAGCCAAAAACTTCAAGCAAAAAGCTCGGCCTTCAATATGTTTTATAAAATTCGAACGTCCAGGCTTATTAAACGCTACCGTGCAAGGGTATTTCTGGAAACAACGTATTAACTTTAACACTTACACGGGGATAATGAAAACGAAAAACAGAGCTTCAGTTGAAAGTTTATGTATTTAATTAATCGCTCGATTAGCATATAAGTCAGTTTGTTGTTTGTTTTGTTTTGTTGTTTTTTGAATTAAGCACAAAGCTACACAATGGGCTATCTGTGCTCTGCCCACCACGGGTATCGAAACCCGGATTTTAGCGTGTAAGTCCGCAGACATACCGCTGAGCCACTGGGGGGCGCATATAAGTCAAAAGGATACATCTTTTGTCGAAGATTAAATGGCAGAGTTGTAGCCGCAGTTACTAAGCTTTCACAAATTACTGTCTTCATTTAACTCGTATAATCCGGCCTCTGTTTATCAATATTTCGATGAGCCAGCGGAGCACAATGTCAAAGGTCCCCCATTCCATCCAAATCCAATTGTCTTTTAAATTCCATTCCTTTAGTTAATAAGGCCCGGTATGACTAGTTGGTTAAGGTATTCATTCTTTGTCTCCCGTAAATCACTGCCCAGTAGGTATCTCGTATAATACCAGGAATCGTCAGTTGAAATGAATAACGAGAAATTGACTGCTTTTTCTGTTGTTGTTATGTTCTGCCCACCGCGAGTATAGAACCTTGTTTTTTAAAATTATAAGCTCTCACTGAGCCACTGGTGTGAGACATAATGTGGATTGGAAGTGCTGTTTTGACCCGGCATGGTCAGATGGATTAAGGCATGCGACTCGTAATATGAGGGTCGCCGGTTCGCATTCCCGTCGCGCCAAACATGTTTGCCCTTTCAACCGTGTGGGCATTATAAAGTTATGGTCAATCCCACTATTCCTTGGTAAAAAGAGTAGCCCAAGAGTTGTCGGTTGGTGTTGATGACTAGCTGCCATCCCTTTAGTCTCACATTGCTAAATTAGGAACGGTTAGTGCAGATAGCCCTCGAATAGCTTTGCGGAAAATCCAAAACAAACCAAACAAACCTTTAGTTAATAATCTAACTGACCAGTACTTTGTTTTATTACAAAAGAAACAATTGTACACAATAAGGTCATCTTATTTTAACTGTTCTTATTAGATGTTAAGTATAATGAAATGGGCTCACATACGTTTAGAAGACCCCAAATGTACGTGCATATTTTGTAAACACGCACATATTTCTAAAAGGGATACAATTTCCTAGTTGCTTACTTTCTATTGGCTCACAAACAAAGAAATAAATTAGAACAGTCCAATATTTCAGACTCAACACACTAAATAAGGAATTCTCAGAACATGTAACATTTATTATTTATTAGTTCTTGGATTCGTCAGAATGCTAATGTCCCTTATTGGGCCATCATTTCCGCCATCCACTGTACTCACTTTCTACAGGTTCAGGCATTACCAAACTAAGCCTAAACAATCTCAAGTTGTTCACTGTTGGTTGAATTTGTGGTTTTAGAAAATCTTTGTAGAGTAATATTTCTCTGTAGAAGATTCACGAAATGATCCCCAGTTTGCAAGATCATCATTACTAGTGCAACGCCACCATGTCTACTTCTGCTTTCAATAGTCTCCAGTCACGTTATAGTCTTGATGATAATAACAGAAGCGTTTTAACGTTTACTTCACATGATTTATAACTGACAAGATTAATCATGATTGGTCACTGTGTTAAAGTGGCCTGGTCTAATAATATTGTATTGAGATATTCTTTGCGACTTTGATGGCCAGGGCTCCTCCACTTGACATAACTCTTACCATGAAGGAAGGTGTTTTGCTAGATTGTAGCACATCTCTTAAGATGTGCATGTGTCTATCCTGTCAATTCAAAAATATCAATTATTCAACGTTGGTTTTAGTTTGAATTTCGCGCAAAGCTACACGAGGACTATCTAAGCTAGCTGTCCCTAATTTAGCAGTGTAAAACTAGAGGGAGGCAGCTTGTCACCACCACCCACCGCCAACTCTTGGGCTACTCTTTTACCAACGAATAGCGGGATTGTCCGACAGTTATAACGCCCCACGGTTGAAAGGGCAAGCACGTTTGGTGTGACGGAGATCCGAACCCGCAACCCTCAGATTGCGAGTCTAGCACCCTTATCACCTGGCCATACCTCACGAACTTTAACCATGAGCAAATGATTTATTTAAATTAGGAATTGACGCTATTTCTAGAGTTTGAATGCGTTTTCTATCTTTAAATTTTTGTTGATTCGTAGTTTTAAAAAATATAAAGGGTGTTTAATTTGTTTAGCCAATTCTAAAGTTAATATCTTTCACATGTTATTTAATTAAAAAGGCTTTTAAGAAATATTTTTTTCATATTTATAAAATAGTCAGAATTACGAGCTAGAAAAAAATATCAAGTTCCTGATGCAGATAAAGGTCAACACACTAGCCAAAATATTTCACATTTAAATATTAATAATAAATAATTAAGTATGTTAATTAATATTAAATTAAAACGTTCAACTGACTGAATACAAGATTTTACTTCAGCGTTTAAGGTGACATCTAGTGGTGAGTTAATATAAAAATCGATAAAACTAGTTCCCATTTTACTCACTAGATAACACTACAGTATTATTCTGCTGGGACGGGGGAAAAATGTTACGAAAGCCATTTTTATTCCAGCTTAGAGGTTTTTAAAAATATATCCAGTAGCATATGTTGTGTAATAAATAAAGAAATTATTAAATACTTTTTTTAAAATTCGGAATTAGTTAGAGTAAAATCTTGTATGTGCTTTAAATAACAAACAATCTTTGATAATTTTCAGTAAGCAAATGTCACGTGAAACAAACCATTTTACGATTGAAGAAGTGGACACTTTATAATAACAATTACTTTGATTTGTGATAATAATAAGTAAGCTAACACAAAAATGTGATATCACATTCTTATCAAAAAACAACTTCAAATAAATGAGAAATTTTCGTTTAAATGAGCTGCTCACTCTTATTTTTATAGTAGTTTAACGTTTCGATCTAAAGTAGGCCTAACTCTAAAATTCAAAGTCATCACATTTCAAAAACATGTCAAAATTCTGCGATACCAAAACTACTTAAAATGCTGATGAAATAATTATTTTGTAACGAGTTAGTTTTCACAGAAAAAAGTTTATTTGTTTTTTAAATTTCAAGTAAAGCTACACGAAAGCTATCCGCGCTAGCTGTCCCTAATTTACTAGTGTAAGACCAGAGAAAAAAACAAACTAGTCATCACCACCCACTGCCAACTCTCGGGCTACTCCTATACCAACAAAAATGGGTTTGACCGTCTCATTATATCGCCCTAACGGCAAGCACACTTGATGAGAGAGGGGATTTGAACTCTCCCTACCCTCCTCTCTCCACCTTGGAACCACGAGTCGAGCGCCTTAACCATCTGGCCATAAGCGAAGGATATTTTAAAAACATCAATCAAAACGTTTAAAAGATTTTTATAAATATTCTTCCTTGTTGTAACAGTTGTAGCTTGCAATGAAACAACACTTATAATCAGGAAGTGAAGTGAAAACGAAAACATTATTTTTTTTTACTTTTATTATAATAAATATAATTTAGTTTGAAAACTTGATTACTTTAAAGCAATACTGCGAATAAACATGTTTTAACTTTGAAACAATATTAAATTAATTATTATCACAAAAAAGTGTTTTGAATGGAAAAGTTCGAGCTTTGTTTGTAATTAAGCACGCATCTACACAATGGGCTATCTGTGCTCTGCCCATCACAAGTATCGAAATTTGGTTTCTAGCGTTGTGAGCGTGTTTATAGCAAAGTTACACAGAGTTATTTGCAGAGTTCATCGAGAGGAATCAAACCCCTCATTTTAGGATTGTAAATTCATAGACTTACCGCTGTACCAGCGTAGTGTTCTAAGTCCGAAGAAAATAATGCTGTGTCACGGGTTCATATTAAAAAGCATAATGAGTTCCTTATCAAACATTTTCATTTGGATTGTGGGAGATTTGAAACAGTATCCTCATTTCAATAGCTAGAGATTCTGAGACAGTATATTTGATTCATTATGAGAAAAAGGGAGTGCTGTTGAAAAATTTAAAAAATTTAAAATATGTTGAATTCAATGGCATGAAAATGTGTTCGTTTTAAGTGTTTGAAAAATATTACTTCATTATTATCATAAATTTGATAAAAAATGCACCGTTACTTAAGACCAAGCTATCTTTCCTCGACCTTTCAACTCTAACCGTGGTGTAGCTCCAAGAATTATTTTTGTAATTTTTACGTATTTTCCACAGTGGCATAGCTGGAGACTTACAACGCTAATATCTCGGTTTCGATACCCGTGGTGGGCAAAGCACAGACAGCTCTTTGTATAGCTTTGTGTTTAATTAATAATAACAACAACAGTCTTGCACTGCATAGAACCTTTAGAACCAACTAAGTGAAGAGAATGGATCACTTAACTGAAGGCAGTTGTAAGGCTTAAGTGATGTAACTTTCTAGTCTAATAAGAAAACTCAGTTGTTTTTTAAGTTAACAGAACGATCTAATTATAACTGTAGTTTTCAATTAATTAAGATAAGTGCAGCTTTTAACGTATTATTGTTATTATTCTAAGATGCCAAAAGTGCTGCCTCTTCAACCACAAATGCTGATGGGGAACTGGCGGAAGTGACAGAAAAAACACGAACTATTGGGATACGATATCTTTTAAGCAGAAAAGACTTTTAATTTTAAAGTCGTAGTTCCTAACTTCTTGTCTTCTGCTCAAGACGGTATTCAAGTGAGTTGACAGCGAATATTTGAGTCGACTTGTGAAAACATTTAGATTTGGCAACTTGTCGAGTAAAACGTTTTACTGTAGTAGAATTGGCAGCAACTCAAAATAGATTATGCGAAACAATCGAGAGTTTTCGTCACCAGAGAGAGGGACGAATAACAATACACAAGCTCGCGCAACGGTAATAACATCTACCAAGACCTGCATACTATTAACAATAAGTGAAATACTGTACAGGTTTCATACTATTAACAATAAGTGAAATACTGTACAGGTTTCATACTATTAACAATAAGTGAAATACTGTACAGGTTTCATACTATTAACAATAAGTGAAATACTGTACAGGTTTCATACTATTAACAATAAGTGAAATACTGTACAGGTTTCATACTATTAACAATAAGTGAAATACTGTACAGGTTTCATACTATTAACAATAAGTGAAATACTGTACAGGTTTCATACTATTAACAATAAGTGAAATACTGTACAGGTTTCATACTATTAACAATAAGTGAAATACTGTACAGGTTTCATACTATTAACAATAAGTGAAATACTGTACAGGTTTCATACTATTAACAATAAGTGAAATACTGTACAGGTTTCATACTATTAACAATAAGTGAAATACTGTACAGGTTTCATACTATTAACAATAAGTGAAATACTGTACAGGTTTCTTTTTCCCCTCCGGCTCCTGGCATTTTTTTTTCCAAAATGGTGGTCAGTGTAACGCGACTTAACCACCAAAAGTTGGTCTTAAAAGCTTTATAGAATGCAAATAATTGTCGCGTAGTGATTTTTCATCGTTCAATTGAAAGCACTTATCCTTTGAAAACAGACCTTGAGGAAATATGAAGTTAGGCACCTCAGACGCTCTGACTAATGTCTTACAGATTACTATTGGTGAAGTTAGGCACCTCAGATGCTCTGACTAATGTCTTACAGATTACTATTGGTGCAAGTGAATTTGTTTTATTTGACGTCAAGTGCTCTGAGTAGTTTCAATTGACGGACAAAACTAGCATGGTTTCTCGAACAGCTGGTTGAACAAATATTGCAATCGACAAATGTTAACATTACAGCTGTCAGGTTATCGTTTTTCGGTTAAGTACTTCTATAAAACCTCTTGTTACTCTCCCCCCACCTCCTTGCTTCTTAGTATGATCAGTAGGCAATTTTAGCCCAGATATTATTATTTTCCTATCTAAACAATACCGTCGCCATGATGACTTCTGAACCGGAAGGCCCTCTCGTGGAAGATTTATGACATAGAGTTCTTTAAGTTTTGTGCTAAGACTGATGTGGGAGAAGCCAGTTACTGATATGCTGATTACGAGGCTGAAGAACGCTTGTCGAAGAAATTGATGAGACTAAAGCTGAGACGTGACATAGGAATACAATAACCATGTGACTTTTGTTGATAGGTTGTCTCAGCCGGTTTCGCTGAGTGAAAGTGGACTCAGGAAGCTAACCAGCCATTCTCGGGTTTTCTTCTTAAATTGTAAAAAAAAAAAGAAAAGAAAAGAATGCGAGTTTATTTATGACATTATCCAATCGATGAAAACTAACTTACATTTGAGGTCTTTCATTTTTACGACCTCGAGTTTTCTTTGGATAAAAGTTGTCACAAAGAATTAGGAACAAACAAGTTATGTACGTGTTTTTATAAACACTAGGCCAACTAAATAAGCAAGATGTACAGAAATGTAAAGCTTATGACTTAATGTTAGCACATTAATCAGAATAGAATTATATATATATATATATAAATTAATTACAACTATGTATTACGAAGCAAATAGAAATTACATAGAATACTTAATCTCGGTGTAAGGATTATTAATTAGGTTACAAATTACACCAACATTATTTAAGTTAGGTTTTTATATATTGTATGTGCCACTTTCTTTGTTATTTGCTCCTTCCAAGTAACTCAGCAGTATCAAGGGTTTAAAAGGCTAATATTCGATGTTCAGTCCCTGAAATGCTTACAGTAAATAAACAAAGAAACAAACAAAATTTATCTGTTCTGTACTATGCTTCATACAAGGTTTTGTTAGTTAGTTTTGTTTCTGTTTACTTGGTTGTTGTTAAAGCAGAAAGCTACACATTGGGCTATCTCTGCTCTGCCCACTACGCATGTCGAAACCCAATTGCTAGTCTCATAAATCTGCAGACTTACAGCTCAACAACTGGGGTATTGATTTTTTGTTATTTACAAAGCTACGCAATGGGCTGTCTGGGCTGTGTCCCTACGGGTATTGAAACCCAGTCTTTAGCCTTATAAACCTCCAAATTCACTGCCAGGCTACTGGGAGTACCATTCAAAAGAGCAGTAATAAGTTGCTGTTATTTTTTATAATATATGTCAAATTGCATCATGTTCTGTCTCGATTAATTCAAATAGTTTTACTAGAATCTAGAAGTTTTGTTTTTACATTTCAATAGCATGTTGGCGTAACCAGCACTGCAGCCATGAATTTGACCTGTTGCACAAGTCGAAGTAATTATTTTTTTCGTTAGAAATAAAAGGTGCGACCGATTGAAAGTGTTAAATGAGATGATGGGATGGAATAAAAGAGTTGTATTTAAAAAGTATTCACGAAACCAATTGTCTTAAATTCCGACTGTTAGAAATAAAAAAAGGGAGAAACGTCCACGTGTTATTTGTTTCTGAATTTCGCCCAAAGCGACTCGAGGGCTATCTGCGCTAGCCGTCTCTAATTTAGCAGTGTAAAACTAGAGGGAAGGCAGCTAGTTATCACCTCCCACTGCAAACTCTTGGGCTACTTTTTTACAAATGAATAGTGGGATTGAACATCACTTATAATGCCCCCACGGCTAAAAGGGCGAGCATGTTTCGTGCGACTGGGATTCGAACCCGCGACCCTCATATTACGAGTCGAACGCCTTAATCCACGTGGCCATGACGGGCCAATACGCTTTCCTTACTTCAATAAATCACTTCGTTATACTTATAAATCATTGTTTGCCAATTTATTATTATATTACCATAATGTGCTTTCCGTACTCAAGTATGATTTGGTTATATTTACATATAAGTGTATTCATCATTATTTTTCGTAAACGTCTTTAACCTGCAACTTTCATTTATGCCGTACTACAAACAAAAGGCTTCATCATCATATGAAGTTGACACTTCCTTTGAAGCGTAGCAATAATTACACATTAAAAAGGTGTTTTCAGTGTTAACAACAACGCTGTGTATTAATTATAGCTATTTGTTACGGGAACAAATTTAATGTATGTCATTTACATTTTTCATGTTTTGGTTTCCCAACAAGCAAGTAAAGGCGAATTTTTTCAACAAATATTGAAGATTATTGTACATGAACTCAAACTGGTATATTTTTACACTACGCAACAAATTATTCCTCAGCCACTGCGTTTAAAATTAAAATTTTCTGACTTTCTTTTTAACAGACTTCCCTGGATATAGTGTTTAGGATTTACAACCCGTGAGCTTCACTGCTGGACACTGGATATCGACCATAGTCTTTCCCAAATTATAAACAGTGATCGAAAGGCTGACAACCAGTCAGTTGCTGCTCACAAATGTATCCTTAACCAAATTGTGGAATTGACTGTTATGGTTATAACACAGCAACAGCTAATCGTGCATGATTAATTCATTGGAGTATCGAGGATCTAGCCTTAGATCTTCTAACCCGCAGCTTGGCACGGTAACCACTACAAGCCACATCCAAACTTAACAAAACCTGTTGTTTATAGGTATAGATTGTAATGTAGTACCTTCGAAGTTCTTGGTGTGTTAGTATACACAGATTGTAATGTAGTACATCCGTAGCTCCTCTTATTTATAGATATAGATTGTAATGTAATACCTCCGTTGTTCCTGGTGTGTTATATATACAGATTGTAATCCCACACCTCCGTTGTTCCTGGTGTGTTATATATACAGATTGTAATCCCACACCTCCGTTGTTCCTGGTGTGTTATATACACAGATTGTAATTCTACACCTCCTTAGTTTATAAATATTTATATGTCTATATTATACAAAGCTACGCTCTAATTCTAATATACTGTTCATCCATTTTGCAGTATTATGTGCAGTTTCCCATGACTTACAAACACACCTTGTTTTCTCACGGTTTACATTATTCGGCCGTTTTTGATCTTCGCTATATTTCGATAATTTCCTATTCTTCCTTTATAAACAGTCGTTAGTACATGTGTGTTTCTATAGAGCCACATATATCAAACATTATTTAAGTATATCCTACAAAAGCTATATAGATGTTGACAACTAAAATCGATATACACGTGACTTACAGCTGCCTGTGTTATAAAAACCTTCTCTTATCATTGATGAAGGATTGAATTGTCCGAAACTGGTCTAATTCAGTGACAAATGGTGAATGACATACTAATGTTTCTGTTGGGTCACTTGTATTGTTTCAGGAAGGGGTGTCAGTGATCAAGAGAGGGCGTGAGAAATGCGCTGTTTTTACGTTATTAAACAAATAAACTCGTGAAAACAACTAAAACATACAATTTGTAACATTTGTGAAGAAACAGTTTAATTCAGAGCCGACCTCATGTTAAAATCATTGACTAAATATTTTAATCATGAAAATACTCGATTGTCAATTTAATTTTGGTTTTAAGTCAGTTTATGTTTCCACTGACTCACATTTGTTTGTTTTTCGAATTTCGCGCAAAGCTACACGAGGGCTATCTGCGCTAGCCATCCATAATTTAACAGTGTAAGATTATAAAGAAGGCAGCTTTTCATCACCACCCACCGCCAACTCTTGGACTACTCTTTTATCAACGAATAGTGGGATTCACTGAAACATTATTACGTCCTCACGGCTGAAAGGGCGAACATATTTGGTGTGACGGGGATTCAAACGCGCGGACACCCATTTGAAGACAACCATTAGGTTATTCTATCCTACACTTCAGATATATATGCACTTAGAAACAACCAGCTGAAGCATATATAAATCACATCGGTGGTAGACGTTTGTTCGATACTTAGGATATAAAGAGATGTCAATTTTGAGATCTAAACATCAGCTTTCATATCAATCAGAGTTCTTAGATTGTTTATGATATCTAGTGTTAGCAACAAGTCTGTTTTACGTTAAATTATGTGACTGCAACATTTACTTATCCGTCTACTTTATTCTACAGGGTAACCCGTAAGTCCCTACCCATCTATATATCTTACGTATCCAGGGTGTCACCAGTATTCTTGCGCTCATGTACCCACGTACTTGTCACAATACGCTCTTCAAGTGTAAATGGGCTTATATCGGCCATATTTCTCAGAAAAAAAGAAACACATTTATAATACATGAGTAATTGAATATAAAATAATGACATATGGATGGGTAGGGACTTATGGGCCACCATGTAGAATTACGTCCTCTGATAGAGGACTTTACGGACTTCCAGTTCGATTACCCTTGGTGAACAAAGTGAAACTAACAAATTGTACACTTGCAGTAAAAACAAATAACAACATAATTAATATTTTATCTTTTCCCCACGATATTTGAGCGACACGTTTCGAAATTTACAAGTATAAAACCCGCGATTCGATTCCCTGCTGTAGCTTAGCTTTGCGTCATAAATATAAAAACTAACAAAAGTAATCTTTATTTTGTAACCTCCCTCCCTACGTCAGACATACTTTTATGATTCTAAAATCCAGGAATTGATTTTCCCAACCCCCTTTTTAGTTCTGCGCTGAAAACAAAAACCAACGATAACAATATTTTACAATCGTTTTTATAAGTTGGTCGAATGCTTTCAGTTCTGTCACGTTTTGATTTAAAGAATGACACTGATCAAAAGTACGACTCTGAATCCACTAAAACGAAATCAGCAGAGTCGTGTGTAAGCTTCATGGTATTTGTGACCTTTTTAACCTCTGGAAGTTCAACGTTTTTAGTACGTGCGCTAATACTGGTGGTCTATAACGCTTTTAGGATGCCCTTCTGGAAGACAATACATTAAGCTTTACGAGTTAATACTTTAACG
This sequence comes from Carcinoscorpius rotundicauda, assembly GCA_011833715.1. Classification (NCBI taxonomy): domain Eukaryota; kingdom Metazoa; phylum Arthropoda; class Merostomata; order Xiphosura; family Limulidae; genus Carcinoscorpius; species Carcinoscorpius rotundicauda. Next base: position 130,643,792 of record CM022391.1, on the reverse strand, counting down.
GACAAGAAGAAGAAATAAAAATAAGCCACCAAATGTACTTCCTTTTTTTTTTCAATAAATTATTTCGACGACGACCTCGGAGAGTCAAAGGACTGCGCATGGTCGCACGTTTACTCGAAAAAGAAAAGAAACTATTATGCAGTCCGTTATAAGCTAGAAAGAGAGATGCGTTTCAAAGTAAGTACCTGTTCTCACTCTTCAACACGCGCTGGTATATTTTAATTCGTGAAATTGATGACTATTTCTCTGTCACGGTATATTCAATTCAGGCGCGAGACACGGCGGCAGCTAAAGAGAAGTGATGGTGACGTCACCCTCCCGCGCGCTCGTAGAGAACTATTACGCCCCTTCAGAAACTCATCTTTTAAAAAGGGTCGTCGGTGCTAGAGAATACTGGATTTATCGGTGCCTTCGCTCTAATTCTATTTACTAGACATAATGATAAAACTTTTATATTTTTTATCTTTTTCTTCCACGCGTGTACGTCGCGTGGTTGAATGAAAATCTTCACTAATCCCAAGATCACAACAGATTTAATGCTGTCATGGATCTAATATAGTGGATATTAACTCCCTCATGGTTAATCTTGTAACAAAATCCATCCCAGATAAGGGGAACATTTGCTCATACTTTCTCTGTGTTATACGTGCGTTTTTGTGAATCGCAATTTTTTCAAGTGTATTTTTCCTTTTTTCCTTTCAATTTTCTTTCTCTCTCTCTCTTTTTTTCCCATTTAATTTTTTGTGACAGGATGGAAGTGGTCTAAAAACTATAACTTCTGTTTAATAGCATTTGAAATTGTTTTAAATGCTGTTTTTGAATTCGACGACAAAACTCAAACATGGATGCAATTGGTCGGTTCGGTTTAAAAGTTTTTTCTTCTTATCTGACAGACTATATGCACATATTATTTCCTCATGGTGCCTGCGATATCTTGGTGGTTAGAGCGCTCGACTCGCAGTGTAAGAGTCGTAGGTTCGAATCCCCGTCACGCCAGAAGTGGTCGTCCTTTCTACCGTGGTGACGTTATAACATTCAGTCAATTCCATTGTTTGTTGGTAAAAGAGTAGCCCAAGAATTGGTGGTGGGTGTTGATGGTTAGCTGACATCCTTCTAGTCTTCGCTGCTAAATTAGAGACAGCTAGCAAAGATAGCCTTTTCTTAGCTTTGCACGAAATTCAAAATAAACAATCCTTATGACAGGCTACACAGTCAACTTTAGTTTACTCTCCGTTTTATCTAATAGCCCAACTGATTAAAAAAATGTATGTGTATTCCGTGCGGTCATTATAATTTCAGGAATACGACTGACCACAAGATGAGACCATTTATGGCATTCTTTAGACGGATGTTAGAATGTGCAGTTCAAAAATATAAACAAATTTCAATACGTTTTGCGGCCATTTTTTTTAATGGATGAGATTTGTTTGTTTAAAACATTCACGCTTTAGACTACATAAGGAAATCGAACCCGAGATTTTAGCGTTGCAAGTACATAAATAAACAGCCATCCCATTGAAGGATCAGACTAGAAGAAGAAATGCTGTTTATCCATTTTGTTGGAACTGTATCCCATCCTTTTTGCTGGGACTGTATCCTTTCCATTTTGTTGAGACTGTATCTCGTACATTTTGTTGAAACAGTATTTCGTCCAATTTGTTGGGACTGTATCACATCCATTTTCTTGGGACTGTATCATATCCATTTTTGGTGGGACTGTATCTCGTCTATTTTCTTGGAACTGTATTTCTTCCATTTTGTTGAAACAGTCTCTACTCCACTTTTTGGGACTATATCTCGTCCATTTTGTTGGGACCGTACCTTGCCCAATTTGTTGAGACTGTATCGCGTCCATGCCAACGCCATTCCAGAAAACGAAATGTATGCTCCTAATTTGTGTTTGAAAGAGACACAAACAAACAAATCAATGAGTTTGTTAGAAAGATTAATAACACTTATTTTTGATATTTTCAAATAAATATCGAAAAATAGACGACGTTTTCGAAAACCAATCGTTTCGTTTCATTTTTTTTCAGTTAAAAAGACATTTTAACCTACGTAAGCAAGCTTACCCTCTTAGGCACTGGGAGGTTCGGGTATTACATAGATCTCTTCCTTCCTTTGTTTATCGAAATCTAGATCCTTTTGAGGATCTGCGAAGGTCGAATTTGACGCTTCCACCTCAGATCCTACTATGGCGACCACATAAAGTTGTTTAGAATTTCCCGCTAGAAGTTAAACTGTTCATGAGAAACGGACTCATAATGATATATATTCACATGACTAACTATCTTGAAATGGTCAGGTTCTTGTTGGACTTTGTCCTTGTTCATGTGTCTTAAAATGGTCAGGTTCTTGTTAGACTTTGTCCTTGTTCATGTGTCTTAAAATGATCAGGTTCTTGTTAGACTTTGTCCTTGTTCACGTGTCTTAAAATGATCAGGTTCTGGTTATATTTTGTCTTTAGACAACAGTTTTTCTCTCCGCTTACTTTATCTTCTGTTAATGTAACTGTTTTTTCTCCAATACATTTTAACGTTTTAACATGCTAGAATTCATTTAGCGGCCGGTTGTACTTTTTCTCTTTACTTCACTTACTTGTCAGCTACTTGATTCTTAAGTTTGTGGGCGGGTTGTTTTGTTTTTCTCCTACGTTCCAAAAGAACTAACAGCACTGTCTTTATTTGTATATTACTGATGGCTGTGTCGACAAGAACATCTTAGCGGTATATAACAAAGTTTTAAGTTCGAAGTATGATAAACATTCGGAATCAGGTCTCGGATTACACAAGAACATACCTGTTTACGAACAAAAGGGCCAGCTTGCGTTAAAAAATAGGTTTAAGTTATATGAAGGTGATATGTGTTATACAGAAGGTGGTTTATATTATATAAAAGGTGGTTATTATAGAGAAGGTTCGGTGTTAAAATAAAGAAACACAGCAATTATATATTCACGATCAGTTATTCTCAAATCAACGTATCTTATTGGTTACAAGTCAAATGTAAAAAAAATCACCATTTCTATATTGAACACGCTTGTTCCTTTCGTCTAAGTAAACCTTCTAATTTACTCTCTGACAAACAAGACCTAATAAAACCATAAATATATTTATGTTGTTCATTTTAATTTCACCAACTTTCTTTCGAAATGTTTTATTGTTATTGTAAACATTCAGTGCAGCAAATTATTATACTGATAAAACATTTCTTGTTTCAAAGTGTTGCTAGTCGGATTACTGTTTAATTTAACTTGTTTAGTTAATAGTGTTTTATATGGATTAATCTTTTATTGTTTCAACTAATTATTGTGTAGATTAATATTATATTGTTTCAGTGGACTACTGTAATAATTTTCATTGTATTGTTTCAAGGATTATTGTATATACTGACTTCGTATTGTTTAAGTGAATTATTGCACGTATTAACTTTTATCGTCTCAGTGGATTATTTTATATATACATTAACTTTGTATTGTTTCAGTGTATTATTATATAGATTAACTGTTTATATACTATATGTATGATATTACTGACATATACTCCTCTTCATAGGTTTCAATGATGTTATACGACATGGTTAGGATGCATGACTTATCCCATTTCTTCCTCATGGTTAAAGTACCAAGATGTTATTTGACATGGTTCGGATGCATGACTTATCCCATCTTTTCCTCATGGTTAAAGTACCAAGATGTTATTTGACATGGTTCGGATGCATGACTTATCCCATCTTTTCCTCATGGTTAAAGTACCAAGATGTTATTTGACATGGTTCGGATGCATGACTTATCCCATCTTTTCCTCATGGTTAAAGTACCAAGATGTTATTTGACATGGTTAGGATGCATGACTTATCCCATCTTTTCCTCATGGTTAAAGTACCAAGATGTTATTTGACATGGTTAGGATGCATGACTTATCCCATCTTTACCTCATGGTTAAAGTACCAAGATGTTATTTGACATGGTTAGGATGTACAATACGCATTATGGTTTAACCACAAATATTTTGTTTCATTTAATTCAAATTGACTTCCAACTTTTAAAATTTGTATCACTGTAACTTAAAGGTAGAAATAAAGAAACTATTATATCTGTAAAGTTTGTTTTCCATTTTTGTTTGAATCCAACTGTTAACTTAAACACATTTTCATGTTTATGGGTTAACCCTTTTTTATCATGTTATAATTTAACTACAAGTCAGTCGTCACCGTAACAGCTGTTTTATAATGTCACCTTGGATACAAAATTGGTCAATGTTTGTGCGCGAGCTGGTTGTTCAACAGATTATCATAGTTTCATTGAGTGGGTTCTGAAATCACGGCTAATAAATTCACTACAGGAGTCTCTTTAAGTGCAACATATACACATATATATTTTCAAGCAATATTTATCAATTGATTACACATTACAAAACAGATCAGACGTCTTTATGAACATGAAAAACATATTCCTTTAGAACATACACTTTGCAACCATGCAAAACCTGATTGGGAATGATCTCACTGTTCGAAATCGAATCTGCTTCAGGCCTACTTTCCGTTGGCTTAAACGACATAAACGTACTCGTTTAACGTCACGTGACACAGTATCCTTTTTCTTTATCCTTAAAGAACCAAGTACCTTTATACGCTCTAAGAAACTACAAGAAACCAATCTCTTATATTTCCTTCATATCACAACCGCTACACTTAAAACTGTTTCCGAAACAAAGTCTTGATTTACAATTGGGATAGAGAAAAAAACACACACAGAAAAATATTAATGTATATATACATGTTCTTGAAATTCAATGGAAGGTCACAAACACCAAATATATTCTAATTTCATAATTTAATAATTTTTAAGAATGTTACACATATCTTGGTTTAACTTCGTTAAAAACAATAAAAATAGACAGACCTCCTGCCCTTCAAATCTTGAATTCTTCAACTTTCTGGGTATACAGATTTATATACTAGAGGGCGACACATCCGTTTTAAACTTGCACAGAGGATAAGTTAATACTATATGTCAACACCAGGGTTCCAGGGTTCCTGTTTGTTTTTTTAAACTTCGATTTTATTCCAAAAATTTAGTTTTGCAAATTTTTATTTCATAGCTACTTTATTGTTATGATTTTTAACGTAATTGTTATTTTCAAAGCCTGTGGGAAAAAAAACATTATTTCGTGTATGTGACATGTTGATGGTTGTTAACTGTAATATTCAGAAAAAAAATAGTTACCTACGATTATCAGAAGAAAGAAATACACACGTAAAGAAGTGCAGGCGTACCAGTGTAACACTCATATAGGTTTTTCAATACAGCCACAATCATTCCTGATATCATAAACCATAAACAAGGCTTAAATGTAAAAACTCCATGCAGTCTCCAACTTTATACACTGAAAATCGATATTCGTAAGAAATTGACAATTAACGTGAAACCATTAATTTCTCCTTTGAGCAGCCGTTTCATGCATGTCTATTGTATATACAGCATGTACAACCAAACAGAGCTTATAAATACGTTAAACTGTGTTTGTGGCGTATTTGTAGTACTTTGGTTGTAGTGTTGATATTCTTATTTACATCTTATTACTGATACGCACTCTATTGAAGTATTAATGTAACGACGTGTATTGAAATGCAGTCAAGCACACTGATCCTGGAGAACTAGTTTTAAAAAATCCAAAAATAAAGATAATTTCTTGTTTGTTTTATTTTAATTTTGCGTAAGACCACATGAGAATTATCTGTTCTAGACGTCCCTAATTTAGTAGTGTTAAACCAGAGGGAAGGGAGCTAGTTATCACCACCTACTCTTGGACTACTCTTTTACCAACGAATAGTAGGATTGAGAAAGAGTGTGGTTACTAGAGTTGTAACTGGGATCTTAAGAGAGGTTGGCATCTGATGAGAGGCTGAAATCTCTTAAATTGTTTTATTTCGAAAAAAATTGTAGAATTAGGGGGAATCTGATTGAGGAGTTTAATATTGTAAAAGGAATGGCTAATGTTGATGTGTCAATATTTTTCATCTTTAACAATGACAATAAAAGGACTAGTGAACACGAATATAAATTTTGGCAGGGTAGGAGTCATTTTCAGGAAAGACAGTTTCGTTTTTTTTAAGAGGGTGGTTGGACTTTGGAATGGGCAGCTTTCGAATGTCTTAGAAACAGCAAACTTAAGTGAGTTTAAGATAAAGTTTGATAATTATCAGAACGATAAAAGCTGAATTTAAGATTTAAAACTATTTATTAGTAAGTTTAGTTGAGTTTAGAAAATAAAACAGCGCGATGGACCAATTGGCCCAATGCTCTCCCAAAATGTTATGTTAAAAGACAGAGTATAATACGAATAATATTGCCCCATAGTTCTCTTCATTTACCATAAGTTTTACCATCGTGTGTGTGTTGATACCAAGGAAGTTTGGTTATAAAGACTTTCTTTTGTTTCCATAGAATCTGCTCGAAATCTCTAACATTAATTGAATTTGATGCAAAAAAACAACTAATTTTCGTGATTCATCATACTTGTTAGAATAGTTAGGACAACCTGTTAAACGTTTTACACGTTATAAGGCTGAGAATCAAACACACTGTATCAGTTTGTTTATATCCTCAAAACGGAAAAAGGAAATTTAACATTTTGGTATTTCTGTGTCAGAGTATAACATTTAAATGTATTTTAAAAAATTCATCGCAAACGTTTCGCATCTCCAAAATCAGTTCGTTGAAATGCTTAGAAGACACATACTTGCTTAAGAATTTTTCAAGATAGATGTAATAAACTTCTTTATCAGCGAGATTTGCGGAGTGAAACACGAACGTATGACATTTTAAAAACTATTTCCATGTTAAGTATCTGATACGTTTTGCTAGCACTCCCACTTGACACGTTGGTGATGAAATGTGGGAATTCGAAGGTGCTTTAGCGAAATTACTGTGAACAACCCATTAGCCATGGTGGACACAGCCAGTTATAGTGAAAACCTGGAATGGGGAAAGACGGAAAAAGAATAGGAGGCCTGATTAGCTCTTCTCGTCTGTACACCAGCTGGTCGTCTTTCATTAGAACCTTGACGGCTACTTTCTTCCCTGTAGCTAAGCCCGTTGCGTTGTACAGCTGTCGTCGTTTCGTTTTGTAACGTCGATTTTGGAACCAGATCTTAACCTGGGTTTCCGTTAGCTTCAGTGCCTGGAACAAAACAACAAAAAAACTTAAATATACGCTAAGCCTTTATCAAATGTGGTTTATGGATTATTCATAAGCTAATTCCTCTTTTTTTTTTTTTCTAAATAATTAATTAAGTGCAGAATATTTCCCCTAATAAAATGATAATATAATAATTTAGATTAATAATGAATGGTTATTTTATTATATATTTATATAAGTGAGAAAGAATAATTATAATATACAAATCAAATAATTCATGTACATACATTTCAAACATTATGGATAAGAGAAACAAATATCTAAGATTCTTTCTGCAGTGGAAAAAAAAAGTTTTCAATGTATTTTTCCCTGCAGTAAGAAACGATACAAATCGTGCATTACATACACAGAAACATACATTTTAATAACTCTTATAATGTTTGTTTTTTGAAAGCTATACGAGGGCTATCTGCGCTAGCCGTCCCTAATTCAGCAGTGTAAGAGTGGAGGGAAGACAGCTAGTCATCAACACTTACTGCCAAGTCTTGGACTTCTCTTTTACCAACGAATAGTGAGATTGACCGTTACATTATAGCGCCCCCACGGCTGAAATGGTAAATATGTTTCTGGTGCAACCGGGATTCGAACCCTCGACTCTTTATATTAGTATTATATATATTATATTATTACAATATTATATAAATATGTATATATTTTTGCATACTCTGTTTATCCTTAGCTATGTAAAGTGTGTAACTAAAGTGTACTTTTTGAAACGAAATGAATATTAATTGTTTATCTTAGTTCCTAAAATATACACAATTTTTTGAACTTACAAAATCGTAATGATCTATCGTATTACTAAATAATATACAATTTTTAAGCTTACCAAGTCCTACTAGTTTATTGTATTAAGAGATGAAAAATGATTTTAAAATTTCTTCTCCTGAAATCACGAACTTGTTGTACGTCATACTTGTGTTACGTAAGATATACCCTTACGTTAAAGTACGTGATACAAATCTAGTTGTCAGTAACTTAAAAGGAAAAGCTTAAAAAACTGTTCTGACTTTACGTTATTCATCGAACTTACATAATTTTTAATAATTACAGCAACGAGTTCTGTTCTGTCTCCCTGACCTCTTCAGGACGTATCTGTTTTATCATACCCAACTAAAGTACAAAATTAAAACTAAACATTACATAACATATGAAATAAAATGACTACTTATAGAAGTTAAATTGACATATAAAAAGTTTCGGGTCAGACAGAATAAGGTATATTATAATCAAACTGATAAACTTTTAGATTTATATAATGGCAATGAAAGACTTTTTATCAAAAGTAAGTAACTGAAAAAATTATGAACTGATACGTAACTTATAAAATAATGAAACTAATTGTTTATAACAAAGTGACTTGAAAAACTGAACGTCGTTCATCAACACACATAAACAAATTTAAACTTTTAGCTAAACGCTGACGTTAAGGATATTAATTATCATATAATCTTCGTTTCGGTTGTCAGTTATTAATTACAGTATAGCAATAATATAAAAGGTAACAATTATCAGTAATTACCTAATGATTAGGCTTCAGTGATTGTATAAGTTCCTAACGACGACAAGGTTTGGTTTGTTTTAAATTTCACGAGGGTTATCTGCACTAGCCGTCCCTAGTTTAGCAGTGTAAGACTAGAGGAAAGGCAGCTAATCGTCACCACCTCTGCCAACTGTTGGGCTACTCTTTTACCAACGAATAATGGGATTAATCGTCACATTATAACGGCCCCACGGATGAAAGAAAGAGTACGTTTGGTGTGACGGGGACTCGAACCCGCGACCCTCAGAGTACGAGTCGAGTACCCTAACCACCTGGTCATGCCGGGCGAAGATAATTGTATATATATATGTGTGTGTGTGTGTGGTGTATTATGTGTTATCCTGTTACTTCTCTGGTTATTATAAAACCAATAATTACAATGATTTGGCTATACATTACAACATGTAACTACAATAGAAATGGGATTTCTTTTTTAGGAAGTACAGTTATGCAAACCTGTAGAAAAGTGTTTGATTCCAGGTTTTAGGTAAATTTCATTCCAAAAGTTCGTTTCTCTTCAGTTGACTGATGGTTTAGAATTAAGCACAAAGTTACACAATGTGCTATCTGTGCTCTGTACACATGGGTATCGAATCCCAGTTTTTAAAGGCGTGTCTGTCCGTAGACATACCGCTGTAGGTGATTTTGCTTTCGAATGCGTTATTTTGAAAGTTCAGCCTTCATTAGGGATGTTTGTCCTGAAAATTAATCTTGCTTTAGAATTCTTTGCTTCGAAAGTTCACTTTACTTTAGGGAAGTCTGTTCCGAAGGTTCATTCCATATTAATGGCTCAAGGACACAAATTACAGCAGAGAATAAAGTAAGCCAAATTAGTAAAGCAGGATTGTAAGAATAAGTTTTAGATTTTGAATAAAGAAAGATATTTCAGTTCGTATGTTAGGTTTACTAAAATTATATATCAAAAAACGATTTATTGGTTTAAATTCTATGTTGTTTTTAACAAGGTGGTGCCACTAGTACAAGTTGATTTTTGCATTCAGGTCGTTGTTTTTGTCTCAGAAATATGCCATATAGGGTTATCTCTTTTGTCCACAAGAAGGAGCATCAAACCCGAAATTACTTCAGTCACCCCAGGGGACAAGTATGTTGAAAAACAAAGATAAATATAAAAATATTAGAAATGTTGACATATTAAGGACAGGTTAGAAATCGGTACAGAACTCATTCTTTGTGATTAAAAAATGGGTTTCCATGAAACAAATTTTTCTCTCGTAATTTCGGTAGGACTACTTTAAAAAATAACACGTTTTAAACACATTTTATATTCGTCTTGATGTGACCAGAAGTCATCCTTGATGCTTAATGTTCAAAGTTAATTTTAAAGTCAAAGGTCAATAGGTGTATTTTTTCGTACTGAATGCATAGAAATCAAACGTGTTTGTTTGGTTTTTTTACATTTAGTAAGGCCTAAGTTACAGAAATAAATAAGTTAAGGCCTTAATACGGGTTAAAATGGGGCCATCTTTTACTTCAAATAGATCGCAGTTCTATATTCTGATCAGAAGCGACATAACCCTTTATTATACTACTAATATCAATACAATTCCAACACAGTTGTGATAGACATTTTTATTGTAACCATGGTAATTAGGGGCTATATTTCCTATATTAGTACTGAAATGAGACGTAACGTCGGGCAGTCACTGTGAGCTTGTGATGCTATAAACTCAGGACACACAGACACACGCGCACAAGGAAATAATACGTTTTGACCAGAGTAGGTTACCTATTTATATCGAAATTGAAAATCAACCCGGCCATTAACTTAGATAATCCAGTAAGCTTTTCTTGCGTTGTTACTTGATTAGAATGCACTGTTTAATCACTTGATGCCATCGCTATTAAGGATATTTTCTGCCGTAAATCTAGCAGGGTAACAACGCAAAACATTGTAACAAGATATTTCAGACATTCAAACCAATACTGTTGATGAAAGTAACAGTAAGGAAAGAATGACCATACTTAAGCAATATAATGTTTGTTATAGGGCAACTAAAAGTGAGAGGAAACATATCCCCTCGTATATGCAGCTACCGAAGATCGCGAGCTCCAAAGAAAGGGGAGAAATTCTCTCCCATTTCATGACCAAATAAACCGGATAACGTATAGATGTAACGCACACTATATACGGATGAACTTGTCATTGTGGCACCTGCAAGTGTGAAATCAATGTCACGTGGTTGCAAAAAAGAAATGTAATATTGCCTTGAAGGTGTTTGCAGTGGAGAACATTACCAAAGGAAAAAATCATTAAATATATATTCCAGCGTTTGGCATCGAATGCGTTTTCTAGTAAGCAACGTCTATTGTTATGAATGTTACTGGGAAAAATGAGACAGTAACAGCTCTCCAATGTTAACTGTATATTCACTTGTTTTCAGAATTTGTGGTGCACACGGTGGAGGGGGGAGGTTCAAGTATTGTGGCAATAAAAATAAAACAGCACTTAATGTACAAATTATAACAAAAATATTTTTATTTCAGCCAACGCTTCTCCACTGCGCTATCGTCAAAGCTAGTGATACTGTTAGTACTATGATAAGATTAAACGGTTTAAGGCTTGCTTCTGTTGATTTGTATGTGTGAGGGGACATGTTCCTCCCGTTCTGTGTGAAATGTACGTTTACGCAGGGGGTCGTAAACCTCTGCAATGGTGAAACGTTGAATGAAATGTAATAGATATATACGTGTAAAGAGATGATATGAAGAAATTTCAGTTACAGACATCAAAGAGAAAACGTGTCTTTTCACACAAACAATGCTCATGCGTCAGTTTGAGTAACAAAAGTTGGTTTTGTTTGTTTATTTGTTTTAATTTCGCACAAAGCTACTCGAGGGCTATCTGCGCTAGCCGTCCCTAATTGAGCAGTGTAAGACTAGAGGGAAGGCAGCTAGTCTTCACCACCCACTGCCAATTCTTGGTCTCCTATTTTACCAATGAATAGTGGGATTGTCTGTCACTTTATAACGCTCCCACGGCTGAAAGGGCGAGCATGTTTGGTGCGACGGGATACGAACCCTCAAACCTCGGACTATGAGTCGAGTGCCTTAACCACCTTGTATTGCCGGGCCCCAAACCTTGGTACTGTAAACTTCAAGTATGTGATACATAAAGAATTTGTGTAATAATATTAGTATTTACGTCCGTCAATACACAAAGATACTCAATACAATTCTGCTTTAGGAATTGGTATTCTTGTTACTTTAATCGTTAAAGAATATAAATGATCGTTTTGTACATTCACAGTTTAAAACTTGCATTTATTTTACTTTTGACCCAAAAATGACCTTAAACCTAAAAATTGAAGGTAGCCTGTGGCTTGGTCTAACTCATGATGCATTTAGGTTGTTTTCTTTTTAGTAAGAAGAAAAAAAAACAGATTTTTTTCTGTTTGGGGAGAGGAGGTTTGGTCACCTAAAAGGACTGTTCTTTGTAAATTAATTCCTGGATAGGGTTCAAAAGGTAACAGGTCACAGCAATGACTTTAATTCGAGTTTATGAAACGTTGAAGCAAAGTCCGAAGATAACTTGAGTTGCCTGATAGGTACCTGAGCCAAGTCTGCCCTTTCCGGCCCGGAAAGGTAACGTTGGTGACTAAACCGTCGTTCCAGTTCGAAAACCTGCGCGTGAGAGAACGCTGCTCGTGAGCGCTTCTTCTTGGCTCGGGGTTGCGGATACGTCTCGGGACTGTATGGACGAGGTCCAGAAGAGTCCTTCGCGTCGTCTCCGGTCTCTGTGAAAGCAGGTTTAAAATACATTAGTTAAATAAACACACCTCAAAGCAAGTCCATCGCGTGGGAAATACTTTTATCTCATGCGACATTTTTGTTATAGATTGATATGAGACATAAAATAACTGTTAATATAGCTATTATTCAGTTATTATTTTGCTAAATAACAAGTTGAACACATATCGCATTGTATTTGATCAATATAAATTAGGGTAGCTGTACAAACACACGTCCATAAAATACTTATATGCTATCCATATCATACATACATATATATATGTTCATACACGTTTGAATATTGTACAAATGTGAAAGCACGCAAAATGGAAAACACCAACTGTGTTTTATTTTTCTTGATGACGAGAAACCCACTAGAAACTCCTTACTTATGTGTCTTTTGTTTTGTTTATTACAAGTATATACAGAAATTATGAACATGAGAGTAGGTGTTTTGACGTGTAGAAAAGGCATTCCAACTGGGGTACAAAGTAGTTGCGGTCGAGCGAAACAATAAAGACATCTTGTATAGACTAGAGTGTATGAACAATGATGTTGGATTTTTATGTTTGTATTGAAATATAATTCATACAAAGCATATTTTCTCAACCTTCATCTATTTGATTTTTGCTAAGGATGTCCTGTGTCACTTTGACCTCTACAGAGGAGGAGGACTAGGCCTAACTTACTTTGATTAACACTTTGAACCCTGTGAACTCACGAGAAAAATTATAACTTCGTATACCTATGTCTCATACTCTAGTTTTACGAGAAGAGCTATAGCTTCCCCGACTGTCTACCGTTCCCCACACTTTGACAGTATAAAGTTACCAGCAGGGCTATAGCTCCCTACACATCAATCAACAATGTAAAGTTACCAGCAGAGTTATAGCTCCCCATACTTCAATCAACAATGTAAAGTTACCAGCAGAACTAAGCGCCCCACACTTTAGTCAACAATGTAATGTTACCAGCGGGGTTATGGTTCCCCACGTGTCAGTGAATAATATAAAGTTACCAGAAAGGCTAGTTTGTTTGCTTTCTTGCATTTCGTCCAAACTCACCCGAGGGCTATTTGCACTAGCCGTCCTAATTGTAAAATAATAGACAAGAGGGAAGGTAACTAGTGAACCGCACACACAGTTAAACTTAAGTCCACTCATGTGCGATTAATCACAGATTATAATGTTTCCACGACTATAAAGACAACCATGTTCGGTTACAATATTTAAATCGCGACCCACAGATTATAAGTCGAGGGCTTTAGCTACGAGGCCGGAAGACAACAGTCGTACACACTCCAGTTAACATTGTAAATTCACGAGGAGGGCTATAGCTTCCACATGTCAGTCAACACTGTAAAGCTACAAAGAGTGTTATAAATTCATACACTTCGATCAATAGGCACTCTAACGTCACGAGGATGGTTGCAGCTCCCAACAGTTTACTCGAGGCTGTCAAGTTACAAATATTGGTGTAGGTTCTGTGAAGTTGTTTTGAATTAAGCACAAAGCTACACAATGGGCTATCTGTGCTCTGCCCACTACGGGTATCGAAACTCGGATTTTAGCGTGTAAGTCCGCAGACATACCGCTGAGCCACTGGGGGGCACACTGTGAAGTCACAAGAAGGGATAAAACACTTTGATCCACACTGTTAGTAAAATAGTAATAGCTTTCCATATACTGATGAACATCCAAAATCTCAAAGGTGTGACTTTTACCTCTTGTATATGGAAAATGAACTATGATAAACTGACACTTATTAGATACAGATACACGAACTTCTACTAACAATATCTAAATAATGAATGACAACAAAAGAAAGTTTCCAGATTATTATGGTGAATTCCGTCTCTCAATGCAGTGTAACAATGTAATGTCTAGGTCAGTTTCTGTCCACAATACTTCCAAAAGAAAATCATATTTTCATTCACTAGTGGCGCGGTATGGCCAGATGGTTAAGACACCTGACTCATAATTTGAGGGTCACGGGTTCGAGTCCCCGTCACACCAAACATGTTCGCCGTTTCCACCATAGGGGTGTTATAATGTGACGTTCATTCTTACTATTTGTAGCTAAAAGAGTAGCCCAAGAGTTGGCGGTGGGAGGTGATGACTAGCTGCCTTTCCTTTAGTTTCACACTGCTAAATTAGGGACGGATAACGCAGATAGCCTTCGTGTATCTTTGCACGAGATTCAAAACAGACAAACACTCACTAGAAACTGGTAACACAAAAACATGAACTATTTTCATTTATTGGAAACCAGTTACAGTGAAACCTGGAGTATTTTCACCAACTAGAAACTGGTAACACTAAAACATGAACTATTTTCATTTATTGGAAACCAGTTACTGTGAAACCTGGAGTATTTTCACCAACTAGAAACTGGTAACACTAAAACCCGAGGTATTATATTGAAACAAATTCGTTAATTAGTTCGTATAAATTACGCAGTCACTTTCGAATCTCTACTGTACCGTATTATTATCATAATAGGAAACCTTTATTGTCTCGATTTGTCGTATTTGATATGAGACGAGGGAGGGGCTTTTATTGTAATGTTACGCCGCATTTGATTGGATGTATCTCAAGTACAACCAATTAAAAAAGTACCATCATTGTAATATGGAATCGAGCTCGTTCAATACCAGAAAATATTCCCGCACTTTTGCTCAAAATGAGATAGTCTGGTAGATAAACGTTGTATCTTTATGGTAAACACAATTTTAAATTTATCGCACGGGGAAAAGATATTTTAAATTATAAAAGTTTTCATGTTTGTGTGTCTGTTTTTGTTTCTCGTAAAGATACAATAATTGGACCTCCTGATTCCAAATACTGTAATTAGATCTTATATAGCTCAAGAGATGATGGAGTTATGAGGCAGGAGTTCATACTAAAAAAAACCACCACAAAAAACATCGGATGTATGCTATAAATCACGATGCTGCGGTTAAGAAAAAAGTATTCCTTTTCGAAAAGTTTTGAACTAACTCTCGAAAAGACTACCAGTGGCACAGCGGACTCACATCACTAGAAATGAGGTTTCGATACCTGTGGTAGGCAAAGTACAGATAGTTCATTGTGTAGTTCTGTGCTTACTTACAAACAATTCGCGGCTTTGAATCCTCGTCACACCATACGTGTTCGCCCTTTCAGCCGTGAGGGCGTTATAATGTGACGGTCAATCCCACTATTCGTTGGCAAAAGAGCAGCCCAAGAGTTGTTAGTGGGTGATGATGACTTGCTGTCTTCCCTCTACTCTTACACTGCTAAATTAGGGACGGCTAGCGCAGATAGCCCTCGTGTAACTCCGCGCGAAATTAAAAAACAAACACATTTGAAAATAAAACTCTCTTATATTTTTCATAGTATAAATTCACGTGTCATGTTTTATACGTACTTTCCAGTATATGTTACGATTTTTTTTTGTATTGGATTAGAACACTGGATAAACACATTTTGAGGCTGAAATTTTTTTGTTTTGTTTTTTTTATTCTGTAAGTAACAACTAAAAACAAGTTAAGGTTTTCAATTATAAGTCAGATTATGTGGTATGGCTTCGCATAAAGTTATACGAGGGAAATATGCAATAGCCGTCTCTAATTTGGTAGTGAAAGACACAGAGGGAGGTATCTAGCTAGTCATCACCACCCGCCGCCAACTCTTGGGCTACTCTTTTGCCAACAAATAGTAAAATTGAGTGTTACATTATAACGCTCCCACGGTTGAAAATGCGAGCCTGTTGGTGTAACGAGAATTTGAATCCGCGACCCTCAGATTGTCAATCAAGCGTTTAATGACCTGATCATTTCTCTTGTTTGTTTGTTTTACTTGCAAATGTTTTGTGGACACACATAGATGGATCAATAATAAGTTTGAGGGTTTATAACTTTTTAAAATATGGGTTCGCCCCTCGTTTTTGGCACAGATAACCCATTGTGTAGCCTTAGTTTAATATCACTAATAATTCTTTGCGATAGAAAACACGCGGATCCAAGAAAACGTGATAGGAGGAATAAAAACCTTACAACCCGAGCGCTTTCGAAAGCTGGACCTTTTTTCTTCAGGGGCAAAATGAGAATGGTGGAGCAATCGAATTAGCGACATATATAAAGAAAGTTTAGTGACGTTATGAAGGTCATCCGGTTTTTCAGGAAATATCTATTTATCTGTGTATCATTTCCGGTACAAAGTAGCCGATGACGAGAGTGTATGTGAAAAGGTGTTAAGGGTGATTTATTTTAGAAACAGCTAAACTTATGTTTATTTAAAACTATACTTAAGTGCTTAATAAAATAAAGGCAACACCTGGAGACTGATCGAGAAAATATATTTTATACTAATCAATTCATAAAAACAGGTGTGAAAAAATTGTAAGTTTTAGGAAATTCAGTTTTAATGTTTGAATGATATTAATAACAAACAAAGAATAAAAGTTAGTTTCCTGACAGAGATGACACCAACGAACGAAAACCACTGATTCCAGGGCATAGATTTATCCAAAAGGGTTGGATACCACTGATTCCAGGGCATAGATTCATCCAGAAGGGTTGGATACCACTGATTCCAGAGCATAGATTCATCCAGAAGGGTTGGATACCACTGATTCCAGAGCATAGATTCATCCAGAAGGGTTGGATACCACTGATTCCAGAGCATAGATTCATCCAGAAGGGTTGAACAGTGTTCCAATAAGAATCCTTTTCGTTGGTTCCTTGAAAACACGGATCTTATACTCAGTTGATGAGGGTCTCTCTAAATTGTAGACCATGTACTTGGGTCTAATGTTAAAGGTTGGTTCACAAACGCGATATTAAAATTGGGTCAAAGGATCTATTTGTTTGTGGAATAAAACCTCAATATTTAGATGTGATGGAGAAAGTCTGTCCTTGAAGGTAACATTAAGACAATGCCATTGGGATGGATTTCGCTGAATCCGTCATTAGTTGTGAAATGAAACATTTATTTGGATCTTTGAGTTTAGACAATTTTCGTTTACGAAGGAAGAATTGGGTGTACGGATTTAACGTTAACAAAGGTGTTAGTTTTTAAATCATAAGCAGAATATTTAAAACCAATATCAATAAAGTGTTCTCTTATGCCGGCTATAAACAAAATATTTTGATTTAGTCTTAACAAACAGTTCTCGTAGGTGGGCTAAAAACAAGATATTTTGATCTAATCTTAACAAACAGTTCTCAATTGTCGGCTAAGAAGAAAATATTTGGATCTAGTCTTAACAAACAGTACTCATTTATGGGCTAGAAACAAAATATTTTGATCTAGTCTTAACAAACAGTTTTCGTAGGTGGGCTGAAACAAAATATTTTGATTTAGTCTTAAACAGTTCTCGTAGGCGGGCTGAAACAAAATATTTTGATCTAGTCTCAACAAACAGTTCTCGTAGGTGGGCTAAAACAAAATATTTTGACCTAGTCTTAACAAATAGTTGTCGTAGGTGGGCTAAAAACAAAATATTTTGATCTAGTCTTAACAAACAGTTCTCGAAGGTGGGCTAAAAACAAAATATTTTGATCGAATCTTAACAAACAGTTCTCAATTGTGGGCTTAGAACAAAATATTTTGATCTAGTCTTAACATACAGTTTTCAATTGTGGGCTAAGAATAAAATATTTTGATCTAGTCTTAACAAACAGTTCTCGTAGGTGGGCTAAAACTAAATATTTTGATTTAGTCTTAACAAATATTTCTCGTAGGTGGGCTAAAAACAAAATATTTTGATTCAGTCTTCACAAACAGTTCTCATTTGTGGGCTAAAAACAAAATATTTTGATCTAGTCTTAACAAACATTTCTCGTAGGTGGGCTAAAATCAAAATATTTCGATTCAGTCTTCACAAACAGTTCTCGTAGGTGGGCTAAAAACAAAATATTTTAATCTAGTCTTAACGAACAGTTCTCATTTGTGAGCTAAAACAAAATATTTTGATCTAGTCTTAACAAACACTTCTCGTAGGTGAGCTAAAAACAAAATATTTTTTAACGAACAATTCTCATTTGTGAGCTAAAAACAAAATATTTTGATCTAGTCTTAACAAACAGTTCTCGTATACGGGCTGAAAAGAAAATATTGTGATCTAGTCTTAACAAATAATTCTCGTAGGTGGGCTAAAAACAAAATATTTTATTTTAGTCTTAACAAACAGATTTCGTAGGAGGGCTAAAATAAAATATTTTGATTTAGTCTTAACAAACAGTTTTCGTGGGTGGGCTAAAACATAATATTTTGATCTAGTCTTAACAAACAGTTCTCGTAAGTGGGCTAAAAACAAAATATTTGGATCTAGTTTTAACAAACGGTTCTTATTTGTGGTTTAAAAACAAAATAGTTTGATCTAATTTTAACAAACAGTTGTAATTTGTGGGCCAAGAACAAAGTATTTTAATCTAAAGCTGACAATAATCTCGCCACCCAGTGGCACAGTGGTCTGTTTGCGGACTTATATTGATAGGAACCACGTTTCGATACTTGTGGTGGGCAGAACACAGATAGCCCTAAACAGAAGTCTTGGCCAGTTTTTACTGTTATTACTACTACACTAACAAGTTTTCAGGATATCATGTGTTATTGTTACTAATGCTTCGCTATAGAAAGACAACAATATGTTAGATTGTGAACAAGTTCTGGTCATGCGAATTAATTTTTAAAATAGGACATGTTAAGTAATTATACAAAATCTATTTTTGCTTCGGCGCGTAGCTAAACAATGAGTTATCTGTGACGGTCCAATATAGGAATCGAATCCTGAATTTTAGCACTGTAGGACCTGAAGCTAACGGCTGAGCAAACTGGATATGGGGAACATACATTACCCACATAGAGAAAAAAAACACGGTTTCGAGTGATAAATAGTTTATATAAATATATGATATTATCAAGCGATTTACTCAGACAAAGCATTGTGATTTGACCTTCAAGGAAAAAGGCAAACATTTTAAGACTTTCGAAAATAATGATTTTTAAAACTAAGAAACCTTTGTCTGAGTAAGTAATAAAACGACGTGAAATCAGTTATTTGTATTGTTATCGCTTTTAATAACATATTTATAAGCAGGTCAGTTGGCTGTTATTCTGTGGTACTGAGGTAATCCTAAATATATCTATCATACTTCCTAGGTAAGCCAGAAGAAGGAATTTTCACCTATTAGACGAGAATCGTGTATCTAGATAAACTTAACACACGTTTCACGTGTTGGACAAACACGTGTTCTTCTTATCTGAACGATCTACAAAAAAGTAAAAAATTATGTGCAGTTCCGTATTTTATGGCACAAACTATACAGCACTTTCACTGGCTTGGTGGTAAATCTGAAAGCTTATAAAGATTAAGATACACTTGATGGACACAGCACAGATCTTACCCATTTCGTAGGTTTGCGCTTAACAACAAACGAGTAGAATGTACCATCTGAATCAAACCCCAGATTTTAGCTGCGCAAGTCTGAAACTTACTGCAGATCCATCTAGGTTTCACGTGTAAAACACTTAAGTAACGAGTTGTCTAAAAATGGGTTGATACTTTAAGATATTCGCTCAAAAATTCACTGACTGAAAAGAGGCGAGCACGATCCATTGGCTAGTATGCCGTACTATGGATCCGAGGTTCATACCCCATCACCGCTCGTTTCGAACTTGGGGGCCGTAAGTTTGTGATCAAACCTCACTATTGGACTTGGCGGTAGGTGGTGTTGATTAGCTGCCCTCCCTCTAGTCTGTCACTTCAAAATTAAGGACGACTGACGCAGATGCACTTCGAGCGAACAAAATCTGTAAATACATCAGCAGATAAGTCAGTTAAAGTATTTTAGGTTAATAGATGAATTTATTTATTGAGAATTCGGATAGGATTTTAGACAATGATGTGAGATATATGATCAAATTCCATATTATAGAATAAACTTGAATAAACAGTGAAATAAATAATAACATGAAACAATTATCTTAGGTTAAGAGAGTTTTAGTTTGTTTATTTATTGTTAAGCAGAAAACTCTATGATGAGCTATCTTTGCTGTGTCAAACACGAATATTGATGCAATATTTTTGGCTTTATGCGTTCAGAGACCTTCCGCTGAGCCACTTGGTGTGGGGAAATTTTAAAGATAATTGGCTCAGAGTATGTCAGCCATTTCCGTGAGCAAACTCAAATGAAATAATAAATGTATTATTCGTCTGTGGTGTGTGTATTTATGTTTGCTTATTTGTAGTTAAACACAAGGACACACAATGAGCTAGCTGTTTCGTGTTCGTTTGGGGTAATGAAACCTGTGTTTAGCGTTACAAGTCAGTAGACTTCCTGCTGCGCTACTGGTCATGTATCTGTTCATTTTTCTGTTTATTCTACAACGTGGGCGTCGGCTTTCTTTATTCGTTAGCTGAGATTCACTTGATGGTGTGAATAGCCATTTAATCTATCAAATAGGATGAGAGGTTACCGAAAAACGGTTTGTGAACAATTTGGTCTTTCAACCTGAGACAAAATAGGGAGTCTCAAGTGTTGCGTGAACAAAGAAGCTTATGTCATATGTTAGCGTTAATTAAAGATTTAACAATTTGAAAATAAATTAATGAGCTGCTTAAAACAACATAATAGCTTCTGGCTTGGAGTTTGAAATAAAAATTGGTGGCTTTAAACTTAAGCCTCGTTATGCACTAAATTTCCAAGAGCACTCAAAAGAAGACAAAACAATGTATTTGACTAACCTGCATATGTCCTCGAGTCTGGCTTAGGACACGGAATACTCAAGAGAAATTGAGGCGTTTCTTATAATGGCATACATGCGAACTTAATATAACGATTTACGTATTTCTAAGACAGATGGCTTGGCATGGCCAGGTGGTTAAGGCGCTAGACTCGTAATCTGAGGGTCGCGGGTACGAATCCCCGTCTCACCAAATATTCCGTGGAGTCTTTATAATACGGCGATAAATCCCACTATTCGTTGAAAAAAAGAGTAGTCCAAGAGTTAGCGGTGGATGGTAATGACTAGTTGCCTTCCCTCTATCCTTATGTTGCTAAATTAGGGACGGCTGGCGCAGATAGCTCTTGTGTAGCTTTGCGCGAAATTCGAAATAAAAAACAAACAAACTAAGGATTGATTTGATCTAGTGTTTCTCAACCTCTACTCCGATATAATCACCATGTTTGTTCCTTATGTCTACCTTATAACCACCTTACCATTGCGTGGAATTCTATAAGAACAAACAAATAGAAACTGGTATACTATTCATGTGCGAATCACATAACGTTTGTTGTACCTACGATTTAATGGTCCGTGGCTGTTTAGGAAGGCAGTTAACCGGCCTCCAATATCGAAAAGTTCAAGAGACGTTGATTCAAACTAATTTGTATCTGGTCACCCCTTAAGTAATGTCCGATTATAGGTTCAGAAAAAGAATTTCAAACGTTTTTAATGTTATTTGATCAGTAATGTATTATTGATTACTTCCTGCCAATGATACACAAGCTTCTGAATGCCACTTTAAAATTTTTGAGATTTGGAGGAAAAGAATGTAGAGAGGGTAGTTTTGACATCTTCATGTGTTCCAAGCTCTTTTCCATCAATATAATTCTGCAAACTTCGGAATAGATGATAATCAGATGGGGCAAAGTCTGGAGAATAAGGAGGATGTGGAAGTTTTTTCCAGTCTTGCTCTTCAACTTTGCAGATGTGATCCTTGCTGTATGGGGCTGTGTATTATCTTGGTGTAACACAACATCTTTATGACTGATCATGGTAGGCCTATTTTCTTTCAGTGCAACATTCAAGCACTCTAACTCTTGACAACAGAAGTCTGATGTAATCGTTACATTGAGTGGTAGCAACTCAAAGTGGATCACACCAACAATATCACATCAAATGCTTAACAAGACTTTCCTAGGATGGAGGTCCATTTTTGCTTGTTCTTTAACCACTTCATCTACACTGTGCCATTTGTCTGCAGTGCTTAACATTCTTATAAAATATCCATTTTTTCATCTCCATTTACTAACCTGTTCAAAAAAGGTGAGTTACGTTCACAAGAATGCAGAGAAGTGCAAATATCCACTCTTGCTCTGAGGTTGACTTCTGTCAAATTATGGAGGACCAATTTTACCAGTTTTGACACCTTTCCAAGCTGTTGCAGATGACGGTGAACTGTTAAATGGGTTGAATTAAGCTTCTGTACTTGTTCTTCAACTGTTAGAGCCCAATCTTTATCAAGTGCAACCAGCAGAGCAAGTCATCATTAAATTCAACATAACGACCCAAACGTATCGCATCACCTGATTTGAACTTCTAAAACCACCTTCGACATTTTCTTTCACTGAAAACCTCCACACTATACACACCTTGAATGTTTCGTGTAATTTCTGCTGCACTATTGCATTTTTTAAACTCATAAAGTATCAGATGCCTAATGTGCTCCTCAGACACATCCATCTTTATAAGGGTTTATTTGATTAATGATCTGAAAAAGTGGAGTTTGGTTAATTTCTTTCATATGTATGAACATTTTTATACACGTCCTACTACATATTTTAGTTATTAAAGCCTTCTATAAAGACAGAAATGATCATGCACTGTCTGTATTAAATTTTTGGACGTTACTTACGGGATAATTTGATATTTATTAATAAATTCAAGAAAACAACATATGAGCAGACGAAAAATGATGGTGTGAAAACAGACCTTTTTATTTTTTGTTTTTGAATTTCGCGCAAAGCTGCACAAGGACTATCTGCGCTAGCTGTCCCTAATTTAGCAGTGGAAGACTAGAGAGAAGGCAGCTAGTCATCATCACCCCTCGCCAACTCTTGGGCTACTATTTTACCAACGAAAAATGGGATTGTCCGTAACATTATAACGGTCCCACGGATGAAAAGGTGAACATGTTTGGGTTGACGGGGATTCGTACCCGCGACTCTCAGATAAAAAGTCCAGTGCCTTAACCATCTGGCCATGCCGTGCCACTACGACAAAAATTAAAAGCTATAGTTGTTGGACTACACTGATCCAACATGTGAATAATCTCGCTACCAATGGTGTTTAAGCCCGAAATTCCATTAATGTCTCAAAATATTTCCTCTGCTTTGGGAAAATTAGGTTGGTTAACCATAGTTTCATATAATAGACTATTAATGCAAAATAATCTTAATTACGAATAAAATTTGACAATAACAATATTATCAAACTATACTAAATACGACAGTCCATAATATTTATTCATGAAAAAACTTTAAAAATGGGAGTTTGTTATTATTGGTGGTTTAAGAGTAATTGAATTGTTGCTCACATATTAGCTCTGTTTTCTTCTTTTCACGTGAATATGAACTGTTTTAGAAAAGCCGAAAATGAAGATAATTTCTTGTTTGTTTGTTTTTAATTTTTCGTAAAACAACATGAGAGATATCTGCGCTAGCCATACCTAAATCAGCAGTGTAAGTTTAGAGGCAAGGCAATTAGTTATCACCACCCACTGTCAACTCTTCAACTACTCTTTTACCAACGAATAGTGGGATTGACCATCACTTTATAACGCCCTCACAACTGAAAGGGCGAGCAAGTTTGGTGCGACAGGGATTCGAACCCTCAACCCTCGGATTACGAGTCGAACATCTTAACCACCTGTCCATGCCGGGCCTGCCCTTTTAATTCTATCAAGTTTAGTGGAACAGCGGGCTTCCTTGTTCAAGGGTAAACATAAATTTATGACGTTCTTTTTTTCTGTAATATATATATTATCCGTTAATTATTCACAATTAACATATCAGTTGAATACTGAAATCTTCTAAATATTTGTGATTTAATTGAAAAATCGCCATCTTATACCACTGTGAAAATGTTTTGTTTTGTTTTTATCGTAAAACTATTCGGACTTTTTTTTTATCTTCCATTGATGTTACTCAGTATATTTATATATATTTACATGTATTATTTGATAACGTGTTAATTGATTCATTGTCCTATCTCCTACTTCAATTGTCAATTTCAACTGCCAAAACTTGTCCTGTCTTTATTATATCGAACTGCTAATTTCTCCCTTTTGGCACTATTTATTACTACACACAGTTGACCTGACATCTGTTGGAAGAAATAATTACAACTAAAATCTTATTTCTAGTTTTTTTATTCCAACTACATCTTATGAGTTATATAATACAATATAAGTAACCAAGTTTTATGAAATCTCAAAAGAACAAAAACGGAATAAGTATTTCGTATAAATGACACGTAGGTCTTGACGTAAGAGAAAGTTTTACTTCTTGTTGATCGATCTATTTCATGGATCATATAAATGCAACTTCATAAAATTAAATTATTCTATTTCCTCTAAACTGACGGGCCCGGTATGGCCAGGTGGGTTAAGGTGTTCGACTCATAATCTGAGGGTCGCGGGTTCGAATCCCCGTGGCACCAAACATGCTCGCCCTTTTAGCCGTGGGGGCGTAATAATGTGACGATCAATCCCACTATTAGCTGGTAAAAGAGTAGCCCAAAAGTTGGCGGTGGGTGGTGATGACTGACTTCCTTCCCTCTAGTCTTACACTGCTAAATTATGAACGGCTAAAGCAAATAGCACTCGTGTAGGTTTGCGCGAAATTCAAAACAAACAATCCTCCAAACTGGCTTCATAGAACAACAATAACTAAAAAAATTATAACACTGGACAGTCATGAGAAACGCGTAACTTTCTATTAGATTACTTAAAAAGCCAAATATAAATGTGAGTAACATGGGACATAACACAATATGTAACAATCATTTTGTACAGATCACAATACATTAGCGTGACATAATTCGTGATAACGAAAAACCCACTTGAAAAAAGAATCTATTTCAGGACAGTTGACATGAATATCAATACTATTCACACATTATTAGTATTATGTTAACCCCATACTAGCCGTCCTGAACTACATTAACGTAACAGTGATGTGCCACATGTCCCTCACTAGGACAACAATAAGTTTATGTACTTACAACCCTAAAATCAGGGGTTCATTTTCCCTCAGTAAACACAGTGGCTTTCCTATAAGAAAAACACACGCATTCACTACACAATATATTATGTAACAAGACAATCACCCGGTACATTATACAACAAGTAATACATAAAATTAATAATTATCTACTACGTATCACAGCACATTAACTCTAAAACAACATCCATCATCATATGTTGCTGCTACTTAAAACATTCCAATTGTTTAAGGGTTAACGTATCTGCTACATTACAAAACATAACAGGGTACTATGTTTATATTAATATAACCTTACCATTCAAATAAATATAAGCACATAGATTATATATAGGTAAGTTAAACTGGTTAGACAAAGTTCGGTTGGGCTAAATTAACGAGACCCAAAAGTTAGTGTAAACTAAGTTAGTTAGGTAAAACAAGGAGAAGATGGAGGTATAAACTAGATCAGGTGAGGTGAAGTTAATTTGTACCAGGTTATGATAAACGTAATTCGTTCTCTGTACACTATGATACGTACAGTATCAATCATCTAGTACACTTCACAAAACGGTAAAGAGACAATCACCCGGTAGATAACACAACTCTAGGAAGAGAAATCTCTGTATAGAAACATCTGTGTGCAAGTGGGACGTTTACACAGTACTTTTTGTGTGCTTTTAAATAACAAGCTAAAGAACTCTGTGTTGTGCTCACTGGAAAGATCAAACCTCAAATTTAAGGACTATACGCCCACAAGTTTACCTCTGAATTACCCAAAAGGAGTGTAGATTGTATTACCGTAAACACTGCTTTTTCAATTCTTTTTTTCTTTTTAATTTTTTCATTTAAAATAAAAATAATGTTTTGCTATGTACATCCCACACTGAGTAGTAAAACTAGTCCTAGCTTGTTTAAAATGAAGACACATCGTAAAAAATATTCCAAAAATTCTACAACACATGTTTAAGATTTCCTAAACGTGAAACATGTTAGTGTTAAACATTCTTTACAAGTATAAGAGTTTCATTTGTTTGTTTTACATTTCGCGTAAAGCTACACGAGGGCTATCTGCGCTAGCCATTCCTAATTTAGCAGTGTAAGACTAGACGGAAGGCAGCTAGTCATCACCACTCACCGCCAACTATTGGGCTACTCTTTTACCAGCTAATAGTGGGGTTCACCGTCACATTATAATGTTCCCACGGCTGAAATAGCGAGTAGGTTTGGTGGGACGAGGATTCGAACCCGTGACCCTCGGATTACGAGTCGAACGCCTTAACCCACCTGACCATGCCGGCCTTTTTACAAAGATAAGCTAACAGGAATAGTGACATAAATAAAGGTGTTGTTGCTGTTTTGAATTAAGCACAAAGCTACACAATCGGCTACCTGTGCTCTGCCCACCACTGATATATGAAAACCCAGTTTTTAGCGTTGTAAGTCCACAGACATACCGCTGAGCCACTGGGGTCATAAAGGTGTCGTCAGAAACAACGATCAAATTTTTAAAAATATCTTTAATATTAAAATAGCAATACATGTAAAATTAAAAAAATAATCCAGACAGAAGTGATCGTTTTCCTGTTGTTTTTTTCGCGTGTCTGTTAAAAACACACAAATATAAAAGAAGTTATGTATGTATATATATATGTGCTATTGCTGTTTTACAATGAGTTGGTTATCTGGGTCTTCGGGTTTTACATGATATACATATAAATATATATGCATTATTAGTGCAGTACGATAAATCCTATGGACTTATATACATATAAATAAACATGTATTATTACATGTTATTACTGGATTATCTGGGTCTTAGGATTTTATATTATAAAATTTATATATACATATATGTGTGTGTTATTACTACTGGCGTAGGATGGATTATCTTGATCCTAAAATTTTATGTATATATAAAGATATATATATATATTGCATGATGGGTTATCTGTATAGTAAATATGGGTGGATAGACTTGCGTTATATCTGTTGTATTTTCTTTGAAACAGAATTTATACCTTTAATAATTACACAAATGTATATGTTTTCGTTCAAAGCCTCTGGTGTTTTCAATTATATTTCTTCATACTTGTAGATTTTAAACAAGACTCTTCGAAAATAATTCGTTCAGAATGCCATGTTTGTAATTCGTTAAAATCTCTGACGTGTATTTGTTTGTTTGTTTCTTTAATTTCGCACAAAGCAACTCGAGGGCTATCTGTGCTAGCCGTCCCTAATTTAGCAATGTAAGACTAAAGGGAAGACAGCTAGTCATCACCACCTACCGCCAACTCTTGGGCTACTCTTTTACCCACGAATAGTGGGATTGACCGTCACATTATAACGCCCCCACAGCTGAAAGGGCGAGCATGTTTGGCGTGACCGGGATGTGAACTCGCGACTCTCAGATTACGAATCGCATACCTTACGAACACGCTTGGCCATGCCGGGGTCTTTGACGTGTAAAAATAAACATATAGACTCTCAGTGTTTCAAATATTCTACAACAATAGATCCACATATCACGTATGTAATTTCTCTACACCCTTGTGTAAAGTGAAGATCGTATCTGTGGTTTTATATCTATCTATAATGGCGGTTTATTTATTCATTGAAATCTGAAAGCCATGTTTTTGTGATTTGCTTTGTTATTTCTGTAATAGGAAAATGGAAAATAGTGTTTCACTGACCTTATATGTTTTTGCAATAACGATAGAAAAAATTCAGTACCTCTATGGGTAATTTATATATTTATGTAATATTAAGGCCTAATCTCTGTTAGTTATGTCTTTGTTATTTGAATGTTGTAAATCTGTGATTTGTTTCTAGCTTTCTATAACATTAAGGACTCATTTCTATCATTTATACCTTTTTGTAAGAGTAAGCGTAATTTCTGTCAGTAACTCATACTTTTATGTAATTTTAGGCTTAATTTCTGTCCTTTTTTGTACTTTTCAACAGTATTAAAGCCTAATATTTGTCACTTATACCTTTCTGTGATATTAAGGCATAATTTCTGTCATTTATTTATACTGTTTATACTTTATATTTATTATATATTATTTATATTAAATACTTTATATTTATACTGCCTTTGCATAAATTAAGGCCTAATTTCTAGCATTTATACCTTTCTGTAAGATTAAGGCTTAATTTCCGTCAGTGATTTATATTTTTATGTGATATTAAGGCTTAATTTCTGTCCTTTATTTATACTTTTCAACAGTATTAAGGCCTAATCTCTGTCACTTATACTATCCTGCAATACTAAGGCTTAATTTATGCCATTTATTTATAATTTTCCGTGATATTAAGGAAAAATTTCTGTAATGTATTTATGCCTTTGACTTGTATGAAAGTTTTAAATCTGTTACTTATTTATACCTTTATATAACACAAATGTCGTATCTTTGGAATTTCTGTAATTCTTGCTATAGCATAACCTATCTTACACAATTATATTTTTCTGCAATACAGTGGCATCTCTCCACTTACGTGTTGTACGCATACTGTATATTTTGTCTTGCAATGTTTTGAACTCTATTATACAGAGTACAAATAAATATATGTATATACGTGTGTGCATGAGCGTGTTTGTACGTGTTAGACTCCTTATGTTCAAGTCTTGCAGTCTTATAAACTCTTGAGCAGCCTTTCTGTAATCAATCAATATAGATTAAAAAGACGGCTATTAATCATCATAACCATCTGATCACTATTCTAGCCCCGGAAACTCCCTCCCGAGGTGCTCCCAGCTGAGATCCATAGTAATTACAACCAGAAATAACTGAGTGTTGACTTTGTATTAAAATCTCAAAAGATGTACCTTCAGGCAGCTGGAGCACTTCTCTTGGTGAATTTTCGAGTTTTTCAAATTCTCGCTTCGAGGTAACTAAAGTGAATATTTGGTACGCCCGCTACGCATGTCAAAACAACGACATCATAAAACAGTAACTTCATTTTCACGATGAATTCAGGTTTTCACTTTTCATAATATTGAGGCTTAATTATCTAATACTTATTTATCCTTTTCTGTCATATTAAGGATTAATTTCTGTCTTGTATGTTTCTGCAGTGTTAAGTGCCAATCTCCATCAGTCATACCTTTCTGTATTACTAGGCTTAATTTCTGTTATATGAACGCTGTAAACCTGAGACTTATTTCTACCTTTCTGTAATATTAAGGCTTAATCCCTGTTATTTGTTTATACTTTTATGTAATATTGAGGCCTGAGCTCTGTCAGTCATTTATGCCTTTGTTATATGAACGTTGTAAATCTAAGACTTATTTATGCCTTTCAGCTATATAAAGGTTTCAGGTTTGCACTTACTGCGAGGAAGTCGAATTTCGACAAAATTAAAATCTGATATCTTCGTTACTGTGATTCGTTTTGAAGGAACTATTTGGGTTAAGTTTCTTAATGCGTATAAATATGAACGAATGTCGTTAAAATGATCCGACCCGGACAAACTATTGTAATTTATTGATTGCTGCATGGCATTATGCGTCTTTAGATAACAGTAGAAATCACAAGGCTTACCCAAAGATTCTTCATTTACGTCACTTTTCAAATCATTATCACGCTCTTGTCTCTCCTCCCCGAGCGATGCACTAGTCCCCACATTTTCTCCACTATCACCTTGTTCAGTTTCCCGGTGGTTTACCCTCGGGCTAGCCGGGGAATCGGATGTGCCTTGGTCCAGATGGTGAAAGACAAATTTCGACTTTTGTGTCGGGTGCTGTTCTCCCGGGACTGTCGAGAAACTGTTCTGTCCAAATCGGACCACTGACAACGTAGAAGGGCGACTCTCGCGGCTTCGTGGGTCAGCCGCAATCAGTCTGTCGACGACCGGCGGATTCTGATGACTTGCGGGCTGTTCGGAGGTTCTCCCCCGTCGGAAAGTCTTTTCTAATTTGTTTGCTTCTGAACCGAAACCGGAAAAGTCGCGAACAACGGAATTAGAAACCGTGGAAGCTCCGGGGCCAGTCAGGATGCTGGAAATCGAGAAGGAATTGATGGCAGATACTCGGGTTTGATTCATGACAGTAAGTCGCAGGCCGTGATCCCGAACAGGAATAAGAAACCAGAAAAGCAACACTAAAGCCTAAAGTTTAAATCAGAAATCTCTTCTTCTGCCAAGAATGTCTTTGTAAGTAAGCCTTGTTAGCAACGTAAACACGCTGGTATAGACAAGATGAGTGAAATGTAATATTTAACGAAACCACTTCACGGTCCCCCACTCTAGTTTGAGTCGGCCCTATGCGGTTCACGTGATGTCCGATTGCTTAGTGTCCAGCCCACCAAGAAGGCGGAGACACGACTTTCTTCTGCCACAGTGATACCGTGACCGAAATGGTCCCCGAACTAGCAACTCGCGCGCGTCTCTAAAAACACTTGATTGCTCGTTAGAAGAGTACTTCGGTAAGGGGAGGACAGAAGATAGAAGACAATGATAAGAACTGGTAACTTCTTCTGAATCCCTAAACAGTAGCGATGACCAAAATTTCTTTCGCATCAATACACGTAAAGAAAAATAACAAAACATTGCCTTAGCGAATTGTTAACGTCTTACGACCAGTTCTATAAGAGAATATGTATATATTTCGTTCTGGACCAGTAACATATCTTTATTTTTCAGTCTTATATCCTGAGGTCAAAATAAAATCTCAGAGGGGAATCAATGAGCATACAACGCTAAAAACTGGGTTTTGATACCTCAGGTAAATCCTTGTGTAACTTTGCGCTTGCCAACAAATAAATACTTTGAATAAATTAATTAGTAATAAAGGTTTATAATGTTAAAAACATCGTATTCCGTTTGCGTCTATTTCATTTATGTGATATAATCTGATTTTCCAGATTAACATTTTTGTTCCCAATAAATTGTTGTTTGTTTGTTTTCAATATCGCGCAAAGCAACACGAGGGCTATATGCGCTATCCGTCCCAAATTCTGCAATGTAAGACTAGAGAAAAGATAGATAGTCATCATCACCCACCGCCAACTGTTGAGCTAGTCTTTTACCAATGAATAGTGGGATTGACAGTAACATTATAAACCCCCCACAGCTTAAAGGGCGAGCATTTTTGGTGTGACGGAGATTCGTACCCGCGACCCTCGGATTGCGAGTCGAGTGCTTTAACCACCTGACTATGACGTGTCGATGAATTGTTGTTGTTTTTAGATATTTTATGATTAGAAAGCATGTTCAAAGCGAGAACAGTCAATTTGTTGTCGTTAATTTACTTTATATTGGTAAATCAACAACAAAAGATTCTTAAGGTGCTCGACTCGCAGACTGCGAGTTGTGAGTTCGAATCTCGCCTCACTGAACATGTGCTCTCGCTCTTTCAGCCATGCTGATTATAATATCACGGGCACTTCCACTATTCGTTAGTAAAAACGTAGCCCACAAGACGGTTTTGCTGGCTGCCTTCCTTCTAATATATGAGTTCTTAACTGGGTACGCCTGGTGCAGATAGCTCTCGAGTACCTTTGCGTGAAATTAAACAAACAACAATCGTGTATGGTTGAAGCATTCAGTGTGCTTTCTACATCAAATATAGCTATTTGTTAAGTCCTTAATAACATTAATATCCCTTGGTGGCTCAGCTGTAAATCTCAGGGCTAACAATCCCAAAACTCAGGTTTCGATGCCAGCGGTGGGCATGGCACAAATAGTCCATTGTAATAAGGAAATGATAATATTAGTTTTATATATGAATATATTTTTTGCAGTCAAGGCCTAACATTTAGCGGACCTTCACTGTAAATAGGAGAATTTAAAGTTCTTGTTCTATTACCACAAAAATTAGGTTCTTACTTTGGAATCGTGGGTGTCTGATAGCAGTGACTGTTAAATCCACTATTCAGCCACATAAGAGTATTATTACGTTTAACACATGATTTAATCCTTATATAAACACTATACAATTACAGTCATGTGTTCTGTATATATACAGTCACATGTTCTATACATGTTTAAGAGTCACATGTTCGATATATATATATATATATATATATTCATCTGTTCCATGGGTGTATATATGTATAAAGATATACATTCTTTGAATGTTTTGGCTCAGTTAATCTAAGTACCTAATTTTTGAAGGGGTTCACTTTAACAGTTCTACCAGTTATAACTAGTTACGAAGGACTTCAGTTTATTACAACCTAGTTACGAGTGTTTTTAAGTGTTTTTTATCATTCAGTTACAACTGATTGTTAAGAATTTATCACAAAATTTCATAATAAGCTATCAGTTTTCTGTCTACCACTGGAATCGAAACACGGTTTCTAGAGGTGTAAATCTGCAGATATACCATTGTGCTACTGGGGAGGGGCAGTTAGTTTAAGAGGTTTTACTTAAAGTGTTCTGTTATTAGTTAGTTATGATGGGTCTCACTTTATGTGTTTTGTTATTAGTTAGTTATGGTGGGTCTCACTTTATGTGTTCTATTATTAGTTAGTTACGTTGCGTTTCACTTTATGTGTTTTGTTATTAGTTAGTTATGATGGGTCTCACTTTATGTGTTCTGTTATTAGTTGGTTGTGATGAGTCTCACTTTATGTGTTCTGTTATTAGTTAGTTATGATGGGTCTCACTTTATGTGTTCTGTTATAAGTTATGAGGGGTTTCAATTCAAAATATTTTGCTATTAGTCAGCTATGAGGATTTTCACTTAAAGAGTTCTATTATTAGTCAGTTATGAGGGGTTTCATTTAAAAATGTTGTTATTAGTCAGTTATGACGGGTTTCACTTTAAAATGTTTTGTTATTAGTTAATTGTTACACGTATTACAAGAGTCAAGTGGTTGTATTATTGACTTCTGTGACAATTCAATAAATTTTATAAGAAAATTCACGTGATGTCTTCAACTAATTCTTTCAAAATTTCTTCTTGCAAAACAATTGTGTTTCAAGTACTCTTAGCAGCTTCTGTTGTTTTTTTCTAATATCTTCAATAAAAATCAAATCCAATCTGTGCTGAGACAAGCTTTTACCAACCTAGTTTGTTCTTCAACAATATTTGTTTATTATCAGTGTCAAAGTTTATGTTTCCCATATATTTATATGCTGTTCAGTTATTGCCAGGCTTTGTTTAGCTAAGCAGTTTAAATGTACTAAGGTCCAGTTCAAATCTAAATATTTTAAGATTGATTCGTACTAATAGCCCTGAGTGTTATTGTTATTATTTCAGTTCTAGTCTTTTATATGCAAAAACGGCTCGTTTGGGTTTAGAAAATAATTTAAATAGAAGAGCGAACAACGTTCTAGTCCGTATGTTGAGCTCTATTGTACTATTTTGAGTCTCGTACGATTAACCATTCCTTAAACCATATGTTTAGTTGTATCTTAACCTTTATCATATCAACTGGTCTTCAACTGTAAAATCTGTGCACTTGCTCCAAACAACAGTAAGTAACATAATCAAGAAGAATTTCCCTCTGGAGAACAACACAAGTTACTGTTTTCGCAATGTATTAGCTAAAATATCACATATTTCAATCAACTGGATAAGGAAAACAATATTCACGCTATTTCATATGCATTTAGTTGCAATCTCATTTTTGAAACTGTCATTGGAAGACCGTCGTCTTCCTAAACTGGATGGATTATGGAACGCAGCAAGGTGGAGGGGTTTGCTCTGAACATGATAGCTTTGTGATAGAGTCTTTTGCAATAAAAGTGTACTGCAAAAGTAGTGTTAAGATAAACATACGTCAGTTAAAGCATGATAAGACGTGGTGAAATGGGCTGTAATGGCATGGCGAGACTCCAAAATGATTTTAATATAACCTATCTAGCCTCGGTATACCAGATAAACGGAACAATAAATATAGTCTCCAGTGTAACAAACAGAATGGGTTTCACAAGATAAGCAACCTGACTGTCAGGGTAACATTTTCCAGGTCCTCATCTTGGTTTGCCACAGTTAACCCTGAAAAGGATTGTTTACGATATTTTGGTTTAATAATTACCGATTACCAAACTACATTTATTTATCTTTAAAATGTTTAATATACAGTTTATTTCTTTTGTAGATCCACACTGTTTATGGATTTAAATGTACGATTTGTCAAAAAGAAAGAAAAAATGTATTTCTGTTGTCGTTATTGAGTCAGACTTTATACATATATTATCATATTGTTTTCATTAATCTAATTATTAACTTAATTTAAAATGGTTTTTCTGTTTAATCTTTCACTGGCTATTGTTCTTTATTTCT
Organism: Carcinoscorpius rotundicauda; assembly: GCA_011833715.1. Lineage (NCBI taxonomy): Eukaryota > Metazoa > Arthropoda > Merostomata > Xiphosura > Limulidae > Carcinoscorpius > Carcinoscorpius rotundicauda. The sequence goes on along the minus strand of CM022391.1, from coordinate 130,609,092 downwards.
ATTATCTGCTTTAGCTATGATTTGTGTAAATGGTTATCTGGAGAAGGTCACTCTATTCATGGTTATTGTTCTTTATTTCTCGTATCTATTTTAGAAATGGTTCGTGTAAATGGTCTTCGGGGAAGAAGGTCGCTTTATTCCTGGTTATTGTTCTTTATTTCTCATATCTGTTTTAGCTATGATTCGTGTAAATGGTCATCCGGGGAAGGTCACTCTATTTCTGGTTATTGTTCTCTGTTTCTGTTTTAGCTATGATTTGTGTAAATCGTGGGCTGGAGCGTGTCATTCTTATTTGAAATTAATTAAAGTTGGGGGAGACTACTCGAATGTTGTAGTTTTATCCATCCACAATTTCTACACCAAGAACATGCTAGTTTTCAATATCAGTCGCTGCATTCTGACATTAAACCTTAGAGACAGGTGTTTTAAAAACCCTTACTTTAGTAACATCGTTCTTTAATCTGATTTTCTGTGTTCCATATTTCACACCACCACTCTGGGTCTTCATTCTTTAGTCCCACATCAATTTTCTTTCTTGTGTCTTGTATCGTCCATAAAATCCAGTCAGGGCTGGTATGTGTATTTTGGCTATCTATTTTTGTGTTCAATCAAAATGATACATTTATACAGTCTATTACTGACTTTTAATATACATTTTTTATACTTTTATATATACTCTGTGTAATTAATTAAGCACAAAGCAAGATAATGTACAATCTGTGTTGCTCCCACCATGGGTATCAAAGCCCGGTTTCAGTGATACAACCCTTCAACCTTTGAAATGGAGAAGCTATTATCGTTTAATAGACCTTGTTCTGAGGAGTTGATTTGGATCTGTGTTTTAATCACTCACATCATTTAATTGTAATTCTTTCAAAGTAAATTTCTGAATTACTAGCTTCCATTAGTTATAAATGTGTCATTTTTTACTATCCAGGAATTCATAACAGCTTAGCATACCTGAATTCCAACATGACCAACATGTCTCACTTGATTTATTAAAAGGAAATAATATATTGGCACTTTCCTTGTTGTCGTCATGCTTCCTATTATCACTTTAATCAGGCGTAGGGCTACATGTTCACATGTTCCATTGTGTATCATTACACTTAGCAACAAGAGAGGAACTGAAGTTTGCATAACATGCTTTTCAATCACACTCTCCAGTACGAAAAATTTATAATACTAAATTAATTACCGTAAATGCTCCGGAATTCTGAAACAATTGTTGTTGTTTCTTATTCACTGAATAACACACACAAACAGGTGTATATATAAGACAAGCTCAATCTGTGATTAGGATCAGATCACCTAATACTTGGGGTACAAGACTTTGGATCGAAGTGGTCATGATTCAAGTACCCAATGTGACACAAAACACACTGAATTTTTATCTGTAAGCGCGTTATAAAAGTGACAGTCAATTCCACTTTTTGACCAAGAGTATTTGTCTGGACCGCAGATGCTGATCTCTGGTAAGCAGCTCAAAGTGAGGAAAGACTAAATTTGAAGTTTAAGGAACTTCATCTTATAACATGCTGTTTTGGTTGGAAAGAGAAAACATCTTTTAGGATCACTGAAAGGAATAGAACTGAAACAAAAACCTAATACACGTATTCTACGCATTGTGCAGTGGAATAGAATGAGCAGTGTGTGGTGTGAAATATCTGTAAACAAGGAGATATAGACATAACGTAGAAGGGTATAACTTCCTCCTGTTAAACAATAGTTTCTTACGATTGTGACAGAAAAGTCGAAACATTATTTTAGATGTAATAGTCCTAAACTAACTCCTATGTGCGAACTTCCAGTAGTTCTCGTTGTAAAAACAGTCGTATCTTAGCAACTCATCAATGATTTTTCATTTGATAAAGAAGACAACATATAATCAGACGTTTACATACAAAGAAAAGAGTGACTGAATAGTTTTTGTTCTGTCGACAAATCAGTTACAGTAGTTCCAAAAAAGTCTCTTTTACACACATTTAATTTGATGTTTTGTTTTCTTTGTTTTTATTCGCCATTTCAGGAGTTTTGGAAGAGTCTTTTTTACACACATTTAATTTGATGTTGTTTTGTTTTTATTTGTCATTTAAGGAGTTTTGGAAAAGTCTTTTTTATACACATTTAATTTGATATTCTTTGGTTTTTGCTCTTATTTGTCATTTCAGGAGTTTTAAAAAAGTCTTTTTCACACACATTAAATTTGATTTTGTTTCGTTTTTATCTTTGTCATTTCAAAAATTTTGAAAAAGTCTTTTTTACACACATTTAATTTGATAATGTTTGGTTTTCGTTTTTATTTGCTATTTCAGGAGTTCAAAAAAGTCTTTTCTACACCCATTTAACTTGATGTTGTGTCGTTTTTATTTTTGTCATTTCGGAAGTTTTGAAGAAGTGTTTTTTACACACATTTAATTTGATGTTTATTCGTTTTTATTTGTCATTTCAGGAGTTCAAAAAAGTCTTTTTTACACACATTTAATTGCATGTTGTTTGGTTTTCGTATTTATTTGTGATTTCAGGAGTTTTGAAAAAGTCTTGTTTACACACATTTAATTTGATTTTGTTTCGTTTTTATTTGTTATTTTAGAAGTTTTCGAAAGTCTTTTTTACAAACATATACTTTGATATTGTTTTCTTTTATTTGTCATTTTAGAAGTTTTGAAAGTCTTTTTACACACATTTAATTTGATGTTGTTTTGTTTTTGTTTTTATTTCTCATTTTAGGAGTTTTAAAAAGTCCTTTTTACACACATTTCATTTGATGTTGTTTCGTTTTAATTTTTGTCATTTCGGAAGATTTGAAAAAGTCTTTTTTACACACATTTAATTTGATATTGTTTTGTTTTCGTTTTTATTGATCATTTCAGGAGTTTTGAAAAAGTCTTTTTTTAAACACATTTAATTTGATGTTGTTTCGTTTTTATTTGTCATTACAGGAGTTCTAAAAAGTCTTGTTTACGCACATTTAATTTGATGTTGTATGTTTTTTTGTCATTTTAGAAGTTTTTAAATTCTTTTTTACAAACATTTAATTTGATATTGTTTTCTTTTATTTGTAATTTTAAAAGTTTTGAAAGTCTTTTTACACAAATTTAATTTGATGTTGTTTTGTTTCTGTTTTTATTTGTCATTTTAGGAGTTCTGAAAAGTCCTATTTACACACATTTGATTTGATGTTGTTTCGTTTTTCTTTTTGTCATTTGGAAAGTTTTTGAAGTCTTTTTTCACACATTTAATTTGATGTTGTTTTGTTTTCGTTTTTATTTGTCATTTTAGGAGTTTTGAAAAAGTCTTTTTTACACGCATTTTATTTGATAATGTTTGGTTTTCGTTTTTATTTCAGGAGTTTTGAAAAAGTCTTTTATACAGACATTTAATTTGATGTTGTTTCGTTTTCGTTTTTGTTTGTCATTTGACGAGTTTTGAAAAAGTCTTTTCTTCACCCATTTAATTTAATGCTGTTTCGTTTTCGTTTTTATTAGTCATTTAAGGAGTTTTAAAAAAGTCTTTTTTACACACATTAAATTTAATTTTTTTCTTTTTATTTGTCATTTCAGGAGTTTTGAAAATGTCTTTTTACACACATTTAATATGATGTTGTCTCGTTTTTATTTGTTATTTTAGAAGTTTTAAAAAGTCTTTTTTACACACATTTAATTTGATGTTGTTTTGTTTTCGTTTTTATTTGTCATTTTAGGAGTTTTGAAAAAGTCTTTTATACAGACATTTAATTTGATGTTGTTTGGTTATCGTTTTTGTTTGTCACTTGACGAGTTTTGAAAAAGTCTTTTCTTCACCCATTTAATTTAATGCTGTTTCGTTTTCGTTTTTATTAGTCATTTAAGGAGTTTTAAAAAAGTCTTTTTTACACACATTAAATTTAATTTTTTTCTTTTTATTTGTCATTTCAGGAGTTTTGAAAATGTCTTTTTACACACATTTAATATGATGTTGTCTCATTTTTATTTGTTATTTTAGAAGTTTTAAAAAGTCTTTTTTACACACATTTAATTTGATGTTGTTTTGTTTTCGTTTTTATTTGTCATTTTAGGAGTTTTGAAAAAGTCTTTTATACAGACATTTAATTTGATGTTGTTTGGTTATCGTTTTTGTTTGTCATTTGACGAGTTTTGAAAAAGTCTTTTCTTCACCCATTTAATTTAATGCTGTTTCGTTTTCGTTTTTATTTGTCATTTTAGAAGTTATGAAAGTATTTTTTCTAAACATTTAATTTTATGTTGTTTTGTTTTTATTTGTCATTTTAGAAGTTTTGAAAGTCTTTTTTACACACATTTAATTTGATGTTGTTTGGTTTTCGTTTTTATTAGCTATTTTAGGAGTTTTAAAAGTCTTTTTTTACACACATTATTTTGATGTTATTTCGTTTTCATTTTTGTCATTTCTGATGTTTTGAAAAAGTTTTTTCACAAATTTTATTTGATGTTGTGTCGTTTTTATTTGTGATTTTAAAAGTTTTGAAAAAGTCTTTTTTACAAACATTTAATTTGATGTTGTTTGGTTTTCGTTTTTATTTGTCATTTCGGAAGTTTTGAAAAAGTCTTTTATACACACATTTAATTTGATATTGTTTCGTTTTTGTTTTTATTTGTCATTTCAGTGGTTTTGAAAAGTCCTTTTTAATCACTTGATATTTTATGTTGTTTCGTTTTTATTTGTCAATTTAGAAATTTTCAAACTCTTTTTTACACACTGTTATGTATATGTGTAAACGACAACATGTCGTGTTGTGTTTGAATTTTCATTTGTATTATTCATTTTTCCATATTTATATTATTGTTTCGAAGTTTAAACTAATATGTTGTTTTGTTTTCGTTTTTATTTGTCATTTTAGGAGTTTTGAAAAAGTCTTTTTTACACGCATTTTATTTGATAATGTTTGGTTTTCGTTTTTATTTCAGGAGTTTTGAAAAAGTCTTTTATACAGACATTTAATTTGATGTTGTTTGGTTATCGTTTTTGTTTGTCATTTGACGAGTTTTGAAAAAGTCTTTTCTTCACCCATTTAATTTAATGCTGTTTCGTTTTCGTTTTTATTAGTCATTTAAGGAGTTTTGAAAAAGTCTTTTTTACACGCATTTTATTTGATAATGTTTGGTTTTCGTTTTTATTTCAGGAGTTTTGAAAAAGTCTTTTATACAGACATTTAATTTGATGTTGTTTGGTTATCGTTTTTGTTTGTCATTTGACGAGTTTTGAAAAAGTCTTTTCTTCACCCATTTAATTTAATGCTGTTTCGTTTTCGTTTTTATTAGTCATTTAAGGAGTTTTAAAAAAGTCTTTTTTACACACATTAAATTTAATTTTTTTCTTTTTATTTGTCATTTCAGGAGTTTTGAAAATGTCTTTTTACACACATTTAATATGATGTTGTCTCGTTTTTATTTGTTATCTTAGAAGTTTTAAAAAGTCTTTTTTACACACATTTAATTTGATGTTGTTTTGTTTTCGTTTTTATTTGTCATTTTAGGAGTTTTGAAAAAGTCTTTTATACAGACATTTAATTTGATGTTGTTTGGTTATCGTTTTTGTTTGTCATTTGACGAGTTTTGAAAAAGTCTTTTCTTCACCCATTTAATTTAATGCTGTTTCGTTTTCGTTTTTATTAGTCATTTTAGGAGTTTTAAAAGTCTTTTTTTACACACATTATTTTGATGTTATTTCGTTTTCATTTTTGTCATTTCTGATGTTTTGAAAAAGTTTTTTCACAAATTTTATTTGATGTTGTGTCGTTTTTATTTGTGATTTTAAAAGTTTTGAAAAAGTCTTTTTTACAAACATTTAATTTGATGTTGTTTGGTTTTCGTTTTTATTTGTCATTTCGGAAGTTTTGAAAAAGTCTTTTATACACACATTTAATTTGATATTGTTTCGTTTTTGTTTTTATTTGTCATTTCAGTGGTTTTGAAAAGTCCTTTTTAGTCACTTGATATTTTATGTTGTTTCGTTTTTATTTGTCAATTTAGAAATTTTCAAACTCTTTTTTACACACTGTTATGTATATGTGTAAACGACAACATGTCGTGTTGTGTTTGAATTTTCATTTGTATTATTCATTTTTCCATATTTATATTATTGTTTCGAAGTTTAAACTAATATGTTGTTTTGTTTTCGTTTTTATTTGTCATTTTAGGAGTTTTGAAAAAGTCTTTTTTACACGCATTTTATTTGATAATGTTTGGTTTTCGTTTTTATTTCAGGAGTTTTGAAAAAGTCTTTTATACAGACATTTAATTTGATGTTGTTTGGTTATCGTTTTTGTTTGTCATTTGACGAGTTTTGAAAAAGTCTTTTCTTCACCCATTTAATTTAATGCTGTTTCGTTTTCGTTTTTATTAGTCATTTAAGGAGTTTTAAAAAAGTCTTTTTTACACACATTAAATTTAATTTTTTTCTTTTTATTTGTCATTTCAGGAGTTTTGAAAATGTCTTTTTACACACATTTAATATGATGTTGTCTCGTTTTTATTTGTTATTTTAGAAGTTTTAAAAAGTCTTTTTTACACACATTTAATTTGATGTTGTTTTGTTTTCGTTTTTATTTGTCATTTTAGGAGTTTTGAAAAAGTCTTTTATACAGACATTTAATTTGATGTTGTTTGGTTATCGTTTTTGTTTGTCATTTGACGAGTTTTGAAAAAGTCTTTTCTTCACCCATTTAATTTAATGCTGTTTCGTTTTCGTTTTTATTAGTCATTTAAGGAGTTTTAAAAAAGTCTTTTTTACACACATTAAATTTAATTTTTTTTCTTTTTATTTGTCATTTCAGGAGTTTTGAAAATGTCTTTTTACACACATTTAATATGATGTTGTTTCGTTTTTATTTGTTATTTTAGAAGTTTTAAATCTTTTTTACACACATTTAATTTGATGTTGTTTTGTTTTCGTTTTTATTTGTCATTTTAGGAGTTTGAAAAAAGTCTTTTATACAGACATTTAATTTGATGTTATTTCGTATTTATTTGTCATTTTAAAAGTTTTGAAAAAGTCTTCTTTACACACAATAAATTTAATTTTTTTTAGTTTTTATTTTCGTCATTTTGGAAATTTTGAAAAAAAGACTTTTTTACACACATTTAATTTGATGTTGTGTCGTTTTTATTTGTCATTTTAGAAGTTATGAAAGTATTTTTTCTAAACATTTAATTTTATGTTGTTTTGTTTTTATTTGTCATTTTAGAAGGTTTGAAAGTCTTTTTTACACACATTTAATTTGATGTTGTTTCGTTTTTGTTTTTTTTGTCATTTTAGGAGTTTTAAAAAGTCTTTTTTACACACATTTAATTTGATGTTATTTCGTATTTATTTGTCATTTCAGGAGTTCTAAAAAGTCTTTTCTTCACTTATTTAATTGAATGTTGTTTGGTTTTCGTATTTATTTGTTATTTAAGGAGTTTTGAAAAAGTATTGTTTACACACCTTTAATTTGATTTTTTTTTAGTTTTTATTTTGGTTATCGTTTTTGTTTGTCATTTCAGGAGTTTTGAAAAAGTGTTTTTTACACACATTTAATTTTATGTTGTTTCGTTTTTATTAGTCATTTAAGGAGTTTTAAAAAGTCTTTTTTACACACATTAAATTTGATTTTTTTTTTTTAGTTTTTATTTTCGTCATTTCGGAAATTTTGAAAAAAGACTTTTTTACACACATTTAATTTGAAGTTGTGTCGTTTTTATTTGTCATTTTAGAAGTTATGAAAGTATTTTTTCTAAACATTTAATTTTATGTTGTTTTGTTTTTATTTGTCATTTTAGAAGTTTTGAAAGTCTTTTTTACACACATTTAATTTGATGTTGTTTGGTTTTCGTTTTTATTAGCTATTTTAGGAGTTTTAAAAGTCTTTTTTTACACACATTATTTTGATGTTATTTCGTTTTCATTTTTGTCATTTCTGATGTTTTGAAAAAGTTTTTTCACAAATTTTATTTGATGTTGTGTCGTTTTTATTTGTGATTTTAAAAGTTTTGAAAAAGTCTTTTTTACAAACATTTAATTTGATGTTGTTTGGTTTTCGTTTTTATTTGTCATTTCGGAAGTTTTGAAAAAGTCTTTTATACACACATTTAATTTGATATTGTTTCGTTTTTGTTTTTATTTGTCATTTCAGTGGTTTTGAAAAGTCCTTTTTAATCACTTGATATTTTATGTTGTTTCGTTTTTATTTGTCAATTTAGAAATTTTCAAACTCTTTTTTACACACTGTTATGTATATGTGTAAACGACAACATGTCGTGTTGTGTTTGAATTTTCATTTGTATTATTCATTTTTCCATATTTATATTATTGTTTCGAAGTTTAAACTAATATTTTGTTATTTATTTAGGGTAACATTTAGAATTTTCTTGAATTAAGTAGACCAATCATATGTTTGTAAATGAGTGCTGGTGACTTCGTGTCTAGACGTGTAGTCTCGTACAAGAACGGACATGAGCGGATTGCTCTGGAGACCTGTCTTTCGAGGAGTTTAGGCCTACAATATATAAACAGACGAAGATGCAAGAGATTCAGTCATAAGTTTTTATTCGAAAAAAGAAGATAGATTCAGTCATTAGTTTTATTCGAAGAAAAAGAGTGAGATTCAGACATCAGTTTTATTTCAAAAGAAGAGAGTCAGTTATTTGAGAAAGATTAAGTGTTTGCTGTGAATATTCAACTTGGATTTGTGATTGAAGTTAGATCTACGGAAGCTGTGATTTTATTTCGTCAATTTCTACGATACATCTGAATTACTGCTTGTGCTGAGAGACGGCGAATTTATTGAACTGTGAACTGTTTCGGAATTTCTTCGTGGGACCAAATTCACACCCGAGACTGGAATTTGAGACTTTCATTTTAGATCATTATATTAGATACAGGCCAGTACCATTTTGTATTGTGATTAATTTTGAAGTTTGAAACTAGTATTATTTTGTTTTGTAATTAATTTCGAATGTTGTAACTTAATATCTGTCACTGTTATTATATAATTTATGTTATATCTTTTATATTTGTTAATAGTTTAGTGTAATAAATTATACAAGCTGTTATCTGTGTTTTTTCTGTTGCGTTTAGTCTACAAAGAACATAAAACAAAAAATACGTAACACACATTTGATTTGATGTTGTTTTGTTTTCGTTTTTATTTGTCATTTTAAAAGTTTTGAAAATTCTTTTTACACATTTAATTTGATGTTGTTCCCTTTTCGTTTTTATTTGTGATTTGAAAAGTTTTAAAAAGTCTTTTTTACAAACATTTTATTTGATGTTCTTTCGTTTATATTTTTATCTTTTCGGAAGTTTTAAAAAAGTTCTTTTTAGACACATTTAATTTGATGTTGTTTGGTTTTCGTTTTAATTTGTCATTTCAGAAGTTTTGAAAAAGTCTTTTTTACACACATTTAATTTGATGTTGTTTCGTTTTTATATTTCATTTTAGAATTTTAAAAAGTCTTTTGTTACAAACATTTAATTTGATGTTGTTTTGTTTTTATTTTCATTTTAGAAATTTTGAAAGTCTTTTTTACACACATTTAATTTGATGTTGTTTGGTTTTCGTTTTTACTTGTCATATTAGGAGTTTTAAAAGTCTTTTTTACACACATTATTTTGATGTTATTTTGTTTTCATTTTTGTCATTTCTGATGTTTTGAAAAAGTCTTTTTTCACAAATTTAATTTAATGTTGTTTCGTTTTTATTTTTGTCATTTCGGAAGTTTTGGAAAAGTCTTTTTTACACACATTTAATTTGATGTTGTTTTGTTTCCGTTTATTTTGTCATTTCAGGAGTTTTAAAAGTCTTTTCTACACCCATTTAATTTAATGTTGTTTCTTTTTTGTTTTTATTTTTCATTTTAGGAGTTTTAAATGTCTTTTTTACACACATTTAATTTGATGTTGTTTGGTTTTCGTTTTTATTTGTCATTTCAGGAGTTTTGAAAAAGTCTTTTTTACACACATTTAATTTGATGTTGTTTGGTTTTCGTTTTTATTTGTCATTTCAGGAGTTTTGAAAAAGTCTTTTTTACACACATTTAATTTGATGTTGTTTGGTTTTCGTTTTTATTTGAGGAGTTTTGAAAAAGTCTTTTTTACAGACATTTAATTTGATGTTGTTTGGTTATCGTTTTTATTTGTCATTTCAGGAGTTTTGAAAAAGTGTTTTCTACACCCATTTAGTTTAATGTTGTTTAGTTTTCGTTTCTATTTCTTATTTCAGGAGTTTTAAAAAGTCTTTTTTACACACATTAAATTTGATGTTGTTTCGTTTTTCTTTTTGTCATTTCGGAAGTTTTGGAAAAGTCTTTTTTACACACATTTAATTTGATGTTGTTTTGTTTTCGTTTTTATTTTTCATTTCAGGAGTTTTGAAAAAGTCTTTTCTACACCTATTTAATTTAATGTTGTTTCGTTTTTGTTTTTATTTCTCATTTTAGGAGTTTTAAAAGTCTTTTTTACACACATTTAATTTCATGTTGTTTCATTTTTAGTTGTGGTTTTAGAAGTTTAGAAAGTCTTTTGTTAGAAACATTTAATTTGATGTTGTTTTGTTTTTATTGGTCATTTTAGAAATTTTCAAACTTTTTTATACACATTTTATTTGATGTTGTTTGGTTTTCGTTTTTATCTGTAATTTTAGGGGTTTTATAAAGTCTTTTTTACACACATTTAATTTGATGTTTGGTTTTCGTTTTTATTTGTCATTTCAGTAGTTTTGAAAGTCTTTTTTACACACGTTTAATTTGATGTTATTTCGATTTTGTTTTTAATTGTCATTTCAGGAGTTTTGAAAGTCTTTTTTTACACATATTTAATTTGATGTTGTTTTTTTACTATTTGTCATTTTAGAAGTTTTAAAAAGTCTTTTTTACACACATTGAAATTGATGTTGTTTCGTTTTTATTTTTGTCATTTCGGAAATTTTGAAAAATACTTTTTACACACATTTAATTTGATATTGTTTCATTGTTATTTGTCATTTTAGAAGTTTTGAAAGTCTTTTCTACAAACATTTAATTTGATGTTTTTTTCGTTTTTGTTTTTATTTGTCATTTCAGTAGTTTTGAAAAAGCCTTTTTCACACACATTTAATTTGATGTTGTTTCGTTTTGGTTTTTATTGTCATTTCAGGTGTTTAGAAAGAGTTTCTTCTACATTCATTTAATTTGATTTGTTTTGGGTTTATTTGTTTTTTTCTGATGCGATTGGAGTAGCCTTTCTAACATACAGAAACCTTGAAATTCACATGCAAGTGACTGCACAGAAAAGTGTCCTGGCTCATGTCCATTTATTTCAACTGAACCTTGATACACTTACTAAGTTGTGTATTGTATCCAAAGCGTCATTTCGAATCAAGAAAATATCTTTTCAGGTTCTACTGTTTCATAAACAAACGGAATCATTGGTCATACGATCAACACTCGGGTGTGAGTTTATACTGTTTAAATAGGGTTTTTCAATCATAGCTCTGTTTTCTTGGGAAAACCTACAGAAGGTGAGTGAAGAAAGAATGACACCAGTGTACCATTAACGTCACTTCCTCAGCTTTAGGAGACAGCATCTACTGAGAACTTTGTGTACAACACGTGTGATTCTGGTTGTGAGAAGTGTGAAGCAAGAAATAAAGTATATTTATGTTACTATAAACACGCTGACAATTTAGCCAGTGGTTCGATTGACCTTACACGTATCGGAGCCACCTGACGTTTTAGGATTATGTAAATAACACAGCCACTTACGCTCTCACAGCTCAAAGTAAACATGGAGAGCCTTCTCTCAAGCTAACAGCTGACCTTCTTGCCATAAAACAGAGAGGGCTAGCTGCGTGGGGGCACTCGCCGCTATTAACTCTCCGTGTCATCACGATAACGGCAGCGGCAGGCTCCACCCGGGTGGTCCGGGTTCCAGATGGCCGGCGAAGGGGTCGCTCTAAGCGTCAAGAGGTGTCCCAACTAGCCAAGTGAAAGTAAACACGAGAGGCGGAGCTAATGTTACCATGACATCAACTCGAGCTTTATGATTGGTTTTCGTACGGTCGGCTCTTCTCACCCTATAGTATTAAATCCACGAGTTGATAGATGTGAAAAAAAAAATCAACAATCGAATAACTTGGATTATAAACGAATTATTAAGGATATGAGTAGTTTTCAACTGTAATAAATAAAAACACAAGTTATTGGTTTTCACACGATACGTAAGATGGCTTGATAGGACAAAACAATTGAATTTTGTGGCACTCGCTGTTTGAAATAAACCAAAGCTACATCATAGGCTTTCTTTGCTCTGCTTACCACGGGTTTCGAAACCGGTTTCTAGCGGCGTTAATTCGCACTCGTGCCGCTGTGACACTAGGGGGAACTTTATGGCGTGCTATAAAGAATATTTTAATATGGACATCTTTTACTATTACTGTTTAATAACCAAAGTACATGTCAGGAAGGCTTTGGCTCTTAAAATCAATGTTGCTATAGATACCGTATTTGAAATGTAACATTGTCAGCAGAATATAATTTAAATAGTATGTTTGTTCCAGTGTCCTACACTGTAACAGTTTGTTTTGTTTGTTTTTTTTGGAAATTCGCACAAAGCTACTCGAGGGCTATCTGTGCTAGCCGTCCCTAATTTTGCAGTGTAAGACTAGAGGGAAGGCAGCTAGTCATCACCACCCACCGCCAACTCTTGGGCTACTCTTTTACCAACGAATAGTGGGATTGACCGTCACATTATACACCCCCACGGTTAGGAGGGCGAGCATGTTTAGCGCGACGCGGGCGCGAACCCGCGAATTACGAGTGCACGCCTTAACGCGCTCGGCCATGCTAGGCCGTGTAGGTATAGAGAGAAAACAACTATTCACCACCACCCACCGTCAACTCTTGACCTACTCATTTACCAACGAATAGTGGAATTGAACATCACGTTATCACATCACTACGGCTGAAAGTGTCAGCATGTTTGGTGTGACGGGGATTCAAACCCGCGACCTTCGGATTACGAATCAAACACCGGGCCCTACTGGACAGAAGCTGAGTAAATTCACGATTAATGGAAGGTTGTCTCAGGAGATGCCAAGGTGCTTCCATTATACGTAATTGTAAAAAATTAAAAAAACACACCCATAAAAACTGCAAATATGCCCTAGCATAGATCTTACGAGCCTCCACACTGGAACATACCATAACGGAACTGTAGTTACGAACCATTAGAATCGAAGTCCGCTAGACAACGAGTGACCTGTTCTTTAAAATCAAACAATAATTATTACAAATTAAGACTTGTTATCGCGTTAGGATAATGTTTGAATTTTCTCTAAATTAATAAATATGTGTGTAATATTTTGCACTGTATGTTACTTACCACAGAGAGACTATGATTTTATATTTTGTAAGAAAACTCTAACCTAGTTGAGTATGTGTTATGTTTAGTGTATTGAGTCTTGAATCACCACAGACCACTGAGGTGAATAGAAACCATAAAACATGGTCTATATCTACATGAAACTGAATTTTATTCTTTCGATAATTGACGACGAGTATTAATGTGTGGGTAGAATTCCTCGACACCGAACTAACTCTCTGAGAAGCTCCACTTATTTTCAATACCCCAACGAGTTTCTCTTCTGAATAATTAGACATTTATCCAACGGGTCTTGATGCTATTGAGGACCGTTATGACGTTTTTGATTGAAACAACATAAAAGATACGACATTCCTCACTAAGTATACTTGCTGTTATAATCGAGCTTTTGCAGCTCCCGGGATCGAGTCCGATAAATGCTGAACGTTCCAAGATCTCAGTTATGGTTCTTTCTCACTGATCTTCCCATTCCTTATTGCAGCACCTCATATAACTTGTTTCTACAACTGGGGAATTTTAAAATCTTTCAACCATTTCTGCCAATTGTTTTAGTATATCAGCGAAATTAGTGTTATTAATTCTTTCAAGGTTAAGGATGTTACCTGACTTGAACAAAATATAAAAACTGTAGGTAAGTATATATATATATATATCAAACACACGTTTTGTTGTCGAATACCTGTATTGTTAGAAACACCGATCTCAAAACTATCACATTCTTACAAACACTTATTTAGAATGTATTATATTATTACAAAACTACGTCTGTTTTCAAACATGCATCTTAAAACCATTATATACTTACAAACATACATTTTAAAACTATTACACTCTTACAAACATACGTCTTAAAACCATTATGTACTTACAAACATACGTCTTGAAACCATTATATACTTACAAACATACATTTTAAAACTATTACACTCTTACAAACATACGTCTTAAAACCATTATGTACTTACAAACATACGTCTTGAAACCATTATATACTTACAAACATACATCTTGAAACCATTATATACTTACAAACATACATTTTAAAACTCTTACAAACATACGTCTTAAAACCATTATGTACTTACAAACATAATCTTAAAACCATTATGTACTTACAAACATACATCTTGAAACCATTATATACTTACAAACATACATTTTAAAACTATTACACTCTTACAAACATACGTCTTAAAACCATTATATACTTACAAACATACATCTTGAAACCATTATATACTTACAAACATACATTTTAAAACTATTACACTCTTACAAACATACGTCTTAAAACCATTATGTACTTACAAACATACATCTTAAAACCATTATGTACTTACAAACATACATCTTAAAACTATTATATATTTACAAACATACATCTTAAAACTATTATGTACTTACAAACAAACATCTTAGAACTATTATATACTTACAAACTACATTTTATGTAGTAAGTCCAAGGACTCATAGCTTACGTCCAGTTGTGTCTATGTAGTAAGTTCAAGGATTCATAGTTTACGTCCAGTTGTGTCTGTAGAGTAAATCCAAGAGTTCATGGGTTACGTTTAGTTGTATCTGCAGAGTAAATCCAAGGATTCGTAGCTTACGTCCAGTTGTGTCTATGTAGCAAGTCCAAGGATTCATGGCTTACATCGAGTTGTAAAAACGTGCTTCGCACTTCGGGGCCATAGGTCGCTTTTAAAAATGGCGATCATTTTTCATTATTCAGATAGACAAGAGTATCCTAGAAGTTGGTCACAAGTGCTATTAACTAGCTGACTTCTTTCTCGAATTTTAATTCAGTTAGAGACACCTGCACTCAGATAGTTTGTTATGTATATTTGTGCCTGTTCACCAGTAGCACCGTGGCATGTCTGCGGACTCTCACCGCGAGCAACCGGGTTACCATACCCATGGTTGACAGAGCAAAGATAGCACATTGTGCAGCTTTGTGCTTAATTTTAAACAAACAAATAGATATCACGACAAATATTCTAAATACAATAACTTTGATTATTGCTGTTTACTTATCAAGGAAACAGAATCATACAAATTCTACCTTCTAAAATACATTAAACAACAATAATATTACTATATTCAAAGGCTTCCCTAAAACATGTGAATGCAAACAAACATATTATATTGTTGCAAATCAAAAAAAATTTCTCCTGACAAACAAGAGAGTTTGTTTGTTTGTTTTGGAATTTCGCACAAAGCTACCTGTGCTAGCCGTCCCTAATTTAGCAGTGTAAGACTAGAGGGAAAGCAGCTAGTCATCACCGCCCACCGCCAACTCTTAGGCTACTCTTTTACTAACGAATAGTGGGATTGACCGTCACATTATAACGCCCCCACGGCTGAAAGGGGCGAGCAAGTTTGGCGCGATGGGGATGCAAACCAGCGACCCTCAGATTACGAGTCGCACGCCTTAACACGCTTGGCAAACAAGAGAGAAAAATTCGATTTAGCTCATGTTAAGGGTCAAAAATAACTTAACAGTTGAAATACCTGCATTAATATTTTAACAAAGATATATTCAAATTTATTAATATTACCTCCCACCTTTGCTTCTCCAGGGGCATAGCAGTGTCTTTGCGGACTTACAACGCTAGAAACCGGATATAGAAACAGGTGATGGGCAGAGCACAGGTAGCCCATTGCGTAGGTTTGTGCTTAAGTACAAACAAATAAACAAATTTTACCATCGCTAATTTTGAACTACTGATCTGTCAGCAGTATGTAATCATCGAACATCCACGGTAAGGGACTGACTATTAATCTTTTAATGTCCCCCCCACCTACCAACCCACCCATACAGCTTAACCATTTAGGTGTGCATATTTTTTTTCAGTATATTCTGGTTTACGTACGTATCTAATTAGATCTTAAATATATTTTACAAAGCTCAAGACATCTATGGAAAAATGTTCAGTGTAAATTGAAGATTCAAATTATGCAAATAATTTAATATACTTTGTATATATAATGACGTCACGCTTCAAATATGGCTGCCGTATGGCAACGGGCGCCCTTAAGAAACTAGATGAAAAGTAGCCGCTTGATAAACTACAAGGTAAGAATGATATTTAAAATTTTCCCGTTACAACAGATTTACAAGGCCAAAATCCTAGGTTCGATTTCCAGCGGTGAACAGAACACAGAATTAAGCTTTCTTGAATTTCATTTAAAATGAGGTAATCTAGTGATCAGTAAACAACACCAGTGAATAAAGTCTACCTATAGACTGTATTTATGTTCTCGAGAGGAAGAGCACTCTACGTGATATAGAAGCTGATAACCAGGCCTGATGTTCCCATTCGTGCCCAAATATCAGGCCTGATATCCCCACCCGTCACCAAGTATCAGGCCTAGTTGTAGATAATTTGTAACAGGACAAGAAGGAGATGACCTAAGTGCTTAACTAACTTTTCTTAACGAAATAAGGGGACTGACTGTCACTTTACTAAAGCTCCCAAAGATGATGATGAAGCGTGTTTTCAGCCGTCTATTGAGGCTCGAACCTTGGACTTTTTGGCATGTAGCCTGTTCCATACTAACCACTTGTAAAATAAATTATCTTAAATGTTTGTATTACAGATACAAAGCGCGTATAATTCATATTCAGAGACAGCTACATAAAATAATAGAAACAACACATAATAATGAACAAAGTTCAAGGGAAAATGATAATTTATTCACATAAGAAGAACCGTCACTTACACGAAGGTCGAAATTCTTACGGTCAACAAGCTTTGGACTACTTTTGTAACCTAGAGAATTTGCGAGAGTCTTACCTGTTCTCCTGGCTTCTATAATCAGTCTCACCTGTAAATATCCCACATAAGTTTCTCCAAAATATACCGCCTTTCAATAATGTGCATAAGTGATTTACACATGAAATTGACCCATTTTGCACTTCAAACTGTTTCCGTAAGTATATATTCTTAATCTAAAAACAATGCAACAATATTGGATGAAAATATTTTGAACCTAACAATACTTATTAGATAATCTAACAACCTGGTAACAATGATGATATTATATCAAACACTACTTAGTTGATACTATAACAGCCATGTAATGATATCAGATGATAACACATTAGGCTTAACATTATTTATCTGATAATCTAACAACCGTGTAATGGTAACACATTAAACCTAACAACCTGGTAACAATGGTGATAGTATATTAAACACTACTTATTTGATAATATAACAGCCATCTAATGATGTCAGATGATATTATTAGGCTTAACATTATTTATCTGATAATCTAACAACCATGTAACGGTAACACATTAAACCTGACAATACATATTGTAGAATCTAACGAAACTTGTACCTTTGAGACGAATACATAACAATACTCATATTGTGATTTATATAACAAACATAATTTTGACCACAATAATATATCAGAGATAACTATACAATATTCAATTTGAAACCTAGAAATGTGTAGAACTTGGATTGTAATACATGAACGGTTACTCCAATTCATTATCCCGACTGTACTGATCTTAGCTGTGGCTAAACGCGTGGCCAAAGTTCGAGTTTGTTTGGACACAAACAAACTACATACATTCTTACAGTTTCACCATCACAAAGACTTCCCTGTGTACGTTCAGAAATATTCACCACTTCTTGTTTATTTTGACAAAAAGACCCACTTAACATTTATAGGGGAGGTCGCTTAAGCAGTGTCAAGCGACTTATTTCAAGGGGTTAGAAAGTTGTTTAAGCAAAGGCTAAAATTAGGGCGTTAAAGATAAATGGCATCCTGTTACAGGGACTAAACTGTTCAACTTACGCCTTTACCAAAAGTTAGGTTAGGGTATTACATTTACTGTTATATTTACTCATCTATAAGTCACTTATGAATACTTTCTCTCTATTATATTTCAAGTCTTTTCGCGTTCTGTACCGGAAGTTCGTCCAACAGTTTCACTATCCACTTCCAAATATGGGGTAGTGTGTTTTAAAAAGAGGAAGGGAATTGATATCTTTTATTAAAATCTATGTCTAGAAGTTTGGAACTTACACGTCAAAGATAGTTTTTTGTGATTATTGTTTTTTTGTGGAGACGGTAGTGATGGTTTGGTCTGTTTTGAATTTCGCCAAAAAACTACACAAGTCGTCTCTAATTTAGCGATCAAAGACTGGTGGAAAGGAAACTAGCCATCCCCACCCACCACCAATTTTGTACTACTCTTTCAATGATAAATAGTGGTGTTAATCATCAGATTAAAATGGTCCCATGACTGAAAGAAAGCATGTTCAGTCAGATGGGATTCGAACCCGTGATACGCAGATTGCGAGTCGAGCGCCGTAAATATCTGGCCATACCAGGATATTTCTAGGGAAAAACTTGCTCCTACCAACGACCACCTACCCCATTGGCACAGCGTATCTCTGTGGACTTAACAACGCTAGAAACCAGGTTTCGATACCCGTGGTGAGCAGAGCACAGATAGCTCATTGTGTATCTTTCTTCTTAAATACAAGCAAACCTTTCTAAGGAGTTAATTTATACTTTTTGAGGTACAAGAAGCTTAGTGTCGTTTATTTAAGCAACTGTTGAATTTCTTCATCAACCAAACCACAAAATTACCTGTGGGGTTTCGACATCAGCTGTCTTTTTAAACAAAACGTTTAAGACATTTGTACTGAGAAATGTTTTTTGGATACAGGATCCTTAATAACATATTATTCACACTAAAATAGCTTACTAGTCACGAAAAAAAATATACCAGTCACACAAAAATACTAGACACACCAAAATAGCATACTAGTTACGCAAAATGTATGTCAGTCACACAAACATACAACACTACAAACAAAAAAAACCATACTGATCACACAAAAATATCATTATAGTCACACCAAAGTAACACACTAGTCACACAAAAATATAATACTAGACACACATACACACACACAAAATATGATACTGGTAACACAAAATATGATATACAAATGTCATCAGTATTGTAGTTAATCTGATCTATAGTAACTACCTGTGTGTACTTTTTAACAGCTCATCAGTTTCACCAAATCGTTATTCGGTTTTCTTTAGTGAATTCTGTAAGTGTGAAACTCATTTGTTTGCTTGTTCTTTGTTAATTTCGCGCAAAGATACACGAGGGCTATCTGCGATAGCCGTCCCTGATTTAGTGGTGTCAGATTAGAGAGAAGGCAGCTAGTCTTCACCGCCCAAAGGCAACTCTTAAACTACTCTTTTACCAACGAATTGTGGGATTGACCGTCACATTATAACGCCCCCCACGGCTGAAAGGGCGAGAATTTTTTGATGTGACGGGGATTCGAACCCGCGACCCTCAGATTATGAGTCGAGCATCTTAACCACCTGGCTATGCCGGGCTTATGCATGAAGCAATGATCCGACATCAAAGATGTTAATAATATAAAAATAGTCCAAATTTTAATGCTTAACTGAAACTACATGCTACAACTAAATTACTGTTAACATTCCAAGGCCCAGCATGGCCAGGCGGTTAAGGCGTTCGACTAGTAATCTGAGGGTAGCGGGTTCGAATTCTCGTCGCACCAAACACGCTCGCCCTTTCAGCGGTGTGGGCATTATAAAGTGACGGTGAATCGAATTATTCGTTGGTAAAAGAGTAGCCCAAGAGTAGGCGGTAGGTGGCGATGACTGACTGCCTTCCCTCTAGTCTTATACTACAAAATTAGGTGCGGCTAGCGCACATAGCCATCGTATAACTTTGCGCGAAATTCCTAAACAAACAAGCAAACATAACACCCAATAAAAATTTATGTTTTTTTCATGGATTATTCGTCAACACGAAATAACGTTGAAAAGTACGAGAAAGAGAAATATACATAAATAAATAAAAATAATTCAATACATACTTCCAGGGTAGTGGATAATTAAAATGAAACAATATAAAAAATATAAGACACTTATCGCTGTTAATTAGAAACAACCAATTAAAAAGCATGTTCCTGAAAACATAAATTCAGGTTTCGTATCTTTCAGGATACCCTTGAATTTCTGAAATATAATTTATTATCTACCCACACGAATACCAGTCGGGATTTCATTAACAATTTTTTCTCCAAATAAGGCTTTCTTTAACAAAATTCAGCCCGACATGGCCAGGAGGTTAGGGGGCACTTGACTCGTAATCTGAGGGTCGTGGATTCGAATCTCTGTCATACGAAATATGCTCGCCCTTTCAGCCGTGGGGGGCGTTATAATGTTACGTTAATCCCATTATTCGTTGGTAAAATAGTAGCTCAAGAGTTGGCGGTTGATGGTAATGACTAGTTGCTTTTCCTCTGGTCTTAAGCTGCTAAATTAGAGACAGCTAGCGCAGATAGAGATAGCCCTCGTGTAGCTTTGCGCAAAATTCAAACCAAACCTGGCCTGGCATGGCCGAGTGCGTTAAGGCGTGCACTCGTAATCCGAGGGTCGCGGGTTCGCGCCCGCGTCGCGCTAAATATGCTCACCCTCCCAGCCGTGGGGGTGTATAATGTGACGGTCAATCCCACTATTCGTTGGTAAAAGAGCAGCCCAATAGTTGGCGGTGGGTGGTGATGACTAGCTGCCTTCCCTCTAGTCTTACACTGCTAAATTAGGGACGGCTAGCACAGATAGCCCTCGAGTAGCTTTGTGCGAAATTCCAAAACAAACAAACAAACAAACCAAACCTAACAAGATCTACTTAACAATGCAAAACGTTCAGCGTTTGTTTTAAACTCCCTCTGTGTTTTAAACTGTGTAACATTTGACTTTTTTTTTTAAATTTAAGAATGAAATAATTTTGATTTTATAAATATTTAGGTTCTTCTGAAGTGTGGTATTTTTCTGAAATAAATTTACTAATATGTTTTCCAATAGGTAACGCGCGATTATTTTTATTTATAACATAATATTTATTCTTAAACCTAAGTATTCTATTTCGTCAGTCCCCCGTTGGTACAATGGTAAATCTACGGATTTACAACGCTACAATCAGCGGGTTAGATTCTTCTTAGTGGACTCAGCAGATAGCCCAGTGTGGCTTTGCTATAAGAAACACATACACACTATTTTTAAACATATATTTGTTTAGAAAATAAAGTTAATAGTAGTAACATTACGCGAATTAAAACTAAGCCCAGAGCTTGTAAAAGAAATTCTTTCCCCACAGTGCTTGTAATTTATATATTGTATGCAATGTTACCTTTCTTATGCCCGCCTCAGTAGCACAGCGGGATGTTTGCGGGCTCACACCGCTAAAAACTGGGTTTTGATACCTGTGATGGGCAGAACACTGATAGCCCATTGTGTAGTTTTGTGATTAATTCTATAGATATAAACAAACAAAACCTTTCTTATAAATATAATAATTTCGTCTCAGTACAATTTCCGACTTAAGCAGAAATTTCGGCTTAGACATAGTGAACATACATTTCCTTAATTATGTATAATTTTTGAGCGGAATGTTATGCTTTATTGACTCAAGGGAAGTAAGATGTTTGTGAATAAAGTATTATTATGTTTATGTTATATTTATTAGAATAAGAACAAAAATAGACATTTAAAACATACAAAAGTATGTTTAATCAAATTAATCAAATTTATTTGAAGAAAGTGTCCAATTTCAAATGTTTCGTTGTTTTAATGGGCTTTATCATGCGGTTAAAATAGAACACCAATTCTACGGCCTTTTCATGAAGTTCATTTTCCTTTTTCATTTTTACATACAATTTGATCGTGTTCATAAAACTTAAGTAGGAGTTTCTATTTCCTCACTATCTTTACTATTTTGTTCATCTTCTGAATCTCTAACACTGTTACCGTCTTACGATTCTACTCTAGATTTTAAATCAGTTTCTATTAAAACATTCTTGTCAACGTTCACAAAACTTTCCATGTTCACAGAATCATCTGTATCAATCTTCTCAATCAGAGGTTGGATCTCACTAGATGCTGTCATAACAAACAATTGGTCCACAGTCTCCGCCATTATCAGGAATAAATCAACAGTTTTAAAAACACTTTATTACACATTTGATTGAATGACTTAAAAATGCAATTGCATCTAACACATCAATTTTAGATACTCTCTTACAGTCGTCCATGTTTACAATAATATGCTGAAACATCAGTTTTCTGTATTTCAATTTTATACACTTTATAATTCCATTATATAGTGGCTGTAGAACTGATGTTGTACATGGAGATAGAAAAACTAAACGAACATTTGAAAGTTTAACTTTTGGTTGACAAGTTACATTATCTAGAAAAAGTAGAATATTACTATTTTCTTGTTCCATTCTTTTGTTTAATTTGTTTAAACATTCTTCAAATATAACACTTGTCATCCACACTTTATTATTCGCTCTCTATTCCACAGGAAGTAGATTCTTCCTTAAATTTTTGAAACAACGTGGATTTTAACTTTTACCTATTACTCATAGTTTCTCTAGTTTTCCATCACCAAATGCGACCAAAAGTACAGTCAATCGTTCTTTCGAATAGCAACTTCTGGAATAATGACGGTAGAAAAAGAACAGAATATATTTAACCAATGCTCACTGTAACAAATATCCGAGAATTTATTAATATTTAAAGAAATTATTAATTAAATAATAATTTAATATTTAATCAACATCATTTTTCCACCTTACTCAAGTTCTAATCCTACTTGTTGACAGGGCGTTTTATAAGAAAAATCTTAAGATAATGCTGTAAAATATTTCCGCCTTGTGCAGTTTCCGGCTTAGACAACTTTATCTGTATAATGAGCCCCCCAGTGGCTCAGCGGTATGTCTACAGACTTACACGCTAAAATCCGGGTTTCGATACCCGTGGTGGGCAGAGCACAGATAGCCCATTGTGTAGCTTTGTGCTTAATTCAAAACAACAACAACAACTGTAGAATGAAAGCCTCCCACAATTACAGCGGTATGTCTTCGGATTTACAACGCTAAAATCAGGGGTTCGATTTCCCTCGGTGGGCTCAGCAAATAGCCCGATGTGACTGTACCAACGGGGAACAAATCAGTAAGATGAAACGTGTCAAAAACGATTCATAGCACCTGTTTTGCGCACCATGTCTCGTACTAGGCACGCTCGTTTTTAAATAGGGTACTTGATTAATTTTATCACCTATCTGTGTTTTGATAACCATTATAACCACCCCCACAACTGAAAGGACAATCATGCTCGGTTTGACTGGGACAGATTATGAGTCGAGTGCCTTACCCACCTGACCATGCTGGGTTCAATTGGAAGAGTTATAAAATGTCTTTAAGATATTATTATATTTTATCAACGATTAGTCTGAGGGCTAACAACATAATGTATAACCTTGCGCTTAACAACAACATATAAATATATATATATATATGTGTGACTAGGTAGAGATCAACTTAGGGGGATCTTAACAACATAAACACAGTTGACCGATTAAGCCTGCCTAAAGGTACCAAACGTAACTACGTAAAATTACATTTTTAATTTGAGTATCTGCGTCCCTTTGGATATTTGATAATTTACAGGTCCCAAAACTAATAAGAATTTTTGTAGCAACGAGATGCCAACCATAAATCTCCAACTTCAAAATCCAGACACGCTAACTACTAAATCATATCCGAAACGGATTAGACTTTATTATTATTAGCTGAAGAACCAATGTCAACGGAGTTTAATGTAATTAGAATGAGGAATTATGTGGCAATTCTGTTGTCTGAGAAATACAGAATTGGGACACAACTTATATAACAGTTAGATAAGAAATATTTCTATTTCTAATACCTCGTTCACCACACATCTTTGGAGAAATAGCTCATTTAATCTGCTAAGAATTATTCCCAGTTAGCGAAACCGTAATTAGCAGGCTAATATAAGAATTTCAATGGAACATTTTAAAGAAACGGTCCCACTATTCGATCAGATAGGAGAAGTCTAAGAGTTAGTTGAGATAACTGTTGACTTCCTGATTTCATTATAGTTTATCATTTCAGAATTATGAACGGTTATCCGAAGATATACAGCACTTTGTGGCACTTTGCGCAAAAATCCTGCAGCAAACACGCTCAACAAACGTATGTGCCACTTAACCATAACTCTTATATGGTCGTAAAAAACCCCATTAAAGTTTCTCATTAATTATTTATTATCGAATTATCGAATGAAAATAGTCTTTGTTCTCTACATTTTACACCAACTGGTTGTCTACCGTTTCACGTTACAGTGCTTCTCGAGTGTTCCCTAATTTCTTTAAGCCTAATCTCGTCAGGAGTTCTTAGGTTAAAGATCGAAAACATCGCTGCAGAGGTACTACCAAACGTGTGACCTGGGTCAGAGGAGTCATAGAAATTATCTTTCCTGTTATTCACAATTGAGACTTGTTATTTTTATTCACTGTTGAAGGATTTCAGCAGTTGGTGTTACTACATAATAGCAGGGTTTTTTTTAACACAATAACGTTTGTTTTGTTTGTTTATTTCGATTTTTCATGCAAAGCTACGCGAGGGCTTTTTGCGCTAGCCACCCATAATTTAACAGTGTAAGACTAGAGGGAAGGCAACTAGTCATCACCATCCACCTTCAACTCTCAGGCTTTTACCAGTGAATAGTGGGATTGATCGTAACTTTATAACGCCCACACAGCTTAAAGGGCGAGCATGTTTGGTGCGACGGGGATTCGAACCCGCGACCCTCAATTTTCGAGTCGAACGTCCTAACCCATCTGGCCATGCCGGGCCGTGTTCATTAGATGTTTTTGAATTTCTAATCTCGTGTTTCTCAAGAGCCATAAAACCTTTTATCGTTACTTTGTCTTATAATTACCAAGTGAATGTTTTCCATTTTTGAAACTCGTCTTTTATTTTTCCAAACTATTTATACACAGAGTTGCTTCCGGATTCATGGCACTGATGGTCACTGTTTACCCTGTAACAAATCATAAATCAACTTCACAAAAATTAAAGTCACTAGCACCTATTAACCCCAAAAATTCTTAAGGTTTCCAATGTAGAAAATGAGTAATTTAACCACCTCCCCTTTAATCAGTTCGTTATACCCAGTGCTATATAGTCACAACTATAATATATGTAGGCCTCACCGGTAGTAAACGGTTTAGAAATAAATCGATAATTCGAGAGCTAATACTGAAATATATTTTAAAATGTAAACTGTTTAAGAAACAACTCGTTTCACAACTTGCGCAGACTTTAGACGTTTTTCTAGTGAAACCAGAGTTTCTGGGGGTGGGGATCTGCTAGTCAGGGAAGTCAAAACTTTCGGAAGAGAACGTGTGATACTCTGCTACGACAGTCATACACACGGCTGTCCTTTACAACAAAACACACTCTTCTTGAGTTTCGAGAGTTCAGTAGTTTTGAAGTAGTAGATGCATGTTTTATTTTAAAGTTTGCCACCAGGGTACGTTAAATCCATTCGTGAAAATCCTGATGTTTTTCCAGTGTAGTCTGCAATATACATTTCGGCGGGTTAAATGACGTAATATGTACTATACATTTTGGCGCATTAAATGACGTAATGCCTACCTCCTCGTTATCTTTCACGTGACTTTGGGCGTGACTAAGCTATTAGATTAAGGGTCCTAAGATCCTATATTCGCGACCCGTTCTAACAAAAAATAAATATGATTTCTTATTTGAGTGTATGGGTTTCATAATAATAGTCGAATACAAGTTCTCGATCCGACTAAACACTACAAAGTCGATAATTCGATAGCTAGCAACAATATCACTAACCATGAATCTGATGTAAAAAGAGTTAATCAACAGTAGTATAAAAATCACGATTTCTGTTTTACAACGCAAAGAAAACTGAACACTTAAACTTTCTTTATGACGTAGCCTACTGATCTGCGTTGCGAACTATGAAGTGGAAGGTCCAAGTTTCGATCCAGGATGCTTCGTCGAACACGCTCTGTAGTTTCAGTTGAGGGAGTGCTACAGACGAGTCGGTCAAGGCTAAGGTGGCAGTTTATTGTTTGAGCCAACATGGTCCTCGAAGTGAACTGTCGACTCGTGGGTAACAGATTAACTGCTATCATTAAATATTTAATTTTTCTAAAGTCTCTAAGTTCAAAAATTAGGTATTCTATGCGCAAATAGCACAAAGTTTTGAAAGAAACACAACATCTTTCTGCTCGACAATATGAAGTGAAACTGTGCACCCGATTTACCGTGGTCAGTGAATATATTTTTTTTAATTATTTGTTAACTGGTTAAAAAATAATCAATCCCCCTGTTCCTCTTAACGGTATAACTCGTAACCTTAGTTTAAAATACTCCTATATATGTATACATACATCGCATAAAGCTACACAATGGATTATATATGTTCTCTGCGACTGAAGGTATCGAAACCCAGTTTTTAGAGTTATAACCTCAAGCACTTACCTCTGAACAACCGAAAACTGCGTGTTACCCAAGAACCACTTGCCTTAGCCATCTCAAAACGCACCGCCAACTCTTGGGCTATTCTCACCTGGTCAAATTATCAGACTTGACCGTCAACCTGATAATATATCCATGGTTATTTTCTTACTCATTTTTAGCAGTAACAGGCATGACGTAAGCGATAGATCCATGATTCGGCATGATAACCAATGGGCCACGCTCGACCCCCTATATTGACCCCCTATAAAACAGGAAGCTCATACAAGAGAAATAAAAAGAAAAATTGCTTTCGCGCCTGAAAGAGAAAAGCCGGGAATGTATAAAAGCGGTTATCAAGTGAACTGAAAATAAAACTTAAAGAAAAAAAAACGTTTTAGATTTTTAGATATATATGGATGCTTTTATTCCTGGACTGGCTTATACTCCTTTAAAAATATACATAATAGACTAAGTTAACTTGAACGATAAATAGGTAAATAAATAAAGCGTGTGTTTAGTAGAAGGCTTTGTAGGAGAAGAGGCCAAAACGTCAGTCTCTGTCATCACTCTAACAGATTTGCACCGCCCCTGGGTGGCCTAGCTCATCGGCAAAGTTCTGTGT
This sequence comes from Carcinoscorpius rotundicauda, assembly GCA_011833715.1. Lineage (NCBI taxonomy): Eukaryota > Metazoa > Arthropoda > Merostomata > Xiphosura > Limulidae > Carcinoscorpius > Carcinoscorpius rotundicauda. The sequence continues at coordinate 130,581,723 of CM022391.1, read as the reverse complement.
CAGGGGGGGTAATCACTTCCCTTCTCAGCGGGACACGCGAATAAGGTTCCGTGTCGGTATATTAGGTGAACACCGCACTACCGCTCGCCCTCTAAACACATGGGCGGGCGGTGGTACTTTATTGTTTGACCCAACACGTCTCTTGATCGCTGGAGTGGACTGTCGGTTGGTGGGAACCGGATTAACCGCCGACAATTTATTTATACACGTACGATTAACTGAGTTAATTCGCAAATCGGATGATCGGTGTATAATAGATCTGACAAATTCCCTTCTGTTCGTGCCTCGCCCACCCCTACCATCCCCACCACATTTCCGTTGAACTAGATGTGCGTCCATAGATTTACGATACGTGTGTACTGTCCTGAAAGGATTTAGACTATCTGTTTATCTATCTATATATTTGTCTGTTTGTCTTTTATCGGTCTATCTATAATATATAATAATAAACAGTTTTTAACTATATTTTAATGGTTTTATCTTATTATGGAAGTATGAAGTTTAATTAGAACATCCCAACTGTTCGACAAACGTGCATGATTGAATACTCCTTTTCCTGAACTATTATTAATAATTCGTATAAAAGAAATTTGTTTGTACATGTTTAAAATACAGAACTGCTGCTTGTATACCATTCTATCAACGTGTTTTATAAGTTTGCCGTCTGTGTGGTGTACACATGTTTGTTATGACCATACGGGTGACAACACTACAGTAACGTAGGGTAACCCTCATTACGCGTATAATTTAAAGACGATGAAAGCTACATTACACGTATCATAAGTTGATGATATAACAGTTAATTACGTGGACTTTTATGCTCCAAATAGTTTTCTCTAGATGTTCTATGTCCATTAAGTAAACTTCAATACGTGTTCTGTGTCAACTGTGTAATCCTCTTTACATGTTCCATGTCCATTAAGTAAACTTCAATACGCGTTCTATGTCTATTTTGTAACCTTTACGTGTTCTATGTCCACTAAGTAAACTTCAATACACGTCCTAGATCTACTGTATAACCTCCGTTACGTGTTCTGTGTCCAGTTGGAAACATCGTTACGTGTTCTATGTCCCTGTGTAATTTACTTTACATGTTCTATGCCAACTTAGCAAACTTCAATACGTATTCTATGTCCACTGTGTAACCTTCTTTACGTGTTCTATGCCCACTTGGCCCGGCATGGCCAAGCGCGTTAAGGCGTACGACTCGTAATCCGAGGGTCGCGGGTTCGCATCCCCGTCGCGCCAAACATGCTCTCCTTTTCAGCCGTGGGGGCGTTATAATGTGACGGTCAATCCCACTATTCGTTGGTAAAAGAGTAGCCCAAGAGTCGGCGGTGGGTGGTGATGACTAGCTCCCTTCCCTCTAGTCTTACACTGTAAAATTAAGGACGGCTAGCACAGATAGCCGTCGAGTAGCTTTGTGCGAATTTCAAAAACAAACAAACAAAAATATGCCCACTTACTGAAGTTCAATACGTGTTCTATGTCCACTGTGTAACCTTTGTTACGTACTTACACGTGTAAACTACAGGGTGGTCGCTAGAAAAGCGGAAAATTTGTCAAACAGCTATTTATTTTTACAAAGAATAACTTTTACAAAGTTTTTTTAAAGGCATATGTTATATTACACTCATAGATGCTCAAAATTATAAAAATCATGCATTTTATTCATGATGTAAAGAAATCAAAATAGAAATGAGTAAGCATGCATTTTATTCATGATCTCATCTGACCCTCAAATTTTCCGCTTTTCTAGCGACCACCCTGTATATTATAAGAAACCGATTTCAAATTAAAACTCCTAACTGAACATTTCGTTAGCTTATTGTTCTAAACATTTGAAACTGAAATCAAAATCTGAAGGTTTTCAATGTTTTTCTTCAAGGTTTGATTCGAAGATTAGCCACTAATCTGTTTATATCGAAAGTTTCATGTTATTCACGTAAAATATACTACAATAATTAAAGTCTTTTACCACCACCAGGGTTTTTTTGCAAGAAAAGAATGCCTATCAAAAACAAGAGCATACTTTAGTTCAGCATTGAAAGCTGTTAATGTTTTACTTACTGTTAAGCTGAAAGACGCATAATAATTTATCTGCTTTGAGTTATATGAAACCCCGAATGTTAACATTACAATTAACACGTTTATTATTGAGCCATCAGGAGATAGCTATTGTTAAGGGCGAAACTACACAATAAGCTGTCTGTGCTGTGTCCACTACAGGTTTCGAAACCCGATATTTAGCTATTATACTGAGACACTTGGGGAAGCACCAAGAGGTCAGTTGTAAGTAAAAAGCATTCATAATATATTTTTATTACATAGTAGTGTATTTTACAATTGTAGCATAGGTGGTTAAGAAGCTCGATTCGTAATCTGAGGGTCACACCAAACATGTTCGCCCTTTCAACTGTGGGGGCGTTATAATGTTTCGGTTGATCCCAATATTCGTTGGTAAAAGAGTAACCCAAGAGTTAGCTGTGGATAGTAAGGACTAGTTACCTTCCCTCTAGTGTTACATTGCTAAATTATAGACGGCTAACGCAGATAGCCCTTGTGTACCTTTGCGCGAAATTCCAGTCAGACCAAACCAAACAAAATTTGTCAGTTTATATATTCATATTATTTAAACACAAGACAATAAAATAGTTTAAAATATTCTGTATAATATTCGACAATGTAATGAAACATGATAAGATATATTGCTTTAGACTTGAGGGGGGGTACAGTACCACAAAGATAGGGGCGAAAGAAACAAGAAGGACCGATAAAGAAAACATTTTAACACAAATCATGTGTTTATCAGTTCCTTGCTTTAGAATATCTCGAAGTTCAACAAATCATAGAGAAACTGGAATATTTTTATTTAGACTATCAAGTCAGGATACAATTCTCTACTTTCTAGATAAAACGTTTTTAATTTTATCTGACGTTTCGCCATTGCATCTCCATCAAGGATAACAGTACAAGACATACTGACCTGAATGAAGCCACAATGGCTAAACGATGCTTGAAAAATTAAAGGTTTTATTATTGTTATATGGCGAGTAAAAATATCCATAGAAAATCTGAAATACAACAAATCGGACAATCTTCAATATGGGGGCTGGTAAAGCTTACATAAATAGAAACGTTTCTTTCTTCGCAACGAGTAACTGGAAATTGAAGCTATTTTAGATTTCTTGAGAAACTAACATAACGTCTATTTGTAATTCCTCGACGTCTGACTCGATTTAACCCTGCCCTTTCTCCTCATCGTAAAATAAAAATCTTCATATGCGCGAGCACATTACCAGCTTTTCCAACAAAGTGAAAAACAAAATATTTTTAACACATATTACACGATAAAGAAAGGAAACTCGAAATAGATATTTGAGAAGAGTTTAAAAGGGAACTCCTCCATTTACTATTTATTTTTTAACTAGGATGTGTAGAAAGAACCTAAATACAGGATATATTTCAACACATACGGAATCGAAACGTGTGAACTAAACACGTGAAGTGTTTCTGTTTAAACATCTAATTATTTATTAAACATTTTGACAAGTAAATTAAACATAATTCTAGACATCTCACAGGTGTTCAGTTTTTACATTTTAACTCTCATTAAATATTTTATAAGATAATTCTCATTATATGTTTTATGTACAGAGGATAACTACCATCATATGTTCTATACACGTGGAATAATTATCGTTACTCTGGTAATCCTGATTTTTATGGTGGTTTAACAAAAACATAAGAGTCCACATTATTTCATTGCTTCTGTTCCATAACGTTCAATAGCTTATACACAAAAACTAGGATAACCATATAGAAAACAGCTAAAACAATAAATAATGGATTAAGGAAACTATTTATCGAATAACAACCACATAAAGCCATGGTGATTATCACGATCTGTTATAACTGAAACTCGTGTAATTATCGAAGTCATAACCTGGTTGTTAATGGTACTTTTAGCTATAACCATGTAAAATTTGTTTCCACACTTTCCTTCGATTTTCTACTCAGTTTTAAAGAAATTATTGTTTTTCAATTTAAAATTTTGAATCACAGTATAGACGTCATTACTTCACGTGTTTGTGACGTAAGACAACAGCGTTAGCTTGAAAGGAATGACGTCGTTAAGACAAGATTTTGTTTGTCGAATTTCGCGCAAAGCTTCACGAGGGCTATCTGCGTTAGCCGTCCACAATTTAGCAGTGTACGACTAAAGAGAAGACAGCTAGTCATCACCACCCGCCACCAACTCTTGAGCTACTCCTTTACGAACGAATAGTGGGACTGACAACACATTATAACATCCCTACAGCTGAAAGGGCGGGCATGTTTGGTGCGACGGGGACTTGAACCTACGACCTACACATTAAGAGTCGAGCGCCTTAACCACCTGGTTCATTTCTACTTTCCAAGTTTAAAACGTAAATTAATAGCACTTTCCGCCTTGTGTGATGTACAGAGAAGCGATGTTATTTTAATATACATTGCTGTAAGTCCGAAACGTTGGCGACGACAATGTGTTTGTGTATTAAGACGTAAGTTGGTTGTTTTTATTTCTCTCATGTTTTATTCTTCGATCAGAGTTTCAGAAATAATGCATACAAGTATTCCATACTTCGAATCAGTGAATAATATATAATACTAAATAATATATGTAAATATATATATCGCGGGGTAAAGAAAACACCGCTTACATGTCTTGACTATGTATGCAAAGCACGAAGCAATGGTGTTTGATCAGATATGAAAAACAAAACATTGGTTTTGTGTCTTAACTATGAATATATATTGGAAGAATCAGTGGCCAGTATATGAATGAAGCTCAGTATTATGTATTCGACATCTAGTGTTTGGTCAGTATATGAGAAAAATATTGTGTTATGTATTCATTATCCATATACATAAAGAGTGAACATTTAGTGTTAAGTCAATATGTGAGTGGCATTTAAACATTACCAAGGCTAGCTCATTTCTTAAGTATCCCACTGTTCATAACACCTCATGAATGCAACATTTCATTGTGTATACATAAGATATGGTTTCGGTTCGAATTAGTGAGTGTTTTGAATATTTAAGCAAAGCTACGCAAATCTTATCTGAACTAACTAACGATAGATTAGCGGACATTCAATCAGTTGGTTGTATTGACACACAACTCTTGAGCTACTTTGAACGTATGACCGTCACTCCTATAACGTGCCTATGCCCCAAATTTACGAAGGTAGACTGCAATAGAATATTTTTGTTAGGTGAGGGTTGATTGACATGACTAGTGATTATAGCGTGCCTAGTGCGAATCAAAAAGTCCAACATTCGATTTGCGATATGCCACTAAAAAATGTCTCGCCTTCTCGTCTGTGATGGCATTATAACGACTACGATCAGTCTCTCCATTCGATTTAAAATAGTCGCGTGACGGTGGATGAAAGTAGTTAGTCTCACTTATAGAGGTCAGCAGTCTTAACCATGGAATCTCTGACTTCACAATTCAAGTCTTTGTTCCATAAGGTGCCCGTTCAAGTTGAAAAAAAATCAAATCCTAGTGATTTTTTTATGTCTAACAGTACAATACTTCATTCTTGGATGAATTCCCCAGTGCCGCAGTGGACGTATAGCGTTATAAGCCTAGTTTCGATACCCGTGGTGAGTACAGCACATATGTTCTATAGGTTTGTGCTAAACTCAAACTAACTGAAATGAAAACTATCCAATCCACGTGTTTTATATGGTGAATTATTGTTTCATATAACTACTGAAAGGTTGTAACCGAAGTTACACACCCTATATAGTAGTCATATTTCTGGTGATCCATTGGTGTTTAGAGACAAATTAATACAATTCTACAAAAGTTTTAACATAAAAACCAATGTTTACTAAAACTACTTCACATAAAAGGACAACACGGAAAGTATTACACAGAATTAACACATAAACAATGAGAGTGAAACTGGTGCAGAAATTAAGGTTCGTGTACAAACAGTAAGAGTGAAATTTATGTGGAAAATAAGATACGTGTACAAACAGTAAAAGTGAAATTAGTGTGGAAAACAAGATACGTGTACAAACATTGAGAGAGAAAATGGTGCGAAAATTAAGGCTTGTGTACAAACAGTGAGAGTGTAAATGCTGTGGAAATTAAGGCCCGTGTTCAAACAATCAGAGTGAAACTGGTGTGGAAAATAAAGGCAGTGTGCAAGCAATGAATGAAAACTGTGTGAAAGAAAAAAGTGTTTGTAAAGAGCTTCCAAATGAAACTCATGTTGTTCTGTATGTGAGTGTTTATGAACTATTACCGTGTTTTAAACTAAAGTAAAAGTACGGACTTTTGATTGAACCAGAATTCAAATATAGTTATGTTCGTACATTGACACGAATGACGTTTAACTCTTGTTTTAAAGAGTAAACACAAACAACAACAACTGAAAATTAGGAATTGATCCTCACGTTCAATTTTCTTTGGGGGGGGGATTTTCGGGTTATATTTACCTGAAAATGGCTTAAAGGGAAGAGTTGAAAAATTGTTAATAAATGTTAAACGTGAAGATAAAAGTTCAAAAAAGGACCGCAGCTTTGGGTATTTTGTTATATAGATTTCGTAGCTTTAGATATTTTGCCATAGAAATTTCGTAGCTTTAGATCTTTTGCTATCGAGAATTCGTAGCTTAAAAGCTTTTCTTACATAGAATTCGTAGGTTTGGATCTTTTAATATATATAATTCGTTGCTTAAAACCCTTTATTACATATAATTCTTAGCTTCGGATCTTATGTTATATAGAATTATTTGCTTTGGATATTTTGTTATATAAATTCCTAGCTTTAATATAGAATTGGTAGCTTAGGATATTTTGTTATATAGAATTCGTAGATTTTGATTGTTCGTTACATAGAATTCGTACCTTTGGATCTTTTGTTATATAGAATTCGTAGCTTTCAGGTTTTGTTACATAAAATTCGAAGCTTTTGATTGTTCGTTACATAGAATTCGAAGCTTTGGATCTTTGGTTATATAAATTCGTCGCTTTCATATACAATTCGTAGCTTAGAAACTTTTGTTATATAGAATTCATCGCTTAGGATCTTTAGTTACATAGAATTTGTAGCTTTTGACAGTTTATTACACAAAATTTCGTAGATTTTGAATCTTTTGTTATAGAGAACTCGTAGCTTTGGATCTTTTGTTACATAAAATTCGCATCTTTGGATCTTATGTTATTTAGAATTCGTAGATTAAAAATTTCTTGTAATATAAAATTCATTAATTTGGATCTTTTTTATATAGAATTCGTAGCTTTAGGATTTATTTTTATATAGAATTCGTAGCTTTGGATCATTTGTTACATAGAATTGGTAGGTTAGGATCTTATGTTACATATAATTCGTATTTTTGGATCATTTCTTATATAGAATTCGTAGCTTAGGACCTCTTCTTACATAAAATTCGTAGATTTCGATATCATGTTACATAGAATTCCTAGCTTTAGATCTTTTGTTATATAGAATTCCTAGCTTTAGATCTTTTGTTATATAGAATTCCTAGTTTAGGATTTTTTGTTATATAGAATTGAAAGCTTTGGATCTTTCATTATATAGAATTCGCAGCTTCGGATTTCTTGTTATATAAAATTCGTACCTTTCGATCTTTTGTTATGTAGAATTCATAGCTTTGGATCACTTATTATAGAGAATTCCCAGCTTAAAACCTTTTGTTCCATAAAATTCATAGCATTTGATCTTATGTTATATACAATTCGTAGCTTTGTATTTTTCATTATATAGAATTCGTAGCTTCGGATCTCTTGTTATATAAAATTCGTACCTTTGGACCCTCAGTTATATGGAATTCATAGCTTTAGATCTTTTGTTATATGAAATTCGTTGTTTAGGGTCTTTTGTTATGTAGAATTCATAGCTTTGGATCACTTATTATAGAGAATTCCCAGCTTAAAACCTTTTGTTCCATAAAATTCATAGCATTTGATCTTATGTTATATACAATTCGTAGCTTTGTATTTTTCATTATATAGAATTCGTAGCTTCGGATCTCTTGTTATATAAAATTCGTATCTTTGGACCCTTAGTTATATGGAATTCATAGCTTTAGATCTTTTGTTATATGAAATTCGTTGTTTAGGATCTTTTGTTATGTAGAATTCGTAGCTTCGGAACTTTTATTACATAAACTTCTTAGCTTTGGATCAATTATTATATAGAATTCGTAGCATAGGATCTTTTGTTACATAGAATTTGTTCGTTTTGATCTTTTTTATATAGAGCTAGTAACTTTGGATCTCTTGTTGTATAGAATTGGTAACTTTGGATCTCTAATTATATATAATTCGTAGCATTGGATATTTTGTTACACAGAATTCACAGCATTAGATCTATTGTTGAATAGAATTGGTAGCTTTGGATTTTTTGTTATACTGAATTTGTAGCTTTGGATCTTTTCTTACATAAAATTCACAGCTGACGTCGTACTGATGTATTATTTGCTAAAATCATCATCTCAAGACACTCACAGCATGTAGTACTGATGTATTATTTGTTTAAAACATCGCCTTAGAACACTCGTAGCATGTAGTACTGACGTATTATTTGTTGAAACCATCATCTCAGAACACTCACAGCATGTAGTACTGATGTATTGTTTGTTAAAAACATTGCCTTAGACCACTCAAAACATGTCGCACTAACGTATTATTTGTTGAAACCATCATCTCAGAACACTCACAGCATGTAGTACTGGTGTATTGTTTGTTAAAAGCATTCCCTTAGACCACTCAAAACATGTCACACTAACGTATTATTTGTTAAAGATATCACCTTAGAACACTCAGAGCATGTCGAACTTCGTATTAGTTGTTAAAAACATCATTGTAGAACACTCAGAGAATGTCGTACTGACGTATTATTTGTTAAAGACATCACCATAGAACACTCACAGCATGTCGTGCTGATGTATTATTTGTTTAAAACATCGCCTCAGAAATCTCACAGCATATCATACTGACGTATTAGTTGTTAAAAACATCATTTTAGAACACTCACAACACATAGTACTTACGTACTGCTTGTTAAAAATATCATTTTAAAACACTAAAAACATGTCGTACTAACGTATTATTTGTTAAAGACATCACTTTAGAACACTCACTGCATGTCGTACAACATATTAATTGTTAAAAATATCATCTTAGAGCACTCAAAGCATGTCGTACTGATGTATTACTTGTTTAAAACATCGCCTTAGAAATCTCACAACATGTGTTACTGACTTATTGTTTGTTAAAAACATCATCTCAAAACATGTCGTACTGACGTAATATTTGTTAAAAACATTACCATAAATCACTCACAGAATGTTGTACTACGTATTATTTGTTAAAAACATCACCTTACAATGCTCACAGCATGTCGTACTGACGTATTATTTGTTAAAACCATTATCCCAGAACACTTACAGCATGTTGTACTGACATATTAGTTGTTTAAACCCTCGTCTCAGAACACTCACAGCTGGTAGTACAGATATATTATTTGTTCAAAACATCACTTTAGAACACTCACAGCATGTAGTACTGATATATTATCTGTTCAAAACATCACCTTAGAACACTCACAGCATGTAGTACTGATATATTATCTGTTCAAAACATCACCTTAGAACACTCACAGCATGTAGTACTGATATATTATCTGTTCAAAACATCGCCTTTGAAATCTCACAATATATAGTACTGATGTATTATTTGCTAAAATAACATCTTAGAACATTTAAAGCATGTAGTACTGACGTATTGTTTGTTAAAAACATCGTTTTAGAATACTCACAACATGTCGTACTGACGTTTCATTTGTTAAAGACATCACCTTAGAACTCTCACAGAAAGTCGTACTACGTATTATTTGTTAAAAAATCACCTTACAATACTCACAGCATGTCGTACTGACGTATTATTTGTTAAAAACATCCTCTTAGAACACTCAAAGCATATCGCACTGACGTATTATTTGTTAAAGCATAGAACACTAAAACACGTCATTCTGACGAAATATTTGTTAAAACATCAACATAGAACAATCACAGCATGCCGTACTGACGTATTATTTGTTAAAATCATCAACTTAGAACACTTAAAGCATGTCGTACTGACGTATTAGTTTTTAAAGTCATCATCTCAGAACACTCACGGCATGTAATACTGATGTATTGTTTGTTAAAAACATCGCCTTATATTACTCAAAACATGTCGTACTGATGTCTTATTTGTTTAAAGCATCACCTTACAATACTCACAGCATGTCGTACTGACGTATTATTTGTTAAAAACATCATCTCAGAACATTCGCAGCATGCCGTACTGTCGTATTATTCGTTAAAACCATCATCTTAAATTACTCACAGCATGTAGTACTGTCGTATTATTTGTTCAAACATCATTTTAGAACTCTAAAAGGATGTCATACTGACGTATTATTTCTAAGAGACATTACCTTAGAACACTTGCAGCATGTCGTACTGACGTATTATTTGTTTAAACCCTTATCTCCGAACACTCACAGCATGTCGTACTTACTTATTATTTGTTAAAGACATCACCTTAAAACACTCAAATCATGTCGTGCTGATGTATTATTTGTTAAAACCCTCATCTTAGAACACTCACAGCATGTCGTACTGATGTATTACTTGTTAAAGACATCACCTTAGAACATTCACAGCATGTATGTTCATAGTGGAAATCTTCGACTCCTATCAAAGAAAGATAAGTGTTATTTAATGAAAATCTTAGGTGACCATCTACAATTTGTTTCAAAAAAACTTCTACACGGAGTTACTAAACACACACCTTTTTTCTTTACTTTAGGACAAACCACATTCTTCTGAATACCTGGAATAAATAGTATGAAAAAATAATTAACGGAAACAATGGGAATATTATAAACCGAAGTTATTGTGTTGGGTGTTTAAGTCTACAGAAACACGTGGTGTGAAATTGACAAACCATTGATCAGCTCGAGTGAACCTATTGAAAACAGAAGCTGTTGAATAATGTGATTATCCCTCAACAACACGTGGTGTGAAAGTGACACATCGTAGAATAACTCGAGAGAATCTTATGAGAAATAAAAATAAATTCGTGTGGTTCGCAGCAATACACACCACAGCTTAACTATTTCACGTATGAAATACATTAATTTAAACTGAGACTTATAAAACTTCACAATAATGTAGTTTTACCAGAAGTTTCTGTATAAAACACTCAGATTTCAGTTTTATTGGACTGACGAAAACCTATAATAATACTTTAATAAAACAACATATCCGTCCACGCATACACATTTTATTAGTTTTAGTTTGTTTTATTTTGCACAAAGCGACACAATGTGCTATCTGTGGGACTTTAAGTGTCATCAGACTCCAGACTTACGACTGAGCAACACAATTCAATGTTACTTTCACGGATTTGGTAAACGTCTTGATTTTAAAATGTAAATGCCGACACTGATATCGCTTCATTTTTATTTCTCTTAAATAAAGGACAGGATTTTCCAGTAGAATTTCGTGTTAAACTATAAGCGGGTCCAATGACCACAGTTTCGTGTTTTTACATTATAATAAGACAAATTTAATACCATTATATGCAATAGCTGACAGAAGGGACTCTAACTTGAACATTCAGATAATTATGTTTATATCTCTACCATAATTTTAACCTGTTTCTCCTTGTACATCTACTTCTACTGTGCCTACACGTGCCAACATTTAAGAACATTGATTTTCAAAAGCTTCATTTTGTCCTTGGAGTAACAGTTACAGCGACCTCTCGTGGTTCTGAAGGTAGTATACCCTCCGATCTCAAAGCTCTGCTTCCAAACACAAGTTAAAATTACTGGGTATAAAATAATGTGACAATTTCAGGTAACTTAATTATACATTTTTTGGGGGGAAGCTCTCATTCTTTTAAATAACTCGGGGATACAAGAACATGGACAAAACTACAAAATAAATTAAGGTATTATTAAACAGGAGTCCATGTCTTGAACTTATTATTAAAATCTTTATAAATTACTTACTTGCTAGAATTTTACGCTTGTATATCACTAAAGAATAAAAAAAGGCTGTATTTAATTAAAGAAAACTTGTAGTTGTATGCAACTAAAGAATAAAAAGGCTGTATATAATTAAAGAAAACTTGTAGTTGTATGTAACTAAAGAATAAAAAAGGCTGTATTTAATTAAAGAAAACTTGTAGTTGTATGTAACTAAAGAATAAAAAAGGCTGTATTTAATTAAAGAAAACTCGTAGTTGTATGCAACTAAAGAATAAAAAGGCTGTATATAATTAAAGAAAACTTGTAGTTGTATGTAACTAAAGAACAGTCGTTGCTGTATATAATTAAAGAAAACTTGTAGTTGTATGTAACTAAAGAACAGTCGTTGCTGTATATAATTAAAGAACAATAGGACTGTATCTAATTAAAGAAAAGTTGTGGTTCTACGAAGTTGAACAATAATAGTGGCTGCATCTAATTAAAGAATAATCGTAAATGTAACTAGTTACAGAAAAGTTGTAGTTCTATGTAACTGAATAATAATAGTGGCTGAACCTAATTAGAGAAAACTTGCGGTTCGAAGTAACTAAACAATAATAGCGGTTTATCTAATTAAGCAAACGTTGTGATTGTATGTACCTAAAGAATAATAGTGGCTGTACCTTATTAAACAAAAATGTAGTTAGTTTAACAAAAGAATAATAGTAGCTATACCTAATTAAAGAATAATAGTGGGTGTATTTAATAAAAGAATAATAGTGACTGTAGCTAATAAAAGAAAAGTTATGATTTTATGTAACTAAAGAATAATATTGGTTCTATCTAATTAAAGAATAATTATGGCTGTATATAATTACAGAAAGTTGTGGTTGTATGTAACTAAAGAATAATAGTGTCTGTATCTAATTTCAGTGAAGATGCGGTTCTATGTTACCAAATAATAACAGTGGCTGTACTTAATTAAGGAAAAGTTCTGGTTCTCTGTTACTAAAGGATAATAATTGTTGTATTTAACTAAAAAAATAATATTGGCTGTATCTAATTAAAGAAATGTTGTAATTGTAGGTAACTAAAAAAAATGATAATAATTCTATTTAATTAAACAAAGGTTGTGGTTGTATGTAACTAAAGAATAATATTGGCTATATCTATTTTAAAAAGTTGTGACTGTATGTAAATAAACATAATAGTAACTGTATCTAATTCCAAAAACTATGTATGTAACTAAAGAATAATGGTGGCTGTACTGAGTAAGAGAAAATTTGTAGATCTATGTTAATAAAGAATAATAGTGGCTGTATTTAATTAATGAAAATTTGTGATTTATGTAAGTAAAAAGTAACAGTGCCTTATGTAATTAAAGAATAATAGGGCTGTACCTATTTAAATAAGATTTGTAGTACTACGTAACTAAAAATAATAGTGACTGTCTCTAATTAAGGAAAATTTGTTGTTCCATGTATGTAAAGAATATTAGTTACTGTTTCTAATTATAGTAAAGTTTTGGTTCTAGATAACTAAAGAATAATAGTGGCTGAATCTAATTAAAGAAAAGTTGTGGTTGTATGCAAAAAAAAATAATAGTGGCTGTATCTAATTGAAAAAAAGTTGTTGTTCTATGCAACTACAGAATAATAGTGGCTGTATCTAATTAAAGAAAAGTTGTGGTTGTATGCAAAAAAATAATAGTGGCTGTATCTAATTGAAAAAAGTTGTAGTTCTATGCAACTAAAGAATAATAGTGGCTGTATCTAATTAAAGAAAAGTTGTGGTTATATGTAAATAAAAATAATAGTGGCTGTATCTAATTGAAAAAAGTTGTAGTTCTATGCAACTAAATAATAATAGTGGCTGTACCTAATTAACGAAGAGTAGTGCTTCTCTGCTAAAGAATAATAGTTGCTGTGTGTAATTAAAAACTAATAGTGACTGTATTTAACTAAAGAAACGTTAGAGTTGTGCTCAGCTGAATAGACGTCATTATTGTTTTCACCTTGTCAACCATTATAAAGAATATCTCAACAATATCTTTAGGTATAGAATTGTTATGGTTGTATCTATGGATAGAGAAAGTTTATTGTTGTATCTATAGGTAGAGAAATGCTGTAGTTGTATCTAATTAAATATGTTGCGACATTCACAAATATACATATTGTTACGTTCTAGTGAACATAATCAGTGTGAGACACTGTAAAATGTGTGAAGTATTAACACATAATACACTTAGGTCATAGGGAAAAATCTAGCTCTATGGAGAACATTTTTCTTTTTCCCTCATTCAGCTGCCACTGTGTTATTTCACTTGATTGGCCACTTTCATCGTTTAGAGCGAACTCAATCAAAACTCACTTCAGAGCTCTGACACCAGGGGCGCTGTATTTGCTAGAGTGAAAAAAACAACTTGACACTAAACAAGAGGGCCGGGCATGGCTAGGTGAGTTAAGGCGTTCGACTTGTAGTCTGAGGGTTGCGGGTTTTAATCCCCGTCGCATGAAACATGCTTGCATTATAATGTTACGGTCAATCTAACTATTCGTTGGTAAAGGAGTAACCCAAGAGTTGGCGGTGAGTGGTGACAACTTGCTGCCTTCCCTCTAATTATACACTGCTAAATTAGGGACAGCTAACGCAGATAGCCCTTGTGTAGCTCTGCGCGAAATTCAAAAAGAAACACATACTAAACGAATACATGCAGGTCTTTGAAAATGGCGTCCTTCAAACTTTGGAACAAAACTTATTGCTATAACATTTTCACTCTTTTAACACTTTTTTTATGAATTCCTGAAAGTCCACAAGGGACTAGATTAAGGATGCAATATTTAAAAATGTAATTGGCTTAATACTATTGTCTTAAGACAAGTAATATTATGAGTCTTATTTTCTATTTGTGTTTTAACTCTATCACGTGAGTACACCCTTATCATTTTGGAAGCTGCAATATATACGTGTCGTTCATATAGTTTTACGTACATATAATATTCTTAGTGTTACAGTAAAACCTTTTTAAAACTTTCGAGTTTACTGTTAACTCTAGCAGAAAAGACCAAGAAATTTCGCAAATCCAAATGTTGTTTTCAAACACAAAGCTACATAATGCCCTGCCCACCACAGTTATCAAAATCCGAATTTTAGCGTAGTGAGCTCGAAGACTTAATCTTAAGCCACTAGATGGCTCTATGCACATACTAACTTTTTTATCACTCACACGTTTGTTTTTTAAAAAGGTAATTACGTGTACATGTCCAGAGATATTTTTGTTGTTGTTATTTGGTTTTTGTTTTCAGAGTTGGGGAGATTAAAATCGTTAACTCTATAAATATTAGTTTTGAGGGTTCAAATCTTTCATGGATGAAAAACCTACGAAGCAAATGTTTTGTTTGTTTTCATTACCAGTGTAGGCCAAGTAAAAAAATGCATATATATGCAGGAAATGAGTGATCATGCAGTCTCTAAACATGTGTTCTATAAAGGAAAGTGGAGCTGAAAGAACGTAAAGCAGTTTAGTTTTCTTTTTTGAAAGGTTAAATGAAATTGTCAGATCTGAGAGACCGACGATTTATTTTTAAATGTTTCGATATAAATTGAAAAACCTCCTAAAGTAACGGGTCTAATTAAAATAAGTGCAGCGAATGTTAAAGTTGAAAATAATAATAAATATATGAGGAAAAAAAAAAGCATCCTTGTAGAGAGGGGAACTAGGGAACATTAATTACTTCAATGTATGTGCCTTTCATAGACATCTTTTAAAATATAACACAAAATTTATATGAAATTTAATATTTAGACGTTCCCTCAGTGTCTAAGTGCTAAGACTGTAGACTTACGACTTTAAATATCGCGTTGGTGGGCTGAGCACAAAGAGCCCTTAATAACATAAAATACAGTTATTTAGAGGGAAAAATATTTTCAACGGCATAGCTCCCTAATTTTAACGATTGTCAATTTTAAACAGATAACCATATCAGAATTTCATGATGAGGAACACAAAAGTTGCGAAGAATATGACAGAGATATAATAAAAGTTTTATGAAGAATATTTTAATCACTAGATGGCGGGAATAGAGAAATATTTCTACTATATTATTTGTATCACAAGTAATATTTCACAAACGTACGTTCACTGTTTAAACTAATAGCTTCCTCGCGTTCATGAAACTTGGAATGCCTCTTCACGAACGTATTTTAAGCTGCTTCTATAACATTAATAATTAATTAATGAGTGAAACATGTCCTTTTGTCTGGTGTGAAAAACAAAACATAAAATTATTACTTTCTCACGTGGAATGAAGTATTAAAAGTTTAATTAGGAACTGATGTAGGTGCTAAACACTAGAACATTCCATACCTAAAGCTACAAAACACCACAGTGTGATGAAAAAATAAAAGTTTAATTAGGAACTGATGTAGATGCTGAACACTGGAACATTTCATACCTAAAGCTACAAAACACCACAGTGTAATGAAAAAAATAAAAGTTTAATTAGGAACTGATGTAGGTGCTAAACACTAGAACATTTCATACCTAAAGCTACAAAACACCACAGTGTAATGAAAAAATAAAAGTACAATTAGGAACTGATGTAGGTGCTAAACACTAGAACATTCCGTACCTAAAGCTACAAAACACCACAGTGTAATGAAGTAATAAAAGTATAAGAACTGATGTAGGTGCTGAACACTAGAACATTTCATACCTAAAGCTACAAAACACCACAGTGTAATGAAAAAATAAAAGTTTAATTAGGAACTGATGTAGGTGCTAAACACAAGAACATTCCATACCTAAAGCTACAAAACGCCACAGTGTAATGAAAAAATAAAAGTTTAATTAGGAACTGATGTAGGTGCTAAACACTAGAACATTCCATACCTAAAGCTACAAAACACCACAGTGTAATGAAAAAATAAAAGTTTAATTAGGAACTGATGTAGGTGCTAAACACTAGAACATTCCATACCTAAAGCTACAAAACACCACAGTGTAATGAAAAAATAAAAGTTTAATTAGGAACTGATGTAGGTGCTAAACACTAGAACATTCCATACCTAAAGCTACAAAACACCACAGTGTAATGAAAAAATAAAAGTTTAATTAGGAACTGATGTAGGTGCTAAACACTAGAACATTCCATACCTAAAGCTACAAAACACCACAGTGTAATGGAAAAATAAAAGTACAATTAGGAACTGATGTAGGTGCTAAATACTAGAACATTCCATACCTAAAGCTACAAAACGCCACAGTGTAATGAAAAAATAAAAGTTTAATTAGGAACTGATGTAGGTGCTAAACACTAGAACATTCCATACCTAAAGCTACAAAACACCACAGTGTAATGAAAAAATAAAAGTTTAATTAAGAACTGATGTAGGTGCTAAATACTAGAACATTCCATACCTAAAGCTACAAAACGCCACAGTGTAATGAAAAAATAAAAGTTTAATTAGGAACTGATGTAGGTGCTAAACACTAGAACATTCCATACCTAAAGCTACAAAACACCACAGTGTAATGAAAAAATAAAAGTTTAATTAGGAACTGATGTAGGTGCTAAACACTAGAACATTCCATACCTAAAGCTACAAAACACCACAGTGTAATGAAAAAATAAAAGTTTAATTAGGAACTGATGTAGGTGCTAAACACTAGAACATTCCATACCTAAAGCTACAAAAC
The DNA here is from genome assembly GCA_011833715.1 of Carcinoscorpius rotundicauda. Taxonomy (NCBI): domain Eukaryota; kingdom Metazoa; phylum Arthropoda; class Merostomata; order Xiphosura; family Limulidae; genus Carcinoscorpius; species Carcinoscorpius rotundicauda. The sequence goes on along the minus strand of CM022391.1, from coordinate 130,563,979 downwards.
ACCACAGTGTAATGAAAAAATAAAAGTTTAATTAGGAACTGATGTAGGTGCTAAACACTAGAACATTCCGTACCTAAAGCTACAAAACACCACAGTGTAATGAAGTAATAAAAGTATAAGAACTGATGTAGGTGCTGAACACTAGAACATTCCACACCTAAAGGTACCATACGCCTCAGTGGAATGAAGTAATATAAGTGTAATTAGGAACTGATGTAGGTGCTGAACACTAGAACATTCCACACCTAAAGGTACCATACACCTCAGTGAAATGAAGTAATAAAAGTGTAATTGAGAACTTATGTAGGTGCTGAACACTAGAACATTCCACACCTAAAGGTACCATACGCCTCAGTGGAATGAAGTAATATAAGTATAAGAACTGATGTAGGTGCTGAACACTAGAACATTTCATACCTAAAGCTACAAAACACCACAGTGTAATGAAAAAATAAAAGTTTAATTAGGAACTGATGTAGGTGCTAAACACAAGAACATTCCATACCTAAAGCTACAAAACACCATAGTGTAATGAAGTAATAAAAGTATAAGAACTGATGTAGGTGCTGAACACTAGAACATTCCACACCTAAAGGTACCATACGCCTCAGTGGAATGAAGTAATATAAGTGTAATTAGGAACTGATGTAGGTGCTGAACACTAGAACATTCCACACCTAAAGGTACCATACGCCTCAGTGGAATGAAGTAATATAAGTGTAATTAGGAACTGATGTAGGTGCTGAACACTAGAACATTCCACACCTATTATACACCATATGCACATGGTTTTTGAAAGATGTCGTTTTTGTGTAAGTAAGATTGAAGTAATTATTAACTCATGAAGTATGTATGTTATCGTAAGAAACAGATGAATGAAAATATTATACACACATGTATATACTTGAAGAAAAAGCCATATGATATTTATTAGATATACGTATATATTCCTCTATGTAGCAAAGCTAGCCGATTTCAGACTTACTTTTGTTACTAATCACCCTTAAAAATATACAGTTAAATCGCTATGTTTAATTAGCTATATTAATTTCTGGGTTTGTGTTCCAGTTTATTTGGTTGTCAAGTTTTACTCAGAATATTAAGATCAAATAAGTTTTACACTCTGATTCTTCAATCATGGATTCAACTGTTATTAAACTAATCAGAACTATATATGTCAGTATATCTTTGAAAACGCATCTTTGTGGACTGCCTTTAAGAATATTGTAAATTCTGGTTTTTATTGAGTATGATAAAGTAAACTGTAAGTAATCAAAGTAACACACAAGTTCAAAGTAAACGTTTACGTCGTTCATACCTAATTAATATCTCGTTCAAATTTACATTATTTACTGGAGCAAACTGAAAACAATGGCTCCACCTAGTGACCATATTTTGCAGCTAATCCGATACTCTGTCTCAGAACGTCTGGTTTGTTAGTTTGGAATTTCGCACAAAGCTACTCGAGGGCTATCTGTGCTAGCCGTCCCTAATTTTGCAGTGTAAGACTAGAGGGAAGGCAGCTAGTCATCACCACCCACCGCCCACCGCCAACTCTTGGGCTACTCTTTTACCAACGAATAGTGGGATTGACCGTCACATTATACACCCCCACGGCTGGGAGGGCGAGCATGTTTAGCGCGACGCGGGCGCGAACCCGCGACCCTCGGATTACGAGTGCACGCCTTAACGCGCTCGGCCATGCCAGGCCAACAGAACGTCTGGTATGGGTATCAATATTTTTACTGATAAGTAGAGAACAGCATTTCGAATCTCCTAGATCATCTTCAGGTCAAGAAAACATGCAGAGCACATGTCTTAAGGACGAGGGTATAAACTTGTACGGGACTGTAGGGGGCGTTGTAGGTGGATGCTAGGTTATTAATTAGTACATGTATAAAGGTGTTCCTTTATATTGGTTTAATTTTGGTTTACATTACTGTATATGTACGGCTTCTTTGACTTTGCGTTACTCCTTTAATAAGCAATGTGTTGTTCTCATTACAGAGTTTTATATTTACATATTAAAGTGAGTATCAGTTCATATTTCCTAGTTCGTGTTCATTTTAGTGAAAAGACTGATACATTTCGAATAATACAGTATGTCTTACAGTAATGTGAACTTTTCAGAAGGAAGTTGTAAAAGAAATATCAATGAAATTATATCCTTGTTTTAGGAACCTAAAAATGAGAGTGCAAAAAAAAAATTATACAAATATTGATGCTATGTTTCGTCAATAGATGGCAGGAATAGGTAAAACACGTTCCTAGTTTTTTATATCGCAAGTATTGTTTGTTTTGAATTAAGCACAAAGCTACGCAATGAGCTATCTTTGCTATGCCCACCACGGGTATCGAAACCCGGATTTTAGCGTGCAAGTCCGCAGACATACCGCTGAGCCACTGGGGGGCATATATCGCAAGTAACAATACATAGAAGAGACATTCGTTACTTCACTTTATAACATCTTTACTTTTATGGAAATGAATAAGGGGACTACTTCTTCGTTAACCCCGTTTAGTTTGCTCATATGACATTAATAATTATTTATTAAGGTTAAACGTGCCGTCTATCCACGCAAAGCGTCACGAAGTCTGTCTGCACAAGCCTTTTCTAAGTTAGCAGCGGAAGGCAGCTAGTCATCACCACCCACCGTCAACTCTTGTGCTACTCTTTCACCCACGGCTGAAAGGGCGTGCATATTTCGTGTGACGGGGATTCGGAACCCCCGACCCTCAGACTATGCGTTGAGTGCCTTAACCATTAGCCATGCTGTGCCGCACACTTTTACCATTCTATAAACTTACACTTTTCCAACAGTCACTTTGGTCAGTAAATTAAAGTTAGGTTTGGTTACGTCTAATCTTTAGAGTATGATCTGACCTACAGACTGTGAACCGAATAAAATACTCTTCAGGTTGATAATATTAAATTATTTTTCCTTAGTTATTGTGTAAAATTAAATACAAAGCTCTTTTTTCAAATGGCTATCTGTGCGTTACCTACTATGGGTATCGAACCCGGTCTTTTAGCGTTGGGAGTCCACAGACATACCTCTGTACCACCAGGAGTCTGTTGATCTGTTCCCAAAAATACCAAATTACTGTTATTGCGACACGTGGTGGACTGCTTACTTAATCACGTGAAGTCACCAGCGAATTGCCGTGGAGTTTCTGCAGGCTGAGACAATTACGAATGGTTAGTTATATGAAAGAACATGTTCAAAGATGTATTGTTTTCTCTGGTTCAATAGGAGGTAAAGTGGCCTAGCATGGCCGAGCGCGTTAAGGCGTGCACTCGTAATCCGAGGGTCGCGGGTTCGCGCCCGCGTCGCGCTAAAGATGCTCGCCCTCCCAGCCGTTGGGGTGTATAATGTGACGGTCAATCCCACTATATCGTTGGTACAAGAGTAGCCCAAGAGTTGGCGGTGGGTGGTGATGACTAGCTGCCTTCCCTCTAGTCTTACACTGCAAAATTAGGGACGGCTAGCACAGATAGCCCTCGAGTAGCTTTGTGCGAAATTCAAAAAAAAGAAAAAAGGAGGTAAAGTAAATTCTGGTTTCCAGCGGCACCAGCGGGTTAAGAATGGTAACTCTTTCCCATTGAATGGATGTCAGTACATGGCTAAACATGATATGGGTTCAGGTATAGGTTTCCAAGGTCGCTGAACCTGAAGCTAGGATGTTCACGCTTCCAGTCACAAGATAAGGGGATAAAAGGAGCGTTGGTACTTCAAGCTGATGAATTAATGGGACTTGTTTCCTGGTACGAACCATCTCTAGAGTAGCTGTAGAAGTGATTGGGTATAATGGAAGAGGTTTATCAGGACGCTTGGGTTACACTGAACAACAGAGCTTTTGCTTCCTGAACACTGTTGGGTGTTCCCTGTAGATTTTTGGCTGCTGATCACGAAAATCACATCCAAATTCACCCATCACGTACCGTTTCATCGAAATCTTCATTTCACCAGGACATCGCTACAATAGAAAAACAACTTCAAGGCAACTGGAATCCGTCAATGCTTGCTGACTGCTGTTGGACACTGCAACGTGATGCACCGGACATTGAACACAAACGCAAATCAGGAGCAAAACACTTTTAATTATGTTGAACTTAATAGCGTATTAGAAACATAAACGCAATTAAATACGTTATTGCCGGTAAACAGTTAACTGTCTATTTCTTAGAGTTCGTACGTGATGAAGCAAAACCAAAACTATGTTTGTGCATACCTACCAGGGACCTGTCACAATCAGCAAAAACTTTTCAAAAACATTGTCGTGCAGTGTCACTGATAATCACGAAGACGGTCTTTGTAACTCCCCAGTCCTTAGCTAGAAGCGCAGACATTTAATACAAGTTAGAGGAAGTTCAATGTCATGCCCAAGGGCACAACAAGCAAGATTCACACTCAAAACCTTCCGTTCAAGAGTCCAAACCACTAATTAATCCTTACTAAATACGATGAATCACCAGTAAGGCTCATGACATACAAAACCAAAATTCGGGTTGCAATACCAACGGTATTTGTACAGCTTTGTGTTTAATAACAAACAAACGAGCAAAAATAAAAAAAAATTAAAAGCCCTTTTCACATTACGATTTTCTTTACAAATAGCAGTATGAATAGAAATTATACTATTTTGATAGCATTCAAGTTTAAATGTTTTCTTCAACTTGGTATTGTGGCTCAGCATTAAAATGTGAGTTTGTATTTTTATCTAAATAGTTACATTTTAACAACTAGATGATTTTATGAGCTTTACAGATATTTTAAAAATCACAATTACACATATTATTTACAATTAACTTTCAAAGTTTATTATATTTAAATGCGTCAACTCGGTGAATGTAAATTTGTTAAAGATATTTTTTAGGTCTCGATATATTTTAGTTCTAATTACCAAAACTAGATGGCAAATGTGTAGGAGGATTCAGAAAAAAAACCCAAAAAGCTAATGGCGTATTTTTTTCGGTTCCTTTTTCTGTGGTACTAATTACAGTAAGACAAGTAATTACATTTATTTACAATAAAAATAAATTAAGAATATTATTTTTCGTTACCATTTAAAGCTAAGGTTTATTGAAAACTATTAACCTTTAATTCAAAACTGTGAGTTCATGTTTCTCAAAATGTTTTCGAGGAGCCATTAACAAAGACGAACTTTATTTCTGGTTTCGATTGGTTTGGCTTGAATTTAAAACAAAGTTAATAAAAGATTATCTGTGTTGGCCGTCCTTAAATTAGCAGTAATAGCTTAGAGGCAAGACAGCTAGTTATCACCAACCACCGTCAACTACTGAAATACACTCTTATTAACGAATAGTGGGACTGATCGTCACACTACAACGCCCTCGCGGCTGAAAGGGAAAGCATGTTCAGCGATGGGAATTCGAACCAATGACATACAGCTTACTAATCGCATACCCTAACCAGGTGAACTTCTGAGACTAAGGGGATTTTTAGTACATGTATTTGACAATAGGATCGCTGTAGTTACTTTTTTTTCTGAACTTTGAAGAATGATAGAGTCGTTACTTAGGAATAAATTGGCGACTCAAACGTCAAGTTACGCGTAGTTATGGATAAAAAGAGAACCCTCTAGCGACAATAACAGTGCAATGGAAACCTGTATGGAAATATTTGACAAATATGTTTGGAGTGACGGGAATTCGAACATGCGACCTTTTCGAGAGCCCTAACCGCCTAGACAAACTAAGTCAAGAAAATTAATACGAGTGTATATGTGTTTGTGTGCTTTCTTATAGCAAAGCCACATCGAGCTGTCTTCTGAGTTCACCGAGGGGAATCGAACTCCTGATTTTAGAGTTGTAAGTCCGTAGACTTACCGCTGTACCAGCGGGGGACAAATTAATACGATGAAACACGATTCATAGCATCTGTCTTGCGCACCCTGTCTCGCACTAGGCACGCACGTTTTTAATAGGGGGCCTAATTAATTTTATCACCTATCTGTGTTTTGCCAACCGGGGATATCGAAACCCAGTTTTAGTGATACAGGCCATTGGGCTTACTGTTTAACCAATGAAAGGTGACCAAAAAGGAAATAAAGCTTTCATTTCTTATTCGATAAAAAATTATATAAATGAAATTTATATAATGAAACATGATTAAAGCATGAATATATGTGAGTTAAAGAAAAACTATAATTTTCCAAATGACTACGTCATATTTAGTTAAAATATAAAGCTTGATAACAGAAAAAAACATTTATAGATGAATCGTAAAAGAAAGACGCTCCTGCAAGGATATAAAATAGGAAAAGAAAACAGTTTTTTTTCTGGATCCCCTAGGCCTGAATCCACTGGGCCTAACTAATAATGTGGCATGTATGTCAGGGGGAGTTTCTTAAAAATAGAGTTAGGCCCTTAGAAATTTAAATAGAAAGCTCAGATAAGACACCTGTTACCGACTTGCACTGATTAATTATTTTGAGTTTTTATTCTTTACTACATGTACTGACCTATACTGATTGACAATCTTATTATTATTCCGATTTAAATATTTTTGAAGATTAAAATATAGGCACTTAAGAGGAAATATTTTTATAGAGGGCGCTAATCTACTGAAGAAGATAATATAAATTCATTTTCTTTGTGAAGTGTTTTCTACACCAGAAATACACCAAACTCGTAATTTTCGTTTATTTTAGGTTCAATATTTTATTTTTATTTATGTATGTATATATAAATACATACACTTACACAAACTGGATAGGAGATCACTAAATGTCAAGAGAATAGTAACCTCAACTCATGAGAAATTTAATTTTTATTTCTTTAGCTCAGAAGTATTTACAAAAAAAAAGAACGACGCCTTACGTCAAGTATAGTAAATAAATGTTGTGTTTAAATTTCATGTTTCAGAGGTCACGATTCGTCTCAGGTTTCCGTTTCAATTCCCACATAAAACGTCTTCGAACTTAGTGCAGACATTAAAATAGCTGAGTAAACTTGTGGATGGATAAAATGATTCGTAGCGTCGTGTAATTTGCCCTCTGGCGGCTCAGCGGTAAGTGTGTTAAGGGCTTATAATACTAAATATTGGGATTTAATACTATCAGTAAGAAGAACAGAAACAGCCCTTTGTCAAGCTTCCTTCTTAACATCAAACGCACAAACAAAGAAATCAGCCATATTTTTGTGCCCGACACACACCCTCTTGTTGAAAAATTTAGAACTAAGTTATAATTTACAGTCTGCATGCGAAATTTCCGTGTTTTCATTGGGAAGATAAATAAAATACCCAGATATTCTTAAAATATACAATTCTTACTGCTAGCGCCATATTGTGGCAACTTAGTAACGCTCAAATACAGTTTTGAGTCAAAAACTGTTTTCGAAGGCAGATTGTTCAAGGGAAAAGTAGGTGACAAAACTTCAGTTTTGTAGTTGAATACCCTCTTATCCAGGTTACAATAAATAAACAATGGAGTTATTCTAGTTGGTTCATCAGCTGAACACTCATTTATAACTTATCGAAACATGTTTATCACTGACATTTTTCATGTAATGTAGACCTATTTAAGTAAGTAAAAAATTATAAAAAAAACATATTTCCTGCTGTATCCTCATAATGTACCCAATATAAAGCAAACTTCTATTTTAAAGGACTGAGAAAACCACGTGTAACAGATAAAACAGTGTTTTGTGTTTTTGTTACACATATTCTGTACAATTATCCAAACATGCACAATTTGCCTAATTAGACTTGACCTACTTTTTGTAAAAAAACCATTCTAAACATCCTCAGATAGAATAGAGATCCAGATAAATATCATACGTGGTGGTAAGTATTTAATCGAGTTCATTTGGAAATAGAAAAATGCGTGGGTGAGCGAATGTTATGATCAAAGAACGTGCCACGTGGAATAATGAAATCAATTATCTTGATATTGCAAAATGCGTGTTTGCTAAGTTTCAAAATTAGCCAATGTTCTCTTTTGCTTATTAATTAAACCATTTCACAACTAGTGGTCATTATGATAAATCATTTAACCATTCTGGTCTCTGGAGATTAGAGGGTGGGGTCAGTTAAAATCTAATTGTCTTTTGCTGAAGTCACGAGAGTTGATTTTTAGTTGCTGTAGTCACATAATAAATAAAAGTCTCGCGATAACTGGTGATTGGGCCAAGTGATGAATAAAGGTCTCGTGAGTGATTCTTCAAAGGAAAGCGTTAGCAACCTAATTCCCCATTCGTATGACGTCATACGAACCAGTGGCTCAGCGGTATGTTTGCGGACTTACAACGCTAAAAACCGAGTTTCGATACCCGTGGTGGACAGAGCACAGATAACCCATTGTGTAGCTTTGTGCTTAATTCAAAAAACAAAACAAATCGTTCGTTTTTCTTTCTTTAAATAATACTGTCAGTTTCTGGTTTTCGAGCTAATATAAAACATTTAATTTATTTACCTTCGTGTGAAACTTTGTGTTCCGGTTGACCCGATAAAAAAACAAACAGTAATTAGACTGCCAAGATTATGATTCCGAGATCCAAGGATCGGGAATCGCGTTACATTCTGGATAAATACGCTCCGAAAATGTGGGAACTTGGATCACGTCAGGAAACTGATTGCCAAGTGTTATTATTCCAGTAAGCTAAGAGTTGGCGGCGGTTCCTACTGACCAGCTGGCTTCCCTCTAGTCTATCAGTTTAAAACTAGAGACAGTTGTATTCAGGTCACATTTAGTGTTACTTTGAACGAAAATTTTGAAACAAAAAAATTCGTTAAGCCTCGTCCTTAATTAGAACGTGCAACCGAGTAAGAATATTAAAAAAGGTAATTTGTCTTCGTTTTATATTTGAATACGATGTGAAAAGAAGTTCCATTTCTCTTCTCTTTCCACATTTAAGTAATAAATGCTGAACTTCTTGACATTGATCACATGATTTATTACTTATAAGTTTCAAGAACCTTATGACAAATAGCTTCGAAGACATAAACAGTATATATTTTTTTTTTCAGCCTATAAACTGGATATCCAATTGCTTTGTTTATTTCCGAAGTTTTGATACGAACCTACCTTCTCACGGCCAGCCCTAATTTTTGATTGACAGTTTATTGAGTATTAAATTAACCAATAGCGCTCACCGTCAACTTTTGGGCTGCTCTAATCGAATTATTTGAAGTTCTTTCATTTTTATACTTTTACTATTAGTTTGTAGTTGACAGGGAAACAAATAAAAACAAATGCAAAATCAAAGAAACTCTACTTATATAAAAAGTAAAACCAAAATTAAACCAATATAAATGAACACCTTTACACCTATACTAATTTATAACGTAACATATGCTGCAACGCCCTCTACAGTCCCGTACCCGTTTACACTCTAATCCTTAAGACATGCACCAGGCAATGGTCAGTTGCAAACCTTCGTTGCTAACCTGAAGATGACCTAAGAAGGTCGAAATGTTGTTCTCTACTTTATTTTAATTGACGTTCTAGTACCTATACCAGAGATCCCGGGGTACATTTTTTACTTTAAGTGGGTTTCTCGTCATCACGAATCCCACTTGAAGCATAAATCTATCCCAAGACAGCTGGTACGAGTATTAAAACTGTGAGACGTACAACATATGAGTTTTTTTTTTAAAAAATCGTTATCTTTATTGTGTTTCGCGTGGGGCAGGCGTAAGTAATACGTTTGTTATTATCCTTTTAACAGCAATTCAGAAGAACGAATGTAGAATGTTAAAGCCACCCCTCAGTTTCAAAATTAAACCATTCCTGTAACTATGGTAACGACAACTCTTTTACTACAGAAACTTTCTCGTTGTTGTCGGTCGAGACTGACTTGATCTTCTCATTAGTTCGTCAAATAGACCATTTGGGGTTTCGGACCTTCCATGCGCGTCACTGACCATTAACTTCTTTGTACCTGATAGCCGTGGTTAAAGGGGTGGTAGTGGTCAGTCATATCGTTAACTATGACAAGTCAAGGGGCAGTCTGACATTTGTATTAATCAGTTTTCTATCTTAAGTTCAAGTCCAAATCATTTTACTTTATTGATTTGGTAAGTGCTCGTGCCAATATATATCATAGTTTGTGGTGCTCGCCTGGAACGCGATATTTTCAGTTAAAGACACCATGTTTCAGATGGGAAGATGGTACGAACACCAAACAGCAATAAAAACATCACGGTTACTTTTAATAAAATAACTATATTTACTGTTATAGTTATAACATATCTACAGTGGAACGTTAGAGTACAATAAATTAATCTGTTAAACCGGTAATTAACCCCAGTAAAAGAAGAACAAAATAAACTATTAAACAGGTAATGAACTCCAGTTAACCAACCAATATTTGTACCAAACTGTCAAAATCGATAAGGCTAAGAGATCTGTATGATTAGTGTACAAGTGATAGGATTTTGGTTTAATATTCATACTTTATTTGGTAAACTGTGTCAAACCCTCTAGAAGTGGCTGATTTCAGAACATGTGTTCTTCTACAAAAGACAAAAATAAGAAAACCTATAACTGAAGCACTTTCGAAAGATAGTCCTTTCTTCACTTGAGGGAAAACTGAGAAAGACACCAGAACTATCATGTTGCACTTCAATATTCCAAAAGACATAAACAAGAGCAGATTTCTAGATAATTACACCAACATTTCACAATGACTGGCAATTTATATTGTTTCTTTGTTATTCGGAACAAAGTCACATTAGGTTCAAGTCTTAAGACTTACCGGTGTCCTATCGGGGCTGGTGATGATGTGGGATGTTTATTCTTTTTTAGAAGAAAGCCATATTGGGCTATCTGTTACCTCCGCTGAGAGAAATCGAATCCTGAACATCAGTGCTTTTAAATCCATAGAGCTATCGTTGCCTTTAAAGGCAAGTCTTGCAGTTGGTTATGTCTTTCTCGAATAAGGACAGCGCCACCACCAAAATGCTTTGAAGACCACTTTGTAATTCATGTATTGTGAGCCCGTGAGATTTCTCACCTCTTTTGCACATTGCTTACTCTTAAGGTTCTTAGAAATTTGCTTGTCTTTTAATTTCCATTGATATCTGCGTGTTTTGGAGTGGAAATTATTTGTGATTGTACATCGTAGATGTGTTTTAACCCTTTTTGGTGTTAGAAAAACTTTGTATTTATGGCTAAGATTTGGAACGTTGTTGAGATAAGTTTAAATAACACACGATCCCAGGACTTCTGTCGATCCATCCATTTGTCTGTCTGTTCATTTTTATCTGGCTGTCTGTTTAGATGTTTAATTAACTATGACTGTCATTCTGTTTATCTATCTGTTTCTGTCTTTCCACCTGTTTATCAACTGCAAACACATTAGTTTTATCTACGTGACTCTCTATTAACATCTTGATCAATCTCTTTAACTATCTTTTTTCATGTTTACTCATCTGTTTAACTTTCTTTATGTTTATCTATTTATCTGAGTATCTTTCCACATGTTTACCTACGTGCGTGACTATTTCTCTATGTTTCTGTCTGCCTACATATCATTATCTCCGTATTTGTCTGTAGCTTTATCTTTGTCTATCTTTGAGCATATTTTTAAACTCAAGTTCCAAAAGTAACAGTTATCTGTAGATACATTTTAACAACGAAGTTATGTTTTCATGTTTATATCAGTCCATTGAGGAAGATGGTGTTACACAGTGAAGAAAAACATCTCGTTTACCAAGCCACCATTGAGTTTGATTCTACACTACATCCAAGATAACAGAGATAATAAGACGTGAATACTGTTAGGAAACACGATGCTTACATTTTTTTTTCACGTAGTTTTCCAATAGGACCACCTTCAAATCCATAAGATAAAATTATTATATAAATACACGACACTGCAAACGTTAATTTCGACCATTAAACAGCTTTAAACTTTAAACAAAACATACGGTCATGAAAGACTTACAATAAAAACAAAAATAGCCTTTTTGGTCTCTTTTTCTTTCACCTTTTTAAGCAAACACAGGATTCGTTTTGATATTTATGTCAAAGTTAAGAGCCTTTAAAGAAATTCGGGACAGCTAATAAAAAAGTCCTTCAGTTCTGTGTTATACTTCAAAGTTCAGTTAAGGCGCGACTATAAACTGCTTTGGTGGTCTAAAACCTTTAGGTATTTAATGTTCTTCATGAGGTCCGTATATCAAATTTACTCGAGTGTGATGAATCATTTATGGAAACAAACATTTAGGGTGCGTCTTAGTTACGTACCCACGTTTAAAACAAATGGTCTTGTTGTTTTGAATCCAAACATGAGTAATGAGCTATGCACTCCTCGCCAATCGAGCCCAGAATTCTAGCGTCATCAGCTCTGCAGTCTTATCGCTGGCTCTTTTCAAATAACAAAATAAAATGATCGAATTTTTCGAATGCTAGTGTCATAATATCTGTGAGCTTGCCAACTGGACTTTTCGAATAGTAAAATGAAATGATCGAACCCAGAATTCTAGCTTGCCAGTGAGACACTTCAAGGTGAACTGCAAGTTTTATTAAACACCTGTGTTAGAATTAGCTATTTTCAGAGCTACAAGTAGCATCTGTAATAAACCCGTGTTTAATTTTTGTTTCGTTTGTTTTGAATTTCGTGCGAAGCTACACGAGGACTACTTGCGCTACCCGTCTGTAAATTTGCAGGTTAAAACTAAAGGTAAAACAGCTAGTCATCACCACCCACCGCCAACTCTTGAGCCACTCTTTTACCAACGAATAGTGGGATTGACCGTCACATTTATAAAGCCCCGACGGCTAAGAGGGCGGGCATATTTGGTGGTGCGGGGACTAGAAGTTTAATTTTTCCTCACGATGTGTTGACAAGTAAGACAGTATAATCTAAGACGTTTCAATTGCACCTACTAGCGTTTCGTTGCACTTCTTGGGTTTGGACGCAGTTGCACCTTTTGTCATTTTTTATTATCATAATTCATTACATGAGACAGTTTTTTGAAATGATTACACGATAGGGTGTATTTAAACTTGACTTGCGAGTTACTGTATTTTTGACAGTGGTTCAGCAGCAAGTCTAAATACTTACGACGCTAAAATCCTGGTTTTGATATGAGTAGACTACAGATAACACACTCTGTAGTTTTGTAGTTAACAACAAACAGAGCAAACGTTTTGTGACGCGTATCAATTAATTGTGTATGAGTAAGCGTTTTTCAAACTGTGGGGTGTGTCCCCTTGCAGTTAAGAATGTTAAAGTATTCATTATATAACAGGAATATCCAATAGCTTACGCAAAAGCACCATTTTCTTTGAATTTTATTTGTTTGTGTTTTGAATTTCACGCAAAGCTACACGAGGGTTATCTGCACTAGCCGTCCCTAATTTAGCAATGTAAGACTAGAGAGAAGGCAGCTAGTCATCACCACCCACTGCCAACTCTTAGGATACTCCGTTATCAGTGAATAGTGGGATATACTGTCAACATATAACGCCCTCACGGCTGAAAGAGCGAGTATGTTCGGTGTAACGGGGATTCGGACCCTCTACCCTCAACCCTCAAATTACGAGTCGAACACCTTAACCACCTGGCCATACCGGGCCTTTTCTTTGAACGATGAAGAGAGACGTACTGACGAATGAGTGTCGTAATAAGAGTTAAACAGACCGATATATTAAACAGTTTCCAACACCAACACCTGACGCACATTTTCACGGACCCCAGATGACACAAAGAAAGAGAATATGAAATACATATATTGAATGTCGTGCAGGTAAATCCCCAAATATAAGATGGATTCGTAGAAAGGTCCCCCTCGACAAAAATTTAGTATTGAATTAACTTTCTGAGACACTTAACAAAGTTAAGATGTGGACATTTTTACAACGGTCCTAACGTCGGGTTGGTTTTGTTTGTTTAAAAAAACACACAAAAATACAGGTGTTAAGTGAGCTACAATTGTAATTAAAGTAACCCAAGGTTCTTTAATTTTATCATCAACAAGTAATATGGAAGAAAAAAGTTTTTCAGTGCAGTCATCATGAAACTTAAATGCTTTGGCTATTGTGTGTGTGTCGACAGAGTTTGTTTACAGCTGAGAACATAAATAACAGAGTGCGAGAAACGCTGTTTGGAAGGATGGTGCGAAAACTAGTCTAATATCTCGTGGACACTAGCACGTGTGTGTTCTAGCCTTGTCATTGGACAGTTAAAGCCCAGAACGTTATGTTTTTACTACGACACGCATACACAGCAACTGCTGTTCTCACCCATCCTATCAACACTAGCAAACTGACGACAGAACGCGAAGTATATCACGCTGAGGGTTTTAAGTTTCATTTTCGTTTGACACCCACGAAGATTGTTTGTGCTACACCTTTTAAGTACATTGACGAGGTTTCTGTACCGCCAGGGTGTTTACTAACGTTTACAACTTTTACTAAGAGTTAAGAAATAACTTTAGATATCGTGTTCGCGCACGTTCCTGTGCGTATGAATATATATTTTTATTTGTCTTTGAAAGTCCTCATAAACCCGTGATTACTCTAGTTTAAATTCGTCATACTTTTCTGAAAATATTTATTATTTTAATCATTCTTCTTGGTATGAATGTTACTCATGAAAGTGTGTTAATAACATCCTGATAAAGAATACTTCCTAACTCGTTAAAAAGAGGTAGTTTCAAACTTGATAACCACAAGTTTTGTAAAACTATTTTTTACAAACGCATGTTCACCAGCATGTTAACGAACTCTATGAGTTGCACTACTCTAATAATATGAAAACCTTGAATTAAGGTGTTTTACCTGTTTTCAAACGTTTCATGTAGTCAAATAAGTTTTCACGTCCTATAATATCTAGTCTTAAAATGTTTCATAAAACCAGATCAGCTGTTATCCTCTATAATAACCAGTTTTCAAATGTTTCATATAGTCAAATCAGCTTTCATGTCCTATATAAACCAGTTTCAAATGTTTAACATAACCAGATCAGCTGTTATTTTATTGTTCTTGAGTTTTCCCCAAAAATTCCACAATTTCTAGTTCTTAATTATTGGTCAGTTCTCAGCCTTATTTTTTACCAACGTCTTTGTTGGAATGTATTAAACCTAGGTTTAACAGTAATGATAAAAAATATAAAAGTATAACATTCAGGATGGCGCTAGATCGATATGCACGCCCCCTACGTATATGTGAAATTAATAGAAGCGTTCGAAGTCTGTTTACCATTAAAGTTAACATATATAACGTACGTTTGTAAATTTGTGTCCTAAGTGTTTGTTGTTTTTACCAAATGGTTGTATATGGGAGTAGTAAGCTTTTGTTTTATCCATTGACCTTTGACCTTTGTTTTAGAGAAGAGAGATTTGTAGTACATTAACCATTACTCACTAGGCTGAATGCGGCTGAGTTTGGGTGTTGACCTTTGACCTCTGTTCTAAGACATTATGCTTCGGTCTGCTGACCTTGGCTCAATAAGGTTTTTTTTCTGTTTGTTCTTTTTAAAACTGACACTTGTGTATTGAACAGACACACTTCCGGTGTTAGCCTTAGACTTAAAATAGCAAGTTTGGAATGCTGACCTTCGACCTCTACTTCTAGAGTGTAAGATATTTGGAAAAATAACTTTTATTTCTGAGAGCAAAAGTTATTTGCGATAGTGGCCTTTAATATTTTGATTTAAATGGAAAGATCGGAATCTTGACCTTTTACCTATAATTCAAGAGTTGTGTTACTTGAAACATTTGAAACATTTTCAGTAAATGTCAAGAGTGATTCAACTCTCCAGGTTAATGATGGTAACGTTGGCTGTTCTCTATCAACGTACTTCTAGAACACAAAGTAACCACGAAGAAGGAAAGCGCACGTCATCACAGAACAAGCTTACTACAGGGTAGCCCGTAAGTCCATACCCATTCATATATCTTATGTATCCAGTGTATCTGTGTTTTTTCCCTCATTCTCGCTGGATAGTATTATGCGGCGCCATGTTCTGCGAGACATTTTCCTCAACATAGCAGGGATTATTGTTCCAAATGCCGCGGTAACAGCTGCCTTCAACTCATCATTAGTATTATAACGTTGTTTATGACAACATATGGATGGGTAGGGACTTACGAGCCACCCTATAGATAAGTACAGGCGTTCGTAAGTACAAGTTACATCGATATTGAAAAGATCATACGTGCGTTCATACGTTCCATTCACTTCGAACGTGACATTACGTCATGCCAGCAACAAAACCTTTATTTCAAGTTTTATGACGTACGTGACCATTCACGATAACAAAGGGAACTCAAATGTCCAGCCCATCCTGAAAAGAAAAAAAAAAGAAACAGGTATCACGTGAAAGAAAGGGCGTGGTTTTCTTTCTAATTGCCCACTGACGTGACTTTGTCATGTTGCTGAACCAAATCGTTGTCAATCAGCCAGTACACGTCGGGAAATTCGGTTGAATCTGGCGAGTGAGAGTTCGCGTCGAATCTCAACATTTTACACAGTTTGTTTCTGTTACAGAGGTGAAGGTCACAATTGGAATTCTATCGTATGTAAAGCGCACTGGAATACAACATCTTCCTCCGTATCTAGAAAAACAAAACAAAAACCCTGCGTCTCCTCTCACTTTGTCATAAACTGTTCCGTGGCTTGATGGATGTGAGCTTGGAATTTTCCACTCTGTAGATGTCGATAGTTTGAGAAATTTATTTCCTGCAAGAATGAACTGATGAATTTCTGTAGAACTTGTAATGGTAACCATCGTGAATTCATGAGTTTCTAACCTGTCGCCCATTCAGGACAATTGTAATCTTGTCATTAGTCAAGTCAATATTTCCAGTTTCTCTATTAGGTCAAACTTCCGCTCTTCTGACAAAAACTGGTTTAGGTACTTGACCGAATTGACTTGTTGTTGGATCTTAGGATTCAAATATTTTCTGAAACCCAGGGATTTTTCAATATTGAAAGAAGAACACAATCCACCCACTCACCCCCCCGTGAAAACAGTTTTTAACATTTCTTATTTACGTGACTACAACCTCGTTTTGTTGACTCAAATCGGTTTGGCGTCATGCAGTGGCTTGAAAATGATCACACTGAAACAAACGACGATGCGATTAGGGAAAGTACGTCGCAAATCATTGGGCCAAGCATGCTGTTTGATGTTCAGTCTTCCGCCACTGACCAGAAGTCGAACAGTCCTGGACTATCTTTCAGCATTAAACGTTTGTTGAGGGACGACGCGGCCGGCAGGAAACTAGCTCACAATTATTGTAAAGGCTGTGGAAAGTTTCTGGAACTAGTGACCTCTGGTGACGCTTATTGCTTACTTTGTGAGCGTGTTAACTTAACAAAATGTTCCGGCATCCTTCAACGACGAGATTACACGTTGTCCAGTCTTGACCCTATCATTGCTACTTCCCAAACATATCCACCAACTGGTCTTCTTGACCGTCACGTTCCACTCACATTTATTCCTCACCACGAGCTTCTGCCTAACCCAGAGGCAGCTTCTCTAACACAGAATCCCTTCTCGTGTGTGTCACAGGTGTGTCCCTGGATAGTTCCTACTGGACTAACAGAAGCAGTTACCGATTCATATGACAAGACTCATTCATATGGTGAGAAAACCTGACTATATTTGTACATTTAAAGAAAGAATAATCCAATGATAGTCACTAAACATCAGTTTACCGAGTGGTAATTTTTGCTGCAGAAAAAAATGGTGTAATTAATGTTTAAAAAATCATATTTTTTAATTTCAAAACAACAATGGTTATCAAATGTTCAGTTTCGTTGTTTTCTTTACATTGTCGTGGGTAATTTTGTTTTGCTTACTTGCAAGTGGGTATGTGTTTGTTTGTTACTTAACACAAAGCTATATAACGGGCTGCCTGTGTTGAAACTCGAGTTTTAGCGTTATAAGCTCTCAGACTTATCTCTGAACCAAAATGGGCTTGGGAAACTGAAATATGTAGACGTCATCAGATGTCATATTTTAAAATATGATCCTCATTCGAAATCCAGTGTTTACTGTTGCGCATTTTGGGGCCATTGGTTCGTTATAAGAATAACGGTCAAACTTTACTATTTGATTTGAGTTACTCAAGAATTGGAGATGCGTGGTGTTTACAGGCTGTTTTACTTGTAATTCAAGCACTTTATAGTTTGGGAGAAATGGTACAGAAAGCCCTCTATGAAGTTTTGCGCAAAATTCAACAAACAAATAGAATGTATCTGATCATATCGTTACTCCTTGTTTTATATATCTGATCGTACCGTTACTCCTTGTTTTATATATCTGATCGTAACGTTACTCCTTGTTTTAAAAATCTGAGCATACCGTTACTCCTTGTTTTTCAACGCATTTTGGCTTGTTTTAAATTTCGTGTAAGACTATGTGAGGGCTATCTGCGCTAGCCGTCTCTAATTCAGCAGTGTAAGACAGGAGAGGAGGCAAGCAGGCAGTTATCACTACCAACCGCCAACTCTTAGCTTATTCTTTTACTAACGAATAGAGGGATTGACTGTAACATTATAGCGCCTCCACGGCTGAAAGGCCGGGCACATTTGGTGTGAGTGAGATTCGAACCTGCGAGTCGAGCGTCTTGCCACCTGGCTATGCCAACCTGATTTCAAAGTGATAGAAGACGGGGAAATCGGATATTCAGTGGCAACTACCGCCAACGCTTGAGCTACTCTACGTGACCAAATACCATCACACAGCACATTGTTTGTAAACCATCACACAGCACATTGTTTGTGGCAACGATTTATAAAACACGAGCCCTCGTATCTACAATATTAGTGGAACAATCATGCTGTTCACTTTAAAACTAAAGAACGACTAAACGCACGTGGTTTTTGTTCAAAGATTTGAAACAAACACAAAAATGTTTTCAATAAAGAATTATACGCGCAACGTCCGTCTTAATATTTACTGTTCGTATCAATTTGTGAGTGGAATACGGAATAAATATCACTATTTTAAATGTTGTATTTGGAAATTAGAATATCTGATACCTTTGTTTGTTTGTTACTTGGGTATCTTAGTAACATGGAATACCGTAGTGAAAAGTATCGAATCAATAATTTGAGTGTTAAGACTAAGCTTGTATATTGTTAAAATTCGAGCACATCGAGCGCGTAACTTGTTCTAGCGAGAATGCTAAGCCTAAAATAAATTAATTCGAAGTACTTTGTTTGTTTTTTCGAAATTTCGCACAAAGCTACTCGAGGGCTATCTGTGCTAGCCGTCCCTAATTTAGCAGTGTAAGACTAGAGGGAAGGCAGCTAGTCATCACCACCCACCGCCAACTCTTGGACTACTCTTTTACCAACGAATACTGGGATTGACATTATACGCCCCCACGGCTGGGAGGGCGAGCATGTTTAGCGCGACGTGGGCGCAAACTCGCGACCCTCGGATTGCGAGTCGCACGCCTTACGCGCTTGGCCATGCCAGGAAATACTAAGCCGAAAAGAAATTAATTCGATTTTCTGTCGCCACTTTTCGTTTATCGTAAATAATTAACACTGATATTTAGTTTGAAGAATAAAATATATGAGGTTACATTTTTCTTTATAATTTGAATTATTTTTTGATTAGTTTATATATTTCTCATTTATCTGTTCATAGCACCACATTTTGTCAGGAGAATTCGTCATCCCTACAAAAGCAGAAGGCCTTCAAAACGAAAAAAACCCAGAACTTCGTTTACTCGTCTCCAAATCTGTGAGCTCGAGAAATGGTTTCAAAAGCATAAGTATCTACCACCTAGCGAGAGAAGTTTCCTAGCTAAAAAATTGAAAATGACAGGCACTCAAGTCAAAACGTGGTTCCAAAACCGAAGGACCAAATGGAGGTTAGGTTATTAAATTATTCGTAAAAAAAAGAGATAAAATAACCTTGAAATACTAACATGGATAAATTCTCTATTACTAGATTAGCGGATATCATTTCAATTTTAAACGACATTATTTGCTGTGTGATGATTGGTCGGTGTTATTTGTTCTGAGAACACCTTTTCAATTCCAACAAAATTGTATTGTGCTGCCCTCTAGCAATTATATTAAGTACTTTTGTTTAAATACATTTTTCAAAATTCGTCTAATAAATGTTCGAGATTAATTCAAGAGTAAAAGTAATTACAGTTTTTCACCTCAAATAGATTACTTAATAAAAATTACGTATTTTTTACTCAGGTTTGTAAAATTATTGTAATAAAACTGTTTTGATTTCAAATAAATTTAAAAATTACATTCTTTCCTAACTCAATTTCATATAAAAATACGTTTAGATTTAGTACAGATATTTTATTTTTCGTGGTGATTATAATTTTACTTTTCTTCTGAAATAATAAAAACTTAAAATATGATTATTTTTACAATTATATATTTATTTATTTTTCCTCAGTGTATAAATGTTTCAATATTAAGATAGAGGGCACTAATTAAATTCCCTAACGTTTGGTAGCTGTACGTTATTTTGCAACTTGGAAATAATTTAATATACACACACAAAAATTAAGCCTAATTTACACAATCACTCCCTACACAATATTATGCAAACCTTTTCTTTCAGGAGACAAACAGAAGAGTACTACGAAGCAGGACGACAGGTGGAACATAACAGGGTTATGTTTATGTGCGTACAACAATCACATCATCATTGTCAATGTTTATCTTACTCGAACCTGTTCAAAGATGCCACTGATCTAATCTCAGAGCCTTTCCTGCAGCACGGTTGGGGATGAATGTCTTCTCCTTACCGTCGAATCACCTGTTTTGTTTTTGCACTTGTTGATGAGTTCGCGGATAAAATCAATGACGTCGTTCCATAACGCTTCCGAGGTTGAATCAAATTATATAGTTTATCAATCGTTTCGATGGCCATTACCCTTCTATCGCAAAATTATGCTCATTCCCAAAGATTAATAAACTAGTTCTAAGCGTTGATAGCTTTGATTCCAAGAAATAAAAACAATTTACATATGTTCCATAACTAAAACAGGAAACAATGAATTTAAAAAATAAATATATATTTGTATAAAACTTTATCTAATTTTTGAATTGCCATCTGTTGTTGAACATAGAAAGCTTTGAAAATTAATAAGACTTTGCTGGCGGTATGATATACTGACTGCGGTTTTCCTAGTGTATTCATGCTTCCCTTTAACTTTTTCACTACTATAATTTGCCATGACACAACTGGTAAGTTTTCTTATTGAATATTAGAAAGTTAACAAGACCCAAATAGGTGGCAATGTTAACACTCATAAAACACAGGTTCCACGCATCTAGTAATGTTTCACTTTTCATTTCTAAGTAGGTGGTTTCCATTTTATCGCCAAGATTACGGAAAGTGATTCTGTCTCTGTTTCACAATCAGAAACCGTCCGAAACGTTTAAAGTATGCAGTTCGTTTACTGAATGGCTCGTGACTCAACAAAGATAATAATGCTGTATCGTAATACCATAATTATTCCTGATGTAATGACGTTTCATTGCACCAAGAGAAGAATTAGAAACGTTCCAGTTTTAGCAAAGAGACTACGTTTCTACTCGGCAATGTGTTATCTACTAGTGACACCTGAAACATCCGTATTATTTCAATATATATGCTAAATGATTTGTAAACTCAGGATTTGTGTGCTAGTCTTAAGCTTTGTTAGGCTTAGGGCTCAAATGCATTCTTAAACAGTCATGCTGTACTCTGCGTTTACTTGTAATTTAATAAAGTTATACTGCGTTCAGTTATATTTCTACATCATGTTGTGTTCAAAGTCTCTAAATATATATTTCTGAATTTATACTGTGCTCTGGACTGTTTGACATTAACGGCGGTTTTTTATGTGACATAGAAAAAGTATTATATACGTATGAATATATAGAGATAAAAAGCCTGATTTTTTTCATGATAGTTCTGTCACTAATTCGTAGTGATCTATGACCCAGTAAATAGATTCATTATTCGAAGAGGTATTACACAATTAAAAGTTGGAGTCTATTTTATCAAAATAATAAATTGTAAAAGTACATATTTTCTGTTTCAAGTGACAGCATGATGTTTAGTAATTAAAAATATATATATAACGTTTTGTTTCTATTCGTTTCAACCGTTACTGAAAAACCAGAATATGTAGATAGAAAGTATATTCCACCAACATATTTAATGTTTTATGTTTATGTCATGGTCTTGGTTTGTAAATCTCACGTGCTTTATACTGTTTTACGTTTTCTGCTGGCGTCACAATCTTGATTTGTAAAATCACGTGTTTGATACTGTTTTACGTTTTGTGCTGACGTCACAATCTTGGTTTGTAAAAGTTCAGGGCTCATACAGTTTTATTTCACGAAAGTCTTACAATATAGTTAAAATTATTGATTTTTAATTGTTTGCGTCTTGGTAAGTCAGGCTGTTTATGAAGATGACCGGAGAGCCTCAAACAGGTGTTTTTTGTCAAAATGTGTAGCCTGAGTAATGCAGGAAAAACCTCTTTCTGTCAATTTTCATACGTTTCAAGAGTTTTGTTTTCCCATGACAGAGTGGTAACAGAGGCAGATACATGACGTGTTTGTTTTGATTATGTGTTTGTAACATTAGATTCTTAATTAAAAATAACTGTGTTCAACGTGAAGGAAGAAAGTGAAACCACGAAACCTACTTACATACACTAGTTGAATGAGCGGGGAATAAGTAGAGACAGTTTAATATTTTCAAGCAAAATACGTTTAAAATTTATTATAGACAGAGACGTTCATTGGTTTGTTTTGTATCGGTAATAACAGGTTTGACGGACCGATCGTGTCCATCGTAGTGGAGTTCAGCCATAGCCACATCTAACGTATAATTGCAAACCAGATTTAAGGTGATTATTCGACATCACCTGCTACCTATTCGGTTACTCTAATCAGAATAATGGAACTGACTATTACAACTATAACACCCTAAGAGCTGAAATTGCGGAACATTTTGAACAAGATATCGCGAATCGTGCATTTGGACCTTCAAATCAAAATTCTGGCACGTTTTAATTAAAGAAGACATCCGGGAGTTGACCAAAACTTTTCCACATCGTCAACTTAACAGGCAACTGTCCACTTCGACGGTTTTCTAGCGTTGCAACACGTTAAGAAAACAAAAAAATCACTCACTGAGTTTCTAATTTCCGAATATTTTGAAGTGTTTTTTCATTAACCTCTGTTTGACCTTTCTCTCTGTGTGTTTGTTTTGTAGCAAAGCCACAATGTGCTATCTACTGTGTTCAATGCGTGGAATCGAACCCCGAATTTTAGCTCTTAAGTGTGTAAACTTTCTACTTGTCCACCAGATAACTTGTATTTAATAATTTGCCTAACAAATTGAATTTCTAGCAATAAAGTTAATAAAATAAATTACTTTAGGGTCTTAGCTAATCCATTTTTGTCATCTTCAAATAATTCTGTTGTAAGGCTTTATTTTTAAATAATAATAATAGACCCCCTAAATTCCGTAAGGAACAGAGGGTCGCAAACTCTGCGGTTTCAAAACAGACAGGTATTTAAGTGAGTAGGTTGTTAGCCTACTACACAACCCCCAAATAGGAGGACCTTTTCTCTGCCCACAGAGGGGAATCAAACGCCTGATTTTAGCGGTGTAAATCCGGAGACATACTGCTGGACTAGCGGGGGGCTTTATTTTGAATTTTATCTAATATTTGACTTTATTTTGTTTTGTTGTTTTTGCGCCATCTATATTCAATATAAGATTATTTAACCTTACAAAAAACAGAATAATTAATTAAATTTTGTTTTATTTATATAAAAGTATTGAAATTTTCGTGTCTGTATGATCTCATGCAGAAATAACAGACGTACGTATTTTATAAACACGTTTCTTTTGACACACAGATACATTTTTGTAAGATTTCACGCTAGACAACGTCATAAGTGTGATAATTAATCACGAGATGGCAGCATTAAGCGAGTTTGTGCTTTGAAAATGTCTGACAAACACGAAAGCGGAATTCATTATAATACTACAGAGGTCGTTCGTTCGATTGGTTTGGTTTATTTTGAATTTCACGCAAAGCTACACTAGGGCTATTCGCTCTAGCTGTCCCTAATTTAACAGTGTGAGACTAAAGGGATGTCAGCTAGTCATCACTACCCACCGCCAACTCTTGAGCTATTATTTTACCAACAGTGGGATTCACCGTTTGATGTGACGAACATTCGAACCCGCGACCCTCTGATTACGAGTAAAGTGCCTTAAACTCC
This sequence comes from Carcinoscorpius rotundicauda, assembly GCA_011833715.1. Lineage (NCBI taxonomy): Eukaryota > Metazoa > Arthropoda > Merostomata > Xiphosura > Limulidae > Carcinoscorpius > Carcinoscorpius rotundicauda. The sequence goes on along the minus strand of CM022391.1, from coordinate 130,539,775 downwards.
TAGCCATGCCGGGCCTTCTTCATTTGATATGAGCAAAACTAGACCTTAAGCAAACAAGTAGACGTTTGTCATCTAAAAACCATTTAGTGAGGTTTCTTATGGCCTGCACTGTATAGAGGAATACCATTTAGTGAGGTTTCTTATGGCCTGCACTGTATAGAGGAATACCATTTAGTGAGGTTTCTTATGGCCTGCACTGTATAGAGGAATACCATTTAGTGAGGTTTCTTATGGCCTGCACTGTATAGAGGAATACCATTTAGTGAGGTTTCTTATGGCCTGCACTGTATAGAGGAATATGTCAGTATATTCAAGTGATGTTCTTGTCTCGTAAATGTTCCAAATTTTAAAATAATATGACTGCACTGATAAGTAATAAATAAACCTTTGATAAAAAAGAATGATATTATGATATCACTGTGCTAATACTTTGATAGTTTGCCTCGTAAAGAACTGTTGCATACTTTCCCCAAAAATCATAAATTTTATTCGACAAAAAATTGTCAGTAACAAATCAAACAGTGTATCTCAAGATGGCTGGTATGGACATTAAAGTTTTTATTAAAATTGAGAATAACTTTAACCTGAAGATGACCTAAGAAGCCGACTTGAGATACACTTTTACTTCAAGTGGGTTTCTCGTCAACACGTAAGGTCAAAGAGTGCACATGTAGTTTTGATACAGGCTGTTCCACCGCAACTTTGTATCGGCTGTGGTTGTCATTTGACTTTAAACATACGTATTCAAATCGTTTTAACATAACTTACCCAATCCTCCGTATAGGGAGAATTTGTATGAAACTGTAAGATTAATTTGTTGGTTTAGAATTAAGCACAAAGCTACACAATAGACTATCTGTTCTTTGCCCTCCATAGATATCTAAACGGTGTTAGTCCACAGACGTACCGCTGTGCCGTTAGGGGGCAAACTATAAGTTAAATTATAGAAAGTAATCAGTTATTATAAATAAATAATTTGGATTCTTTCCAAAAAGAAAAAAATTGGAAAAAGTATTAACGAACTGTTTTGGTTCTACACGTCCTAGTGAAACTGCAACGGAGAAACGTTAATAGAAATAAAAAAAAATAATTAAATTATTATCTGGAGAGTAAAAGCCGTTTTTTTTTCAGCTTTATTTCCAAAAACTATTAGAGAATAGTTAACTCCCTTCTGACACGATTAAACTCTTAAATATTATACAATAAATTCATAATTGACGCCAGATGACGCCTGTTTCGAGCATTTAGAACGATACACATAATTGGGAAGTTTTTTTCCTAACCTGAAGATGACCTAGGAAGGTAGAAATGTTGTTCTCTACTTATCAGTAAAAGTGTTAATATCCATACCAGCCGTATGAGATGCATTTTTTTTATTTCAAGTGGGTTTCTCGTTATCAGGAATAGTTGGGAAGTGTTTTAACTCACGTTGAGAAACAATTAATTTAGTGTTAAGTAATGCCTTTATCAAAATTGAAGAAAATGATAATTATATACACTTTTATCCTAATGTGTTAGCAAGTCACAATGTATTAAAAAGCAACTAGAAACGGTATGTACATATTTTATAAATTAACACTCGAAACTAATTACACGTTTTAATTAAGATGTTAGCACAAAGGATTGCACACAAAAAGGTTGTAACGGTTTTCAAACGAATCCCAAAACTCTAACGAATTGTTCATTTTTCTTCGTCTTCAGGAAGATAAAGAACGAAACACCGATAATGCTGTGCCAATAATAGCAATTATCATCACCAGATAGCAGCATATGAGCTGAAAGAAAATATTAGTGGATGTGACGCAGATAAAAAAAAAGGAAAACAATACATCAGTGGTACTATTCTCTTTGATAGTTTTTTGTTATTTTTACAAATAATTAGGATATATCTAATTTAGGCACGTTTTTCTTGTATTATAGTAGGATTAGTTCTAAGAAAAAGAATAAAAACTGTTTATTATTACAAATCTCTCAAACCTTCTCACTACGACTGCACTGCTCGCGGTCTCTGTCGGTGATTTTTAATTAGCTATTAAATACTAATTTATTTATCCTTCGTTAAATTAGTTTCTTGAACTTTACACGTCAGTGAAGACAAGTGATCAGTTGTCAATCATTATTCTGTTGTAGTAACCTCGCAGTTTCGTTTGATTTTTTTATTAAGCAAAAAGAAACCGAAAGTCGAGAATTTTGTTTGAGCTGGCTCTCTGTGCTGTGTGTACCATAGGTATCGTAACCTGTTTTTAATGTATGGATCAGGTCAAAATGTTTTCTCAAAATACTACAGAGAGTACGTTAAATACGTGTTATAAAAATAACGAAAAATAGATGAAGAACTTTAGGGTTCCGTGTTAAATTTTAACAATGTTTATCTGTAGCAAAACTTATGTGAATGGACGGAACTGTAGAAACACAAGTGTTGAGGACAACGTTTCGAAAGCTTCTGTGTCCAAGCAAAAAATAAACCCGAAAGGAAAACGACATGTAAATTATATTTATTACCTCAAATTATATCTTTTGCAGAGTTTCAAATTGTGTCATTTATTCATAGGTCCAAATTGAATGTTCAACTGGATCACAGTGTTTCATCTTTGCTCTAGAGGGCATTACAGACACCTTCAATAGCGTGCAAACCCCAAACGTCGGTTTTAAGCAGTATGAAAGTTTAAGGTCCAAATTGAATGTTCAACTGGATCTCAGTGTTTCATCTTTGCTCAAGAGGGCATTACAGACACCTTCAATAGCGTGCAAACCCCAAACGTCGGTTTTAAGCAGTATGAAAGTTTAAGGTCCAAATTGAATGTTCAACTGGATCTTAGTGTTTCATCTTTGCTCTAGAGGGCATTACAGACACCTTCAATAGCGTGCAAACCCCAAACGTCGGTTTTAAGCAGTATGAAAGTTTACACCGTAAACTAGTGTCGTGTGATGCTGGACATCCAACTAGCTTGTTGTGATCTATGTTACTGTAGGATATGTAGGAGAATTAGGGTTTGGTTTGGTTTCAGGGCGAACTGCGCCAGCAACCCCTAACTTTAAAATGTAAGACTAGATTGTAGACATCTAATCATCATTACCAACCACCAACTCTTGGGATACTCTTTTATCAAGGAATAATAAGATTGACCGTCACATTGAAACGCCCCACGACTGAAAGGGAGAGCATGTTTGAATTGACCCACGACTCTCAGATTACGAGTCAAGTGTCTTATCCACCTAGCGATGCCGGGCCCAGGAGTGTAAGGAGTAAATTTGTACAATAGATATAAGCCCTTAGTGACTTCCCATGTTACTGGTTCATTTCTATGTATCTAAGTCGTTAGTGACTTATCATGTTACTGGTTCTCTTTCATGTTACTCTTTCTAATATATATATATAACTTCTTAGTGATTTTATTATTTCAGTTCTAGTTACCTCAATTGTTAGTGACGTGCCTTACTACTGGTTCTCTTCTATATTACTATCAGTAGATAGCTTTATCAATATATACTCACATGTAACTACACACACATCTAAAGTACAATTAAAATATTGTAAGACTGGTCCTTTTACAATTGTTTGCAAGACGTAACTGATACTGTTCGCGATTCTTTTCCGTTTGTGTTCAAGAAATGGTTGGTTCTATTAGCGACTATATTATATTTATGTGTAAGAAATATCTGGTTCTATCAACGATCCTTTTCTATTTGTGTATATGAGGTAGTTGGTTCTAATCCTTTTCCATTTGTGTATATGAGGTAGTTGGTTCTGATCCTATTCTATTTGTGTATATGATGTAGTTGGTTTTTATCCTTTTCTATTTGGGTATATGAGGTAGTTGGTTCTGATCCTTTTCTATTTTTGTATATGAGGTAGTTGGTTCTTATCCTTTTCTATTTGTGTAAACGAAGAATTTGTTTCTTATCCTTTTCTATTTGTGTAAACGAAGAAGTTGGTTCTGATCTTTTCTACTTGTGTATATGAGGTAGTTGGTTCTGATCCTTTTCTATTTGTGTATATGAGGTAGCTGGTTCTGATTCTTTTCTCTTTGTGTATATGAGGTAGCTGGTTCTTATCCTTTTCTATTTTTGTATAAGAGGTAGTTGGTTCTTATTAATAATCCTTTTTTATAAGTCGTTGATTACACAAATAATTTTCTTCGAAGTTTTTCGTATGACGTAGCTGACTACGTGTCTGAGTTTGTGCATCGTAAGTGGTTGAATACGTTCGTATCTCTGCAAACAGAAAACTGTTTAACTTTGTGTCTATCTCTAAACTAGATGTGAAAGATGAAACATAAAATTTACTTTTATTTGTCCTGGATTTAAATGTGTCAAATAGAAATTATTTAGATTTTTACTTGCAAAGTATTACAGTTAATTTAAAAATCAAACGGAAACTGAATTATTTAAATTTTTACTGTTAGAGTATTAAAGTTAATTTAAAAGTGTGAGTAATAATATTTTCTGTTTGCCCGTACACTAACATTCAAAAAAGAATGAACATGTGTATGTTCTATCATATTTTACAAACTTCACTTCGTGAGCCCCAGTCCCTAGACTCGTAATCCGAGGGTCGCGGATTCGAATCCTCGTCGCACCAAACATGTTCGTCCTTTCAGTCGTGGGAGCATTATAATGTGCAGACAATCCCACTATTCGTTGATAACCCAAGAGTTGGCGGCGGTTAGTGGTGACTAGCTGCCTTCTGTCTAGTCTTACACTGCAAAATTGAGGACGGTAAGCACAGATAGCCCTCGCGTAGCTTTGCACGTAGTTCGAAACAAACCAAACCAAACTTTCTTCGTTACTATATAACATGTACAAGGCCCGGCATGGCCGAGCACGTTAAGGCATGCGACTCGTAATCTGAGGGGCGCGGGTTTGCATCCGCGTCGCGCCAAACATGCTCGCCCTCCCAGCTGTGGGGCGTTCTAAAGTTACGGTCAATCCCACTATTTGTTGGTAAAAGAGTAGTTCAAGAGTTGGCGGTGGGTGGTGATGACTAGCTGCCTTCTGTCTAGTCTTACACTACTAAATTAGGGACGGCAAGGTGCAGTGGGCTGACAACCTACTCACTTAAAAACCTGTTACCGAAACCACAGTGACTGCGGCCCCACGTTCCTTAAGGAAATGAGTGGCAGATGATGATGATGGTATAACATGTACAATAACACGAGCCTGCAAATTTAAACCTCATAAAAGTTGTTTTCATTTAATTTAAAGGATTTTTCACAATTCACCTTCGTAGATTTCGAAAATAATGTTTTTCTATCGTATAAAGATTATTTTACAAATGGGAAAGAAAACAACAACAAATATTAGTTAAATAAAATTATTTCGTTTACCACAATTAACATTTGTTATAATTATGCTTGTTTTGAATTTTCGCGCAGAGCTATACAAGGGGTATCTGCGCTAGCCCTTCTTAATTTAGCAGTGTAAGACTAGAGGGAAGGCAGTTAGTCATCACCACCCACCGTCAACTCTTGGGCTACTCTTTTACTAACGACTACTGGGATTGACCGTCACATTATAACACCCCACGGCTGAAAGGACGAGCATGTTTGGCGCGACAAGGAATCAAACCCGCAACCCTCAGATTACGAGTCGAACGACCTAACTTACCTGACCAGGGCGGGCCAATTATATTTGGGTTCTAGCACCATCGATAAAACTTTCACGTCTCGATTGGTAGAGAGAAATCTACAGCCAGCGGTTGTCAACAGTTTAAACCTAACAAAATGTGGCCCGTTTTCAATAAAAATCATTCACTTATGACGTTGTATGAAAGATCTGTTCGTGATGGGTGACATAGATATAATTTTTGAATTCAGTGTAAAAAAATTAACGTAGAACATGCAAATATATCACGACAATAAATACAGCTATGGTACACATGCAGTGGCTTAGCAATAGATCTTAAAGAGTGTAAGTCTATATACCAGGTTTCGATACCGAAACACAATATGGATAGACCATTGCGTATCTTTGTGCTGAACAGCGAACAAAATGATGTATTCTAGTTTTTTCACAACGCATGGATCGAACCCTAATTTTTAACATTCTAAGCCACTAAGCCACCGAGGGCCAAGCTGGGTAATAATTCTCGACATTTTCCTTGAATCTCGATTTTTTAAATTTTTTTCGCGGGCATTACCATGAAGCTTGAGACATCTGGCGGTTTAACGGATGAATGAATCGCCCTTACTCGTATTATCATAAATAATAACCTACGTAGGTGTCCATTACTGTGATAAACTGCACACCTTCCTAAAGAACGTTTTTCCTTTTTTTAATTAAAACCAAATAACTCAATTACACGCTGGCGTGAAGTAAGAAAGGAAATAATACAGTACGCATAAATTCTCAGGAGGTATTGTACTGAAGCAGGTGGCGTTAATCTGTACTAAAACTGGCAATATAGATGGCGCTTCCCGGGAAATTACATTATAAAGACCACCCTCGCGCAGCAGAAAAAAATTAAAAAATAAAAACAGCATAAATGAAGCGCAATAGAAAGTTATCTTCAAAATAATTTTAAAAAGAGCCAGAAATGTGTTAATAATACATTTTTATTAAAATCGCATATCCGAATATCAAGTTATTTTGTTTGTCGGAGTAACTTTATAAAACAACAACAAACAAACAAAAGATTATGAAGGAATTTTAAATATTGTTACTTTTCTTTTAAGTCTACAGGTTAGCAGCTTGTAATACATTATCTTAGGTTTAATTATTTCTATACATATATATTTAGTGTTGACATGATTATGGGTGTAATGTATTACATTGACCGTAGAACGTTACGTTAACGTGTTACGGGCTTTTACGTGTTGTAGTTGACGATATAAAATCAATTTCTCAGTAAATGTTTAATACATGTTAGGCTATTTCACATTAAACAGATCGTAACAATTTGTATGCTATTTGATAAGAAATTACGAAACAGAAACAAACGACTCCAGATAAATATAAAACATCATATATTTATTTGAACTGTAGTTTGGTCTTTTTGGCTTCTTCAGGACAAATATACATAACTCCTTGACACTTCTTGAAATTCATCTTCAGTGTAAAGGTCGTTTTTCTAAATTTTTATGAAAATGTCTAAATCCCTTTATTATCTGATGGAAATTTTGAAAGACAACAAAAACTGTAAAAACTAGCAATAAGTAGTTTTATGTGAACAGAAAATTGTTTGTTTGTTTTTCAATTTCGCGCAAAGCTACACGAGGGCCAACTGCTTTAGGCGTCTTTAATTTAGTAGTATAAGACTAGAGGGGATGCAGCTAGTCATCACCATCCACCGCCTACTTCTGGACTGCCCTTTTACCAACGAATAGTTGGATTGACCGAAACATCATAACGCCCTCACCACTGAAAGGGCGAGCATGTTTGGTGGGAAGTGGATTTAAACCCGCGACCCTCGGAGTAGGAGTAGAGTGCTCTAGTCATCTGTTCATGTCGGGCTACGAAACAAATGATATCAAGTTACTTTATTTGCTCTAATTTTGAGACATTATGAGTTACATCAGAATTTTGTTTTTTATTTCTTTGCTAGAGTTTTTCAGATTGATTTTACGTATTTTGTGTGGCATTAACCCAAGACACTTTAAATGAAACAAATGTACAAAACATGCCATTTATTTTAATTACTAGAGGAATAGTAAGTATATTTTGTTTCTTATTTTCCTCTTTTATTCCGGTCACAAACACTAGTGTTTTATTTCTACTTTTCTTCCTTTATTTCGGTTACAAAACAAACTTCTGTTTTGTTTTTTACTTTTTTATTTTATATTGGTCACAAAACTTCTGTTTAATTTCGTCTTCGCCTTTTCTTTTCTGGTTACGAAATTTCTGTTTTATTTTGTCTTCTCCTTTTGTTTTCTGGTTACAAAACTTCTGTTTTATTTTGTCTTCGCCTTTTCTTTTCTGGTTACACAACTTCTGTTTTATTTCGTCTTCTCCTTTTCTTTTCTGGTTACAAAATTACTGTTATTTGTTCTTTTCATCATGGTTTGTAACCAGTAACTTTGTGTGACACACCGCAGTGTGATGGTATGTGACCTGTGAATACAACTAGCTCTCAACCCATGGTTTGTTAGTCTGTTTTACGGACACAGAATATATATATTTATTTCATTTTAGTGTTTGTTATAAAGCCAAGTTCTAATTTCTTCGAAAATGTTAAGGTTTGTTTTTAATGTCAACTTAACCTTAGGCTCAAGTTAGTATATCCTCAGCAATATTTAATCCTCCAATGTTCAAAGCATAATAAAGCTCCTTAAAACGTTATTAGCCAATCACATTGTTCCAGATTTTTGTATAGCCTAAAAGAAAAAAAAATGGATCTAGCATAACGTGTGACCCGATATATTAAGATGTACTCTATATAACAGTGATCTATAAGAAACATAAATATATGTGTATGTACGTATATATAAAGAAAAACTGACAAAAAAAATTTGTTTCTTTGCTTTTAAGATTTTTTCTCAAACGGTATATCGGAAGGACTGTCAGTAAATGAATTTGAAATACTGAATGTTTTGGCGTGTAATAACACATTAGAACCTTGCTAGATTGTCCACATACTTTCGAAACAGAAGTGCTTGATTATAGCGATAATCGTATTTGCTATCTACAAACTTAGTGAATTTTCAGTCCACCACCCAATTTCCCATTAGATTATACTGTTTTCCCCTAATTCATCGAAACGTTTTCCTGTCATCGGATAGCCTTATCGGACGTTAGACTGAGATCCGTAGACAAAGAAGTGGGCCATTTTAGTTACGAAGTGTGGAGTTTCTGAAGACAACAGCTATTGGTGCTTCTGGGAGGATAACAGATGAGCATACCTCGGTTATCATGACAAATGAAGAAGTAAGGAGAACTGTAATCAATATCACAGCACGTTGAGTGAGCCCCACGTGATTCGAGGTCTCGTGTCGTTTCCAGATCTTTTGCCCATCCATTAAACTCAGCTGATTTACATCACGAGCTCCCGAACTCGATGAAGAAAGAGAAAGATTCATTTTAAAACAAGCAGGACTGAGAGGGCGGTTACGGACGACTTTACCGCGTCTGGTAACCGCCACCAAGACTGATCAAGCCCGAATTAACTCTTGATGTCTCCGGTTTTAACAAATTACAATGTCGTTTTCTCTGGCGTTATCTACCCGCGGAAGCTGTAACGTGACGCTAGGGCTCGCAAGTGTTTTCAGTCAGCTGTTATATCTCTGTCTACGGGAGCCTTCCCCAAGCACAGGCCTTCTGTATCGTAACTCCGATCTCTGGCTAAAGACCGGTACTGGGACCTAGCTCTGTTCTCTGGAAATTTTGGTTCAAAGAAACAACGCCGGTTTTTCATAGCAACTCATTGATGACGCTTCCTACTATCCGTAAATGAAGTTTTATTCGTTTCGTCCATATGGGCTCGCTTAAACACAAACATAGTGTATCTCAGCCGTTCTGAGATACATTTGTATTTCAAGTGGGTTTCTCGTTATCAAGAATACACACACACACAGGACTATTTATACACGGCTTGGAAACTGTAACCAGAAAAAGACATTCTATTTCCTGCTGTTCTTACGAAACTAAAAGGTAACTCTTCAGAAAAAAACTCTGATAAGTTTCCCTGCACATCCTGTGTAAACAACGAGATCTCACACACGGGAGCGAAAAATTTCTAACTCACCCGAAAGATTCATATACCGTTAGATTTTCCGCCCCCACTCCTCGAAAGCTCTCCTATTTTGTTTTCATTATATTTGTTACAAATTCAAATAAATATTTATGTTACAATACTGTTGACATTGGTATTTCGGGAACAGGAGGAAGTTTTAAAATAGTAGGGTTCATATTCGTCATTCACCTGAATAGTGATGTATCGAGCGTTTTTATTGGTTGACGTCATACTCCTGTAACATTTTATGATTTCATTTTAAGATTACGTCATGAGAAAAACAATAATTTTTCGCACTAAAATTATCAATTTCTACATGTATGTAGTTTAGGATAGCTTTTTGTTTTGTGTTCAAGCACAATGGGCTATCCGTGTGCTGATCACTACGTGTAGCCCCCCAGTGGCTCAGCGGTATGTCTGCGGACTTACACGCTAAAATCCGGGTTTCGATACCCGTGGTGGGCAGAGCACAGATAGCCCATTGTGTAGCTTTGTGCTTAATTCAAAACAACAACACTACGTGTATCTAAACTCCGTTTCTAGCATTGTAAGTCTACAGACATACTACTGTCCCACTGAGTGTCATTTATGATAGGTTTAGAGTTATTCCCTTTATAAGGCTTTTTTTTTTAAATGTCTCCCCCTCACTGGTAAGTCTGTGGGTTTATACCATTTAAGGTTAGATTTCAATACCCCTAGTATCAAGAGCACAGATAGACCATTTTGTTTAACAGAAACATGTTTTGTCTTGCACTGATGCTAATTTACACAATTCGGGTATTAAACCTCTTATTTTGTGATTCTGTGCAATTGTTCTCTTTTACCTGTGACCTATTGTTGAGTAATTCTGTTGCTTTTTAGCCCTTAAACGTTTTGTTGTTCAGACTCAAAAAATTGCTGTTTAATCCATTTCTGTTCTTCTACTGTTTCTTAACTCTATTTTTTCAATTCTTGTAAAGTTTTGCAATTTTTTTCTGTTTAAAAGTTTCACTTCAAACACTGAAAGGTGGCGAAATATTATAAACTAGTGGATTTAAAACACTGCGATAACAATAACCCAAACGGCAGATGTTTCTTTTCGTCACATTGTACTTAATTTGTCCTTATCGGATTCAAATCAGAAGTGTGTAAAAATAAGATTTCAGGTCTGTCTTTTGTTGTTAGACATTCACTGCTCAATAGGCCTGCGTGTGATACCAGAACACGTCAATTGGGTTGGAAGATGACGGTTTGTTTCCTTATCAATTTCGTGCAAAGCTATACAAGAGCTATCTGCGCTAACTGTCACTAATTTAGCAGTGTAAGAGTAGAGGGAAGACAGCTAGTCATCAACACTCACCGCCAAGTCTTGGGCTACTCTTTTACCATGAAATATTGGAACTGACCGTTACATTATAATGCCCCAACGGCTGAAAGGGCGAGCACGTTTAATGTGACTGGGATTCGAACTCGGATTACGAGTTGAACGCCACCTGGCCATGTCGGGCCTGAGTAAAATGACGGACAAAAGATTCACTAAATACTTTTTAAATGTAAGTTATGGTTCAATCACCGAAACTTTAGAAACCAGTGGATCTAGCATGTCATAAAAATCACATAAACTGTAAGGTTTTTTCACATTTCTCTTAATTTGTTCATTTCAGATTCAAAATAACATCCGTATAAAATATCAATTTAGATTTATTTTTTGCTCTCATAAGCCACTGCCTAAGAGACCATTTCATAAATACTAGAACTCGTTAGTTGGGCTGGATAGTCAGAGAGAAAGAAACTGAAGTCTTAATTTAAACAACTCGCAGGACTCAGCATGATTCGGTAGTTAAGGTACTGTACACGTAATCCGAGAGGGTGTGGGTTCGAATCCCCGTCACACCAAACGTGCTCTTCCTTTCAGCCGTGGGAGCGTTATTATGTATCGATCAATCCCATTTTTCATTGGTAAAGGAGTAGCCCAAGAGTTGGCGGTGGGTGGTGATGACTAGCTGCCTTCCTTCTAGTCTTACTTTGATAAATTAGGGACGGCTAGCGCGAATAGTCCTCGTGCAGCTTTGGGCGAATTTCAAAAACAAACAAACATCTCGGATTTTGAATACAAAATCAGCAGTTAACGTTGTTTTTAATCACAGATCTTAAGCCTTTTTTTTCCTAATGCTCCGACAGCTTTCGGTGGTGCAACCGTAAATATTACACACGTCTGTTGTTGTTTTTTTATAATTCGCAGCATCATCTGGACTATTTGTACATCCTAACACAGCATTGCTAAGCCTTTTATTTTATATCCATAACATGGGTAAGATTAATGCTAAAACTGATTCTAACCCTTTCTGGTTTGTACCTTTACGTTCCATACTTATTTAGCAAAGTTTATTATTCAGCTATTCTAAATGCTTCTCGATTTTTATAACTTGCAGTTGGAGTGATTTTTTTTATCCCAAACTTTAGGACTATTAGAATCTTTCTTTGATATTTTAAAAACGTTTTTCTTTGGTACATAAACTGATTTCCTAACCCTAAATTTTGTCTTTTGTTTTATTGTGCAGTAAATTATTCCTCCTTTGATGTTGATGTTTTGTTCTGATCACTAAATAAGACGTAGTCATCTAAACATCATTAAATATTTTTTTCTTCTAACGTTAATTATAAGGAGAACAATTTGCAATAAAAAAAATTAAAGAACACCATCAGTAAGCTTGTTTACCCACGTTTTCGAGCACGTGCAGTATTACAGTCATCTCTGGCACGTTTATCCAACATTTGGACTTCTCACCTCCTGTTCATTTAGTTGAGGTTAATTACTGGCAGACAAAACACACCCTGGCGTAACTGAGCATGCGTTTTCTGGAAAGATGCTATACGGGAAGTGATGTTTTACACCTGACCTGTCGGTCTCGTGCCGGGTGTATTTCTTCAGTTTCGTCTGTCCATTGTGTCATTACAGGACTCACACGATTAATCATTTTTATCTTACTCGTTCCTTTTCCAACTTCTTCTTCGAGATTCCTAGGCAGTAACAGCAGCATCCAGTCCTATAGAACAAGTCTGGAACTAAAGACTGTGGAACACAGAGAAACCACTGTTTTCAAAAAGAGTGTGCCATTGTCTCCAAAGGGTGTTTGTCGAGCTGTTAGATTAACGCCTGCTAGACGGGGTGAAACTCAAGTAGCTGACATCCGTAAAGTTCGGTAGAATGTGTTTTTTTCCCTTTTCTCTGTCTCTTTGCATGGGAATGTCTCTTTAAGTAGACGGTTGGGAACAGTTATAGCTAATCTCATTAATGAGGCTTTTCAGGACTTATAGGAAGTACTGTTTTTTTTATGGAGTATAATTCAGTTTGGAATATTTTCAGTATTTTTGTAAAACTTTTCTTCCCCGTAAAGTTAATATCTCATAAAAATTCGCAGCTACTGTGATTAATAATATATATCTTTTCCCTTAACTCATCTCAAAACCAGTAAAGTTACAATAGCAAAATCCAAGGTTCCATCCCCGCGTTAATCGTTCATGGAGACTCGCCTAGAGATCCATATGACTAGTATGCCGTTTCCCCGCTGGCTCAGTGGTTTACATAAAGAGCTTTAATGCTGGAATTCAATGTTCTGTCCCTGTAATTGACACAGCTCATAAAGCATATTGTGCAGTTTTGAGTTAAAACAAAAACAAAGAGTTAGTAACATGTATAATTCACATAATTTAAGAATTATTATGGCTTGGATCAGCCACAAAAGGATTATCTGAGATAGCCGTCCCTAATTTAGTTGTGATAGACCAGAGGAAAGGCAGGAGATCAACATAGTGCATCGCCAATTCTTCGGCTACTCTTTTAACAACGAACAGTAGGATTGACCGTAACATTATGAAGCCTCCATGGCTGAAAAGGTGAGCATTTTCGGCAATGAAGATTTGAACCTGTGACTCTCAGATTGTGAGGGAGCGCTCTAATTACAGAGCTGTTAATTACGAATTTTATGCCATCCAAGTACCGCAATGAATCGAAATAATATGAATTGAAAAATACCTAAATAAAAGTTTAAAATACGCGGAAATGATGTAAAGGAGAACCTGATACTATGTTCGTATTAATAAACGTATTTTATTCCAGCTTTACGTATTTTAGCACAACGTTGAACTAATACAAACGAATTTTTTTTAGAAATTGAAATGTTCAATAACACACAAAAATTTGCCTCGATGTTTGTTAGCTATGAAATACTTAAACAAAATACCCGCTCAAAAAAAAGTATATATATTTTTTAATAATAAAAAAACGACTTTTATTACAAAGAGTTGATTAAATTTATGTATAACCCAGGAAGATTAATGGCTCGCAACTTTTAGAAAAAAATTGTCTTTGGACTAGAAACCGCGTTTCGATACCCGTGGTGGGCAGAGCACAGATAGCCCTTTGTGTATCTTTGTGGTTAACTTCTAACAAACAATTTTTTTGACAAAGCTGAGGCTTGTCCAGCTCTCTCTTTTTTTTTTTTTTTTGACAGGACTAAGGTTGGGTCAGTGTTTCACCTTAATATGGTATTTATCATCAAATGTGACTTTAAATATTTTCATTTCAAGATAACCCGGAGCACAGCAGTACGTCTGCCGATTCCTACTGCTAAAAACCGGGTTTTGATACCTGTGGTGGGCATAACATAGATAGGTCCTTGGTTAGCATTGTATTTAATTCTAAACGAACAAACTATTCACATAAATTCTGTTTAGGTTTTTTTTTTGCTGATAATTATTTTTGTATATATTTGTTACTTTGTTTCTAAGTGTGCCATCTTTTTAAACAACTGTGAAAGGTACGTTTGAGCTTGTTCTTTCTACTTTTATCTAACATTTTTTTCACTTTTAAGCCTGGGATGTCCAAGTGGTCAAGGCACTCAACTCGTAATCTGAGGGTCACGGTTCGAATCCCCGTCGCGCTCATCCTTTCACCCGTGTGGGCGTTATAAGTTATGGTCAATCCCACTATTCGTGGGTAAAAGAGTAGCTCAAGAGTTGGCGGTGAGTGGTGATGACTAGCTGCCTTCCCTCTAGTTTTACACTGCTAAAGTAGGGACAGCTAGCACAGATAGTCGAAATTCCAAAACAAACAAACAAACCTATAATTGCTGTCAGATGGCTGCCAAACCTAAAGATCTCTCCGTGCGCAAGGAATTATTTTAGCGCTGTCATCAGAATACTAGGGAGTCTCGTGTATATAAACTCACATTTTCCATATGTACACCCATTAATCAACCTAGCGGTAGTCAAGAGAAGCGAAAAAAACTTGACGCAGTAACGGAACAAAAGAAGAACGGTTGAAAAAATCAACAGTTTTTACAGCGCATTCTAGAAATATGGCGAAGTGCGTAATGTATGGCACTTCCAAATGTATTAGGAACCTGAGCCTAAGATGGAACATACATTACGAGACGAGTGAGAGCCTTCGAAACTGAAGATATAAAAGGAGAAGGAAATCTAATTTGTTTAAATCAGTAATTAGTTACACCTCCCGGGGAGCGGTTCTAAGGAATCTAAGTTTAATCCATTCTAAGTGAAAGGAAACACGTAAGATTTAGTATTTTTAAATATAACAGCTTACACTCCCGGTTTCACCATAAAGTCGAATATCCTTTAGAAACTGCTAACTATCGTGCTAAATTATTATATACATAAAGATAGGCAGTTCGATGGACGAACAAATAGATGGAGAAATTGATGAATGAATAGACAAATAGATAGACAGACTGACTTATAGATATATAGACTGATTGGTGGATGTAAAGATAGACAGATTGATTGATTGATAGCTGGATAGAGAGATAGGCAGATTGATTGATGGATGGATGGACAGACATACTGATTGATGGATAGATAGATAAAGATTGATGAATGGATGGATAGGTAGAGATTGATGGATAAAAGGATGGATAGATAGATAGACAGATTGATTAATGGATGGATAGATAGATAGACTGAATGATTGATTGATGGATGAATATATAGCTAAATAGATAGATTGATAGATGGAAAGGTAGATAGACTGATTAATGGGTGGATAAGTAGATAGTGAAAAAGAAGGAAAAATGAATAGTTCGCCAGAGTGTCAAATAGATGCATATGTTTAATTTTTATCTAAGTTTCTACAAGCCTAACGCATTATCCAGTAGCTGGCTGGGCATATAATTTCGAAGAGCCACAGTTTTAAATGTAACGCTAGGTTTTAAAATACTAATTATGTGATTTGTAACAGAGAAGATGGTGGATGAGACATTGTCGATTTTTATATACTTAAAAATGTCTGGTAGGGGTACAGAAAACACTAATAGGGAAGTAAACAACGTTTCGACTTTATTAGGTTATCTTCGTGTTAACAAAGACCTTAGATTACAATTAATCCTATTATTCCATGGTAAAAGAGTAGATTAAAAGTCGTCTGTGGGTGGCGTTGACTAGCTGTCTTCCCTCCAGTATATCACTGCTCAATTTTTGGCGGCTTGCTTTGCGCGAAACTCAAAACAAACCAAATCATATCCAGTGGACACGTATCTTGATCAAACAGCAAGCGGATAAGAAACAAAACACCCTCTTGTGTTAACCCTATGAACTATATGTTGTTGTTTTGTGTACCCGTGGCTATCAATCCTCTATGTTCTTAACGGCCAAAGAACAACGTTATACATTCCAATATCAAAAGGAAATCTCAGGGGAAATTACCCAAAAACGTGATTCAGTTACATCAGAAATATCCTTTACACGCTGTTTTTCTGTCGAGACACGTGGTAAATAGTAATTACGCTGTCTCCATCCCTGGCCACAGTACGCCATCCTTCATTTCAAAGAAAGAAATGGGAAAAGTCAGATGTTATGGAAACCAGAATATCTCGATTTTTGTTTTCTCTGCCATCGTATCGCTGTTGTCAGGAAAGCGAGTCCTTGCCCACGCTGCGGTGTGTGATTAATTACCATCGTTGTTGTAAAGTTGCGGAGAAACTTGAGAATTCTGGCCTCTTTTAGGCTTAGAGCGTATTAAAACCTCTTCGTTATGACGTAATAGAATATCAGAATAAAAATGGATGAGTAAGCTAAGTGGCTTAATTAATATGAGATTTAAAAAAACAAAAAAATCTGATTATGCGTTTTCCGTGTTTAACGAGCGACGTGATGAGTGACATGCAGATTATAACAGAACTGTGCTGTTGAACATATAACGATTCTACGTTAAAATGTACTTCAGTTGGTCTCGGTGGTATTTTGTTTCTTTTATTAAACCACCCGTTGACTTACTTGATAAAAAACAAAAGTAAATTTGTTACGTTCGTAATAACAGTTAACAAGGATATCAAAAACTAATTTTGATGTTTAAAATAACTTATTTAGGTAACAATTTATAAAGCTGTCGTTTATATATAGTAATATGTAGCTAACATTTAATATAAACGGTTAAGCTTTAACGATGTTATTTAATGACATGTAGGTAACCTTTCACCGTTAAAATCTAAACGTTCATGTTGTTGTATGGTTAGATGTAGGTAACCTTTCACTGTTAACAACCCAACGTTCATGTTATTGTATGCTGAGATGTAGGTAACCTTTCACTGTAAACAACTAAAAGTTCACGTTGTTGGATGCTGAGATGTAGGTAACCTTTCACTGTAAACAACTAAAAGTTCACATTGTTGGATGCTGAGATGTAGGTAACCTTTCACTGTTAACAGCCAAACGTGTTGTATGATTTATATAACCCGCGGTGTGACTAAAAACATAGAAACCTCCGTGTCGTATACCTAACCTAAGGCTTAACACAAGTTGTATAATTGCATGTAAAAGACAGCTCTAAACGCACACCGTAAGCCTAGCCAAAATTATTTGAACATTCCACGAAGGGAGCTCCAACTTCTAAATATCTAACAGTAAAAACAAGAAAAGTTTAAAGCTGGAATTCACATCACTGTCTTTAGCATCAACAACCTCGTAGAGTTCTGGTGTCCATGGCAACTAGATTCTCATCATTATCGTGGTCTAATTAAGCTCGAACTAAGATAAGCCTAAAAAAATGAGATAGTTTACGGTTTTTCGTAGAACGTGGCATTCCTGTTCTGTACAAATGGTATGAGCGACGGTTCTGGCTCAGGTTTCCTATCACATACGTTTCTACCAAAATTTCAGCAGAACATTAGAACTTTATCTACAAGAAAAAGTAATCGTTTTGAATTCTGCACTCCCGGTATGTCAGCCATCTGCTCGAAATAAGAAATTCTAATAGATATTAGCGTCGGTTAAACCCAGTGAATGACCAGGGAGTGTCTAAAGACCGTAAGTGGCCGGATCGTGCTCTATTTCTCTTTTACCGCGTGCAGTGTTCCGCACAACTGCCGCGAGCAAGCGACCAGCACATCACAGAAAGCCGAACTCTGCCTTCCCTGGTTTCGTAGATGTCACCTCACGGTCAAAATCAGGAGCACTCGAACTTCGTCTTTATGCTCGTGGGAATGTGTGTATATAATATATATACAACAACCTAAAAAGACCAGTCCTGGGTTTCATTGACTATAATTTATAACAAATGCCTCTTGAACTAGCGAACCATCAACCGTAAGCACGTCGTTAATAGGCCATTTTATTCTTGTGTGACCGGCAAGAATATTTAGTTGCAATGTCTGATTAAATAAGAAGCTCTTAACCGAAAAGAAATAGAGATAAAGTTTTAACCATTATAACCAGTTGTACTAAGCCTAATCAGGCTTAGGAAGTTAAAAAAAACAAAACTGGGTCTCGATGCTTGTGATGAGCAGAACACGGACAGCCCGTTGTGTAACGATAACTTAAGAGTACCTACCAGTAATATATCATGTGTTGAGCTCCTGGTTCTTTAAAAAGAAACCAAAAAAACATCACCGAATCATTTATCTGAAATAATAACACGATATAATAATTTTTTTCTTAATTTTCTTTGTACATAACTATTTTACACAACCAACAACCACCACTAGTGGCACAGCGGCGAGTCTGAAGGCTTATAACGCTAAAATTCGGGTTTCGATTGCATACATTAGTGCCACAGCAAAACCAAGCCCAAATGCGATGCGATAAAGGCATTATTTTCATTAAGCATAACACAGTTGTCATGTAACAATCTTTCGTTTGGCACTTGACGCAGTTATATAAACATGTCGACCAGTATATGCATTCACTGTTTTCATAGTAAACATGCAGTATAATACATAACACGTTCTTATGTAAACTTTCCAGAATAAACTGACAGTATAGCTAATCCAAGAACGATTATAATTGTATCTAATATCTGTCGTTATCGGTTCATCATTGGGTCGGGATTTCGACTTATACACCTTGTATTCTTTAAAATACAGTTAAATGAAAATTATAAAAGAAACGAACGAATTTACAAATGTGTCTACAGAAATTTTACTCTAATGTTTGTTGCATTTGCGTTTGTTTTAGCAAAGCTACATCAGATTATCTGCTGTGTTCACTGAGGGGAATGGAACCTCTAATTTTAGCATTGTAAATCGGAAGACTTACTGCTGTACCAGCGAGGGACACGAACATGTTTAGCGGTACTGGTTTTCTCCAGTCTTCAGATGTTTTTATTATTATTATTATTATGGAAATAAAAGTAGAACTTAAAGTTTTCGTATGAGCGTTGTTGTTCCGGAAAAAATAAAAGGAGAATGGAGATCGTAAAACATGTGTATTTTAGATACGATATGCAATTGTTATCCTGACTATTATCATATCTCTTAAAATAGCATTTTACCTAAAAAGCAGCTTTTGTAAATTATCAAGTGAAGTAAGTGATGCCAAAGTGTTCAGTAATTCTGATATTTGAACATCAAAATTAATGGTCAAGCGTTTTAAGCCATTCGACTCGTAATTCGAGGGTCGCGGGTTCGCATCCCAGTCGCACTAAACATGCTCGCCCTTTCAGCCGTGGGGCGTTATAATGTGACGGTCAATCTCATTATTCGTTGGTAAAAGAGTAGCCCAAGAGTTGGCGATGGGTATTGATGACTAGCTGCCTTCTCTCTAGTCTTACAATGCTAAATTAGGAACGGCTAGCGCAGATAGCCCTCGTGTAGCTTTGCGCGAAATTCAGGACAAACAAGCGTTCGATAATTCTAATATTTTCATATCAAAACAAAATATATTACACAACTTGTATTCCTTTAATTTTTTTTAGTTATAATCCTTAGTGCCATGTAGTAAGACTGTGAAATTGATCAAATTTAAATTAAGGGCCATCTGGAGGGGGAAAGAATAACTTATACCGTCTTATATAGGATAGATATACGTATTTATCTATTAGTATGTTTATGTATGTATAACGCGGAAGGAGAGTTTAACCGAATTCTTATCAACTCACTCCAAAATGACGAATATATTAAATTAAATAATATTCGACTTTGTTTTCTTACATCCTGCACACTTATAAGACCGTTACATAACATCATATAGGCTGGCGACATTTGGCAATAAGATTAACTGACCACAGGCTTTGGTTATCGAAAAGCCAACATTCTATAAGTCCGTCATTATATATTATGCAATTTGACGACACTTGTGATAATAATACTAACTGACCATAGACTTCTGTGGTCAAAACATCTGGCGACATTTGTGACAATAATATTAATTGACCACAGACCCTATAGGCAAAACATCAACATTCTATAAGGCCGTCATAAAGATATTATGCAGTCTAGGGACACATGTGTCAATAAGATTAAGTGACCACAGACCATAGTTATATTGAAGTCCTAAAAACCTTTTATGACGGTATCAGGAACCCAAAAATGGATTAGAAATATTAACATATTTTTTCAATATCTTATCAATATAAAGATAAGAATGTATGCAGTGACCACAAGGTTTGTATATATCACACTGTAGATTTTCGAAATAATCTCTATTTTTTACAGTTTCGGTTTCTTCATTCAACAATAAATTATCGGTTTATTCATACCGTACAAACCACTAATCTAGAACTAAAAAACGTGTACTAATGATCCTCGTTACGAAGTAATGGTTGATCTATGGTATGATTCACGTTATAAGATAGTGTATTCTGTTTACATTATTATCTGTAGTAAGTACTACAACGTGGGTGCACCTATTCATACTAAACTCCCAATCAGTTCTTAACGAGCAGCTATCAGCTTTCCCCACGTGCTGACGGAAGAAACAAAACACGTGGTAAACCAATCTCTTGTACCTAAAAATTAAAATAGAAAAACAGGTTATATATATATACATATATACACCTTGTTAAAGCCATCTCGTTTCCAGAAAGCACGTGGATACAGCGATACGAAAGAAACCTTGTTTAGTGAATATATGAGCTGTGTGTCATGTGATATGCATTGTTATGTTCCGTCTGTCTTTTCTTACAGTGTATGTTTGTTATCTGCTGGGTCTTAGAGAATATAATTGTTATCTGTTGGGTCTTTTAGTATATGTTTGTTAATTGTTGGGTCTTACAGTGAATGTTTGTTAATCTGCTGGGTCTTATGGTATATAACTGTTACCTGCTGGGTCTTATGGTATATAACTGTTACCTGCTGGGTCTTATGGTATATAACTGTTACCTGCTGGGTCTTATAGTGTATATTTGTCATCTGCTGGGTCTTATGGTATATAATTGTTATCTATTGGGTCTTATATTATATTATTGTTATCTGTTGCTTCTTATAGTATATGTTTGTTATCTGCTGGGCCTTATGGTATATGTTTGTTATCTGTTGCTTCTTATACTATATGTTTGTATTTGCTGGGCTTTATAGTACATGTTTGTTATATGTTGGGTCTTTTTATTTCGAGATCAACCAGCTGTGATATTATTGGTAACCTAGGTCAAACAAAGACCCATGTGTAATATACTTCAAATATATCATCATTATGGTTCAGTAGGATCATAATAACCCACAGACGACAGACAAACGATTACAACAATTCGAACGAGAACTGAAATGCTCTGTTCAATATTCAGGAACTGATGAAACAACTCATTGAGAATAAAGTACAGAAAATAGCGGATAGGGAGCAGCACCGACCGGGTTGTTTGTTATTAAGCCACACACAGGGACATATGTGTTCTCCCCATCAGGGGTATTGAATCCCGGCTTCTAGCGAGGTAAGTCTGCAGACATACCATTATGCTACCAAGTTTAAACATCAAATTGAAAAATTGACGTGGGTCATTCTGACCCCAACCTACCAGTTTAGGATCAATAAACATCTACGTTCCGTCCACCAAGGGGAATAGAACCCCGGATTTCAGTAGTGTAAGTCTGTAAATTTACTTCTGATGATCCAATGATACAGCTAAAAGGTACTTAGCTGTTAATAACCCATCAAGAAGGAAAAACTGGACATGGTAAATATTCAAGGTCAGTATTGCTTATTTAGAAGATGAATGTTTATATTTGTGTTACTTAGCAACTACTTACAGAATTTAATAAATGTTTCTGCTCTTGTTACTTAGCAACCACTTACAACATAATGAATGTTTCTGTTCATGCTACCTATAAATCACTTACAGAATATAATAGATATTTCTGTTCGTGTTACTTAGCAACCATTTACAGCATAATGGATATTTGTTCTTGTTTTACTTAACAACCATTCACAGCATAATTCTCAAAATAAAGGAAACTTAAGTTTTGTTTCTTTCCAAACAAAGCCACAACGGGCCATATGCTGTGTCCACCGCGGGGAGTTGAACCCTGGACTTAAACGTTGTAAATTCCTAGACTTACAGCTATCCCACCTGACAACGAATAAGCGCAATTTGTTGTAGATCCTTACGTGCTAATATTAGAGACCTTTTGTTTTTCAAACCACTATGTTCATAGAACATAACGGAACAGTAGTAATAAAAGAAAACGGAGATCTTTTGATTTTACTTATTTTTACAAAGATCGTTTACATCTAGTATACTTCTACACGTGAAAAGACTGTAAGCCCTCAAATATCAGTGAAACCAAACGACACTTTAAAGTACGAGCGTGTGAACACATGGACATATCTATAATATCCATAAAAACTGGGTGTAAAGTTACAACCCCCCAAATTCCGTTATCTATGAACACAATACAGAAAGAGGACATCCGATTTCTCTCTCCCCTACTTTAGAATTCTGTCAACTGCCAAACAGGATACCGAACTTATAATAAACGAAACATTATATATAAAAGCTGTTTCTTCCGTTCTTAAATAATTCAGAGTCGTCACTGGATTCAAACGTATTTCAACTATTTATTTTGTTACACGTTTTCGTTTCCTCAACTTACATTTGTACATTCTAATGGTTCACTCTTGTATATATATCTCATTTCTGTTGCAAAACCAAACTTATTGTTTAAGAGCAAGTTAAACAGAAATAACAAACAAAGATTTGATTTAAGTTAACTAGGTATTAGTTAAAAACTTCTTTAAGCGTGCTTAAGAGTTACAGTCAGTTTATATTTAGTATTTCTATAACTGTTAATGACTGTCCTTTACCACGTATGTATTTATAGTAAATATTTATTTGTTTAGGAATAAATATCAATTTCTATTTCTGTTTAATTTAGTTTAAAGAAATGTCAGTTTCACACTGAAAATTGTCGTTTTTATCTTTAATTTCGCGTAAACCTACACGAGTGCTATCTGCTCTAGCCGTCCCTAATTTAGCAGTATGAAACTAGAGGGAAGGCAGCTAGTCATCACCACCCACCGTCAGCTCTTGGGCTACTCTTTCTATCAACGAATAGTGGTATTGACCGTGATATTATAACTCCCCCACAGCTGAAAAGACGAGCATGTTTAGTGCGATGGGGATGCAAACCCACGACTCTCGGATTACGAGTCCCACGCCTTAACCCACATGGCCATGCCGGGTCCTCACACTGAGAAGAAAGCACACTGAGTTAAATGTAAATTCTCTTAATATAAGGCTTAGCTTTCAAATCAAATTAGAAACTTTATTTTCTGTTATAAAATATCCAGAACACCAAAAAACACTTTCCAAAATAATATGATAAAAAATTAATAATAAGGGAGAGAAACGTTTAGTGCCAAATGTAAGACAACACGGAAAGCTTGAAATAACAAGTGAAGTTTGACTGTTAGGAAAGTGTGAGAGAACGTTTGAAGCTGGAGATAGCAATGAAATATTTTAAATACGAGGAAACAGCAAATAGTTTGCCTGTAAAAAAATATTTGAGACAAGAAGAAAAGTTTAATATAACAAAGAAACATTGAGACGAGAAGGAAAGTTTAATATAACAAAGAAACATTGAGACGAGAAGGAAAGTTTAATATAACAAAGAAACATTGAGACGAGAAGGAAAGTTTAATATAACAAAGAAACATTGAGACGAGAAGGAAAACTTCATAAAGTGAATAAAGATTAGACAGTAAGGAAAGCTTAATACAACATGAAAAACTACCTAGACTGATCAAAACATTAATCAATATGTCTCCCTGACAGCTCCATCATTATTTTTATTTATTTATTTCACAATGTTACTATTTGTATCCTTCACGCGGTTACGTTTCAGGACAGGAAAGACACAATATGACTCTTGTTTTAGCCTTGAAATCTCTGATAGTAAGTAAATACTCTAAAAAGGAAATCTATTGTTTTATAATTAATAAAGACATCGTAAACATCAATTGGCAAGTTTTGAAGTAAATTCCCGTATAGTCCTTACAATCTCACTATGCTAAACTGCTTCATTCAATTATGTCTAAACACACTTTATGTTGATATAACATCTAACTAAATAAGATACAACGTCATGCTTCCATAGTAGAAAGTGTTGGAAGGATAAACTATGGGCTTATAGAACTGTTTCTATCTATTTCTCGAGGGGAACTACCTGAATAAGGCTTGCTACCACTTGTTTATCAATGGGGGAAACCTGAATAAGGCTTGCTACTACTTGTTTGTCGAAATGGGCACCTGAAGAAGGTTTACTACTACTTGTTTGTCGAGGGGAATGACCTGAAGAGGGCTTGCTCCTACCTGCATATCGAAAAGAACGACCTGAGGAAGGCCTTAGTATACAAATAGATACGACGTCATACTCTACAAGCAGGCAGGAGATGGCTTTTATAAAGACCGTCCCCCTCGAGAAGCAAGAGGAAATAGTTCAGTAAAGTCAGAAGTTTACCGACACCACATGTCTTTCTGTGTGTATTTAAAAATAAACCTGACGCTGCGAGAGTTGTCTGTCTAGAAATGTGACAGAGAGTCAATATAAGGACTTTCCTGTATCGGACATTGAATTAAACCTATTCACAATTTCACACTGTAAACGTTAACTTGACAAACATGAGCTGAGAAACAAATATAATAGAATACAATGTAAGAACCACACCGAGAAATTTCTAAATTTTTCTCTTACTCGAGAACATATCCCAACAACATTATGAACAGTTGAACAGTATTAATGTACTCGGATGATCCACATTCATGGACATACATAAAGAACATTCAAAGATATTGGTTTCCTTCAAATTGTTAAAAATGAAATATCTAGACATATCTCCATTGAACTATTTAAGACTGCTTAGTCTTAGGAGCTAAAATTCTCCAGTTGCACATTGAGGATCATCAATAGTATTTAGGAATATTTGGGCATGGGTCTTTATAATATCCAGCATGCTAACATACATTTTATCTGTAGCTACAGCAAGTATCATCTGTTCTGAACAGTGTCCATGAATTCTTACAACATCCAGCTAGCATCAATTTTACCTGTAGCAACAGCAAGCATAATTTGTTCTGGACAGTGTTCATGAATCCTTATAACATCCAGCTTGGTAACATCCATTTTATCTGTAGCTACAACAAGCATCATCTGTTCTGGACAGTGTCCATAAATCTCTATAACATCCAGCATGCTACATCCCATTTATCTGTAACTACATCAAGCTTCATCTGTTCTGAACAGTGTCCATGGGTCCTTATAACATCCAGCTTGTTAACATCCATTTTATTTGTAGTAACAGCAAGCATCATCTGTTCTGGACAGTGTACATGGATGTTTACAACATCCAGCACATTCATATGCGTTGTGCCTGCACCAAAAATCTCACATTCCTGGAAAAAGCGATAAAGATAAGCAGACTATCACAAATATAATGAAACACTGTAACATTTTCAAAACTTCTTCGAAAATCTATCACTGTAAACGTGTCTCTTTTGAAACTTGTTTCCATTAATTCCACTGTTAGTACCATGCCGTGTGCATAAAATATATTGTTTGTCGCTAAAGATAAATAAAGGACAAACAATTAAAGTAATCTAAGACTAACCGATTAAACACACTTAGAAAATAAGAACATTAATAATACCATTGCAATGGGTTTTAAAATTACATTTCAGCTTAAGAACGGGCGAGATTTCATCCATCTGAAGCGGCCATCGTAGTTCTAATATAGAATTAAAATTAATAATTGCGTTTTAATTAATTCCATCTTTGATTGATTTCTGGTTAGGGCCAAAATCATAAACTCCCCAATGTCATGTATCTTGTCCGTTGTTGTTTTCAAATAGAGTTACCTAACCTCTTTTAAGAGAAAAACAACATTTAATGTTCATCCAAAGATGAGTTACGAGCACTGAAGCCCACCTTGCAACCCTTTCAACCGTGGGGGCGTTATAACGTTACGGTCAATTCGTTACACTATTCGTTAGCAAAAGAGTAGCCCAAGAGTTGGCGGTGGGTGGTGATGACTAGCTGCCTTCCTTCTAGTCTCACACTGCTAAATTAGGGACAGCTAGCGCAGATAGCTCTCGTGTAGCTTTGCGCGAAATTCAAAAACAAACAAATAAACAAACCACCATGCAACTAGTGCCACCTACCAATACTACTTCGCACCTTCGCCATGTCTATTACTTCTGTAGCTGTCAGGAGTTAAGTGGCCCGTCAGGTGATCACCGTCGCTGCCTGCCAGCTATCACGTCTTGAGTTTTATCTTTCCCTCAGTTCGTCCTGACATGGAACTGTTAGTGGGGACATAATTACACCTTTTAACTCAGTTCTCTCTCCCGAACAAGAACTGGCCACATTTCTCCCGCTGGCTGACAGAGTAGAACCAACAGCAGTCCGGTACCTGCCGACTGTTACCTGGTCGACCCCCCGGACTTCGTTAATCATCTCCGCGGCGAGACACAAAGCTGAACCTCCTGACCGCACGTGCTACGATGCTCATGCATCAAGCTGCGCTGCCATGTTCTCCTGATATCAATTCTACTGGCTAGACACAGCTAATTAGTCCATCGATTACTTGTCCAACCTCCCTTCTCTTGAAGTCTTTGTTCTCAACTTGGTGGGGCACCTACTAAATTTCTTAATCTCCATTGAGATGTCACCTCCCTTGGACTATAGTCTTAATGTTCTAACACACGCATTCGTATCAGCGTCGTTAGGCCAGGCAATTTAGGAAGTACCTGAAAGAATTGTCAGCAGTTTAACGCTTACTCAAAGGGCTCCTTTTCTTCCAGATGACCGTGGCGTGGAGGAATATAAATTGCCTCATTACTTTTCTGTCCATTTTGCATGTCTATGAAGACAGTTAATTAAGAAAAACACGACGATTATGTGTAATTAGATACATTCCTAAAACAGTGGTTAATTTTTAAGTGATATTACACAGCGCATAATCCCAGCTAAGATTGTGTTTTTTGTTCTTGTTTTTTTCTTGACAAAGCAATGGAGCACCATTAGAACAGTAGAAATCTAAAGTAGTGTGTCATTCTATGGAAGCTCGTATGTAAGTATACATATTCATGTTGTATTGAATAACTAAATACTCGTACGTATTTTACCTTCGTCTGTTCTTTTTAATTCGTTTGAATTTAACCTTCTACCCTCCACCCCCATCCTCAGAAGATAAAAACAGTGTTCTGACTGATAACAAAGAATTTTTTGGTATGTTACCTATATATTCTGACTATGATTTAACCAGAATTTTAAGGCTAAAATTCAGGGTTCGATATCCGATGTGATTATTTCAGCATATGTTGGTTTGGTTTGTTTTGAATTTCGTGCAAAGCTGCACGGGGGCTGTCTGCGCTAGCCGTCCCTTATTCTAGCAGGGTAAGACTAGAGGGAAGATAGCTACTCATCACTATCCACAGCCAACTCTTGGCTACTCTTTTACCAACTAATAGTGGGATTGATCGAAACTTTATAACGCCCCCACGGCTGAAAGGGCGAGCATATTTGGTGTGACGGGAATTTGAATCCTCGACCCTCATGTTACAAGTCAAGTGCCTCAACCACTTGGCCATGCCGGGCCCACAAGTGGTAACAAGTGATGTATCGACTGTTCCTTGCTTTTATATTTCTAATATTTTATACAGCTTATTTGCTCAATAATTCAAAAGAACTTGGTGAGCAAACTAAAAACAACGTTTGTATAATGCACATTTCACTTTTATAGCACAGAAACATTTTGGTTTTTGATATGACTTTCTCCAGGATTACTGGTGGAAGATAGAACTCCTGGCGGCTGTAATAATGAAGAGCAAATAGTGTATCAAATGGTTGATTTGGATTTAAAACTCGATCCCCTTGCCCTCTGGTGGGGAAGAGGTGATTTGGACTTACACTGTTAAAATTCGGGGACAAATTCCCGCCGTAGACACAGCAAATAGCCCACTGTGAGCTTTTGTATATAATAAGCCCCCCCTAAAAAAAACTAAAACCCGACATGGCCAGAAAGTTAAGGCACTCAATCCGACGGTCATGGATTCGAATCACCGTCACATCAAACCTGCTCGCCCTTTCAGCCGTGAGGTTATTATAACATTACGATCAATCCTACTATTCTTGGCTTGAAGGTGGATGGTGCTGACTAGCTGTCTTCTCTCTAGTCTTACACTTAAATTAGGGACGGCTGGCGCAGGCAGCCCTCGAGTAGTCTTGCCGAAATGGACACCCACGAAGACAAATATAGCTAAGTTGGTGTTGTACACCCCCCATCAAAAAACAACAACAGCAAAAACATCGACTGAAATAAGAGTAAAATAAAAATTAATGTTTCATCAAAAGTAATCGCAAAGAGGTGGAAATTCTCACGCGTAACATAAATTCTTTCCCAGACTTCACGAATACAAAGAAAGTTGGGAATTTTTGTCCCGGATTAGGAACAGCACTCGGCGGCGGTTTCTCCCTGTCATCACTTTCTTCCCGATGGCGATTAAATGAAAGGTTTTGCGGAAACACCACGGCTTTTAACCGCTGTTAGAAGACAAGGAGGCGGCTATAGGGCTGGGAAAACGTCTTTACTTCCTCTAAACATAGAGATAGGCCTATTTTTGCATGAAAGATGAAAAACTGTCTGACGACTTCGAGAACTGAGCAAAACTTACAACGTTGAAAGTGACTAGACAAAGATGAGACATAAAATTATTCGAATTTTAAGTAATTAATTAGTCTTGAACGAACGCTACATAAATCAGTGATGTCGAGAAACCCACTTGTTGAGAACTTTTATATGCAAAAACGGCTCTTCTGGGCCCAGAAAACACTTCAAATAGAAGAGCGAACAACGTTTCGACCTTCTTCGGTCATCGTCAGGTTCACAAAGAAAGGGTTACTGGTCGGAAGCTGACCACATGTTTGGGAGGGGTTGTATAATTGAGTGTTGCAATGTAGAGGGCGCGGTTTGAATATATAATTTTGTCTATAATATTAATATATGTATAATGGTGTTCCTTTATATTGGTTTATTTTGGGTTTAAGTTGTTGTATAAGTAAGGCTTCTTTAATTTTTCGTTTGTTTATGTTTGTTTCTTTATTTAGTATTTTAGTGTTTTCTATGGTTATGTTGTGTCCATTTGACTTGCAGTGTTCGAAAACGTGTGAAGGTGACTTTTTATGTTCTTTGAATCTGGTTTCCATTTTTCTACTTGTTTCTCCTATATAAAAAGTCACCTTCACACGTTTTCGAACACTGCAAGTCAAATGGACACAACATAACCATAGAAAACACTAAAATACTAAATAAAGAAACAAACATAAACAAACGAAAAATTAAAGAAGCCTTACTTATACAACAACTTAAACCCAAAATAAACCAATATAAAGGAACACCATTATACCTATATTAATATTATAGACAAAATTATATATTCAAACCGCGCCCTCTACATTGCAACACTCAATTATACAACCCCTCCCAAACATGTGGTCAGCTTCCGACCAGTAACCCTTTCTTTGTGAACCTGACGATGACCGAAGAAGGTCGAAACGTTGTTCGCTCTTCTATTTGAAGTGTTTTCTGGGCCCAGAAGAGCCGTTTTTGCATATAAAAGAACGCTACATAAGTAATCTGTAAACTAATGACGTGGTTTATGTCTTATCTAAAAAAATAAAATCACTTTTAATTATAAAACATTTCAAACACACGAGGAACACAAGTTGCTTAGCCTAAAATGAAAGCATCAGTAATTCTCGCGTATTATGTCTGTCAGAACTTTGTGAAGGATTGTAAAAAAAACAATATAACTCAGTATTTTAACAATACCGTGTTGTCTGAGTTGCAAATAACACGAGATATGTGTGGTCATTGTTTTAATTAACACTACTATTACTGAATGATTTGCGTAAGATATTAATTATTGTACGTTGTAATAAAATTATATGCATCACTGACGAGTTATGCACTGATATAAGGACATCACTGACTTATGTATACGTGTTATGAGCTGACATAAAGAGATCACTGAGTGATGTACATGTGTTATGAATTGACATAAAGACATCACTAACTGATGTACACGTACTATAGAGTTACTTAAAGACATCACTAACTGATGTACACGTATTATGGACTGACATAAAGACATCACTAACTGATGTACACGTACTATGGAGTTACATAAAGGCATCATTGACTGATGTACACGTGTTATATACTGATATGAAAACATCGCCGACTAATATAGACTTGTTATGTACTGATATAAGAACATCATTGACTTATGTACATGTGTTATGGACTGATATAAAGAGATCGCTGAATAATATGCACGTGTTACGTACTGATATAAGGATATCATTGACAAATGTACACGTGTTAAGAACTGGCATAAAGACATCACTGACTGATGTACACGTGTATGGACTGAGAAAAAGACATCACTAACTAATGTACACGTGTTATGTGCTGATATGAGGACATCATTAACTTATGTACACGTGTTATGGGCTGACATAAAGACATTTCTGACTGATATACACGTGTTATGTGCTGATATGAGGACATAACTGACGGATGTACACGTGTTATGGACTGATATATAAGGGCATCACTGTTATGTATAACACTAGATTTTGACATTTTGAACAACGGTTTGAACTATATAAGTAAAAAAAACAACAACAATAACTTTGTAATATAAATAACAGTTTGGAGTTTTGAAACTTACCTTTCTTTCGACCATCTCTCTCCCCCCCTCCTTTTAAATTAGCTGTAGTGACGTGGTTATGTTTGAAATTTCTGTATTCCACATATTAATTTGTACAGACTAGTATTTTCCAAATTCTCGTCAAAACGACATTTTCATTTTCTTTTCTACCAATCATGTGCTTCCAGATAACGCTGTAGGTGGGGTTCTCTGCGGGTGGTCCTCGATCCAAAGTAAGGCGGCACGTCACTAATGTGTGACATTAAAGCTGCCATCTACCGGCCATGCATGACTACCAGTATCACTAGCTGTTCACTGTTTCTGTTTTCAAGCTAAGGCCGTGTAATCACAGGTAAAATAAGAGAGTCTATTATCTTTCAGTATAAATTTCATGATGACGTAATGAAACAGTACTGTCAATTTTCTTTCTCGCGCTGCCGCTTCATTCATCTGCGTGTGCGAACGCAATTTTCAGAAATGAAATGTTGGGAAAATAATAACAGTATTTTAAATTAATATAAATAAAGTCATCAGACAGGATCAGTAAACGTATGTTTTTTTCCTTTCCTGTACTAAGAGCTGAGATTTTGTCTTCTCCCAAAAATTTCAAGGTTATTTACTGTTTCCAATGGTTTAATTGGTTTTGTTTTCCTAATTTAAGATAGGGTTTAAGATAGAGTAATAGGGTAATAGGCTTAGTTGATACTTTAATATTTTGTTGGTGGTTTGTTTTTTTTATTTTTACAGATATATCGCCAACATTTTCACCAACCAAACTTCGAAAGATAATCTAGTAATACGTTTTTTTTACTAATTGTCATAAAATGTTTTGTGGGTGACCTCATAAAATTACATCTTTTCTCCAGTAAATAGAATTCGAAGACGAGTTTGTACAAATATAGAAACACAAAGCTCATTGTGTAGTCTTTCGCTGAAGCAAACAAAAATTGTGTCCCTCGGTGGGACAGTGGTAATTCTACGGACTTATAACGCTAAAATCTGGGATTCGATTCCTTTTGGTGATCCTGTGTGGCTTTTTCCAATAAAAGCAAGTATAACGCTCTTGGGATCTATTTTTTTACAGAGCTCTTCACAGTTACAAACTTTTTAAAAGTTAAACAATTTCCTTTCGTTACAAGATTCTGTGGATAACAAAATCAGCACCGTATTTACCGGTGTATGAGACAGTATTTTTTGCTCTTAAAACTCTGCCCTCTTTTACTTCTCGCCTTATATACAAATTCAAACACAAAGTTTCGGTAAAAATTCTCCGGCTACTAAATAGCACATAAAGTATGTTGACATCCTGCATGGGCCCCGGTATGGCCAGGTGGTTAGGGCGCTTGTCTCGAAATATGAAGGTCGCAAATTCAAATTCCCGTCGCACCGAACATGCTCGCCCTTTCAGCACTAAGGGCGTTATATCTTCAGGGTCAATTCCACTATTCGTTGGTAAAAGAGCAGCCCAACACCTGACAGTGGGTAGTGATGATTAACTAGCTGTCTTCCCTCTAGTCTTACACTGCTAACTTAGGGACGGCTAGCTCAAATAGCTCTTTTGTAGCTTTACGTGAAATTCAAAACAAACAAACAATTCCTGTTGTGAGGTTAAACCTGCACCTTCTTGGGCCTGGCATGGCGGAACGCGTACGGCGTGTGACTCGTAATCCGAGGGTCGAGGGTTCGCGCTAAACATGCTCGCCCTCCCAGCCGTGGGGGTGTATAATGTTACGGTCAATCTCACTATTTGTTGGTAAAAGAGTAGCCCAAGAGTTGGCGGTGGGTGGTGATGACTAGCTGCCTTCCCTCCAGTCTTACACTGCTAAATTAGGGACGGCTAGCACAGATAGCCCTCCAGTAACTTTGTGTGAAGTTCCAAAAACAAACAAACAAGCACCCTCTTATTCAGCGGTTCACCCCTTCTACTACCAAGAAATTAAACTCGCACGTGTGGACAGTAAGAATTTTTGTTATTTCTAATATTTTTCGCGTGTTGAAAACCGTAATTGTCAGGGACGGTTAACCCAAATAATCTTCGTGTAGCTTTGCGCGAAATTAAAAAAGAGACATCGTATTGCTTACTGTGTTACTGTTACATATTTGTGACTGTGTCATTTGTCTTAAATTTTCATAACTATAACTTATTTATCTTACGTGGTAGTTACAATTAATTAAGACATTTTTTTTCCTTGAAATGCATTAATTTTATCCGTCATACTAAGGAATTGCTAATATTATATCAACAGAAATTAGTTTCTGTAACTCACACTAATTTTGTGAACACGTCCTTATGGTAGACCACTTTATCTTGAAGTTTAATTGTTATTTTTTCGTTTGTGTGTATTAGAATAGCAGTTCAACTGTGATGAAAACTTCGTAAAGCTACTTATTACGTGTTTGGGACTTAAATTATGCCGAATTAATCTGTAGTGTTTGAATAGCATAAAAAGAAACACTTGTGGTTGCATTGATTACCTCAGAGAGCAGGTTAGCACAGATGAAAAATAACTTTTTAAGTATTTATCTACAGAAGTGTCATGTTTATGCACCGAACTTCAAATAAATGGACTTAATTTTCTCTAAAAAATGCTGGGTCTTCTTATACACGGGCCCGTTTTATACACCGGCAAATATGGTAAAACTTTGTTTGGAAGACAACAGTTTTCCTGTTAAATTGTGGTGTATGGATGTGGGAACAACAATTTGGGTGGGTGGTAAGGGACGGGGTGGGCGAAGATGGAAGCCAATTGAGTAGAAACAAGGAGTTCCAGAGGCCTGCTTCTCCAGCATATGATTTATAACTAAAGAAGCAAGTTACGTCTCATTTGATTCAGTGAGGCCCACGATATGATAAAAATTTCCGATATCCATACAAGAAACTACTATGAAAATAAGTATTTTAGTAACCATCTTAAATGACCATCTGTTGTTTTTTACCTCAGTTTCTTTACCTCAAGGAACCATACTCGACTTAACTTTTTCACCCAACCACTAACATGAACCTAAAGTTCAACTTAAGTTGACAAAACCTAAACCTGTCTAAATTTATGGGAATTGTTTAGTTCCTCCCCTATATATCTAAGAGATTCGACCTCTATTTGGATGCTCATGTTAATAAAAAAAATTATTGACAATAAATAATATCCAAATGAATAATAGATTAAATTATCTAGATCTCAATTCTTCATCCCAAATAATTTTCCTTTGTTCAGTGTATTTGTCTTACCAAGGGTTTGCACTCTAATCCTACATCCCAAATAATTTTCCTTATGTTCAGTATATTTGTCTAACCAAGGGTTTGAATCCGAATCCTTTATCCCAAATCATTTCCCTTTGTTCAGTATATTTGTGTAACTAAGGATTTAAACCCTAATCCTTAATTCCAAATCATTTCCCTTTGTTCAGTATATTTGTGTTACCAAGGGTCTGAACCCTAATCCCTCATCCCAAACCATTTCCATGTTTTCAGTGTATTTGTGTGATTTTTCTTGGGAACTGCTTACGCTATCCTTTTTATCTAAATCAGCTTGTAGTATTTTGCTTTATTTGAGTCCCAATATTTCACCGAGAAATAAACACTTCTTTTAAGGTAAAATGCACATTTTGACATTTGAAAATCTAGGGTTAACAATTTAGCTTAGTTAATAGAGCACCTGTCTGGTGTCTCATTCGTGTCAATAAATTTTCTGAAAAGTTTTAATTTGTTATTCTGTACTCATAAACATTTATCCCTAGATTGGGTCCACATATTGAGTAATATTGTTATTTTGTCTGTCACAACACTCAATAGAAATCTGATAAAAAACATATGGGTTGAAACAATTAACTGATAGGTTTTTGTTTGTTTGTTTTTCGGATTTTAGCGTAAAGCTATATAACTACTGCCTCTACCTATTTTTAAACTGATAAGCTAAAAAAACAACAACAAGCCAACAGCATCCACCACTAATCCTTGAGCTACTGTAACCAATTACTGAAATGTGATCCCATCACTGCAAAGTGTGAATAGCTATTGTGTTAAACAGTGACGCAAACAATGACCTTGTGTGTTAGTTTGTTTTTGAATTTCGTGCAAAGCTATACGAGGGCTATCTGCGCTAGCCGTCTCTAATTTAGCAGTGTAAAATTAGAGGGAAGGCAGCTAATCATATCAACTACCGTCAACTGTTGAGCTACTCTTTTACCAACGAATAATGGAATTATCCGTCATATTATAACGACCCAACGGCTGAAAGGGACGAACATTTTCGGTGATAAGGGCTCGAACTTGCAATCTTACTCACCAGGGCATACCAGACCATCATTCTTCAGAGGACCAATCGTTACTGATTACTCTCAAGTATTTACAGATGTAACTTAATTTTGACAGGTTAGGTTAAGCTTGTTAATTTAGGATAAATTGTTTTAAATGATAAATCTTCAAACAAGTCACGAAGATGCCAAGAAAGGAAACTTCAATAAAAATTGTTTAGTCTTTAGTAGAATTATTTGTACGTCACCAAAAATAATTGTAAGACGATGATAATACCAGGTCGCAAACAACGAACATTAAATACACTGCTGGCCAATGTCTTAAGGCCAATAAACATAAAGAAAAATATGTATTTTGCGTTGTGAGACTCAACCACTTATTTGAGTAGATCTTCGAAAGATGAAAATAAGAAAAGGGAAAATAAAAAACTTAATTAGCATTTAATAGAGAAAATGTGAACACTGTGAAATTAGCCTAAATACTAGCTGGTCAAAAGTTTAAGGCCATACTGAAATGAAGCGTTAATCGGTAAACACGTCACGAAATTTAGTCATTAGCGTTGTCAACATCTCCCACTAACATCTTCTGTGTTGCACTGAGTAAAAACAGGGCAAAGGCTATAAAGTTGACAGAGTTTGAACGTGGCAGAATTGTCGAGATACAAAAGGTCTCTCTGGTGAGATTGGGCGTAGTAAAACTGCTGAGGGATACGGAACGAGAATTTCAAGTGATAAGCCCAAGAAAATTTCGCCGGCGTTGAACAGGAGGATTCGACGGGTTGTCCGGCAAGACACCACCAGATCATCGAACCAGATTAAGGCCCTTACGGATGGAGAATGCAGCTCAAGAACAATAAGGCGGCATCTACAAGGAAAAGGCTTTAAAAACCGTAAACGTCTTTAAAGGTCACGCCTTCTTCCACATCACGAAACAGCTCGGTTAAACTTTACTCAGAAGCACCAAACATGGGACGTAGAAAAATGGACGAAGGTTTTGATTCTGATGAGAAAAAATTATTCTGGATGGTCCACATGGCTTCTAACGTTACTGACACGATAAGGATATCCCACCGGAGACATTTTCTACACGATTCAGTGGAGAAGGTTCCATCATGATCTGGGGTGCTTTCTCCTTCCACGGAACAATGAAGCTACAGGTTATACAGGGGCGTCAAACAGAAGCTGGATACTTTTGCAATTGGAGAGAGCATCCTTACTGACTGAAGGCCCTCCCTTGTGTGGATATATCAGCAGAACAATGCTGCAATCCACAATGCCCGTAGGACATTCATAGCGAATAATGTGATTCTTTTGGACCATCCAGCGTGTTCGCCCGAACTGAACCTCATTGAAAATTTTTGGAGGTGGATGGCAAGGGAAGTCTACGGAAATGGACGTCAGTTCTAAACAGTGTATGATCTTCGTGAAGCCATCTTCACTACTTGGAATAACATTCAAGCCAGCTTTCTGCAAACGTTCATATCGACTACGCCAAAGCAAATGTTTGAAGTTATTCACAATGACGGCCATGCAACTCACAACTGATACCTCTTGTTAGGCATTTCCTACCCCCTTTAGGACTTATTTTTGGTATGGTCTTAAACTTTTAACCAGCTAGTATTTAAGCTAATTTAGTAGTGTTCACATTTTTCCTATTAAGTGCTAAAAAGTTTTTCCCCCTTTTCTTATTTCTATCTTTCAAAACTCTACTCAAATAAGCGGTTGAGTCTAACAACGCACAATGATTATTTTTTCTTTATGTTCATTGGCCTTAAGATTTTGGGCCAGCAGTGTATATATCGATCCAAACGATTATTATTTAGAATTATTATAATATTCATGACATTTTATTTCTATTTTTCTCGTATAATAATAAGGACCCATTAATGAAAAACAGGTCACGGTTCCGCTTGCAATTGTCTTTTGCCCCCCAGTGGCTCAGCGGTATGTCTGCGGACTTACACGCTAAACTCCGGGTTTCGATACTCGCGGTGGGCAGAGCACAGATAGCCCATTGTGTAGCTTTGTGCTTAATTCAAAACAACAGCAATTGTCTTCGGATTTAGAACGCTAAAATTAGGGGCTCGATTCCTCTCGGTGTACACAGCAAATAGCCTGATGTGGATTTGTTATAAGAAAAACACACACAGAAACAACCGTTTGCAATTTGGTGTGTAAATAGTTTTAAAGAAATGTGCTTGGAAAAGCGACAATCTTAAACCAGGAAGAGTTAGGTTCACTTAGACCTCTTCTGCCTGTCTTTACTGTTGTTTGCTTCCTGTTTGGATCTGGCATGGCCTAGCGCGTTAAGGCATGCGCTTCGTAATCTGAGGATCGTGGGTTCGCACCCGAGTCGCGTCAAACATGCTCGTCCTCCCAGCCGTGTGGGTGTTATAATGTTACGGTCAATCCCACTTTTCGTTGGTAAAAGAGTAGCCCAAGAGTTGGCGGTGGGTGGTGATGACTAGCTGCCTTTCCTCTGGTCTTACATTGCTAATTTAGGGACGGATAGCACAGATAGCCCTCGAGTAGCTTTGTACGAAATTCCAAAACAAACAAAAGCTTCCTGTTGAAGGTTAATGCTACACAAGGGTCGGAGTTAGCCGCATTTGCTCTGACTCTTTTCATAGCAAATTCCCATTAATCAGTATCAGCATTCTTGTGTTGTGTATAATGTCTATAATGTTCGGTTTTTAAACGTCTTCCGCTTAAAAAAAAAGGTCAATATATACGGACAACACATTTCACTTGTTATCGATTAAAGCAAAAACGTTATGCTTATAAAAGATAAATCTTTTTTTAAAATGTTATCACGTTAGGATATAGCACGTGACATGTGGTCTTATTAAATGTTTATTTCGAAAATAAACATTTACTTTACATTTAAAGTAATTTAGAGCTTTATGGAAGAGTCTATCGGCTATGGTGTGTGTATTTATATATATAAATTTTGACGATGTACTGCGAGGGACTTTGTATGCTGCAGTACGTATTGAGTATTGTATTGACTGTATTTTATTTATGTTTCTAGGTGATAGCAATAACCTGAGTTCCATTGGGTTTGTCTTGAATTTTTTGCGTAAAACTACACGAAGGCAACTTTCTCTAATTGTCACTAATTTAACAGCATAAGACTAAAAGGAAGACAGCTAGTCAACACCACCAACTGTCGGCTCTTGGGCTACTCTTTTACCAACAAATAGTAGTATTGACTGTTACCTTATAACGTACTCACGGCAGAAAGGGCAAACATGTTTACTGGATCGGGGATTCGAACCTGCGACCCTCAGATTGCGAGTCGAGCGCCCTAACCACATGGCAATGTCGAGCAGGATTTCATTGGTAATCCATTTTAGCGTGAGACTACCATGTCTGATCCACAGTGAGACTATCTTGTCTGATCCACTGTAAGACTGTCTTGTCTGATCCACAGTGAAACTGTCTTGTCTGATCCACAGTGACACTATCTTGTCTGATCCACAGTGAGACTATCTTGTCTGATCCACAGTAAGACTGTCTTGTCTGATCCACAATGAAACTGTCCTGTCTGATCCACAGTGAGACTGTCTTGTCTGATCCACACTAAGACTGTCTTGTCTGATCCACAATGAAACTGTTTTGTCTGATCCACGGTAAGACTGTCTTGTCTGATCCACAGTGAGACTGTCTTGTCTAATCCACAGGTAAAAATTAATCGTTCCATATTATTTCGTTCCTTTAAAAAATCTATTACAACTGGAGCTTAAGCCAGTTTGTACAGGTTTCTATATCACCTGCGAACCTCTTATAGAATTCCGTACAAAAACACGTACTAGCTAGCTTGTGATTTAAGACAAAATCATACGAATATAGCAACATAAAAATATATCACGGAAGATTAATTATGAAAGGAGGATATAAAGTGATATCAACTCATTACAATCGCCAGTGTCACAGTACACCCACGGCCTTAAAGTGCGTAGAACGTTTTTTTGCGACAAAGGGACGCGAACCATGAACCATTAAATTCACAGTCTAGCTGCTCTAAAATTAGGTTATATTCGGCTTTTATACTTCTTTGTTTTTGTTGCTCGTCAGGATATAAATTTCCTTTGTCTCTAGGTACACCCATATGAATTCTAATAATGTGTGAAAGTAAATAGTAGTGTCTAACAATTTTTTAACTACATTATATTCATTGCACTGAGAGCTAACAAAGCCTTTCGTGAAATAAGAGAGCTCACCAGGTCACTGGGACACAGCAATACTTAAGATGTTGTTTGAAGAACACGTGTTACGGTGTGAGGAAAATTAAATAACACGTAATTTTTAGTAATCAAATAATTTATTAACACGTTATTTCTTCTCAAGTTCTTCATAATCATATGAGGATATTTATAACCATATCATTGTAAGAAGTATTTGTGTTACGAAAGACGAAAACCCTAATCCTTCATCCTAAATCATTTTTCTTTGTTCAGTATATTTGTGTTAGAGAAGACGTAAACTCTAATCCTTCATCCCAAATCATTTTTCTTTGTTCAGTACATTTGTGTTAGAAAAAATGTAAACCCTAATCCTTCATCCGATATCATTTTCCTTTCCTCAGTATATTTGTGTTACAAAGGACGTAAACCCTAATCTTTCATCACAAATCATTTTCCTTTGTTCAGTATATTTGTTTTAAAAATGACGCAAACCGTGATCCTTCATTCGGAAACGTGTATCTGTTTTCAGTATATTTGCCAAGCTAGGTCTTCGAACATGGCAGTGAGAAATAGGTTATAAAAATGATTACAAATATACCAGTTTAGACTTTCAAGCTTAAACTTCAGATATGCAATATTTTTTCTTTCGTTGTTAATCCGCAAAGTTACGCAACCGGCTATATATATGCAGCACCCATCGCAGGGATCGAACTTCGAGCTGTAGGGCTCAGCCACTGAGGAGCAAGGTATATTATCAACATTATTTTGGGCACTAATTTCAAAATTTATTATTATAATTATTTTAATTTCAAAGGTTGTAGGAAAATTAAAGTCATTTTTGAAATTCTGTGAACGTCCCACTTTTATGTTTTATTTTTATGTTAGCGTTCAAACATTTACAAATTATAATACTTACCAAGAAATCATCAAGTCTCGATACTGTCGCTACCTAGCCAACCCACTAATTTTACACATGTTCTAACTTCCGGTAGAACTGTGATAATTACAGTTATGTTTTGGAAAATTAGGCTTAAACCAAGTTTTTAGTGAATGTGCGCCGAAAATAGGGAAGCAATGGTGCTGCCTCACCGCACAAAGTAATTTTACAGAAATATGAGAAAATATAATAATAATAAACAAATAAAGTTTTGCAATCAAATCAGAGAGTTTGTTTCTTGTTGTCTGTCATTAGCGCGCGGTTCCTACGATCTACCCACCCAATAAGGTCTGTTATTTCACTGTTGCTATAGCAACCAACAACTGTTTAGCATTAATGTTTGCCGTGAAATGATTATTGCTTTTCTGAATAGTAGCGAAAATCTAAAGTATAAAAAATAAAGAAAGAAAGATGCGGTATATATAGCCGACGATTAGCACGAGCCAAAGCTTTCGTAACCTTAGCGACAGGATGGGGTGGGTGGGCTTTGAAAAGCATGGTTTCACTTGTTTGGCAAGATGCCCAAAAGTTGTACGTGATACATTAGGGGTGCTGTCATAAATTAATAAGAAATTATAGCGTCGTGATGCATGATAGCTTTGTCTAGGTGGGTGGGCCTTCCGATGTATACAAGCAACTGTAAACACGATGTGTGCCAAAAACAAAACGTCTCGCCTCTGACGTCACAGCTAATTTCCTATGCTGCTGTCGTTCTCATTGGTTCAATGTCAGAAGGCGCTAGCTAATAAATTATATACAATATTTCACAGACAAACGACAACTCTGGCTAGCCCCTCCTTCAATATAACCTTAGCCCCTCCATGGGTATGTGACAGTCGTAGTGTATGTCACATTAATATTTTCAAGCACTAACCTCCTCCTCTCACCTACAGTATTTGCAACTTTTCACACTAAAGTCTTTTGTTGCAGTGCTGGAGCGAAGTTTGGAACTAACAATGATAAACACACAATAAATGTGTACTAACAATATTAACATAGTGGCTCAAAGAGCTTTCTTTTACATCTAATATGAAAGGCCTTTTGTCAATTCTACGACGGTTGTATTGTATTTTGTTAGAAAATTTATACAATAGAGTGCTCGCCCTTTTTTGAAGAGCAGGTTTAGGTGGTGTTAATTGTGCCGTAAGCCTAATAACTGTCGCAAACAGTATAACATTACGCACATGCATTTATATCTATGTATACACATGTATATATTACTGTTCCGTGAATAAAATATCGCTTATAAAACCGAAAGGAGTTTATGGAAAACAAGAGACCTGTTGGTCCATTCCGATTATCTACCCGATAAATTAAACTAAAACTATTAAGCAATAACAATAAGTCCTTATAATAAACACAGTCCTTAACATTCATATATTGATCAAGTTTTCTTTTAAACTCACAAAAATTTGCTGCCTCTACAACATCTGAAGGCAACTCATTCCGCAGGCCAACCACCCCTATTTTAAAAATAAAATTGTCTTAGCTGAAGATAGCTTTTACCTTGCCTAAATTTACATTCGTGTTCCCTAG
Source organism: Carcinoscorpius rotundicauda (assembly GCA_011833715.1). Classification (NCBI taxonomy): domain Eukaryota; kingdom Metazoa; phylum Arthropoda; class Merostomata; order Xiphosura; family Limulidae; genus Carcinoscorpius; species Carcinoscorpius rotundicauda. The sequence continues at coordinate 130,497,788 of CM022391.1, read as the reverse complement.
TTCTATAATTCTTGCTGTTAAGTTAAATTTGCGTTGGTCAGCGGTAAGACTACAACTTACAAAACAACGGTTGCAGAAATTGCTGGCCTAATCATTTTTACGTTAAAACCATCGCCTCTGGTCACCAGTTATCAGAGATTAACGATGTAGCTCGTACCATATCTTCATTAGTCTCAGACAACGCTGCAAACAGACAACGGTTTACTTTTAAAAGTGAAAAGTCACACAAATAAACTTACATTTTGAAAAGATACATTTCGAATATATGCTTCTGGTCCGGGTATCATAAGTGTAAACAGCTGACTACACCATATAGATTTGTAACCATGAGAACAAGGGATGGGTGTGGCCTAGTCGTCAGCGTCTTTGAACAGTGAGTTCAAGGATTCATTGTGCATCATGATTCTCTTTTCTTTGTTCTTGAAAGGTTGACGTCCTTGAATTGTGAGTCCAGGGGTTAATGGTTTAAGTCCCTGTACCGCAAAGAGAGTTATATGTGCTTCAAGAGTTGGCACTTGGTGCTGTTGACTTCTCTCTAGTTTAGCCTGTCTGTTTTGAATTTCGCAAAATACTACACGAGAAGTCACAGAACTTCATGTCTCATTGAATCCCGCCGTATTAGTTTAGTTTGTTTGGAATTTCACACGAGGACTGTCTGCGCTCCGCCATATTGGACGTCAAACAATCTCTCGTGGCAATCAGATTCAGATCACGTGACTTCCTTTAAATCAATACCTCTAAACTTAATTCACAAAAGTTTGGTTTGCTCTGAGTTTGCTGCAAAGCTACATGAGGGCTATCTGCGCTAGCCGTTCCTAATTTAGAAGCAAAAAACTAAATGAAAGAGAGCTTTTCGTCACCACCTATCGCTTGGGCCACTCTTTCATCAACGAATTGTGGGATTTACGGCCACATTATAATGCGTCCAGGGCTGAAAGAGCGAGCATGTTCAGTGTGACGGCGATTCAAATTCTTTAACCACGAGGCCATGCCAGGTCCTACAAAAGTTGACAGCTGGCTATGCGCAGAAAGCTCTTGCGTACCTCAACGCGAAGTTCTAAAGCAGCATACAAATTTGATTAAACGAGCCTAAAATCACCTAATTTTTAACTTTGGGATTGTCATTTTTATATCAAAAAGTTTTTTTTATGTTTTCATGTTCCATATCTCACGTTTTGCAAGTTGCCTTTTTTTGGAATATTTAACGAACATTTATCGATTTCATGTTTTGGGTAATATTTTATTACAAAGTTTTTTATTTTTTTGTTTGTTTTTCTCAAAAGAAAGAAAATAGTGGTTAAATACCTGATAGTAAGAACGCATATAAGTCCAAACCATATTTGACAAATAATTTTATTTGTTATATTTGTTACTTTTGAAGTTAAGCCTCTCTGTTATCTGCTACAATTTCTATAGAAACCCGGGTCAGTTTCTAAAGTTGTTAAGTCCGCAGACATGCCGCTGGGCCACTAGGGATGCCTTCAATGATGTCAAAAACAGATAGAGAACAGACAAGTAAAACTGGGTGCTGTGAGCAAAAGGAATGATAGAATGTGCGAAAGTGATTTGTTTAGAAAATACTCAATTACAAATTAATATTCGTGTATATAATTTTAACTGAAGTAATGTTTAATCCCTACCCTTTCGTAAGAAATTAGAATTAACATTTTAACATCTTTCTCAAGAAAAATTAACTGTTTCGTTGTGATCACGTAGCAGGAATATTAAATTAATCGATTACCGTTAATATAACTGGACTTACTTATCAGTTATTTTAATTTATGTTTATTTTTGTATAGAAATATATGAGAGTTTGGAATTTCGCGCAAAGCAACTCAAGGGCTATCTGCGGTAGCCATCCCTAATTTATCAGTGTAAGACTAGAGAGAAGGCAGCTAGTCATCAACACCCACTGCCAATTCTTGGGCTAATCTTTTACCAACGAATAGTGGGATTGAACGTGACATTATAACACCTTACGGTTGAAAGGACGAGCGTGTTTGGTGCGATGGGGATTCGAATCCGTGACCCTCGGATTACGAGTCGAATGCCTTAACCACCTGGCCATGTCGGACCTATGTATGAGAGTAGATTGGACATTTCACATATTATGTTACAGTAATAAGCATTAGCCAAGACGTAAGAGCTTTCTACTACAATATTTACATTTCCACGAAACTTATAAAACTAATAAAGTTTATTTACTTTGCACGATAATTAAATTATCCATAAATTACAACAATTATGCGACAACGGTTTCTCAGTAGCTTACAATAATGACCCATGTAAACTACAACAACTGATCAACAAATTACAATAATTACTCAGCTACAACAAACAACGTCTTGGTAAAATTACGGAGTAAACTACAACAACGAATGGGTTAACAACGACAGTTAATACCTCAGTAACATTTCCTGACCGGTTTTATATTTTCATACCACACGCTTATAACAAACGTTTCATGTCATTAACCTGATATCACTTATATAACTTTAAGAATCTATGAATGAACGAAATTAAATGTATGAGAATATATATATATATTTGTTATATCCAGTATCGTCGAGACCTTTCACCTCGTTACAAGGCCTGTCCAACAGGTTCGGATACGGCGAACATAACAGTGGTTGATAAGTAGATAAAAAAAAACACGTTCTCTGTTGTTTCGTAAAATGAGTCATTAATTGATCGTGAACGTTTTCTGAGGGGTTAACGGGTCACGAAATGCCACCCGGGGAATTAATGAGTCGGTAATTACGCAGGAACGTATTTGGCGTACTTGATGAATACACCTCGGCGTAAGTTTAACACTACTAGTGTCAAAATTAAATATTCGCTCCATAAAAATACAAGACAAGTTGCGCTTATCTTTTATTACCCTGTCGCTTCATAGAGATCTTCTGGTGTTGTTTTTTTCAACTCCACGTGACAGGTCTTAAAATCTCAGCTCGCTCGAAACTGTTTAAAAAATGTGTATATAAGAAATATAGGCGAGCACCAATAGTATATGTGTAATTTTCATTTGTAAAATGGATGAAAATATCCGTCAGTGGCTGTTTTGATGTTACCTCAGTATATAAACATTTCCAGCATTGAGACAGGTGTGTCTGTTTTTGTTACAGCAAAGTCACATCAGGCTGGGGGGTGAGATATGGGAATTATTTTACTTCATTGTTTCTCTATTTTCTTTTTAATTTTGTGCAAAGCTACATGAGGATTATCTGCGCTAGCTGTCCCTAATTTAAGACTGTAAGACTATAATGAAGGTCATCACAACCCACCGTCAACTCTTCGAGCAATCTTTTACCAGTGAACAGTGGGGTTGACCGTCACATTACAATGCCCTTGCGGCTGAAAGGCCAAACCTCTTTGGTATGATGGGGATTCGAACCCCAGATTATGAGGTTTGCCATTCTGATATCTTTTTTTTAACAACTTATAGATTTGTTATTCATCACATTAGAAGTCAGTTTCGTATAACAATATAAGTGTTAACTGATGTTAGTCATCACATGAGCAAAACCTGTCGTTAAACATATAAAATACACAAATATATTTGGCACAGATAGCCCAGATGCTTTGTGCCATAAAACACCAAATCATCCAACTAATCAACCACAAATATATATATATATATATATATATATGCATGATTTGGTCATAAATAATGAATGGTGAAAGAAAGAAAAACATGTCTGGAATATTTTAAGCCATTAACTGGTGTTTGATTGGTTGTTGAATTAATTTACGTACTCTATAGCTATCTTAAGTCGTATATTAAGGGACGGTTATGTTGAAATGCTGCATATTCGAATGAAAGGAGTAAACCGAATTAATTAAAATGGGATGGATTATTTAAATCTTCAATGAAGTTAAGTGAACAATATTTGAATTTAATATGACAGACATGTGCAGAAGGAAAAACACTTCATCGAGAAGCTTCTGTGGTATCCACAACGTTATTTAGGCCTATTATGAGCTTCTGAATATCAAGAAACTATCCAAAGTGAATTAGTTTTACCGTTTTTTTTGTTTATTCGTTGCATTTTGTGTTATTTTAGGGTTATCTGTTCCTAATTTAGAAGTAATAGAGTAGAAGGAAGACAGCAAGCCATCACCACCCACCGCCAACTTTCCTGGACTTCTCGAATCGGATAGAAGGGTTAACCATCATCCCACAGCTAAAAGGGCTGGGATGTTCAGTGATGGAACTCGAATCTGTGACCCACATGTTACAAGTCGAGTACAATAACCATCTATTCATGTCTGATTCTCTAACTAGGCGTATTACAGAACTATCTATAGTAACGCGTATATAAAACTTAATTGATTACGTTACATATCTACAGTACACATACGAAGAAACCAATATTTTACTGTACTATAAAACTTGTGTACGATATGTAACTGGATGTATTACGTTATCTTTTTACAGTATACAGATTTTATATTCCTTCAAATTCTATGACTGTTAAATCTGGTATGTCTCTGAATAAATCTGATAGTCTGATCGATATGTTTCCTAATGGGTGTCTATATGTACGTACCTATGAATTTTTTTTAATGTGTTTTCCATAAACTTACCATCTGTGATACGCGAAGTTATGTTTCTTAAATTATATATTCAAGATTCATAGCATTGCAAATCTTTACTGGCAAGTTTCGCGTGCACCTTCCGCTGACTTCTTCAATGATTTGTTTGTTTCTGAATTTCGCGCAAAGCTTCACGAGGCTGTCTGTGCTAGCGGTTCCTAATTTATCAGTGTAAGACTAGAAGGAAGGCAGCTGGTCATCACCATCCACCGCTGACTCTTGGGCTAGTCTTTTACCAACAAATAGTGGGTTTGACCGTAACATTATAACGCCTCTACGACTGAAAGGGGGAACATGTTTGGTGCGACGGGGAATCGAACCTGTGACACTCAGATTACGAGTTGAACGCTTTAACACACCTGGCCACGCTGGGCACCTTCATCAAATAATGATTCCGACAAAAGATATTGACGTTTTATGTTTCTGTAGCACACGTGATCTGATGAAACTGACCATGGCTTCTAGTCTAACACTGCTAAATTTGGGACAGCTAGCACAGATAGCCCTCGAGTAAATTTTTGCGAAATTTCAAAACAAAACAAAAAATATATATATTATTTATTGTTTGGTACATAGCGGTAATTAAATATAATACTTATTGTTCGCTACATGAATGTAATTTAATATAATATTTCGTATTTTCTACAAGAAAATCTGTCTTTTTTCAATAAAATACATTTAAGAAGAGTTTTTCAACTAACATAACGTATCTCAAATGAACGCAACTATAAAGTGAAACTGTTTCAGGATGGATGTTAATGCAGCAGCTAAGTTGACGCTGTTTATCGTGCATATGTTGAAGTTCATAATGAGACTGTATACACATTCAGAAGTTTACATCGTTTATCATAAATAACTGATAAACAATAGAAAAGGTTGTTAGTCAACAGCACCCACTACACACTTGGCCCACTCTTACCTTCCTGAATAGTTGAATTTGTCCGTCGCTCTTACAACAACACCAAAGTTTAAAAGTGAGGAGGACGTTGTTACAGCAATGGACCACGCACCACGAATCTTTGGACTCGTGGCTCATGCACGTTAAATGACCATTAAGCCACGCCCATTTCTAAATCACTTCTTTCTACGTGATATACCTTGATTCATTTTTATAATATTTGACAGCATTTACTAGTCGATTTGTTAGCAAGATTTTGTTTGTTTTAAGTAAAGCACAAAAGTATGAAATGGGCTATCTGCGATCTGCCCACCATGATTATCAGAACTCGGTTTCTAGCGCTGTAAGTCCACAGAAATCCTGCAGTGCCACAGGAGGACAAAACAAGGGTTGGACGTTCTTCTAAAATTACTACCACAACGAAATCACCTTAAACATGATACCTGAAGTTCAATCAGCTGATACCGTCTGATTTCTATATTTCTATGTTATTGAATAAAGCGTAAAACTTTTCTTTAAGAATTGAAATATAACCCACTCAATTTAAATGTAATTGTTTAAGTGTACTGTTGGAAAATAATCGCTTGTAGGGCACGTGAAGTCTGCAAAGATCGACAGGCCACCAGAATAGTCTCCAACCCGGAGGCACTCCAATTTTTTATTACGGACAAGCGTCTCTCATTCTCCAAGGTTTCGTCACTTTTAAATTACCTTTTTACGGCGTAACTAAGTTGGTAAAACACCGTCATATGTGGCGAATTCAATTAGTTTCGAGTGTTAAGTTTTTGAGTCTATTATTATGATTTTGTGCCGTCTGGGATGACAACTTGAAGTTGTAATGGTCTCGTTCAGGAAGTATCCGAATGGACGCTCGAGTGCACGAGAGTTGTTAGAATTAATTTTTGAGATTTGTTGATTTTTCTCCCATTATTTGTCTTTATATTTTCGGAAACAGTAAAAAACAAACAAACAAGAAATAACAGATATTTTCTGAAATAACGAATTTGTTGCTTTTGGTTTTACTACAGCAGTCGAAACGCGCAGAAAGTTAAACTAACAAATTGACAAAGAGCAATTTAAAAGAACAAACAACGTACAACTATATAAGGCGTTTCGTACCACAATAAGAACTTGTATATGAACCTAAGAAACTATAACCCTACTACAGCAACGTTGCCATACATTTGTTACAACAACGATTGTGTCAATGTACTCCATTGTTAATTTTGCACGTGACGTTACAAAACTTTCACTGTACGCCGCCATGTTGGACTTCAAACGTTGCCTTCTAGCAGTCAACATCAATCCATGACACTGATGTTTGACATAATTTGAACATCATCTTGATGATTATAGAGTTTCGCGACGCTTTTCTTTTTATGAAAATCAGTGAGCTCACTTACAAGGTCAAATAACACGATGTCGTAACAAAGCTTGTCCAGTATGATAGAGTAAACCATAAATCATGTGGCGTTTGACGTCAACCCAAGTCATCTATTGTTATTCCCAGAATCATCAGCGTAATCTAATGGCTTTTAAAACGCATTTTATTGAACGATTTTTGCAACAAGTTATTTATGGGCCCACAGCATCGTGGGTCCTGTATTCCTAAATAACACATGACTCCCATAAAAAATAAATAAATAAAAAAACAGATCGAAGTCACAGAGAACTAATAATACAGTCACAAATAACAAAGTCACAGGTATTGGAGATAATTCCATATTATAGTATGAAACACTGTGTATTTGAAACAGAAAACAGAAATGTTTCTGTAGTTTTGTTTTGGTCAGTTCCAAAAGTAAAAAACAACAACAAAAAAACTATTTTTGAATAGGTGGGGCTGGTATAGCCAGATAACACTTGACTCGTAATCTGAGGGTTGCGGGTCTGAATTCATGTCACACCAAACATGTTCGCCCTTTCAGCAATAGGAGCGTTATAATGTTACGTTCAATCCCACTATGGTCAAGCCCAAGAGTTGGCGGTTGGTGGTTATCACTAGTTCTTTCTCTCTAGCCTTACACTGCTAAACTAAGGACGGCTAGTGCAGACAGTCCTCGCGTAGCTTTGTGTGATATTCAAAACAAATAACAAAACATTTTTAATAAGTGAACCCCAGAAATAGGTTTCTCCTCGTAAAGCACAAAGCTGCACAATGGGCTAGCCATGCTATGTCCACTACGAGTATGAAACGCAGTTTTAAGCGATGCAAGCCTTCAGACTTACCGCTAAGCCACTGGAATGGAATCCAAAGTGGTGAAAGAAATAAACAAATCGGCCATTTGATGTTTAGAAAAAAAATCCAATTACTGCAATTGACTGGGTTTAGTGTTGTTTCAAACTTGTCTGGCTTTGCCAAAACGTTTTTAGCGTACATTTAGATATTTACTTGTTTTTCTCACAACATGATATTACATTAACGCCTACGCAATTTTATGTTTTGTCCTGAAAATATGTGGTCTTTCTCCTTCAGGTATCGCTGTAATCGTGTGATCCGCTCGGGGCTTGTTTGCTTCTTTGCATTGTAGCTAGGCACAGAGCTATGCAAGAGGGCTAACTGTGTCGTATCCTTCACGGGTATTAAAACCCAAGTTTTTAGAGTTAGAATTGTGCCTTTAGGAGTCCAGAATTTGCTTCTATTTTAAAACTGTTCCATTGGACGTGTTGAGGAAATACAAAACGTTACTTAAACAGGGCATGCCTAGTTCTTACAGATACGTTGGTGACGTTTAAAATAATGTATTATTGTGCACTCCTTGCTAGATTGGGTGTATTAAATTATTTTCATTGTTTACTAGCTTGTAACATAGGTTATTGATAATGAGACATTTCCTGAAAGCTCGAAGCTTGAGAACGCACAAGATGTGAACCACTTACCCCAGTGTTCGAATCCTGTATATCAGAATATTTCAACGCATTTTAAGTACCTATTCGTATTCCGTGAATATATGACTAATCTCCACTACATGTATTTGTCTTGTTTGTTAGTAAGTAATTAGAAATTTATAAATTAATGTTATTTGCGACTGTCTCTAAAGCTTAGAATACCATGCTTTTAACAGGTAGTTAAGGCACTCGATTCGTAACTCCAGAATCGCGGCTTCGAATCTCCATCGCACCAAACATGCTCGTCCTTTCATCTGTGGAGGCGTTATAATGTGACGGTCAATCCTACTATTCGTTGGTAAAAGAGTGGCCCAAGAGTTGGTGGTGGGTGGTGATGACTATCTGCCTTCCCTCTAGTCTTACACTGCTAGCGCAGATAACCTTCTTGTAGCTTTGCACGAAATTCAAAACAATACAAACCATGATTTTATTATGCAATTTCATAATGGAAATAATATTTTAACAACATTGCTTATACCCTAAGAAAATTACGTGGTAAACAGTTTTTATTTCATTGTGTGTAGTTTAATCTTGTAAACTGTCAACTGTTACTCTGGGGAAATTTTAAATAAAACTACATTTGGTAACTGTGTGGTCAGATTGTTTTCAGTTTTAGGAAAACTTAAAAGTTACTCTTATTGACCCAGTACGTAACCTTTTCATGCTCTTATGCGAATTTTCCAACGCCCTATTTGTTTTACAAGTTTGTTTTGAATTTTGCGAAAAACTACTCTGGGGCTATCTGCGCTAGCCGTCCTTAATTTAGCAGTGTAAGAATAGAGGGAAGGCAAATAGTCATCACTACCCGCCGCCTACTCAATACATACAGAAATAATTGTGGTATCTGTAAGATGCGACAAAAATACACCAAAATTATTAAATGTTGTGGTTTCTGTCGTGGATAAGAACAAATCATATCATATATTTTCTTAGTCTAGACCCACCCCTCCCAGTGGCTCTGCGATACATCTGAAGTCTTATAACGCTAAAAACGTGGTTTTGATTTCCGCGGTGAACACAGCATCATTTAGATTTGTGCTTAAAAACAACAGAGGAAAGACCCAAACGAACTTTCCAAACACTCAGTGGTGCATATGATGGTTTATAAGACTAAAAACTGAGTTTTGATACCCTCAGTGACACAACACAGAATGAGTAGCTTTGTGCTTGTCTAGAAACAAACGAACAACCATAGATATAGTCGAGCCCAGGCGACTATTTAATATTAGAAAGATAGTTTGAAAGTGTTTTAGGTCAGCTGATAGGAGTCGGTTTCAGTGTTGTTTTGTTGTAGCCAAAGAAATGAAAATAAATATAGGAATAATAAGTGATGTTCTTTAGGTAAAAACAAAAATAAACAATTTTGTCATTCTGGAATCGACTGAGAGGTGCGTTTTTTATTCTTACATTTCATATGAAACAAAGTTAGACCTTGAGCCCATGACTTATTCGAACACTAGAAAAGGATTTTTTTCATTACATCACAATAATACACGATGCCCTCTATACCTTCTTACTCAAAATTGAATTTCTTAAGTAAAATAATTTAGCCACAATCAAAATAATCGGTATCGCAAAATACAAGTCAGTTCCCTGGTGTGAAGTACACTAACTAGTTTGCACCTGGACCGACACCCCAGGGCGTGTCCAACTGTAACTTTTATTCAGTAAGAGGAAGAGAAATAGGTGTAAGTAGCAAAAGAAGGTTCATGCACTTGGGGTGTAAATTAGAAGGCGATTCTTTATGAAACCACCACCGCCAACTAAAGGCAGGAGTGTTCGCAAACATATTTCTTGTACATTTCGAGCTTATTACACACCTCCACACTCACCATTCGCCGAAATTCAAAATATTCTTGGGATCTAGTAAGTTCGTCTGTAACCCCAAGTTCTTCGCTCGTTTCTAGGACAAAGACTCCAGTTGAACCCTGAGTCATTGTCTCTGTTGTTGGTAAGTTATATTTTAGAAATTCTGAAAATTTTTAAAATTAACACGGTTACCATAAGGTCATGTTAAACTCAAATTAGATTTGATTTAGTCTTAAGATCAAGCGTGAGTATAATGGTATAACAAATAATTATAACTTATATTCGTCGTTATTAGAACAACTAATACTGTAATGTAAGTTAAATAAGACAATTATTAACACTAGTTTACTCCATTGTTTACACTGTAATGTAAGTTAAATAGGACAATTATTAACATTAGTGTATGTCATTGTTTACACTGTAATGTAAGCTCGATAAGGCAATTATTAACACTAGTTTACTCCATTGTTTGCACTCTAATGTAAGTTAAATAAGACAATTACTAACACTAACCATCTCCATTGTTTACACTCTAATGTAAGTTAAATGAGACAATTATTGACACTAGCCAACTTCATCATTTACATTGTAATGTACGTTAAATAAGACAATTATTAACACCAGCCAACTCCATTGTTTACATTGTAACGTAAGTTAAATAAGACAATTATTATAATTATAATCATTAACTTAAGGGCAATTGAGAACCTTTTACACTTGTTACTTCTGAACAAATAGACTTGATTTAAGGAAATTACCCAACATCACCCACCGCCAATCCTTGTGCTTCTGTTATATCTCTCTCACAACCACAAAGCGCATGTTTATGGCAAGGTGGTGAGAGCCACTAAACCTTGGTTTCACAGCTCAAGTTCGCTAATCACCAGGCCATGCTGAGCCATATGTACTGATATCAAGTACGCTAATCACCAGGCTATGCTGAGCCATATGTACTGATATCAAGTACGCTAATCACCAGGCCATGCTGAGCCATATGTACTCATATAAAGTACGCTAATCACCAGGCCATGCTGAGCCATATGTACTGATATCAAGTACGCTAATCACCAGGCTATGCTGAGCCATATGTACTGATATAAAGTACGCTAATCACCAGGCCATGCTGAGCCATATGTACTGATATAAAGTACGCTAATCACCAGGCCATGCTGAGCCATATGTACTGATATCAAGTACGCTAATCACCAGGCCATGCTGAGCCATATGTACTGATATAAAGTACGCTCATCACCAGGCCATGCTGAGCCATATGTACTGATATCAAGTACGCTAATCACCAGGCCATGCTGAGCCATATGTACTCATATAAAGTACGCTCATCACCAGGCCATGCTGAGCCATATGTACTGATATCAAAGAAAACGTAATGGAACACTATAATTATAAATTATACGATTTAATCAATAAGCCTAACGATAAACGACTCTCAGTGGGACAGCATTATGTATGTGGACTTGAAAATCTAGAAACCGGGTTTCGATACCCTTGGCTGGCAGAGCACAGATACCCCATTGTAAACTTTATTGACGATAAAGTAGTGTAACTATCTATACATAAGAAAATTATGTGTCACTTGTCACGATCTTATAAGCAAACTGCAGATATAATTTATGTACAATTTTCAATCTTTTATTTAAATATATTTTATTTGTTATAGCTATTTAAGAGAAGTAGGAAGATGGGTGGCCAGAGGTGGACAACTTTATTCCCTAAGATTTCTGTAATGGTGGCTGGTGTTAAAAAAATCCTTAAAATACAAGGAAGGGTGATCGAAGATGGATCTCATATTTTTAAACGTTTGTTTGTTTGTTATTAAACACAAAGCTACAGAAAACTGCTATCTATGTTCTGCCCACCACGGATATCGAAACCCAGTTTCTAGCAGTATACGTCTGAAAACATACAACTGTATCAATGGGAGTGGGGGATTTAAAATTTAGGTGGCCAGAGGAAAGACCATCTTTTAAGAACTTCTATTTGTTGATGAACGTTAGAACCAAGAATTGGTAGCCAAAAATCAATAATGTTACAATAAAAGGTTTTAAAGAAGAGCGGTCAGATATAGTGAAAGCTACTTTTAAGGACCTTTAAGTGGGGCAAAGGGATAAAAAACGTTAATTTACAGGGCATGTAAAAGGGGCAAAGAGATGGAAATTGTTAATTTCAAGGACTTCTAATATTATAATTTTCTGGCAGAAATATTACTCAATACATAGTTATTATCACACTGTGAAAAGAAAGTTTGTTTGTTTGGTTTTTCGAATTTCGCACAAAGCTACACGAAAGCTATCTTCGCTGGTCGTCCCTAATTTAGCAGTGTAAGACTAGAGGGAAGGCAGCTAGTCATCACCACCCACCGCCAACTCTTGGACTATTTTATCAACGAATAGTGGGATTGGCCGTCACATTACAAATCTCCTACGGCTGAAGGGACGAGCACGTTTGGTGTGACGGGGATTCGAACCCGCGACCCTTAAAATACGATGATTTTAGAATAAGCGATCTGAGAGAAAAAAATGGTAGAACAGTAAATATGAAATACATAAAGTTTGCAAGAAATATGGTACGACATCTGTGGACGAAGGCTCTATTCACAGAAGAACATACTCTCTCTTACATTATGTTTTTCTTAGACAAAGCCAGTGGGTTATTTTGATGTCACCTAAAGGATATGCACACTTACAAATTCTTCGAATAATCTCGTCAAGCATATAAAAGTTCTTTTATACTTCAGGGTCCATTTGCAAAGGTGTGCAGCGACCCCTAGAGGACCCGGACATACTTCTATAATTTCCACTGATCGGGCAACTAAATGGTTTGAGTACCGCGACGACTCTTTACGGATCATCCACTCTATCTTCAAAGCCTCGCCGACATTCTGTGGGATGGTCTGCAGATGGCTATAATAAATTTACGGGCCGGATTGCAGCCTGCTAGCGGTGCTTCTAGTTTTTTTGTTTTTTCTACTAGACTGTTGACTTTCTGGTTGCGTGCATGAGAATGATTAGGCTTAGCAACACTTACGAGAGCATTGGAATGAAGATGGCGGGGAACTCGCCCCTTCTATTCCAGCCCGAAGATTGTTCAAAACGTGATACTGTTCCAGCGTCACAGGTCGAATAAACGGTATGTACGAGATGAAAGGAACGTCCAAATGTTATACTCTGGTTAGAGTCGCGACGAAAACATCAATATGGAAAAACAGAAGAAAAAAAGAAAATATTTTTATGGTACCGCTAAGCCTGCAGGATTGCAAGAATGCCCCCACATCATTAACAAAGTTATCATTTCGTTGATATAGACAGCAGTCGTGAGAGATGTTCCAGGGGTCGTGGCAGCACGATTGCTTGTAAAAGGTGAACCAACGAAACCAACAGCCCAATTAATAGGCTGTCTGCGTGAGGCTTGGCTCGCCTTAATAAATCACGCAGCTTTACGTACCTCACTGCCAAGCATACAAATTAACCGTTATTGTTCATTCGATGGGTCTAAATATGCAGACCCCCATGCTACACTGAAGATAAGGAAAGTAAAGGCGTTTTTATGTTCTACTTAGGATAAAGAACAAACAGTTTTGGGTCGCTGTCGTTTTATCCGTGTCGCTGTCTTGACGAAAGGATGTCTACACATGCCAGAAGTCTTAAAAAATGAAACTGACAACATGATATTTTGAATACGCATGTATAGCGTTCGTTTGGCGAGCCGAAAACAAAACAAAACATACCAACTGTATCGCTTTTGTGATATGTTTCATCATAGCTTCTAAATAGATCGACGTTTGTAAAATAAGCCACTTATTAACAGTTGCAATTATAAGCAAACGCTGTACAGCTATAAATAATTATACAAAATAACACTAATACACTAATAATTTTTAAACAAACCGAGCGTGACGAGTTTAATAAACTTACTTAATTTGCAATTATTGGTTCCGGCTTTAATTGAGGAAAATTCTCGAAACTTCAGAAAAGGAAGCCTACAATCGAATGCGTAAGTTTTTAAGAACAAAACTATTGAAGCGAGCAAGTCGAATCGTCACTAACAAGCTGCTTTTGTTGAAATGGTAGGAAGCCCACGAAATGTGATCGTTCTATTATCGTTTCGTTTCGCATAAAAAACGAATAAATTAAACCAAACATTCACTCTAATTTTAGTTGAAACTTTTAAATAATAACTCTATGAACCAGGTTAGAAGCCTTGAAACGTTAACAGTCTCGTTTGGTGGTGAGATAAAACAGTTCAAAGCGTATACAATTACTGAAATGAAAGTCAAGGGTTAACTTATGTGTTTGTAATGGGCGTATCCTAGTGGCTAGATTGCAGGTCAAAAGGCCCAAGGTTCGCGTTGCGATACCACTGAATACACATACAGATTCAGTTCTGGGTGGGCTATAAAGGTTACAGACCAACCCATTATTTAGCTCAAACCCAGACAAAGGCTCTGTGGCGGTGGGGAGGTTGCTATCGTATCACTAGGGCTGCCTATAAATGAACCTCGAGCTTCTAATCTGTCAACCTGGCATGACCAGGTGGTTAGAGCGTTTGCCTCGCAGTCTGAGGGGCACGGGTTCAAATCACCTTCCCACCAAATAAGTTCGCTCTTGTGGGGGCGTTATACGTTACGTTTAATCCCTCTATTATTTGGTAGAAGAGTAGCCCAAAAGTTGGCGGTGGGTGGTGATGATTCTCTAATCATTCACTGCTAAATTAGGAACAGCTGGTGAAGATAATCCTCGTGTAGCTTTGTGCGAAATTCAAAACCAACCAAACCTCTAAACTGTCCTTTTTAACACATAAAGTATAACAAATTACTCATGTTGAAAATAAGAAACACAAACACAGAAGTTATGTGTTCAAAATTCACACACCGATAGCATAAAATTTTCATCGGTCTGTTCTCGTTGTTGTTGTTTTTTTGTAATGGTTTCGTATTAGTTTTGGTTACAACTCAAAATTAATTCTTTAATACAGTTGAAAGCTTCTATAAACTTTTGTCCTCACAAAACACCTTTAAGTAAAGCAGCTTCGTTTCGTGTAAGTGTATTCACGTAACTCAACGTTTTAAAATGATTACGTTTCGTTCCGAGAGACTACTACTTGAATCTTGTTTTGTTGTTGTTATAAATATATTGCCGAAAATTGAAAAAAATCACAGCAACTTTCCAGAAGAAATATTCCTAGAGTTATTCGTCTCGTGACGTCAGCTGTCGTCATGGAATAATGTTGAGAACCAGCTGTTATTATTACATTAATTATGATTGAAACGAACTGTCGTTGTTAGATAAATGATAATTTTAACCAACAGTTGTTTTTAGATTAATGATGATCAGAACCAACTCTTGTTATTAGGTAAATGATGAAGAGAACCAGCTTTCGTATTAGATAAATGATTATTGGAACCAACTATCGTTACCAGAATAATAATAATCAGAACACCCTGTTGTTATTAGATAAATGAAGGTCAGAACCAACTGTTGTAATTAAATTAATGATGACCAGAACCAACTGTTGTAATTAGATTAATGATGACCAGAACCAACTGTTGTTATTAGATTAATAATGACCATAATCAACTGTTGTTTTAGATTAATGATGACCAGAACCAACTGTTGTTTTAGATTAATGATGACCAGAACCAACTGTTGTTATTAGATAAATAAAGATCAGAACCAGCTGTCGTTATCAGATAAAAGATGATCAGAACCACCTGTCGTTAGTAGATAGATGATGATCGGAACCAAGCGTCTTATTCAGACGGATGATGATCAAAACTAGCTGTACTGATTAGACGGATGATGATCAAATCAACTGACGTCATTAATTAAATGATGTTGGTATTATTATTTAACCGAAGATTTTTACACAAACTAATCAATAAATGGCATGTGTTAGAAAATATTTCTTGTTTCCATCCATCTAAGTCCTCTTCAGATTCTGATTTTTTTATTTTTTTTTGGTTTCCCAACTCTTGCTCAAAACTTTTGTTTCCGTTTCGCCTTGTAGTTTCATGTTGCCATAAATCGAGATGTGATATCGATCATTACATTTGCAATAGGTTTGTATCTGGATGAGAGAGGCTGGATTAAACATTTCAAACCAAAACACCCAGTTATTTATTAAAAGCAACACCATTATAAAATACAACCAAAATGAAAACAGACAAAAAATGTAGTTATTATTGTGAGAAACAGAATCAACTAAAACTGTGACAGGTCTGGTATTTCCCCAAACGTAAATAAGAAATAAAACATTGACTGGCTAAATATCTCTTGGTAGGAAATCTTTCATGTTAGGAGAAAAAATATACTGTTTGGGTACAAAAATATTCTGCCACTGTTCTACTTTCGTCAATAAAGATAACTAATAACAATATAAATTAAAGATATGTTGTTCGTTTCCCTCCTAGAACTCTCTTGATGATAAAAACCTCTCTGGATTAAAGTATGTCACTATCTGAATGAAAATTATATTCTACCTATATTTGGATGAAGTTAACCACTAACATTCATTGAAATACAACTAAAAACAAACCCTAATCTCAGGATGACATATAAACCCTACCAATCTTTGACTGGCCATTTGGTTTTACCACTTTCTAGATGACACTTATATCGTAACCATTTTTGGATGAAAATTTATACCTTAATAATCTCTGGATGACATTCAAACCCTAATTCTCTCTGGTTAACATTCAAACCCTAACACTCTATGGGTAACATTCAAACCCTAATACTCTCTGGATAACACTTAAACCCTAATACTTTCTGGATTACATTCAAACCCTAATACTCTCTGGATAAAACCCTAACACTCTCTGGGTAACATTCAAACCCTAATGTTCTCTGGATAACATTCAAACCCTAATACTCTCTGGGTAACATTTAAACCCTAATACTATCTGGATAACATTCAAACCCTAACACTCTCTGGGTAACATTCAAATCCTAGTCATTTATAGAAAGAACGTTCACTTCTCAATCTTATATCAATATAAATCAACATTTATTACAGTTGATTACGTAGTGGTGTTCTACCAAATTTACATAAATCGTGAAGAATATGTGCACACGCATGTGACGTCATTAACGTCAACCTTGCAAGAACCAGCTTTCATTGATGACAAAATAAACTGGTTGGACTGGCTTCCTGTAAGTTAAAACACCAGTTTTCGTACATATGATGATGTAATCCAGGGTTAGCTCCAAGTCCGTTATCTATATGTAATAACAATCACAGTGTTAGTTTATTGATCGGCTTATTTGAGAGAAGAGCCCAAATGAGCAATCTGCTGTTTCTAATGAAGAGAATAGAACCCCGGATTTTAGCGTTTTTAGTCCCTAGATTTACTGCTGTGCTACCGAACAATCTTATTTTCACAAGTAAAGTACTGTATTTTCATGAATTAATGGTGTGTCGTGGAATGTCATTCATGTACGAAATTCAATGGATAAGCTATAACAAATGTCCGATGAAAACTCATAGAGAAATAGTAGGCTAGCGTTTATAGGACAATTCATTTATGTCAGAAAACCTTGCCATTCGTCTTTCCTCTATATTCCTCAATAGCTCAGCTGATTATATGATATACGAATTATGTAATTATGCTATCAAGTTTCACTGTTCTGTAATGTTAGCCTTCTTTACAATATCTTATCTACCACTTTATGTATATGCTCTTCTGAGACAACGTGCCCTTGAAATATTAAATTCTTAACATTCTATATTTTCTCTGCGTTGGAGCTCAAGACGCCTGACTTAAAAGAGAAGGAAAAGATAAAAGAGCAAAAATGAACACAAGTTGCTTATCAGCACTTATTTCAACCATGGTGGTCTCCATCCATCGTTTCAACAACAAGCCAGGCCACGAACCATCAAAGATTTGGTCATGACCGCTACGTGTACTCTGACTTGTTATTCCGTAGGATTCCGTCTGAGACAAGTGCTGTTGGCTGTAGTGACGTGCCTGAGGGCCAGGTTGGTCCTGATGCGTGCTGAGAATCACTAATTGCCATAGAAACCATCACTTATCTAAACCATCGGATGAAATGTTCCAGGAGTTCGATAACCAAGAATGATGTCAACTTGAGATTCTTGTTGTGGTAAGTAGACATTGACACATGAACAACTTTCTCACCAGTGGAGTTTCATGTTTTCCTACGCATCTGAGGGAAAACAAAAAGCGTACTATGAGTTCTAATCATCAAACAGGTGCGGCTGGTCCACAATTTTGATGCAATATATCGTGGCAAGCAAACATTGCATTATGACAGGCAGTTTTGGCAACATTATGAACTCTTATAGAAAATTATAAACTTTAGACGTTATGTAATATATGCGTATGTTTCCTACCAAAGTGTCACTTCAATCCTTCTTGTAAACAACGTAGATTACTCTGTTTATTTGTTGTTAAATATTCACTACGTACATAGAGCGTTTCATTCTGTAAATAGAACAAACAGTAAGCTTGACTTAACGTTCAACATGCAATGCATAACAAAACGCTTTGTCTTAATATTCTCTGTAAGTTCTCCTCAGTGTATAAACACATTACCTTATATATACTAAAATATGTTCTGTAAATAGGGACACGAGTTTTGTAAACAAAGCAAATGGAATCATTGTCTTTCAAGGCTTTCCCTGCAAACCCATCCTTGATTAAAAAAATCATTTAAACTTTGTTTGTGTTATTGTAGAGTTATGGTGTTCTCTACTGCTGATATTAACCCATTCCATCATATGTCATATACCCTTTATAAAAATAAAATTGTTTTAACTGTAGTCTATCCTATATTTTCCCAAATATTAGCTTTGTATCCTATTGAGCTACCTAATAATATTGTATTTCACATAAGATCAGTTGTGTTGTTTCTTTCTTTCAAGATAAACTAAGAGATACAATTAACCCTAACATTATCCTTCTGTCTCTGGTATCACCTTACAGTAACCCTTCCTTCAACCTTTGCTAATAAGTCAATATTCTTTCTGGGATATACTAAAACTATAACAAATTACCGAGGCCTAACTGAGTGGTTTGTATGAACAAATATTAACTTCAATATTTGCTTTTCGTAATACATCACTCTCCTGATGGCTAGAGTGACTTACCTACCACTACGCTAAGGCTTCTTTCTTCAGGTCACACCACTGAAATGGTTTCTCGTGTATTAAATGTTATTGAAATTACGATAAACCCAAATCATTACCTTGTAGTAATGATAATTTAAAATTATTTGTCAAAAACCGTACAACTAATCGATTGATTGAAGTCTTTAGAGATACAGATAATTAAATAATTATCATCGCAAACTGCGCTCCTAAGAATATCATTAGCTTAACTTTGCACTCACATCTGACTCCAGTTTTACTGAAGTAAACTAATAATAACGTTTTGCTCATTCAGTCATCTTACAACAACCAGATTTACTGGTCTTTCTCTATTTTCCACAGATGTGATTTTTTTTTGGATAATTTGTACATGGCACTTAACCAAAAACTTCTTTGAAAATCTAAGTCCACAAAGTCCAGGCAAGTTCCATCGTCCAGATAACAAACAACATCATTATTCGTGGTGGTTTTCTTTTATTGTATTATATTTGACTACTTAACTCTGAACCACCTTTTGTCAGAATCTAGAGGTTTTGTCATTACAGAAGTGAGGTTAATTGGTCTGTAATTTTCAGTGTTATCCACTCCCTTTAAAAATAGAGTAGTAATAACAATTCTCTAAACTTAGGTTATTTCCTGTCTATTATCCTAATAGAAGTAAAAGAGAAAAACTGGGATATCTGATCTTAGACCCCCTTTAAAACCACGGGGAAAATATTGTCTGGTTCTATGAGTTTTACTATTTTCAATCTCTCATGTATAATTTGTATAACAAAGGGATGAATAGAATAACTCCTCGCAAAAACAATAAATTATCTGTAAAAAACAACAACTTTGTAACTAGAATAAAGCACTCTGTAAATGGTTTACTGTTTGTTTTTTATTTAGTTCAAAATGGCACGAGAGTTTTTTTGAGCTAGCCATATCAAATTTTGAAGTCATAGAGACTAGAGTCAACTATTCTTTTCAGGCCGAATAAGAGGAGATGGGGATGACTGTCACTTTTCTAATTCAACCACCCTAAACGTGCAGACCATTATTATTAATTTGTTTTTCGTAGTAAACCACGTAATATCAGCTCCACGGTTAGACATGTTAACCGAGGTCTCGCTTAACCTTATGAAAATGGAGAAACACTCACCTTTCGAATAAAATAATTCATAAGCTCATCAACTATGTACATACAACATCTCACCTTATTGATGAAATGTCTCGTTTTGTAAATTGTTGAAATCGAGGGAAATCAAACCCTGTATTTTAGCGTTATAAGGCTATTGACTCATGGAGAACTTTTGCAAATTAAATAATTTACTGTGTAAAATATTCAAAAAGTAAATCGAACAACTAATTCGATGAAGCAGATCACTAATCGTCCTTTAAAACGAGATGTTAAAACAATAAAAACAGAGTATTTCCCCTCAAGTTGCGCGGTCTACAATAACTAACAATATTTTAGGGAGAAAAACTCATATAGAATTAAACGAGTTACAAGTCTAATGATGAATTGGGTTAATTGATTGCATGAATATTACATTTATATATTCAAGGTGATTGTTCGGCTTACCACTACCTCTTTGGAAGTTGTTCCTCAGTGGCACAGCGGTACATCTGCGGATTCACACCGCTATAAACCGGGTTTCGATACCACTGGTGGGCAGGGTACAGATAGCCAACTGTGTAGCTTTGTGTTTAGTTCCAAATCATTTAATCGATCAAACCTTGGAAGTTGGAAGGTAAGGAAAAGTTCCTTTTTTAGTTGTTGAATATTGAGCATCTCAGTTTCATCACACAGCTGTAAGGCCTTTATCACAGACTGATGGACACCTTCGGAACTCCAGTTTCACTTCTTACTCCTTGTGGTCCAGTTGAAGTTAATCTGTTTCAATTTTACTTCCGTCTAATTATCTTTCGTTAAGATCAAAATGGCTGTAACTTATTGGCAGTAATTTTAGACTATTTATATCATGCGTTTTTATTTTACAATAAAGCCACGTTGGACTAAGCTCCGTGTCCACCGCGGAGGAATCGAACCCAAAATTTTAGAGATGCGAGTCCTTAAACTTGCCACTGACTCACCGAGGGGCAGATATATTATTAGACGTGTAATTCTGATTTTGTTTTCAATATTCCACATCGAGTCCTACTTCACAGAGGAACTACGTGCCGTGTATTGTAGTTTCATTGGTCAAGTGTACATTAGTACACTTCTCCGGTTTTTACCACCGACAAATAACAAGCACAAGCGTCACATACGTCTGTGTGTGTGTTTTCTTAGAGCAAAACTATATCGAGCTATCTGCTGAACCCACCAAGGGGAATCGAACCCCTGATTTTAGTGTTGTAAATACGTAGACTTACCGCTGCTGTATAAGAGGGGGCACATATACATCTGTATAAAGACAGGTATAGACACTAGGTTCTCAATGTAACCTTTTTCAAAATTCGTCGAAAACACTTGAAAACAAACTTTTATATCGATAATTATTTATGTACTCAAAAACCGAAAAATACTGCTTGGTATACTCCGATTTCCGAACAATGCATAACAAGCAATTGGGTCCAAGGCTTGAGCCGCAAAATAAGTTAATAATAGACCTTTAAGTGCGTTTATGCAAAGGTAGTTTTAAAACTATGACTGTCTTTTCCGATATTCGGCTAAGAGTAGTTACGTAGGCGGGTAGCATTGTTCCTTATTTCCTTTCCTTCAACCAGCAATTCTAGATTGAAGATAACTATGTCTGAAACATGGTGACTTTAACCTGGTTACTCAGCCCACATGTCGAAATACAAAGAGCAATAGGATAAGAAAATATAAATATAACCTCTCACAATTATCTTTTCTGAGGCCCAGCATGGCCAGGCGGGTTAAGGCATTCGACTCGTAATCTGAAGATCGCGAGTTTCGAATCCCTGTCGCACCAAACATGCTCGCTCTTTCAGCCGTAGGGATACTATAATATTACTGTCAATCCCACTATTCGCTGGTGAAAGAGTAGTTCAAGAGTTGGCGGTGATGACTAGCTGCCTTCCCTCCAGCCTGACACTGCCAAATTAGGAACGGTTAACATAAATAGCCCTCGTGTAGCTTTGCGCGAAATTAAAAACAAAATATTTTCTGATCGCTGCCTCAAAAATCGCTTTTATGTTTAAACGTAATTATTCTTCCAATAACAGCTGTTATTATTATTTTCGTCGCTCCAGTGGATGATATTTTCACTCTATTCCACCCACGTGTGTGAATTACACTCCCTGGCTTCAGGTGCAGGCCATCCGGGATCGAATCCACCCGATCGTTCTGCACACTTCCAGCAGTGCCGCGCTATAAGAGTATTGGTCACACACTCGTTGTGAACGGTGAGTGGCTTGCTGCTATCCCTTTGTTCAGTAGACGAGCAAACACGACTAAATTTGTACTTAGGAAAAATCTCGCCGATGAAAACAATATGTGATTAAATTATTTCCGTTTTTTGTTACTTATCTGCTTCATCTAAGAATAAGATGACCAAATATATTTACTTTCTTTGTATGGCTATAGAAGGAAAAAAGAAAAGTATTTCGCTGGGGTTTTAAGGATTGGACTTGGATCGTTGTCATGGTTATTATCCTTTAGGATCACCTAAGTCCATTTGATAATTTACTATAATTACTAGACACTGATTGCTAACAGATTATATCTTACGTTACAACTGCTACCTCAGAAAGAATCCTGAGGAGAATTGCTTACGATGCCAAGAACCTAGGATTCGATCGCGGGTCATCATCTCCTTAGAGAGGAAGGCGGCGTGCGTTTCGCAGTTTCGCATCAGTCATAACAATAATAAGTACATTAGGCGATCGTTTAGGGTACTAACAATGACAGTGTCTAGCCTAGAAATTAGGGTACTTAAAGCACAATCTTCGAGTTGTAGGTTCGAATCACATCACCAAATATGCCTGCTCGTTCATCCATGCAGAGTACTACAATGCGAAAGTCATACCCCCTTTGGTGGTGCAGAGTTTACCTTCCATCTAGTCCCCCGCTGGTACAGCAGTAAATATACGGATTTATAACGCTAAAATCGGGGGTTCAGTTCCCCTCAGTGGACTCAGCAGATACCTCAATATGGCTTTGCTATATAAAAACACACACAGCCTTTCATCCATTCTATTATAGCTAAATTAGTGACGGCTAACGCAAAAAGTTATCGTGTACCTTTGGGCGCAATACAAAATAAAGTAATCGTTCACATTTCACTGCTACAAAACCACAAGTCTCACTATGTACTCTGAAGCCGTGGGTATGTTATAAACGTGACAGCCAGAACTGTGGGGAGACGTATCCAAACAGTTAGCGTTGTTGATTAATTTACTTATAGTCTATCAGCGTAGACAAAACTGGAGCAGGAAAACCCAGCATGACCAAATGGTCAGGATGTTTGACCCTCAATCTGACAGTCGCGGGTTCATATCCCCTTCTCACCAAACATGATTGCTCTTTCAGTCGTGAGGGCGTTATAATATTACGGTCAATCCCACAATTCGTTGGTAAAAGAGTAGCCCAAGATTTAACTATGGGCGGTAATGACTGGCTTCCCTCCAGTCTTTCACTACTAATTTAGGGACTGCTAGTGCAGATATCCCGTTGCATTGCGCGAAATTCACACCAACACCAGAGTCGGTTTGCGCGAATACACGAAAATAAACGAATTCTGACGTGCTATGCAAAATACATCAGGTTGGTTTTATTCGATTTGTTTTGAATTTCGCGCAAAGCTACTCGAGGGCATTCTGCGCTAGCCGTCCGTAACTAAGCAGCGTAAGATTAAAGGGAATTCAGTTGGTCATCACCACCCACTGCCAAGTCTTGGGCTACTCGTTTACCAACGAATAGTGGGATTGACCGTAACATTATAACGCCCACACGACTGAAAGGACGAACACGTTTGGTGTGACAGGGATAAACACATAGGAAACCTTTACGTCACGTCGCGAGAGTATCACTGCAAGAGTAATGGCATTTATAATCACTTTATTTTTGTGGGCCTATAATCAATATGGTAAATAAACAGTTTATAATAATCTGTTTGATAATGCAGTGGATGTCCATATCTAAGTCTGGAACTCATAATAATAAGAAAAAGAAAATTAAATATTTTGTATCTTTTTGTCCTCTTACGTGCACGCGCACACATGAAAAGTACGACAGGTGAATTTTTGTCTACATAAACTCTGCACTCAGTACGAAGAAAAACCAGTTTTTTTAATCGTACTCAACCAATTATTTTGTTGTTTATTTTGTTTAGCAACCTGTTCCTCCCCTTGTGACAGCTATTTGTTTTAATGGAGAGAGTGCGTGCTACATTCTACGAGCATCAAAAATGGCACTTACAATGCACACACACTAAAAGGCCATAAGGTGTTATCTAACTTCTATGACATCCATTCAACTTGGCAGTTATAGCAGTGACGTGATTTGTGTTATGATAGGAACAGAAAGAGAAGGTCGCAGCTTAGGCCCAGCATGGTCAGGTTGGTTAAGACATTCGACTCGTAATCTGAGGGTCGCGGGTTCGAATCCCTCTCGTACCAAGCATGAGAGCGTTATAATGTGTCTGTCAATCCCACTATTTGTAGGTAAAAGAGTTGGCATTGGTTAGTGATGACAAGCTACCTTCCTCCTAATCTTACACTGCTGAATTAGGGACGGCTAGCGCAGATAGCCCTCAAGTAGCTTTGCGCGAAATTTAAAAACAAAAACGTTCGTAACTGACCTAGCGGGTAAAAGAGTATTAATGTAATATTCAGGTTATTAGAGATCAGCTTCGCATTAAAACTTGTAAAATCGTCCTCTCTTTTAATCGTGTCCAGGATCCCGGTTTGACTCCAGGGACATGTGTGTTCTAAATTTTGCCTTCTGGTTTTGCTGAAAGTCATACCACATGAAATCAGAAAGTTCAAGACTGTAATATCTGCACGCCTCTGGGAATAAAGCAGATTCCTTAACAAATTTTGGCCCCAAGGTTAGTAGCATGCCTTATTTGGTCATAATCTGTTGCCACGTTACCAAGCGCGAAGATGACGTGTAATGGGCTAAAATGCATAAATTAAAAATGGCTGCCAGATACCATTTCTTATTTGTTAAAAGGCATGTGCGGTGAAACTGAAATGCAGTCACGTGTCCAATGTCTTCCTTTATGCATACATACATGCATAGAAACAAGTAACATATTTAAAAACCTCTTTATTTATTTCTGTTAATTTAAAAGAGAGAAAGCAGTAAATTAACAAACTTACAGCGTTAAAATTCCGGGTTTCAATTAATTGTTCGCGGTGGAAACAGCAGATACCTCATAGTGAGTTTGCCCTAAATCAAATAATTATGTAGTCATTACGATTTATTTTTATGTTCACGAAATGACAGTAAATCACAAAGTCAAATGAGTTAGAAGATTAACTGTCATGGACACAGTCACACTGTTTAGTTGTTCGTTGTTGTCTTCTTTCGTTTCGCGCAAAACTGCACGAGGACATCTCCTCCAGCCGTCCCTAATTATTTATTAATGCAAGACAAGAGACAAGGCAGCTGGTCATCAACAGTCACCACCAGCAGCTCATGAGCTACTTCATTACCAGGCCCGGCATGGCCAGGTGGCGCTCTACTCGTAATCCGAGGGTCGCGGGTTCGAATCCCCATCACACCATACATGCTCGTCCTTTCAACCGTGGAGCCGTTATAATGGACGGTCAATCCCACTATTTGTTGGCAAAAGAGTAGCCCAAGAGGTGGCAGTGGGTTGTGATGACTAGCTGCTTTCTCTCTAGTTTTACACTGCTAAATTAAGGACGGCTAGGGTAGATAGCCCTCGTGTATCTATGCGCGAAATTAAAATAACAAACAAACACACATTGCGAGGTGAGTTATACGCTATGTGTATTGGCTTTTGCCTGATCTAGCGGTTGTAGTATCGCTATGAAATACTGTAATCTGATAAAAAGTATTGTAAAAAACACTGTGGTGAGTATTCATTTAACAAATAAATATATATATTGTTAAGGAGGGTATTTAATGTAACATTTTGTTGGTTAGCAGTTTGGAGTCTTTTTAAGATATTTTTTTTCGCTCCGAATGTTGCAAGTACAACTGAAAAAGATCAGTGTCATATTGTCCCTCACTGGCAGAGCAGTATTTTCGTGAGCTTATAACGCTAAAAATTGGGTTTCGATATCCGTAGTAGGCAGAGGACAAACTACAAATAATAACCCCCAGTAAACAGCGGTATATCTGCGTTTTCATAACGCTAGAAGCCGAGCTTCGATATCCTTGATGGGCAGAGCACATATAGCTCATTGTATAAACGACCAAACACTGTCATGTTCGTAAGCAACATGGCAGTTCAGGGTTAGATGCTGATGTAACTCTGTGATGTTTATGACATCTTTGCATCTCTTGAATTAAAAAACAGTGTGATATATATATTTGGTTGGCCATATTGGAAGTTCCATGGGTTCAAGGTTTTTATTACTTTTGAAACATAAAACTTTGTTAGAAGTAGATCTGACAAAAAATATATATATATACATATAATTTTAAGAAGTTTCCAGGCAACGCCTTTTCCAGGTGGGTTCTGAAAAGGAAAGGGGTGTGGGCAGCTAATAAAAGAAGGAAAATGAAAAGCACATACAAACACATGTATTTGTTACAGGTTTTGATCCCTAACACGTCTTAATGGCGTGAGATTCCACAGTTTTATCATGAAGGTCCAAGGACACCTCGCCCTTTATGCATTATACGCACGTGCGTAAGATTATCTTTTTTTCACGTTAAAATTAAGAGGACAGTAAAAATAAAATATAAATAATGTTGAAAAATAAACTTAGTTTTTGTCACATGGATGAAGATAATGAGATTTGGGTCTAAGAAGAACAAAAAGGCTGAAGGAAAATAATGTATGTAAATTATAAAGGATGTTTTATCCGTTTTTTTTCTTATCTCCGTCTATGGGAATTAAATAGTTCTATATTTATCTGACTTTGCATATATTCTTGAAGTTTTTGAATTTGCGACGTGATAAGATTTTTTTTTTATAATCATGATGGGGTGCCAGGGACTTTACCCACTGGTTTCACTTTCTGTGAGGACTTAATCTCTAAATCTCCTTGGGAAATGATACCCCAGACATCCCGTGCCTAGTTTCGTTTATTTTCTGCTCGTTTTGTTTTTGAATTTCGCGCAAAGCTACACGAGTGCTATCTGCGTTCGCCGTTCCTGATTTCGCAGTAAAAGGCCTCAACGGCTGAGAGGGTAAACATGCTTGGCGCGACGGGTATTCGAACACACCACCTTCAGATTACGAGTCGAACGCCGTAACCCACCTCGCCACGCCAGGCCCTTTTCTGCTGGTATCAATGGCGTTAATACTGAATGCATATTTTAATGAAATTATTTGGTTTGAATTTCGTGCAAAGCAACACGTCCCTAATTTAGCAGCGTAAGACTAGAGGGAAGGCAACTAGTGTACACCACCCACCGTCAACTCTTGGGGTACTCTTTTACCAACGAATAGTGGGACTGATCGTAACATTATAATGCCCTTGCAGCTAAAAGTGCGAGCCCGTTTGGAATAACGGGGATTCGAACCTGCGAACCTCGCATTACGACTCGAGGTGCCTTAACCAGCTGGCTATATCGAGCCGAAGATAAAGTGACAAAGAAATTTGATATTCTGATAATAAAGTGTATTGATTTGTTTATATACTGAGTAAGTCAAAGGATATGCACTCAAGAAGCGAACATTAAATGCAATGCATTTTTAACGTGTGAAATTGATGTACGTGGACGCTGTTCGTTGCATGCAAAAACTTAAGGTAGGTTGTGTTCAGTGTAAAATATATAATATCTGTTATTCTTACACAGTATCTTTAAATCTAATGTAACATACCCCTAGAAATATTAGATTATCGGAAAAAATCACTATTTGATTCGTTCGTTTTATAGTAAAGATACATTGGACTATGTTTGTGTCCAATGCGGGAAATCGATTCCCGAATTTTAGCGTTATAAGTAGTATCACTGTCTCACCAGGAAACAATATTTATATGTTGTGAGTAGTAAATAAAAGTTGAATGTGTGAACTCCAAATAAGTGGTGTTTAAAGATGGTGAATAGAGATGAAGTGGCTAAACCTGAAAGATCAAACTATGTTAACCCCTATTTGCATTGGTGAGGGTCAAAGTGCACATTCCATGAGCTTTTACAATGTGACGTTGAACATGGTATTATGTATTTGATGTCATAGTTTTGTCAACTAATTATTTTATCACTGCTCCACTGAGTTAGTGACAGGTTTTAGAACACACGGAGAAATTCAAGGACATAACAAAAACACCCGTGGCCATCCACTTTGGGTGTTCTTGGGGTTGGGCAAATAAAAAGTGCAAATTGTACGATGAAAAAAAATATTTTTATTATTTCCCTCACCCTCTCTACCGACTTGTCAGAGTCCGAGTCAGACTTACGTTTTTAATATTATGAGTACAAATATTTTCTGACACATGTTTTTTTTGCATTTTTATGTTTAGTAGACTTTTAACCAAATACTCGCCAAAAATTCGAGTACATACAAGGAACGAATTGTGAATTGTACTAAATATTGTATCCCCAACAGGTGTTCGAGTGATTAAACAACAAACTGTGTTTGATATTCTCTCCAAGAGGCGTTCCTTTATTACGCTCTTTTGTTGTGTAAACGATTTAGATCGTATATCACAATATTTTAAAAAAAATCTCTCGTTAGAGATAGTTTACTTACTATCATCCTAATTAAGACAAATCTCACGTTCTTCTTACCTAAGACGGAACTCACTTTTACCTGACTTGTGACCAAATGTCACCTTTTTCCATCTTACTTAAGAAGAAAGTAATTTGCTTATATCTTACTTTAGAGTAAGTTACTTATTCATATCTTACTTTAAACGAAAGCCACTTATTCCTGTCTTACCTAAGACGAAAGCCACTTTCTGCTATCTTGCTTAAGACGAGATTCATTTACTCACATCTTACTTATGATCCTACTTACAAAAGTCACTTCATCCTATCTTACTTATGACAAAAGTTACTTTCACCTTAATTAAGACAAACGGTAGTAATTTCATCTTAATTAAAAAATAATCACCAATATTGAGACATGAATCTCTTTCTGACGTCTTATTTCAAAACATAGGTGGCTTACTTTTGCCTTATTTAAAATACGAGAGAATTTAGATATCTTAGTTATGACATAACTTACATATTCTCGTCTTACATAAAAATATACGTTTCTTACTTTCCTACTAAAGATGTTTCTCTTATTTATATTTTATTTAGAGACTTAAGCCACTTTCATTTTATTTAAAACAGTTACTTATTTCTGTCTTGTTCAAAATCATATGTACTCGTGTTTTATTTAAGACATACTTGCTACCTACCATCTTACTTAAAATATTGACACCTGTTTTCGTCTTACTTAAGTTATATGGTCTTTAAAGCATATAGTATGTTTCCGTTTTATTTCAAAACATACGTAACTCACTTCCGTTTTACTTCCATCTTATATGACACGAGTTCCGAATCTAGAGGCTTTTCTTTCCCTTACTTATCTGACATCACTGGATTTGAATGATAGTGAATAAATACATAAATATGGTTGAACATGAGTTCCTTTAACGTGTAAATATTATGATTTTTAGTTAAAACATATCACTAAATTGGTTTCTGATACTTTAGTTTTTTATGACACAATGAACGTCAGACTGGAAAAGTGAGAACATTCATTCAGAATATAACAGTGCTAGGACAAGAAATCACCTGCCTTAAATAGCTTTACGAACCTGTCGTAAGTTTTTATTAAGAGTCGAAAATTACACGAGTCAACAACTATCTCTCAATCCACTGTTTCGTGACGGTTTGGCTGAAGTTACCAACGCCCTCAGAAACGACTTTTGACTGTCATTGGTCCAACGATACCACTTAAGCTCCCTGATAAAGAAAGTACGATCAAAGTTCCACATACTATTGGCCACTCAGTCCGCCAATCACAGACATGATTCGTTCTCTGTGCTCACTCTTGTATGACGAAATCAATTGTCCTCATGCGAGTTGGGAAATATATGGTTATTCAAGTGGAAATACACATACCATTATGGCCGGCAGCTTGCACAAGCGTGTAGAATATGTTGTCAATTTCACACCAGATGGTGGATTAATTATTTGACTTCCTTGAAAAAAAAATGTATTTCGAGATTATCTCGACAGTTCTATTGTCAAACAAACGTCTACAGAACTATTCAAATACTTAACAACAACAAAAAACAAAAACTAGCAAGCAAACGTATGATAAAGGACATTAAAAGATTACAAACAAATAAACTAAAAAAATCTGTATTCTTTCATTACTATTGTTTGATTATATTCTGTGTACACAGTGATAAATAAACTAAAAAAATCTGTATTCTTTCATTACTATTGTTTGATTATATTCTGTGTACACAGTGATTTGAAATACAAAAGGCCTGTGCTATTAAGCACATGAAAACATAAAGTAAAGGTGTAATCATTTATTTTTCTCACATCTGTTCTCTCTAGTGGGTCAACGGTAAGTCTTCGGATTTAAGAGATTCAATTCCCCTGGGTTGACACAACAGATAGCTCCATGTGGTTTTACTATGGCAGAATATATTGTCATTATCCAACAAACTCAGAAAAAAATGTAAGATTTGGTTTAATGGCAAACACATACTGTACAATGAAACTTGAAAACAATATGTAGTTGGTCAAACAAAGTGAGAGGCTGGCAAACGAGTGCGTTAGTCTATTAATTTGTAATTTAAAAACGTGTTAAAATATTTCTTAACACGTTTTCACTCGATGTGGTACGTCACGTTGCAGCTTATGAAAATATTTGGTTTGAATTTCGAGAAAAGCTACTCTGCACTAGCCGTCCCTAAATTAGCAGTGTGAGACTCCATAAAAGGCAACTAGAGTAGGGTTGACCGTACGTTATAACGACCCCAAGGCTGAAAGGACAGGCCTTTTGGTGTGACAGGCATTACGAGTCGAGTGCCTTGACCCCCTGGACATCCTGGGCCACGGGGGGGGGGGGAAATGATATTTAAGTGAACGTAGGCTTTCCCAAAACAGAGATATTTCACCTAAATTTGGAACTAATGATTATATATATATAACTTTGCATTCTTTAAAAGTAAAAACATTTGAATTTAACAAATAAAACACTATTTTGTTGACCGTGATTCTTAAATAATATCCAATGATATTGCTCGTGCATGTGCTACAGTGTCTCCATCTGTACCTATTAAATGTGTGACTGCATACGTTTTTTTAAAAAAATATATTCTCTAGTTTTGGTGCTTGGGCTTAAGAAATTATTTGGTTCATTTCTTCTGTTTGACTTTATTAACATTGTCCAGCTCTCTCTTTGTTTTCCAATTTTTATTATCAATGCTACAGATAAAAAAAAAATAATTTAAAGGTCGAAATTTTATTATGAATGACGTGATGTTGTTTCCAAAATGGAAACCCGTTCTCAACTGTACGTTCATTTAGAAATAAAAATAAAAACAACATTAGCTTCCCTTCCCCCTAAACATTGACATATCTCTCGTCACACCCACTAGTATTCATCAAGGTCTTACTTCTGTTGAAACAGTTTCCGTTACTTATACTGCTCCGAACTGCAGAATGTGTGGTTCAGCGACAAGTTTGAGAATTTATAAGGCTAAATTCGAGGTTCAATCCCATGGATAGGCATAACGGAAATAACCCATTCTGCATCTCTGTCCTTCTAACAAACAGAATAATTTTACTAGAAAATACTATTTCAGTAACATTTGGTTGAGTGCAGTGCAAAAATATTGTTTGATGTATTACATAAACATTGTTCGATGTATTTTGTAAACATTGTTTGATGTATTTTGTAAACATTGTGTAATGTGTTATGTAAACATTGTTTGATGTATTATGTAAACATTGTGTAATGTGTTATGTAAACTTTGTTTGACGTATTATGTAAACATTGTTTGATGTAATATGTAAACTTTTATATATTATGTAAACACTCTTTGATGTATTCTGTAAACTTTGTTTGACGTATTATGTAAACACTGTTTAATGCAAAAGGTAAACTTTGTTTGGTGTATTATGCAAACTTTGTTTGACGTACTATGTAAACACTTTTTAATGTATTATGTAAACTTTGTTTGACGTATTGTGTAAACTGTGTTTCATGTATTATGTAAACTTTGATGTATTATGTAAACTGTGTTTGGTGTATCGAGTAAATTTTGTTTGATGTATTATGTAAACTGTGTTTGGTGTATCGTGTAAATTTTGTTTGATGTATTACATAAACATTGGTGTAATACGAAATTGTTAGTCAAAGCTAATGAGTTTAATGCTTGTTGTCCCGCACTAAATACAACCTAAAGTGATATAAATAATCACAAAGTCTGGATCTGTCGAGAAGTAGAATAATCAAGAAACAAAAATTCAAAACTCTGCGTCGTCTCCCAAGAATAAAAAAAAAAGACTTTTTTCCATCCTTCAAAACGTGTGAGAATAGTTGTTATCTTTAAGTATGTTATTCATGCAAAAACATGGAAAAGTAACCTAATCAGGAAATAGTGTGCATCACGGAGCATCTTTCTCGGAGTAACTTCCGGTCTTTAAACATATCAAGTTTGAAAATGTCCTTCTATCTGTGGGTAGAAAGGAACGTTCGAGTTACAGCCAGACCTTTTATACAGTAACATTAAAATCTCAGTGTGGTTTAGAGTTAACGATGCAACATTCTCAGAATTTCATTAACTAGATGACCCAGTCTTATGTCATTTAACGAAACCACTGAAGGTCTCTCTCGTCATCTATGTACATGTATGTGTCTTCAAAGTATTCTTCAGATTTTTGTAAATAAATTGTAATGCGACAACTAGTAACAAAAACAATATACAACCCGTCCTTCTTGTTGTATAACAAATTATACGTCACAATACTTATTATTACCAAAGAGTTCAAAAAACGCTACAATATTCTTATACACTTTAATCAGTATTGTACGTTCTAAGTATTCTTACATTACTATAGACACAATAACAGGATATATTAAATACGATTTACTTTACTACTGTTGATATTTCCAATATAACAGTCACAAGTATTGTTACATTACAACAAACACAATACTTTAATAGATTAGGTAAGAAGGCCCGGCATGGCCAAGCGTGTTGAGGCGAGCACCTCGTAATCTGAGGGTCGCGGTTTGCATCCTCATCGCGCCAAACATGTTCGTCCTTTCAGCCGTGGGGGTGTTATAATGTTACAACCAATCCCCCTATTCGTTGGTAAAAGAGTAGCCCAAGAGTTGCGGTGGGTGGTGATGACTAGCTGCCTTCCCTCTAGTCTTACGCTGCTAAATTAGGGACTGCTAGCACAGATAGCTCTGGAGTAGCTTTGTGTGAAATTCAAAACAAACATTAAGTACGATTTAGTGTATTACTGTAAATACTTCTAATATAATAGTTACAAGTATTCTTACATTATTATAAACACAATAACACGAGTACAATTTACTTTATTACTGCAAGTATTTTTAATATAATATTTACCATCATTGTTAAATTACTATAGACACTATAACATAATATATTAAGTACGTTTTACTTTATTACTTCAGA
Organism: Carcinoscorpius rotundicauda; assembly: GCA_011833715.1. Lineage (NCBI taxonomy): Eukaryota > Metazoa > Arthropoda > Merostomata > Xiphosura > Limulidae > Carcinoscorpius > Carcinoscorpius rotundicauda. The sequence continues at coordinate 130,463,767 of CM022391.1, read as the reverse complement.
TATTTCGAATATAGTAGTTAAAAATATTGTTATATTATTATAGACACAATAACAGAGATGTGTTAAGTACGTTTTACTTTACTATTGTAAATATTTCAAACATAATAATACAATGTTTCTTCCATTACTTTACACACAATAACATCATGTATTAACTATTTTTACTTTATCACTGTAGATACTTCTAATTAAATATTTGCATGTGCTGTTACATAACTATAGAAACAATAATATGATACATTAAGTACGATTTACTTCATTACTTCCAATAAATAGTTACAAGTATTGTTACATTACTATATACAATAAAAAATGAATTTTATATTTTATTATCTAATATAATATTTACCAGTACTGTTACATTACTAAAGATACATTAACGAGAAATATTAAGTACGATTTACTTTATTACTGTAGATACATCTAATCTAATAGTAACTAGTACTGTTAAATTGCTATAAGAACAATAATATCATGTATTAAGTATGTTTTACTTTGTTACTGTAGATACTTCTAATATAATAGTTACAAGTAATGTTACATTAATGTCGACACAATAACATGATACTTTAAGTACGATTTACTTCATTACTAAAGATACTTCCAGTATAATAGTTACAAATATTGTTCCCATACTACAGACACCATAATATAATGGATTGAGTATGATTTAGTGAATTACTGTAGATACTTCTAATATAATACTTAAAAGTATTGTTGCATTACTATAGAAACTTAACATAATGGATTAAGTACGATTTCGTGTATTACAGTCGAAACGTCTAATAAATATTAACAAGTATTGTTACGTTATTACAGACAATATAACACAATACTTTTAGTCAGAGTTGCTTTATTACTATAGATACTTGTAATATAATAGTTACAACTATTGTTATATTATTATAGAGATAATAACATGAAATATTAAGTAAGTTTTACTTTATTACTGTAGGTACTTCTAATATTATATAAGAAGTATTGTTAAATTACGTTATTGACAAAATAACGATATATATATAAGGTACGATTTACTTTTTTACTGTCGATACTTTAAATATAATAGTTACCAGTACTGTTACATTGCCATAAATACAATAATATCGTATATTAAGAACGTTTTCCTTATTACTGTACATTAGATGAATGTAATAGTTACAAGTATTGTTTCATTACTGCAGTCACAATAACATAATAGATAATTTACGATTTACTTTATTACTGTAGATATTTCTGATGTAATAGTTACAAGTATTTTTACATTGCTATAAGCACAATGATAAAATATATTAAGTACGTTTCACTTTATTTCTGTAATTATTTTATTTTAATATTAGAAATGTTGATACATTAGTATGGAAAAAATACCCCGGTTTATTAAGTACGTTTTACCTTATTTCTGTACATACGTGTAATATAATAGTTACCTGTACTGTTACATTTCTATAAACACAATAATATCACACATTAAGTACGATTTACTTTGTTTTGTAGGTACTTTAATATGATATTATATTTAATATAATACAATGACATAATAGATTAAGGCGATTTAATGGATTACTCTAGATTCTTCTTATGTCGTAGTTACAAGTATTGTTACATTAATCTGAACACAAAAACATTATACATCTACTACAATTTACTTTATTACTGTGGATACTTCTACTATAATAATTACAAGTATTGTTTCATTACTGTAAACTCAATGAAATGATTTTGCGGTTTACTTAATTATTGTAGATACTTCTAATATAATAGATACAACTATAGTTACAAATTACTATAGACACAATAACTTGAAATATTAAAACATTTTTATTTATTATTGTTGATACTTTACAATAATAGTTACAAGTATCATTACATAACAATAAATACAATAACATAATGGATTAAGTACTATTTGGTGCGTTACTGTAGAAGATTCTTCTAATATAATAGTTACAAGTATCATTACATTATTATGGAAAAAATAACATCATATACGAAGTAAGTTTTACTTTTTTACTGTAGATCCTTCTAATATAATAGTAGACGTACAGTTGACACAATAAACCAATATATCAAGAACGATTTACTTCATTACTCTAGATACTTCCAAAATAACAGTTAAGAGTATTGTTACATTGCTATAGCCACAATAACATAAGTACAATTTCTTTATTATCTTAGATACTTCCAATATAACAGTTAAGAGTATTGTTACAATACTACAGGCACGACAAAATAATAGATTAAGTACGATTTAGTGTGTTACTGTAGATACTTCTAATGTAATAGGTACAAGTATATTTACATTACTATAGACAAAATAACATTATATACCAAGTACGTTTTACTTCTTTACTGTAGGTTCTTATAATATAATACATACATGTGTTGTCACGTTACTACAGACATTATAACGGGATATATTAATTACGATTTACTTTATTACTCTAAATTCTTCTAACATAACAGTTACACGTACTGTTACATTACTATACACCCAAAAACATAATAAAGTACCATTACCTTTGTTACTGTTGATACTTCTAATATGGTGTTTATAGGTATTGTTACGCTAATATAGATACTTTTAGATCATATATTAACTCCGTTTCACTTTATTATTGTAGATACTTCCAATATGACAGTTACAAGTATCATTACATTACTATAAATACAATAAGACAATGGGTTAAGTAAGTTTTAGTGTATTACTGAACATACTTCTAATATATAGTAACAATTATTGTTACTTTTGCTATAGCTCTATAACATGGCATATAAAGTACGATTTGCTTTATCACTGTAGATACTTCTAATATAATAGTTACAAGTATTGTTACGTTACTATAGACACAATAACATAATACATTCACTACGTTTTACTTTACTACTGTAGATGCTTCTAATTTAATAGTTACAGGTATTTTCACATTACTATAAATACAATAACACAATGGAGTAAGTATGATTTAGTGTATTACTGTAGATACTTCTAATATAATAGTTACAAGTGTTGTTAGAACACTATAGACAAAATAACATGATATATTATAATACGTTGCATTATTACTCAGATTGGTGGTCAAAAACCATGTTTGATCACAAGTTAATTTGTTGTTGTTTTTGAAAAATTTATATTATATTGGGTCAGTGACAGTAACCTGATTCTTAATGTCACTTACTCAGGTTCTCTTCGCTACAATTTATCTTTCTTTGGGTCATCAAAATAATTTCCTCGGGCTTCTTGGTGATATGCAGGTCATAGGTTGTCCACCACTGCTTTAGCAATTAAAATTGTATTTTCAAGTACATTACAATATAATTATATTCATATAGAGAAAAAATAAGACATTAAAGCACAGTTTTATTTTGCTATAGCAATGTATGGATTTCTTTTGTTGAAACGTATATTCCATTACTGTATTGATAAATGTGAAATCACATGCACCAGATATGGCATCATATGGTGCTGGTGTACAATATTTAGCATCATATGGTGTCGTGATGCATCAGGAACGAACACAGTGTTGCCTTGAAAAAGTTCCCTAATTAACACTAAGTTTTAAGTTATAATACAATAGTAACTTACTAAGACTACTTATATATTTAAAAGTATATAATATCTAGTTTTATTTTGTATTTATAAGAATATTTTCTATATATTAATATTTTAAACGCAAATGACACCTTACAGGACATATTGGCTTCAAGCCTAACTACTTTTATCTGAATAGCGAGAGTGACTGATGTTTGTTTAACGGTCCCAAAGGTGAAGTGTGGTCTGCAACATACATAGCATCGAACCTTGGACTCTGCTAGATCTGCATTAACCAGTGGACCGTGACAGACCCACCAAATGGCTGCCAACTTTGTGACAGTTGATTAGATCTCTATAAACCATACACTTTTAAATTACATTGAAGTCGTTTTGACACCTTACCTAATTTAATTCTTTACGACTTATTTTTCAACTGAATTCATTCTTTCCATATTTGAGGTTTCAACCTGATCGGATCAAACTATTCAAAGAATGGTGAGTAAAAGCTACGAAGATTTGAGTCATTTAAAAGAAATCCATATCCCATTTTTGTTGCAAGTATCAGAAAAGCGACACCGCCATTTTTGTTTTGTGTACAGGAAAGATTATTAAATGAATGACCAAAAGTTGACCTATTATTTTGTGTCCAGGAAGGTTATTAAGTGAAATAGAAGAAACTGGAACTACCATATTGTATTCAGAAAATATTGGTGAGCGAAAATGCAAGAAATAACACCACCATATTGTGTCTAAACAAAAGGTTTGATGAAAATAGCAAAAATTTGCAAGCAACATTAACCTGTACAGTTTCTAGATTTCGGTCAGATATAAAACATTTAGCGTAGGGTATTTAAATAACGGAACACTTGTTTTACAATTCTAATAGCTAAGGAATAACAATTTATTGTTAAAACATCTCGTTTATTAGTAATATTCTCATGTTTAGATTATAGATCTGAAGACCTACAGTTCCAGAGGTGCATATAGGAAATGCCGAACCCAATTCTAGCTTTCAGCTTTGGACACCTTATAAAAGTGGAAATCACAACCTCATTATGTTTCAAAAATAGGACAAAAGCCCTCACTGCGACAAGTGTTAGTACCTGCCTGCCTGTCCCGGATACGTAGTCGACACTGGGAAGGCTACATTAGAATTCCAAGGGTCTTTTATTTCGCCAGTTCGCTTGTCCTGAAAAGGGCCGGAGTACTGTGGGATACTCTGGCCCAAAAGCGCTACAACAAAAACATAATAGTAGCGGACATGAAAGTTAAGGGTGGTGGAAGAGGTCTTGTGTATCTGACACTCCTGGGTATTTAAAAATTCAACATACCCAAATACACACAAAGAAGAAGCGAAGCCAGTTCGTTCAAGTGCGTATGCGCAGAAATATTATAATAAATAATTTGTTTTCTCAATCCAACTGAGTCGATATATGTCTTTCTGGTGATATCTAAAGATGCCAATAATTACACGCTATCAACACGTCCCCTGGAGCGACAACGGTATGTCTACGAACTTGAAACTCTAAAATCTGGAGTTCGATTCTCCGCAATGAACAGAGCAGATAAACCCATGTGGCTTTGCTAGAAAATAAACAAACAAAATCCATCAAACAATAATAGCGCTGACGAGGGAAATCTACACAGCCATCTCTCGAATACATGGAATCAATGAAATATTCAACAGCTTATTATTTAAAAAATATTTTTTCTTGATGAAACTTTGTAGAATGGACGACAACTGCCTGTTTTGGAGACACAAGGACGTTTCATCATGAATACTCTGCCTAAACAACCTGTCAAAGAATTAAATTTTCTTGACTAAGCTAAAAAAAAAACGTTGCCGTATGAAAAAAACAAAATGTAAAAAATAAATTCTAGGTGCTTTAACATTCACAACGTTTCGACCCTGGACGTCCTTCCATTGCAGTTTTAAGTGCTTTAATATTCACAACGTTTCGACCCTGGACGTCCTTCCATTGCAGTTTTAAAATCACCAGCGGAAAGGCGTTGTAATTGGGAGATTTCGAATATCAAACTCACCCCATCTGTAATATCATATATAGACTTTTATGTATGAACATATTCACATATATTTCTATTAATGTCGATGACAGATTATATTGTTGCATTGTAGATGTTTTAACATTCACAACCCACCAGCTCAGCAGTATGTCTGAAGTCTCGTAACACAGAAAATAACTTGGATTTCAATACTCATGGTGGACACAGCGCAGACAGCCATTTCTGTAGCTTTGTGTTTAACTCTCCCGTTAATGTTATTTTTAATTTACTATTTTTACTTAATAAATACGTAGAATAGATGTGAACACGTAAAATTACTCAACCTCCAACATCGCATATCGTTAAGTGTTACGTCAAAAGCGAGTATCTTTTATTAGACGGGTTTCAACGTCGACTTTAATACTTCCTGTGTCGTATGCAGAGAGCTTCTGTCAGTCCAAACTTGGTGGCGCTGCAGGTGGCGTTAAAATTTATTAGGTACTAAATCTTAGCGTGTAATTAGGTTCAGTAGCGTATTACGTCAACTTGAATTATGGCTGACTCCGACCCTAGGAGAACAATCATGGCCTGTATCACAGGGCGGTCAGTGGAGCCTTTGTTGACCATAAGCTGACCCATGGGACTCATATTGGTGTAACCGGACATAACGCTTTTACTAACTGCGTTGCTGCTAATGGATGCGAAATGAGCGAGGTCGCTATTTACTGCTGACAGACTTACACGGACCTAACTTGAAGATTTGACCACGTGGGCTTAACAATATCGTGCCATGCGTCACGTGGCTATCGCACGAGCTGCCTCTAGGTCACATTTGAACTCGACATAAGATTGACGAAGCTCTCGTAATTTCCGCCAGCAAACACAGAAAATGTCGTTTTCTTGGTTTGTGTCCTAATAATGGAAGTCATTTGGAACATATAAAATGTCTTTTATTTTTTGACTCAGTTGACAAATAGTCATTCGTTTCCTGCAGGAGTTAGTGAGACTTATCGTCTTGCGATAGCTCATGACAATATTAAACTAACACGACGAAAAACTTTGGTACGTGTTACATTTATTGGCTTGATTTTCATTGACAGGACTTCAACTTAATGTCGTGATAAAGATATGATACATTTCTCCTAAACAAAGTTTTCAGCTCGCTAACATATGGCCTAAATGACGTATTCACACATGATATGAAAGATTTATGATTTTAAAAACCTATTATATGAGGTCATTGTATAATTCTAAGCACAACTGTTGATCCGTTAATCTAGGTTTAGTAATAACACAACTCTGTATTATGAACGACAGTATTTTATTACACGAATACACCAAGTTACTACATCATGACTCCTATGAATTATTTGACTCACGAGGCCACAATAATTTTCTCTTTCATGGCTTTTGTAACACTTGTGTTGTAAGGCTACAAAATATTTCGTTTTCCTGGTTTATGCAGTAACTCTATTGTGGTATTAAAACATGTTTTCATTTTATATCTATTTTACTACAGTATCCCTGAAGGTTACACAGCTTTAATAACTCACAATTTTTATGGGCCTGGCATGGCCGAGCGCGTTAAGGCGTGCGCTCGTAATCCGAGGGTCGCGGGTTCGCGCCCGGGTCGCGCTAAACATGCTCGCCCTCCCAGCCGTGGGGGTGTATAATGTGACGGTCAATCCCACTATTCGTTGGTAAAAGAGTAGCCCAAGAGTTGACGGTGGGTGGTGATGACTAGCTGCCTTCCCTCTAGTCTTACACTGCTAAATTAGGGACGGCTAGCACAGATAGCCCTCGAGTAGCTTTGTACGAAATTCCAAAAAACCAAACCACAATTTTTATACATTATTTTTCTTGTTCAGCTAGGTGATTCTATTTCATGACTCTTGCCATACCAGACGTTTTTATTTCATAACTCTTGACGAGTCCCATACAGTAATTGTCTTGTAGGACTACAATATACTTCTGTTTTCTTACTCCCATACAGTATTTGTCTTGTAGGACTATTAGATACTTCTGTTTTGGACTCCCATAGAGTAATTGTCTTGTAAAACTACAAGGTGCTTTTGTTTTCTGACTCCCATATAGTAATTGTGTTGTAGGACTACTAGATACTTCTGTTTTGTAACTCCCATAAAGTATTTGTCTTGTAGGACTACTAAGTACTTCTGTTTTGTAACTCCCATAAAGTATTTGTCTTGTAGGACTACTAAGTACTTCTGTTTTGTAACTCCCATACAGTATTTGTCTCGTAGGACTACTAAGTACTTCTGTTTTGTAACTCCCATACAGTATTTGTCTTGTAGGACTACTAAGTACTTCTGTTTTGTAACTCCCATACAGTATTTGTCTCGTAGGACTACTAAGTACTTCTGTTTTGTAACTCCCATACAGTATTTGTCTTGTAGGACTACTAAGTACTTCTGTTTTGTAACTCCCATACAGTATTTGTCTTGTAGGACTACTAAGTACTTCTGTTTTGTAACTCCCATACAGTATTTGTCTTGTAGGACTACTAAGTACTTCTGTTTTGTAACTCCCATACAGTGTTTGTCTCGTAGGACTACTAAGTACTTCTGTTTTGTAACTCCCATACAGTGTTTGTCTTGTAAGACTACTAGATACTTCTGTTTTGTAACTCCCATACAGTATTTGTCTTGTAGGACTACTAAGTACTTCTGTTTTGTAACTCCCATACAGTATTTGTCTTGTAGGACTACAGGCTAATTCTGTTTTATGATTCCCATACAGCATTTGTCTTGTAGGACCACAAGATACTTCTGTTTTTGGCTCACATAGAGTGAGTGTCTCGTTTCTATGTTATGGTTCTCATGTGCATACAGCATGTTTCTAGCCAGTTGAGGCGGTTCACGGAAAGCAATCGCTTTGATCAGTACTTAAGTCAACCGCGACTCCCGGCTTCAGGGGCTATTACAACGGTGCCTTGCCGACAAAGATAGTTGGCTTTTTGGGGATCAAGACACTGTTAAGCCCTGGCGGCATAAATAACAAGTAAACTAGGCTCAGAAATAGCATATGTGGAAAGTCGAATGTATTCTGTTATTTCAACCAATTAAGAACAATTTATGTGTTCAGGAATCTTGATTGCAACAAGGGTTTCTCAGAAGTGGTCTACAAGACACAATATTTTTTTTACCTTAACGTATGATAGAGGTATGCACTAGTGGAAGACCACAAAACATACGGAAGAAATTATGTTTCATTTGTAAAACATGCGTTTAGAACATGAACGCTATTGTAGGTTCAGCCACAGCTTTAACTAGCAAACAAACATTGGCTCATATCCTTGGAACATGCATTTCAATACAGTGACCCACAACTATAGAACACGTTTCAATAATAGTGACCAATACCTATAGAGCAAATGTTTCTATATAGTGACCCACCCTTGTAGAACATAAATGTTTCTATATAATGGCCCATACCTATAGGGCATAAATGTTTCTATATAGTGATCCACACCTATAGAACACGTTTCAATATAACGACCCACTTATATAGAACATAAGTGTTTCAATGAACCATTTTTATAATCTAAGCAAAAAATCCCTTGTTTTCTACCTAATTTTTTTAAGTAATGTTGGAAATTGTTTTTCAGGGTTCGCACTCGTAGGTTATCAGAGAGAAGTGAAACTGTTAAAACTTTCTTTGAGATCTAATTCTATTACACTTGCTTCTTTGAAGTTCGTAAAGAACCGTCTTCATACATAGAGTTGTTTCTCGGTCGAGCTCCTGACTCTCATTGGCTGATTTATTTAAAACACGTGTATATCCACTCTTGAGACTAAACATTTTTTTGTTTTAGGCCTAATCAGGGAGCTTAGAATAAACAATTTTGGGTTTCAAATATACTACTTTAAACGAGTCTTAAGTTTTTTACAAATATCCTTTGGCACTTCATGACAAAAACTTCAGTAGCAACACGTGAAATAATAATAAAATAAGTAGTAACATTGAATGAAACCTAACACAAGAAAACGGTTAGTTTCAAGTCACTCTTATCACCTGTATATTACCGCCATTAACACTGGCTCCATCATCTACACAGATAATGTGTAAAAATTTATATATATATATGTATAACAAAATGAGGGCTTTCCACAAATTTTTAAATGAGATAAATTATGTAACTTATATAATACGAAAATGTAGTGTTTTAGATATTAGACTATGTCTAGTGCCAGTTCGTGAACAGTGTGTCCAATAATGATAATGTAGTGTTCAAAATATCAGACTTTGTTTAGAGCCAGTTCATGAATACTGTTGTCCAATAATGATAATGTACTATTTAAGATATCAGACTATGCTCAGTGCCAGTTCGTGAAACTTTTGTCCACTTTCTACGGAAAACATTTGTTTTCTAAACATTGCAAAAATTCTCGTCGATTAATGTCTGACATCGTGAAAAAACAAAACAACACACTATACGTTGTAATATTTGCGCTCTGTACACCGGTGGAAATCGTTCCCTAAATTTTAGTGATGTAAATCTGTAAACTTACAACGGGGGACTCTAACTTCAAGCATGGAAAACTTATAGTCAAAATGGCCGATGTAATAATGACAAGTTTGTAACTGAATTTGTTTTTAACTGTATAAAAGTAATATATGCTTGAAAAAGAACCTCTATTTTTACGTGTTTGTGAAATACGTTTAATTGTCATTAGTATAACTAACCGTTCTGAAATGACAGTGTGACCTGTCACTGTCAACCTGAATAACATCCCACTTGATGGGCAGAACAAGAAATGTGCACACTAACCGCTCTCTCTCTCTTCCTTATTTATCAAAACCAATACGCAAATACTTGAAGTAAGAATGTATCTTAAGACAGCTGGTATGGATATAAACACTTTTACCAATAAAGCAGAAAACAACGTTTCGACTTTCTTTGATCATCTTCAGGGTAACATTGATAGTTTACAAGCGACCGTTGTCGGACACATGTCTTAGGAACAATAGTATAAACGGGTATGGGAATGTAGGGGGCGTTGCTGTTGAATGTTAGGTTATTAATTAATATAGGTATAAAGGTTTATATTTGTTTAATTTTGGTTTTAACTGCTATATAAGTAGGGCTTCTTTGATTTTGCGTTTGTTTATATTTGTTTCACTACTTAGTATCTGGGTGTTTTCTATGGTTATGTTGTGTTTGTTTCATTTACAGTGTTCAAAAACGTGTAAAGTTTCTTTTGTGTGTGTGTGTGTTCTTGGAATGTGGTTTCATTTTTTATTTCTCCAACATAAAAGTTCTGACAGTTGTTGCATTGAAACAAGCATAAAAATGGAAACCAAATTCAAAGAACATAAAAAACACTTTTACACGTTTTTGAACACTACAACTCACATAAGCACAACATAACCCTAGAAAACACCAAGATATTAAGTAGGGAAACAAATATAAACAAACGTAAAATCAAAGAAGCCATACTTATGCAGCAGCTAAAATCAAAATTAAATCAATATAAAGGAACACCTTTATACTTATACTAATAAATAACCTAACATCCGCCTGAAACGCCCCCTACAATCTAGTACCCGTTTATATTCTCGTCCCTAAGACATGTGCCTGGCAACAGCCATTTTCAAACACTCTCTCTTTCTTAACCTGAAAATGGCTAAGGAAGGCCAAAACGTTGTTTTCTGCTTTATTAGTAACAGTGTTAATACCCATACCACCTGTCCTGACATAGAACAAGACGCAAATACTATCACATTAAGAAGGAAGAGTGAAAACCGTATGAGACAGTATCCCAGACGAAAACTTATGATGAAAACTTGAATAGAATGCTGCTAGAAAGTTGTTGAAATTGAAATCGCTTAGGCAATTAGTTGTTCCCTTGGTCTAAATTACGTTGTATATTAAGATATATTCTGGATCGATCGATTTTATCCGATTAAGCACTGAATTCACCGATGTTCAGAATTCAGACTTTACCCGAATCTCCAAATTGTGTTTGACACGATTCATTTAGTGTTTATCCACCTAATGGATTTCACAATATCAAATTTATCGAGCAGAGCTCGAATCCGTGAGAAATACAAAAATTATTCCACGCATTTTAAGCTGTGGGTGCAATATAAGGACAACAGTCAAACCATTAGCACTTAAGGTGGGTGACAGATGCAGATCACTGGCTGTGTTTTCTTACTAGTAAGTAGTTTAAAGTCAAGGGTGGCGACAGATAGCCTTAATACAGTTTCCATAAACACAAGCATACATTATTCTTTACTATTAATGCTGCTGAAGTTAGGGTCGTATGGATCTCCTGCGTTACGAATATATTCAAGTTTGTTTTTTGAATTTTGTGCAAAGCTACACGAGAGCTATCTGGGCTAGCCGTTCCTAATTTTGCAGTGTGAGACTAGAGGAAAAAGAGCTAATCATTACCACCCACTGCCAACTCTTGGACTACTCTTTCATCAACGAAAAGTGAGATTGACCGTCACTTATAACGTCTAAACGGCTGAAAGGGCAAGCATGTTTGGTGCGACAGGGATTCGAACTCGTGACCCTCTGATTACGAGTCAAACGCCTTAACCGTGTTTGAGTTAACGCGTATAAATTTCAAACTACAGGATACAGTGTCAACAAGGCATTCCTTTTTTTACAGTTTGATCACTTCAAACGTATTGATTCACGATCATCTGTATCAGACGGAAGCAAAATCAAAATTAATGTTTAATCAATAATCTATTTTCAGATTATTAATTCGTTAGATAACTATCTTCTTGTGAGGAAAGTGCACGTGTTACTCATCAAAACAGAACAATAGCAAACGCTTTATTGTTACCTTCTCAGTACAAACCATCACAATAGATTGTCTTTATTTAAATCAGCGAGTGGAATCGAAACCCATATTTTAGCGTTTTATGTCTGCGTAAACTTATCAGTTGCCCAGGAGCGTCCACATAAATTTTTACAAGGGGAGGGCAAAGTTTTCTAGAGGGAGCAGTTTGAAATTGTTAGTTGAATAAAAAATTTGTAAGCTGAATGAAAAAAGATAGAAGTATGTTTCTCATTTTCCAGTAGAGGGGGCAAACAGTTCCTCTCCACTTACCAATGGATGTCCATATAGTGATCCACCCACTCGCAAGTTATTTCATGGGCGCTTTCACCACATAACACTTAAGAAATCAAATTTATAGCTACCGAATTTAAGATTTTTTTTTCTTTTCCAGTCTCGCAGCAGAGAAGATAAGAACAAGTTTTTTTAACCATACTTATAACATCTGGATGTTGCTTTCACTGTTAGACCCAAGTGTAATGTAAAAATGTTACTTTTACAGGGAATATCAAAAATAATCCTGCGAACAAATAAAATAATGAAGCACATTCGTACAGCTTGAGAAGAAAAATGAAACGATTTTCAGTTTATATTGTTTGCATTAACACGCATTTACAGTAATAAGATATTAAACATACAATGCCCGGCATGGGCATGTGGTTAAGGCACTCGACTCGTAATCTGAGGGTTGCGGGTTCGAATCCCTACCACACCAAACATGCTCACCTTTTCAACCGTGGGGGCGTTATAATGTGACGTTCAATTCCACTATTCGTTGGTAAAAAAGTAGTCCAAGAGTTGGGGGTGGGTGGCGATGACTAGCTGTCTTCCCTCTAGTCTTACACTATAAAATTAGGGACGGCTAGCGCAGACAGCCCTCGTGTAGCTTTGCACGAAATAAAAAAAGACAAACATTAATCACACGTACGTATAAATAAATAGTAGTAACACACACACACACACACTATAAATCATATCAAGTGTATATAAAATCAGCACTTTATAATAATGACGAAAAATGAGAGTTCTATTACGAGATTATAAACTAAAAAATGGTGGCGGAAACTATCCATTGTCAGTATCTGTGCTCACTGCACACAAATGTTTTTGGGAATCTTCTGTCTATCAGACATTAAATATAAATTCCATACCAGTTAGCACTTACAAAAACTCAGTTTAGGGTTAGTAGTTGAGTGATTTTATCTACAACGTTTGAGCTTTTACGACCTTTCACATTCTATAGATAGTTGTGGAAAGGCATTATCTCTAATATTTTGACATAAAAAATGCGGGTGCTAAAATAACCTTGCAGTATATATATATATATATATATACACTACAAAAGTGCAAAAGTAACCAAATGGTTTTATTTGAAACTGTCAAAATTAAACGTACTTTAAAGCACATTGAATTGTCTAACAGGTTTCATCCCTGTGTTAATTTGACTCTAAATGTATTTAAAAGATAGCCCTTTGGGAGTCAATATCACGGCCAAATTTGATTGAATATACAAACACGTTTTGTTTGTTTTAGGGTAGGGTCACATTTGGCTATCTCCTGTGTTCATAGCGGGGATTTGAGCCATGGATGTTTAGGATGTAACTCAGTAAACTTACTCCTGACCTACAAGAATACTTTACGTTTAAGTGTTAATTCTAGTTTAAAATTACCCACATTATTATAAGATGAGTTTTTAGGAATACTTTGTATAAGTTGTTGTTGTTTTTGGGGGGACAAGCTAAAGTTTTTAAACACTAATGTCCCTGCCACATATTATTATATTAATATCACTGATTTAAACAGGAAAAAACAACAACGTATTTCTTGCATTTCATAGAAAAATGAATTACCTGAGACTGTTTAAATAAGAAAAAAAATAACAGGTTTCATGTATTAAATTTTGTTTACTGACTAAAATAAAAATATTGAACTATATAAGGTTATTATTCCTCACAAAAAGTCCAATAAATCGCGATTTTCGAAACTTTGTTCAATATTTATTATCCTGGAAGTTGATTCTTGATGGTTTCGCTTCCGATGAGATATTTTTGAGAGGGGGGCACGAGCCGTTTTTACATGCATATTTTTCTCTACAAGTGGGTTTTCTCGACATCACTGATTATAATTGTTCTAAACTGCTAAAGAAAAGAGCTCTTAGAAGTATGTTTACTTGTTTAACATACTGAGTTTCAATTCCTGATTAAAATATTGATAGAAGAGCTCTAGTAGTAAGTAAATAAAAATAGTTTGTTTTCTATAACCTAGATTTGTTTATTAAGTTGAAATAAAATAGTTTCAGAAGCCTCTTTGTTATTGAGCAAAAATAAGCAAAATGTGTTATCTGTGTGCAGTGACCACGGCAGATGTGCAGCTCCAGATGTTAACGTTGTAAACCCTCAAGTTTACAGCATGTGGGTTCAGGTGGTTTTGAATTTCGCTCAGAGCTATACAAGGATAACCTGCACTAACCGTCCCTATTTTAGCAACATAAGATTAGAGAGAAAACAGCTAGTCAACACCACCCACTACTCTTTTACCAACTAATAGTGGAATTGACTGTAACATTCTAATGCCCCCATGGCGCTCTAACCACAGGACACGAGTTGACCTGTGGTAGATCTTAGGATTACGGAGTTGACAGATTGAGATCGAATTCGATCGTGTGGGTGTGTTATAGCTGTAACAGTCAGTTTCTTAACGTTGATAGTAAAGTGTTGCTAATTGACTGCCATCTTTTTTAGTCAACAGTTCAAAATTAGGGCCTGCAGTAGACAGCCTTACGTTCAAAACGCAAATAATACTATGTAACAAAAATTTTACTTTTTCTTTTTCCTGGGCAAAAAGTGTTATTTTCTAATTGCTTATGTCTAAAATAATCGGAAAAGACCAATTTTGTCTTCAGACTTTGTTTTTGTGACCTGAAAGAGTAGAACAAAAACATGATGGGACACTAAATCTGGGGGCTGATACGTGAAAGTGATTTACAATACAGTAGCAAATTTCGAAAAACTATTCACTTCTAAACATTTTTGTATAGCTTGAGTATAAATACATGTAAATCTCGATTCATATGTTGTTTTATTTAGACTTTTTGTGAACGAAAATGTGCAAATTTGCCTGTTTTTAAAAAAGAAAATAGGTTAATTTCTAAATTTCATTATCCAGGTCACCAAAGCAAAGTTTGAAGGTAATAATGGACATTTTCTGTACTTTTACAACATGAGCACTTAAGAAATAACACATACTATCCACGAACAAAATTTGTGTTACATTGTGTAATCGAAAAAGGATCTCTGTCTTTAAACAAAGCTTCAAAGCTTTCCCATTTGTCTCATATCATAACAAGCTGAAGATACCCTCCGCCAACTCTTAGACTATTTTTATATGACCGAATACTGTAATTAAACCATAACTATCGTAGGACATTCACTGCACATTCATAGGTCACGACTGGCCCAGGCATGTTTTTCAAAGTACTTCCATCAGGCTGCCCATCTTCTCTCTGGACAATAGTACAACTATTTTTGAATTTGTAATTTTTTTTCAAAATTTTGCAAAACCTACACAAGAGTAATCTGTGATTAGCCAATCTTAATTTTGAACCAATAAATTAAAGTGAAGGTAATTAATTAACAGTACCCAACACTCCAACATTTGAGTTAATTTAATCTAATAGTGAAATATGACTATCACTCTTATAACAGAGCTGATATATACGACAACCGGACGCGAGTCATGAATTCTTAGATTCACAGTCCATTTGTACAAAGTTTTAATAAAGCTTTAGGGAGAGTAGTGATAACAGGCTAAAATCTCTTACCTTCTTATAACGTTTTATAACTATGCTCAATCAAAATACTATACATTAAACTAGGGCCCGCTTTGTTTGTTTAAAATGATCTTTTTGCCAATTTTGTGTTTCAAAGTTACGATTATTTTGACCTTTTAATTTCATTAGTTTAAACTTCATACGTAAAAAGAAATTTTAACCTCACCAGTAAAGAGCAAAGAGAGCTTTATTACACTATGTAACACAATTTTTACTTTTTCTTATTCCTGGGCAGAAAGTGTTATTTCCCGATTGCTTATGCTTAAAGTAAATAGAAAATATCAATATTTTCTTTCTAACTTGAGGCCCGACATGGCCAAGCGTGTTAAGGCGTGCGACTCGTAATCCTAGGGTCGCGGGTTCGCATCCCAGTCGCGTTAAACATGCTCGCCCTTTCAGCCGTGGGGGCATTATAATGTGACGGTCAATCCCACTATCCGTTGGTAAAAGAGTAGCTCAAGAGTTGGCAGTGGGTGGTAATGACTAGCTGCCTTCCCTCTAGTCTTACACTGTTAAATTAGGGACGGCTAGCACAGATAGCCCTCGAGTATCTTTGTGCGAAATTTAAAAAAATCCAAAAACAAACTTTCTAACTGTTTTTGTGACCTTAGAGTGTATAGCGAAAACATGATGGGAGACTATATTTGGGGGGTGATACGTGAAAGTGATTTACATTACAATCGCAAATCTCGATAAAGTTCTAAACATTTTTATGTAACTTTAGTATAAATACATGTAAATCTTGATTCGTATGTTGTTTTATTCAGACCTTATGCAAATGAAAATGTGCAAATTTGCCCATTATCCAGGTCACAAAAGCAAAGTTTGAAGAGAATAATGGCCATTTTCTGTACTTGTACAACATTAGAAATTAAGAAATAACACATTACTATCCAAGAACAAATTTGTGTTACATTGTGTAATCAAACTTACCACTGAGTCATTTCGATAAACGTCTCAATTCAGAGGCCCTTGATTTAGGTTAATGAAGATATATTTACATTCGTTTTTTTTAGCTTGCACCTTGCAAAAAATAACATTTGAGGCTAAAAACTAAAATATATACGTACACGTTTTGGTAACAATTAAAATATTTATTTTAAATAATACAAGAAATGAACTTTTTGTTGTAATGGTTTTAAATGTTTAAAATACTAGTGAAACCTTTTTTATGTTATCAATAAAAGAAAGGTTTGAATCATTCGAAATATTTCTTTGTTTTTAAATTTCCCGCAAAGCTACACGAGGGCTTTCTGCGCTAGCCATCCCTAATTTACAAGTGAAACATCATAGAGAAGGTAGCCAGTCAACATCATCCACTGCTAAAAAGTGGTATTCTCTTTTACCAACGAAGAGTGGGATTGACTGACACATTATAGCGTCACCATGGCTGAAAGGGCGAGCATGTTTAATGACAGGATTCAATGTCGTGACTCGCTAGTCAACACCACTCATCGCCAACTCTTGGGCTACTCTTTTATCAACGGAGAGTAAAGTTGAACTTCATATTTTAATGCCTTCGTGAGTATGTACGAGCATGTTTATCAATGGGAATCGAATTCTCGGACAGCGAGCTGTGCACACCTGATCACCAGGTCATGTCAAGTTTCTTCCGAAATGACTTTACAACAAATTATTAAAGTTTATAACAGGTGATTAGTAACCTGTAAAATAACATTTTTAAATGTTCATTCGTTTAGAATGGTTTGCTTCACACAGTTCATTGTTCTGATTGTCCCAAGGAAACGTCTTCTGCCGAAACAATGAAGTAGATATATATATATATTTTTTTAAATACACTTTCTGACTTTTATGTGTGGTTAACCACAAAGCTATAAAATGGTCTATCAGTGCTCTGCCCGCTATAGATATCTAAACCCAAATTTTAACGTTATAAGCCTTCACATTTATTGCTGAGTCACTTTGGGAAGGGAGTGGAGTAGTAACCAAGTTCACTCTACGTTTTCGAACGCAATATTGCTCGTCTGAGAAATAGTACAAGCATGAAATCGAATGTTTCTACTTGGGTCACACCAAGTCGTTTCAAGCCCACACTTTGTGAAGGCAGTAAAGTATGACATTCCGCTGAGACTGTAAGGGTAACTTTAGTTTCTAGATGAAAGTTGAAAAATAAACGCCAGGCCACGCACGGCTTGCGTACGTGGAATGAAAATGAAAAGAAACCACCTTTATAAAGGGTGTCGCTTTCGTCTACGGAGTCATTGTTAAATGTCGTATGAGATTGCGTGCCTCAACTTGGCACGTGTTATTCAGCTTTTCCTTCCAGTAACCGGATGAGTTTGTCTCTGTCAAACCACGCATACACAAGAATAAACAGATACATTAACCACAAGTTGAAGGAACCGATTACTTTGAATGGCCTGAAAGAACGCTTTTTTTCGTGTTAAACACTGGACATTGTTTTTGGCTTATTGGTAAATAGTGTTGTTAAACAAAAATTTATGCACAACTACCGCAAAAAAGAAATGAAAAAAAGAAGTCCTTCATACATTTCATCTAAATTGTAGAGAGACTGCCTTGAATTTCGCACGAGGTAATTGGAAATCTATCTTCGTTAGCCGTCCCTAATTTTGAAGCGATAATTTAGAAAGATGGCAGCTAGTCAGCACCGTCAACCGCTAACCGTTGAGGTGCTCTTTTACTAAAGAACAATATGAGTGACCGTCAACTTATAAGAACGATCGTATTCGATGACAGGTTTCAATCCCTCGATCCTGACCACCAGACCAGAACAGGCGTAGTTTTGAGGGCAGTTACACTTTCCCAACCCAACTAGTACATAATCAATAAAAATACATAGTTATCAAGTTATTATGTGAATTATCTGTTGATTTTTTGTACATCGAGTAATGGATATCAAGCTATCACTAACAGGATTACTATAGGTTTAATTCATTTTGACAAAATTACTATAGGCCCATGATTCAGTTCGACAAGATTACTATAAGTCCATGATTTAGTTCGACAAGACTGCTATCGGTCCACGATTCAATTTGACACTGATCATTATCTTCTAACTTAATGAAAAATAGTTTATTTTAGTTTTGTTTTTTTAATAAAAGCATGTTTGAAAAAGAAGCCACGAGCTACTATTAGGCTTTCTAAGAGCTAATGATAACTGAATATTAAAACGAAAACAAAATTTAACAGCTCGATAATATTTTATAATTATCCCTAATAAATACACGTATGGCTCTTAGTTTGGAATAAAACTAATTAAATTAGTTTACACAAACTTCGCTAGGAGGCAATGTACACATTACTGTTGCGATGATAACCAAGAAATTTTGTTTGTTTGTTTGTTTTTGGAAACTCGCACAAAGCTACTCGAGGGCTATCTGTGATAGCCGTCCCTAATTTTGCAGTGTAAGACTAGAAGGAAGTCAGCTAATCATCACCCCCCACCGCCAACTCTTGGGCTACTCTTTTACCAACGAATAGTGGGATTGACTGTCACATTATACAACCTCACGGCTGAGAGGGCGAGCATGTTTAGCGCGACGCGGGCGCGAACCCGCGACCCTCGGATTACGAGTGCACGCCTTAACGCGCTCGGCCATGCCAGGCCCAACCAAGAAATAGTAGTTTGGATATGAACTATAAAAGATGGTTAAAATAAATATAATAAACTAGTACAAGACTATTATGTATTTTTCATAGAATATTTTACAAAAAAAAATCCGTGAAAACATACGTAGGAAATATGTCGAACAAACACACAGCGACTTAAAACGTGTAGCCACTGCTCTACGTCAAGTCAAGATAACATTAAAATTCATGAAAACCAGGTACTCGAATCATTAATACTTGAAATTTATTGTCAAAACATATAAAACGTATATCTTTTACTTTTGTAAAATAACAGTAACAATGTTTACTTTTCACCACCAGAGGGTGTATAGGATTAAAACAACTATAAAATATATTTTCCACATCGAGACTATAAATACGTGATTTTATGTTAGGAAATAATAAGGAAATAAAGAAAACAAAAATTGAGTCAAATAAAAAATTTGATTTTCTCAAATAAAAAACTGTAAAAATATATTTATATATTTTATTCAAACCACCAGGGGGCACCACATTTGTAATGTATTAAGAAAACCCATTTTTCCTTTAAAAACTGGAAACTGATGGGACCAACATGAACAAACGTAGATATATTTAAGTTCTTTTAAAGCTTCGCTTTAAGGACCGCTACAAAAATATTATCATCTTGGCCCCCAGGGGAAAACACTTAAACACTGTTTGCTAAAACACTAAAAAAAAAATCCCTCATATAACACAGCGGCCGTTCTGTTCTTCGATTACAGATTTAATTTTCAGAGACAATGTTTGGAGTTATTTTACGCAGAAAAGCGAGCGATGATATAAGTAAACCGAGAGTTTATTTAATTAAGGGGAAAACGTACATTGTAATGATGTGTGGTAAGTTTTAAATCTTTATTCTCACCTCTCTGATGTGGTGGTTAAGAGGCGCTCGACTTACAATCTGCGACAAGCGGGTTCGAATCCCTTCATCAAACATACACACTCGCTATTTGAGCCACGGGGAGTGTTATAATGTAACAGACAATCACACTGATCTTTTAAAAAGAGTAGCTCAAGAACTGGCGGTGGGTGATGTTGACTAGCTGCCTTTCTTCTTGCCTTTCGAGCCGCGGGTTCGAATCCCCGTCAAACCAAACATGCTTGTCCTGTCAGGCGTAGGGGCTATATTGAAATAAACCATCTCAAAAGTATTATTGCTATTTAGATAAAATCATCTTAGTTAGTAAAACTTCGGTCTGGCATGGCCGAGCGCGCGACTCGTAATCCGAGGGTCGCGGGTTCGCGCCCGCGTCGCGCTAAACATGCTCGCCCTTCCAGCCGTGGGGGTGTATAATGTGACGATCAATCCCACTTTTCGTTGGTAAAAGAGTAGCCCAAGAGTTGGCGGTGGGTGGTGATGACTAGCTGCCTTCCCTCTAGTCTTACACTGCTAAATTAGGGACGGCTAGCACAGATAGCCCTCGAGTAGCTTTGTGCAAAATTCCAAAAAACAAAAAACAAACAATGGTAAAACTTCTAGCTAATTTATAGTGATCGGTAGAAGTGCCCTTCGATAAGGAGAGGTTTTGAGTGTTTGATTTTGTTTTTAATTTTGCGAAAAGCTACTGTAGGGCTATATGCGTTAGCCCTCTCTAATTTAGCAGTGTATGACGAGAGGGAAGGCATTAACACCCACCGCCAATTCTTGGGATACTCCTTTACCAACGAATAGTCGGATTGGTCTGGCATTATAACGCCCCCACGGCTGAAAGGATGAGCATGTTTGGTGTGACGGGGATTCGAACTCGCGACCCTCATACTACGAGTCCAACGCCCTAACCAAGTAAGGGGCGGAGTGGCCCGGCATGGCCAAGTGGATTTAGGCGTACGACTCGTAATTTGAGGATCTCGGGTTCGTATTCCCGTCGCACCCAACATGCTCTCCCTTTCAGCTGTAGGGTCGTGATAATGTAACGGTCAATCCCACTATTCATTGGTAAAAGAGTATCACAAGAGTTGGCGGGGGTGGTGACGACTATCTGCCTTACCTTTACTCTTACATTGCTAAATTAGGGACGGTCAGCGTAGATATCCCTTGTGTAGCTTTGCGTGAAATTCAAAACAAACAAACAAAATTAGAGAAGGCTATGTCCTTTCTGTATCTCTGTAGGAAAATTCATAAACATAAAAACAAACAAAATGCTGGACTGGTAATTTTTTCAAAAATAAACAAGTGAAAAAATTATGTTGTTAAAAACCATCATATTTAAGCCTTATAAGAAAAGTAATATGTGCATTAGAGAGAAAATACTAAACTAACTGGATCGGTTTTGGTTACTCTTGAATTGCGATTACCACTGTGCTACAGTGGTAAGTTTACAAACTTACAACACTAAGACACAGCGGATAGCCCAATGTAGATTTGCTCTAAAACAAACAAACGAAACAATTAACAGTGATAGTATTACTAAAAACCAGAACAATAAAAACTCCACAGATAAGTTTTAGACATTTATCAGAAACACTAACGTCATGTCCCTTCTACTGGTACAATATTACCTCTGTGGATTTACACTTTATTTTGGTCTAAATCTGACTGTAAGCTGGAGATAATTAAAGGATGAACCTTTTTAAATGAAACCTACAACCTACTCTTTGTAATAGATATTTATCTTCTTCGTGTTCTTTTCACTCCGTTGACTAAGTGACCCGTGTAACCACGAGTCACTGAATCTGGAGGAACATAGCATCTAGTCCTTCATCTCTCCAGCTGCTCAGTCTCCTTGATCGCCTAGTGCTAAGCGGAACAAACAACGAATAAAGACGACAAAATGAGGGGTTGAAACATTCCAGTTTCAGAAAATATAGAATCCAAGACACAAGATGGACAATTCTTAAGTGACTTTTTTAAAAGGTAATCTGCTTTTATTTGTTTCAATAGTGCAATTTTTATCCAAACTTTAAATGACCGTTGTTACATGCCGAGTACGAACTCCTTGAGTTAAAAAATATTCAGGATAACATTTACACACATTACAAAAATTTTCTTTTCCACACTAGTACAGCGGTAAGTCTACGGATTTATAACGCTAAAATCAGTGGTTTCGTTTCCCCTCGGTGGACTCAGCAGATAGCACAATAAGGCTTTGCTATAAGAAAACACGCGCAGTTAAGTTCCAGCAGAAAATATTACTATTATAATTTCAACAACTACCATTTCCATTATGAAAAGAATTTGCATTATAAACCAGAGCTCTTTCGACCTGTTTGATTCTAATACTCAAAACATAGGAGCGTAAATTTGATTTTCGTGTTCTAAACCAGGGACGTTTAGGCCTGTATGATTTCAAAACTTAAAACTTAAGATCATAAAATAATTAAGTACATTTAGTAATTTTTGTGTCGCTTTATATTAATTCCTTTATTCATAGAAGATGTTTTTTCACTGATGTCATACACTGTTTGAAAAAAAGAATAAAAAAACAGTAAAATCTGTTGTTTTTGTGAACATTGGAAGTTGTATGAAATGGTTCTGATCTCAGCACAATCTGCGATAAAAATGGTTTGATTTGTTTTGAATTTCGCACAAAGCTACAAGATGGTTAATTTAGCAGTGTCAGACTAGAGGTAAGGCAACTCTTGAGCTATTCTTTTACCAACGAATAGTGAGATGGACCGTCACATTATAACGTTCCCACGGCTCAAAGGACGGGCATGTTTGGTGGGATGGGAGGATTCGAGCCTGCGACCCTCAGATGATGAGTCCAGTGCCTTAACCACCTGGTCATGGCGGGCCACGAAAACGGTTCATAGCTAGAACGTTGGAATCTTTGTTTTTACTAAGTATTACTCCTCGTGTAATTATATTTATGGTTTGACAATAAAATAGCCCTGAACCCCGAAGATTAACTTAACACGTCGTCAGTATATAAATACAGTCCGCGGTAAGTATTGGACTTACAATGATAAAATCCAATGTTCGATTCTTTCTTGTGCACAAACACATGTACGACGACAACGACACCACAGCAGAAACCCATATGTAACAATTATCTTTTTTCACACCTGAAACATCGGACTGTACAGTTTTGAACCTTCCAAACTTTTAATTTTTCCTGGTTCTTAGTTTAACTCATGTAAACAACTTCTCTGACCGGATAATTCCTAATGCTGTGTATTCTTGAAATTTTTACGTAGATGCAGGATTACTGTGCGCGTAAAAGACATTTCAAAGCACCACATATATATATATATGTGTGTGTGTGTGTGTAAAAAAACCAACTTCAGTTTTTTTTAATTATGGTTCCCTCTTTTCTTTCGTCTCTTGGCTAAGTCGAGGGCGACATAACCCACTGATGACCCGTTAGTCTCCTTACCCCTCGCCCTTCATGGCCTGGTTGTAAGGGCACTCGACACATGATATAAGGATCTTGGATACAAAACCTCGTCATACCAATATGCTCGCCCTTTCAGTAGTGGGGGCGTTATAAATAAAGGTCAATCACACTATTCGTTGGTAAAAGAGTAGCCCAAGAATTGGCGATGGATGGTTATGACTAGTCTCCTTCTCTGTTATCTTTCACTTCTAAATTAGGGTTGGATAGCAGAGATAGCCCGTGTGTACCTATGCGCGAAATTCAAAACAAACAAATCTTTCCTTTTTCACTCGAGTTAGATTGTAATTACATTTCAAAAAAAAAAAAAAAGGACCGTGCTTGTGTGTTGATTTTCTTAGCGCATAGTTACACATCAGGCTATTGGTCAGTAGATCAAAATGAAGAAAACGACAGCTAGCTTTTGTAACTTTGCAATAAATACAAAATGCAAAACAGGTTAAGAGAAAACTTACTTTTCATAACTAATGCTATCACAAGGTTGTTGAAAGTCTAGCATTCACTTGGACACTTACCGTTCAATGTTCACTCCCTTCAAGTGGCTCATCTGCAAATATGAAAATTTATAATACAAACAACCGGGTTTCGATACCAACAGTGTTGTGCTGACACAAGAGACCTTGTTTTACTAGGTTTACTAGGTTTTACTTGTTTTAAAATGTGACGGTCACTCCCACTATTCCTTTGTAAAAAGTAGCCCAAGAGTTGGCGGAGGGTAGTGATGACTCGCTGCCTTCCAACTGCTCTTACACTGTTCAACATTTTTATAATGATAAACACAACACTGGACATATTTGTTAGCAACAATCTTCAACAGTTTAATAATAGTAAACACTACACGAGACACGGTTGCCACCAATAATCTTTAACAGCTAAACAATATTAACACTACACAAGAAGGGTTAGTTGCTAACAGTTTTGAACAGTTTAAAATTATCTGAGACAGGTTTGTTATCAACGTTAAACAAATTTTAGCAATGATAAATAGTACACAAGAGAGTTTTCTTACCAACAATCTTAAACAATTTAATAATTATAAAAATTACACGTGACAAGTTTGCTACAAACAATCTCCATGAGTTTAATAACGGTAAACACTGTATGAGACAGGTTTGTTAGCAACAATTTTCAACATTGTGATAATAGTAAATACACGACACAAGACAGTAATATTCAGCAATTACGGTGAACACTATACGACACGGTCTTAAACCGACAATGTTCAACAGTTTAATAATGGCAAACACTATTGAAGAATGGTTTGTTACCAACAGTCCTCAACATTCTCATAACGGTAAACATTACACCTGATGTATTAGGTACGAAAACTCTCCAACACTTAAATAACGGTAAATACTATATAAGACAGGTTTGTCAGCAACAGTCTTCAACGGTGTGATAATTGTAAACACACTAAACAAGACAAGTTTGTTACCAGCAATATACAACATTTTACTAACGGTAAACACTATGCGACACAGGGTTGTTAGGAACAATCTTGAACAGTTTACTAATGGTAAACACTATGCGACACAGGGTTGTTAGGAACAATCTTGAACACTTTAATAACGGCAAACACTATGCGACACAGGGTTGTTAGGAACAATCTTGAACAGTTTACTAACGATAAACACTATGCGACACAGGGTTGTTAGGAACAATCTTGAACACTTTAATAACGGCAAACACTATGCGACACAGGGTTGTTAGGAAAATCTTGAACAGTTTACTAATGATAAACACTATGCGACACAGGGTTGTTAGGAACAATCTTGAACAACTTAATAACGGTAAACACTATGCGACACAGGGTTGTTAGGAACAATCTTGAAAAGTTTACTAATGGTAAACACTATGCGACACAGGGTTGTTAGGAATAATCTTGAATAGTTATTCAAAAGTTGAATAACGGAGAATACAACACAAAATAGGTTTCTTACCAACAATTTCCAATAGTTTAATAATGGTAAACACTACACGAGGCAAGTACGATACCAATAATCTCCAACAGTTTAATAATGGTAAACACTACACCTGATAGGTTTGCTACAAACAATCTTCAACAGTTTAATAATGGTAAACACTACACCTGATAGGTTTGCTACAAACAATCTCCAAGAGTTTAATAACGGAAAACACCATACAATATACGTTTCTTATCAACAATTACTAACAGTAAACTCTACACGAAACAGTTTTCTTCTAAGAATCTTCAACATTTTCATAATGGTAAACACTACATCAGACAAGAGTGTTACCAACAGTCTTCAACAGTTCTATAATGGTACACACAACACGAGACACATTTTTTACCAACTATCTTCAACAGTTGAACAATGGTAACCATTATACAAGACAGATTTGTTAATAACAATCGTAAACAGTTTGATAATAGTAAACGTTATACAAGACAAGTTTGTTACCAACAATCTTCAACGACTTCATAACGGTAAACACTACACCTGATAGGTTTTGTACAAACCATCTTCAACAGTTTAATAACAGTAAACACTACATGAGATAGGTTTGTTAGCAACAGTCGTCAGCAGTTTGATAATGGTAAACACTACATGAGACTGGCTTGTTACTTACAATTTTGAACAGTTAAATTACGCTAAGCCTTATTCATTCTCGTCTAGTTGTATTATAAGAAAGGGTGATTGATGTCGAATTTTTGCATTGTTTCTGGGTATTTTTATTTCTGTAAGTTTTAACATACATGTTGTCTTTGTTACTGTAAGTGTCGCACGCTGGTCGTCTATCTTGGCTTCGTTTATAAATCACTTCCTTTAGAGGTCTCAATCTCCAGTTGTCGTTGGGCCTGCACTGATTGGTTCTCACGTGTGACGAAACCACCTCGAAGCGAAAGATTTCATCTCGCTTAACTTTCTGATGTTATTGTTATCCCAGGCTTTCAATCACGACTGAATAACGTGTGGACAGTGCAGTTAACAGGTGCTTCGCTGTCTCGTGCTGCTCCAATCAGATGATGTTCATTGCATCCCTCCTTCGTCAATTTTAGACCTGGTTGGATTGGTCGAGACCGCCGATATTGACAGTTGCTATCTCTGTCGGTTTTCTTAACGTGCTTGACTGTGTGACGAGAGTAAGTGACTGCCCCAATTAGACGTTTTCACCCGGGCTGGCTGATTAGAGCAGCGGCCAGCGAGTCTCGCAGTTCCCTTTGATATAAGTCATAATTTATTAGGGCGCCTCAGCATACGGTTGTAGGCCTCGACTGCAGACACTGCATGTCCGCCATTGACCGCGAGTAGCAACTTTAGGTTTCCGTGCGTTAGATGTTATAACCAACTCACCTGTTTCATGTGGATCCATTGTTTTCTTATTTTTTTTCGTAGAAAATTCCTCTTGACGTAAAAGCACTTTCTATATCGTTTGAAGACACTCTGAAAGTACGTGTTTTAATTTGCTGGATGAAGGGTGTGTGAGACGATCGTGTTGCAGGGCTGGACAGTTTTTGTTTGATCTGCTTCTTGTGATGTCTAACTCCGCAGACGATCTGGTGCTACAGGTCGAGGACTTGGCTGCTGCCACCAGCCCGCCTCCACCGCCGCCATCAAATCATTCTTCGGCGAAGGAAGAGACAAGCGGTCGCGACCTGTGCAGCAGCGCCTCTGCTGAAGGTACGGACGAAGCGTCCGACGACGAATATTACAAACCCCTAAAAAGGTTGTGCACTATCCAACTCAGACCTGCTCCGAACCCAACGAAACCCTTGAGCTCTTTCTTCATCAAAGACATTTTGAATCATAAACCCAGTGCACGGACCAACCTGATTGAGCGGGGAATCGTCCGACCATGGGATCTGGAAAGTCCACCAGCCAAGAGGCGGCGGCCCCGCTCGGCTGACGACGATTCTCGATCCGAGAGCGACTCGCCCGAAAGTCCCGGTGTCGGAAATCTCGCTTCGTCTCCATTAGATGCGCTCTTTGAAATGACTAGTAAGGCCTTCGACGGATTAAATAACGGTGAAAAGTCCCTGGGTAAGTTATTCGAACTTAAAATAATTCTTCACTTTGCAACACTGGGATTTTTTTTCTCTTTTCGACATACGACCTGGACAGAATAACTATAAAATTCAATTTGTTTGTGCACAAAAAGCGGCATATCTGCTAGAATTCGCTAAATCATAAACATATAAGCAACAAGAAAAATAATGTGACATAAAGAGACATATAAATTGACAGCCTAAAAAGATATATAAGAAAGGAGGGTGGATAAGGAAAAAGATACATAAATAGATAGAGAATTATGATGTTAGGACAACATGTAGACTCAAAAAATTCAATTAAAAACAAACACGGAAAATTCTTTAACTCGAGCGCTTTCGAAAGGTAGATTATTCGGGCTTAGGTAGATAATTAGCTATGTTTTGTTGCTCTGTTTTGTTTTGGTTTTTATCTATGTCAGTATAATACACTTAGAAATATTTCTATATGTATTTGTAAGGTCGTCGAAGAACCTGATTAACTGAATATAAGAGCGCTTCACTCTGTAATGACGTTTTTACCTCTCAGGACGGAGGTGACGACCTCTATGTTGTATGTTTTAAACCGTGCTCTTAACTGATTAATTAAAAGTAATTCTTGATTATGTAGATTCGTTCTTCTAACACACGCTGTATACAGCAAGCTGTGTGTATTTCATTCACTATCAACAAGATAGTTCGTGATGTATCAGTCGAAGTACTTTTGAGTGATGACCAAATCCTGATTGTCGGTCAAACAAGAGTCGTCCGAGAGTTGATTTATAGATTACCATTTTAGAATAAGTGGTGGTTATGGCTCAACTTAGCCCGTTGTGTAGCTTTGTTTAAAAATTCCGAAACAAACATTTACAGTGAGTATATTATCATGGCTTATCTGACCTGCTTACATTTTTACAGTTTTCCTGTTTTAAACGGAGCAGAGGATGAACGTTCACGGTGAGCCTTAGTGGTGGATTTAAAATTCTGTGGGTCCAGGGACTAATAATTTTTGTAGGCCCTCCATCCCATGTAATTTTACATAGAATAAAATTTTAAATAAGCCGCCATTAAGACCATAGGCCCTGGGGCTGAGTCCCCCCAGCCCCAATCTAAATACCCCACTGGTGAGTCTGTTGTTATGGCTATTCTAACATGTTTATGTTCTGACAGTTTCATGTTTTGAATGGATCACAGACTGCAGTAAAACAAATACAGTTGTAATAATTACATAAGGCTTAAAATCTGGAAAAAAAAAAGCCCTGCGAAACCTTTGAATTTGCATCGATGACTTACTCTAATTAGCATCAAAAATGGTTTGTTCGTAGCTTTTAGCTGTGTTTTCGAAGCGGCGTACATCTGTACATTTTATAGTACATCTCCAATGATTGTATTTACACTTAGAATGTCAGACAGACCTCAATCCTTCGAGTTTTTTTAAAGATTTAGATATTTTTTGTCCAAGAGATGAGTTGAATATTTTTTGCTGGGGGACGTTTCAGATCTTATTGTTGCTAAAAGGAAATAAACCGCTAATTCATAAAGAGCATTGTACCAAACCTTTAAACATTTTTTCTGGTATCTTCCCCACTGGAAGAAAGGTAAGTTTACGGATTTACAACGCTAAAATCAGGGGTTCGATTTCCCTCGATGGACTCGGCAGATCGCCCGACGTGGCTTTGCTATAAGAAAACACGCGCACACACAGGTTCTGATCTTTATCTCTGTTATTTCGTCCCGTGGTCTCTTTTTCCTGTTTCTCTCTCTAGAATATTTTAATTACATTTTCTAACGAACTGTACATCACAGAAAGTATTTCCGTACAGCGGGAAACGTGTATCAAAAGCATCAATTTACGAGAGGCATTTTTGCATAAACCCTCACGATCATTACCTTACACAAAGTACCAACATTAGTAGTGGAATAAACACAGAAGTTGTGTACGTTTTCTAACAACACAAAAGGCGTATGGTTTCCAACTCGAAATACTCCTTATCTACGAATGTTGACATGTTGTGAAATATCATTCTTGTAAATTATTCTTTGCCCACTATAACTGTGTTGTTTTTTACCCAGACTTGTGTTGTTGTCATTCGAATATAAGTCTTTATACAGGTTTTGTGATTTTCAAGACTAAACTTCAATTTTATGGTTATTATCTTATATAACTGGATAAAAAGAGTCATGAAAATACTTCAACATGTCAATGTGTGAGTGTAGTGTGTATATATTTTTAGATACATGGAAATGTTTATCGTATAAAGAACATATCATACCGGATTGTGAATCTAAGGTTTTACGGCTGACGAACAGCGATCCTCACTTGCTGACTTCCTTCCAGTCTGTCATTCCAAAATTAGGGACAACTAGCGCCAACTAATGAATGTTCATAGTAGGGTCCAAACACTGTCATCGATATTTCTCTCACCAACGGATATTCCACAAGTTGTTTCCCTGCTGTACGTCTTCCTCACGTGCGACTGGTTGATTAAGGCCTAGTTCCTTCTTATATACAAGAACAGAGAAGCATATAACAGCTTGGATAAAAACATTAGGCTTAAATCATGAATATTTTAGCCAACGTTAAAGTGCAAGTTTAAAAATATTTAGGTTTAGACGGAGCGATACTTGTAATTAATTAACAGCAATATTAAGTGAAAACGCTTTACAATATAGTTATATAAAATCACAGCAACGACAACACATCCGGGACCTGTACCAGTTGTAGAGAGATAGAGGAATGCTTTTGTTTTGTTTTCCATCAGTGTTTACATTTCTTGGCTTAAAGTAACTTTTCTTTGTTGTTAAATACAGAACTACGTAGTGTTTTACCCGTGCTATGTCCACCACAGGTATCTAAACCCTGTTTTTAGTATTATAAGCCCACATACTTCTCACAGAACATTGGACGGAGGTGGGAATTTAAAGTTTGAAATGTACAATAGGTGTCATTATTTGTTTTGTTTTTATTAATTTCGCGCAAAGCTACACGAGGGCTATCTGCGCCAGCCATCCTTAATTTAGCAGTATAAGACAAGAAGGAAGGCAGCTAGTCATCACTACCCATCGCCAGCTCTTGGGTTACTATTTTACCAACGAATGGTGGAATTTACTGACAAATTATAACGCGCCCTACGGCTGAAAGAGCGAGCATTTCAAATGCCTTGACAATCTGGCCATGCCAAGGCCTTTATTCGTTTGTAAATGTGTAACTTATTCTGTATAAAATGCCCAGTTACTGTGTTATCTTAAAATATTCGACGTCCGTTTTAACTGGCATGTTATCAATATAATGCCAAACTTACCCATTGAATGCGAGTTTCTATTTCTTAGCCCTTTCACAAACAAACATATGATTAAGTGCGTTATATGTCCACAGTTATTGCAGTTAAATCAAAGCTTCCCCATTGCTAGTTCGTTCTGATCCATCGTCTTATAACAATTGATTAAAAATGAATAATTACACTATGTGACAAATTTTGTTCCTTGATACTTATGTGTTATTTTTTAATTGCTTATGGTATAGAAGTACAGAAAAGGACCATTATTCCCTTCAACCTTTGCTTTTGTGACCTGGATAATGAAATTTAGAAATTAACTTATTTTCTATGTAAAAACGAGCAAATGTGCACATTTTCATTTACAAAAGGTCTAAATAAAACAACATATGAATCAAGATTTACATGTATTTATACTAAAGTTATACAAAAATGTTCAGAAATGAGTAGTTTTTCGAGATTTGCGACTGTAATGTAAATCACTTTCACGTATGAGCCCCCAAATAAGGTCTCCCATCAATGTTTCATTATACGCTCCTTGGTAGCGGCGTTCGAAGTCCAGTATATCTTGGTGGAAGCGCTCGCCTTGCTCATCTGAGTATGCTCCCATGTTCTCCTTAAATTTATCAAGATGAGTGTTAAGGACATGGACTTTCAGGGGCATCCTGTAGCCCATTTTGCCGTAGTTTTTCACCAAAGTCTCAACCAGTTCCACATAATTTTTGGCTTTGTGATTGCCCAAGAAGCCCCAAATCACTGAGACAAAGCTGCCCCAAGCTTTTTTCCTTCCTACTGAGCTTCTTGGGGAATTCTGTGCACTCCAGGATCTTCTTTATTTGTGGTACAACAAAGACACCAGCTTTGACCTCTGCCTCAGGGAGCTTAGGGAAAAAGTCTCAAAGGTACTTGAAGGCTGCAGACTCTTTATCAAGAGCTGTGACAAACTGTTTCATAAGACCCAATTTTACGTGCAATGGTAGGAACAACAATCTTCTAGAGGTCAACTAGTGGCTCACACTTGACATTGTGCCTCTTCAGTGCTTCCTCTTGTAGTGCGCTGCGGTGTCTTTGCTGTCTCAAAGACAAAGATAACAGGGAGACTTGGTAAAGCCTCCTTGGAGACCCATCAGGAATGTCACAATTCTGAAGTCTCCGATAACCTCCCAGCTATACTTATCATACTTCAAGGCTTCTTGCAAAATCTTGATGCTGTTGTATCCCTCTTTGAGGTGCGCCAAAAGATATTTAAATTTTAATAGGTCTTAAATGTGTATAGTATAAAATCTTACTATTCAAGCAAGCAAAAACTGTCCGTCTTACCTTCTAGAGTTTTTTGCAATGCTCGCAGGTTAAATGAGGTGCTTAGGTTTTGTCTTGATCCCCGACAGGCATGCCGGAATATGTCTTGTAGACTTCACACATTTTAGCAGATGCTGTGACAGAGTACTTTTTCGTTCTTGTTTTGATAAATTGGCCACATACATAGTAGAATGATTTGATGCTATCTCTGATAAAATCAGATATGTTTATGTGCTCACTTCGGCAGCTATAACTGAACTGAAGTGGTATATATATATTAATATGGAAAGTTCTTGAAAATTCTTGTAAGTTCTATAACATTTTAGAAATTCTTGAAAATTCTTGTAAGTTCGAGAAAATTCTCTATCAGCTACTCAGCACTGAATCTACCTGGAATGTTCTGGAATATGGGTAAATTAGAAAATTTCATTACCCAGGTCACAAAAGCAAAGTTTGAAGATAAAAATAGGTCTTTTCCATTTACTTTAGCCATAAGCAATTGGGAAATAACACTTTCTGATCAGGAACAAGAAAAAGTAAAAAAAAAATTATATGGTGTTATGTGTTTGTTTTTGTCTTACAAATTTGACAAACATTTTATAAAAAAACAACCAAGGTGGCTTTGGTATCGTGGTAATACGATAACAGTCGAGGAATTGGGTAATTTTTGGATTTTTTGATTAAGTTAAATGATGTCGTACCATACGATTTTCAAAGCTCACAGTCGACTGTCTCTCCCCATTATATATATACATATGAGTGTGTGTATTTACCGGCGGACAACGATAAGTCTACGGGCTTACAACGCTAAAACAGAGTTTTGATATCCATTGTATGTCGACAGAACACAGATAGTTCATTCTGTAGCTTTGTGTGTAACTGCAAACAAACAATATATATATATATATTTTACAAATAATCCATAAAACTATTGTATGTCCAATGGCGAGAATAGATTTGAAAACATACACAGAAAGTAATAATCATAGTACAGAGTATATAAATAAAAATCACCAAAAACGCTCCTTTTGGAGTGGAGCGAAGGGCAATAAATTCCAAATATAATATTAAGCTAGCTATTTCGGGGGAGGGGCTAATGATTTTCAAAGCCAATTGACCTGTATATTTATGTATATATACCACCTTAAATCCTCTTTTCCGGGATTGGGTAAATGATTCATGAAGGCGGGGAGATGCTAATAACTTTCACATTCGACAGATAAGCGGAATTAAGAAATAAATAAAATAAAATAAAACATAAATCTTTAGTATACGAGCCAATCAGATTAATATAATTTCTTCCACGTTTTACAGGGCATTTACTTGGCATTTAGTTAACCAATGAGCTCTTTTTTGTCGTCTAATAATAAAGTTTACAGATAATCGAATATATTTTTATTATTCACACGCAAGTCCTTTCTTCATATCACTACTTACATTTAAGATTCAAGTATACTTTAATAATTTTACCGCACAAATACGCCACAAAATTTCGCTGTATTTATTGATATACACACTGATAAATTTCACTTCAGTTATGGACATATAATGCGAATTTTTAAGTTATTTATTGGTACGCTCTGTAGAAACTCATTTTCTTCAATGGCACATGCCTCTTAGTGGCACAGCGGCATGTTTGCAGACTTACAACCCTAAAACTCAGGTTTCGTTACCCGTGGTGGGAAGAGCACAGATTTCCCGTTGTGTAGTTTTGTGCTTAATTCCAGACAAACAAATCAATGACACACACATACATACACAACGAAATGTTATAGAACGTACTGGCCCGGCATGGCCAAGTGGTTTAAGGAGTTCGACTCGTAATCTGAGGATCGCAGGTTCGAATCCCCGTCGCATCAACCATGTCCGCCCTTTCAACCGTGGGGGCGTTGTAAAGTGGTGGTCAATCCCACTATTTGGTGGTAAAAGAATATTCCAAGAGGTGGCGGTGGGTGGTGATTACTACCTGCCTTCTCTCTAGTCTTAAACTGCTAAATTAGGGACGGGTAGCGCAGATAACCCTCGTGTAGCTCCATTGGTGTGATGGAGATTCGAACCCGCGACCCTCATATTACAAGTCGAGTGTCTAAACCACCTGGCAATGCCAGGCAGGAAGTCCGTAAGCTTACTCCTGTCCCACCGGTAGATCCTTGGATAGCTCCGATATCTTCTTTTTTGAATTATTTTTCCTTGAAGGTCCATAATTCTGTCCTGGTATCTGTATATCACTTGAAAATTCCGATGGAACTAACGTCTTAACACTGTACTGGTTTGGTTGTTGATAGTTCTGGGTACCAGTTGAAAAACTTCAGTTTCCTTATACTCGAAGCAAGGGCTAGAGGCTTAGCGGTAATATCGAGTTTTGATACTCGAGATGGACATTGCACAGATACCCCACTGCGTAACTTTCGTGATGAAGAACATATAAAACTGTGTAATTCGTATCGCAGATCACATCTTTGATTTGCACACCCCACTGGATTTATCTGGTTCCTATTATACACAGAACCATACGATGTATATGTGTTCTGACGACCACGGGTATCGAAACCCGACCTTTAGAGTTGTAAACCTGAAGACTTATTCCTGATACACTAGGGGGGGAATAAATTGTGTTTATGTGTGTGTTGTCTACCGTTGGAAAAACCCCAAAATGTTAGCATTGTTGAAATTTGTGTTGACTTTCAACGAATAAAACAAAACAAAAATAAACAAAGAACAGGTTACACATCACCCCCGGAGGTTATTACTACTCCTCTCTTTCACCTACCATCTTCAATCAAGCACGATGTAGGTGTTTATGGGTCTATAAACAAGGAAGTGTTTGCAAATGGGCCGAGTAATAACGAATGCGACTTCAGAAACACTCTTACCTAAGCCTGTCCCGCATATTCAGAATTAAAAACTTTCCGTAAACATATTAAGCCTGTCTATATTTAGGGTCAGCGTTTCCTTCATTCTGCTTAACCCGTAACCTTGAGAGAGAGTTTAAAGGTTACGAACCTCTCCCCTCTTACCGATGGACAACCATACTAAACCAATTTGTTCAAAAGATTTCGTGACCTGGTTGAAGAAAACCCCTTGACGAAAAATCTTGTTTTTTTCACGAAGATTAAAATGTCCCATGTTTTTTGCGTAAGTATTTGTGATATAGAAGAGTCTATTTTAAGCGTATCAACAGGATTTTCAAATTATTTCACTGTAACTTGAAACATTCTGTTTCTTCAATATATTTATTATAAAAAATATTCCCTACAAAATGACAAGGAGGTAAGTCTGTTTTTATGTAATCTAAGGCTATTTTTTTTCTCAAATATAGAGCACGACTCACAAACAACGAAATTTTCAAAATCACTGACTTTTAATTACTGAGGTAATGTTTATATTTTGGTTTCTTAATTACTAAAACTTATTACTTTCAAAATACTATTTCAATGTTTTTATGCGCTTTACTTCTATGACAAAATGCTATGGGATCTGTAGGCATTTACCGACCTCCTCACACACACACACACACACAAATCAAGGGTTAAATACGAAGGCTGTCGTATAGGGAAAAATGTGTGAAAATGTCAAACATAATCCTCGCGTGGCTTTGCGCGAAACAGTCATAAGTTGATAGAACATTTTGTTGTCGTGGTTAGGATGCTTGACTCGTAATCTGAGAGTCGCGGGTTTGAATCTCCGTCACACTAAATATGCTCGCCCTTTCAGCAGTGGTTGCGTTGTAATGTTACGGTCAATACCACTATTTGTTGATAAAAGAGTAGCCCAAGAGTTGGCGGCGAATGGTGATGACTAGCTGCCTTCCTTCTAGTCTTACACTGTTAACGGCTAGCGCAGATATTTTTTGTGGAACTTTGCGCGAAATTCAAAATCAAACAATCAATCAAACTCTTCAGAATGTGCAGTGAACAGAGGAATGATTTGTAGAAATTTTGGCAGTGAAGTTAGGGGAGAAACGACATCTACTTTTTGGGACAAAGTAAAAATAGCTTTTACTTCAGCCGACGCTTCACCACTCTGGCTTCATCATGGCTAGTAGTAAAGAGTTCCATCCGTTACTTGTTGTTAAACATTCCTTTTGCGGTATTTAGAAAGATATTATTTACGCATAAGCATTTTAAAAGCCGTGCTTACCCAGAGCGTAAGAAACCGAATACATACAGTATTCGATTCCTTTTCGTAATTAACCCCTGTGTAGTTTAAATAGCAGATAATGGAGGTACTTAAAAGGCATCCAGCAAATTTATATTTTGGTATGTTCAACCTAAACTGCACCTTACAATGACAGTTGGCTAAACAGCCAAATCAGAAATACCATGGTTCACTAAAAAGGCTCATCAGAAAAATACCAACAAATCAGCAGCACCCACTGCCAAGACGACTAGCTACCTTTAACTGAATAAATGGAGTTAACTGTCACACTTACAACGC
Organism: Carcinoscorpius rotundicauda; assembly: GCA_011833715.1. Lineage (NCBI taxonomy): Eukaryota > Metazoa > Arthropoda > Merostomata > Xiphosura > Limulidae > Carcinoscorpius > Carcinoscorpius rotundicauda. The sequence goes on along the minus strand of CM022391.1, from coordinate 130,426,642 downwards.
TCTCACAGCCGGAAGTTTCAGATATTTAACGTTTACCGCGGTTCGGCGCTCATCAAAACCTTAAATACTAATAAAACGTTGACCTCCTACTTTAAGATTCGTACACTGGGGTGGTTGAAAAAGAAAGTTTGATTGATTTGTTTCTTTTGAATTTCGCGCAAAGCTACACGAGGGCTATCTGCACTAGCCGTCCCTAATTTAGCGGTGTAAGACTGTGTTGGTGTTTTTCTTATAGCAAAGCCATATCGGGTTATTTGCAGAGCCCGCTTAGGGAAATCAAACCGCTGATTTTAGCGTTGTAAATCCGTATACTTACCGTTGTACGAGCGAGTGGCGCGGTGTCTGTGTTTTTCTTATAGCAAAGCCACATCGGGCTAACTGTTGAGCCCACCGAGGGGAATTGAACCCCTGATTTTAGTGTTGTAAATCCGGAGACTTACCGCTGTACTAGCGGAGGGCGGCGCGGTGTCAGACTAATGGGCTACTCTTTTATCAACGAATAGTGAGATTGACTGAACATTACATATAATGCCCGTGTGGCTGAAAGAGCGAGCATGTTTAGTGTAACGGAGATCCGTACCCGCGACCTTCGGATTAGGAGTCAAGCATCTTAACCGCTCGGACATTCAGGGCCTCGATAGCAATGGAATAAAACATATATATTTTAAGACTTATATCGCTAAAAGTCTAACGTCGATACTCATGGTGGGCACAGCGAAAACAGCCCATTGTACAACTTTGTGGTTAAAAATAAAAATAATTCTATATTAACCTAGGTGCAAGCACCTACTCGAATCGAAATGGGAATCCAGATTTAATTTTTGAAAGCGTTATTTTTGTACTTGGAATATTGAAGAACGTGTTGTCTTTTTATCTCAGGATTTTTGAATACAGCTACACAAAGGCGATACTGCATATAATCCATAAACGTCCCTAAATTTGAACTGACAGACTGGAGGCACCACTCATCGCCAACTCTTCAGTTACTTTTGTTTGACCAAAAATGATAACCGGACATGATAATCACGGGGTTATATGGCTTGTTTAAATATACAACAAAAGCAAAATAAAAACAAATGTCTATATACGTTGTTCATCTTTAGAATGACACTTTTTCTCTATTTATTTATTTGTTATTATTTTCTCACAGCTTTATACAGCAAGTGACTAAACATCAGTTGTTAGGTTTAGGCTTTTTAATATCGCTAATTTTTCAAGACAGATTTCCACGAAGATAGCAAAGAAATACAGGTATTCTTCGGTTAATATCCATATTACCGTGTGTTAAGTGAACCGTGCATAAACAGTGAAAGAAAGATATTAACCTGATTTTCTCATTAATTCTAAATTATAATGTAAGAGTAGAATGTTTATGAGTGTTCTGGACCATTTAACGAGTGTTGTAACTCACCTGGTGGAAGTAAATGAAACTGAAAGAAAAGTTAATTTAGTTAGAGAACACACACTTTGAAATATTATTCTACTTGTATATTGATTCAAAAATGCTGGCCCTCGAGTATTGCAAACTATTGCATTTCATGTTTTATTAGACTGTGTTGAGTAGAACTGAAATACTTTGCAATATGCTATTACATTTAAGGTTTAGACACGTGTTGGAGTCATACACAAATTGTAATAAATCACCGCATTTCTTGTTTTATTTGATCGTGTATGAGTGATATATTTAATAATCACACTGAATGCTATGATATGGAATATGTATCAGACCATCCGTGAAGTTAGACCCGGCATAGCCAGGTGGTTAAGGCACTCGACTCGTAATCCGAAGGTCACGGGTTCGAATCCTAGCCGCATCAAACATGTTCGACCTTTCAGCTGTGGGGGCGTTAAATGTCATGATCAATCCCACTATTCGTAAGTAAAAGAGTAGCCCAAGAGTTAGCAGTGGGTGGTGATGACTACCTGCCTTCCATCTCCTCTTACACTGCTAAATTAGGGACAGTTAGCGCAGATAGCCCTCGTGTAGCTTTGTGCGAAATTCAAACCAAATCTGTAAAGCTAATTCTATTTCATTTAGCGTTGCTAAAGTTCCGTTTCATTCATTACAAGTTGACGAAAAAAAACGTTTGAATGCTTCTTATGGGAAGTTCGAAAATAATTCCCTAATTCGTTTGTTTGCTTGTCCTCAAAACACGAACTGTATGTAAGGGTTCGCAGATAATTGTGTCAAGAAACTGCACGAGCCGGAAGATGATGCAGTTTAGGCCTATAAAGTTAGGTTTCGTTGACTAGCGAGAACAACAGTTGTTCTTGCCAAACCGATTTGTCGTATCAGCAGGTTATCAGAAGATAAAAATATCTCGTTCTTGCAGTCAGCCATGACACTTGGCCGTTAGCCTACGTAGACTTTACCTTCCTCAAACAAAAACTCTTTGTTACCTGCCATTTTAACTCGCAGCACTAAAACCCGTCATCCTCTGTTTTCAATGATCCTCGGTGATCATAACTTTAGTGCTTGGGTGACGTAGATGAGAGAGATAACCAGCCGGATACATACAAAGACCTATAATGCAGTGCTAGCTAAATTTTGATGAGTGAGGGAAGTGGAAAAAATTAACAAGAGAAAGAAAATGAAGTATCAGTCTTCTATACTACTTTCTGATGCTATTTTTACTTGTTAAACGTGATAAATATGTAGATATTTTCCCTTTTTTTGTAATAAAAATCTTGATTCAGCACTGTGGCTTAAGACAGAAACAAGTAACAAAAAGCACGTTTCTGTGAGCTCAGGATGGTGAATGTGGGGCAGCGGAAAGTTTATGGACTTCCAACGCTAAAATCCGGAGTTCGATTCCCCGCTGTAGACTCAGAAGATAGTACAGCATGGCTTATAAAAAACTATAAGCTTTTAATTATTCTGTTTTGATAACGAAGGGAGCTCGGTATGGTCAGGTGAGTTAAGGCGTTCGACTCGTAATCTGACGGTCGTGGATTCGAATTCCCGTCGCACCAAACATGCTCGCCCTTTTATCCGTAAGGGCGTTATAATGTGACGGTCAATCCCATTATTTGTTGGTAAACGAGTAGCTCAATATTTGGCGGTGGGTGGTAATGACTACTAGCTCTCTTTCCTCTAGTCTTTACAGCTAAATTAGGGAGGGATAGCGCAGATAGCCCTCGTGTAGTTTTTCGCGAAATTAAAAAAAAACAAAAACAAACACGACGAAGGCACAAAAAGAGGATGAGATTCACTATATTACACCTAATCTATTTCAAAGATAAATTAGAATAACATACAGGCTTTTATAGGTTCGTTGATAAAATTATATAATTTTTCTATAAGTTTTTTTTCCTAATTTCTTTAGGAAATAACAACTTTTTACAAACTGTATTATTACTTGGGCCAGAAGAGGTTTCTTATGTTTTTGTTTTCAAATAACACTTTCCGATTTGTCAGTATTACAGATTTTAATTGTAATTAAACTGAATAACCTTACCCTATTTTTTCAAAATCCTGCTTTTAAAGTTATCTTTACAAAAACAACTAAAATAAAAATATACGCGTGTAGTCCTGATTAGTTGAAAAGATGAAGGTTTTATACGTCACTTTACAAAACAAAACGGAAAAAAAACGTACCACTTTCACAACACAAACTTTTTAAAGGATTTTACATAGGTTCACTAGAAGGCCTGACTATAGTCACCACCTTGATCTCACCGAAACAAGTATTTGGGTTTGTTGTTATTTTTTTCATGCGTGTAGGGTCAAGAGAGAAGAAATAAAAGGTTAGTACTTGAAATAGGCAATTTTCATGTTGTGGAACACTAAAAACAACTTTTACATCAGTTTACATGATTATTAATCATCTTTCGATACGACATAAACTGAACTGTTTCATGCAGACTCTATTAGCGAAGGTATAAGTTTCGTAAATAGTTAAGTGCCCGTGGTGTTAGAAATTTTCTTTGATATGAGGAGGTATATGGTCGTGTTATACAATTGAAAGCCTGTCATTTAATTCGGGTTTCTCCATGTCCACAAAGGGTAAATTAGAGCAAAGTCTGAAAGGAAGCTAATGTTAGTAATTTTGTTTCTTATGACACTAAATCTGAGACAAAAATGCATATTCTTATAACAAGGACACTTTCGAAAGGTGAGGCCTGGCATGGCCAATTGGTTAAGGCACTTGACTCGTAATCCAAGGTTCTACTCCCAGTCACACTAAACATGCTCGTCCTTTCAGCCGTGGGGACGTTATAATCTAACGGTCACTCCCACTATTCGTTGGTAAAAGAGTAGCCCAAGACTTGGCAGCGGGTGGTGATGACTAGCTGGCTTCTCTCTTGTCTCGTCCCTCGATAGTACAGCGGTATGTCTACGAATTTATAACGCTAAAATCAGGGGTTCGATTCCCCTCGGTGGGTTCAGCAGATAGCCTATGTGGCTTTGCTATAAGAAAAATACAAAAACAGACTCTCTTGTCTTACACTGCTAAATTAGGGACAGCTAGCACAGATAGCCCTCGTGTAGCTTTGCGCGAAATTCAAAAACAAACAGTTGAAAGGTGAGCCTTTTTTATCATCACAAACAAACTATTTGGCTCTGACAAAAACATCTTTCGAAAGCGATCGCGTTACAGATATTTTTGTCTTAAATTGACTACACTTAAAATGTCGAGTTCATCAAGAACCTAATTAATTTTCACACGAAAATTAAAATCGATTACAGGGCGAGTAATTTTGTTGTCAACAACAACAACTACAAAATACACACGAAATTCTAGTGACATTGATTATTAACTCAGCAGCCTCATTTATTAGATTAAGGCTCCAGTACGTTATTGCTATAGCTATCAAACTGTTGTATAAAGCATTCTATGGCTCAAAAGGCCAAAGTGAACGCTTTAAGACTTTGCGTGTGATTGTTAATTGACAAATACGGGTATAGTGACCGAGATTGAAATATTAGCTGTGGACGATGGAGCTCACGTGTGTTTCTTTGGAACATAAGACGTGGGTCATTGACTTGGTCGAATTCTAATATACGTTGCTTAGGAGAGTAAGACATACGTCATCAACATTATGGAGTTCCTTTGGTACTTGAAGGTCAGAGGCTTCCATAAACTAATTTTATTTAAATACGGGTGGAACATTCTGAGTCATGTATAGAGTGTCCAAAACTATACTAACAAACTTACAAACTGAACGAAGCACGTAAACAGCTTTGTTAACGTGATTCCAGACACCAGCTGAGAAAGGAAAAATCAAATTAGTATATTTCAGAAATACGAAGATGGAAAATTTCTGGCGTGTTTAATAGTCGTGTTCTACTCATGGCTGTTCATCGTAAATTAACGTAAAAAACAGATAAAAAATATCTTATTAAGTGCAGGAAACATAGACTAATTACTATATCAATATAAGTGTGTGTGTGTCATGTACATGCACGCGCCCACGTGTAGTCTTGTATTACCTGTACCTCATGTTTTGTCTGTATTATGAAAAGCGTTTTGAGAAACATGGGAAGGATACGTGATACACTCCCCCATGTCATAAAATCTGAGTTCGTGGAAAACCGCTTTGCAAGTAGAAATCTCATATTATATTCTATCAAAGCTTCAACGTTGTAACGCTAGTTAACAGCCCTTCAAACATTAAGAAAGAGGGTCACTTTCCTTGTCTCCTTGAAAATAAAACGCCTGTTTCTCGCCAGCGCAATATCACAGGAAGATGTTTTATTATTGGTATAAAATAGTGGTATAAATACTGAAGATATATAGTGATTTTAATGGCGTTAAGATATATGGGGCATCTTACAAATCTTTTCAGCTACGTATAAAACCTTTTTCTATAAACAAGTTTAATCGTATTGAGAGACACCAATACACACGCGAGCCAGTAAGTTGTTTTATGAAAAAAATATGGCTTCCTAAAAAAAAAAAAGCAGTGTTAGGCTTAGAATACATGACACTTCTACAGTCGTTTGGGAACGGGAACGATTAGCGCACATCAGGTCCAGGAATACCTAAAATATATTAAAATTTATAATAATAAAAATACAGATAAATGATTATAGCAATAATAAACAAAATAAAGGCGTTATTTTTCCTGTTCTGTTAGAATATTATTACAGCTACTGAAAGCTTCGTTTCTCTGTGAAATGTACACACCAGGTGCCACCTACGGTCCTGAGAATGATAAATGTTTAACATAGTATTTTTTCGTTTTTTTTACTGTTGCAGACTGAATAATGGATTATCTACACCCTGTTCGCAGTAGAGAATTGAACCCTGAACTTTAGCTTGTAAGTCTCTATCCTTACCATTGACTCATCGTGAACTTGTGAACATCAAAGTAATCGTTAAAATAGTCCATCGTTTGAGTTAGCAATAATTTTACTCGTTAGGTGACCAGAGGTCCTATAGTCATCTATAGTAGTTGTTATTACTCAAATACTTAACATAAGTATAACTAAATTGACTGTTATAATATATTTTTCTATCGTTGTTTCGTCAATGATAAATTACCGCTTTTGTTTCCCAGTCTTATGACCCGTAAGTAGATATAAATGTCACTGTAAAACGAATGTGTTGTGAGTGTAACTAGAGAGACTATTCGAGTTTCTTCATTTTTTTTTCACTGTGGTTCACAGTACTTCGGATTAAAAACGTTCTGTCTGAAATAGCCTAATAATTTACCTGTCGAGTTGTAGATCGCAAGGCCTAAGGTTCGAGCCATAATATGCTGCCGATGTCACTTTGTACTACCGGCATTGGAAATTGAGAAGTAATAACGTCTTTATTGCCGGAAGTACGAAGCAGTAACGCCAGTTGTTGTTTTTTTAGCCTACCTAAATGTAGGTAAATAACAATCTTTGTTAGTATGCTTGTTTTTCCTGAATTTCGTTCTCCGGTGGTACAGCGGTAAATCTACGGATTTACAACGTTAAAATCAGGGGTTCGATTCCTCTCGGTGGACTCAGCAGATAGCCCGATATGGCTTTGCTATAAGAAAACACACTTGTCTGAATTTCGTGCAAATCCGTCCTATAACTATCTGGACTAGCCTTCCCTAAGTGTGAAGACATCAAGTCAACACAACCAATCTCCAACTCTTGGGCTGTTTAATAAAATAATTGAATTTGACCGTCTCACTTATAACGCACTCACAACCCCAGAATGCGGAGTGCGATTCTGGAGGGGGGTAACGGAACATGAACCATGGAACCTCAGGCTCGTAGTAGGGTAGCTATTCCATAGGCCGTGTTCGTCTCCTGCCACTACTCAGAGTGATCCACAATTGCTCCCCGCCTAATTTTTTTTCTGTTCGTATGATGTTTCATTTCCAGTTACCCAACTTTTGGGCCACTATCGATGCAAAATTCATGTAGTTTTCACACATGCTCGTGCATCAGTCAACAGAAGATAAAGGTATAAAATCATTAGAAAGCTGTCATGGAGGAACTGACCTTGTGGAAAACAGCCCCAGATACTCCCATTTTGTTTTTTGCTTTTTGGATTTAATTACGTCGAGTTCGTGACCTAAACATAGGAGTAAACTTAATAACACAGAATAACTGATCCTGGAGATAAAGGAAACTAATATTTTTGTGTTTTTTAATTTCGCGCAAAGCTACTCAAGGGCTATCTGCGCTAGCCATCCCTTATTTAGCAGTGTAAGACTAGAGAGAAGGAAGCTAGTCATCACCACTCAACGCCAACTCTTGGGATACTCTTTTACCAATGAATAGTGGGATTGACCGTCACGTTATAACGCCCCCACGGCTGAAAGGGAAGGACGTTTGGTGCGACGGGGATTTAAACCTGAGACCCTCAGATTATGAGTCAAGTGCCTTGACCACTTGACCATGCCAAGGCCAGAAAAATAATAAATCACTCAATAAACTGACGTGGAAAGCTGGAAAGTAAAAGTAATTCCCTCAATAAACTGATATGGAATACAAAAATATGTGAAACACAACTAATATAGATTCAGGTAAGAGGATGTGTCTCTCAAAATAGTAATAGAAATATGAAAATGGGTGTAGCTCAGTCGACGAATATAGGAGACTAAAGAAGCTCATACGAAAAATAATATTATACAAGAAAGGGAAATAGGAAAAATTCACTCAGCGCTTATTGGAGACAAACATTGAGGCCTAAAATCATTTCACATGTTTATATCGAAGACAATAACAAATAAAAAATAACAAGCAGGGTTAACTCACTCAATAGGTATGAGAGACTAGAAAAGGGCTTAACTCACTCAATAGGTATGAGAGACTAGAAAAGGGCTTAACTCACTCAAATGATATGGTGGGACTCGGAAAAGGGCTTATCTCACTCAAGGGATATAGGGGTCTCGGGAAATGGCTAATTCACTCAACAGACACGAGGGATTAGGAAAAGGGCTTAACTTACTCAACGGTTATGTGGGACTTAGGAAATGGCTTAACTCACTCAAAGGATATGGGAAACTCGGAAAATGAAAAAGCTTAAGTCATTCAACAAACATACGACTTGTGACGATTATAAAAATCCTTAATTTTTGCCTTCCATAAATAGAAACAATACTTGTTTATCTAAGTGTATTCAGGTTTTTCTCCCTTCTTCTAAACCAACCTGAAAGAATTCCGTTTGCAGCTGTTGAAAATCAAATCTCAATGTTCTCGTGATAAACAAACGCAAAGTCAAAGAAACTCTACTTATACAACAACTGAAACCAAAATTAAACGATTATAAAGGAGCATCTTTATAGCTATACTAATCAATAACCTAACATCCACCTTCAACAACCCCTACAATCCCGTACCTGTTTATACTCTCGTCCCTAAGACATATACCTTAATTACAAACGGTTATGTTTGTTAACCTGAATATGACCTAGGAAGGTCGAAACGTTGTTCTCTCTCTTTCAATAAAAGTGTTAAACCTATACCAGCCGTTCTGAGATACAAGACTGTCCGTTCAATCCCAACACCGGGCCACAGTTTTAGTGTATTATCACGTTCGGGATTGAACACCATCTGGTGAGTGCTTTACTAATTAATCTCGAGGTTGATTCCCACATTCGTATTTGCTGCTAAGAAACAATTTTTGTTTTTCAACCAAGCAGAACGTGAACGAACTATAGTGTACTGAGGACAACAATTAAAAAAAAAACGACTGGAAAACTAGTGTTCAAATTTTGCACGTGAGATCAATGAGAAATGTCACACGTACAAAAAAGAAAAACGCACATCGGTACTCAACTCTGTATTAAAGAAATATAATAAGAACGACCTGCGATAAGACGTACTAACTAATGTTACGACTGGCGAATTTCCTGATATGGGTATATATTAAGCGTACGTACGATAGAACAGAAAACCTTATTGATTGTTCGTAAACTCTCTAATGGTGGAGTCAGTCGCCAATATTTCCTCATTACCTTGTCATGACGTACTCTCCTTTTGATTGTCCATTGACTGTATTTGCAGCACACATACCAAGATCTGACGTTCACTCGCTAATTAAGCCAGTCTCATTTAAAACCAGGACACACCGTTAAACTTACCAATCTCATCTTTTGTTATTATATGATGGAGCGTTTGGTCACTGTTTTATCAATGCTAGTTTACTGAGAAGGGCTGGGATTTTCCGCCTGATTTGGTAGTGTATGTGTGTGTTTAATTTAAGAAAATATAGAATCCTGGATTTTATTTCTTCTTGCTCACAATACAGGATTTGTGAGATAAGTAGAAAAGTGAGAGATGATTTATAAAAAAAAATAACTAGATCAAATACGAAGGAAAGAAATTTATTTCACTCATTAAAATAAAAGAAACGACGCAACTGTGAACGTTTCTACTACATCTGTTATGTTTTACCATAATTTTAGTGGACATTGCAGTCCAAATTAATACAAAATTGTATTTGTTCAATATGACAATAGCTTTTATTGTATGTCTTGTTGCGTAACACCTTTCATTTATAAATGTTTTATTCAGTTATGGTGTTTATTCTTGGGAAGAGCACGTGGTAAAGCTTCTGTAGCTAATTGTATAGCAAACTTTGTGGTTGTTTGTATGGCAAAGCTTCCGTTGTTGAACGCATGGCAAAACTTCTCTAGGTGATACTTTATGGCAAGGCATTTTTAGTTTATTGAATGAAGATGCTTCTCTATTTGATATTGTTTGGCACGTTTTTTGAAGTTTATTGTATGACAAAGCTTCTTCGCGAAACATTCTCTGATTGGGTACCCGATCAAGATTTCTGGTTACTTTTCTGGGAAACTTCTCTAATTCATTATCTAACCAAGATTTCTGGTTACTTTTCTGGGAAACTTCTCTAATTCATTGTCTAACCAAGATATCTGGCTACTTTTTTGGGGACCTTTTCTAATTTGTTACCTTCCCAAGATATCTGGTTACTTTTCCGGGGACCTTCTCTAATTTGTTAGCTGATCAAGATATTTAGTTACTTTTTTGGGAAACTTCTCTAATTTGTTACCTAACCAAGATATCTGGTTACTTTTCTGGGGAACTTCTGTAATTTGTTACCTTCCCAAGATATCTGGTTACTTTTCTGGGGAGCTTCTGTAATTTGTTACCTGACTAAGATATCTGGTTACTTTTCTGGGGAACTTCTGTAATTTGTTACCTGACTAAGATATCTGGTTACTTTTCTGGGGAGCTTCTGTAATTTGTTACCTGACTAAGATATCTGGTTACTTTTCTGGGGAACTTCTGTAATTTGTTACCTGACTAAGATATCTGGTTAATTTTCTGGTGAACTTCTGTAATTTATTACCTGACTAAGATATCTAGTTACTTTTCTGGGGAACTTTTCTAATTTGTTACCTGATCAAGATATCTGGTTACTTTTCGAGACGACTTTCTCTAATTTGTTATCTGACCAGAATATTTAAAAAAAACAAAACTACCAAGTTTGATTATACGGCTCAAACTTATTGAAATAGCACTCATTTTGTTTTTTATCATTCTGCTATAATATGTTTTTTTTCATTTAGTCTGAGAAAATTTTTGAGGTTCTTGTTATTTATGCGAGATTAATTTTAAGGTAATCTGTTCGCATTTAGTGGGATCGTTATTTAATCTTTTCATTGGTTGTCGTTGTTCAAGAGGGCAGAACTATAATGTGACATCCGCACAGTAATGATAGATTGAATTATTTTATGGTAAGAAGTGATAGTTAACTGTACATACAGAGCGATTTTGTCCATGTTGTCCCACTATCGTATTAGTATAATAATCATTACTCTGTATGATCTAACCACAGGTTCGTATTTCCATTTATTGTGATTACTAATAGGATACAATAATCTAGAAAGGTTGTTCTCAATCACATTTGACACTTTTTTTAAGTAATTGCTTTTTCACTTCGACTTAATCTTGTTTTCCGTTTGCCATTCACTGAAAATTAACAGCCTGCATCGAACCAAAACAATAACAAAAGCATTGCAAGCTAGTGTATTCACTCTGTTTGTTGTCTGCCGTTGGTTTTATTAATGATTAACAATTAATCGTTCGTAAGTGATATGAGCTGTGTTTATCTTTGAATACAGTCACCAAAACACCGTCGTATAGTAATGGCTGCCCGTACACTTGGTAAGATCTATTACATTTACTTATCAGCTACAGAAGCGCTGCTTTTAATAGACTGATTAGGCTCAGGCGTAGAGAAATAAAGAAAAAAAATCGAATGAAACAGAACGACGTCGACTATGAAGCAGTGCTGCCCTGGGTGTCGGGCCGAGAGTGTGTATCGTTCATTGATTTTTGTGAGTGTTTTCAGCAATATTCAAACTTATAACAGCTGTATGCCTGTTCTGTTGTAGAAACTGACGTTACGATTGGCATAAATGAGAGTGTGCCAGACGTATCACTTCTTTTACAGCACATGAAAACATCTCGAACGGACGATAGCATATATTTTGTTGTTGTTTTTCAAATTTGGGGCGAAGCTACACGAAAACTATCTGCGCTAGCCTACCTTAATTTAGCAGTGTAAGACTAGAGGAAAGGCAGCTAATCATCACCACCCACCGCCAACTCTTGGAATATTCTTTTACCATCGAATAATGGGATTGATCGCCATTGCAACGATCCCACTGCTGAAAGGACGACCATGTTTGATTGAACGAGGATTCGAACCCGCGACCCTCGAATTACGAGTCAAGCGCCCTAACCACCTGGCCATTCTGGGCTCAGCAAAAATTCTTGCAGCCTTCCAGTTGTTCTGTGGTGAACTACAGGGCTTATAACACTAAAACCTAGGTTTCGATCCTTGCGAGGCACAGAGCACAGAGCAAATCGCTTGGTTTTGTATTAAAACAAACCAACATATATTTAAACATTCGGTATTTCCCTACACACTTTGTATTTGCACTAATTAATTTCTACCGGATCGCACACCTTGTTGTTTGTTTTTAAACCTAAAGACATAATTTTACATTTTCTCTAGTTGCATTACAAGTTAGTATTTAGTTGGCTGGTAAATATTCAACTCGCCCCCCGCTAGTACAGCGGTGTGTCTCCGGATTTACAACGCTAAAATCAGGGACTCGATTCCCCTCGGTGGGCTCGGCAGATAGCCCGATGCGTTTTTTTAAAAGAAAATCCACAAATACGCAAATATAAATATTCAACTGCATTAATTCCCCCTCTAGTCCCATCGCAAATAATAGCTTCTACAACATTTTAAAACTTTGTTTACCAAAATTCAAAATTCCTCCTTCCCTGTGGGGTCAGTTTCCCCTTTTCTGTATAGATTAAGTACCATTTATGAATAGCATCGTCATTGTTTGAATTATCTTCCATAAACGTTGGAAACTTTCATCTTAATTATCAAAGACAATAAATGCGCATGCGCAAATCTTAATACTCATTTACACATTTTTTGTATTTGCGTCTGTGTGTGCGCTTGTGAACACAGATCTCTTAAAAACATTACAAAATATATATCAAAGTGTATAGCAATGTGGGGAGTCAGTCAGTTTAATGTTACTCTCCTTCAATATACGCCGAAATTTAGTAGGGAAAACACTGACTGACCAGTTTTCGATGTAATCCAAGAGAAAGTTCATTGACCAACTGGTTGCATTTTACAAGTTGAAGAAAGAATATTTCATTAACTGACTGGTTTCGTCTTACAAGTTGAAAGCAACAATAATAACTCGTTCACAGACTGGTTTCGACTTACAAGTTGAAATCTATAAGAATATTTAATTGACTGACTGCTTTCACCAGTCTAAAAAGTTGAAATCCATAAGAATATCTCATTTACTGACTGGTTTCGTCTTAGGAAGTGAAAGTCAAATGAGAATTTCACTGACTGACCGGTTTCATCTTACAAGCTAAAACTAAAAAGAATAATTTCTTGACATATTTTGATCTTACTTATTAGAAACGAAGAGAAAATTTACTGAGTGACTGGTTTCGTCTTACAGTCACGTTTGTTTTTAAGAATAATGATTAAACCTCTATAATTGCAAAGAGATGACTCAGTTCGTCAATAGTGTATATGACGTTAGAAATATTATAAAATTACTTTCATTATTGTTTTTATTGACCCTTGCGTCGTTTCTTGAAACATTAACGTGTGATGAAAGCTTGAAAACCAATCACTTATTGTTCTTTTTAAAAATGTACCTGACGGAACCATATAATATACACACGTCACAATTTCTTTCCTCTGCACAAGCATACTGCGAGCTTCCAACTACTCATGCGCAAAACGTGAACACTGCTGGACTTGACTGCTCCAGTGTCGATTGGTAGAAGTTCGCGCCTTTTCTCTCTTTTTTTTTTAATTACACGAGGGCACTGAGAGGCTGGTCACGCCTGATCCTGGAGGCTGTGGGTTCGGACCCCTTCCTGTTGGGGCAGCGGTTCTTTTGAAGAGTCGTTTATGAAGAGTCAGGTATCATTAGGGTGCGTTAATTTGGCCTCTGGGCCATCAATACATCGCTGTAATAAGTATCAGTCCCTTTGTGCCAAGGCACGTGGTATGTCTCACCGCTGCTAGCAATTATTGTCACTTAGGAAACTTATTGTTGTACACCAACTTTCGGTGTGTTGTGTTTTCATTGTTACATTAAATGAAGCATGGGTAGAATTACAAAAAAATGTTAGGTGCTCAAAAAAAAAAATCCAACCGTCATCATTTCATTGGTCGATATAAGGAATGTATCTTTCGAAGAAAGATGCGATTTTTAATTACACCATTCATAAATGTCCTCATATAATTTTCTAAATATACTCTCATCTGTCTCAGTTGTTGTACTTATGCACAAAGCTACACTAAAGTCTATCTGTGCTCTGCCCACCACGGGTCCCGAAACTCTGTTTCTAACGTCGTAAGTCCGCAGACATAACACCATGCCACTAAGGGGTGTCTATCTCATCTATTAAATCGAACTCAAAACAAGAATAAGTCCTCAATAACCGCGACACTTAAAATTATTTGAAGCTGGATTAATCTGCGAGACCTTGGGCGTGATCAAATACATCACCTGAAAGGGTTTACTCTCCCGAGTATAAAACTGTGATCAGATTTCTAATCGGTCTAGAGATGACGGTTTAGTTTATTTTGAATTTCACGCAAAGGTACACGAGGGCTATCTGCGCTAGCCGTCCCTAATTTAGCAGTGTAAGACCAGAGAGAAGACACCACACAGCGCCAACTCTTGGGCTACTCTTTTACCAACGAATAGTGGGATTGACCGCCACATTATAACGTCCCCACAGCTGAAATGACGAGCATGTTTAATGTGACGGGAATTCGAACTCGCGACCCTCGGATTACGAGTACAGTGCCATAACCACCTGGCTATGCCGGGCCATTAAATGGTAATCGGACCCGACGAATTCCATAAAACATGTATAACCCCTCCATGGTAAAGAAAGTTTTGATTACTCAGATATATAGTAGATATCTAGATTAAACCCAGACTGTGAACCTGAGAGATCCTAGATATATGGGTTAGGCCCAGAGTGTGAATCTGAGAGATCTTAGATATATGTGTTAGGCCCAGAGTGTGAATCTGAGAGTTCCTAGATATTTAGGTTGGGCCCAGACTGTGAATCTGAGAGTTTCTAGATATCTAGGTTAGGCCCAGACTGTGAATCTGAGAGATCCTAGATATCTAGGTTAGGCTCAGACTATAAATCGGAGATCCTAGATACCTAGGTTAGGCTCAAGCTGTAAATCTGAGAGATTCTAGATACCGAGGTTAGGCCCAAAGTGTGGATCTGATAGTTCCTAGATATCTATGTTAAGCCCAAACTGTGAATCTGAGGGTTTCTAGATATCTAGATTAAGCCCAGACTGTGAATCTTTACTTATCACGTCCCGTTGCCGTAACAAGCTAGGAAGGTATTTCGGGACGGCGGGTTCAATATAATATTGAGGATAAATCAAACAATAAGGTCAGACCAGAGTTACCCAAGAAGTGGTGATGGGTTCTATTGAGTCGGCTGTTTTCTGTCGGCTCTTCAAAATTAGGGCTGGCGCAGAAAGTCTTTTAATGACTCTTCGAGAAAGTTATAAAAGCAAATAAACGGATAAATTTATTACTCTTTTGCTCTAATACTCTGGGCATATTATATACGTTATATCTTTTTTTCGGAAACCTTATTGATGAAAAAAAACACAAAAAACTCTCACAGTTGTTACATAGGAAGAAAACTGTTCTTGGAAGATATTTCAAATGAGTTTGAGACACACGCCATGTTAGTCATATAATTTAACGTAATTAAACATTTCCGTAACTTAAGACCCAGATATGGACCATTCGAAGCATCAGGCTGTGCTGTATCTGTGTGTGTGTGTGTGAGAGAGAGAGAGATGATTGGAGGAGACAGTTAAATAGCGCGCTCGTGAGGCTTAGTCAGATCACATTAGTAGCGACCTCAGTGCGTGAATTGTGAACAACATCCATTAGAACAAATTCATCCAGTTTTTCATCACCTCGCAGCAAGGAACAGAAGCATCAAACGGTTCTTCGTGCCTTACATACCAAGCTAAATTGACTTCCCATCTTATGATGGCGACCAACGGGTTTTTTCCCCATCAAGTCCAACTTATTACCTCAGCACGCGCATCTTCCGCGTGGTTGGTCACTAATGTCCGGTTATCGGTGAATTCTCGTCATGTCGCGTACAGAATAAATCACACTCCCGGCTTTTCGCACCATGTAGATTTGTTGTCATTTTCGGAAGCGAAAATCGGCGAAGACTGGGATTGCATTCTTTCGTTTTTCGCCAAATTACAAATGAGATCGCCTCATTCCACATTCAAGGCAATTCTGAAGCGTTTTACCAACGTCATTGTCGTACTTTCTGCCCCATCTAGACAATAAACGGCTGTATTCTCTTTCTGCGGTGGTAATTTGTAGCGAGTCGTTCTGCTCGGCTAGGTATGTTAGCAACACGTGGCTGAGCAGTTCTCTTACTGCCCCTGAGATTGATTACATAAGCACAACGTGACGTCCGCATGGTCTTCAATTAGCGTCAACGTCCAAGTTTGGAATATCTGGCCCATTGAGCAACACACTGCAGCATCACATTTACCTAATTCCATTCAACCAGACAGCTGCTTGCGTCTGAAATAGAGCACAAGGGGGGAGGGGGTTTCACTGTAGCTTGTATCACTCTTTAAGTGACTCGTGTAATTGAGTTTAGGTTGGTGAAAAACAAGCTCGTGAATGTACTAATAAAACACGTTTGTTGCTCAGGTGAGAAGTGATAGCCATGTTTAACACACGTGCTACAATTACTGCTGTATTCAGAGTGAATATATTCAATATATGTACTTCGCATTACTAGTTACCGATTTTCTTTACTAACTTCTAGAACCAGAAGACATATTAAAACTGTGCAATAACAATTACGGTTATCAATAAATAATATATATTACGAGAGACAGAAAAACTCCAAAAATTTTCTATGACCATTCTGTTGGGTATCCTCACTGCGAGCGACGTTTTCGGACTTCAACCCAAGAACACCTAACGAGATAACCTGTTTAGCAATATCACCAAGATCCAAAGGAGAACTGTCATCACGCACTTCTTATGATTATTGTTGTTTTCTGTACACGAAGAAACAACAATAATTAACTATTTACTATGATTGTTACTCTTTTTTACTTATTTAGACTCACAATGCTCATCAGTTGTTTGCTGTAACGCAAACTTGTGGTCTGTATTTTCATGTATTACGCATTAAATTTAATGGACCTTGCTTATCACTACTTCGAGCAAACGAAAAATACATTATTATGGAAATAATTACAGATCAAACACTGAATTATTACTACTAAGTGGAACAAATGGAAAATTTGTCTCTGGTACAATATATTCTTACAAAAAAAAACCCAAAAAATACACATACACAAAGTAAAATTGAATAAATGGTTGAACGCCCTCAGCATTTTTGTTTTGTGCGTATTTACCTTAAACGAAGCATGTACGTTTTATTTTCAAGCAAAGGAAACTTATCAACATGTGACTGTGGAACATTGTTTCAAATGTTTTCTATTATATTCCACAAATAGGTAAGGTTGTTTGATTACCGTTTGAATACCATTAAGTCTTGGCTTCATATCGGTACTTCGTGATTGCAATGTTCCATCAGCATTCTTTTCCTTCAGATATTGTTTTATCACATTACCACATTATCTTCGGGCTTTGCTCATCTCGTTGTTTGGCGTCTGTTACCCACTTCAACCTTGAAGTTTGGTTATCTCTTCTAAACAGTGTTTTGAGAGCAACTAAAGGGTATCTTAATATTACGGAGGTAACATTCAGAGCTTCATTTACAGTCAGGTCAGTTCATACATTATTATATATAACTGAAAGTACATAATCTGAATTACTTAACTTCACTTTTTGAAGCGTTTAGACTTTTTTTTACCTCAACCGATTCTGTATTAAGGATGCTAATTTCACGCATCTTCTTTTCAGTTTTCACATGTAGCTCTTATCGAAATATGAAATTTTACCCTTTGTCTCATTCTGCTACATGGAACAGTCATCATCAACAAAAATCACGAGTTGTATACATTTACCAAGAGCCACTCCTCTTTTGTAACCCATAAATGAATTCACCACACTACTAATGGGCATCGAATGACTGCTTGTAATTTTACAGGCATTATTCTGTCTGAATAGTTGAATGATATCCAATCAGAATGTACACTACCTACATGGAACTGGTGGATGTCACCTCATACAACAGAGAGGGAAAGAGGGGAACAGTCACTCAATACTTCTATTTCGTACCAAAATTATTTACCGTTTTCGTAAATGTTTCCAGAATTGTATGTCTAAAAGTTTACTTATAACAACCAAAACAAACTGAATAGTATTTCTGTGGAACGACTATTGAAACAACTACTTTTATAGGAATCTAAATGAATAACAAAAAAATATATAAATAATAAATCATGATGGTTTGTCTTCTTCTACCTTTATTTCCTGACTCTCTTTCACTAGAAGCTGCCTGCTTTACGAATACTTTGCTTTTTTTCACTCTCGCTCACCCGTGCAATGTATTTCACTCTTTACCACATGTTAATTTGTCCCTACTGCTCGCTTCCTGCCAAGGTTTTTGTTATGACGAAACATTGTTTTCGAACAAAAATGGCCCGACATGGCCAGGTGGTTAAGGCACTCGACTTGTAATCTGCTCTTTCTTTCAACAGCGGAGCGTTATAATGCGACAGTCAATCCCACTATTCGTTGTTTACAGGTTTCCTTCCATATAGCCAAACTTTTAGGGCAAATGTTTTCAACCTATATACTAGATATCTTACAATAAATACTACTAGTACAAACTACCGGAGCTAAAAATTTCTGTCATAATTCACAGAAGCCCCACTGTGCCTCCATTACACCCAGTTTTTACTACAGTTATGTGAAAAGGAATTAGAGTCCGAAAACATGTTCCTTTGAGACACCATCACATTGTACTATATAACATGATGGGTCCCGGTAGTTGGTAGGTATGGGTCATGGTTCAAATACCGTGCCTCCGAGATCCAGAGGGGTGCCAGAAACCCAAAGTCGGATACTAGGTTCGGGTTCAGTGACCCTCGGTATAGTTCAGCCTCCCCTTGGTACTTCTCTTTAATATGGAGTTATAACCACACCCACAAAGGGTCCGTTACCAGCAAATATCCATTAAGAAATTCGCCTGACTAGGGATGCAAAATGTGGTTCTCCTTGCATATAAGGATGAAAATGCAGTATCAAAATTAACGAATCAGGGATGCAGAGAGGGTGCTAGAAACAAATATTTTGATGCCATATTTGGGTTTAGTGACCCTGAACATCTAGTTCTAGAATCCAACACAAACAGATAACCTTTCGAATCCCGAGCAGGTTTTAACATCTCCTTGGTAAGAGGGATACACGATGTAAATAAGGACATCTCTTGTAGCTATCCTGTTATCCTGCTAAATTTTGTCCTGTTAGTTCCCAAATTGTGGGAGAAGTTAATGTTCAAACATTCTCGATTATTTTTACTTTGCCGAAAACAACTTAATTATAATGACTATAATCTTAAGAGCCGATAGAGGGCTGCTGGAATATTGGTGACAATAGCGAATATTTTTATTTGAATAACAAATAACAGTTACTTCAGAGAAGAAATTCAATTTTACCAGTCGCAAGTTTAACCATCGTAAACAACTTAAAAGTTGCGGAAGGTGAAATAAGACGCCCCCTCTCTGTAAGAATTATTATTATTTCGGTAATTTAACCTTTTTTTTAAACAACTTTAGTAAAGGCATTTTGATGATCAGAAATTAAAAGTTCGGGGCAGATCACATTATAACGCCCCTACAGTTAATAGGGCGCGATCCTCGTATTAGTTGAGCGCCTTAACCACCTGATTGACATATATATATAAATACACACATATATCTACAAGTAAACTTCGAGTTTGTGAGTAGATGTTATTTATTAGGGCTATGTACAACGGTAAGCGATATTCACGTCTGGTTCGTTCCCTTAGTAATTTATAGCTGTTTTTTTTTTCTTTTTCGTTGTCACATTTCACACACAAAAAAACCGATATCCATGGAAGTCAGGCCCGTGACGTCTGTTGCACTGTAGAAACATTCACGCTAATTGTCGTATCTGTAACAGTGACGCCTTTACTGAGAAATTAGATCCACTATCGGTAATGCACGAGGTTGACGGCGGATCGCAAAAGTATGTGTTTAGTTAAAGAGACTTGAAGTAAAATCAATTCAATGGATAAGGTTTCTGTTAGAAACTAGGTAATGAGGCCTCGATAGCCAGCCATGTTAAGTCTTTTAGCCGTCAGTTGTCGTGGGCACGTACTCTCCAACTAAAACTTCCTTGAAAAATTGATAGTAAGATTATGAGTCCTAAATAATCAATTTTTTTGTTTGCTGTTATAACGATTTAATACCTAGCAGTTACAAAAGAATGTTCAAAAGTCTCATCTGTTAGGTTTAAGGGTTAATTGAAAATCTTTACACGTATACATACATCTATATATATACACACACACATAAACGACAGTAACTCCTTCAAATACGTAATAAATTCTGTGCTGCACAGCGGTAAGTCTAGAGGTTTAACATGCTAGAAACCAGGTTTCGGATATTAGAGATGAACAAAGAATACAGATCTGGTGTATGTGATTGGACTTGATAATAAAAGCGTTTGCTCCTAGTAAATTATTTCTACATCAGTATTCTTATCAATTGATATTTACGCTTTAACTTTGTGTTAAGTAGATATTATTATTACAGCAGTGTATATTGTGTGTTTATCTGTTATATTGTTAGACTTAAATACTTTGCTGTATATATATATATATATTTTTTTTTTACGGTAGAAGACAGACTCGCGTTTTATCGAAACATATAGTACATTCTCCATATAAACCACTTCGTTATGCTTAGGTCCAGCCTGCCCAGTTGGTTAAGACACTCGACTCGTAATCTTAGGGTCGCGGATTCGAATCCCTGTCACACCAAACATGCTCATCCCTTCAGCTGTGGTGGCGTTATAATGTTACGGTAAATCCCACTATTCGCTGGTGAAAGAGAAGCCCAAGAGATGACTAGCTGCCTTCCTCCTCACTTCACACTGCTAAATTAGGGACGACTAGCGCAGACAGCCCTTCTGTAGCCTTGAGCGAAATTCAAAACAAACCAAAATATTATACTTATAAACCGTTCCTTGATAATTTAGTGTCGTTCTTGAACTACAGTTGTTTTAACAACAGTCAGTACTGTATCATAATTACAAAACTATAACCATTTTACCGCGGTTAAAAGAGAACTATTCCAAACATTAGTTTAAAAAAAAAACTTTTTCGGGTCTTTTGTAAAAAATACAAGAAATTCAAGTTTTCGTTAACTCGTTTGTTCAAATATTAGATTTACTATTGATTTTATATCTGATAATGATACACATGTGACTGAGCATGGATCTTGTGCTACTCAAGTCAAGAGAATTGTTCAAAATGTTCTGACAATACTCATAGAAAACTGTTCTCGCACTGTTCATACAGAACCGTTCTGACAACACTCATAGAAAACTGTTCTCGCACTGTTCATACAGAACCGTTCTGACAACACTCATAGAAAACTGTTCTCGCACTGTTCATACAGAACCGTTCTGACAACACTCATAGAAAACTGTTCTCGCACTGTTCATACAGAACCGTTCTGACAACACTCATAGAAAACTGTTCTCGCACTGTTCATACAGAACCGTTCTGACAATACTCATAGAAAACTGTTCTCGCACTGTTCATACAGAACCGTTCTGACAATGCTCATAGAAAACTGTTCTCGCACTGTTCATACAGAACCGTTCTGACAATACTCATAGAAAACTGTTCTCGCACTGTTCATACAGAACCGTTCTGACAATACTCATAGAAAACTGTTCTCGCACTGTTCATAGAGAACCGTTCTGACAATACTCATAGAAAACTGTTCTCGCACTGTTCATACAGAACCGTTCTGACAATACTCATAGAAAACTGTTCTCACACTGTTCATACAGAACCGTTCTGACAATACTCATAGAAAACTGTTCTCGCACTGTTCATACAGAACCGTTCTGACAATACTCATAGAAAACTGTTCTCACACTGTTCATACAGAACCGTTCTGACAACACTCATAGAAAATTGTTCTCACACTGTTCATACAGAACCGTTCTGACAACACTCATAGAAGACTGTTCTCACACTGTTCATACAGAACCGTTCTGACAATACTCATAGAAAACTGTTCTCGCACTGTTCATACAGAACCGTTCTGACAATACTCATAGAAAACTGTTCTCGCACTGTTCATACAGAACCGTTCTGACAATACTCATAGAAAACTGTTCTCGCACTTTTGACACAGAAATGTTTTGATATTAATGTTAAATGAAAGATAGTTCCAGGTTGTCCACAAAAGTCTTCTCAAATTAAATGGCCCTGCATAGCCGGGTGGTTAGGGTGCTGTAGCCGTAATTTGAGGATTGCGGGTTCGAATCCCCATCACACCAAACATGTTTGCCCTTTCCTCTATTGGGGCGTAGTAATTTCCGGTCAATCCCATTATTCATTGGTAATAGAGTAGCCCAAGATTGGGCGGTGCGTGGTGATGACTAGCTGCCTTCCCTCTAGTCTTACACTGCAGATAGCCCTCGAGTAGCTTTGCGCGAAATTCAAATTAACAAAAAAATAGTAAATAACCTAAAATGGTATTTTACTCACTAGTGTAAAAGGAACAGAAACACTCATAGTACAATCAATTACATATCCTCACTTCGCCTGACAGAAGGCGAACCTTTGACTCGTTCGTCAATTTCCAAGTTGGCCTCTAAGCCTATGTAACATTTTCCTGCTTGTGAATGCATGTCACTCCTATGATAACATAATCAAATCTTGTCTGGGAAATGATAAACAAAACAAATGAACTGTTATTTGTTACGTGCATAGCTTGAATTTGTTAGCTCCTATCATGCGATTGATGAATTACCAGTTTTTCTGGAAAATCGCTGAGTCGAGGTGGAATAAGGTATTCTTTTTCATTTCCGAGTATATTAGTTTGTGCTTAGACAATAGACTCAGGGGGAACAGCTATCACGGTCCAATATAAGACTTATTAGATTACGAAACCTATAATAGAGCAACCATATAATTCTACGAAACCAGAGGTTTATGGTGAAATAAAAAAAACAACAACTAGTGTGTCAACTAGTACATGTTTTTTTTTTTTGTCTGCCTTGTTAGGGCTGTTATTTTCTCACGTACTTCTAAAATACAATATGAGAGATAAGGTTTAAGACGGTAGTGTCTAGTAATAGACGGACCGTGATTGTACAGGCGTGAAGGCCTAGAGCCTCATAACACGTAAACCAAGTGGCGAACACTTAACAGCGTACACGGTATACCTTAACCTAAACGGGTTTTTACAGGCTAGCCTCCGATGGTGCGTCAGTAAACCTTGGAAACTGATTACACAGCGGTCCGAGATACAATTTGTCAGAAAAATATTTCATAATTAAATTATACTGTTGTCTCACTACAGACACGAGAAGACCCGTCATTAGCCCCCTCTTTCAAACACACACACAAGTGAATGTTTAATCTCTTTTCGTACAAATTCAGTTTGGTTTGGATTGTTAAGCCCAAAGCTACACAGTAAGTTACCTGTAATGTACCCACCACACGTATCGAAAGCCAAATTCAGGCACTATAAGTATGCAGACTCGCCGCTGAGCCACATAATAAGTATATAATTCGGTGGTTACTGTTTATATTTTATTTGTTGTTAAGAGCAACGTTTCATGATGGGCTAGCTGTGATATGCCCACCACGAGTAATGAAATCCATATTATAACACTACAAACCTGCAAAATTACCACTGGGCCACTAAGGGACGTATAATTCAATTGTTAATTATTTCGTTTGTTTGTTGTTAACAGCAAAACTACACAAGGGGCTATCTATGATGTGCCCACCATAGGAATTGAAACCCAGTTTATAAATCTTCAAACTTATAGTTGGTAAAATTTCCATTGCCTCAAGCTTTACTTGAAAATACACAGCAGAAATTGATTAACTTCGTGTGTGTACCTTTTTTTTGTTTCCACAGAATATGAAACAGATCTGTTTAAGTATTGCGTCATACGTTTTGTTATTCTAGACAACTCACTAACATCTGATTTCATATCTACTATTTATGTAGCCATCGGTTTATGTACTTTATATTTTTTCCAACCACAATAATATTTTTCTCTTTAAACTACATCACTGAGATTTGTTGGTTTGTGTGGCGCTTAATCTGGCTACCTCACGAGGACTCGTGCTTCGAGAAGATTCATTAAAACTCGTAACTGAGATAAGCGTTTGTTTGGACTATCCAGTGCGTCTACCGTAAGTATCGAAACTCGATTTCTAGCGGTGTAGGTTTGCAGACATACCGCTGTGCCACTTAGAGAGGTTGGAGAGGGGAGCTGAGGGCTGTATCTCAACGGTTAAACCTCAATTTCTAGAGAAAATTTCTGTACAGTTTCTTTACCGAAAAATTCCAGTTCGGGGTAACCTAAATATCGCTAGAACTCTTGGGTTGGCATGCCGTACCAGTGGGGTAACTACAAAAGGCGCTCCCACCCTCAAGTTAAAAGTAATTAGACTATTTAATGAAGTAATACGTGTTAAACACTAAAATCTGGCGAGTGTAAACATGGACGATGCACAATTTTATCATGGCATTTGAACTTTTTTTCAAGGCTCCTTGTATACAGGGTTCACTTAATGCCTTGTTTATTTTAGATTTAAAATAATTGTACGTCTTGGTTGTTTCAACAGCAGATATCAAATACTCAGTGAAGGCTAAGTAAGTGTGTAGTTTCCTAATATAACGTTTTGTGTTTTTCAAACCCTCTGGTGTAGGATTTTCACCGAAACAAAGCGTAGTTTGTTTACGTTGAACCCAAATCTATCGGGTTACCCCCTGGCTTCACAATCTTATTTTTTGTGTGTAGGACAAGCTACACTGTGTAGCAATACGGTTTAACAAGCCGATCAGAGGGAACCGCAAATCCGTGAACCCAGTATCTAGTGACATTTACAATGTTAGAAGATTAAAATTTCCGTCGGATAGTTAATCATTCTTTACACATCGAAGAAAGTAAAGTTAGATTTCTTTTTGTAGCGTTTCTTCTATCTGTACCTCAAATGGTAATAAAATAGACAAGAACACTATCTTGTTTATTGTTTCTTTGTTCGTGAGAGTGATACCTTACAATCACAACATTGAATAAATGACCAGATCAGTGGGCAGCATCCGCACGGGTCAGACGCATACCCGTTTCTAATTATAAACTGCGGAGCAGAATTTATTCCCTCCCACCTGCACGGCGATCTGTCTGCGGACTTACAACCTTACAAACTGGGTTTCGATACTCGTTTTGGGAAGAGCACAGATAGCTCTGTGTAGCTTTGTGCTTAATTGAAAACAAACAAGCCCAACAGCATAAATTGTGGAACAGAACCCCACTCCCAATGGCTCAACACTAAGTCTAACAGCCTTTTATAACGCTAAAACACCGGATTTTCATATCCGCAATGAACATAATTCAGATGGTTCTGTGTAGGTCTGGGCTTAATACTAAACAAACAAATTGAACAGAAAAAAGGCAATCCACGAGCAGCAGCCGGAACTGACTCTAACTTTCATACCGCACCTCCAGCTGAAAGCTCGAGGAGGGTTTAATAAAATCACGTCTCGAACCAAAGACTCTCGGAACCCCAGTCCAATACACTATCCACAAGGTGGCGCTTGTGTCAGTCTTGCTGGTGTTATATTAGTAATCTATATGTTGTAAGATAGGAGGTTCGTTAGTAATTGACTATCCACAAGGTGGCGCTTGTGTCAGTCTTGCTGGTGTTCTATTAGTAATTCATATGTTGTAAGATAGGAGGTTCGTTAGTAATTGCCTGCGTCTTTGACATTTTTTGTTTGTTTGTCGAACCACGGCGGGGTCTTTTGAGGCGTATAAATGTTAACCTTCATACGTCGTAACACTATAAGTTAATATCCACGTATTTCTTTAAAGTAAATAAGCCATAGGACTGTGGGGGAAGCATACGCTAAAATGGTTAAAGCTGTTTAAATAGAACGATGCGTTCTATTTATCTTCATCGTGTTCTACATGTTGCCCCAAAACGTAGATTGTTAGACCCACTCTCTCGTGGTCAGTCACAGATAAGGTCTACTCTCGTAACCAAATATTAGTAGTTAGGTCCCACGCACCAATCCCATCCATCTACCAACATCTAACCCCCCTTCGAATGAAATCCAACGTAACGCAAAACCACTGTGTATTTCGGCTGGTTGTTCTCATCAGCTTTTATGATCTGCGTTTTCGTTTAAAAAAAAGGATTGGCAGGCGTGATTTTAACTCTGTCAAAACAAAAGGGGGACACTCGATATTAGTTATTATACAAATACAACTTGTGTGTTGTTAATCGTCAATATATCCCTAGAGCAGTTATTTATATATATATTTTTAGTTTGCATAATACCAACTGGAGTATATTACAGATAATCACAAACAAAAGGGAATCTTCATTAGCCGCAGCACTAGAAATTTGAAATTGTTTTGGGCAGGATTAAAATAGATTAATCTAAGAAATATGTCCCCTTTTATTAGATTACATTTTATGCACCAGCAATACAAAGTGTAAGGCGTGCGGAAACCTGATTCGATTTTATTACTAATTAGGACTTCTACGAGCCTACCCTCAAACTGAAATGCCTTTAAGGGGAATTATACTAAATTTATCTCTTAGATCTTGAGCGAGATCAAATACATCAAACGAAAGAGTTTGACCTTCTGAGTTCAAAATAGTAATTAGGTCTCAAATCGGTCAAGAGATGACGAAGCTGTGAACTAAAAGCTCAGACTTGAAAAACTCAAAACCATTCAGTGAGCCGCTACGTCGTTGCTGACAAATGTAAAAACTGCGAACTTATGAAAGTCTTATATAAATTTCCGTTTGTGTCTGCATTACTGATTTAGTAGTGTGGGGGATGGGTTGTGTGGAAGGTCCCAGTGTCCTTATTCAGGTCCTCTAGGATTCTTAATCCCTCTTTGCCCTTTATACGTTTGAGGATGACCACTCTGAATTGCATCCTACCAGAAAAACGTCCATTTGGTAGCAACTATAGTGCTAAAAATTGGGTTTTAATACTCGCGCGGAAAGGGCATAGTCCCTCTAGTTAGATTCCATGATGTTTTTTGGTTCTCAATTGTTCCTCTAGTCAGATTTCATGATGTTTTTTGGTTCCCAATCGTCCCTCTAGTCAGATTCCATGATGTTTTTTGGTTCCCAATCGTCCCTCTAGTCAGATTCCATGATGTTTTTTGGTTCTCACAAAATCACCAGAGTGGTAAATTCTTAGTGGAATATAGCTGTACTTCTCACATTGAAGACTGCATACAGTTGTTGTACTACTCTATTTTTGTTTTGTTTTTACTGAAATTTGCCTGCTAGTCGCTAAACGATTTTAATCGCGATTTATTAAGAGGTTTTACTCTCTAATCGACAGATGATGTACATACTCTAAATCCCCTTGATGTCACAGACAAGGAGGAACCATCAATCCTCTGAGATCTTGATGAAGAAGAGATCGATTACTCGACGACTTTACTCTTGAAAAAATTAAAAATAAACATTGGATCATGGTTAACACTAATTCTGTAAAAAACAAAACAAAAGACTATAAATAAGATTTTCGGTCATTACAAGTGTCCCCCAGTGGCACAGCGGTATGAATGCAGACTCACGCTGCTAGAAATCGAGTTTCAATACCCGTGGTGGGCAGAGCACAGATAGCCCATTGCGAAGCATTGTGCTTAATTCCAAACAAGCAAACATTACAACTATAGAGTCCCCGCTGAGTCAGCGGTAAATTTACAGGCTTAATAACACTGAGAGTCCGTGATTCAATTTCTGAGTTCGACAGAACACAAAATGAGTAATTTTGAAAAACCGAGACAGATAAGTTGTTGTTGTTGTTGTTTTAAATTAAGCACAAAGCTACACAATGGACTATCTGTGCTCTGCCCACCACGGGTATAGAAACCCGGATTTTAGCGTGTAAGTCCGAAGACATACCGCTGAGCCACTAGGGGGCCATCCCTAAGTTATATTGAGTGTAGACAAGTAAAACGACCTTCTTTCGTATTATTTTAATAACCTATACACTCAAATGTTTGAGAACCATTACGATGTCACTGTAATTCGTGCAAAGCTATACAAGGACTATCTGCGCTAGCCGTCCTTAATTTACTAGTGAAAGTCGTCATCACCACTCACCGCCAATCTTGGGCTACTCTTTTACCAACAAATAATGAGATTGATCGGGACATTATGACACCCCCACAGATGAAAGGGCATGTTTGGTGGGAAAGGGGTTCAAATTCACGATCCTCACCACCAGACCAAGGCGGGTCCTGTAGTCTGATGGCTTTTCTTTTTGCAACATTAGCGTAGAGCTACTCAAGGGTTATCTTTATATAGCTATTCCTAATTTTCAAGCAAATCTAAAGAAAATTCTGAGAACACGGTGCCGACAAGGCCTTTCGCACAACAAGACTCATCAGGTTGGCTGGGATATCACAGGCATAGCTGTGGTCTAGGCAGCTAGTCAACAGTATCCTCCTCCAATTGTTGAGTTACTTTTTATCTGAACCGTTTGTGTGACAATGTATGCGGACCGTGAATTCACGGAAACGTAATTTGAACATACTAATCACCCGTTTCTCTTTTTTTTTTTATCGTACTTAAAAACTGCGCCCTGTGAGATAAAAAATTCTTATACAAGAAAATTGTCCTGTCGCCGTTTTTTATTTTTTATGCTGAATTAATTTGGGCGAAATGTATTTGTGACATAATCTGTTTGTTACTTGTCATGTATTTTTCGTAAAAGTGGTCCGTTTTCAAGTTTGAGTAATGTTTTAGGGTTTTGTGTTCACTCGTAGTCTAAGCGTTGTTTAGTATTCCGTTTGTTCGGTTTTCATTGAGTTATTAAATATTCATTGACGCCTGTCAAATAATAAATAATGAGTTAAAGTGTAGTCATATTATGTCACCATGGTCCCAGCAGATCCGAAGGCATGTGTGAAATGTTTACTAGCGTAACAATGTTGCACGGTAACGAGTTTGTATCGTGCACTCTAGCGGTGAAGCCATGCACTTCCTCGAGCAACATCGCTTCTCGACTAGAGTCAGAATAGCTTTCTTATTTATTTACGAGTTCGTTTTCGTTAAACTTAAGATAAGCATTTTTAAAATAAATGTTTTATCATTTCAACATATTTTTGTAAATAACAAAGACTCTTGAAACTTTTTAAAAAAAGTGTCTGTATTTCACAAGAATGTTAATGATTGGTAAGAAACTGACGTCTTCGGTTGTTATTTGTAACTGTTATTATTTTCTTTTAAACAACAAACATACTTCAAGTGGAAAAGCTTACTTTAGCAGGTGTTTAAATGAGTGGTATTTGAGTAGGTGAAAGAAAGGCTTCTAGGAGAGAAACTTTCAGCTGCGTCTCCCCTGCGGTTTCAGAGAGGAATGGATACGGTTAATTACCCCCCTAAAGTGGAAGAGAAGGATGACCGGGGCGGAGCGGTTGTACTAGCACCTGTCAACACCGTGGCTGAGTCTGAAGCTGCCCGTACCCTCTCTCCTCTCACTTTCCTTCCCTCATTGACCAGTAGGTCGCGAGTTGCGCGGGTGGTTTGTGGGTGAGCGTTTGTTGGTGGTCTATCCAGATGTACTGCAACACTTGTAACTCACTCAATGAAACGACAAATGTAACGTTACCTCCTGTATAATCGCGTTTTATTATGCCACGTTGATGGAAAGAATTGTTAAGAGGAAGGAATAGGACCCGCGTATTTCCGCTTGTACAACACGAAATAAAACACTGACACGTTCCATTTAAGCCTCGCTAAGTCAACCCGTTCTGAAAAAGTGTTGATGTTACTCTAACACCGAGTGTTTTAAAGTGTTGAGACACTTTGTGTATGCAAAAACAGGAACGGTGTCTTGCTGTTTTCTTGATTTGACTAGAAGATACTACGGAACGAATTGCCTTAAACTTGACGAATTTTTGAAAAGCGAGTTGATGAACTGGTTTACTGTGTGAACCTTTCATAAATTCCGTCGTCTATGGGTTTTCGCTATTACCTGACACACACACACATATAAATATAACAAGTACAATAACACAGACATTGTTAGTATGCACAGAGTGATAAATTTGTGCCAAGTTCCAATACAAGGTGCCGCTGCGTGACTTTTCAATGAAACTTCACTCAAAACATCTTGTTGTCTCGCTTTTCCCTTTGTAAAACACGTGTCATTTACAACAAGAATGTTCAGTTCACAACCGTCACGCGATTTGTACTTTGTACAGCTTGTTCGCCCTGTTTAACTTACCTCGTGGTACTTGCACTAAATCGGCAACCTCAGCTCCACCTATCGAATGGTTTTCTTTCATTTCAATCGCACGAAATATAGAACGTTGAGAGGAAACATTTCAAGGACTATTTGTATACGATCATTTACCGACAACTATGACAGTCGTGTAGAACACATGAGGCGATATAGAAAAAACAAACATAAATTATCACGTGAGTTGTACATACTAACTGAAAATGTTTCAACATATCTGAGAGTTTGATCTTGAATTTCGCGCAAAGCTACTCCAGGGCTATCTGTGCTAGCCGTCCCTAATTTAGCAGTTTAAGACTAGAGGGAAGGGATCTAGTCATCACTACCCACCGCCAAATCTTGGCGCCAACGAATAGTAGGATTGACCGTCACATTATTACGCCACAGCAGCTGAAAAAGCGACCATGTTTGATGTGACGGGAATTCAAACTCGCGATCCTCAGATTAGGAGTCGAATGCCTTAACCCACCTGCCCATGCTGGACATATCTGAGAGTAAGTTCGATGATAGTTTATTGTGACCTCTTCTGTTTAAAGATTGCATAAAGTAACAGACAACTGTCGTGTGTGTGTGTGTGTGTGTGTGTTTTTGATTTGTTTATTCAACAACTTCCGTCTCCCTGTATTTTTTTTTCAAATGTGCTTGTAAAAATATTAGATAAATGAAGCTCCCCTAGAGTTTTTAGTTTCTATAAATTTCGCTGGAAGTTTGTCTTACTCTGAAATGAAGTGTTTCGGATTGTACACCGCGAGTGACAATTTATAATTCTATACTCTATGTTTAATCAGTCTGTATAAATTTCCACCATCTTAAGTCACCAAAAGTCTATCCCAGCCACCCTTTTATGCCACCAATAATATGATCCGGCCACCATCTTATGTAACCAAAAGTTTGTACAAAAAAGCCTATTATAAAACATTGAGCGATTTAACTCCCAATAACAGAAGTTTAGGAAAAAAAGTCAATTACTTTTCTTATTTACTGACAATATTATTTAAAAAAATCAATCGAAAAAATATAACAACTGTTATTTGGGAATTTACCAGACTACTATAAGTTTGGGAAAATACAATATTTTATTATAATTTTAAAACACCAATGCGTAGGTCAGGAAAGAGGTCATTGCCTTCACCTCACAGTTACAGAAAGAAATTAATTAATCATATTTGTTTTATTTACTTTATAGAAAAGCCACATTGAACTATAAGCTGTGTCTCTCACAGGGATTTGATCCCTAAATTTTAGCATTGCAAGTCCGTAGATATATCGATAAAGATGTGTTTTCAGGGCTTTTATGGAGGTGTAAATTGTCTGCGAAATACTAATTTTATATATGAAATTGTGCCTTTATGTTTTTTACAATGCTAAAATCCAAGGTTCTATTCCTTGCTGTGGAAAGTGTGTAGATTGCCATTGAGTAGTTTTTCCCAGTGGGTCAGAAATAAATTTATGGATTTATAAAGCTAAACTTAAGGATTTGATTCCTTGCCGTGAATAGGATGAAGAGATCTCATCGTGTTTGTTGCTTTGCATGAAAACAAACAAAAAACAACAACAACAGTCTTGCAAGATCAAAATTATCAATATTTTGTAACGTGATCGTCACCTGCATTTGAAAAAAAATAATTTGGTTGATTTCAGTTATTGTTTGTCTAAATCTTCGCAGTATACAGGGTGACCCAAAAGTATATTTTCTATTTTAAAATTTAATAATTAAAAATTAAACTAATGCAAACACGCGGTTATCAACATCGTACAGCCAAACCCGAACAATTTTTATTCACATATCAGTATTCTTTTACATGTACACCATCAATGATTCTTTAACCAATATTCAGTTTCAGCACACATTCGCTTCAACACAGCAACAGTTACAGTGCCGATGGCATCCGTTATCCTGATCTTTAGCTCTGTAATGTGGCCAAGCGTGCGAATCGTAATCTGAGGATCGCGGGTTCGCATGCCGGTCGCGCCAAACATGCTTGCCCTTACAGCCGTGGGGGCGTTATAATGTGAAGGTCAATCCCACTATTCGTTGGTAAAAGTGTAGCCGAAGAGTTGGCGATGGATGGTGATGACTAGCTGTCTTCCCTCTAGTCTTACACTGCTAAATTAGGGACGGCTAGCACAGATAGCCCTCGAGTAGCTTTGCGCGAAATTCCAAAACAAACAAACAAGTTCTGTAATGTTTGCTATAAGTGTGCGATACACGATATCCTTAACATCCCCCCAAACTTCTATCCTGTACTGGCGTCTGTAACAACATTGTGCCTGACATGGTACGGTGGTTTAGGCGCTCGACTCTGAGGGTAGCAGGTTCGAATCCCTGTCACACCAAACATGCTTATCCTTTCAGTCATGGTAGGAGTGTTGTAATGTTACAGTAAATCGCACGTTTCGTTGGTAAAAGAGTAGCCCAAAACCTGATGATGACTAGGGACGGCTAGAGCAGACAGTCTTCGTGTAGCGTTACGCGAAATTCAAAATATACAAGTAGCAACATTGCTCCACAGTCATTAGCTTGGTCTCTGCAAACCAATCAAAGCATTGAACCTTTTGTTGTACGGTTGCCATTTTACGGGGTAACACAACTCACTGGAGTAGAATAAAAAGAAAAAAAACATGTTGAAGTTAAAGTACAAAATGTTAAAAACCGCATGTTTGTATTCGTTTAATTTTTACTTTTAAAATTGGAAATATAATTCTTGACCACTCGGTATTTCTTTTACAATACGGCTCTAATTATTGTGTGTATGTCTTACTATTTGATGTTTGCTTTTCTTTGAGATTAATTCTATCAGATGTTATTTTTATTTCTATAAAATTTTCAGAGTACGTTTACAAATTGACAACGTTAAAATACGGGGTTCAATCCTCCACGGTAAATAGACTATTGTGTAGCTTTGCGTCGAAATAAACGAAACTATGTCCACTCGTGGAAATCCTTCCTTCACCAGGACCAACGTAAATATTGGAATTTCGTTTTTCTTGAGAAACGTTTTTGTATATTTTGATTTGCATTCATATTTAAAACAACAACAACACACACAAACAACAACAAAACCCCTCCGAATATATAAATATGGAAAAATTACCCAATGTTGCGGTCTGGACCAGTCGTTTGTTTATTTTGAATTTTCGCGCAAAGCTACACGAGGGTTATCTGCGCTAGCCGTCCCTAATTAAGCAGAGTAAGAAAAGAAGGAAGGCAGCTAATCATCACCACCCACCGTCGACTCTTGCGCTACTCTTTAACCAATGAATAGTGGGATTGACCGTGCATTACAATGACCCCATAGAAGAAAGGGCAAGCATGTTTTGTGTAACGGGGATTTGAACCCGCGACCCTCAGATTACGACTCGAGTGCTTTAACCACCTGGCCATCCGAGGCCGGTCTAGATCGAATCAAGACATTTCCTTTAGTGCTTGCCGCTATAAAGATGCTTTTTGTTGTTTCATGCTGCACATGTTACGAAGTGTTATGGTCACAAGATAATCTCGAAATATTTATATGGGACCTGGATGGGATTTTATGTCCTCACAGTTGGACTCAAGAGGGTCAAGTGCTCCATGGACACTCTTCCTCATTTAGACAGTTCATTTATTTCAATATTTCTTCTACAGCAGTTTATTCCCAGATGTCGTTACGTTAAAGGATGGTTTCAATAGACTTCGGACAGGAGTTTCCTGGAGATTTTTCGTACAGATTGTTATTTATATTTTCCGGTTATGTTCGCCGCAAATTCCGATTTACTTGCAAATTGTACTTTATTAGTATAACATCCAAAAATAGTAATTTAAGAATACTTTTTCGCCATGTCAAGTTAATTGGTTTGATGTACGTTCTAGTGGTCACAGTATAGTGTATATTTACATAAGTTTATTTTTACACTTACGAATAGCCCTTTTAATAGAATAACTAATTATGTAAAATTCCGCATTAGGTTTGCCTTCTAACGTGGTTCTATTTGCTATTTTGAATTTTTATTTTCATTCCTTTCAAATGTCAACAATACTAACACGTGGCTTCAGATATTCAGAACGTAATTCTCACTTCTTTCGTTTTCATTTCACTGAAATTTTGTAATGGTTCGATGTGCCCTATAGCGTTATTTCGTATGGGCCAGGTTTTCTTAACTGTCCATTTTCCAAATGCAAAGTGTGAAAAAAAAGTTTTTCATCAGTATGATTTATACAGTTCTTGAAAGTATGCCTACCAAAAAAGCCTTGTGTTCAACATCTATCACTCGGGCAATATTCTGTCATGTCTTTATAGCATGACTTAGATGACTACTGTGTTTTCACATGTGTTCTGCTTCACCAGATTATATCGTACCAAGAATAAAGAGATAAACAAACTGTAAGAAGGTTTTATCTTCTACTGCCTATTTTGTGTGATAGTATCTAAGCCACTGACTTTGTTTATTATCCATTATAAAAATATAAATATGTTTGTTTACTCGTTTTGGAATTTTGCGCACTGATACACGAGGGCTATCTGTGCTAGCCGTCCCTAATTTAGCAGTGTAAGATAAGAGGGAAGGGAGCTAGTCATCACCACCAACTCTTGAAATTAACCACCATATTATAACGGCTGAAAAGGTGAGCATGTTTAGTGCGAAAAGGATTGGAACCCGCGACCTCCAGATTACGAGTCGAACGCCTTGACCCACCTGGCCATGCCGGGCCATAGAAATATAAAACTATCAGCTACAACATGCTAATAAGAATAGTTATTTTATATTAGACAACTTACATAGAACATAAACTGCTACTATATTGTGTCATTATGCAAAGAAATGTAAAGTATATATAAAGAGTTGAACAAAAATGGTGGTCACCATTCTGTAAACTCCTTCACATGTATCTCACCATGCTGTATGTTTTTATAAATAGACTCCTAATTATCGGTCACAGGTTTAGTTCTGTAATTTATCAGCTATCTAAACCTGAAACAACCAGCATCAGAATGTTAGTTATACAGTTAAAGATACACACCTGTAACGTAATCCCACTTTAAAGACTTTTATTCGAGGAAAATGAATTGATTTGTGACTAATACAGTTCGAGTCTATCCTACCCTAATCATCTGCACATGGTGGAAACTAAACATGGCGAACACATCGTTGTTCTGTAAAGCAAAACTGAAGTAAATTGGCACCTGTAAAGGAGTTCACGTATCTTAATGGTCAGCGATTTATACTGAAGAATATGATTTACTGTTAACCTTTCAGATATCCATAACAACTTGACTGTCTTGACTGTTGTGTCTAATGATATAACAAAATGACATAACTTGAGTATCTACACTAGATGCATATATAAATATCACGTGCTTACAAGCTTCCAATGGACGTACCCGAAATATCTCTTGACACCCTGTGTTTGGGATATCATCAAATCAAATTACATACTTCCCGAATTGACTTTAGACACTGACCGTTTCGTTTAGTCAAAAATGTGTAGGTAAAAATCTGGAAAATAAACAACCTTAAATGAGAACACACAATTTTGACATGTTATTTCAGATATTTTGATATGGGAAAGGTAACGTGACAATCGACTGATAAATTTCCGAAACGTAAATGTTTACTAATTAATCATAATAAAGGACTGAGTCATACTTAACATTTTTTGTGTTACTGCTTTGAAATTAAATATATACGCATTCTTTACGGCCCCCAGCCGTCAAACCTTATTGAAGCGGCCCGGCCTGGCCAGGTGGGTTAAGGAATTCGACTCGTAATCTGAGGGTCACGGGTTCGAATCCCTGTCGCATCAAACATCCTCGTCCCTTTCAGCCGTGGGGGCGTTATAATATTACGGTCAATCCCACTATTTGTTGGTAAAAGAGTAGCCCAAGAATTGGCGGTGGGTGGTAATGACTAGCTGCCTTCCCTCTAGTCTTACACTGCTAAATTAAGGACGGCTAGCGCAGATAGCCCTCGTATAGCTTTGCATGAAATTCAAAAACAAACAAATCTTATTGAAATATATATGCAAAAACGGCTCGTTTGGGTTGAGAAAATATTTTACGTAGAAGAGCGAACAACGTTCGACCTTCTTCAGTCATCGTCAGGTTCACAAAGAAAGAAAGAGGTAACTGACCGGAAGCTGACCACATGTTTGGAAGGGGTTGTGTAACTGAGTGTCGGAATGTAGAGGGCGGTGTTAGATGTTTGAATATATTGAAGCTTCCTGTAGTTTTTAGTTTAGTTTCAAGAACTCGATAATCATACTGAAGAAATGGTCCTATGAAGTATGATTTTTGGAGGAAGACGTCTGGTATACCTGACCCTCCTTGGTGTAAACATAAACCCAAACACCAGAGAGAGAGAGAAGCGTTATGTCTTTATCTCAGGCAGTTGGAGCTATTCAGACCTTCTTTCGCTGATTCTTATCATTTTTGGATGTTAAAAGTGGTCACTTTACATGACTGGAAGTAACTATGTCTGAAGTAACTAATTTGTCTTTCTCTCTCACGTCACAAATGTATGTCTCTCTCTATTTCTAACGTCACTAATGTATATATTTCTCTCTCACGTCACTAGTGTATATCTCTCTCACGTTACAAATGTTTGTCTCTCTCTCACGTCACTAATTTATATATCTTATTCTCACGTCACTAATGTATACATCTCTCTCTCACGTCACTAATGAATATATATCTCTCTCACATCACTAATGTATATCTTTCTCTCACGCCACGCCTACACTTCTTTGTCTATTCGATAAACTTAAATTACACTACGTAACACAAATTTTATTCCTGGATAGTATGTGTTATTTCTTAATTGCTTATGTTAAAAAAGTATATAAAATGGTCATTATTCCCTTCAAACTTTGATTTTGTGACCTGGATAATGACATTTAGAAATTAACCTATTTTCTATGTAAAAACGGGCAAATTTGCACATTTTCATTTACGTAAAGTCTGAATAAAACAACATATAAATCAAGATTTACATGTATTTACACTAAAGTTATATAAAAATGTTTAGAAGTGAGTAGTTTTTCGAGATTTGTGACTGTAATGTAAATCACTTTCATGTATCAGCCTCCAGATATAGTGTTCTATCATGTTTTTGTTATACGCTCCCAGGTCACAAAAGCAAAGCTTGAATTGAGAAAAATAGTTTTTTTTTCCATTTACTTTGAGCATAATGAATTGGAAAATAACACTTTCTGCCCAGGAACAAGAATAAATAAACATTTTGTTGCATAGTGTTATTACTTACGATTGATTTTTTCCGAAAGAAAGTTTTAAAAGTTTATAGACATATTGTTTAAACAGGTATGGACATCTTGCTTTAACAGTTTATGGACATATTGTTTTAACAGTGTATGGACATTTTGTTTTAACAGTGTATGAACATATTGTTTTAACAGTTTATGAACAATTGTTTTAACAGTATATGGACATATTGTTTTAATACTTTATGAACATATTGTTTTAACAGTATATAGACATATTGTTTTAACAGTGTATGGACATATTGTTTTAATACTTTATGAACATATTGTTTTAACAGTATATAGACATATTGTTTTAACGGTGTATAGACATATTGTTTTAACAGTGTATGGACACCTTGCTTTAACAGTGTATGGACATATTGTTTTGACAGTTTATGGATATTGTTTTAACAGTGTATGGACATATTGTTTTAACAGTTTATGGACATATTGTTTTAACAGTGTATGGACATATTGTTTTAACAGTGTATGGACATATTGTTTTAACAGTTTATGGACAACTTCTATTGTTTTCTTTGAATCAGTTCTTCTTTCTATCTTGTTCTGACCACGAAATGTCAGACTCCATGTTTGATTCTTCAACAGTCATATTTGAACTGGACAGATGAATGGTTTTATAAATTGAAACCTTTTGTTGTCTATATACATAACGAAGTAGTAACAACCCCAGAAATGTATAAATAATAGTCTAAACGTATAACTCGCATCCTGAGACTCATTGCTTTCTACGACTTCAACTTCACCTCCCCGGTGACTCAATGATAAGTCTAAAAATCAGGTTTCGATGCCACGCAATGCTCACACCACAAATAGCTGGACAACAAACAAACAAATTCAAAGTTCTCACATAATTTAAGTACTATTTTGGGAGAGTTAGACAAGAATCCGTTGTTAGCTCGACTTAACCAATGCTATATTTCAAAACCGAATGTAACCGGTTTGTGAAAAACAAAAACTTTCCATAAGACAAGCATAATGCACATACACACATAAAACTCAATTTACGACTAAAGATAGATTGAAATGACTGACAGAAGCACAGAAAATAAGACTTAAACTAGTGATAACACAGGGAACTTTGGATTAATTCAGTGACAATAATAAAAATGGGTGAATATAGCGTTGCTAAAATACTGAATTGATTTGGAATAACGAACCATGATTTTACAATATCTCACATAAGACTTAAAGAAACTGTAGAGCTACATAAATATAATTATTTATTTATTAATCTTTCTTCGCTGTAGCCGTGTTCTAAATGGCAGAACATCCTAAATTTAAAAGATATCAGCTGGTGGCAACGGCTAAAACTTAGGTTTGGTTGGTTTCGAATTTCACAAAAAACTCCACGAGGGCTATCTGCGCTAGCAGTGCTCAGTTTAGCAGTGAAAAAAGCTAGTTATCACCACCCAACGCCAACTCTTGGGCTACTTTTTTACCAACGAATGGTGGGATTGACCATTACTTTATAACGGTTAAAAGGGCGAGCATATTTGATTGGTCGAGGATTCGAACCCACGGCCCTCAAATTGCGAGTGGAGCGCCCCTTAATGACCTGGCCATGCTTATAGTTAAAAATTATTGTTGCATTTTCTATAAAATTATTTTAATCTTATTTGATTAGTTGTTGCACAGTGTTAAGCTCAGCGGCGTCGAAACCATTTTTAGATCACCACTTATCTTTAACGCACCAAGTTCTAGATTCGCTTTTCTATTTATTTGGCATTGAGGAGAAAGCAAGATAGTGGGCTATCTGTACTGTGCCCACAACGGATATCAAAACCAGGATTTTAGTGGTATAAACTTTGACACTTATCACTGGGTCACTGGGGAGTAACTTTTTTTATCTTATTGTTTCGGTTTTGTAAATGAAATATGAAACAGTATGCTTTAGGGGAGATGTTGTCACTCTAATACGCATGCGCCCTATTATCTTCAACACAAGAAAGCTCTGCATTTATTAGGACTCGTATTTCTCATCATGTAAGGAGTTGTATTTTGCTTTCAGTAATTATACTTTTAGTTCATTAGTTTTTTTATTATTTTTTGTCTCCGGTCTTAATTTGTTACGAACAAATTTGTAAGGTTGCTTTTACACATTTTGTTTGCATTAGGAAATATATATGTCAAAACCTGACGTGCTAGTAAAACTTAAAACATCTTAGTGATTCTCAGCTACCTTCATTTCTTTTATCTAAGATAACACCTATCTGAGTTTTGGGATCTGGATTTATTTAACGAAGATAACCCTACAAGGTATCTAAAAGTCGCACTGACATAAAAAACATGTGTTAATAAAGTTTTAAAATTAAACGCCATTTTAATTCGATTTAACACATTACTCTTTATGCCTATTTTCTTATAGTTATAATATGGAAACTCAAAACTGAGCATTCAGGTTCATCCTTAGAATGGTCAAGCACTTTTAGAGGTCAACGGACTGCACGATGTCAATCATGATACTACATATGCCATTAAACAATAAAAATATCTACTCGGAACAAACTTGTAATTGTGCACTTTTGTCGCTTGGTGTCACTGAGGCGTAGATAATGCCATCAACGATAGTCCGTTAGCACAAAGAAAAAACGTCACGGATGACACAGAACCATCGGAAAAAGAAAAAAAACTTTATAACTTCAATGTCCAGTGTCGTGTGTTTCTTTCATGCTCTATAAAAATTATTGTTTATCGTAAATTAAAGTGTCCCGAGGCATTTATTATCTATTAAATCGTCAGTCCAAAATAATGTGTTACTAGACTAGAAAGGACAGACATGGCCTTGTTATCAGTATTCTGGGCTGCAGCTCGTACGATTGAAGGTCGGAGGCGTTATGGGCTACTCAGCATCCTTTTTTGTCCCTTCAGATGTTTCAACTTTATAATTGTGACGGTCGATTTGGCTTAGCTACTCGGTTAACAATAAACGTTTAAGTGGAATATTGCTGACCGGTTGGTTGCTTCTCCTACTGCCTGAAGTTATACATCAGGGATGGGCATGCCTTAACCTTGGAAGGTATGATTTGACTGTTTAGCCCACGTCCCGCACAAGGTTAAAATCGCCGAAATAAAAGTATAATTTTGGTTTTAATGGACCACTGATCGTTCCCAATGAGGGAAAAAGTTTCAAGGTCATGAAGGTCAAAAATTAACCATTTCTACACTGGAACTTTAAATCATATTGCGCCTTTCTTTTTAAATAACATCGCTTAGTGGGACAGCGGTAAGTCTATGAACTTACAATGCAAAGATCAGGGGCATGGGCGTCTGTGAGGGGTCAGAGGAGGCATTTGCTCCCTCTGGAAAAAGAGAAACTTAATTTCACACAACATTGACCCTTGGAAAACGTTGCCCCTCCCTGAAGAAACTTCTGCGGACGCCCATGATTCAGGGGTTCGATTCCCCTTGACAAAGACAACAGATAGCCTAATGTGGCTTTTCTATAACAAAGACAACAAACTATCTTTGGTAGAAATACTTTTTTTCTATTACTAGACGTTTTTGAAATGAATTCCTAGTTCTTATCTTAACACGGTGTTTACAAAGTTAAAGTTGTTCTTTGTTAGAATTGAAAAGATTACTTAAACGCACGTGAAAAAAATCACTTCCCACAAGATTAGCTACAAGGTTAGTTTTAGTTTGTAAACTGTTGTTTTTTAAATATCTAATTTTTATCGGATTTTTTTCTTTCACTTAATAACTAAGGACTTTTGGTGAAAAATGTAATTGGACAAAATTTAATCTGATGTCCATGTAACTACTTATCTATATAAATATAATAGTACTGACTGTTGTATGTCCATGTAACTACTTATCTATATAAATATAATAGTGCTGACTGTTGTATGTCCATGTAACTACTTATCTATATAAATATAATAGTGCTGACTGTTGTATGCCCATGTAACTACTTGTCTATATAAATATAATAGTACTGACTGTTGTATGTCCATGTAAGTACTTATCTATATAAATATAATAGTACTGACTGTTGTATGGCCATATAACCACTTGTCTATATAAATATAATAGTGCTGACTGTTGTATGTCCATGTAACTACTTATCTATATAAATATAATAGTGCTGACTGTTGTATGTCCATGTAACTACGTATCTATATAAATATAATAGTGCTGACTGTTGCATGTCCATGTAACTACATATCTATATAAATATAATAGTGCTGACTGTTGTATGTCCATGTAACTACGTATCTATATAAATATAATAGTGCTGACTGTTGTATGTCCATGTAACTACGTATCTATATAAATATAATACTGCTGACTGTTGTATGTCCATGTAGCTACTTCACAAGGTGTGGACAAGTCTTCACTAAACTTGTTCTAAAGGCCCATATAAATTTTCAGTTTTGTATTTTGAGGTTTTATTACCACTACTTCGTCCCCAGTTGATGGATTTTCACTAAATTTGGCACGAAGATTACTTTGATCCATTCAAAGATACACAAACCTGTGTTGATGGTTTCTAGTTCTTATGGATGTTTTTACGCTTTGTTAGAATTACGTGTGAGGGAAGCAACTTTTCACGTCCTAAAATAATCTTTCAATAATCATGAATTTACATAACTTCCGTCCAGGGGACCAGTACCCCAACTAGTAAGCAATAAGTTGAACCCACACAGAGCATTCAGTATTGATTGCGTTTTTTTTAGGTCCGAGTTAACTCGTCCTTACCCCTGTGTATTGGTATATTTGCTGACCCTTATTTATTGTAAAATGAAAATTCGTGAAAAAAAGTTTTATACAAGTTTCTTTTATCAATAGTGCCTTCAAACAGCAATAGAACTTTTAATTATTACCGTCCTCACGATAGCAGTTGCCTCAAAATTCCAGTGACATTTGAAGAGTGAAAGTTGTTCTTTTTGATATAAAATGATTTATTATGGTGTTCTTTTTCCAGACGGAAGCCGCGATCATCTGAACTTGTTCACCACTCGACAGCAACCGAAGAAAAAACG
This sequence comes from Carcinoscorpius rotundicauda, assembly GCA_011833715.1. Taxonomy (NCBI): domain Eukaryota; kingdom Metazoa; phylum Arthropoda; class Merostomata; order Xiphosura; family Limulidae; genus Carcinoscorpius; species Carcinoscorpius rotundicauda. The sequence continues at coordinate 130,383,920 of CM022391.1, read as the reverse complement.
AAAGTCTCGAACAGCATTTACTAACCATCAAATCTTCGAGCTCGAGAAGAGATTCCTCTACCAAAAATATCTGTCTCCGGCTGACAGAGACGAGATCGCGCAGTCGTTAAACCTAACGAACGCCCAGGTGATCACGTGGTTCCAGAACAGGCGGGCCAAACTGAAACGAGACATGGAAGAGTTGAAGAAGGACGTTGACGCCGCCAAGATGCACACTATTCACAAAACCATTTTCAACAACATTCAAGACTTAACCTTACTGAAGAATACGGAGCTACAGAATGCGCATGCGCATGACTAAAAATAAAGAAACAAACAAACAACCACAACAACATTCACTGTAACATTAAAAAAATGTGTTTTTAATCATTTAGTGATACCAATGTAAATAGTACATATATATGTGCGTGTCTTTCTATATTTGGTCCAATTCACCTAATTTATCCACTCACACTCGCAATGTAGATTTATCGGTTTGTGATAGCTTCTCTTCCTTTTGTTGTAGATTAATTGGCTGTATACACCGAAGTGTATATTATTCACCATGAACTTGGTGACTCCACGCAGCTGCACACAGTATAAAAAAAAAGTATGACGTAATGTGATCTCTACTCGGCAGCTTGACGTTGATTGGTTGACTGTCATTACGGTTCATCTAACAAGAGACGAACTCGTACAAGTGTGAACAACAATGTGTATATGAAGGAAACATTTCAATTTCTGTTAACACTTGCGGTAAAAAAAAATCGATAGTTCCCAGGTTGCTCGTAATTCTGGGCGAGACAGGTATTAAATAAACTAAGTATGATCTTAAAAAAACCGCTTCTGTTGTTTTTATTCATCTGTCGTCCATGATGCTACCGGATTCTGCTTTATATATTTCAATTGCATGTTAAGAAAAGGTTGAAAATTCTCCATGGTTGAGCTCTCTTGGTGAAACTGTACTATACTATTAGGCTTAAGGAATGGGAAAACATTACATTACTCTCACGTGTTTCGCAAAAGGCTGTCGATAAAGTTAAATAAGGAAGATGGAACAGAATGAATTGTAGTTTTATTTCTAATTATTCAAAGAACAGTTTCAATGTGACTGACTTATTGGTTAATCACCAGTTTATCTATTTTAGAATCTAAACTTAAAACAGATATTTTAAACAAATCAGTTAATACAACTAATTGTAAAAATAAACAGAACTGAAAATATGTACCTTCAAAAATCGGGCAATTCAACTGCAGAAATAAACAGAACTGAAAATCAACATTCGAGAAATAAAACTAATTATAGAAAATAAACAGAACTAAAAATATGTACTGTCAAAAATCGGGCAATAAAACTAACTAAAAATAAACAGAAGTGAAAATATGGACCTTAAAAATCGGGCAAAAAGTAATTGTTGAAAATAAACAGAATACAACTAACTGTAGAAAGTAAACAGAATACAACTAACTGTAGAAAATAAACAGAATTAAAAATATGGACCTTCAAAAATCGGGCAATAAAGCTAACTGCAGAAAATAAACTGAACTAAAAATATGGACCTTCAACAATCAGGATGTTAAATTTAATTTCGTCTATCACCATACTTGAGTTTTGTCTGTATCCATGGTTACTTTTTGTCGGCAATTATACATATATAGTTATTTTTTTTGTTTCTAGACAAAGTTTTTAATCATTCTGACTTTGTTTTATCAGCAACTATATTGTTTCTTTCGTCAGTAAACATAGTGTGTTTTGCTTATAACAATACTATATATTTTTAAGTAACTATATTATATTTTTGTCAATATCCATGGTGTTTTTTTGCCCATAAAATAACAATACTATCTTTTTTATAAGTAACCATACTACATTTTTGTCAGTAACTATGGTCTTTTTTTTCCCTATAACAATACTGTCTTTTTATCAGTAATTATGTTACATTTTTTGCTAGTATCCATGGCAAAATACATTTTTAAGGCATTAGTTCTTTGAGAAAAAAATTATTAGAAAACGCAACTAACTGAATAATTGTGGATGTAATGAATTACCTCTTACAACTGTTGAACTGACCGTACCTTCACTCATTCCGTTTAACCATCCTGCAGTATGACCACAACGGAATCCATCAACAAATTATTAACTAACCCTGAATTTGATCTTGTTAGCAAAAATAAAAAGATAGAGATAATAGGCGCGAGCGCACGTCTACCTGTAAGCTATAATTTTGTCTATTTTTCAATATTCATGAAGATATTCAAAGTATGAATGTCGTTCCATATTAGCCAAGTAGTAGTAATAATATAACAAATAAAAAGACGAAAAATAATATTCGTGGAACAAATGATTGTCCAAATAGCAAGATTTCACCGTTACACTTAAGGGGCGTCTATGACTCCAAACTGCGGAGAGCGCTTTTGTGGAAATGGGCACTCTGAATTATGATCTGAGTGTGCTATTACTACTAGGCCTAATCTAAACCTTAACGTGCAGAATAGGTGTTGACCATATTAGAGTTTCAAAGACAACACTTTCGTGACAGTGTAATTTTAGTTTTAAGAAGTCATGTTTGTTGAATTTTGCACAAAGCTACTACTTGAGGCCTATCTGTGCTAGCCGTCCCTAATTTCTTGGTAATAAACTCTAGAAAATGCAGAGAGTCGACAATTCCTCGCCCCCTTCCAGTGGCTCAGAAGTATGTCTGTGGAATTACAACGGGTTTCGATACCTGTGGTAGGCAGAGCACAGATAGCCCATTGTGTAGCTTTGGCTTAATTCAAAACAACAACAACGACTCCTCCGCGCCAAGTTGTGGACTCCTATTATCGAATAGTTGAATTTGACAGTCACTTTTCTGAGACATCCATATCCCCGAAGAGGAATGAAGAGCATTAATTCGTTTTTTATTAATGGGTCACAAGTCATGAAACTTTGGACTCATAGCACGGCACACTAAGATTGACCACACTCAATCTTCAAAGAAATAGTTTTCGATTACGTGCATGCATGCTCCGGCATGGCCAGGTGAATTAAAGCGTTTGACTCGTAATCTAAGGATCGCGGGTTCGAATTACCGTCGCACCAAACATGTTCTCCCTTTCAGCCGTGGGGGCTTTATAATGTGACGGTCAATGCCATTTTTCGTTGGTAAAAGAGTAGTCCAAGAGTTGGCGGTGGGTGGTAATGACTAGCTGTCTTCCCTTTAGTCTTACACTGCTAAATTAGGAACGCCTTGCGTATATAGCCCTCGTGTAGCTTTGCGCAAAATTACAAACAAAACAAACAAAATGCATTCACGTCCTTTTCCTTTAAGTGACACATTTTTTTTTTCATCTTAGACTTTACTTAACTATTATTATTTTACATTTCTTTTTAAATGCCAGTTTTCTAAGCAGAATGCGAAAAGTATTTTAGGCCTAGTACAATAAACTTTCACTTCTAGAAACAAATGCAAAATTGTAATTGGTGTTTCGTTACGATCAAAATAAATTTATTAAAGCGTATTATTTATTTATTTATTTTACATTTCTTTTTAAAGATGAGTTTTCTATGCAAAATGCGAAAAGTAGTTTTAGGTCTAGCCTTGTATATTAAATTGTCACTTCTAACAAGAAGTAAATGATCAAGAAACCTTTTATACCTGCTAAAAAAAGTTAAATTATATTGAGAAAAATGGTTACTGGTGTTTGATTGTGATCAAAATAAATTTATTGAAGCGTATTTCCTCCACCAGGTGCCCCAAACTATTTCCGGTTACCGCATGAAAAGCCAAAAAAATTAACACTTTTATATTGTCCCTTGATTCAAAGCTCTACAGAACATGTAAGTTCATACGTAAGACATGCTATAGTGAAACTTAATCGTGTTCTTTACTATTTCTAAATCTGTGAATATTATAATGAAATGTTTTGATAATGCTCTGAGATTATGCATTAAACAACGAATGTGTACAGGAACACGGAAGTTAAAAATGACTTTCTTTCAATTCAGATTCATGTATATAAAAAATGAGTTTCTACTAATTATATATTATCTTTTCTTTTCTTTTTTTTCACCACTAAATGTAAAATTTAATATTGCACCGAGATTTGCACCTTTTGTCATGTTTTGTTTTTCATACATCTTATGTACCATACCTTATATTAAGGGAATCTCAAACTCGTTTGCAATAAAATGTCGCGACAAAAAATCGCCCGTATTTCTGTTATATTTTTCTATAAGAGTCGTTGAACAAATGGAAATTTATTTTTCAGTTAAGACAAACTTTACCTTAAAGTATTTTATGTGTATATAAACAGGTGTGTACACAAATTAGGATGTGTTTTTTTTAACATGATTGGCATCTGATGTGTTAGCGGGATATGTAGGCTAGCAATTGTCACAAGATATTCGTCCGGCTCTATGAACGAAATAACGAAATCGACTCTGATGTTTATAACGCACCCACAACTGAAAGTGCGGAGTTTGTTTAGCAGCGTCGAGTTTCGAACCCTGGACTAATTTATTCTCCTCCTAATGTCAAATAAATGATTTTTGTTGTTTTTCAAAATATATTTCGTTTTAATTTTTTTACGTCACAAACACACATATGTATCTTATAACATCGTAAACGTTCATTTGTGGGAAATATAACTTCAGAAATTGACACATAAATTAAGTTTATATAAAAATAGGTTTAGTAAACGAAAGATCCAGTGTCATCTGTAGAAATGGGCACAATACACAATCGTCATGGTGATGACTCATTCTCTGTTTCTCTATCTCGATAATTCGACATACAATTTAAAGTGCATTTTTACATTTGTTGAATGTTCCAAATAACATCATTATAACACAAGAAAGTGTTTAAGGTTTCGAGTTTGATGAGCGAAGTTTTTTTTTCGTAGAACTCAATTCACACACATTCGTTCTTTGTGTCAAACAGTTGTTGATTTGAAGGGCTAAACAGTCATAGCATGATACATATACATCGCATCTGGTAGTCTGGCTACATGAACGAAAATTACACAGTTTGCAATTAATTATCCAGATAGAATCGTAAATACAAACTAATCAACCGATAGAAAGATGGCGTTGGGAATACACGTGTTTTTAGTGTCTACACTTCCAGGAAAACAAACCCTGGTGTGGTGATGAGGAATCCTCAACAAAAACACACTGCGGTTCGTAAGCCATCAAGAAAACTTCCTGTGGTGGTTAAGAATTATCAATAATTTCTTCCGTGGTTAGGAATCTTCGATGAAGACTCGTAATAAACATAAATCATTTATCAGGAGCTGCTACGCTGATCAAAAATCATCAATGAGGACTTATTGTGGTGGTTAAGAACCATCAAATGTATGTTTTAATGATCGGTAATTATTAAAGAGGGCCTGTTGTGGTTGTTAAGAACCATCAAATGTATGTTTTAATGATTTGGAACCATCACTGCGATCATCATTGAGGACCTATATCAACGATCAGGAACATTTTTTTTTTATTTTCGAGTTTTTTTGTTTTTTTATTACTGCCAAAAGATATCCAATTCACAATAGGTATGAATAACATATTAATGTAGCACTAAAACTTTTCAATACTCTAACGAAACGTCAAGTATTCAAACCTTTTAAAAGGGTAAACAAAACATTACATGTATATTTCCAGCTTCTCGTGATTTTATATTTAATTGTAAACAAAGTTACAACTTAAAATGAAATAAATCATCTCAAAAGTATTGTTGCTATTTAGAAAAAATCATCTTAGTTGGTAAAACTTCTAGTTAATTTATAGTGATCGGTAGAAGTGCCCTTCGGTAAGGAGAGGTTTCGGGTGTTTGATTTTGTTTTTAATTTCGCGCAATTTGTTTTTTTTTTTTAATTTCGCACAAAGCTACTCGAGGGCTATCTGTGCTAGCCGTCCCTAATTCAGCAGTGTAAGACTAGAGGGAAGGCAGCTAGTCATCACCACCCACCGCCAACTCTTGGGCTACTCTTTTACCAACGAATAGTGGGATTGACCGTCACATTATACACCCCCACGGCTGGGAGGGCGAGCATGTTTAGCGCGACGCGGGCGCGCAAAGCTACTATAAGGCTATATGCGTTAACCCTCAATAACTTAGCAGTGTATAACGAGAGGGAAGGCAGCTAGTCATTAACACTAGTCTTACACTACTAAACTAGGGACGGCTAGCGCAGATAGCCCTAGTGTAGCTTTGTGCGAAATTCAAAACAAACTTGATACAACTGAACTAACGCCATATAATACAATATTAATCTTAAATCATTCCAGCATGTGGCAGTCAGCGGTACCTTTTCGTTATTAACCAGAAAACTACACCGTGGACTCTCTCTGCTCCGCCTACCGAGAGTATAACCGAAAAAGAGTTTTAGCGTGAAAAGCCCTCAGTGATGTTTTAATTTTATTTTTCAAAACAAAGACATTATTTTATATAAAAGTTAAACGAAAAAAGAGACCATTTATGATCACGTGTGCATCACGTAAAATGTATCCAGTTGAAAGAACTCTTATTAAGGTGTGCGCGATGGTCAATTATAAACGCTCGATACATGTGTTATTAGTCAATAATTTCTCGTGCGTTACCCAACATCTGAGTCACGTGTTTGTAAAATGCAAAATGATAAACGCATCGCGTGGAGTTCTCATTAAAACTTGTTTCGGATCACATAAAGTCTTACAACGCTAAAGTATAGAGTTCAATTCTGTACAGAGCAAAGGTAGAGTATTTTTTAACTCTAAGCTAAAACAAGGAAACAAAAATAAATATATCAATGTACACTAACAAGCGTATATTGATGTAATATTACTATAGTTGTACACTAACAAGCGTATATTGATGTAATATTACTATAGTTGTACACTAACAAGCGTATATTGATGTAATATTACTATAGTTGTACACTAACAAGCGTATATTGATGTAATATTACTATAGTTGTACACTAACAAGCGTATATTGATGTAATATTACTATAGTTGTACACTAACAAGCGTATATTGATGTAATATTACTATAGTTGTACACTAACAAGCGTATATTGATGTAATATTACTATAGTAGTAGAAACATGACACTGCATCTTACTTCTGGGATGTTCCTCGTCGATCGTTACTTACAGTGTATAATAAATGATCTACTTCATATTTAATACCATGAGTACATTTTCTTTACATTTTACTTATGGTACTTTGATATCCCATAAGATGTCACTACCAGCCCTAGTGCTTAGCTGCACCTTCCAGGATTTAGTGTCTCGCCAGATAAACAAAACAAGAAACAGGTTGCCTTGCCATGAAAAATATGAGATTTTCAAACACAATAACGTAACTTAAAGACTTTGCAATATTCTGATAAAATATCAAGTACTCGAACCCTTTTCAAATATAAACAGTTATCGTGGTTTTATATCTATTCCAAACAAACTTGCACGTGAAATGATATAAAACATCTTAAGGGTATTATATATTATTGATGACGAGAAGCCCACTTGAAATAAAAATGTCTCAGAACGGCTGGTATGGATGTTAAAACCCATACCAGCCGTTCTGAAAAACTATATTGTTTTTGTTTCTTTGTTCACAATATTTCACCAACTGTATCTTAAACATTATTTTTATGTAGCGGAACTTAACTAAGAATGATAATATAAATTCCAGTTCATTCATAGCAATCCCAAGAATGTTTTCTTTGTTTTGAATTTTCGCCCAAAGCAACATGAAAACTATCTGCGCTAGCCGTCCCTAATTTAGCAGTGTGAAACTAAGGGGAAGGCAAGTAGTCATCATCACTCACCGCCAACTCTAGGGACACTTTTATCAACGAATAGTAGGATTGATCATTGCCGTATAACGGCCCACGGTTGAAATGGCGATCATATTTGATGCGACGGAGATTCAAATCCGTGACTCTCAGATTAAGCCAAGTCAAGCCAACAATATGAAGAAATGCCATCAAAAGCACAAGAAGAAACAAGTGCCCTTCCCTGATCAGTCAGAATGAAGGGTATCGACTTATAATCAGCGTACAGTTTTATTACCAAAACTTAAACAACACAACAAAAGCTAACTGGTTTTCTTCAATTGGTGTAATTTCTTGGGATACCAAAACATGACTAAAGCACTGCAATCGTTTTGTGTCTCCTATGTTTGAAGTAAAGCACAAAACTACACAATGGGCTATCTGCGCTTTGCCCACCATGGGTATCGAAAGCCGTTTTCTAGCGTTGTAAGCCCACAGATATGTCATTGTGTCGCTTGATATCAATGCATATTTATATTTTTATTTGTTTGAAGTTAAGCACAAAGTTACACAATCGGTTATGTGTGCTTTACCCCTCACGGGTATCAAAAACAGGTTTCTAGCGTTGTAAGCCTGTAGATATACAGCTGTGCTACTAGGGGGAGAAACAACATGGTTTCTGATTTCGTACCCTTTAAAAATATTTGCCTTCGTTCATATTTTGTGACGTTCAAAGGTTCCCATACAAAATCTTAAGTTACTTTGTTAAAAACTAGAGGATATTGAAAACCAAGTAAATTGTGAGTGATGTCTGGTTCAAATAAAAATGTATAAATATATGAGTAGAATGAAACTAACATAGTAGTTTGTATATATGTAATTAAAATGTATCCCCGCCCCAGCGGTAAGTCTATGTATATACACACGGTTTAAGTTAATATACTTATTCGTTTATTAAGAGTAGAATGTGCTGATTCATGTTATGAATAATCTCGCTGCCAGCGATATTTTCGGCCGTAATCCAAATAGTACCTCAATGACGTTCGACTATTTCAGGAAATTTAGGCTAGTCCTGAATCTAGATAGGCCCGACATAGAGCTCTACTCATGATTCGAGGGTCGCTGGTTCGAATCCTCGTCACACCAAACATGCTCGCCCTTTCAGCTGTGGGAGCGTTATAATGTGACGGTGGGTAGTGATAACTAGCTGCTTTCCCTCTAGTCTTACACTGCTAAATTGGGAATGGCTAACGCAGATAGCCCTTATGTAGCTTTGCGCGAAATTCAAAAACAAAACTAAACAAAAACTTGTCCAACAGTTAAATGTTCATGCAGAGTTAGGAACAGCCTTACAGCTAGTATGCTCAGAATGTTCAACCGGCCCCCCACTGTTGCAGCGATAAGCCTAAGGATTTATAATGCCAAAATCAGGGGTCCGATTCCCCCTGGGTAGACATAGCAGATAGCCCAATGCGTTTTTTTTTTTAAAACACACTTCTGTTCATTCGAGGGTTCACGGTTCGTTGCCTTACTGGCTAGTGGGTTTTTACCATCAGTCTTATAGTGCACTCTCGGCCCTAGAGGGTGGAGAGTATTTGTTGGCGGTAACAAACCTAATTTATAGATTAGAATGAAAGTAGCTAGTGGTTCAACAGTTGGTGGTGGACATTGTTGACAGCTACTTTCTTTCTAGTCCATCAGTTCAAAATTAGAAATGGCTACGAGAAGACAGTTTTTGCCAAAAATAAACAAATTAGAATGTATAGACAGGCACGTTTTTCAGGTATTGAAATTACAATACGAGAATTGCACGTTCAAACACAAAATCCGGGTTCAGATTTCAGTTAGAGGAGATTTAGGCACGTTAGAGAAAGGCTGCGTAAACAAAAGTTTGCTCCAAAATTGTTTTTGTTCCATTGCTTTTGTTATACAGATTCGTACTTTTTAGATTTGTCCATTCTTTCAAGAGAAACCTGTTTTTGGTCTAAAGAAAGAAATAATAACAACGAAAACATATGGATATAAAGATTATCCCAGTGACTTGATAATCTTACAAGAGCAACTTCGAGACTCCAGTAAAATTAAAAACGTACTTTCCTCGAACTAACTTTTTACGATGTTGGAAAAATGCAATTATAATATATAATAATTCGGAATTATTGCAAAGTAATTGTTGATAGTTAATATTTAAGACGGACGCTTTTATTAATATTCTGTATTTGTTGTTCGTACGTTCATTCCTTTACGTTTTTGTCGCTTGTACACCTGTGTGTTTTGAGTACATTTGTGAAATTAAAACACGACCCCTTTGTAGAAACGCCACCAGGACTGTCGGTCACGAGCGTGGGCACATATCTGACTCACGTTCCACACGTGAAAGAAACCTGTTATTATTCTAATTTGATAAGTAAAAGTATAGAATACAGTCATTTACGTTGATTGCTTACGTTTTGAATGAAAAAAAAATGTAACGTTAAGATGTTAATACACGTATGCAGCTTTGTAGAATTTAATAATAATAAATAGATAGCTGAATTATGTTGATTATTTTCGCCGGAAAAGTAATACCCTATGTTGGAAAATAAATTTCATTTATTTTACTTTAAACAGCTCATATTTTAATTACGTTTATCCCCCCTTCCTTCACAACAAATCTTGAAAATTATAAACGTAAACTCCACCCCAGCTCACAAAGTTTCGAATTTTAATCAACCAACAGGGTAACAAATAATAATAATAAAAACTGAACCTAATAAGTGGAATCACAGTAATTTGACACAGGGTTGCCTTGGGAGGAATCATATTTTATCGTTAAGTGCAATTTTGATGGTTTTGTTGTTAATGGGGTTACTTGTCTGATCGTAAAAATAAGGGAGTCACTTTGTTTTGACGGTTTATCGTTCACGTTTGAAAAGGATTCATTTAAAAACGACATAGTTTGTCGCTTCTCAAACAGCATAGAGCAAGATAGTTTTGTTTATTAAACGGTGTAATACGACAATGCAGTGTATTTTGTGCAACAGTGTAGCGCCTTAAGGTTTTCTTTGTTACAGTGGCGCAGTATCGTTTTTGTAAAACGTGTTTTCCTCACATAAGTTAACCGTAATTATTAAAGCGAATGCTATTCTTATGATTTAAACAGCAACGCGTATTCAGAACATTGTGCATTCTAAACTAAGATAATTCTTATAATGTGAACAATGTGTATTCTAAACTAAGATAATTCTTATAATGCGAACAACAATGTGTGTTCTGAATTGATTTGGTTAATTCTTATAACGTGAACAACAATGTGTGTTCTGAATTGATTTGGTTAATTCTTATAACGTGAACAACAATGTGTGTTCTGAATTAATTTGGTTAATTCTTATAACCTGAACAACAATGTGTTTCTTGAATTGATTTGGTTAATTCTTATAACGTAAACAACAATGTGTGTTCTGAATTGATTTGGTTAATTCTTATAACGTAAACAACAATGTGTATTCTGAATTGATTTGGTTAATTCTTATAACGTAAACAACGTGTATTCTGAATTGATTTTGTTAATTCTTATAACGTAAACAACGTGTATTCTGAATTGATTTGGTTAATTCTTATAACGTGAATAATAATGTGTTTTTTGAATTGATTTCGTTAATTATTAAAAATGTATCTCCTAAATTATGCTCTCTGCTTAGAAAGAAGTTTAGTTTGTCATTGACCACCAATATCTCTAAGCAGTATCTGAGAAAAACATTTATGTAACAATGTAAAACAATTGAAAACACTATTTTGTGTGTCTATTAAAAAGTTAGACGTTACCAAAACAATATCTGGATGAAAAAAAACATGTTTAGTGTTAATACTCAAACCAGCCGTTCTGAGATACAAAATGGATATTTCAGGTTAACTTGATGGGGTATCTACAGTATGTCTGTTTATTTCACTATGGATACCTATCTACATGGTCGTGTTAAACACAGATAGCATCACGTGTCCAAAAACAAAACAGGTAACCATATTAGCAGAACAGCGAAACACACAACGTCATGTGTCGAGAAAAAAATATATATGAATTCTAACTAACCATTTTAATAGAGGAGTTGTTGAAACGCATGACATCACGCGTGAAAAATAAAACTACATATTCATATTAGTGGTTAAATCGCAAATGACAACATCTGGTTGGGTTTGGTTTGGTAGCTAGAAAATATAGCTTATAGTCAGAGGATTGCGAGTTCAAATCCCATCACTAAATATGCTTGTCCTTTAAACCATGGGTTACGTTAAAATATGTCTGGCAATCCCATTATATAATGGTAACGAGTATCTGAACAAGCGGCGGAGGGCGGTGTTAATTATTTGTCTTTCCTCTGGTCTTTCACTTTCAAATCAGGGAGAACCTACACAGATAGCCCTCGTGTGGTTGTAAATGAAATTAAACAAACAACACTTTACACCAAATAAAAGAAAGCTCTACGTATAACCCTATTAGTGTCATAGTTAAGTTGAAACTTTAACTGTTGTGGTAAGAGTTCAACCTTCCTCATTGTGTTTTATCAAGTTTAACTGTCCATGTTGAATCCATTTAATTTTTTTACCACAAATTAATAAACATCGTAATTCTATCACACATTCTATTAATGTGAGTGAAGACTTCCTGGTCATTCTTTTTTAGGTCATTTTATTATTTTATTAGAAAAAAACTTATTTTAGAACAAAGCCACGTTGGGGTTATCCACTGTGTCCACTGCAGGGAATCAAACCCTGGATTTTAAGGTTGTAAGTCTATATATTTACTACTTTATTAGGGTACAATATATGTATTTAGAAACACACTTGAAAAATGCAGTTTTTCTAACAATATCAAATGTACGATTCACACACTAAAAGTTTTCTTCACCGTTAAAACTAGTGGCTGAAACGTCTTCGTACACGTTCTGAAAAACCTATTCTGTATAAGCTGTGACTTCTAATAAAATAATTTTTGAAAGAATATATTCAGTCCACTTCACTTCTGCCTTTAGCTTCTTAAACGCAACTCTTATAGCATAATTTGCGATAATTTAATAGGCTTAAAATGGACCCTTGAGTGAAAACGACACCGAGTGTTATGTTGTTTCCACGCACACAGAAGAATATACTGTTTCCCGTGATTACATTAGTGTTGTTGACGTTTCGTGTGTGCTTTCATACACCACGTTGAATACTGAAGCTTTAAAACGGAAATAGTTTCGACTCTCCTCGGGATTGGTTTGGTTTATTTTCAATTTCGTGCAAAGCTACACGCGGACTAATTTAGCAACATAAGACTTGGGGAAAGGCAGCTAGTCATCACCACCCACAGCCAGCTCTTGGGCTACTCTTTTGCCAACGAATAGTAAGATTAATTGTTACGTTTAAAAGTCCCCACGGGTGAAAGGGCACCAATTTTGGTGTGATGGGGATTTGAACCCGCAACTCTCGGATTAAGAGTCGAGTGCCTTAACCACTAGTCCATGCTGGGCCTCTTTTATTGTCTCTATCTTCCTGTTGTTTTGGTAAGATCTAGTTATTGTTTCCATGTGTAATAATAACAGTTATTCCTGTTTCTAAACCATGTTTACTAAAGTTGGCTGATTTCCTAGAAAATACTTTTTTACAATGTGAAGTTTTTTAAAGTTCCTTTACCAAGGTTTTTCGGTAAAATGTTAATTTTTCCAAGAAATAATTATTCTTAAGGTGCTCAGCAAAAACTAGCAACGTCTTCTAAGAAATGATGCCTTCCTTAAAAACAGGATGAAATCGACTATCATTTAAAGAAATAACAAAGCTAAGAAAATAAAACTGGTATCTTTGAAGGAAGAAACAACGTTAAGAAGATAAAACTGGTATCTTTGTAGGAAGAAAAAAGTTCACAGGATAAAACTGGTATTTTTGAAGGAAGAAACAGAGTTCACAGGATAAAACAAATATCTTCCAAGAAAGAATCTAAATTTGTAAGGTAATATGGATATTATCCAGATATATCTACACTAGTTGACTGGCTGGCCCGTGACCCTGGAAGGGTAGCCCAAACAGTATCAAAAGAGAAACAACAAAAGTATCCATGGCAGCTGACTAACTGACCTTTGACCCTAGAAGGGTACTCTAAACACTTCCAATATCCAAAAAAACAGACATGCCCATGACAAATAACTGACTGTGTAGGCGCAAGAACCGGGTTTAGTGGAACGTCTCTTCCTCAGCCTTTTAAGATATATCCTTTTTGTCACCCTTGTTATTCCAATATACTTGACGAAATTTACACTTTAAACCTTCCAATTGCACAATATATCTATAACGTTTTTTTATATGTTGCTCATAAGTTTGTTTGTTTTTTCTTTAAATCTTTGCGGCCGCTTTGCATAACGCATGCGCACACACGTACTAGGTGTAACAAATAACAGTGTGTCACACTCCAAACTGGTGTCGACAGGGAAGCAGGGATTTGTGTATTTTTTTACCAGTTAGATTCATTCTTATTGACTGCATGCACTCAAAGTGAGTGATGTTTGCTATGAAATATGTTTCTCGTTTTTAGGTCACTCACAATAATTACTGATCTCGTGTCGCTGTGTTTACTTGATTCAAATAACGCGTGTGCGCGTGGTAGTTAAAGCCTTTTAATTCTGAGTATGTTCTGGTATGGCCTTAATATTAACATATTGTTGTTCATTGTAGTTTGAAGTAACTCTTTACATCCACGGGTGGGCCTGGTTGGCAATAGCCAGGTGGTTAGAGTACTCGACTTGTATTCTGAGAATCACATCCAAACACGTTTGCATTTTCAACCATGGGGGAGTCATAATATGAGAAGCAATCCCACTATTCATTGGTTAAATAGTAGCCCAAGAGTTGGCGGAGGGTAGTGATGAATAACTGACTTCTCTCTAATCTTTCACTGCTAAAGACCACTCCCTTAATGTTTTGCGCGAAATTCAAAGCGAAACAAACCCCCTCCCCTACCAACCGTAGTTGCACCTATGACTGGCTGACCCTTAACCTTTAAAGTATGGTCTGAACAGTAGCAACATTGAAACAGCAGACATATCTATGGTTGTTGAATGGATGACCTTTAACCTTTGAAGTATGTCCTGAACAGTGAGAACATCAAAACAGCAGACATATCTAAGGTTGTTGAATGGATGACCTTTGACAAGTGTGATCTGTACAGTATCTGCGTTCAAAGCTCTTCTAAGGGAAGAAGATTCCCTTAGACGGACAAGACCCAAGTCACTAGAAGACTTCAAACTTAATAAACGAGGCTTACAGTTTCATCTTCCTTTCAGGAAGTGGGCCAAGAATCATTTTGATATAAAACATTTTACTATGTATACATGTATTGTTTTCTGACTCCTTGCTCATCTGTTTTATTATTTATGTTATTAACCTCAAAGATTCGTTGCTGGAATTTTTTCTCGTAACTCATTTGAAACTTCCATTTGTACTATTCACTTGTTTCGTAAGGGAAGTGCCTCTTGCTGTTTAGTATCTTCCTTTATCCTGCTCTGATTTCTCTTTCTGATTTCTGTTTCATTAGTGCACGAAGAGGAAGCACGACATTTCTAATTAGTTCTCAGTCGTTGACATGTTTTGTTGGAGAGAAAAATATTAGGGGTATCTCTTGTCTCCATCTTCTGGTGGGGTGGGTGGCGCCATCTTCTTGGTGGACTGAAGTGATGCTTATCAATTCGTGGCAAACTTCGCAGAGTTACGCTTGCGACGAGATCTCGGAAACTATTGACGAGACATGCTTGAACGACAAAGGTCAGTTTCTCAACATCTCGGTCAGACCGGTACACATTGTTCAATGAGAAAAGGAAGGAGGCAAACCGAATCTCCTTATGTTTCAATGTTACGAGTCATTACGCTGGTAACAGTGTCCGGCGCCAACCTATGAGAATTAACCCCTGTTTTTTTATTTTTTTAGTAATTACATCTTCTTAGGAAAGGATGCCGCGGTTTAATCTGGAGAGGCATCGCTAGCCAATTAATGGAAGCAAATCATGTGACGAGATTTCTCTCTCGATTTAGTACTGATCTGTATCGTTCCGCAACGAGAAAGAAACCACTATAAGATACACGTGGAAGATTTTATATTTACCTATAGAAGCTTTTGTCGTTTCACTGAACTTTTCCACCAACGTCAGGTTTTTACATATTTCCACGTCTGGTTAGAAATTTCTTCATGTCGAAACCTCCAGTGACGTCAACTGTCTTACAACTAGGTAAAAAAAAAAAAAAGAAAAGAAAGTCAGGTCATGTAATCAAATGACGTCAACAGTCGTCCATGTGATATCCCAGTGTTGCTGTTATTTCCTTCTTATATTATTCCACATCAAAACCGTTTCCAAGCCTGATCTTCTAATTTACTTCAAATAAAGTAATTATCATTACAAGAGAATTTTGTTGGTCTTGGAATTTCGAGTAAAGCTACACGAGAGCCATCTGTGCTAGCCGTCCCTAGTTTAGCAGTAATAAACTAATGGGAAAACAGAGAATGTATTGGGCTCCTCTTTTTTCCAACAATAATGTGATTGAGTGTCATATTATAACGCCTTCACGGCTAAGAATGAGCAGGTTCGCCGATGGAGATTTAAACCTGTGACCCTCATATTACGATTACTTTTCTGATTCCCGATTAATTCACTTAATTTAAAGAGTATCACTATCTAACACAATACATCAGAACCCCTAGTGGCTCAAATTCAATCTTACTTCGCCAAAAAACGGTTTTCGATACCCACGGTCACTACAGCACAGATAACCTATTAAGCAGGTTTAAGCTTTACTAGAAACAAAAGAACACAATAAATCTTACAAGTCATTACATAGCGGTAAAAATGTTTGCCATATGACTTGGCTTGATCTTAGAATCTGGCCCAGCATGACCAGATGGTTAGGGCTCTCGACTCGTAATCTGATGGATGTGAGGTCGATTCTCCGTCACACCAAACATGCTTGCCCTTAAAGCCTAAGAAACGATATAATGTCACAGTCAATGCCACAACTCATTGGTATAAGAGTACCTTTTCTTCTAGCCTTTCACTGCTACATTATGAACAGCTACCAAAGATAGCCCTCGTAAAGCTTTGCACGGAATTCAAACCTTTATTAATTTTTTTCAACCGGTTTCTTCACTTCAAAGCTTTCTCTTCGATATATAAGTTTACTGATAATTTGTAACAAAAAACACACAAACACAATTTCTCCACGGAACGTAAATAATCTAAATAAACATACTTCCAAAATAAGCGGAGGATATGTTTGTTTGTTTGTTTTGAATTTCGCGCAGAGCTGCACGGAAGCTATCTGCGCTAGCCGTTCTTAATTTAGCAGTGTAAGACTAGAGGGAAGGCAGCTAGTCATCACCACCCATCGCCAACTCTTGGGCTACTCTTTTACCAACGAATAGTGGAATTGCTCATCATATTATGATGCCCCCGCGGCTGAAAGGGTGAGCATGTTTGGTGGGACGGGGATTCGAACCCACGACCCTCACATCACGAATGAAGTATCTTAACCACTTGACAGAATCTCTGCATGCAATATATTTATAGTCACAGCTTGAGGCTCCCTAATTAGTGTGAGGCCCTGGGCTTCAGCCCAGTAAGTCCATGCCTTACTCCAGGATTGAAGGGCACATCAACTAATTGGTTTAAACTTTCACACTCTGTATGTCTTAGTAACAGTTTTACACTCTGTATGTCTTAGTAACAGTTTCACACTCTGTATGTCTTAGTAACAGTTTTACAACTCGTACTTACTTGCTGAAAGTAATATTGTAGAATTTATTTATTTTTCAAAATACATTCATTTAAATTTTTGCTGGCATATATTGGCCTTTTTAATTTTTTCCTGGTACATCTGAGATGGAATTTAAATAAATCTATACCTAAACTTGAATAATCTGTTTCACCAACGTTTAACTCAGCACAAGTGATGCTTCTTGAAGATAAATTACGTTCTTAAGATTCCAATTAGACTGGTAATTAGCGAAAAAGAACACTTCTTCACCAGTGTAATTAATTGTTCTGAAGATTTCATAAAACCGAAATTACATAAAGCAACAGAAAATATTTTCTTTAGAACAAAAAATCTATATAATTTTTCAGGTTGTCGTAGTGACAAAATAATGTCAGGTAGGTAGTTATATTGTTAAAGGTATAAATACTGAAATATGTGTAAAAATATACTGTATATGTACTGTAAACTGTACTGTTCAATGACTTTATTCACAACTAAGAGGGAATACAATTCGCATGCTGTTGAGTTTTGTTTTTTGGGGGGTGAGGTTTATGGTGTTATGAACTAAATGAGCTTTACTGTTTCTCCCTCTATACCCCCTCAGCTAGGCCTAATGCTTCGCTTTTGTACGTATTGAACTCGAACGAATAAAATTGTGTTTAAATCAGAATAAAAAAACAGACATCCTGTGGGCGGCGATTTGAAGGCAGTAAAATACGTTAATTGACGGACGTTTTTAAAGCAAAATGGAGCTGAATCTAAACGAAGTTTCTTTCCAGAAACTTCTCTTTTTAAAGTAACAGCCTACTTAATTATAGAATCGTAAAAAGTTCTATTTTTGTCAATTTCTAGTTGATAAACGAGGACGAAGAACATTATAATTCTACTTTTAAATAAATGACTTAACACATTTCTCAACTTTTCTGCCAACAATCTATATCGTAGTTAATAGTAACTCCTTTCTAATGTGAAGTTTAAATAAAACAATAATTAAATCTTTGTTTCTTTACTCATAGTGTTACGAAGAGTGTAAGTGTTGATATTACTTCAACGTAAATCTGCATTGAGGAGAAGTGTTAACATCACAATATGTTGAATTATAATTAGCACCTTTACTCAAAGCACAAAACAATGGCATAATTTTGTATTGTATTTTATCAAACTACTAAATGCACTAACCTTAAGAGTTTGGCCAATATATTTTTTGTTCTATAACTATAGAATTTTTAAAAACCTAAACACGGAAATCAGCGCATTCTTATCTAGTTTTGATTTTTTGGAGAACAAAAAATCTAAATAAAACAATGATCTATCTAATAATATAAATCTAATTACCATTTCGTTAAACATAAATAAAATTATGTTGTGTTTAACAAAAAAACTTATTTCCTAATTACACTGCAGAACAATTTTTATGAAAAGTTTTTGCTGATTGTGACAGGTACCAGGTGGGTATGCACAAATATAGTTTTGGTTTTACTTCATCATGCAGGAACTCTGAGAAATAGGCAGTTGACTGTTTACCGGCAATAACGTATTTAATTGCGTTTATATTTCTAATACGCTATTAAGTTCAACATCATTAAAAGTGTTTTGCTCCTGATTTGGGGCCCGTCATGGCCAAGCGCGTTAAGGCGTGCGCTTCGTAATCTGATGGTCGCGGGTTCGCGCCCGAGTCGCGCCAAACATGCTCGCCCTCCCAGCCGCGGGAGCGTTATAATGTGTTGGTCAATCCCACTATTCGTTGGTAAAAGAGTAGCCCAAGAGCTGGCAGTGGGTGGTGATGACTAGCTGCCTTCCCTCTAGTCTTACACTGCTAAATTAGGGACGGCTAGCACAGATAGCCCTTGAGTAGCTTTGTGCGAAATTCCAAAACAAACAAACAAATGCTCCTGATTTTCGTTTGTATTCAATGCCCAGTGCATTACGTTGCAGTGCCCAACAGTAGTCAGCAAGCATTGACGGATTCCAGTTGCACTGGTATCGTTTTTCCATTATAGCAAAACTGAAGATTTCGATGAAACCGTATGTGATGGGCAAATGTGGATGTGATTTTCGTGATCAGCAGCCAAAAATCTATAAGAAAGACTCCACAGTGTTCAAGAAGCAAAACCTTTGTTGTGCAGTTCTTACATATAAATCAAACTGTGTTGTGTTAAATAAAAAATAAACCTAATTTCCTAATTACCATTTTCTTAAATACGAGTCAAACAATGTTGTGTTAAACAATGTAATCCTAATAATCATTTTCTTAAATATGAGTCAAACAATGTTGTGTTAAACAATGTAATCCTAATAATGATTTTCTTAAATATGAGTCAAACAATGTTGTGTTAAACAATGTAATCCTAATAATCATTTTCTTAAATATGAGTCAAACAATGTTGTGTTAAACAATGTAATCCTAATAATCATTTTCTTAAATATGAATCAAACAATGTTGTGTTAAACAATGTAATCCTAATAATCATTTTCTTAAATATGAGTCAAACAATGTAATCCTAATAATCATTTTCTTAAATATGAGTCAAAAAGGTAGCGCAGATAGCTCTCGAGTAGCTTTGCACTAAATTCAAAAAACAAAGAAACAAACCCACACGTACAGATTTTTGACACTAGAACCAAGGATTCGATTCCACGCGGTGGACACAGCAGATAATCTTCCTTCTCTCCTATTCAAACTCAGGGAATGCTAGAACACGTACCATACAGCTTTGCGCGAATATTTGAAAGAAACGAACAAGAACTTGGAAAGAGGGCTCGTTTGCACAATCTGTACGCCTCTAAGTGGGTCAACGCTAACTTGGATCCACCCGCAAAGGAGAGAAACCTGGATAAACTCATGATGTATTTTAACGTTAAAACGTCAACAAAAAGAAGCATATGCAGTGTTTTATTATGAGAACTCTTAACAATTAATGTACACTAAATATGAAAACATACAAACATGGTTTAAATGAAAAACTCTTAAATTCACCTTTTCTAATGTACAGTTACATGGTTTGGATATCTATTTAGGTGAATTGTAAGCTTTTTGTGATGAAACATGCGCATTTTAGTGGCAGGTGTGTAAACAGTTTGATCATATAATGACACGTTTGCAGTTCTCGTGTCGCTAGCGTTTAATACATTTCGCATGTTTCTATATAAACGTCTTCGTAAGCTTTTGAGATTAGTCCAAATGAGTGGGACCAACTATGTATTTACAATAGGTACAGAGCACCAGCCCCTCCGAATTTAGGGAGGTTTTGATTCGGGCAAAACATAGGACGACGCAAGTCAAGACAATGTTCTTATGTCACTGCTTCTTCTTTAGCAGTTTATTTTATTCTGCTAAGGTCGCGGGTTCGAATCCCTGTTGCACCAAACATGCTCTTTTCAGCTGTGAGGCGTTATAATGTGGCGATGGGTGGAGATGCTTAGCTACCTTCCCTCTGGTCTTACACTGCGAAATTAGGGACGGGCAGCGCAAATAGCCCTCACGTAGCTTTGCCCGAAATTAAACAAACAAATAAAGCATTTTTTTTTAATTTCGCACAAAGCTACTCGAGGGCTATCTCTGCTAGCCGTCCTTAATTTAGCAGTGTAAGACTAGAGGGAAGGCAGCTAGTCATCATCACCCACCGCCAACTCTTGGGCTACTCTTTTATCAACGAATAGTGGGATTGACCGTCACATTATAACGCCCCCACGGCTGGGAGGGCGAGCATGTTTGGTGCGACTTGGGCTCGAACCCGCGACCCTCAGATTACGAAGCGCACGCCTTAACGCGCTAGGTCATGCCGGGCCCACAAATAAAACAAAGGACAGTTGCCCCCCCGTTAAGTACATTATGGGTACAATATTCATAATAATTAATCTGGATTTTTTTTCCTGCCCCCTCGAAGCCCCATTTTGGTCCCATATCCTGAATATGCATATTCAAGTGAAACACATTAACACACTCATATTGAAAAAAAATCACCGGGAAAAATCTTTTAAATTTACGTCACACAAAATTATATTACAGAGTGAAAGAGTAAAAAATTAAAATGCAGGTTAAAAGGATATATTATAGAGAATATAAGAGTTAAGTTAGAGACAGAGTTAAGTCTACGGGTTTACAACGTTAGAACCTGAGACTCGATTTGATATCCCTTGGTGAATACATCAGATAGCCAGATATGGCCTTGCTATAAAACACATACATATATAATAATAGATTTGTGAAAAAACGTGAATTTCACTTCAATAAACAACTGACAGAAGAAGAGCACTAGATTTAATGTATTTGGACTGGTTTTGAATGTGTGATGAAACTAAGAACAAGAGGATTAGGATTGGTTGAAGCTAGAAACGGGATAATTAGGATTGGTTGAAACTATTGTTTTTCTATATATGATTGGTTTAATGTTATTTTTTTTCCCTTTATACCTAAGTAGTCTGTTACACAGTCTTAGTCTGCTCTACATCTGATTGGTCTAAAGTCACATACCACTGATTTTCTATATAAATTTGATTGGTATAGTATTACAGTATTGTTCTTTACACACCTGATTGGTCTAATGTTACACAGCATTGATTTTATATAACTAATTGTTCGATATTTGTTCCAAATTGGTTACACATTCAATAATGTGTCATTTACCACTGTATGCCGTTTTAACAAAAGTTCCATATTTCAAGTTATTTGACTTTGATTTTTAAAACCCCAAAATCAAACGAACGAGAATTTTCTGATGTTCTTACGAGAGTCGTTATACTTCTAAGTACCCAATTACTAAGCGTCAAGGGATCGAAATGTGAATTTCATCGTTATATTTCCTCAAGTTTTATAACCAACTAACAAGGGGGTTGGGGTGGACCTACGTGAAAGATAAAAAGCAACAACCTTCTATTACAAGGGGTTGTTTCACACAGTCAATTGCAGATTACTACCAAACAATTTCAATGTTCTAATGCGCATGCTCAACTACACGTGACATAAACTCTTCAAGGCCTACAAATGTCCAGGGACAATCGTAGGTTGTATATTTCAGATAACTCTTGTGTGAACATGTATTTATTTCACTGAAGGTAGTCATAAGTCCAGTAACTACAGTCACATGGTTTAACTGGGTCAACTTGGCAGAGAATAATGGAACAATATAATATTATACCACTGTATAATGCTTTTTGTTAACCCCCAAAATTACTTTGTCATGTCCATCACTTTGTATACTCCAGAATGTTCCAATATATATATATATATATATATTTACTGATTACTATAATTTTCACCACGTGTAAAAATATACAGATATTCAACTCAACCTGAAAATGAATGTCTCTGGAGTTATGAAGACATGCATGCATAACGTTACTTTTTAAGTCTCCCTCTGTTGCCATGGGAACGGTAGAGAGTTACAAAAAAGAAACGCATTGTTCAAGCTTCACATTGCAAGCCTCTGAAAGACCAAACTTAAACGTTTGTTCCCAAAATCAAAGGAATTAATCCAACTTACTGTATGTGCAAAATTAGTACAATTATCCATATAAAACAGATAAATACCTTACAAGTTTTTAAATGACATTAATATCACCCACTCGAGAAGAGCGAGGTGTTATCAGCTTTACCTCGTATATGCATACTTCACTTATTACGCCTAAAGGTTTACCGTGTAACGGCGTGTAGCAGAAATAGACTTAAAGCATTCGGCTTCCCTGTGTCTATTTCCATTAATCATGGCGGCTGTGAAAGAAGTGTTAAAACAGTTTCGTTGAGGTAGAGGGCGACGCCAGGCGAGCGTGACTGCCGTAACTTGTAATTAACGTTGTCACAGTACAAAGCAATTCTATTTCCGTAACTGGACACTTGGGTTCGAGAGAAAGAGAACAGAATGTTTAGGATATTTCTTTTAAAGAAAGGTGAACTAGTTGTTGTTGTTTTTACGTAATTTTCTATACCACTGTATAATGCTTTTTGTTAACCTCCAAAATTACTTTGTCATGTCCATCACTTTGTATACTCCAGAATGTTCCAATGGTTTTACATCAGTAATTATACACTTTTACAAAATGTTCCCGTACTTTTCTCCCTGTACGTTACAGAATTTCCCTATATTGGTCACTCTGTACATTACATAACTTTCAGTGATGTCGAGAAACCCACTTGTTGAGAATTTTATATGCAAAAACAGCTCGTTTGGGTTGAGAAAATATTTTACATAGAAGAGCGAACAACGTTTCGACAACGAGCCGTTTTTGCACATAAAATTACATAACTTTACATTACAGACTGACAGTTACTGCAGGTTAGGATTGTTTACAATACAGACTGACAGTTACTGTAGGTTAGTAATTGTTTACAATGCAGACTGACACTTCCTGTAGGTTAGTGATTTTTTACAATGCAGACTGACACTTCTTGTAGGTTAGTGATTTTTTACAATGCAGACTGACACTTCTTGTAGGTTAGTGATTGTTTACAATGCAGACTAACACTTCCTGTAGGTTAGTGCTTGTTTACATTACAGACTGACAGTTACTGCAGGTTAGTGATTGTTTACATTACAGACTGACACTTCCTGTAGGTTAGTGATTGTTTACATTACAGACTAACACTTCCTGTAGGTTAGTGATTGTTTACATTACAGAATAATACTTCCTGTATGTTAGTGATTGTTTACATTACAGACTAACAGTTCCTGTAGGTTAGTGATTGTTTACATTACAGACTGACACTTCCTGTAGGTTAGTGATTGTTTACATTACAGACTAACACTTCCTGTAGGTTAGTGAGTGTTTACATTACAGACTACACTTCCTGTAGGTTAGTGATTGTTTACATTACAGACTGACACTTCCTGTAGGTTAGTGATTGATTACATTACAGACTAACACTTCCTGTAGGTTAGTGATTGTTTACATTACAGACTGACACTTCCTGTAGGTTAGTGATTGTTTACAGTGCAGACTGACAGTTACTGTAGGTAAGTGATTGTTTACAATGCAGACTCACAGTTACTCTAGGTTAGTGATTGTTTACATTACAGACTGACACTTCCTGTAGGTTAGTGATTGTTTACATTACAAACTGACAGTTACTGCAGGTTAGTGATTGTTTACATTACAGACTGACACTTCCTGTAGGTCAGTGATTGTTTACATTACAGACTAACACTTCCTGTAGGTTAGTGATTGTTTACATTACAGACTGACACTTCCTGTAGGTTAGTGATTGTTTACATTAAGACTAACACTTCCTGTAGGTTAGTGATTGTTTACAGTGCAGACTGACAGTTACTGTAGGTTAGTGATTGTTTACATTACAGACTAACACTTCTAGTAGGTTAGTGATTGTTTACATTACAGACTGACACTTCCTGTAGGTTACTGATTGTTTACATTACAGACTGACAGTTACTGCAGGTTAGTGATTGTTTATAATACAGACTGACCCTTTCATGTATGTCAGTGTTTTTGAGCAACTCAAATCCTCTTTCACATAACTCATACGTGCTTGTTTTTGGAATTTCGCACAAAGCTACTCGAGGGCTATCTGTGCTAGCCGTCCCTAATTTAGCAGTGTAAGACTAGAGGGATGGCAGCTAGTCATCACCACCCACCGCCAACTCTTGGGCTACTCTTTTAACAACGAATAGTGGGATTGACCGTCACATTATACACCCCCACGGCTGGGAGGGCGAGCATGTTTAGCGCGACGCGGGCGCGAACCCGCGACCCTCGGATTACGAGCGCTCGGCCATGCCAGGCCAACTCATACATGCAACACATGGATTTCAATTTTTCCGAATGTTACATTTCCATTATCCACAGTTACCTATAACAACTGTTAACTACTTAATCATCTAAAAACTCTTCTGTTTTTTAATCGTAATATTGATTGAGGTCACAAACATTCAAACTTAGTTATAACACAGTAAACTAGCTTGTATAGTGCAAGGAATGGTACAGCACCGAAACCGTATAAAGTAAGATATGTTTCAGTACGGCCTTTGAGGCTTAGCTAAATGATCAGTTGCTATCATAACGTAGTAAGAATTTTTATCTTTTCCCTTTATAACTTAATCACTCGTTCTCCTACAAAAGTTAATTTGCGCATTGCCCATTTCTCTGAATCAAAGATATAAAAACGTTGTTAAATGAACATGTGTTACTGTGTTTCATTAAAAAGACAAATCTACCGTCTTTACAGAGTAAACGCATTTCACAAAAATTAAATATACAGCATACATTCATGAAATGTTTTGAATCGGATCTGGGTACCAGTATTTTCCAATGCGCATTCCTCGTAGACATATCATAATAAAATGGCCGCTGTCATAAAGTTGTGTAATCAATTACAAGCACTACTTGTTGTATCACGTGGTTATCAGATCAATAAAAGAGCCTTTTTATTTTTTAGTAAGAAATAAGACGATCGAGTTAACGCATTAGTTCCTACAGTTTAAGCCATTTCTGCTTAGATAAGTCATTACCGTGTTGTTTTACATTTCAGTTTTGTCTTTAATGAACTAGATTATAAAAAAATAAAGACAAAAAATGCCGTTTCTTATTATTATTCACAATGATTAACACGTTACATATTTTTAGAAGAAACAGATAATCCCACTCTCTTACCCTTGTCAGTTTTGTTCCTCTACACGTCTTTAAATGTTATCCAAGCCTACGGACTAATATTTGACCGCAAGTCAAGTGGTCCAACCACCATGCTAGTTTTGACTGACGACGCAATAATACTCCACTTGCCGCAAGTAAAATAAACAAAAGAAAAGAAAAAAAAATAAAGCCATCTAGTAAGCCAGTGTCTTTCGTTTATGATGGTATCTAATTAAAACTTGTAGTCAATTTAGTTGAACTTTGAACCTGGTGAAAGAGGTGGGTGGGAAAAATGTAGAGCTACCATGGGGGGGGAAGGCGATGGTTTTATATTATTGGTGTTTTTAATACAATCATCACATAATTTCTACATCTTTGCTCTTCGAACTGAGCTGAACGACTAGCAGCCCTCTAGCGGTTGTTAATCAATAAGACATTTTTAACAATCAAACTATTACAGTTCTAGTTTAACGTAATTTTAGTGTTCTTATTATAACCGTGTTTTAAAATAATTTTATATCTTCCTTAACTGATTAATTCCATATTATTTATACAATTTGGGAACAACTGTAATAGAGAAATAAAATATTAATATTAATTGTCTTGTTATTTCTTTTTCGGGTTCGACGGCGCTTTCCCAATAAATCAAAGTGACATCAAAGGAGAAATCGTTCGTAGGAACTATGTATTAGAATAATAAACTCGTTGTCCTTGGTTATATAGTGTATATATTTTAAAGCTAAGCATTAACATGTATATATACATATATATATATACACAATGTCACACAAATAGAAAAAGTTGTTTAATTTCGACTTTCACCACAAAGAAGAAAACCGTGAAAACAGACAAAAAACTTGTTAAACCTTTGATCAAGCGATCGTCATGGGAACCCGCTTGTGTGGTAATTTTACTGAAACGTTCTCTTTCGTTTCAGCAATTACAAGCGATTTGGTATGTTAAGGTAGCTTAGCTAAGCCTTGTGGTTAGAAAACTCGACTCGCGATCTCTGGATCATTGGATTTAAACCCGTAACCGAAAGAGCTCGTCCTTACAGCCGTTAGAGCTTTTTGATGGCAATTAGTTGGTAAAGAGGTGTCCCAGGAGTTGGTGGCAGATGGGATTTAATAGCTGCTTTCCCTCTATTCAAAAGTAGCAGTCCATGAGCAGCTTTGCACGAAACTCAATAGAATAACAATATAAACATATTTTACAACAGTGTAAACCTGCATCTAATTTATTATTTGTTTCAGAAAACACATACACATATGGGTGATTAGGTTGTTTGATAAACGCACCTCTCCCCATCTGTAAAAGTTATATATGGTTTTCGCCATATTGAGAATATGTCCTAATATTTATGGACTTTGATAATTCATTTGAAAACGTTCCGTGGCCGTGAGTGAACTCAACAAATGACCGGCAAATGTAACTATTTGGTCAAACATGAGTAGCCGAAGAATTCGCGGTGGGTACTCTTGACTAGTTGCGTGACTTCTAGTTTATCAGTTGAAATTTAGAAATGAATTATGGTAGTTAGTACTCGTGTAGTTTCGCATAAAGTTTTAAAAGAAATAAAACATTCATAGCTTGTTGAAATGATAATGGACAGAATTATTCGCCACCCCCTCTCACCAACGACTATTTTATTTGTTGTTGAATCATACAGTAAAAACTAGGCAAATATATTTAAAGATACAGTCTTAACAAAAGTTCGATATTTACCGAGACAGCCAATGGTTGGAGAACTGAAATTCTTCAGCCTATTC
The DNA here is from genome assembly GCA_011833715.1 of Carcinoscorpius rotundicauda. Classification (NCBI taxonomy): domain Eukaryota; kingdom Metazoa; phylum Arthropoda; class Merostomata; order Xiphosura; family Limulidae; genus Carcinoscorpius; species Carcinoscorpius rotundicauda. Next base: position 130,356,106 of record CM022391.1, on the reverse strand, counting down.
CAGCACTAATATGAAATTCACTTTTGTTTTTGCTATCTGGTGTTAATATGTAGAATTACTTCACACCATTACAAAAACAACTTAGTCGAAAGTATCCCTGCTATAATATTTTTCTTGAATTCATAAAGATCGAACTTAGAATTTTAGCGTTTAGACCCCCAAGCTTACCATTTAGTCACCAGGGGACTCTAGTGTTTCAGCTCGAACCACAGTTGCGCGTAAATATGCACACATACTATTTATCTAATAATTTTACCCAAAAGTTATATTCGTTATCATGGATATTTTATTAAGATAAATAAAAAAATAAAAATAGAAATGCAGGCAGATTACTAGCAGTCTGAAGTGGAAATACTGTTTCCATACTGAACTGTAAGAGCAGCTTGTTCACATTATTCCTTATACTATTAATACTTTCTTTAATAAACTGTCAACATATTTCGGACTTTAGAAATAGTTTTATGCAATAATTTTTTTTGTATGAGATGTATACGAGTGTACAAAAGGCTGTTATTCAACCGAACATCACATTGAATTATTAAGTGTAAATTAAGCCTAACCTGGGTTAAGCCTACTTCACAGTCGCTGATACGGTGAATTATTTATACATTTCTTACAAATCATTTTATATAAAGAAGATGTCTATGAGACGTATAAGACTGTACAAAAAAGTTATTGTACAACCGAACTGCAAAATTACACTGAATTATTAAAAGTAAATTAAGCCTAATCTGGGTTAAGCCTAGTTTACAGCCGTTAATACAGCAACAGCTTATAAAATAAAGTAGTTCATTAGATGAAACCAACAAAGATAAAAACTAAGTCAAATTTAGGTTTCAAACTTTTCGCAGTCCCGGATCCTCTTACAAAACTCTCGTGAATTGGACTACTACCAAATTGTACAGCTCGGCATGGTCAAGTGTGTTAAGGCGTTCGACTCGTAATCCGAGAGACACGGGTTTGAATCCCGATCGCACCACATATGCTCGCCTTTTCAGCCGTGGGAGCGTTATAATGTGACGGTCAATCCCACTATTCGTTGGTAAAAGAGTAGCTCTAGAGTTAGTGGTGGGTGGTGATAACTAGCTGCCTTCCTTCTAGACTTATACTGCTAAATTAGGGACGGCTAGCGCAGATAGCTCGCGAGTAGCTTTGCGCGAGATTTAAAACAAACAAACAAACAAACAAACCAAATTGTACTTATAACTAAGTTTTATTAAGATATAGAATGGATTTTTTTGCAGTATGGCAGTGACGTGGACTATAGTTTCGGCACTTGTTACCATATTCAGAAAAAAGGCTTGTTAAGGATCAGAAATTCTTTATAAGGTAACTGTGTGAACACACTTTACCGGGTGCCCGGATTTACAACGCTAAAATCAGGGGTTCGATTCAACTCGGTGGACTCAGCAGATGGCTTTGCTCTAAGAAAAACTCGTACACTTTACTGGTAAGTCGTGATTATAATTAATTATATTTGTTGTAATAAAATTAATATTAGCCTTAATGCATTTTGTTAAATAACACAATTTTTATTCGATCCCTCAGCGTTTTCTATCCGAGAAAAAGTTTGAATAATCGTATTTCAACCATGTTATGTCGGCTGTACGGAAGCGTGATTGTAACACTATTATAGAATTATCTTCTCGGAAAAACCCTACAAGACTGAATAAAGAATGTTGTGTTAAACATAACGTACATGAGAATGATCGGAACGGTGTCTGGTTCTAAGAAGAAAGTCTTTCCCACTGTGAAAGCTGTAACTAGTAATAAAATAAGTCTAAAACTGTTTTACAATAGTTACAAATGTGTGATAAAAATGTTTTACTCTCAGCAAATAAATACGAATGTTAAGTATTTTACAATTACAACAAACAATAGTTTTTCGTGCAGTTGCAAACTCTTTGTTAACCTGAAGATGATCTAAGAAAATCGAAACGTTGTTCTCTACTTTATTGTAATAAAAGTGTTAACACCCATGCTAACCGTCTTGAAATACATTAAAACAATAGATTTGTTTTCCTTTTACTGCACACGTAAAACTAATAATAGTCACCAATCGACAATATATTTTATCATCATAATATTGTTATTACATCACTACGGAGCTAGTATTCTTAAAGTTTCGAAAATTACTCTAACGCTAACAAATAGCGAAGACTGTAAAAACCCATAATGTAGCTTAACTATCGTACGCTTGACTTCCAGTCCTTCAGAGGTGGACAACTATTTTTTTAACAATATATACATTGTACTTTCGTCAACGCACAGTTGGTATAATTTACCTTTTTTTCTCTCTATCTCTTGGCAATTTTCGGGGCGTACATTTTCTGGCAAACAGCCATACAGTAATTTAAAACATCATTAATTTTATTGAAAGATTATTAATCATAATGTTTAGCGAAAGAAACGTATACACAAAGATACGTACACACTTAAATATATTTTCATCACCAGAGGTCGCCATTCGAAAGAAACAACTTGAATAACTTTGGTGACATTTTTACGATTACAGTAACACAATAATTTGCTGTCGTAAGTTCTATCAATTCGTGCACGACCAAAGCGGCTTTCAAATATTCATCAGCTCTTTAAAATATCACTCCTCCTCCCACTATTACCATTAACAACCACAGAAATAAAACTAAATTCTACATAACAGCACTTAAGGGCACACTGTTTGATTTTCGGAAATGTGTGTGACAGTTGAGACAGAACACGGGGAATTAATTAAGATTTTCGTTTGTGAAATACCACTTAGCGTATATTAATTACGTCGTGAAAAACTCATTAAAATATTTACCGAACTTCACCACCTTTGAATTTGACATTCTGGCAAAAAAAAAAACACACACACATAAGTTAAAACTCAGTTATTAAAAGCCATCGTTTCTATCATATTCCGTTTGTGTAAAAACCCCTTGCTTTCTCTTTCAAACAATTCGTTGCAGACATATAATGGTTCGTTTGTTGTTGTTTTTTAAAATGTTGCGCAAAGCTACACGAGGGCTATTTGAGCAGCCGTCCCTAATTTAGCAGTGTAAAACACTGGGAAAGGCAGCTAGTCATCACCACCCACCGCCAACTCTTGTGTTGCATATGATGGTACGACTGGAAGATATTGATTTATGGGAGTTTAACCCCTTTCAATTCACCGTATGATAACACATAGTGGTAACAATAGACAGATATACATATATGATATAATGATATTCCTTGTAACAAAGTTATGAATTGATGCCATATTTGACTTTTGAGCACTTATAACTTTCGTTTTTAAGCCCAGATTTCTTTCAATCTCGTTATAGTTTCGTAACTGTCAACCTAACCAATCAATTTGATGCATTTTCACGTCTAACACAACTTTCCGCGAATGCAACCCGAATTGTGTGTGTTTGCGTGGAAGAAAGTGGGTTGTAAAAATTTGGAAAGGCAAGTGGTATCAAACAAAAACACCCGGGTCGAAGAGCAATGTTCTGGAAAAATTGGTGAAAATGTTCTTCTCACATAAGGCCCGGCATGGCCAGATGGGTTAAAGTGTTCGACTCGTAATATGAGGTTCGCGGGTTTGAATCTCCTTCGCATCAAACATGTTCACCCATTCAGCCGTGGGGGCGTTATAATGTGACGGTCAATCCAACTATTCGTTGGTAAAAGAGTAGCCCAAGAGTTGGCGGTTGGGGGTGATGACTAGCTGCCTTCCCTCTAGTCTTAAACTGCTAAATTAGGGACGGCTAGCACAGATAGCCCTCGAGTAGCTTTACGCGAAATTTAAAAACAAACAAACAAACAAACAATCTTCTCACATATACTTTGCCCACAACATTTTTTATTTCTTGAGTACCCATTACGACTTATGAGTGTGTTCTATTTCATCACTGAAATATTTTTAAAACTCTCGAAAGTTGGGTGATATGGCTATTCTGATGAATATTTGTTTGATGTTCAGTATTCTAGTTCTGTTTAAAGTCGTTTGGACGTAAAGTATTCTATTGTTAGTCTTTTGCTTGGTAACGTTGGATATAAGAAACTAACCAAATAAATGATATATACATAAACATATGGCACTGAAAAGTATCAGATATAGTCGAAACTAAGTACTTATAGTAAGCCATGCTGTGGGTAAGAACACATCTCTGTGAAATCACCACGATGTGATTCAAATTTACTAAAGCTGTCATGATACAATTGGTATTTTCAAGATTTGGTTTGTTTTTCAATTTCGCACAAAGCTACTAAAGGGCTATCTGCGCTAGCCGTCCTTAATTTAGCATTGTAAGAATAGACGAAGGCAACTAGTCATCGCTGCCCATTGCCAATCGAACGCATTAACTCACCTGGCCATGCCGGGCCACAAAGTATTTATTACAAAAAAGTATAAGAAAAGAAAAATAAGAAGCCATTGAAAGCATTTCTGTTTAAATGCTAGAGGGAATGGCCATAAACAGGCAGGGCATGGAATGGAAATAAATCTCGTGGTTAAGTTGACGTTGATGCAGATAGTGATGACAAGAGGAAAGTGCTTCTTGACTGGTTCTTTATTAATGAAATGACAGGACGAGAATGAACAAACTTAGTGAGAATGTTGAAACAAAGTCTGGGCAACAATTATGTGAAATTTTAAAATCATATCTTTTACCCTTCATGAAGTGTCTTTTCACATATAAATTAATCCAATGTTATATGATACTCTTTCTTTTCTTTTTGCTGATGTTAGGTCATCTTGCAATTGCTACAGTTGAGTTCATATGAAAACTTGGGAGGATCACAGCTGCATGCAAAAGTTATCATGCGTCGTGAAATAAATACAGCAGGAAATTGTACGGTCTGGGATGAAACATTGGTTCCACGTGTCACTCGTTAGTAGTTCTGTAAATGTGGTGTGTGATACATCAAAGTTATATTATCTCATTATCTCTACAAGGAAGCATCTTTAGGATATGTGGATGGTCAAGAAATAACAATAAGAATGTATTGTAAACTGTTTGGAGGCCTTGACAGTTGAAAAGATTAAAAACTTTTCAATTTTACGAAATAAATAAATAAAAATAGAGGTGACTTGGTAAAGGCTAATGTGTTATCAAAGTATATTAGACAACAAAAATGAAAATGGTTTCAGAGGCTTCTAACGTCAACAAATGGTGAACTTCTACCAGCAAGCTTAGCTATGCTGTTTTAAAAGTAGCTACGAATAGATCACATACAGCTATTTCCTCTGATGTATGTGAGCACAAGGAGGTAACCATGTTTACAGTTGGATGAGGTATTTAATTACGTGTTATATAGATGTACCACCTTCCTAACACTAGTTGTAAGAGTTGGTTAAAAAGTTATGTTTATTTTATTTAAACACCAGTAGCTTCATGTTGAAGAGAATGTAAAATTTCCAAGTTGATTTAAATTCTGTTTTATGTATATGCAACACATTTATCAACTAATTATCTCATATTTTTTACACTAAGTGTACAAGATACATATGAACATTGTAGTGTAAGGTAACCTAATTCAGACGTCCCTATATAAGTTAATATAACAATGTACGTTACATAGATAAAAAACCACAACACCATTAGTAGTTGTACATCAGTTAACACTAATACACGCCTTGTATTTGTACTTCAAATACAACTTTTCATGTTATTATCGCGCAGGAAGTAGCAGTACCAACGTACGTAGGGCTCGGTTTGTTCATATAAATGGATTTATAAATTTTTCCTCAATAGGTCATCATAACTTTACAATACTTTACAGTGTTTAATTTTATAACAATATCTCTGTAATTACTGAGTTACAAGTTCTGTAAATATAGTAGTAAAATGTTTGAATTTCCTCTTACTTCATCTTCTTTGTATATTACACGACAACCAGAAACAATGTTGTCAACTATTTTCACTGAAGTCACATAGTCTCAAACAATCTATCAGCTTTTATAACTATTATGAACAACTAGTAGTAACTAAAATACAATAATTCCAGTGTAAACGAGGATTATTGTTATTATCTCTTGAAGTTAGCTTTATTACAAAATTTTCACACTCCTTTCAAAAACTTAAATACAGAATAAAACACGAATTACAAGGCAATAAACAAAAAAATGTTATAATTGGAACCCTATTGTATTTGGAAGTTGGTTATCTATACAATGTCTATTGAAATACTGTATTAAAATGATCAAAACAGGAAATAAATGTAGGGTTGGAAATAACAATCCATCAAAAACAATGAAAACAAGATCACAAATACAGATGACATTATCATAATCCATACATAATAACAATGGAAATTATTACTATATACACTTAACCTTTCAATCAGTTTATAAAATAAACCAACATCTTAATTTCCCTATCCTCTACAGTTTTACTCCTACAATGATTTATTAACAGTTTTAAACCAATCAGTCCCTATCCTCTACAGTTTTACTCCTACAATGATTTATTAACAGTTTTAAACTGTTCAGTCCCTGTCCTCTACAGTTCTACTCCTGCACTGATCTATTAACAGTTTTGCACTGTTCAGTCTCTTCCTCTACAGTTCTACTCCTATACTGACCTATTAACAGTTTTAAACCAATCAGTTCCTGACCTCCACATTTCTACTCCTACAGTGATCATTTAACAAGTTTAAACTATTCAGTCCCGTCCTATATTGTTCTACTTCGACATTGATCAATTAACAGTTCTAAACAATTCAGTTTCTTCCTTTCCACTTCTACTCCTGCAATGACCAATTAACAGTTTTAAACTATTTTGTTCCTGACATCCACAATTCTTCTCCAACTCTAAACTATTAACAGTTTTAAACTATTCAGTCTCTGTTTTCTACAGTTCAACTTCTACTCTGATCTATTAACAGTTTTAAGCTATTCAGTCACTGTCGTTTACAGATTTACTCCAACTCTGATCTATTAACAGGTTTAAACTATTCAGTCCTCTTGTCTTGACTCGGTGAAGGAATAGCAGGTAAACTGTTTGGAATTTCGCACAGAGCGACTTGATGGCTATCTGTGCTAGCCGTCCCTAATTTAGCAGTGTAAGACTAGAGGGAAGGCAGCTAGTCATCACCACCACCGCCAACGTTTGGACTACTCTTTTACCAACGAATAGTGGGATTGATCGTCACATTATAACGCCCCCACGGTTGGGAGGGCGAACATGTTTGGCGCGACTTGGGCGCGAACCCACAATCCTCAGATTACGAAGCGCACGCCTTAACGCGCTAGGCCATGCCGGGCCCCAGCAGGTAAACATTTCAGGCCTTAGTTTGTCCAAGACTGTAATTTAAACTCCGTCCTATTTGATTTACTGCGTTCCTTTCCCTTTAATTTTAAATGTGTTATGTAACATTTCATAAATGAGTTATTATCGCATTTGCCTTAGTGACGCTTCTTCTAAGCGTTTCGACCCTACGAAACGCTGGCCATGTGTCATGGGAGAGTGTGGGGTGATGGGCGCAGCTAAGAACGTGAACATTTCCTGGATCGTATGAAATATTCACAGTCGATTATCAGCAATGACTAATCAGTGAAACCTGGTAGTTATGGCTGCTCTTTACCCCTGAGAAAGGGAAGGCTTTGTGACATTTGGTTCTATTGGCGGTAGCGGACAAGATATGCCGGGTGTGAAAATTGGTGTTTTGGATTTCTGACCCGCTATCTTTTTACCCATTAGAAGAAGCCGCCCTATAATAAAGCAGTAGACCCTTTAACGTTACCGTCACAATCTCCCAGATGGCCAAAAGGAGAATCAGTTAAGAAGTAACGTACGAACAAAACAAGGCGGAATGAGTCTACACCGAGACGGTTCTCTGATCGCTCGTGACGGGCGAGTTGGACTCGCCGCCCATGTTGATGTTAAGGTACAGTGGGGGAAGATGGCCTGTCCGCCCAAACCATACTACTCGTCACGAGGGCATGCCCCACCGGGTCTCTGGAACATGATGCAAGGACACAATATTCTTGTTCTCTGGACGGCGAGCCGTCGTCACGACCTGGCTTCTTATTCTTCGCCCGAGGGCTTCGCAGTAGTTCTATGACTCAGATGTCGGCAACCTTTGAACATCCATAAATGGGAGGGACAGTCATGAGTTCTTTATGAGATTCTTCGCTGATGTGTTTATCGAATTACATTAGCAGTTCGGGCAGCGAATAAAAAAGAAAAGAAACAGGAGGACTCGTACTGCATTATTTGAAAGTCCATCCACTCCATGGACTGATTTATTTGGTTGTTCGCGTCATTTGCTGCTCACTGCCCATACCAACCACAGAATTGACGGAACTGTCATTAACCCTCACAAGTTCTCGTTTTCTTAAAAAAATAAAATTACTGAGCCATTCTGTTTTTCATTAACCGTTATCTACTGAACCAGTTTCCGGTTGTGGATCTTGCAAATCGACCGAGCGTTATCTCAAAAAACAAGTTCTGAAAATTGCGCATCACCAAATACGACAGAAGAGGAAGAACAGCTTTCTTCTCTCCGCTATTTTACTTTTTCTACAGCAACGCTGATTGGATAATAAACTGAGAAAAGCAAAAGGCGTCATCAATTTTTCAAGGTGTCTTTTGTACCGTTTTTTATTCAACAAGTAAGCCTTTTCCCCCTCGAGGCACATTCAACAAATCGCCCTCTAACGAGGTTTAACTAAGCAGACTCAACTTCAGAGAAACATTTATTTTGGACATTCTGTTAAACCGGGTAAAAACAGAGCCTAGTTTAACGCAAAGTGCAAACGTTTCAAGTCCAAATATTAGTTCAATTGAAATCGAGACGATATCTGATATAGCTACTTTATAAAACAGCAGATTTGGGTGAGTTAATTGTTAACGTGTCCTGACTGTGAAATGAAGCAAAGGAAACAAAATCAAAAAACTCGTTCCGCACTTTACGATCTAAAATGCAGTACAAAAGTGGTAGTTAAATCCCATTATTCTGTCAAACAGCAATTGCCAAAAGTTGGCGGTGAGTGCTGTTGACTACTTACTTTCGCTCTAGTGTATTCTTGCAGGAAAATTCTTAAACTAGTTTCAATAAATCCAAAAATCTCAAACGTATATTAAGCAAAACTGAAGTGAGAGTTTTAAGCAAACAGTGCAACGAACGATATGAGGAAAAACTGAAATTTTGAGAGAATTATCAACCTGAAAAACACCTGTGCATGCGTTTAGGTATAGACACTCTAGTTTTGAAAACTTCTCACCAGAGGGAGAAAGCAGCCAGTCAGTAGTACCCGTTGACACAAGAATCTTCCTTGGAACGTTTCGAGGCTCGGATACTTCACTCTACAGTCGAACACCTTTACCCTAAAGTTTAGGGGGGGGGAAATATGACAAAGTGATCGTGACCTAAAAAAACTATCTACTGATTGCTGACATTTTCTTAAAAATAAACTATGCTTCAATAATTTTTTTACTAGTCTTTCTTCGGTATATTACTGTCAATGCCACCCCTCCCCAGTAGCTCTGAAGGTTTATAATTCTAAAAACCGGGTTTCAATATCCGTGATGGGCACAGCAAAGATAGCCCGTTGTGTAGTTTTGTGCTCAGCTGACAGAGAAACAAACGAAAGCTACCATTAAATGCACGATTCATTTGTGTTTGTGTTTGTATACTACAGCTAATATAAGATTACGGATTCAGATCGCCAAAATGCGGTCTTCGATTCTTTAAAATGGAAAGAACGCAGATAGTTTAGATGTGGTTTTTCGCTAAAATAAACAAACGAAACGAAACTTAAAGTGAAAGAAAACATGCTTTCTACTTAACGCTAGCCACCTCTTTAGTACGAACGTAATGACTATGTGATGCTTTAATAAAATTAGTTTGTAATATATTATAACGTTGTTTGTATAAGCTATACAAAAAGTTATTCACGATCTGCACACCAGAGGTACAGAAACACGGTTTCTAGCGGAATAAGTCCGCAAACATACCGCTGTGCCACTGGAGAACTATAACACTATTCAGTTTGTTTTTAAATCTATCCATAAAATTCGTGCGCACCTTACCATATAAATATGCATGCGCTTACACTTCATTTCAATAAATGCAAACAAAACACGGATGTAAATACATTTTGGTAGACATTTTGTACAACGGTGCATCAAAATTCTATTAACGTTTTTTAAAGGTTAGGTTGTAGAAAAACATTAAAGTTTATTTTTCTATAGTATCAAGTATAATAAAGTTTAACTAAACTAATATAAAAAAAACGTTCTTAATTAATAGTATCAACTTATCTATTTATTGAATGTACGCCCTACGTAATAAAAGTTTAGGCCAATGTTAGGCCTAAAACGATTAGGTCTAAGAACTTTGGTATCTGCGGTTTGGATTCTTTTTAGCATTATTCTAGCAATCCCGTATTTAAAAAAAGTTCTATTATAACAAAAATATTAAATGGACAGTCTTGCTGGTCTCTACTGGTATTAAATAATGTAGCTTAATCATTAAATTTCATATAGATCTTAGGGCAGTCACAGAAAGTTTCGCTGTCGAATTTATTTTTAGGGTTGTATTCTAAATTCGAAGAAAAAAACAACAACAACGTCAGCAGCTGCTGTTCCTTACAATGGGCCTTTATTACGTTAAGTAAATCATGCTGGTAAAAAATCCACATTAAAAATACCCTTTTGTAGTTTTTCTTTTTATGTTAAAAAATATTTGCATAATGATTTCATAATAGCCAGCATAATCAGATAACATATCCGTAGAATCATACGACTAAGTCTATTTCGGTTACGTTGCTTAGCTAGTAAAGCTAAATTGGCTTTTTTTTGTATAATGAATCACACGTTTTCTATTATACAATGAAATCTTTATTTTCTGAGAGAAGTATCAAACAAAACACAAAAAGTAACTCTTCACACAAACTTCGCGTGCAGTTACTTTCTTTTTTTTTCCGTTTCTTGAGTAACGTGAAATAACAACCAGTTCTTCTCGACTAGAAAGTTTACTAGACAAAAGAGTAGCTAGCGAAAACTGACTGTTTGAAGTATAAAAAAGAAAAAAAAAACTGTGTGATTATTCCTAAAATATTCTACGTATATATACGTCTCATGTATAAACTTTTAACTCATAAAATCATGACGTGCATTTAGTATCCTTTACATTGTAGTATTAATTTGTTGAATTAAACAAAAAGTTACATAAATAGTTAACTTCGGCACATAATCGCCACAAGGCTGGAGCTCCGAATTTTAGAGTTATAATTCCCTACACGTTTACAAATGATTTATCATTAAAATATGGTGTGGTCACATTTTATGGGCGGCCATCTTTAAGTTAGGCTTAATGGAACGACATTTTTTATTATTGTTAGTGTTATGAACAGCATCTTCACGCATCCCACAATCCTCTCATTCTCTGAGACCTAAAAAGTTCTTGAACTGTAACGCTTATGAACACAAAAATTCTTTCTTCAAGTTCTGTTTAGTTCACGCTTGGATAAATACAATTTAATAAACGGCTGGTAGAAAAACCTCTTCGAGAATTTAAACCAACTAATAAGTTTAAAACTTCGCGTGAAAGATACAATAACGCAAAATTATTGTTTTTTGAATACCCGTTAAAATTTTTTTAAAATAGACTGGATTTATTTATGACATCAAGTTAAATTCAATATTGTAACGCTATGTGTAAACCTAATTTTTAATTTCATCGTTTTATAGAACAAATAATTCATCTTTTATTATATGCCACTTTGCTATCTGCAGATTTCCTGTTGAACACTAATAATTTTATGTACACTGCTGCCATCTCTAGATAAATATATGTATTAAAATTGATTTTTTTCCTTTTTTCTTCAACTGCAGATCAAGACAATGGTCATTTACTAACTGTAACTAGCTTCCTACTTTCCAAATAACAATTAACCTGTTGACTGCCAAGTATTTCAGCTGCTGCAATACAACTTTAATGCTTCTTAATTTTGTAACTTTTTTTCGTGACGCCATTTTGGATCGAAAGTGAAGCAATTTGTAAGTTGGTCAAATGAATGTATGGTACTGATATCTAGCTTTGAAGTTAGGTATTATTAAGAACGAATTAACTCGTCTGTGGCACTGTGTTACCGATAGGCTTGGACGAGTTATCTCGTCTACGGCACTGAACAGGTTAACTATTGAAAGGATAATTCACAATTTTTTCAGTGAACGATAAAAAAGACAATACTAACTAGATCCTCAAAATTTCCTTGTTTCAAAAGTAAATATAGCTAAAATTAACAAATATTTTTATTTCTGGCTATTAAAGTCGTATGTCATGTTTCATCCTCCTTTCCAGAAAGTAATTATGGTATCTTAACTTTAAATGTTTTTTTTTTAATTTATATAACGTTGAGTTTTTAGAAAAGTATATATATTGCTCGTGTATCTTTTTCAAATCAACTAGATTGTACGGATTGTCATATTATAAATTTCTTCTAAACCGAGAACGATCAAATTAGGCCATACCAATCAAACTGTGCCGAAAGAAAAGCAACACGGAAGCTCAGATTTTGTGTTAAATAAACTCAGTATTTCTACGCTGTTTGTCCATAAAAAGATTTGCTATATGACACCATAGGTAAAATGCGTGTGCATAACGTACTTTTGATTTATAAAAAAAAATACATACATTAAGGCTGTATATTTTCAGCATCTTTTGAAACTGTCAGAAAACTTATTTTTATTAAACTCTATGAATTTAAACAGATTTTTTACTGTTTATTCTTAATGTTAAATTTTAACAAAGAAGTAGAGTGATCTAAACTTCTAAATCATTCCATTTCATGCAACAGCCAATAATACGATTAGTTTAAGAATCGATATCTAAACTGGCGAGGTTTAAGAATGCCATTAATTTTAACTAAGTATTTACCGTTTAGTTATTCAAAATTCAAACGACAGATATTTACAAATATATGGACAAGATTCTAGCTCTTCAGACAGCAAGCCTACATATACAAACTTACAGTATAAATAAAAAACATTATTTCATGAACGATGATTTTGATTTTGCCGGTAACATCGCAGGGCGGTATCCTCCATTGGAACTTCACAGATTAATAATCACATAAAGCTTAGCAGGTCTAACACGTCGCTGTCTATTAACTTATCGCCAGCACCACAAGTTTCTAATGGAAGAGGGGGTAACATAAGAGATATGATTACAAATATGCAATTAAAATAGTTGTTAAAGTAATGTGAGGGTGAGACCCAGAAAAAAATCACATGTCAATAAACATCATTTTTCAAAATAACTAAAATAAATCAATAATTACAAGCAAACTAAATTTCTCAAATTCAAGTGAAATAATTTGAAATTCATTGGTCAAAGGTCATGTTTGTTGTCTTCCAAACGAACTATTTTGAAGTTCTTGTTGTTCTCCCCTTGTTCTCATGGTACGATAACATTAGGTTTGTTTTTAATTTTGCGCAAAGCTATTCGAGGGTTATCTGCGCTAGCCGTCCATAATTTAGCAGTGTAAGACTAGAAGGAAGGCAGCTAATCACCACCACCCACCGCCAACTCTTGGGCCACTCTTTTACCAACGAATAAAAGGATTGACCGTCAGGTTATAACCCCCTCACGGCTAAAAGGGCGAGCATGTTTAGTGTAACGGGGATTCGAACGCGCGGCTCTCGGATTACGAGTCGATTGCCTTAACAACCTGGCCATGCCAGACCGATAACATTAGGAAGACTAAAAAACGTGGTAAGATAATGCAGCAGCAGGCGTCTTTTATGCTTGTATATAAGAAGAACAATGGTCAGATATTGCACAGAAGAGGGAAAGGTAGAATAACTTTGTGAGGCCAGAGGTGAACAAGCTGAAGTACTACATAAATATGTTTGTTTTTGAATTTCGCGCAAAGCTACACGAGGGCTATCTGTGGTAGCCGTCCCTGATTTAGCAGTGTAAGACTAGAGGGAAGACAGTTAGTCATCACCACCCACCGCCAACTCTTGGGTTGCTCTTTTACCAAGAATTAGTGGGATTAACCGTAATATTATAACGCCCCCTCGGCTGAAAGGGCGAAAGAGCATGTTTGGTGCGACGAGGATTTGTATTAATTTATGTATTACCTGTAAATATGATTGCATTTTAGTGCTAAAACATAATTAATGTGCTGTGCTTTGGAGATTTGCTTTTAAAAGGAATTTCCGACAACAAATATCGTATATTTTGTAATATTACAAGGAATTGAAAAGTGAAAAGTTTAAATATATTAATGTACAAGAAATCCTATTGCCTAAGCACTAACAGTTCGTAACAATAAAAAATAATGCTTAATATTCAATACATATTTTATATGATTTATAAGTTATAACGTTTAAATCAAGATTAATGAAACTATTTCATCAATTCTAGAATATAGAAAAATATTAAGGTTTGTTAATTTAGCGCCATCTAGTATTTTATTTCCTTACTATACTATAAAAATCATGTTTTCGTCATATTGGAAAAATACTGCTATTTTCCTGAACTACATCAATCCTTTAGCAACAGTTAAAGAAAAAAGAGGTTTATCAGAATTCCACAAATTTCATTATGTTTATTGCGACATAATTAATTTTAGACTGAACTTGTTTTAACATTTATAAAATACTGCTCAAGATTCCACGAGGTTACTCTCGGATATTACCAAATGTTAACCTTCTAACTCACCATTAGATATCCTACGACAGTGCGTCCCTTAACATCAGGGAGCGCGATTGAGAATTCGAATTTATCTCTATACCCGGATGTTCTTCAACTAACGTTTTTTGTTAGCTCCACGTATAGGAGCATTTGTTATTGTAAGAATAAAGTATTTTAAAGCAATAAGAACATTATAAACAAGTTAACTGATTCGTGTATTTTCTGAATTTGTCATTAGATGACGCTACTTGCTCTTCTCCTTTTTCTATTTTTCAGGATTTAATACTAATTTCTTCCTCTTTTCTCAGCGATGTGTTAATTAGCGCCCTCTAACAGCACACCTTCAAGTTAACGACATTTATCATCAAACCGTACAATAGTTCCAACACAAACAACACCTTTCTGAAAATAAATTACCTTATTAACTTATATCAATATCTTCAAATGGTAATCACAAAACGTACCAGTATCACCACTGCCACGCGCTTCTTGGATGAAAACAAAAATCAATAGAATAAACATCATTAAACACTTCACTTCCAGTAAGTGTAACAGAATATTTTATATTCATATTTATAAGAAGTCATAAAAGTTATGTGTCGTAAAGTACGTTCTATGATTACACAAACCATAAGCATAAGCTTAGAAAAGAAGGTTTAGTTACATCAAAGTACTGATTTTCCATTTTTATAATTTGGATATTTAAAAACGACCCCTTTTTGAATTTCGCGCAGCGATACACGAGGACTATCTGCACTAGCTGTCCGTAATTTAGCAGTGTATGACTAGAAAGAATGCAGTTCTTTGGCTACTTACTCTCTTACCAACGAATTGCGGGATTGCTCGACACATAATAATGCCTCCACAACTGAAAGGGTGAGCATATTTGGTGTGACGGGGATTCAAACCCGCAATCCTTAGATTACAAGTCGATCGCCTAAACCACCTGTACACCTACTACATAGCAACCCCACCGTAGTGACTTAGCAGTCATTACGAAGGAAGAGCACGGGTTTCAACGCCGTGGTGGGCACACTGTATATTAACAACCAAACTTTTTACATTCATGTAATCGGGTTTTTCTTTCGTTTTTTTAGTTGCTTTTTAAGTAGTAGGCGCCATTTGTGAGAATGTAACGAGACCTCTTTTGTTAAAATTGGAGTTTTTTACATGGAATATGCAAACTCACACTTCCTGAAACCGGGTTTCAATATCTCTGGTGGGCAGAACACAGATAGCCCACAGATTTTGATATTATTAACTGGGTTCAAAAAACTTTAGTAATCAATAAACACAACCGATGTCTCTCTTTTTCCTACTTACTTTCTTCTTTGTTTGTTGCTGTTTTTTTCTCAACTTAGGTCAGGTATGATTAGCTTGTTAGGGCGCTCGACTCGCCATCTAAAGGTCGAATTTGCGTTTCCCAAACATATTTTACTCGCCCTTTCAGTTGCAGGGCTCTATTATGTTACGGTTACTTTCACTATTCGTTAGTAAAAAAGCAGCCCAAGAGTTTGCGGAGGGTGGTGATGACTAGTTGCCTTCCCTTTTGTCTTACAGCACTAAATTAGGAACGTTTAGTGCAGTTAGCCCTCTTGTAGCTTTCTGCAAAATTCGAAAAACAACAGCAAATCTCAAGTTTATTACATAATAGACATAACTTTTAAAATAACTATAAACCACCAAACTATGTGGTTGTGATTGATCAAAACTCACCTTAGATGACTCCTGACGTCACAAGTAATACATGAAATAAATTTAGGTAATTTCGTGAAGAAAAAATCCATTTAATTCCTACCAGATGACTCTGACGACAGACGATGTAACTATACTTCAAATATATTTTTGAAACCGTGGAAGGTATATTCTTATTATCTTAGGTATTAAAGTTTTGTTTTTATTAGAAATTAAGTCAAATAAACACTGCTAGAGGTCGCTATTGAAACAAACGCTGACAAAGAGATTTTTTTTTCAACTGTCACTAAAATACAAGTTCTGTATAAATATTGTATTTCCGATAATTAGGAAGCTTTTGGAAATCAAAAAAAATTGTCCATTAAGATTCTCAACTAAAAGTAGAGGCAACCAAAGAGAAATATCAGTGAATATTTGTTCTTGAGGTCTTACAATGCTAAAATTTAACGTTTGATACCCACAACAGATGGAATGTAGATATCTCATTGTATAGTTCCGCATTAAGAATACAAATATAAACACAACATCGTATAACGAGAAATCTTGTTTTATAAAATAAAACCCGTTACATAAATCAACCACAGTTCTATTTACATGGTTGAACATGTTTAGGAAAGTCTTGGCATGGAAACGCCTACATTCACGGCGTTAAAACAGGAACAAAAGAAATCAAAATTAAAGGAACTCGTAAAATTGCAAAGCATGCTTTTTGCCATAAAATATAATATTGTAGTGCAAGTCATGTGGGCTGACCTTTACAACACTCTTCGCTCCAGTGTTCATACACATATAAATGTATAAAATAGAAAACAAATTCCATGACATTATCAAAGATAGGCGGTCTTCGTGGCACCCGTTCTCGTGTAACCCTACAATATTTTAAAAAATTGTAAAAAGAAAAATATTTTCCATATGGAACTCTAAAACTATCATTATTTGCCATAGTTTCATTACTCATTTAATATTAGGAGTCGGCCAGTTGAAGTTTGAAGAAAAATAAAGCCCTTCACCAGTCTATATCTTATAATTGCTTTCTGTTCCATTCGCAAATGAGTTTTTACTGGATCATCGCAGTTGATTTGCTAATAATTGAAAGGACGACCCCTTGTTGAGTTCGATACGAGTTTCTTCTCTCTTCTTCACTTTATGCCCGTCATGGCCAAGCATATTAAGGCGTACGACTCGTAATCTGAGGGTCGCGGTTTCGCATCCCCGTCGCGCCAATTATGCTCGCCCTTTCAGCCATGGAGGCGTTATAATGTGACGGTCAATCCCACTATTCGTTGGTAAAAGAGTAGCCCAAGAGTTGGTAGTGGGTGGTAATGACTAGCTGCCTTTCTCTAGTCTTACACTTCAAAATTAGGGACGGCTAGCACAGATAGGCCTCGTGTAGCTTTGTGTGTAATTAAAAAAAGCAAACGATCTTTTCTTTATCAACAAATCAAACGGAATCCTCAACAGCCGTGGCACTTAAAATTCTCTCAAGCAGGATTAGAAACACAATAATACATATAAAGGTTATTTTCCCAACTTACCCCAATTTCCTTTTCTGTTTTTGTGCCAGCAATACTGAGCATGAGAAGCGCGTATACCGGAATCGATTTTATTACTCATTCGGACCTCAAATTTAAATTCTTTCACACAAGATTAGAGAGATCTTGGGATGTTCAGATATGAAATTCAAAACTAAATAGATCTCAAGTCAGTGAAGAGATGGCATAACTACGAGCTCAAAGTTTGTACTTGAAAAAACTCGGAGCCGTTATGTCGCGGCTGAAAAAAAACAATTTGATCTTAAATATAATATAGATAAGGTTACCCACCGTGCAGTTAAAACTTTTAACATTGTAGAATAACTTTACAAGAAATAATAATAAATGTTAATATGACTATATTATTCTTGCAATAGATGGCAGCACATTAGTCTTTCTCTTGATTAGATGACCGTATGTTTTGAATTTTGTGAAATGTTATTTGTTATAGTTGTCCTCAACCTGAGCTGGTAAACTATAGTGAAGTCAAACACCACCTGTCTCCAACTGTTGCTCTAATCTTTACCAGTAAAAAAAAAAAGTTTAATCGGTTTTAAGATGGATGACACCCAAACCGATATGTCTGTTTAGCGGAGCATTTGGAAACATGAAAGTTTTCGAACTGTCGGTGATGTATTTATTGTGACACTTGTGTAACTAGTTGTCTGGACAAACATAATTTAATTTGATATAATCATCTAAGCGACTCCTAAAGACAAACATTGGAGCTCAAACTAATTAATAAACAATAATAAATTCTCGGAAGTCATCTATATCATTTAACGATATCAAAAACAAACAAACAAACAACATCCCATTACACAACAACTGCATTACAGTTGGAAAACTTAAACTTTAGTCATAAATAATATTACTGGTTAAAGTACGCCCTGTTTACTTTAGTATTGTGTGAGTCTTTCTTAAATGGTAGGATATAAAAAACAACAGCGTTTCTCTCTGGCCTGAATGTGAACATGTGTTGGAATATAAACATGTTCTACGTTAACTGGTCACCATAAAATAACCCGAGTAATGTACACGAGTCAGAAAACAAACATATCATACGTATGATGGTTACTGACATTATGATGTATATTGTTGTAAAGCTGAATTACTTTTATGGAATATAATATCTACATTTTCTACAAAAAAAATATTACTTTTCACAACAGATATTTTTCACTCTTCAACTTGTTGCTATGAGAGTTCAGGAACATCTAATTGTTCAAATCTTGACACAGCAGCATGTCTGCGGACTTACAGCGCTAGAAACTGGGTTTCGATATCCGTGGTGGGCAGAACACAGACAGCCCCTTGTATATCTTTGTGCTTAATTTCGTACAATCAATCAACCGAATCTCAGACCTTCCCAACCGAAGCCCGGCACGCTGACTACTCAGTCACGATTACGCTAACTATAAGGTATATAGCGTTCAGAAAAGGTTTGTCGATAAAACACTCAAATAACAGAGCAATTTCCTAAGTGTGCTGTGCTCCTCACGGGTATCAAACCCAATTTTTAGAATTACAAACTTTCAGAATTCTCGTCGAGTCACAGGGAAAGGTGGAGGCGAAAGATATTCACTGGAAGTTTTAAATCAAAGTTACGAATAAAAGTAAAACATCTAAAAAACAAAAACCACAAATTTAAGAATAAAAACGGCTATCTTGATTTTGTTTTAGATTACTTCAACCTTCATGAAAGCCTCCTCTCACCTACTTTGTTTTTACTTAAAATATGAATGTTTCATGGTTGTTATTATTGAAACTACCACGATCTCCAACAGTACACTTTGACCTTTCAGTTTCAAGGTCACTGAATATAAAACAAAAAAATATTCATCAAAATATGCGGGAATCATGATCGCCTAGCAACCGTGCGATAAGAAATTAACACCAATCTGTGACCAGCATTTTCAAAATTATTAAAAATGGTTTGGAATTTCGCGCAAAGCTACTATCTGCGCAAGCCGTAACTAATTTAGCAGTGTCAAACTAAAGGGAAGACAGCAAGTCATTATTACCAACCACCAACTCTTGGGCTATTCTTTTAACAACGGGTTGACCGTAACATTATAAGGCCGAGCATGTTTGGTATGACGGGGATTCGAACCCGCGATCCTCAGATTACGAGTCGAGTGCCTTAACCACCTGGCCATGCCGGGCCGTATAACAAACGGAAGTTGTCAAATGTTCTAAAAGGAATACTTTTTTTTTACATTTCCCATGTGTGTAATCTTAAAACTTAATTGAGTGGTATTACACACAAAGATTCGTAGCAAGCAACGCACGGACACTCATGTTACACACTACTTAACTAACACATAACAGATAACGGTCCTCAGTAAGTGGAAAATTAACCTCTTTCCTCTATTGTAGACTGTTAAGATAACTGATGGAAAATATATTTGCATATATTTTTAAATACCTTTATAAATCACACTTTCAAAAGCAAATTTCTACTAGAATTTAGAAGAATGTTAACAGGAAGTAAATTTAGAAGAATGTTAACAGGAAGTAAATTTAGAAGAATGTTAACAGGAAGTAAATTTAGAAGAATGTTAACAGGAAGTAAATTTGAAGAAAGAAGAAAACACGAGACATTTGGTTTCTTAGATGACTACTTTATATAGAAGGAAAGGCGAAACGATTTGATACGCGGACAGTAGAAAATGGCCGTAAAATTGAACCGAAAACGAGGAATCAAGATTACTGCTTACTTAGTCTCTCTGTTTTTCAACTTCTGTCGAGACACCGTACGTTAAACCCCAGAGAAACAAACTCCAGAGTGCAGTAAATCTGTCCATCCCATAGTCAAATGAATGAATGACCCCGCATGACCTCTGCCAACCGTGCTACATGAGTTACGTCACATACTAAGTGTCTTATCTCTTCGACTTTCAAGTAGGTAAGCCTTCTTGGCTTAAGTCATACATCCTCGGGACTCGAAGTTCTGGGACTCGCGCCAGGCATTCCATGTCACCGATTTGTATCTTTAATACAAATTGTGAGTCGTGTTATAGTTGCTATGGTTTGAAGCCACTACATACCCCGTGGGCGGCTGCCGATCTCTAAAATAGGGCAATTCACAACACCCTGAGAACAAGATTAGTGAATAGGGATAACCAAGATAATGTTAACTAAGTCTGAGAGAACAGAATGGCTAATATCCAGAAATACTTCAAATACCCAGAGTTGGAGTATTTGTGGAATTTGGGAGAAGTTTTCTGGATTATTTGTAGAAATCTGAGAGTTGTGGTTTTGTGTTATTTGTGTAATTCAGTGAGTTGTAATTTTTGGGTTATTCTTGTAATTTAAAAGAACCATGTTGTTTGGCATTATTCATAGAAATCAGGGCGAGTTATGGTTTTTGGATTCAATAATTTAGGAGAACCATGTTTTTGGGGATTATTTGTCGAAATCAAGATGTTATGGTTTTTGGATTCTTTGTATAATTTAGTGAGTTGTCCTTTTTGGATTACTTGTGTAATTCAGTTACGGTTTTTGAGTTCTTTGTGTGATTCCGAGAGCTGTGGATTTTCAGAAATCAGGTGAGCTATGTTTTTTGGATTATTTGTAGAATTGAAGTTAGCGTGATTTAGCTGATACAAAGCACATAGAACGTGATGGTTCACAGTATTTAGAATAAAATATATTGTGGTATATAGGATAAAACTGTTAACAAAATATTTAATAAAATGGTTTGTGTTAACTAACCGTTGTTCATAACATCTAAAAAAGCAGATTTCTGGAATTTAGAACAAAATTCATAATTTCTATGTGTTTGTTATTGAGCAAAAACCCACACAATGAGCTATCTGTGCTGTGCCCGTCACGAGGGTCAGAAACAGCTTCAGACCCCCTGCTAAGCCAGCGGCAGAACAAACTCTAATAAACTCTTAAAGTGGCTCACGGTAACTAAATTATGAATGTTTGTAACGTTTAGAATAGAGAAGTTTCTGGTACCTGGAATAAAGTTCCATATATAGTTTGAAACGAACATGTTCATAATATTTAATACAACATTATACGACGCAGCTTCCAGGAAATGAACGAAACTGAACAGTGATTGTTCGTTCTGAAGAGACGCTAACACTGTTTATTAGCCCTAAATGAGATTTTCAATACTTGGAAGTTGTTTCTAATGGTGTACGATACACATTTCTGTTTGTTTCCTTGTAAAAGCTTTAATACAATGGTAAGTAAAATAGTGCTTCGTGATATTTTGAATAAAAGGATCTAAGATAATTGAAATAAAGTTCATCAGAGATCGTGTAATAAAAGAGCTCATGATAAGCACTGTGGTCTTTTACTAGCATAGAAAACAGCTTACGATGTCTACTATAAAATGGCTCGTAAAATTTCGTTAAAATAAAGTATGGTTGTGTTATCTATAAAAGAACAAGCTGTGCCATACAAAATAGGGTATGCCAGTTAGGTCTAATTGTGCCGCCCCCCAATGGCTCAGCGGTATGTCTGCGGACTTACATGCTAAAATCCGGGTTTTGATACCCGTGGTGGGCAGAGCACAGATAGCCCATTGTGTAGCTTTGTGCTTAATTCAAAACAACAACGACTAATTGTGCCATATTATCAAAATGTTGGTATAAGGGTTAACAGAGCATTATTTTTCAATGTTTGGACTTTTTTTGTTCAAAATTGAAACTTAGTAATTGTTATCATGGCAATCAATTAATACGTACATTAGAATCAATAATTAATTTAGTATTTAATGTAAATCGTTTAATATACTGGTCTAACTAGGACTAGACATTTCATAAAAGAGAAAATATTGATAAATCAGTTGAATACCCTCGTTGTTTTTACTTCCCCCTCACTCTGTGGCTTGGCGGTATGTCAGCTGGCTTGAAACGCTAAAAATGGAGTTTCAACACTCGTGGTAGGCAAAGTACAAACAGCCTACTCTATCGTTGATTTCATTGAAACAAGAGAAAATTAACCAGAACAGATTTCGAGTTTGCCATTTCGCCAATAGGATAAACTAATCTACCAAGCCATAAATACGAACAATCATCTGATACAAAGCCATGAATACGACCAATCGCCTCATACCAAGCCGAGAAAACGACCAATCGCCTCACACCAATCCATTAATACGACCAATCGCCTAATACCTAGCCATTAATACGACCAATTGCCTAATACCAAGCCATTAATACGAATAACCTCAGATAAGCTATTCTAAGCTGCTCATAAAGCTCCAAATTTCTCCTTTAACATCTTTTGGCTGGATGTGTCAACGATCAAGATTCGAGCCCGCGAATCTGATAATCGAATCCCAATTTGCACTTCTCGTTTAAAGTTATTTAAAATTTAAAGAACTGCTTAGAATAGTTAAAACCGCATTGAAAATTTCTAAACAAAAAGTCGAAAAGGCTTTTCTAGTGTTATTGGGCCAAGCGCAACCTGTCGGATAGCGAAAAAAACAATGAATCTGCGCCCTCCAGTGGCACAGCGGAATGTCTGCGGACTCGCACCGCTAAAAACCGGTTTTAATAGCCGTAGTGGGCAGAGAGCAGGTAGCCCATTGTGTAGTTTTGCGTTTAATTCTAAACAAACAAGTAATGGATCTGCGGATCCCAAGTTGGTGTCCCGTCACCGTAATGAAAAAAAAACCCCACCAAAAACACAGATAACGTAGTGACCATCAGTAAAATTCAATCTTAACATACCTTTCCCTCTAATTTATCAGTTGTATCTTTGCGTAAAAATTATAAAACTTTTAATTAATATATTTAACACAGTGAAGCGAAGACCAGGGTTCGTTTCATTGACGGAAGTCAGAGTTAAGTATAGTCTATCTCACGAAAACAACCATCTAAGAAAATCCGGGGAACTGCAAATATTGTGAAAGTAGATCAAATATGTTGTCGACAGAGTAACATTCCCTAATAAACTTTCGTATGTTTGTATGTATGGAAAATTTGTTTAAGAAGAATCAAACATGAGGACCAGTGTTTCTGTAAAGGAGCGTTCGCACATTTATAAATTGGACAAAAGTTCAAAAGTGCTAAACAAACTGATAAGTAATTAGAAAAAAAAATGTTATAAAAAAATTTCACCGGGCAAATTTTCCTCGCGATGTCTGATTCCTAGAGTCACACACACATATATATATATCGTTTCCCCCCATCTTCTTTACAAAAATTAAACTAACGACATGTTCTCTCCAGAGACCGTCAACATTCGTCATTCAATGACGTCCCTTTGGCAATGTCGCCAGGTTAATCCACAAAAAGACACCAGCTGATAAACACCATAGGTAACACTAGATGGCTGACGCCAGACTTCGTTGTTTATTCGCGCCCCCTGCTGTACTGACCAGTTACCGACAGCGGTCAGGGTCACGTGGCGACGGAATGACGTGTTTTGTTAGGTACCGCCGTCTGGCGGTGGCATTGACGGATCATGTGTGTTTTCAGATAGATTGTAGGTTTAATAATTTGTCTTGAGAATCTTTTTGGTAGCGTCCAACAATAACCTTTGGGTATCTTTAAAACGCCAATTGTCGAGAAAGGTGAATTTTTATTTTCTCAATTTTTTTTTGAAAATTGAAAAAAATATTAAGTTTTTTTTTATTTAAATCGCGTCTCCATTATGTTCGAGTAACATCTTAATTAAATACCATAAATAAAACAAACTCAGAATTCACGTGAAATTTATCTTGCAACTCAAGTGTTTGTTAGGTTTTATTCAAAGTTACGTAACGGCTATGTATGCCAGCTGTCCACAAGTCTGAAGTTACAGACGAGAAAGAAGGCAGCTTGTCACTATCAACCCCCCCCCCCCCCCCAGCTATTGAGCTACTGTTGATAAATCGAAGAATAAAATCTTACTGCCACTCTTTAAACACACCCACACGAGGCGCAATTTATGTAATTCTTAGCTACAACGGTTCAACATTCGGGTACTTCTACAGCTATTACTTACACAAGCGTTGCTGAAGTGAATAATGGTCCATTCCAATACTTACACAAGCGTTGCTGAAGTGAATAATGGTCCATCCCAATACTTACACAAGCGTTGCTGAAGTGAATAATGGTCCATCCCAATACTTACACATGCGTTGCTGAAGTGAATAATGGTCCATCCCAATACTTACACAAGCGTTGCTGAAGTAAATAATGGTCCATCCCAGCACGTGTTGCTATTAAAAATAAAAGAAAAAACTCAATTTAACCCAAGTTAACTTCAGAACTACTGAGAAAGATCTAACAACGTTTTTAAAGCACGTTTCTTCAAACTGGGGGACCCGGCTCCAGAGGGGTGGCACAATTGTTAGGGTGGGAGTGTCGCGAAAACATAAATATATTTTAGAATGAGGACTTATTTACTGTGTTTCACTTTGTGCTTGTGATGGAGGGTCGTAACAATCTGAAATATTTTGTTTGAGAAACCATGTTTTAAGTTTTTTGTCTGGGAGTATGTTCGTAACAAATAAAACACGTATAAACAGCAATAAGCAGAAACGGTGTCATCACTGTGACTAATCTTAGAATAATTACTTATTTTTTATGCACTATTAAATAGACAGTGGATTACTTCTCCCAACCTGATTGGTTGTTTCTTTTTAGAGTATTTTAACAGTGAAACACAATAAGAAAAACATACGAGGCGATATCTAAACACCACCCGATAGTGAGTTTCTTACGTATATATGATTACATGTATAAAAAAAGTCGATAATTGAAAGATTAACCTTCTGGTGGTGAGTGGTTCATATCTATGTAAACAAGTCATTAAAGTGAGAATTAGCTCCCTCCTCATGGTGTTATACACATACATATTGAAAAAGTAGGTGATTTTACGAGTACCTCCACCCCACCCACCCTGGATTCAGTGGTATGTGTATGAATAACATGTCGATAATCTGAGGATTATTTTCACACTAGATCAACGGCAAGGTTCCGAAATTACAACCCTAAAACTCGAGCTCCGATTATTTGGGGTGGATAAAGGAAAGTAGCCCATTGTCATGTATACTATCCGTCCCTATTTTAGCCATGTAAGACTAAAGGCCTACATCAAGCGTTCACTCAACACTAGCTTTATGAACAGTTATTCAAATGTTTTCACAATTCCATAACCACAGTAATTAGTACATTCGAAAGTACAATGGTCGAAGTGTTTCCATAATGGTGTAAAATTCTGTTTATAGTAAACAGCTGGAATTACCATCTATAGTTTAAACTACACTGTTTTTTTGTTGTTATCTACAATGGAGGTTTTCTGATGGCGGAAGCTAACAGATCTAAATGCCAAATTACCCGCACGTTTTATCTCGTGTCGAAGTTAGGGATTTTCACTGTTTACAAAGCCACACAAGGACGGATGTATAATAGGAGCAAGGACTAAAGCCAATTTTTGCATATAAAAGAAGGTAAATTCCCATATTTTCGTAACTAGAACGACTGTTAATAAGTTGCATTTCTCGTTACGAGAGTTTAAACCTATTCATATGCTAGGCCTAGCTTCCTTAAACGACAGTTCTGGGATGCCAATTCTAGATGAGCCTGCCACCCCACGGTGAAAATCGTGTCTGACTTGTCTAGTTTAGAACACGATTAGATCCATATTAATACACTTCTACAATCTACATTGTCTATAACAATCATAGTTTATTTCTAGATATACAAATCATAGATAATAAAAAACAGCCACACGTATTTTATAAATACAATGTTGTTAGCCGGGTAATTTAAAGCTCACGTGGACTAAATTACTTAGAGACTCAAAAATATTGGCACAAAAGCTATTTGTTACAAAAAAGAGAAAAACTACAGAGAAAGGGAGAAAGAAAAAAAATCTACACGTTTAGTACAAACGATTAAATATTTATGTCTTAAATATGTTTGAAGTGTTGGGATCGGATTGATGTACGTTAACCTAAACATTTTCACTTAACAAACCTGTTCTTCTGAACACACGCGATAACAAGACAATGTAGAAAAGACACATGAAATAAAAAATTTGCGCATGACATCACAGAACTTTCCTTTTCCTTCATTGGCGTCATGATGGACGTCAAACATTCTCTCTTCTCTTAATCATATGAACAAAGAATTCGTAAACCTTCAGCAGTCCAGTTAGCTATATATATATATATATATGATATAAAGATGAGTCGTAGGCTATTTTGTTTCTTAATATATCTTTATTTACGCGCATCGCTGAGATGGATCACAGTGTCATATAACACGATATTAGAATGTATTTTTCTACTTAGGTGAATGTTGGAACTTGACGACCAATATGGCGGAATAAAGCACAACATGACTTTTGGGCGAAGGTGCAAAATCTCTTTAGCAAGCACCCACTCAAGTAACTCAGTAAATCATAATAAAAAATGCTAACATCTTGCCCCCCAGTGGCTCAGCGGTATGTCTGCGGACTTACACGCTAAAATCCGGGTTTCGATACCCCTGGTGTGCAGAGCACAGATAGCCCATTGTGTAGCTTTGTGCTTAATTCAAAACAACAACAAAGCTAACATCTTATACAACTGGCGCTACAAACTTCCGGTTAGCGGAACGTGGCACTACACTGGATTGAAGTAGAAATTCTACACATGCGCAGTAATATGGTAATTGTAGCCTCATCTTGAAGAAAGAAAAAATTATAGATTTGTGTTGTTTTTTAGTTAAGTACCACATTGTGTTGTGTACTTAAATACCATAACATTCAATTGATAAGCAGATCATCCCAACTTGGAGAAATATTTGTAAAAAAAAAAAGAGAGTTGTTCATCACTAAATAGCATCTCACGAAATTAAAAAAACAAACTTGTCAAAACTACATTTATTTTAATGCATACAGCGTACCTCCCCATGTTTATAATCGAGAATAAAGATTGTTTTGTTTTGGAATTTCGCACAAAGCAACTCGAAGGCTATCTGTGCTAGCCGTCCCTAATTTCGCAGTGTAAGACTAGAGGGAAGGCAGCTAGTCATCACCACTCACCGCCAACTCTTGAGCTACTCTTTTACCAACGAATAGTGGGATTGACCGTCACATTATAACGCCCCCACGGCTGGGAGGGCGAGCATGTTTGGCGCGCCTTGGGCGCGAACCCGCGACCCTTAGATTACGAAGCGCACGCCTTAACGCGCTAGGCCATGTCAGGCCCCAAGAATAAAGAACAGAGAAAATACGATTTTTAATATGATGTTTTTCCTCACGTCCTTCCGAATTTCAAATTACTAGTATGTCTTCTAAACTCATCAATTTTAATATATGTATATATAATGTATTTACCACTTCGTATAATAATGTAGCACGTTACACACGTATCATGAGGAACAAAACTTTTACATAAAAGAAATTTGACACACATACGGTGGTCCCCCAGTGGCTCAGAGATATGTCTGCGGACTTACAACGCTAAAAACCGGCTTTCGATACCAGTGATGGGCAGAGCACAGATAAACCACAGGGTAGCTTTGTACTTAATTCAAAACAACAACACAAATGGTGAAGCTCGACCATGTTGTAAAGTATGCGTGACTTACAATTACACAACGTTCACATGACATCTGTAATATCTTTCACACTGAAAGCATATAATGTGTAAATTAACCAGCTGTTTCTAAGAAACTTATTGTGCACCGCTGGTGTAAAAAACAGTAGAGTGTAAAAGTGTGAAACAAAATATCGCAGAATTTGTATTATTTTAATTTTTATCGGGGGTTCATATCAAAGTAGGTGTAAATTGGTGCAACTTCCATACCACCTCTTCCCTTTTAAGAAGTCTTCCCCCAACCTGAGTAAAATATTTTTTGTAAGTGATCAAAAACTGGTTATCTCTTCGAGAAACATCTGTGGTAACCATGCTATTATACAAGAGATATTTTGATCGTTTCTTAACAACATATTTTATATCTCTTATTAATTAACATGTTCCTATAACTCCTATAACTTGTTCTCTCATAAATATTTGCTAGATAACTTAGAAAAATACGTTCGTTACTTTATAATAAAAAATTGTTGTGACGTCTCCATATTTTTTATAAATATTTTAATTACAAGTTTGTGTTCAAATTACACCCAATAAATAATACTGAAATATATTACTTATTTATAAGTTCACTTCTCTTACAAAACTTGCCCCAGGCCCTTAAGTCTTTAATCGAGCCCTGAATACATCTACATCTTTTTTAGCCCCCCGCTAGTACAGCGGTATGTCCACAGATTTACACTGCTAAAATAAGGGGTTCGATTCTCCTCGGTGGGCTCAGCAGATAGTCCTATGTGTCTTTGCTATTAGAAAAAAAACACACACATTCTTTTTTAAAAGTTTTTTTTGTTTTTAATTTCGCGCAAAACTACACGAGGGCTATCTGTGCTAGCCGTCCCTAATTTTGCAGTGTAAGACTAGAGGGAAGGCAGCTAGTTACCACCACCCACCGCCAACTGTGGGACTACTCTTGCTAACGAATAGTGGGATTGATCGTAACAATATAACGCCCCTACGGCTGAAAGTAAACAATTCTTAGAACCACGAATTCACAATAGAAGTATTTTATGGAGGAAGAGGTAGAAACTTACAATACTAATTTTAGCTGGATTCTTTTTAATGTCTGTAGCATACCAGTAGCATAGGCTAGTAAAGTTTGAAATAATACATTTGTTTTTAAGGATATTACACAATACTACTTCTAAACTAAATCTGGTATAAAAAGATACAGTAGTAGTATTAATAACAGTATCTGTGGACAAACAATAAGTCTGGTGAAAAATACAGTTAACTTAACGAAGTTTGTTTTGATTTCATGTATTGTAGTTTTAGTAACAAAATACCTCTCCAAAATCAGCTACAAAGTAATTACAAGCGTCTAATCCTATATTTGACTTCAAAGTCTTTCCAGAGTAAACTGATGTGGACGACTTGGTGTCGTAGATCCAACACGTTGGTCCTTCGCATTTTCGTGTATGTAACAACTTGAACGTTGCTTTAGGGACTAAACTTGGGTCGTTTGTTCCAATCAAAGAAATATTTTCTAAATATTAAGTCTTGCATTGCTTATTCAAGATATTTACTTCAGTTGAAAAAATGGCGAGTTTTTTATATTTTTCATGAGTAAATATAGTATAATAAGTTATTCATTCCCATACAAAACATTACCACAAATAAATCTCACGTGACTTAAGTTACGTGCTTGCATAAGGTATATACGTTTGACATTAGTGTTAGAATACAAATGGAATACATTAGGATACAAATGCTGTTATTTCATATTTTTCGTAATTACACCATTACGAGTTTTAAATAAGAAACGTGTAATATAGTACAGTAAATCTTCTTTTACTTGCCAATAAGCTTTTGTCCAGTAGGCCTTTCGTACCATGCCAGAACCCAACAACTAGGCTAAACATGATGATAAACAAAACCATTATCCAACATTTTGTTCAACGCACTGAACGAAACGTTTAATGTCGTCTTATACCTAATACTCTTCATAAATACCAATTTCTCCATACCCGATTCTTTCGTCGAACACGGAATTAGATTTAAAACTACAAATCTACAAAACAAAAACAAGCCTGCGTTATAAACATATGCTGTAGTTAAACAAAATAATTAATAGATAAATTTAAAAATAATGTTTCAAAATATTATATCTCGACTGAAAACTAATAGCTTGAGCTAGACCTAAAGAATATGAACTACACTTTTTCTGAGCCCTCTTAAGCTAAAAGTATCAAAATGTACACTAACAACCTTCCAGGTTGCGCCTGGCATGGCCTAGTGCGTTAAGGCGTGCGCTTCGTAATCTAAGGTTCGCGGGTTCGCGCCTGAGTCGCGCCGAACATGCTCGCCTCCCCAGTCGTGGGGGCGTTATAATGTGACGGTCAATCCCACTATTCGATCCCCCCAGTGGCTCAGTGGTATGTCTGCGGACTTATACGCTAAAATCCGGGTTTTGATACCCGTGGTGGGCAGAGCACAGCCCATTGTGTAGCTTTGTGCTTAATTCAAAAACAAAACAACCCACTATTCGTTGGTAAGAGTAGCCCAAGAGTTGGCGGTGGGTGGTGATGACTAACTGCCTTCCCTCTACTCTTACACTGCTAAATTAGGGACGGCTAGCACAGATAGCCCCCGAGTAGCTTTGTGTGAAATTCCAAAATAAACAAACAAACCCTCCAGGTTTGATATAAAACCGTTAAAACCTTTTCAACATCAACCACACATTTTCTTACAAAAATCATTCTTTAGGTTCACTCAACCAGAAAAACGCATTTATAAAAATTCAAAGAAACTCTAGCTCATAAAATATGAACACTCGAGTTAAGCCTAATGTTCTAACCAAGACCTATGAAATTCGAACATAATCTCAGTTGAATAGTATTTTAGATATATTAAACCGCAGAAACATAAGTATGGATATTTAAGGGAAAATTGATGGTTTAAAAATCAAAATTTTGTGAGCTTTCCCGACCTACCGCAGTGTCTTACCCAGTTTACAAAATGTAATATATCTCTCTTGTCCCACCATCGTTGTTAAATTAAGAGTTAACGGAAGTAGCACCTACAATGAGACGGGAAGTTCAAGAAACAACGACAGATACTTAAGGGACCCTCCCTTGAATTTAAGACGTCTAATTAAACAATTATCTAAATACCAAGTTTATTTATCTATTGTTTCTGGCTATCGTTATATAATCCATTGCAATTAAGCTTTTGAAATTGTATACCAAAATTATTTTGTAAATAAAATTAATTACAGCCGGTGACTGCGACAAAAACGCTTGAATAAAAGTGTTCGAAAAATATTAAAATACGTTGTTATATGTAAAGCTGCGCAAAAATTATCAGGCTGTACCAAGCACATGGATCGAATCCCAAATTTAAACTTTATAAGCCCTGGAGATTTAAGAGGGAGCTATTGTGTTTTTTATACTAGAATGGTTGATTCAAAACATCTTCAGCATGGTGAGGTAGATAAGACACTCGAGTCGTAATCCGAGGGTGCCAGGTTCGAATCCCCGTCATACCAAATATGCTCACCCTTTCAGTCGTGGGGGCGTTATGACGGTACGATCAATCCCACTATTCGTTGGTAAAAGAGTAGCCCAAGAGTTGACTAGCTACTTTTCCTCTAGTCTTACACCGCTAAATGAGGGACGGCTAGCGCAGATAGCCTACGTATAGCTTTGCGCAAAATTCAAACCAAACAACAGCTAACATAAACAATCCATTTTAACTATTTTAGAATCTAAATCGACTTTTTGTAGTTTGGTTTACGAGCGAAGTTCTACAAAAGATAAGGAGAATTCCCCGAGAAATGCAACAGCTAAAAATGTTTTCCATTACAAAACAAATTGAGTTTCAACGTGTGACCTTCTTCTATTTCAACTCCCATCTGTTAAACTTGTGGGTTTCCCCTGTCATCTATCAGTTACCGATCTTTTTCCCATATCACATATGTTTTTCCATATAAGTCTAGTCATCTTTTCATGAATAATACAACTTCGACCTCACCTACATCTTAATTTCGTGTTGAAATGTCTTTTTGTCTATGTAGAATATTAAGATAATGATGAGTGGTTTCCTGATGAATAAAATTACATAACTGTAAGACAGAGAGAAGTAACCTAGTCGGTAATCTTGATTAATTAACACACATTCTAAAATAATAGTTTACACTGCCAATAATTATTCTTAAATAAATTTGTGTCATTATTATTTAGAATAGTCAAAACTACCTCTATCAATTCCTTGTATTTTGTTATTCCGTCCTTCCTCAGTAACACAGCGGTATATCAGCAGACTCAAAACACAATAAACCAGTGATGGGTAAAGCACAAATAAACCGTCGTGTATCTTTGTTCTGAATTATAAACAAATAAGTAAAAATCGATTTGGAAAGTGTAAAAGTCTCCACCTTGCCAAGTGTCATTTGTTTGTTTTTAGTGCAAAGCTTTACGAAAGATATTTACGCATAGGTTTCCTTACTTTTGAAGTGATACATTAGAGAGAGCGTAAATAGTCAACAAGGCCTCGCCCACCAACTTTTGCGCTACCCTTTTGTGATTGAAAAGTGAGACTCGATCGTCAGTTTCGTAGCGCACCCACGATCTCCAAAATGAGGAATGACTTTTTTTTATCCTTCCCTAATTTAGTAGGAAAAATGGCTAATCATCATCACCCACCGCCAACTCATGGGCTATTCTATTACCAATGAATAGATAGATTGAATGTCACATTATAATTCCTCACAATTGAAAGGATGATTGTGTTAGCGAACAGGATTCAAACCAGAGGATTACGAGTCGAATGCTCGCCGCACCAGAATGTGTGAGACTTCCAAAACATTGTTGAGTTTTCTCTATCTTAAAATCAAGGCATTTTCTTTACAAAATGCCCGACTTGACATACGTTAATAACATAAGACAGTCGTATATTACCCTTAACTTTAAAGAACAGGGCCTCTGTAGTTCAACAGTGAGCATGGAGTATCATAACACTAACAATTAGGGCTTTACCCGTGGGATGCAGAGCA
Source organism: Carcinoscorpius rotundicauda (assembly GCA_011833715.1). Taxonomy (NCBI): domain Eukaryota; kingdom Metazoa; phylum Arthropoda; class Merostomata; order Xiphosura; family Limulidae; genus Carcinoscorpius; species Carcinoscorpius rotundicauda. The sequence continues at coordinate 130,322,736 of CM022391.1, read as the reverse complement.
CAAAAAAACAACAACCTTTGTGTCATTCAAACGGGAGAGTAAATTTAAAGAGGATTCATGTGGTTACAAAGTATTTCATGTTTGGTTTGAAATTTCGCGCAAAACTACTCCCTAATTCAGCAGTGTAAGACTAGAGACTTTTACCAACGAATAGTGGGATTGCCGTTACTTTATAACGCCCCTACGGCATAAAGGGTAAGCATATTTGGCGTGACAGGGATTTGAACCCGCAACCCTCAAATTACGAATCGAGTGCCTTAGCCACCTGACCATGCCGGGCCGTGCAACTTCTCAAAAGAAATTTATGTTGTTTTCACATGCTCTAATGGGTACACAGAATTTTAGTGGGTAACACAAGATATGTGAGCTATGTAATACGTTAGATTTTTTTCAGCTTACATGATTTGTTAGATATTTTCTCATCTCATAAATATTCACGGGAATGCTCTTGTTCATGACGACCTCACTGTAAAAGTTTCTCCCTTTTGTCTTAAAATGCGTTTATAACGATTTAAATTTTAACATTTACCCATTTTGCCCCAAACCATCTGATAAAAAAACTTATTGTTCCTTATAGCGCTACTCTCTCCAGTGACAAAGTAGACTTACAACTCTAAAAACCGGGTTTCGATACCTCTGTTGGGTAGAGACAAGATAATCCGCTCTGTAGCTTTGTGCTGAACTTCAATGAAACAAACAAATGTTTCTTATATCAGCTGATGTTTAACACGAGTGGAAGACAGAGGGAAGTAAGATCTGACCACTCACATCCTCTATATCACTCGTCGGGGAGAGGGAGGCATAAGGATAAATGCAGTTATGGTGACAATCGGTTCGGTATTTCTCCAATTGTAAGCTGGCAGATATGAATTTAAATTTAAATAACCAATAATTTAGTGATAAAATCCTGTAATTACTATTAATTTGTGTATATTATATTCTTCTACTAGTTAAAATCCAGCCCGGCATCACAAGGTAGTTAGGGCATTCGTCTCGTAATCTGAAGGTCACGGGTTCGAATCTCCGCCGCCCAAATAAATATGTTTTCGTCATTCCAGCCATGAGGGCTTTATATTGTGATGGTTAATACGAGTATTCGTTGGTGAAATAATAGCTCAAGACTTGGCGGTGGGTGGTGATTAGCTGTTTTGTCTTTAGTCTAACATTTTTAAATAAGGTACAGCTAGCGCAAACAGCCCTCGTGTAGCTTTGCGCAAAATTAAAAAACAACAACTAGTTACTATTCTTGTACTTCGTTATTTTTGTTGTTTAAAACATAACTTTCTATAAGCTAAAATTAGTCTATGTTATTTGTAATCTGTAATTACTAAGCCTAATTATTCGGTTTGTGATAAGCGCTAAAACCACAAAATGGGCTAACTATAATATGTCTATTGCAGGATTTGAACCTTGATATATAACATTATACGCTTTCAAGCTTCTCACTTAGCCACCGAAAGATAATGTATTAAATATAACGAATGAAATAAACCTATCTACTATGGTGGTGTTTGTTTGTTGTGTTTTTGTGCTCGTAACGATTTGACAATAAATTTGTGTGTGTGAGCGCACTTGTGCACGTCAGTGTATAAAACTGTTTTGTGCTATTAGAGGCTTTAAAAGCTAAAGTAATAAAAAAGATTATTTACCGAAACGATTTTTCATACGTTTTTCAAAGTCCGTAGAAATTCCGCTGAGTCACCGAGGGAGGAGTGGGACTGAATGTATAAGAACTACATTATGATATTGCTGGACGTTACGTAGGTAGTGTGATAGCACTGAAACTCGGTCGCTTTTTGGGAAGAGCATGTAACAAACCTTTCTGACACAAAATTTCTACACACTCAGATTGAAAAACGTGTTCAGATCGGGGATTTATAATTTAGAAAGAGAGATATCTTTTGTGGTTAATGGCTTTGGTAAACAAAGAAGTATGGAAAGATTAGGATTCTTAGGACTCTCTTGGAAAAAATACCAGTAAAAAGTCGCATCTCAGCTGTAAGAAAAATCTCCGAGCTGAAAGACCAAACCGTCCCCACTTCTCAGGCACTCGTATAACGAAAACATGATAGGAGACTATATTCGGGGGCTGATACGTGAAAGTGATTTACAATACAGTCGCAAATCTCGAGAAACTATTCACTTCTAAACATTTTTGTTCATTTTTATATAGTTTTAGTATAAATACATGTAAATCTTGATTCATATGTTGTTTTATTTAGACTTTTTGTAAACAAACATGTGCAAATTTGCCTGATTTTACACAGAAAATAGGTTAATTTCTAAATTTCATTATCAAGGTCACAAAAGCAAAGTTTGAAGGTAATAATGGACATTTTCTGTACGTTTACAATATAAGCAATTAAGAAATAACACATACTATTCAGGAACAAAATTTGTGTTACATTGTGTAATCGAGAAAGGATCTTTGTCTTTAAACAAAGCTTGAAACCTTTTCCAATTGTTTCATACCATAACAAGCTGAAGAAACTAACGAGTATTCAAGATATTCCATTGAAAGTCGCTCAGTTTAGTCACCTGTGTATTTCTGTGTAATAGGACTATTAAGACTGGGGTTTGGAAACAGTCGTCTTCTTATTATATATGGAAAGAGTACAAACAGGTGTGGTGTGCTTTGGACATAACAGCCTTACGTGTAAACGTAACCTATACTGAAGGGCTACAGTCAAAATGCACGGTCGTCAGACAGCGTGATCACACATAGGAATACATATTATAATTATGTAGTGATGGTATCAGATATATATATAATTATTCATAAAATTAAACATACACACAAATACACCATATTGCCTAAAATAAGTCTGTATGGTGGGTAGCCATTAATTTTCAAAAGCGTAACAAACTTCATCTGTTTACAGTAGTTTGGAGACATTGTTTCAAACCTCGAATCAGAGCGTTGTCTACCACTTAACACAAGTTGACGTTGCTCGTTTCATTGTTTGAATGAAATCATTGTTAAATAACCTTAAATGTAAAATTATTATTATTATTTGTTTTTAGAGATGCGTTTGTTTATTCTAAACAAAAGCCACTTAGGACTGTTTGTTGTGCCCATTACTAGAAATTGAACCCCGTATTGTAACATTGTAAGTCAGTAAACTTACCGCTGTCCCACCGAGGTTAAAGAAATGCATTCACAAGCTGAACCTATGAGTTACATTTATAAACTGCCTCGTTACCATATAATAATTCTCTTAGAGCCACGTGAAATAATAAAGTTGTAATGTTAATATTTTCTGTCGCCTTATACGTTGCTCATTCCAGAATTTCGTGCGAAGCTACACTATCTGCACATAGTCGTCCATAATACTGAAATAATAGAGCAAGAGGGAAGGCAGTTATTCAACAGCACCCACCGCCAAATTTTGAGTTAATTTTAACTGACCAAATATCAGGATTTGACCTTCGATCTTACAGGAAATTGACGGCTCCAAAGCACGGAGCGCATTTTTACGGCAATATATACAAACTACGAATCTGGAATTCCCAGTGTGGGCACACTAAGAAGTAATCTACGACCGATTTTACCTTTTCTAATTTCTAAGCTTCATAGTTCAATGAGGTAGCAAGTCCATAGGAAGTTTTACTGTGTCTGTATTTAAGCTAATATTTTTGCTTTAACGTTTATCGTTGAATAACGTACAAGGAAAGTAACAATATTGCAATTCTATTTCGAAACTGAAACGTATAGGAGAAAATTATAGTTATAATTATATATGTATGTATGTATATATATATATATATATAACAAAACCATAAATAAAAAATAAGTAAAAGACTCGATGAAAGAAGGAGACACAAATTTCTTGATAGACAATTTAATCCTCGGGTCGACATAATTCTGACTGCCAGTAGGAATTCCCCTAAGTCAGAAGGTAGGGGGCCTAGGCGACCTTTGGCGGTGTTGTCATTGGCATAGTTCCAAGATCCCTGACAAAGTCGACGTCCGTGCCATCTGCTGGTAGCGGTTGAGAAACTTGTTTATTAAGTCAACTCCCTTCGATTTGCACCCTCATTTACTACCGTAATCCTATTTTTCATAGATACGGTTGTTAGAGGCTCTTACTTCAGTTTTTCATGAGAGTGAAATTTATCATTATTATTATAATTGTTTCAAGTTCAAAATTTGTAACACCAGAGGGCGTATGAGATATGAGAAAATATTTATTTTTAAATTAATATTATATTTTAAATCTTGATAATAGTATTCAAGATAAAATTCAATTCTGAATCTTTACGTGTAAATAATTCTCAGAATTAATGTCTGAATCTTTAGGTAAAAAAATACTAATTGAAACTGCAATAAAAGTGATAACCATTGAAGGAAATGCTTCCTATAAAGTGTTCATAAAAATAAAATATGTATCGAAGATTTACTAATATTAATACTGTGGCTCCCTCTATTCCCAGTGACTAAGCAGTAGGTCTCTGGACTTTACAAGTGAAAATTCAGTATTCCATACCTGTTGTTTAGCTTTACATTCAACAACCAATAAAATGTGTTTTATTTAAAATCTTTGCGATTTTTGAAAATATTAAAAACAATAACATCTGGCTAAAATATGACTTTATGTACCACCTTAAAGATCCATTATGACCAAGTGGTCAGGAGACGCTTGACTCGTAATTTGATAGTCACGGATTCGACTCCCCTTCCGATCAAACACCCTTTAGCAATGAGGGTGTTATGAAGTTACAATCAATCGCACTATTCCTTGGTAACAGAGTAGCTCAAGTGTTGGCGGTGGGTGGTGATAACAAGTTACCTTCCTTCTAGTCTTTTACTGCTGAATTGAGGACGAATATAAATATTTGAACTTAAATTATTACGCTTGTTATATAATTTTTTTACAAAATGTAGTGGTAATAATTTTATTACTTTTTACAGATTTTACACTAAGTAAAATTATTTTTCAGAACAGGTAAGATCTTTTCATCACTGGTGCGACCACTATCAATTTTTATGTTTGTATTGAATTTCGGGCCAGGCATGATTAGGTGGTTAAGGCACTTGGTCGTTATCCGAGGGTCGCGGGTTCGAATCCCCGTCACACAAAACACGCTCGTCCCTTCAGTGATGGGGGCGTTATAATGTCACGGTCACTCTCACTATTCGTTGATACAATAGTAGCCCAATAATTGGCGATGGGTAGTGATGACTAGCTGCCTTTCTTCTGGTCTCACACTGCTAAATTGTGTACGGCTAGCGCAGATAGATAGCCCTCTTGAAATTCAGATCAAACCAAACCAAACAATTGAATTTTGTGCAAAGTTACACGAAGGCTAACTGCACTAGCTGCCCCTAATTTGTCAGTACATGAATAGAAGGAAGGCAGCTAATGATCATCACCCACCGCCAACTCTTAGGATACTCTCTTACTAACGAATAGTGGAATTATTAGTCACATTATAATGCCTCCACGGCATAAAGGGTGAGCATGTTTGGTGTGACGGGGATTTGAACCCGCGACCCTTAGAACGAGACGAGCGCCCTATCCACCTGGCAATTGAATGCTTATGTCAGTGATCAACCTTTCTTGACTGTAAAACTTGTGTACTTGAAAATGATCGAAATGTCTTATCTGTTCTGGAAAATAATCTTACTTATTGTAAAAGCGGTAAATTTTAATAAAATACACTTCTTCAGTAAGCCAGCAAACTCAAAATGAAACTACTAGTGGTAATAATGTTGTCTCTTTAAGTACCTAAAAAAAAACAACTGAATATCTGACTTCGTTAGCAAATAGTTTTTTTTATTACCGCATTAAAGTTCAATGACACCAAAATGGTTAAAAACACTCATTTATCGTAGGTTTTTGGCGTCTATGTTGGAAAGCCTTAAATGGTGAACTGTATACGTTATATAAACAATATGTTAAGTTCACGGTAACACAAACAACCATATATTTGGTTTATTTTTTATGCGTTTTTGTTCATATATAGCTCAAATAAAACAGTGCTATAGTAAAATACACGGATTATATTTGAATATATTTTTATGATTAAATTCTTGGGACACTTAGATAAATTCACTGGTATTCGATGCTCTAGAAAAGGTTTAGCTTTTGTTTTTGAATTCCGCGCAAAGCTACATGAGGGCTATCTGGACCAGCCGTCCCTAATTTAGCAGTGTAAGACAAGAAGGAAGGTAGCTAGTCATCAGCACCCAACGCTAACTCTTGGGCTACTCTTTTACCAACGAATAGTGGGACTGATCGTAACATTATAACGCTCTCATGGCTGAAAGGGCGAGAATATTTGGTGCGACGGGGATTCGAACCCAAGTTACGAGTCGAACACCTAAACCCACCTGGCCATGCCGGGCCAGAAAATGTCTTCAAGCAAAGAATAGAAAATTATTTGTCAGCGACAACTGTAAATAACGAAGGTGTTAAGAAAAATCAGATCACCAACGATGGTTTTATTGCCTTGAAATGTTCCACACTTCCTGTATGCTGAATCCGGAAACCTATTTCTCTCTATCATGTACAGATTCTTTCCACCAAACGTCGTTACATAAGTGAGTCATTTGCTTTGAAATGGGTCACATTTTGTTATGCTTAAAATGTTAACAACCACTGATTGTACATGTCTCGAGACCAATTGTGACGTAAGAGTCTTATCTATCATTCTAGAATCCACGAGAGAAACACCGCTAGTACATAAACGGTTAAAGGGCCGCATGACGTGTCGTTTCTGGATAGTATTTGTTTGTGTGCGTGTACTTTGATATTAGTTTTTATCACGTGTTATTTATTTCTCGCTATGACAATAAAAGGTTGTATAAATGACTCTACCTTATTTTGTTATATTTGTAGTAACTTAATTGTAACTTTTATCCAATTAATAGTTTGTTTTATTTTTCATTTCCCGATTCGTAAGAAATTCTTACGTGACAGAAAAAAAATTGACATTTACGCAGCTAAATTACGAAAAACCCGTTATTAAAACGAAAACAACTTTTATGAGGTTTAAATTCGCAGACCAGTGTAAACAAATAGCCAGAAAAAGATACTGCTTTAGTCAGTAACGTGTTTCAAGTAGTTTTCCAACTCCACACAAATTTGTTACGTTTATCGTTGAATAAGATTTGGTTTTGTTTGTTTTAAATTTCACACAAAGCTGCACGAAGGCTCTCTGCGCTAGCCGTCCCTAATTTAGCAGTGTAAGACTAGAGGGACCCACCGCCAAGTCTTGAGCTACTCTTTCACAATAGTGGGAGTGACTATGGCATTATAATGTCCCCACAACTGAATGGGCGAACATGTTTGGTATAAATGGGATTCGAACCCGTGACCCTCAAAATGCGAATCGAGCGAGCCTCTAATGACCTGGCTTTTTCAAGGTGCTGAATAATAAAAAAACTTTTATTTCATTGGCGATTAGCTTAACTTTACTGTTTTCAGAGGTCGCTCGTTTGTAAAGAAAAATAGAGTGTATGTACATGTAAGCGAATGTCACAAATCACAATAACAAATGATAGCTCAGGAAAAAGAAAGAAACAACAACAAAAAACATCCGAAGTATTCTAGGAACGTGCTTCTCGTATCTCCTTTAGGTTATGTTTATTTATACGTAAACATCTAGAAAGACTTAGACAACAAAAGTTCCCTCGCCCTGTTTGGCCTGAAGCCACAAGTAGCTCTTTACAAGTGTTAATCTTGTTTGTCCAGGGTATTAGAATACAGATGAAACTAAAATTTAGTGTTTGGTCGCATTGAATTGAACCAAAATGTAAACACCAGTATTGCTGACAGTTCAAAGTAAGCCAATTCCTTCTCCGACGATTGGCAAACAAGAATTCGTCGAGGTTAGTAGTGGTGGGAAATCAAAAAACTAGTGCTCCCAGTCACGTACCAGGTACTTACGAAACATCATGGGCTTGTAACCCACAAGCTCTGCAACCTCTTAAAACTGTTCTACGTCACAGGAGACCGTGACAAAAACATGGTTTACGACTTCTGCCAACCAGGAGCAAAAGAGGCTTCGTGCTGCCTCCTGAGGTTTCTGGTCTATCTTGAATACCATCAGGACCAGAAGAGTAGAGCCGGAGACGTTAAACATCTCGGCAGAGCAAGTCTCTAAATAATTATATACAGCATAAAGTGAAGGCTTATAGCTGGATCAACCACGTGATCACGACACCTAGTGGCATGCCATCACCTTAGTTATAATGACGTACAGTGAACGTGACGAAGAATACTGTATATTATTATTTTTTTAATCTTCGTTGATTCCTATTGAGACATTAAGTTGGAAATGTTTTATGCTATCACCTACACTCACACAAAAGTTTATCAGCTTTATCTCGCACCATAAAAAAAACTACCATCAAACCTGCCCGATGATAAAAGTATATATTTTATCTGGTCGGTCAGGTGCTCGCAAAATAATAATTATCATTTTTTACACCAACCAGAGTTGTAAATTTGGTATTATTAAAAGTATCACCAGTATTTATGGCAAACTACATAAGCTCGGACACTGCAGTAGAAAAATACTTCAATTAACCATTTCAACACCAGGATGAGACACTTCTATCATCGAGAATTTTCTTGTTTAGTATTACTTTATTGGCTGAAGTTCACATGTGCTCTCGAGTGTGCTTATGTGCTGTTTCAGCACACGAAATAATAAAATTATCGTACATTATTTTCTCGTGTAGTATTATATTTTTCTGGGGATGAAAAACAAATCAGATGGCTGTCGTTCATTTTGCAGATCTGCCCACTGATCTTTTCTCACACGCTTTTCATTGCTGTTTTTCATTTGTTTTTATTTCTTGGAGAAATACCAGTCGTGGCCCAGCGATGGTGAAGTGGTAATGTGGTCATCTTCCAGACACATCTGGTCAAGAGGTCACGACGTTTTGAGTTCCTTATTAACAATTTTAATTGAAATTTTCACTCTGTATTCTTTCTAATAAAACTTTCGTCTAGAATTTCAGCTTTTATTAGTATATCAAAGTTATCTTTGACTCAATAACTCATGTAAGATCAAACTTCGCTAAAATTATTTGAATTTCAAATCAACTATAAATGAGTAAAACAAACAGAGTAAAAAACAGCAGTAAATGGAGAAAATATCTTTATCTTGTCATACATATTCTTGGCCCGGCATGGCCAAGTGTGTAATCCGAGGGTCGCAGGTTCGAATTCCAGTCGCATCAAACATGCTCGCCTTTTCAGCCATGGGGTCGTTATAATGTTATGGTCAATCCCACTATTCGTTGGTAAAAGAGTAGCCCAAGAGTTGGTGGTGGGTGGTGATGACTAGCTGCCTTCCCGTTAGTCTTACACTGTTAAATTAGGGACAGCTAGCGCAGATAGCCCTCGAGTAGCTTTGCGCAAAATTCAAATAACCAAACATATTCTGGTTGCGACCAGTTTTGACGATTCATATTGCCATTAGAAACGAGTTCGTCATAAATAAAAATCTGACTTTTTTTTTGTAGCTTATCATTCGTACAGTTTTAACAGTTACTAACATGAAGATTCAGGTTCTAAAACACAGCCAGAATCACTGTATCTTATGATATTCAATTACTAAAGTACTCTACCAAATTCAACATATCGTTTACTAGTGTGTCACTTTTAAGATGACCTCGCATGGCCAGGTGGTTAGGGTGCTCGACTCGCAATCTGAGGATCGTGGATTCGAATCCCTGTTCAAACAAACGTGAGCACTCTTCCAGCTATGAGAGCGGTATAATGTGCGGCAAATTTCATTTTTCTTTAGTAAAAGAGTAGCCCTATAGGTGGCGGTGGATGTTGATAACTAGCTGTCTTCTCTCTAGTTATTCACTGCTCAATTATGGACATATATTCAGCACAGACAGCTCTCGCGTAGCTTTGCGCGAAATTCAAAACAAACCAATCGACTTCAGATTGTTAGCGTTATTATAAACCCTCATCCTAAGCACCGAGCTACTGTGAGAAGCGATTTATAAGTGAATAAATATAACATCTTTAGAACTCTGCACAATCAACTTACTTTTGCGTCTAATTTCCTCGTTTTTGTTTGTTTACTGAAAAAAACAAAAAATAAACTAAAAGTAGAAGATGGTTTAATTGGGCTCTTTTATAGTTAAATATTCTATTGATTGCTATCAAGCAATTTCATTTATGTTTCCAGACTTAATTATCGGAGGGAAATTAAAAGTAGGCCTCAAGTCTATTTAACGACGTCTTTATTATTGTTTCAGACATGCACATTCCTAACGACGTGTTTATTATTGTTTCAGACATGCATATTCCTAACGACGTGTTTATTATTGTTTCAGACATGCATATTCCTAACGACATGTTTATTATTGTTTTAGACATGCGTACTCCACTCACTGTGGGACAATTCCTACTCTATTGATGTGGGTGCCGATGAAAATATGGTTCTTGTACATCAAACGGAAGATTCTGATTGTGTGTTTTTCTTAGCTCGTTTGCGATGTTTTTCCTTTTGGTCGTATGTGTGTAAGGTAAAGGCACGATAATGTGGTGAATAGTGCAAGGAGGTTCTACTGATTGAGAAATGTGGAATCATTCACAATAGAAAAAATATAATGTTGGATAGAAAAACTGCTTGATTTCTCTCGATCAATGATCTACAAATAAACAGACGAGTTTCGTGTAAGGAGGGCAGAGTTTTTTCTTCCTTTTTAAATGCATGATATTTTTATGAAGATACAATGTAGGTGGTCAAACGATATTTTGTGATTATTCTTCCCACCTCGCAAGGTGTGGCCAGTGGTTCTTAATGATGCGTGACGAGGCCTGGCTTGTTACAGAAGTGATCCCCCCCTTTTTTTTTGTTGCTTGAAACTACCAATTACTGTGCCCACTTGCCCATTTACAAGACACTCTTTTACGAGAAAGGTGTTGGTTGGAACACATGCACTGCCCTCTGGTTTAATGAAGTTGTTTAATGTAACTCCGAAAACTCCAAGGTTGACCACTAAAAGTTATGTTACAGTCATTCCTTTTGGAAGTGAATCCGGATAGCTTTTAATTCCTGTTGTAGCTTGATTGAAACTCAAACATACATCAAACCTTTTTTTTGTGGACGGATAACAATATCTTTGCCCGAAAAGCACCACCATCACCCACTTCTTAAAACATCCATGATTGATAAACCCCTATATAACGTAATTAATCTTGCCCTTGAGCAGTCTAACGTGAGCCACGAGACGCGTGACTGTGATTAATAGGGAACAAATTCTGTACATTCTACTAAAGTTTTGGTTTTCTATGCGTTTGACTGTGGATGAAGAAAAAATCGATTTCTGTCGAGCGCGCGATGTACACGTGTTAGTTTTCTATTTAAAAGATTTAGGATAAATAGATTCCGTCTGTTTTGCTACTGTTGTTTTTTTTAAATTTAATGAAAAATATTATTTTTTTTATCATGTCCTGACATTATCAACCAGGAAAATAACAAGAACAAAAAACAACAACAAATACGACCAGTGAAACTCTTCTGAATCCTTACTGGCGAACTGCCGAAACTTCTAGAAGTATTTTTAAAAGATCTGATTTTTATTTGTATAGATTGTTATCTATAAATATTCGATTTCAGCACGTCTTAGCATCTTTCTTGTCGTGGGTTCAAGCCCCCGTCCCACTAAACATCCTTGCTCCGTTAGCCGTGTGAGGGGGTGTTAAAATGTGACAGTTAATCCCACTTTTTGTTAGTAAAAGAGTAACCCAAGCGCTGGTGGTGGTTGGTGATGACTAGCTGCCTTCCATCTGGTTTTTCACTACTAAATTAGGGATAGTTATCGAAGATCGTCCTCACGTAGCTTTGCGTGAAATTAAAGACAAATTAACCGTTCCAACCCCAAAGGCCTACCAGTAAGACTGCAAGAGTATAATACGCCAAAATTTGGGTATCGATTCACTTGATTGGTACAAGAGAGATCACCCATTATGTAGGTTTGTGTTTAATAACAACCTAACGTTTTGTCATTAAATTTTATTTAAACCACTCATATTATGTGTTAAACAGATTTGTGTGATATTTTACAGAAATATATGAAAACATAACAGTCTTAAGTATAATTTTATATCTTATATATTTTGCGAACCATGATGTCAGTCCGAGTGTTGTCAGTTTCCCGTTTGAAAAGCTGTGCACGCAGACAAAACTCAACATTCAGCTCTGAAATGACAATTGAACAGACAGGAATAATGTTGATGTCAAACTTTATTTAACAATCAGGATATTGTTAGGAATAAATTACATATAATTTACATTTGAAAAAATGACGTAACTTAAATAATACAAACTTAGCTTTACCCTATGTTATTGTAAAGTGGTTCTCAACATGATTGAAATGTTTAACAATCACTTTCCGTGATGGCTGATACCAGCAGCTCAGAATAAGCCTTTTTAAAGTCTGTGAAATAATTTAAACTGATAGACTAACTTAAACGTTTTACGTCACTGGACACGGATACTTTTGTTTGTACACAATATTTCAGTTGAGAAATTTTATAAATTTAAAAGAAAAAAAGTTGTCAATGACTATTGAGGATTTTGTAGGAAAAAAAAAGAAACAACCCGATTTAACACACCCGTTTGTACAAACGAAAGAAAGTTTGAGTTGGTTTGGTATTTTATGGCGCAAAGCAAGTGGGCTATCTGCACCATTCTAGCTGCTCTGCGACTGTCTTTGTTTTTATTATAATTTTCACGCAAAGTTGCACAAAACGCTGGCTGCGATTAGTCATAGTTCATCTTAAATTTATGTGCTAGAAGGAATAAAGATAGCAAATAGCATTAACCGTCAATTCTTGTTTGAATGAATAAGTCTGATTGTCACACTTTTAGTTTACCCAAGGCCTAAAAACGCGGAATGCGTTTTTGTGGCAATAACTATGCACTATTGGAATCGTGGTTTTAGCATTCTAAATCACACTAAAATACAAAATTTTCACATAGCATTAGCATTCAGTTATTAATTCTTTACTTTAAAATATTAAAATTGAGATATTCACTCGAAGGGGGGAAGGCATAACATTTTAAGTGCAGCCATAAATTTACAAACTAAAACTGATTTTTATTTAATTAAGTGATCATTAAAACAAATAAATTGTGATAGTTTATAGGCACTATATTTTTTCAATAAACAATACAAAACGAGTTTATTATACACAATAGCTGAAAAATAATTTGTGATCAATATGCCTAGATTTCTTTGGGGACCAGGACCCCTTTCGCTACACTTCTGTATTTACCATATGTTTTGCTCATAGTAGATAAGTAGTCTTTTATCTTGATCATCTGAGTTCCGAGTGAAAATATAAATATTTTAACAGAATGTCCACCATTGGAATTAACTGACTGATCTAGTAAAGTGTCTAATCTTTCAATTTTGTTTCAAGCTTTTTTCAATTTTCTGTTTTTTATTTATTGTCCAGGGAATGTCTTGTTTGAAAATACACATGTCGGGAAACACTAATTTTTAGTCTAACAAGAACTCAAATATTTATTTAAAACTGGTAAGTGGGTTTTATTCTGTAAGATCGGTTGTACCCCTTTGTTGTGGAAGGGTTCCAACCGATGAAGAACATGGAACAAACAACTTTAAGTGATAGAAAATATACAGATTCGTTTACAAGGTTTTTACTTCTACAGCTTAACCCTAAGTGTACTAAGAAAACGAAATACAAAGAAATGTGTCTGTGAAATTTCGAACTCACGTCATTAAAATTAATTTATCAAAATTATTTCATAAACGTCTTGTTACTTTTAGCCACGAGATGGCGATAAACGTCATCCAATAATCAAGTTACGTTCTGTGTTATCTATAAATGTTGTAAGGATTATTAGCTTTATCGGCACAGGTTAAGTAACGTAGACCAAACATAAAATTAGATAACATATACATAAAATGTGTAACTTTGGGTTAACAAAGCTGTGAATACTTATAACATAAATTAGTAAGATTCATTTTCCAGTTATATTTCTTCTTTAGAAATAGCTGTAAGATGTGTGTGTGTGCCAGAAATAATTGAATTATTTATAGATAATTTAGCATTAAAATATAGAGTAATATTTAAACAGAAACCCATTTTACTTATGTGGTTAAAGTTTTCGATGTATTAAAAAATGAATTAGACAAATAATACCTTAAAATTCTGAAAAAGACAAAACAACGATAAAGTTTTTATGTTTCGTTTAATAGTAAACTGCACAAATGTGTCACATTCTTTTCCCGCCATATTAAGCCTTACACACAACCAGATTTTAGCCCTTACTCTTTCACAAAAATAAACTGACACCTATTAAAAGAAAAACTGAAAAACAAAGTCAGGGTCTGGCATGGCCAGGTGGGTTTAAAGCGCCCTACTCGTTATCTGAGGGTCGCGGGTTCGAATTTCTGTCGCATCAAACATGCGTTTCAGCCGCGGGGGTGTTATAATGTGACGGTCAATCCCACTATTCGTTGGTAAAAGAGTAGCCCAAGAGTTGTCGGTAGGTGGTGATGACTAGCTGCCTTCCCTCTTGTCTTAAACTGCTAAATTAGGGACGGCTAGCGCAGATAGCCCTCGAGTAGCTTTGTGCGAAATTCAAAAAGCAAAAGAAAGTCAAAAACACTTTAACGACCTCTATAACGACGATTACGGGAATAACAATCTTCAGAATATAACAATATTAATACGCTGTAATATATTTACCATTACGTCGCTTTTCACATATTTTGCACTTTCACAGTAAAGATTTTACAGCGATGCGTAATGATGTAACACTAATCTAAATACAGCCGTAACAGCACGTGCTCACCGTATTATTTCAAATATATTTTTGTGCATAATCTCGTCTTCTAATCAGCCAATAGAAAACATGCATGATTCGATTTTTATAATGGAGGTAGTCTTTCACTTAATATAAAACCGTTAGTGAATAACTAGTTTTATTATTTAAATATTTTGTTTCTACAGGCCACCTTTTTTCATTGACTAAGCCTCCACCCCCACCCCCCAATGGATATCTCAATAAACAATCAAACTTCTGCTCATTAGATTTTGGTCTGCTTTGTTTTGAATTTCGCGAAAAGCTACACAAGGCTTATCTGCGTTACTCGTCCCTAATTTAGCAGTGTAAGAGTAAATAGAAGGCAGCTAGTTATCACCACGAAACTCTTGGGCTACTCTTTTACCAACGAACAGTGGGATTGACTGTCCCATTACAAAGAGTCCTTGGCTGAAAGGACGAGCATGTTTTGCGTGACGGGGATTCGACCCCGCGACCCTCAGATTGCGAGTCTTCTGTTTGTTAGAACTATAAAAAATAACTACTGGTCATATATTGGTGCCAATGTCATTTCCAAAGGTTTTTCGTTTATTCTTGTTTTGGCCTGTAAGCATATGTTTGAAATATCTCCAAGTACTGCACAAACTAAATATTATGAATGGATCTTTTAGAAACAACACGAAGCAGCGATAAGTTTGAAAAATAATCCAAGATAGATGGGTTTCATTTATGTTTATTATAATAGGCTTAAGTAAATATTAACAACTACAGTCACGTGTCCTGTGGTTTGGTTGAGTATTGAGTCCATTTGTTACATTAGGCTTAAGTAAGACTTAATGACCATAGTCACAGTTGGTTGTTTGAGTAAATCATGTACGCTTGTAGAAGTGTTACAAACAGTGGATTTGCATAAAGATGCACATGGACTATCTGTGCTAGCAGTCCATAATTTTAGAGAGAAAGGAATTAATCAACATCACCCATTGTCAACTCTTGAGCCAACTCCTGTCAAAACACACCACGAGATTTTATTTCCACTCTTATAACACATTGACGACCTCTAAAAGTGAAGCGATGTTTGTTTCTTGTTGTTGTTGTTTTTGCAGTGGGGGACACGAACCACGTAACTTCAACTTCACAGTCCAGCACGCTAGCCACTGGTCACGCTCGTACCTTCCTAACAGCGCTAATTACAAATGTAACGACTTAACAAATCATATTTTGTAGCGGGCCCAATTAAGACAGCTCATTGTGTTACTTTGTACAGGAAAACAAAGAAGAAACCGGTAAGAATTACTTAATGACTCCAGCGTTTTTAAAAACGCACAATAATTTATCGTATAAGGTTGAACCAAAACAACAACAACAAAAAAAAAACACTCCACTATCTCCACTCGATTCGTAGTCTTAAGGTCGCGGATTCAAATCCCAGCCACATTAAACATACTTGCCATTATAACCTTGGGGGCGTTATAATGTGACAGTTAATCCCATTACTCGTTGGTAAAAGAATAGCCCAAGAGTTGGCGGTGGATGATAATGACTAGCTGCCTTCCCTCTAGACTTACACGGCTAAATTCATGACGACTAGCGCAGATAGCCCTCGTGTACTTTTGCGCGAAATTCAAAAATAAAAACAAAATAAAAAAGGCGCCATGTAAAAAAATTGATTTTCAGACCTTTAATTTCATGGCATGAGGACGTAAACTTTTATTTGGAATCATTTTGTTTTTAGCGATTTCTAACAATTCTTTAACGTTTAATTCTGCGTTTGATTTAATTTAAGTATTTTTACGTTATTCCAATCAACACCATGTGAAGTATTTCCGTTGGAAATGTCAATTGGTTTTATTAAATCCCTGAGCAGAAACTGTCACTCTGATACATTAAACAGCTGATGCACAGAATAATTTGTACAGCTAACTAACAAGGGACAATCAAACGGAAATAATTATCTAAAATGACAGTAATAACTAAACTAATTAACAATAATTATAATTAATGCGAAATGTGTATGTGTGTATGTTTTTCTTATAGCAAAGCCACATTAGGCTATGTTCTGAGGGGAATGTAATTTTAACGTTGTAAATCTATAGACTTACCGCTGTATTAACAGGAGATAATGTGAAATGTAATGGCGGAAACAGTCGCAAAGGAAAAAGACATTGAACTGTGAAGTGTTCGTGTGATTGTGAATTACTTGTTTGTCCGAGAAGACGGTTTCAGTGGTATTCTTATCTATAAGGCGTATCCCTCCAACTAAGTCGGTACCAAGAGGGGATAAACGCTCTCAGGAGATAAATCGGGTGTTATGGTAGTCTCGAAACAGGTTTGTGGTATCACTGAAACTTGATCTGGCATCAAATTTCATCTCTCTGACCCCTCCCAGGGATACTGGAGGCAACGAGGTTTGTTTTCGGTACCAACCCCACTTTGGTGAAGCAACAGGGATAATGGAGTTTTATTAATTCATTGGAGTCTCCGTAATGCAAAAAGAGGGTTTTAAGCCCCTTACTTTTCATAAGAATATACTTTCATTGTTTGTCAAAAAGTGATTAGTGTATACTCTAGCAATTACTGCAATGTATTAAAACTCCGTTTAAATCATGCATTATTTGTTTCAATGTATTAAAACTCTGTTTAGAAAATGTACCTAATAATTGTATTTAATAATTGTAATGTATTAAAACTTCATTTAGAGCAATGCATTTTCCATTAATTGTTATAGTGTTAAAACACCGTTTGAAACGCGTATCTCTATTAATCCTTTTAATTTATAAAAACTCAGTTTAAATGTATTCTAAAGAGAGCTGATATTGGTATTAAAATGTTATTGTGATTAAAGCCGTCTTTAGAATAAATTTTTAATTCAGGTGGGTTTCTTGTCATCAAGACAAAATTTAGTTGGACGTCAGGAATACTTATTTCGGGTTGGTGACATTTCCTCCTTGGATTTTTAAAATGATTGGAAGATAAACACGAAGTAGTAGATTCTTTAATTGTTTTAACAGGAACTCGTCAACAAAAGTAGCTTAAAGTTTGGTGAAGATACTAGTCCGTAACTCAATGGTACTACTACTCTTCGGTGTAAAACGGTTTTATTTTTGACAGTGACCAGTTATAACCTAGCAATATGAAAACTACCTAAAGGTATTAGTCTGTAACCCAATGGTCTTGTTATTGAGACAGGTATAACTTAGCGATACGAACACTACCTAAAGGTACTAGGCTGTAACCCAATGACATTGAAAATGACAACATGGCGGCACCAGTCTTTTCTCAGTAATTAATAAACTGTGGTACTGTATGTTATTTTACGGCACTAATTTGTAACGTATCTTAGTATTTATAATCTGACCAGACTAATATGAAATCTGAGTGTTTTAACAAATTTAACCACTACTACAATTTTCACTTTCGAAAGTTTAACAGTAAACTTGTATTTTACTGAAAGAAGGGATTATTTGTACATGTTTTTTCTCACTTAGAAGTAATAAAGATGAAATATAGGCGCAAGCTATGGAACACTTTTATGTCAATGAAACGTCACGAAGTTGCAACTGTTTATCAAATAAACAACTGAAGCCAGAGGACCCATTGTCTCATCACACTTTACAAACGATAATGTCAAAGACTTCGAAAGTGGCCATCAAGGGAGGTCGCAACTGTCGTGGCTTGAGAAACGCCGAATTAAACAGACTCGCAAACGTTTTAAAACTGTTATGGATGTTTCGATAAGTCTTTCCACATCCAGCTACGGCCCACTTAATAACCCTTTTAGAGGATGGAACACGGAGTTCTTATAAATCCGATAATTCTGGTTGAATCTAAGCAGGAATTCGTTCAAGTTCAATACGTCACAAAATATTTACATCCAGTTATTTTCATAAAGTTATTGTAAATGTTCTTTTATGTAATAGTATTTCATCGTCTTCGTAGATGTTTTGGAATGTAAAACACAAGGGTTATTAGTCCTAGCTCACGGTAGCATTAGTAACACCTATAATATCCAAAACGTTCCTTTGTCAGCACCATCTAACCCAACTGAAAAAGAACAGTTTTCCAGTGAAAGAAAACACGCGATATTTTTCGCAAGATGACGCCTTCATTGTTATTTATCCTTAAAGTACGAGTTCTGTATCTAATTTCACATTCGGGCGGCGGTTCCTCCGCATTGGAGGCCATACTGTCTGTCCACCAGTGGTTTCACCTGCTAGGTTATGCAACAGTCCAGAATGGTTTCCTAGAACAGGGCCATTGAAGGAAACTTCAGAGTTGCTGCTGAAACCGTTGTCCCGTTTCAGAAACCTAAAACACTTCCTCAACCTTTTCCGTCGGAACATTTTACTCGCTAGGGGTTTTCCCTTTTTGTTAAAACCTAAATACCACTCTTTCCTCTTTCTGATGGACCGAAATATAGAAAAATCACGTTCCAAGATTTCTTCGAATAAGCACCGAACATGGTCACCGCTGCACTGAAAAGGTCGAAATAAAAACAATAAAAACCCAAACAGAGATAATTAAAGGCAGAGTATTAAAATCACCACAAGAACTCATCAAAGGCAGAGTATTAAAATCACAACAAGAACTCATCAAAGGCAGAGTTTTAAAAATCACAACACGAACTCATTATCAACTTTATTATCATTATTTTAGTTTCCGTTCGCTTTAACTGAAAAAAAACAACTAACAAAACACATTAATATTAAACACAGATCGAAGGACTGCGATGTTAAAATTTCGCGCGTCAAAGTAAAACACAAGAAAAAAAGTTAAATTCCGTTACGTTATGATGGGTTTTAACCTGAATTTTTGTGACTGTAATTACTAAACAAAGTCTTTTTGTCTTTATCTTAAAACAAAATAATTAATATGTGAAGTAGAAAGAAACCGCATAATTAAGAAAAACAAACAATTACGTTAAATAAATGTACTAAGCTAAAAACAACAACACGTGAACAAAAAACATTATAAAGCAAAAAGTGCTACATGTTAAAAAACAAGATAGAGAAATAAACAAGTAATAAAAACAGATTTAAAATTGGCGTAACAAAGTATGTTTGATATCAAGTTACGGATATCCTAAAGATATTATTATCGTATATCTCTGATGATATGGACCTACAGCGATATCTAGGGATATGAACATTGGTGAGAAAGGTTGATTTACAGGTGGCGTCACGCAACCTGGCGGTGACTAAAAACATTGCTAAAATACACCTTCGGCTAGTGTTGAGAAAAAGACAACTGTATTCTATATCTCTACCAACGACTCGTATAACTGACTTCAAAGCTGCCGGCAAGTTTCGCGCCACCAAGCTCTCAGGTTGTGATGCATCAACCGCCGATGAGAACAGAACAAAAACATGGCGGTGGTAACTAGTGGTTTAGCGTTGAATGAAATCTGTTCTTGTCATCTCTTCTTTCACGTCCGACAGGACCTCACACACACAGAGTCCGAATTTTGTTTTCTCTCTCCACCGTGCTGTAGAATCCTGCTAATTAGTTGTCTAGTGTAAATGTTTACATTCTACCATGTTTCCTTTTTACCAGTAACGTATAATCTAACGTATTAATATTATTGCAAAAATACATTGCGTAGCGTATTGTTCTTGCGTTAGTAATATTATCTGTATTATTGTAACTGGATTGTTATCGTATAATATCACGTATTATATTTTTAACCTAAACGTATTTATTCGCTATCATCACGCTGTCTTTTTATGTATTAAAGTCGGCTCTACAAACATTTCTAGTTAGTTGATCAGACCAAACTATTGACTAGAGTAGGTCACTGAACTATTATTATATGTCATATTATTTGTATTGACGAAGTGTACTGGCATTAGTTTCATTGTACTAATGTATACCCTGGTTGTAATTGTTGTTGTACTGGTGTCTTTCATTGTGATATGTTTTGCCTTCCATGGTGTGTATATACCATGGCTTTAATTAAACAGAGCTATCACAACTGTTACTATATTGATATTTAATGGCATTCATTGTGCCAGCATGCCGTTTTTGTGGTGTTTTCTTTTATTGTTTGACATATATCATGGCTTTAATTATTTTTAGATGTCATTACTGTTATTGTACTGGTATGTCGTTTCTTCCATTTTATGATATATTTTGTCTTTCATTGTAATATGTTGCTTCTTCCATTGCGTGATATGGTTCGTCTTTCGTGGTGTGATGTATAGTACAGCTTTAATTATTCTAACATGGCTGTTACTGTATTGGTATGTGTGCGTCTTATTTTTCATTGTGCCGATATGTCATGAATTTTATTGTGTTGCTTTGTTATGACTTCCACTCTAATTGTATGACGTGATTTGTCATTGTGCTGATATGTTATGACTTCCACTGAACTTGTGTCCTGTGATTTGTCACTGTGCTGATGTGTTATGATTTCCATTGAACTTGTCACGTGATTTGTCACTGTGCTGATGTTTTATGATTTCCATTGAACTTTTTCCACGTGTTGTTTTGTTTTTAATTTCGCGCAAAGCTACTCGAGGGCTATCTGCGCAAGTCGTCTCTAATTTAGCAGTGCAAGACTGGAGGGAAGGCAGCTAGTCATCACCACCCACCAACTATTGGGCTACTCTATTACCAACAAACAGTTGGCTTGACCGTCACATTATAACGCCCCCACGTTTGTATTGACTTCCACTGTAGTGAAATCATGTGATTTGTCACTGTGCTGATATGTTATGATAGAGAGAGAAGTTACCGATTTTATTTTACTTACCGTTATTTTATAAGCACACCTAAACGTTCATTGAACACTGCTACATTATCATACCTTGATTCATTTTAATAAATATAAAGGTAAATAATAGTCAGTGTCAAAACTGAATAATCATTTACAAAGAAAAATAGTATCGTTAATCATTCTTATCCTAAAATCGTGTTTTTAAAACGAGTTAAATAAAACTGGGAGTAGCTGAAAATTCAGTTACTGAATGTGGTTCACACTATAACATTTGTCATTCATTAAAATAATGTTATACATATATAGAGAACCTCGACCTCCTTTGATTGGGTAAGCTCTGTCTGGTATTAAGCCAAAGGGTCCCCCGCTGGTACAGCGGTAAGTCTTATGGATTTACAATCAGTGGTTCGATTCCCCTCGGTGGATTCAGCAGATAGCCCGATATGGCTTTGCTATAATAAAACACACACACATTAAGCCAAAGGTCTCATCAGTACTAAATATAGCAGAAGTGATGTACTTGTTTTGTTCGCCCCTAATTTCACTTACTGACTCTTAGAATTTTGTAATACTGTTTGTTTGTGTGTGATATGAGCTTAATATGTGGTATTGGAGTAGGCCATTTGGGTTTCACGAAGACGATTACAGTTAGGCCTACCTTTGTTCTGAATTGAAAGGCTTTGAAAATCGTTCTGTGAATGTGTTTGTTGCTATATTGTTTTAAGTGCTGCCAGGGGTCTCAAAATTTGTATGTCTCAAAATAGAGTCGTATGGAAAAAAAAAGACTTGGGGATATCCTGCCCTAGAGGTGTCAGATGGCGAATTTCTATAGTTGTTTTATGGATAAACAAACCTAGGAAAACGTTCGTTCGCTTTTTCTTTGTGGGTATTTTGGTATGTTAATTTTTGAATACCCAGGAGGGTCAGGTGCACAAGACCTCTTCCTCCATCCCTAACTTTCGTGTCGCCTACTAGTTATAATTTGTTGTTGTGTAAACTTTGGGCCAGAATATCCCACAGTACTCAGGGCAATGTCCATGTATTGTTTTGATTTGCCCTATTTTTCCATTATTATAATATTTTTATTTCTATTTCATTTTTATCTTTTTTCAATATTTCTATTATAATAATAAAATAAAAGAAAGGAAAGAAGAAGAAAAAAAACAACTAGTTTTAAATGTCTAGTTCGTAGTGGTCAGTTTGATCTATATTTCTTACATATATATTTATAGGAGAGAGGTACTTAGGAGTATGTTCATAATGTAAGTAGCATCTGTCGAGATCACACATTAAGTCATTTTTATGCCAATTCTTATGAAAATAATTCAGTGCATCATACAAGAGTCTTTCAGATATTGTCTCTGTGTTTGCATACTTGTGCACGAGAAAACGTTGTTATTATTTATACCTCTGTTTCAAAGTTGCGCCCACACACGCATATGAAAAAAATGACGTGATGAAATAGTTACTCTCCAACCCCACTCTCCCCAAAACAAACGCATCCTAATCACATAGACCTCGTTAAGGATTGCAGCAAACATAAATGGAGAATGACTTTAATTTCCGGCCTGGCATGGCCTAGCGCGTTAAGGCGTGCGCTTCGTAATCTGAGAGTCGCGGGTTCGCACCCGAGTCGCGCCAAACATGCTCGCCCTCCCAGCCGTGCGAGCGTTATAATGTTACGGTCAATCCCACTATTCGTTGGTAAAAGAGTAGCCCAAGAATTGGCGGTGGGTGGTGATGACTAGCTGCCTTCCTCTTGTCTTGCACTGCTAAATTAGGAACGGCTAGCACAGATAGCCCTCGAGTAGCTTTGTACAAAATGCCAAAAAAACAAACATACTTTAATTTCGTATTTAATTCACCAAACTGTGTTTTACAATGCATAGAATTCTGAGTTAATCGACATTAAATTAAAACTTAAAATATTAAAAAATTTAGTAAAGCGCCGATAGGTGATTTTCGGTCAAATACCTTAATATCCTGGACCATGTAACTTAAAAGTTATATGTCAGTGTCGAAACAATATTGCTGTAACTAGGCCATTAAAGGGGCGACAGTTGTGGCAATTTCTTCTTGATGGCAAAAAGGAATTGACCTAACCGACAGGTGGCATTTCTTACAACAGCCGAATCCTGCCAAACAAGGCAGTGTACAGACAGCTACGTGAATTATGCCAGCAAGAAAGGAATGACATCGTTCACTATAGTAAAGTAATGTGTACATTTGACCCCAGCCGAGCAAGTCGCCTCCTGGCCAGCAGGGGGCACCACCTGCTGCTTCATATGTCATTCTCGTGCCTGTTCGATAAGGTAGCAAATATCAAGTGCTTGTTGCAACTCCTGCAATCAGCCACATCGAACTTCATCCACTAATTTTGGAAACAAATGTTTGCGAGTTCGGAATTTGACTGAAAAATATCCACTTAAAAAAAAATAATATTAATCATATGTTGTTTGTTTAATAAGCAAGAAAATCATCTATTACGTTGACAATGCACCTTCACAGCAACGATGACTGAAAAATTCGTCTGTCTAGTTTTTAATTTCGCGCAGATAGATCTCATGTAGCTTTGCGCGAAATTCAAAACAAAATAAACAAACTTTTTTACCAATGAATAGTCGAATTGAGCAATATATTATAATACCCCCCCCCACATCTGAAATGTCGAATATGTTTGGTTGGACGAAGCTTCGAAGCCACGAACTGCAGACTGCGAGTCAAGCGCCCCCTAGCCACTTGGCCATAGTGGGCTAACTGATGAATAACAGTGTAATTTTTTTTTTCAGTAACACGAGTTAAATAACAGTAATAACACTAAATAAACAGGAATACACACTGCTAGTCACTGTGATCAAAGGGGAAAACGTTATTCAAATTTAAGTGTTTGATATTTTTTACCAGAAAGGCTACTTAGGCAACCTTCTGGTCAAAGTGCAACTACCCCTAAATTAGCGTTGTAAACCATTGGAAGAGCTACCATTTAACAGTGTCGGAAGTCTGTTATACGACTTTACTATTATCCAAACAACATGGTTGACTACTTGAAGTATAATGCCTCTAAAGTCGCGTTCAGCTGCACATTGTGGTTCGAAACGTAAATCCTTCGTGAAGCAGTCAAACATGTTAATCACTTGACTACCTACGGCTGGCTCTCCAAATATAGTGTTCGTGTCTTACCAAGATGTATGTAATATTTGAAAACATTACAATAAAAAAAACAAAGTTTGTTTTATCACTCAGTGTTGTAATTAGTAATGCCACTACAGTAATTGTAACAGTTAAAACAACACGCAATTTGTAATGCCACTACAGTAATTGAAACAGTTAAAACACGCAATTTGTAATGCCATTACAGTAATTGTAACAATTAAAATAACAAGTAATTTGTAAGTTTACTACAGTAATTGTAACGTTCTTGACCACAAAATATTTTTTATTTGTTTTTCGAATTTTCCACAAAGTAACACAAAAGTAATCTGCTCTAGCCGTCCCTAATTTAGCAGTATAAGACTAGAAGGAAGGCAGTCAGTCGTTAATACCTACCACCAAGTCTCGGACTACTCTTATAGTGGGATTGGCCGAAAACGATAACGCTCCCATGGCTGAAAGAGCGAGCACGTTTGATGGCGATCACAAAAAAAGCCGAGTGAAAAAAAACATTACAAGTAAATATTGAGATTTCAAATATTCGAACTGATGAAATAATTACAATAATTCAGAGCTACTGAAATATTTTGGTACGGTTACTGTTAAGCACGAAGTTACGTATTGAAATCTGATTTTTAGCGAGGTACACCTGTAGAATTACTGTGAGGCGGACTCTTTGTTTTCATATGCAAAGCTGAACAATGGGTTATCCGTACTGTGTCTACCTTAGGGATGGATTCCCGAATTTGTAATGGCGATTTGTTTGTTTGTGAATTTCGCACAAAGCTATTCAAGGACTATCTGTGCTAGCCGTCCATAATTTAGCAGTGTAAGAATAGAGAAAAGGCAGCTAGTCATCACCACCCATCCCCAACTTTTGGGCTACTGTTCTACCAACGAATAGTGGATTTGATCGTCAAATTATAACGCCCCCTCGGGTGAAAGGGTAAGCATGCTTCGTGACAGGGATTGGAGCCCGGGATCCTCAGAGTGTAAGTCGAGCACCGTGACCATCTGGCCATGCCCGGGCCCAAAGATTATAGAACCACTTCTTCCTTCTAGTCTTTGAAGGATTTAAAACCCAGATTTGTTTTTGTGGAAAATTTTGGATGTTTTTCACATCAAAAACCTAGAAACAATGACAGACCAATTCCACTCTAATCCAATTCGTGATTTAAATCAGGTGATATTACTTCTTCCCCCAATTTGCTGATGATATGTTAGCTGTCTTTCCTATAATCTTTCGCTGCTAAATTATTAGAGACGGCTAGAAGAGATAGCCCTCCTGTAGCTTTGCGCGAAATTCATAACAATCAAAGCCAACCAATTCGTTGAAAATCGTTTTTCTAATTTGAAATTTCGCGCGTTACGGACTTGTACAAATCTTTAAAATATTTGTATATAAAATGTATTAAATTTGATTCTTTTTTATCAATATTCTTGACAGTTGTCCCTCCAGGAAATCTGTAATGTATTCCGTAAAAAATTATTTTAAGAGCCTAACGCTCGTCTTGAGATGTATTCTTAAGAACTAGCGTTTAATTTTGATTATTCAAACATACTAGTTTAGGTAAATAATCATACCGTGGTTGCAATAATTTAAGTTTGTAAGCTTAAACGCGTTTATGTTAGACGGTCAGACCCCAAAAGGATTCGGGTATAAATATACCCAATTTTGGACTACTGACCGGGGAGTATCATTTATTGTTATGATGTATTTTTCGACACTTTAAGCTCGATAGAAGGACTAACTGTGATTTTATCTCGCATCGAACATTAAAATGTTTGACAGCACCGAGTATTAAACCCCAAACCCTTCGCTCCACAGCCGGACACTTTTAAACACTGGACCTCGTTCTTCATTTCGGACATTGATGGGTTTGACGTATCTGTGTTGAGCTGTATTTGTTTACATATTCGTCATTACAAGGGCCCAAATGGCCAAGCGTGTTAAGGCGTGCGACACATAATCTGACGGTCGCGGGTTTGCATCCCCGTCGCACCGAACATGCTCGCTCTTTCAGCCGTGGGAGCGTTATAATGTGACGGTCAATCCCCCTATTCGATGGTAAAAGAGTTGGCCAAGAGTTGGCGGTGGGTGGTGATGACTAGTTGCCTTCCCTCTAGCCTTACACTACTAAATTAGGGACGGCTATCAAAGACAGTCCTGGTGTGGCTTTGCGCGAAATTAAAAACGAAGAAATTAACAAGCTGTAATCTTTGCTGATTCATAGATCATTTGTATCGATGATAAATAATTTATAATTTTTAATTCTAATTTTGGTTTCCTCAAAGTCTGTTTAAATAATTATATATATAATAATTTCAGTAGCACACATCGGTTGTATAAAAGAAATAGTTATAAGGGAGAGAGAGAGAGAGACAGAAAGAAAAAAGGATATTTTCCAACGTGTTTGAAACGCTCTTGATGTTGACAGTTTGGTAACACACTCACCATAGCTATGGGTTTGCCTTTATTATTGAAACACAAGTAGAGGTTTGTTCGATTCTCCCGTATGGTGAAACCTGTTTTGCCTTTGAAAGTTTTTGATTCGAAGACTAGCGTTACTGAAAAAATAACAGAAACGAAAAATTCAGTTTTTGAATAAATATAAACATTTACAAAAATAAACAAACACCTGACATCTGAAGAAATTTCACACTAATTTCATTATTAGCTCATATATAGCGAATGGAAGTAACGTTATAAAACGTGTTTTTATTACAGTAATAACTATACGTATCTTACCCCGATGGAAAGCGGTAAGTCTACGGATTTACACCAGTAAAATTACAGTTGGAACCTTCTCGGTGGACACAGAAGAGAGTCTGCTCTGGTTTTACTATAAAAAAACACTCACTCTTTCTAACTTGCCCCTCCCCCATCAGTGGTTCAGCGGTATGTCTGCAAACTTAACAAGGCTAAAAACTGGATTTCGATACCTATGGTGGGTAGAGCACAGATAGACCATTATGTAGCTTTGTGATTAATTCAAAACAACAACAACGACTCCCTTGCTTTCGAACTCAACTTAAGTTTCTATCAATACGCTGAAGACACGCAGATAGAACTCGATAGATTGTAATGAGGTCAACGTTTAGTTTTCTTTCTTCTTTTCGGTTTTACACTTAACACATTGAAATTATTCTTACATCAATATAATATTTACATACTCAAAAACTAGGCACGTACTCACGTTTAACCAGGGCATTGGTAATTTCAGGAAACAGAAGACGAAATAAAAGCATATTAAAATTAAAGTATTCCTAGAAAACTTTAATCTAACGACGGCGGCGTCTTTCAAAAGTCACCAGGACTGCATTTATACAACACTGTGTGGCACGAAAAAACTAAGACCTGCGAATCGTATGAAACACTGAAACATCTGTGCTAAGAGAATAAAATAATGTGGAAAACTAGAGGGCACTGAGTGCGCCTCACGAAGAGGAAAGAAACCATGGAAAGAGACATACATAAAGTACTAAGTTAACTATTAAGCATGAAATTAAACGTAGAGCTAAAGTTTACAAAACGAAAAAGAAATAAGCGATAGTGAATATAATGGGAATAAGGAAAAAATATAATATTAATATGAAGGAATAAACAATACTGAATTATAATAAGGAGTAAACAATACTGAACTAAAATAATAAAAAAGGATAAACAATTATATTAATATTAAAAAATAAACAATACCGAATTATATTAATATGAATGAATAAAAAATACTGAATTATAATAGAAAGGAATAAATAATACTAAATTATAATAGGAAGGAAGAAACAATACTGAATTTTAATAAGAAGGAATAAACGATAAAAAATATAACAATAAGAAATAATCAATACTGAAATATATTAATATGAAGGAATAAACAATAATGAATCATAACAACAAGGAATAAACAATTCTGAAATATAACAACTAGGAATAAACAGCACTGAGTTATAATAACAAGGAATAAACAATACTGAATGATATTAATATGAAGGAAAGAACAATATTTATAATAACTAGGAATGAACAATACTAAAATGTAATAGGATGTTGGTTGCAGGTAGAATTGTTGTCGAAGTTGTCTTGTTTCTGGTAGTTGTTTTCAGTTTGGGTGTTGTGGTTCGCCATGCTTCTAGCTAGGTATTGCATACAGGTTTTCATTTCGATGGATTGAATATTTCTAGTTCTTACTGCAACGTGTGGATCTTTGTTGAATAGATGTATTGTTTAATTTTAGGTCGGATCTGTTAATTACGATGTTGGTTGGCTGTCGTGTTTGGCTTCGTTTTTGTTGTTGACACCTTATCTAGTTTCTTGTTCTGGCGGGCCTTCTTTTTCCTTGTCGTCCTTAATGTTGAGTTGATTGATATTACATTGTATGAGTCCGCTAATGTGTGGTTGAATGCAGCAGGCCAGTTGACACTTTAGATTCATTTTTTCTGCAAGTCTTTAGTTTTTATATTTCAAGTTTAACACGGCTTTTAGTAGTTTTTTCTGGAAATTATGGATAAAGTTTGTTCACTGGTTAAAATTCCTCGATAATTTTATCTTCAAAAATTAGGGATTAGTTTTTCTTTCTTCACTGCTGGATGAAATAAATGTCATTTCTTCTATAGGATGATTTTTAAAGTTTCTCAGTTTCATTAGGGTTGCACGAACGTGTATGGTTAACAATGACGTAATATAGGTAAGCTCAGGAATAATGGAGTTTAAACAGATAACACAGTAGAAAAAGAAATACAAAAGACTTACACTTCTCGTATAATCGCCGAGGTAAAGTAATTCTTGATGACGAGAAACACACCTGAAATAAGAATGTATCTCAGAACGGCTGGTATGGGTATTAACACTTTTATTGATAAGCAGAGAACAACGTTTCGACCTTCCGAGATCATCTTCAGGTTAACAAACAGGGTTTGCACATGACAGTTGCCATAAACATGTCTTAGGGACGAGAGTATAAACGGGTACGAGATTGTAGGGGTGTTGCAGTTGGATATTAGATAATCAATTAGCATAGGTATGAAGAAGTTTCTTTATACGGGATTAATTTTGACTTTAGTTGATCTATAAGTAGGGTTTATTTGATTTTGCGTTTGTTTATTCCTGCATTTATACTTAGAAACTGGGTGTTTTCTGTGGTTGTTGTGTTTGACTTGCAATGTTCAAAAACGTGTAAAGGTGTATTTATTGTGTTATTTTAATCTACTTTCCATTTTTTGCTTGTTTTTCCAATATAAAACACGTGGCAGCAAAGAAAACTAAAACAACAACCGCACACAAAAAATATAACAATTATAGAAACGATAAATCAATTATAGTTAATTATTTATAACTGGTAATTCTATAAGTCAGTGTTGTTTATTCAATATTGTTTATTCTTTCTTATGATACATAATTCAGTGCTGCTTAATTTTTCATATTAATATAATTCAGTATTGTTTAATCGTTCTTATTATAATTCAGTATTGTTTATTCCTTCTTATTTTAATTCAGTATTATTTATTCCTTAATATAATTCAGCATTCTTTATTTGTTCTTATTATAATTCAGTATTCTTTATTCATTTAAATCAATATATAATTAAGTATTATTTATTTGTTTTTATAGAATTCAGTATTCTTTATTCATTCAAATCAATGTATAATTCAGTATTACTTATTCCTTCTTACTATAATTTAGCACTTATTAAATTCATATTAATATAATTCAGTATTTTTATCTGTTCTTAATATAATTCAGTACTCTTTATTTGTTCTTATTATAATTTAGTATTCTTTGTTCATTCAAATCAATATATAATTCAGTATTGTTTATTACTTCTTACTATAATTTAGTATTTATTAAATTTATGTTAATATAATTCAGTATTGCTTATTTGTTTTTTTATAATTCAGTATTGTTTATTTGTTCTTATTATAATTCAGTATTGTTTATTTGTTCTTATCATAATTCAGTATTGTTTATTTGTCCTTATCATAATTCAGTACTGTTTATTTGTCCTTATTATAATTCAGTATTGTTTATTTGTTCTTACAATAATTCAGTATTGTTTATTTGTTCTTATAATAGTTCAGTATTGTTTATTTGTTCTAAAATAATTCAGTATTCTTTATTTGTTCTTATTATAATTCGGTATTCTTTGTTCATTCAAATCAATATATAATTCAGTATTGTTTATTCCTTCTTACTATAATTTAGTATTTATTAAATTTATGTTAATATAATTCAGTATTGTTTATTTGTTCTTATTATAATTCAGTATTGTTTATTTGTTCTTATTATAATTCAGTATTGTTTATTTGTTCTTATCATAATTCAGTATTGTTTATTTGTTCTTATCATAATTCAGTACTGTTTATTTGTCCTTATTATAATTCAGTATTGTTTATTTGTTCTTACAATAATTCAGTATTGTTTATTTGTTCTTATAATAGTTCAGTATTGTTTATTTGTTCTAAAATAATTCAGTATTCTTTATTTGTTCTTATTATAATTCGGTATTCTTTGTTCATTCAAATCAATATATAATTCAGTATTGTTTATTCCTTCTTACTATAATTTAGTATTTATTAAATTTATGTTAATATAATTCAGTATTGTTTATTTGTTCTTATTATAATTCAGTATTCTTTATTTGTTCTTATTATAATTCAGTATTGTTTATTTGTTCTTATCATAATTCAGTATTGTTTATTTGTTCTTATCATAATTCAGTACTGTTTATTTGTCCTTATTATAATTCAGTATTGTTTATTTGTTCTTACAATAATTCAGTATTGTTTATTTGTTCTTATAATAGTTCAGTATTGTTTATTTGTTCTAAAATAATTCAGTATTCTTTATTTGTTCTTATTATAATTCGGTATTCTTTGTTCATTCAAAT
The DNA here is from genome assembly GCA_011833715.1 of Carcinoscorpius rotundicauda. NCBI lineage: Eukaryota > Metazoa > Arthropoda > Merostomata > Xiphosura > Limulidae > Carcinoscorpius > Carcinoscorpius rotundicauda. Next base: position 130,291,212 of record CM022391.1, on the reverse strand, counting down.
CAATATATAATTCAGTATTGTTTATTTCTTCTGATTATAATTTAGCAAAGCTTATTTCTCATCATAATTTATTATTGTTTATTCCTTGCTATTATAATTCAGTATTGTTTATTCATTGTTATTGAGTATTGTTTTATATTGGAGAAACAAGTAGAAAAATGGAATCTAGAATAAAAGAACACAACAGAAAACACCTCACATGTTTTTGAACACTGGAAGTAAATAAGCACAACATAACCGTAGAAAACGCCCAGATACTAAGTAAGAAAACAAATATTAGGTAATGCAAAATCAAACAGGCCCTACTTATACAGCATCTAAAACCATTATTAAACGAATATAAAGAAACACAGCTTTACCAATTCATAACATTATATCCAACCGCAACACACCTAAATCCTGTTCACCTTTACACTCTCGTCTGTAAGACAAGTTTCCAGCAACGGTCACTTACAAACTCTCTTTCTTAATTTGAAGTTGATACAAGAAGGTCGAAACGTTGTTCTCTGGTTGTCAATAAAAGTGTTAATACCCAAACCAGCCGTTTTAAGATATATTCTTATTTAAAGTGGTTTCTAGTCATCAAGAAATACTTTGCCACAGCCATCATACGAGAATTTTTGTTTTGAATTTCGCAAAAAGCTACACGAGGGCTATCTGCAATAGATGTTGGTAATTTAGCAGTTTCACAGGGAAGACAGTTATCATCAACCACCGCGAACACTTGGGCTTCTCTTTTTTCAAAAAAAATTATGCAATTAACCGTGAAATTATATCCCCACATATGAAAGGGTGAACATGTTTGGTGCAACGTGGATTCGAACCCTCGTCCCTCAGATAACAAGACGAACGCTTTAACCTACCTATCCATGTCGGGCTAATTGTACGAGAAGTGAGCCTTTTGTATTTCTTTGATTTATCTGTTATCTGTTTAAACTCCATTATGCTATTGTTAACCGTACACGTTCGTGCAAACCAAACGAAACTAGAAAACTTAAATAAAAAATTAACCAATAGAAGAAGTGACATTTGTTTCATCCAGCAGTGAAGAAAGAAAAACCATATCCATAATTTTGTGAATATAAAACTATCAAAGAATTTTGTTTGTTTTTTGAATTTCACAGAAAGCTACTCGAGGGCTATCTGTGCCAGCCGTCCCTAATTTAGCAGTGTAAAACAGTATAAGGAAGGCAGCTAGTCATCACCACCCACCGCCAACTCTTGGGCTACTCTTTTACCAACGAATAGTGGGATTGACCGTTACATTATAATGTCCCTGCAGCTGAAAGTGCGAGGACGTTTGGTATGACGGGGATTCGAACCCGCGACCCTCGGATAACGACTCGAGGTGCCTTAACCACCTGGCTATACCAAGCCGAAGAGAAAGTGACAAAGAAATTTGATATTCTGATGTTAAAGTGCATTGATACGTTTATAAACTGAGTTAGTCAAGAAGCGAACATTACGAGTCGAACGCCTTAACACGCTTGACCATGCTGGGTCTCGAAGAATTTTAACCAGTGTACAAACATTATCTATAATTTACAGGAACAAACTACTAAAGGCCATGTTAAGCTCGAAATATAAACCACAAAATGAATTAGAATATCAAACGGCGTGCTGTATTCAACCAGATATTTATGGACTCAAACAATGCAATATAAATCATCTGAACAGTAAGAACGACAAGGAAGAGAAGGTCCGCCACAACAAGAAACTAGATAAGGTGCCAACAACAAAAACGACGCCGACACGATGAACAATCAACAAATTCGACCTAAAATTAAGCAATGAAGAAGTACATCTTCTCAACAAAGGACTCAGCTTCACAATAACACCTAGAAGTATTCAATCCATTGAAGTAAAAACCTGTCTGGAATACCTTGCTTGAGTCTGGTGATCCACTCAACCCAAACTGAAATTAACAAGAAAACAACCACCAGAAACAAGACAACTTCGACCGACAACCAAGAACCTATCTTTCCAGGTAAAATTTAGGACATCTATATCCCCGAAACACCTCAAAACAGTATCTTAAACAACATTTTCAAAGAATTTTCACAGAAAACTACCAACATAATTCAACAGAAAAGAAAACTAAAATCAGCCTCACACAAAAGATATTAATTCTATAAACAGCTTAAAACAAGACAAAAACGAAATTCTAAAAGCAAGTTAAGGCAATGCTACAGTTATAATGAACACAAATAAATACATTCAAAAACTGAACAACATCTTATCAGACACAAAGAGACGTAAACTACTAAACACAGAGGAAAGAAAAACACACGAAATCCAATTAAACGAAATGCTACTACAAATGAAAAAAATCCGACACAACTCAATTACAATAATAAGAGAAATAAACAATATAGAATTATATATATCAGGAAAAACGAGTGAACAATCTGAGTTATAATAATGAAAATAATAAATAATACTGAATTACATAATAGAAAAAAGTGACAAAAACTGAAGTACATAATATAAAGAAAGAGTGAACAACACTGAATTATATAATAGGAAGAACGAATTAACAACACTGAGGTAATGCCTGTACCTGGAACTATAGGAAGTGGATCTTGAGATTTGTTGGAATGTAATTGATGGACAGAGATGGGTGTTTACGTTGATTCATCAACCTTTTAAACCATGGAGGTCAAAAGACTTTTCATTTGTTTTAAGAACGATCCTTTTCGAGGCACAGAAAGATATATCTACACTCTCACTGTAGTAGTGGAACGAAGTGCAGCAGCATATGTCCGAGATGAAGTGGCGGACAGTAACTTTCAAGCCTCAATATAAGTAATGTTATGAATCGTTTACAAACGCCGAACCTCTTTTTATTCCCACTATTTAGGGCAAAAACGAAAGTATGACAGGTGAGAGCAATCGCAACTGACGCAATAAGGGTCCGTTTCTCACTCCTTGCCACCACAACGAGTACACGTTAGGGAACCACGACACGAACCGCTGACACTCAAAACATCGTAGAGGGTTTGGATTATATGTTTGTACCTTGCAGTTAAGATAACCTTCCTTGATGGTGGCAGGTAGACGTGGTGATGTAAATGTCAGAACGAGGATATTGGTCAGCATCATAATTCTATCTTTGCGAGTGGAGATACGCCTCTCTGCAGAAACTTCTTGGGTGGAGGAACCAGCAAGAATCTCTGGCTCGGGGATGTTTCTCAAATCCCTCTCAACTCCGCGTGATGAATTCAAAGTAGCATGACGTGTAACCTCAATAGGTATATCCCCAATTGCCTTTGAATGCAAGAGGAGTTCATTGTGTTGAGATGTGGATGTTTCCACCGATATATCACCAGAGAGAAGTTTCTTTACTGACTTTGGAGAGGCAGCAAGTCCCTCTAGTACAGTAGTTTTTAACCTAGTTTGAGGTACTGGACCCCGGAAGTTTCATACTTGCATTCACTGAATCCTTCGTAATTGGAAAAATAAAATATGAATTTTTCAAATTCAAAACATAAGTAGATATTTTATTAGTTCACAAAATGAACCATGCGTTACTTGCACACAATATCACTGTGTTCAAAGAATAAAACAACAAAACACGAATTTAACAAAAAAACAAAAACATAATTAAATGAATATTTACTGCAAATCAATGTGACTTTTGCTGTTGCCTTTCAGAGACAGGTTCAGAAATGCACGACTTCACCTTGGCGAGTGCCACTCTCGTATCATTTTGGCAACAAAGTCTGTTCCTTTTCTTCGTTTTTATGCCTACCACTTCGAAAAGGGTTGCTCGCAAAGATACTTGTAACAAACGATATGAGTATCTCAAGGGCTTTCTTAGCAATAAGAAGGTACGCTACGATTTGGTGACACTAGAACGTTGAGAATGCTGTTGTTCTGAAAAGCTGCTGTTAAACCTGGCTTTGCTGAAGTTCAGTGATTCCGTCGAGGTTTTCATCATTGACATCTGCTGTCACAACACTAAACGTGAACGGCTGTCTCACCCATGCTGGGGTGAGACTCTCTGGTGGGGAAGTATCCGTCGAGAGATTTTGCGAGCTCATCTAAGTGCATTGCAATTGCTTGCTTCAGTTCCCCGGTTACAGAAATGTCTCCGATTTCAGACAAATATTCGATCTTACTTACACAGTCGTCCAGCAGAGGAAAGTTTGCGAAGTTATCATTCTATGTTCGTCGTTTCCATAACGGTAGCGTTTTTTGAAAAGCCTTCAGGTTTTCTTCCGCTTCGATGTTGTTGATTCCACTGCTCGAATTTGTTGATTGAGATGATTGGGAGCATTGAAGATATCGGCCATGTACGCCAAAATGAGAATGAACTCAGATTTTTCGAAGCAATCTGCATGACAACGTTGGTGCTCTCGCAAAAACAGGGCTAATTCCACACGCATGGCAAGAACACGATTCAGCACCTTTCCTCGGGATAACCACCGAACGTTAGAATGGTACAGAAGTACCTCGAATTCAGAGCCCATTTCATTACACAGCTCTTTGAAGATGCAGTGCTTCAGGGCACTATTTCGCACAAAGTTCACACATTCCACTACAATTTGTAATACTTCTGCCAGTTTTGAAGGCAAGGTTTTTGTTGCCAACTAATGCCTGTGAGAACATAGTGCGTAACAATGATGTGTGATGCATCGGCTTTCACCAGCGCACCAAAACCAGAGTTTCGTCCCAGCATGACTGAAGTTCCGTCGGAATAAACTGCAGAAACCATATCCCACGAAAGATCATTGTCTCTGAAGTTATCCACAAGTTTCTTCACGTCGGCTGCCTTAATTGTTGTTGTAAGAGGCTTACAAAATAAAAAAAATGTTCTTTTATCTCGTTATTCTTCACATAGCACACGAATATAACAAGCTGGCTTAGATTGAAAACGTTGGTGTTCTCGTCGAGTTGAAGGTTAGATTTTGCTAGGATTGAACTCAAACCTGCAACTACTTGATCCAAGATGTCATCACTCATGTTATCTATTCTGCTGTTGATGGTATCATTTGAAAAAGGAATTTGGGATACCTTATTTTCAGCAGCTTTCCACAGCATGATGTTCGCCAGCTGGTTTTACGAGTGCTTCACCAATGGTGTGTGGTTTGCCCTTCTTTGCAATCAAGTACGAAACTTCGTACGATGCTGTAAGGTTCGGTTTGTCGCTGGGTACAAAGCCGAGAACAGGCAAAGTAGCCTTTTCATCGAACCTGGCTCTCTTTACATTGAATTCAGCAAGCGTTGTGTTCTTGTATTTCCCATTATCCATACAACTTTAGGAAGTGTTCTCTCAGTTTCGTCCGTGCTAGACTAGAATTGCTCAACTTGGCATTGCAAATCATGCATTGAGGATGCTGACTCCCATCATGTTCCGTTATACATGTGAATCCATATTTTACATATTCGTCCGACCACTTTCTGTTTTTGGTTGACATAGTTAGTATGAAGGGATTGAAAGATTAGGAAAAAATCACAAATGATGCACGATTACTACAGTCACAAGTCGACTGCTAAGAGCACGAAGTTCCCTGCAGCACATATATTAAGGCCAAGAGATGTGACGTGATCAGCTGCAACCAATGATGGCCAAGTGGAGCATGACGTCACAAATCATACGAGTGGGGTGAAAGGAACTGACACACACATATTGTGTGTCTTGACCTCCATCAAACTCCTGAGAATGACTCACCGAACCCCTGTGGTTCGATTGAACCCAGGTTTAGAACCAATACTCTAGTCCCTTCTGAATGAAAAAAGAAGACATTTGCCCTAAAGATTTGTCGGAAAGAGAATGTAGGATAAGAAAATGAGGTACAACAGGTGGTACAGATGTTGAAGATTGCTCCTCAAAATCTACAAAACGTGGTCGTTTACCAACAAACTGTTTTTCATTATTTTAGTTAAGTTTTTATTTGGAGGATCTATAATAAAAAAGGGAAATTTCGGTGCCCATTAACCCCAGACACCATGGATCCCTATGAAGGGACGCATTACAATGTCAAACAAGGACATTGCAGAAACGCCAGGGTTTCGTGAGCACTGTACCCAAACACCAGTATCAGATACAATATCCACAACACCTCTTGAGAACATCCTACACTGGTACTTGGTTGACCCTAGCTCAAGTGGACCAGCCGATTGGTCAAAGTGGTGTGTTAAGGTTGGACTCCTCAACTACCAGGATCCTCTCCTCTCCTTCATTGGTCGCCACGCACGGCATACACGTGAGTGGATGTTCAGACCCCAGGAAAGGTAAACTGAAAGAAGAGAACCTTCCCTGAGAGGGCCCCTCACCACATATGGGAATCCACACCAAGGGGAATATTAATATAAAGGAAAAACAATACTGAATCGTAATAAAGAAGAGTAAACTTCACTGAATTATATTAATAAGAAAGAATAAACAATAATGAATTATATAAAATGAAGGAATGAACAATACTTAATTATAATAACAAGGAATAAACAATGCTGAATTATATTAATATGAAGAAATAAGCATTAATGAATATAATAAGAAGGAATAAACAATACTGAATTATAATAAAAAATAAACAATATGAAATATATGAACATGAAAAAATAAACAATAGTGAATTATAACAACGAGGAATGAAGAATACTGAATTATATTAGCATATAAGAATAAACAACACTGAATTTTATTAGTATGAAGGAATAAATAATAATGAATTACAATATTTAGAAATAAACAATACTGAATTATAAAAACAACAAATAAATAAACGTTCCTGAATTAGAATAACAAGGAATAAATGAAAATCATTTGTAATAACAACGAATAAACAATATTAAAATATTGTAACTAGGAATAAACATTACTGAAATCAGAGAAAAATGAATAAATAATTATGAATTATAATAAGAAGGAATAAACAATTCTGAATAAACATAACATGTAATAAACAATACTGAATAAACATAACATGTAATAAACAATACTGAATTATAATAACAATAAAAACAAAAGTGAAATACAACAACTAGATGTAAACAATACTGTTTTATAATAATATTTAATAATCAATAATTAATTATAATGAGGACAAATTAATACTCATGAAGAAATAAACAATAATGAATTATATTAATATGAAGGAATAAACAATACTGAATTGTAATAACTACGAATAAACAATACTGACTTATGTTAATCAAGGAGTAAACATTACTGAATTTTAATAAGAATGAATAAACAATACTAAATTATAATAACAAGGAATAAACAGTAATGAATTATGATAATAAGAAATAAACAGTAAATTATAATATAAAGGAATAAATAATACTGAATTATATCAATATGAAGGAATAAACAATACTGAGTTGTAATAACAAGGAATAAACGATAATGAGTTATAAAGAGAAGGAATAAAAAACTGAATCACTATAACATGGAATAAACAAAACTGAATTATACTAAGATAAATTAAACAATAGTAAATTATAACAAATAGAATGGACAATACTGAATTATATTAATACGAAGGAATAAAAAACACTGAATTATAGTAAGAATGAATAAAAAATGCTGATTTATAATAACACGGAATAAAGAATACTGAATCATATTAATATGATGATAAAACAATAATTATAATAATTAAGAATGAAGAACACTGAATTATAAAACGTTCTTTGTTGTCAGTGGAATTGTTTTCGAAGTTGTCTTGTTTCTGGTAGTTGTTTTATGATGTTTTGTTATTTCTTTCAGTTTGGGTTGAGTGGATCACCAGGCTTATAGCTAGATATTCCAGGCAAGTTTTTACTTCGATGGATCGAATATTTCTAGGTTACTGCAAAATTGAGGCCTTTGTTGAGTAAATGTATTTCTTCATTGCTTAAATTTAGGTCGAATCTGTTAATTACGACGATTGATGGTCATTTGTTGGGTTGGCAACGTTTTTGTTGTTGGCACCTTATCTAGTTTCTTGTTGTGGCGGATCTTCTTTTCCTTGTCGTTATCACTGTTGAGCTGATTGATATTGCGTTGTATGAGTCCTTAAATATCTGGTTGAATACAGCACGCCGTTTGATAGTCTAGATTCGTTTTTCGGTTTTTGCAGGTCTTTATTTTTTTATATTTCGAGTTTAATCTGGCTTTTAGTTGTTTTTCTGTAAATTATGGATAATGTTTCTACACTGGTTAAAATTATTCGATAGTTTTATCTTCACAGATCGTGGATTAGTTTTTCTTTCCTTCCTGTATTCATTTGTGTTCATTATAAGCCTTTATCTGCTTTATCTGTTTTAGAATTTTGATGTTGTTTTGTTTTAAGTTGTTTATAGAGTTCATATCTCTTTGTGTGAAATTATTTTAATTTTCTTTTCTGTAAAATTATTTTAATTTTCTTTTCTGTGAAATTATTTTAATTTTCTTTTCTGTGAAATTATTTTAATTTTCTTTTCTGTGAAATTCTGTTCATAGTTTTGTGTGAAAATTATTTGAAAATACACGTCATTTCTTCTGTTAATGATTTTTTTATTTTAGTTTCTTAGTTTTGTTAGGATTGCACAATTTTGTACGATTAATAATGGAGTAATGTAGATAAACTCATGGCACAATTAACACAGTACACAAAGAAATGCAAAAGACTTTCACTTCTCGTATGATTGTCGTGGTAAAGTAATTATTGATGACAAGAAACTACTTGAAATAAGAATGTATCACAGAACGGCTGATATGGGTATTAACACTTCCATTGATAAGCAGAGAACAACGTTTCGACCTCCCTAGATCATTGTTTATTCCTAATTGTTATATTTCAATATTGTTTATTCCTTCTTATTATAATTCAGTATTGTATATTCATTCTTATTATTCAATATTGTTTGTTTCTACAAATTAATATAATAAAGTGTTTTTTATTCCTTCATATTAATATAATTCACTATTGTTTATTCCTTGTTATTATAATTCATCAGTTTTAATTCATATTAATATAATTCAGTATTGTTTGCTCTTTGTTATTCTAAATTAGTATTGTTTATTCCTAATTATTATAATTCAATATTATTTATTAATTCTTATTATTATTCAGTTTTGTTTGTTCCTACATATTAATATAATTCAGTATTGTTTATTTTTTCATATTAATACAACTCAGTATTGTTTACTCGTTATTCTAAATCAGCATTGCTTATTCTTTCTTATTATTATTCAGCATTCTTTGTTCCCACATATTAATATAATTCAGTATTGTTTATTTCTTCTTATTGTAATCTGTATTATTTATTCCTTCTTATTAATATAATTCAATATTGTTTTTCCATATTATTTTAATTGAGTATTATTCATTAAATCATATTAATGTAATTCAGTATTGTTTCTTCCTTTTGATTATAATTTAGTTTCATTTATTCCTTGTCATTATATTTCAGTATTGTTTCTTCCTTTTAATTATAATTTAGTTTCATTTATTCCTTGTTATTATATTTCAGTATTGTTTACTCCTTGATATTTATATAATTCAGTATTGTTTAGTCGTTCCATTATATATCAGTATTGTTCATTATTTCATACTAATATAAGACAGTATTGTTTATTCATTCATATTAATATAATAAAGTATTGTTTATTCCTTTTTATTATTCAGTATATTTTTCCTTCTTATTATAATTCAGTAGTCTATTCTCTTTTATTATAATTCAGTATTGATCATTTCTTTTTATTATAATTCAGTAATGTTTATTCCTAATTATTATAATTCAGTATTTTTAATCATTGTTAATATGATCTAGTATTGATTATTTTTGCTATTATAATTCAGTATTGTTTATTCTCCCATATTAATATAATTCAATATTGTTTATTCTGTTATTATAATTCAATATTGTTTATTACATAATTAAAATTCAATATTTTTATTCCTTGTTATTATAATTCAGTATTGCTTACTCCTTGATATTAATATTAATCAGTATTGTTTAATCGTTCTATTATAATTCAGTTTTGTTTGTTGCTTCATATTAATATAATTGAGTATTGCTTATTCCTTCATATTAATACAGTTAAGTACTGATTATTCATTTGTATTAATATAATTGAGTATTGCTTATTCCTTCATGTTAATACAGTTAAGTATTGATTATTCATTCATATTAATATAATTGAGTATTGCTTATTCCTTCATATTAATACAGTTAAGTATTGATTATTCATTCACATTAATATAATTGAGTATTGTTTATTCCTTCTTATTATAATTGAGTATTGTTTATTCCTTGTTACTATAATTGAGCATACTTAATTCATTGCTATTATAAATTAGTATTGTATATTCTTTGTTATTGTAATTCAGTGGTTTACTTTTTATTATAAATATGTATTGTCTATTCCTTGTTAGTATAATTCATTATTTTTATTCCTTGTTAGTGTAATCATTATTTTTAATTCCTTATTAGAATAATTCGGTATTGCTTATTCCTTTTTATTGTAGTTAACTATTGATTATTTCTTCTTACTGTAATTTAGTTCTGCTTTTTATTCCTTCTTAAAGTAATTCAGTATTAATTCTTCTAATTATAATTAAGTGTTTTTTATTCTTTGACATAATTCGGTACTGTTTATACCTTGATATTAATATAATTAAGTATTGATTATTCATTGATATTAATATAAATCAGTATTCTTTGTTCCTTATTATAATTAGATAGTGTTTATTCCTTGTTATTAAAATTCAGTATTTTTATTACTTGTTATAATTCACTATAATATTTATTTATAATAACAATAAATATTGTTATTATAATATTGTTATTATAATTCACTAATGTTTATTTCTAGTTATTATAATTCAGTATTGTTTATTCCTAGGTATAATAATTCAGTATTGTTTATTCCTAGGTATTATAATTCAGTATTGTTTATTCCTAGGTATTATAATTCAATATTTATCCCTTCATACTAATATAAACAATATTGAATTATATTACTATGAAAGAATTAAAAATACACAATTATAATAAGATGGAATAAACAATACTGAATTATAGAATTAATAGTTATAATGAATAAACTGTAATTAAATGTTATATTTATAATTAATTTATACTTTATAGAATTAATATCTGTTTGTGTGAGGTTGGTTTTGTTTTATATTGGAGATAAAGCAAAAAATAGAAATTAGGTTGAAATAACACAACAAAAATCCCCTTCACACGTTTTTGAACAATTCAAGTCAAATAAACACAACATAACCATTGAAAACACCCAGATACTAAGTAAGGAAACAGATATAAAGAAAAATCAAAGAAATCCAACTTACCGATTAACTATAACCAAAATTAAACCAATATGAAGGAACACATTTATACCTATACTAATCAATAACATACATCTACAATCCCGTGCCCGTTTATACTCTCGTTACTGAGACATGTTTCCGGAAACAATCACTTGCAAACTCTCTTTGATAACATAAAGATGACCTAAGAAGGTCAAAACGTTGTTTTCTGCTTATCATTAAAAATGTTAATACCCATACCAGCCGTTCTGAGATATATTCTTATTTCAAGTAGTTTCTCGTCATCAAGAATTACTTTACCACGGTAATTATTCGAGAAGTGTAAGTCTTGCATTTCTTTGTGTGCTGTGTTATTTGTTTAAACTCAATTATGCCTGAGTTTACCTACATTACGCTATTGTTAACCGTACACAATTGTGCAATCCTAATGAAATTAGAAACGTAAATATAAAAATCATCAACAGAAGAAATGACACGTATTTTCAAATAATTTTCACACACAACTATCAACATAATTTCACAGAAAATAAAACTAAAAACCACTTCACACAAAGAGATATTAACTCTATAAACAACTTAAAACAAGACTATATAGAAATTCTAAAAGCAGATAAAAGCAATGCTAGACTTATAATGAACAAAAATGAATACATTCAAAAATAAACATCTTATCAGACACACAGAGATGTAAGCTACTGCATATAAAGCAAAGAAAAACACACGAAATCAAGTTAAACAAAATACTACTGCAAATGAAAAACCCGACACAATTGAATTATAATAATAAGAGAAATAAAAAAATGCTGAATTACATAACAGGAAACACAAGTGAACAATATTGACTTAAAATAAGAAGAAGGAATAACAATATTAAATTATATAACAGGAAGAAGAAAGAAAAACTGAATTATATAATAGGATAGAACAGGTGAACAATACTGGACCATTTAATAGGAAGGACGAGTGAACAAATATGAATTATAATAATAAATGACAAACGGCACTGAATTATATAATAGGAACAAAAACTGACCGATACTGAAGTACAGTCATGTGAAAAAGTTAGGACACCATATGAAAGCCTGTGTATTTTTGGATATATACTGAGAGATTTTAGAAATATAATTAAACAATTAAAACTGAAGAAAAGACTTTTCAAGATCTTCTGTAAATGTAATCCTACAAAAAGGCATATTCAACTGAGGAAAAATTTAGAACACCCACACATTTATTCCCACTTAATATGGCTCAACTCACACAAAGGTGTACCACACTATGTGCACATGATCAGAAGATCGTTACTCAGCATTTTGAATGAGGCTTCCCCTATTTAAACCTCAAGACATTTAATTTGGTGTGCTCTTGACTGTTGAAGTGAGAGTGAGCACCATGGTGAGAGCAAAAGAGCTGTCTGAGACCTTCAGAAAGAAAATTTTAGAAGCTTATGAGTCTGGTAAGGGATTTAAAAAGATTTTGAAATCAACTGAAATTTTTAAACTGCCAACATGCCCTGGTCTGGTCGTCCAAGCAAGTTCACCCCGAGAGCAGACCACAAGATGCTAAAAGAGGTCTCCAAACACCCTAACATGTCATCACGGGACCTACAGCAGGCTCTGGCTACTGTTGATGTGAAAGAGACTGCAGAAGTTTAACTTGCATGGGAGGTGTGCAAGGAGGAAACTTTTGCTCTCTAAGAGAAACATCAAGGCCAGACTGAAGTTTGTCAGAGAGAATGTAGACAAAGACCAGGACTTCTGGAATAATGTCCTTTGGACAGATGAGTCCAAAATTGAATTATCTGGACATCAGAACAGATCATGCTTGGCGTAAACCAAATTCAGCAATACAGGAAAAGAACCCCATACCAACTGTGAAGCATGGAGGTGTAAGTGTCATGGTTTGGGGCTGCTTTGCTGCATCAGGATCTGGACAACTCACAATCATAGAATCCACCATGAATTCTAGTGTGTATTAGAGGATGCTTGAGGATCATGTGAGGCCATCTGTACGAAAATTAAAGCTGAAGCGGAACTGGACCCTGCAACACGACAATAACCCAGAACATACTAGTAAATCCACAAAGGATTGGCTGAAAACTAAGAAATTGAAAGTCCTGGAATGGCCGAGTCAAAGCTCAGATCTTAATCCAATTGAGATGCTATGGGGTGACTTGAAACGGGCTGTACATGCAAAAAACTCCTCAAACATCTCACAGCTGAAAGAATTCTGCATTAAAGAGCTGGGCAAACTTTCTTCAGACCGATGTCAGAGACTGGAAGATGGCTATAAGAAGCGTCTCACTGCAGTTATTTCATCCAAAGGGGTAACACTAGCTATTAAGGGGTAGGGTGTCCTAACTTTTTCCTGCGTTAGAATATGGATTTTCGTAGAATTATATTTAAAGAAAATCTTGAAAAGTCTTTTCTTCAGTTTTAATTGTTTAGTTATATTCCTATAATCTCTCAGTATTGTTGAAATTTAGATTAAATATCTGTCCAAAAATGTTACAAAATACACAGGATTTCATAGGGTATCTTATCTTTTTCACATGACTGTATATAAGAGAAAGAAAGAATGATGAATCCTGAATTATATAATAGGAAGAACGAATTAACAATACTAAAATATAATAATCGAAAAAATAAAAATACTGATTTATACAATAAGAAGAAAGAATGAACAATTGTGAATTATATAATAAAAAGAACGGGATAATACTGAATTATATAATAAAAAGAACGGGTAAATAACACTGAATTATAATAAAAATATGTAACAAAAATTGAATTATATGATAGAAAGAAAGTGTGACAAATACTGAATTATTATAATAAAAATAATAAATAATATTGGATTACATAACAGGAAGAAAGAGGGAACAATACTAAATTACAACAAGAAAAAGACTAGAAAATAGTGTATTATATAACAAGCACAAAGAAAGTGAACAATAATGAATTACAATGATAAAAAAGAATAGACAATACTGAATTATAATAATAGGAAGAAACAGTGATTTACAACAGGAAAAATGAGTAAAAATTCTGAATTACATAAGAGGAAGAAAGAGTGAACAATACCGAATTATATACTTGTAAAGCAAGTGAACAATAATGAATTATAATAACAAGGAATACACACTACTACATTTAATAAGAGAAAGAGAATGTGAACAATACTTAAATGCAACAAAAAAAATGAGTACACAATATGGACTTTGTAAAATAGGAAGAATGAGTGGACAATATTCAATTATAATAATAAAAGGGTATAGACAATACTGAATTATGTATTAGGAAGAACGAGTTAAATACCAAATTATAATAATAACAAGAAATAAACAATACCAAATTATAAAAGAGAGGGAAAGAGTTAAAAATAGTGAATTATATAACAGGAAGAATGGATGAATAATACTGAATTACAATAACGAGTAGGAATAAACAATACTGAATTACATAATAAAAAGAACGAGTGAACAATACTAATTATAATAAAAAGGGAATAGATAATACTGAATAATAATAGGAATAAATAGTGAACACTGAATTATATTAATATGAAGAAATAAACAAAAATGAATTATATAATATGAAGAGTTCAGCATTACTGAATTGTCATAAGAAGGATTGTTGTTGTTGTTTTGAATTAAGCACAAAGCTACACAATGGGCTATCTGTGCTCTGCTCACCACGGGTATCGAAACCCGGATTTTAGCGCGTAAGTCCGCAGACATAACGCTGAGCCACAGGGGGGCTCATCAAAAGGAACAAACAGCACTGAATTATAATAAGAAGGAAAAACAATATTGAATTACAATCAGAAGGAATAAGCAATACCTATTGGTAATAAGGAATAATCAATACTTACTGACCATAAGTAATAATCAACACACATTTATAATGACAAGAGACAAGTAATACTGAATAAAAAACAAGAAACAAACAATACCAAATTACATTAATATAAAGGAATAAACAATTCTTATTTATAATAAGAAGAATAAAAAATGCTGAATTATAATAACAACAAATGAACAATACCGAATTATAAGTATTATAAGAAGGAATAAAGAATACTGAATTATAATAAGAAGGAATAAACAATACTGAATTAAATTAACATAAAGGAATATTAACAATACTGAATTATAATGAAAAGGAAGAAAGAGTACTGAAATATAATAAGAAGTAATAAACAATACTGAATTATAATAAGAAGAAATAAGCAGAACTGAATTGAAATAACAAGAAATTAATAATACTGAAGTATAATAACTAAGAATAAACACTACGACGGCCTGGCATGGCCAGGTGGGTTAAGACATTTGACTTGTGATCTGAGGGTCGTGGGTTCGACTCCCCATCACACCAAATATGCTCGCCCTGTTTATTGGTAATAGAGTAGCCCAAGAGTTGGAGGTGGATGGTGATGACTATTTGCTTTCCCTCTGGTGTTACACTGGTAAATTATGAACGCCTGGTACAGATAGCCCTCGAGTGGCTTTGCGCGAAATTAAAAAAAACAAACAATACTAAATTATGTAATAGTAAAAAGTGAAGAATAGTGAATAATAAAAATAGGGAATAAACAAAACTGAATTTTATAACAGGAAGTATTATAATTTTATAATACTGAATTATAAATATAAGAAGGAAAAAACAATACTAAATTTTATAATAGGAAGAAAGTGTTAATAAAACTAAATTATATCAGAAAAATGAGTAACAAGTGAACAATATGGAATTATAATGATAAGAAGGTAAAACAGAACTAAATTATGTAATAGGAAGACAGAGTGATCAATATTGAATTATATAATAAGAAAAACGAGTGAACTAAACTGCATTATAATAATACGAAGAAAAAGTAAAGAGTACTGAACTATTATAATAAGAAGAAATACGCAATGCTGAATTATATAATAGAACGAAAGAGTGAACAACACTGGATTACATGATGAAATATGAGTAAACAATACTGATTTACATAGTAAGATGAATTAAGCATTACTGAATTATCATAAGTAGGAATAAACAACACTGAATTATATAATAGGAAGTACGACTAAAGAATATCGAATTATAATAATGAGAAGGAAATTACAATACCAAAGTATTTAATAGGAAAAAAAGAGTGAACAATACTGAATTACAATAAGACGACGAAACAATACGGAGTTGTAATAATAAGGAGAAATACACAATACGAATTTATACATAGAAAGATAGAGTGAACAAAGGTGAATTATATAATAGAAAGAAAGAGTGAGTGAGAAATGATGAACTACAACATGAAAAATGAGTAAACAAAACTAAACTATATAATACGAAGATCCAGTGTTACAACAGGAAAAATGAGTAAACAATACTGAATTATGTAATAAAATGAAGAATGAGTGAACAATACTGAATTACATAATAAGAGGAAGGAGTGAAAATTGTATAATAATAAAAAGGAATAGATAATACTGAATTATATAAAAAGGAAGAAATAGTGGACAATACTGAATTATAATAAGAATAAAAAACACAAAATACTGATTTATATAATATGAAGGAGTGAAAACTACTGAATTACAATAATAAAAATGATAAATAATATAATAGGAAAAGTGAACAATAAGAAATTACAAGAAAAATTACAAAAGACCACCGAATTACATTATAAAACAACGAGCGAAAAATAATGAATTATGTAATAGGAATAAAGAGTGAACAATATTGAATTATAATAATAATAAGAAATAGACTATAATGAATCACATAATGGAAAAACGAGTGAACAATACTAAATTTTAATAATAAGAAGGAATAAACAATGCAGAATTATATAATAAAAACAAAATGGAACATTATTAAATTATATAATAGGATAAACGAGTGAATAGTACTTTATTATAATATTAATAAGAAAAAATCAAATACTACTTAATTATATAGTACGATGAAAGAAAGAACAATAGTGAATTAAAATAATAATAAAAATACTGAATTATATAACAGGAATAAAGAGTGAACAATGCTGAATTATAATAATGAGAAAGAATAAACAAAACGGAATTATATAAGAAGAAGAAACAGTGAATTCTGAATTATAATAATAAGAAATAAATGACGAATTTTATAATAGGAAGAAAGTGTGAATAATACTCAATTACATCGGGAAAAATAAGTACAAATACTGAATTACATAACAGGAAGAACGAGTGAACAATGCTGAATTACAATAACAATAAGGAATAAACAATACTGAATTATGTAATAGAAGAAAGAGTGAATTATAAGAAGAAAGAATAAGCAATGTTGAACTATGCAGTAGAAGGAAAATGTGAAGAATAGTGAATTATATAATAGGGAGAATGAATGCACAATACTGAACAACAATAAGTAAAAGGTATAAACAATACTGAATTTTTATAGCAGAAAGAAAAAAGAATACTGAATTATAACGGGAGAAATCAATAAATAATACTGAATTATATAATATGAAGAAAGAGTGAAGAGTACTAAATTATATTAATAATAAGAAACAAACAATACTGAGTTATATAATAGAAAGAAAGAGTGAAGAATACTGAATTATATAACACGAAGAACGAGCGAACGATACTGAATTTAAATAAGAAATATTTATATAATGAATTTTAAAATATGACGATAGAGTGAACAATGTTGAATTATAATAATAAAAAGGAAGCGAAAATACTGAATCATATATTAGGAAGAAAGCGTGAACAATAACGAATAACAACAAGAAAAATGACTAAAGAATAGTGAATTATATAACAGAACGAGTGAACAATACTGAATCATAATAATAAGGAATAACTACAACGAATTACAACAGGAAAAATGAGTTAAAAATACTGAATTATATAACACGAAGAACGAGTGAACAATACTCAATTATATAATAGGTATGTTTGTTTATCTATTTTTTGAATTTCGCGCAAAACTACTCAAGGGCTATCTGTGCTAGCCTTCCCTAATTTAGCAGTGTAAGACCAGAAGGAAGACAGCAACTTGTCATCACCACCCACCGCCAACTATTGGGCTACTCTTTTATCAACGAATAGTGGGATTGACCATCACTTTATAACGTCTACAGGGCTAAAAGCGCAGCATGTTTGGAGCAACGCGGATTCAGACCCGCGACCCTCAGATTACTAGTGGAGCGCCTTAACCCACCTGGACAGGCCGGTCATATATTATAAAAACAACGACTGAATAATAATGAATTATATAACAGCATAAACAAGTGATCAATATTGATTATAATAATAAGAAAGAATAAATGATACTGAATTATATAGCAGGAAGAGAGAGTGAATAATACTGAATTAAAACGGGAAGAACGAGTAAACAATTCTGAATTATATAATGGGAAGAAGAAGTGAACAATACTGGATTAAATAATAACAGCAACATGTGAAGAACAATGAATTATAAAAATAAGAAGAAATAAACAAAAGTGAAGTACAACAGAAAAAATGAGTAAACATAAGTAACATAAGTATTATATATGAGTTTTATATATATTTCCAATTATAAAATTGGAGCAATACTAAAGTATAGTAATAAAGAATAAACAATACTGAATTATATAATAGAAAAAACGAGTGAACAGTACTGATTATAACACTAAGAAGGAATAAAAAATATTGAATCATATACTGGGAAAAGCGTATGAACAATGTTGATCACGCTACTTGCTGAGCCTACCGAGGGGGAACAATAGCGAATTACAATAATAAGAAGGAATAAAAATACTAAATTATATACTCTTCAAAAAAAAAAGAAAGGCAAAAGGCAAAATTTGAGACACATTGTTAACAAGTTTATTCCGGGTAGTTCTGTATGACATACGTGAAACTTTGCACATTCACTGCTGAACATCCAAAGTTTGCAAAGGCGAAGTCCACGCTAACTAGTTGAAATTTAACGTCACTCAACGTCAATAAAGAGTATGCCCCCAGTGAGCATCAATAACTGCTTGGCATCTCCTGCCCATAGAAGCGATGAGATGACGAATCACATCCTGTGGAATGGCTGTCCACTCAGCCTGCAAAGCTGCTGCAAGCTGAGGTCGGTCCAACTCGTCTCAAAGATGTTCGATGGGGTTTAAATCTGGTGATCTGGAAGAACGTTGATGTTGTGGTGTCTAAAGAAGACAGTGGTGAGTCGGGCTGCGTGAGGACGGGCGTTGTTGTTTTGAAAAACGTCGTTGACGTTTACCATGATGGTTTGCACATGGGGCTTAAGAATCTCGTCGACAGTTGCGTACGGTCTGATCGGAAATCTTACGCAGCTCTGGTATAGTTGAGGCAGTAAAGGTCGCACTGGTGGTCTTATCCTGAAATTGACGTAACCGGATGTAGCGATCTTGTGCGGGCGTGGTCACACGAGGTCTGCCAGATCGTGGATGGTCACGAATTGATCCATGTCGTTAGTGACGATTCCATAGCCTTGTGATGGTGCTTGGGTGGACATTCACAGCTCTGGCAACATCTGATCGAGATTCGCCCACTTCCAATGACCAATGGCGTTGTTGCGTTGTGCTTCAGTCAGTCTTGGCGTAACTGTATTGCGTGTCGGTGGCTTAACGTTGAGCTATGGAAACCGAGAACCCGTCACTTTTATAAGGATTTTTCACATGTTGCACTTGCAGAACATGCAGATCTCTCAAACAAATTTATTGAACACGAATGCGTTTAGGCGAAAAATCCGTTGTTTTTCTCCGTTTTCAATAAGTGCACAACTTTTATTGTCATTTTGGTCTGCCAATCAGTGCTTTAACACGTGTAACATCACATACTCTGAGCTTGTAACATTATTACATATATTTCTCTTTAAAATAAAAATATATACCTTTTGAGTTTCTTTTTTTGAAGAGTATATAAGAAGAAGAACAAGTGAACAATACTGAAACACACTACACTGCCAAAAGTATGTAGACACCCCTTGTTATTAGTGGATTTGGCTATATCAGGCACACCCATTGCTAACATGCGTATGAAATCAAGCATACAGCCATGCAATCTTCATAGACAAACATTGGCAATAGAATGGGTCATAGTGGATATTTCAGTGACTTTCAACGTGGTACTGTCATGGTATGCCACTTTTCCAACAAGTCAGTTCGTCAAATTTCTGCCCTAACAACTCTACCCCGGTCAAATGTAAGTGCCGTTATTGTGAAGTGAAAACATCTAGAAGCAGCAACAGCTCAGCACGAAGCGGTCGACCTCACAAGCTCATAGAACGGGACCGTCGAGTGCTGAAGCGCATATCGCGTAAAAATCTCTGCCCACATTTGCAACACTCACTACTGAGTTCCAAACTGCCTCTGTAAGCAACGTCAGCACAAGAACTGTTTGTTGCTAGCTTCATGAACTATATTTTTGTGGTCGATCAACCACACACATAAGTTAGATCAGAATGCGCCATGCTACGTGTCGGATGTAGTAGTGTAAATCTCGCCGCCATTTGACTCTGGAGCAGTGGAAACGCGTTCTGTGGAGTAATAAATCACGTTTCACTATCTGGCAGTCTATCGGACAAATCTGGGTTTCGCAGATGTCAGGAGAATGCCTCCTAACTCAATGCATAGTGCCGACTGTAAAGTTTTGTGGATAAAGAATATTGATCTGAGACTGTTTTGCATGGTTTGGGCAAGACTCTTTAGTTCATGAAAAAGGCAATATTAATGCATACAATGACCTTCCAGGGAACTGTGTGCATCCAACTTTTTGGCAACGGTTTGGGGAAGGAAGACATTGGGGGGGGGGCATGACAGCGTTTTCGTACACAAAGAGAGGTCCATAAAGATGTCTTTATGAATAAACAATACTTCCTGAATTATATAATAGGAAGAACAAACTGAATAATACTGAATTACAACAGGAAAAATGAATAAACAATACTTAATTATAAAAAGGAAGAAAGAGTGAGCAATACTAAATCATAATAAGAAGGAATAAAGAATACTGAATCACATAATTTGAAGAACAAGTGGACAATACTGAATGAATATAATAAAAAGGAAAACCAAACTTACTGAATTATATAATTGGAAGAAAGATAAACAATTACATAATAGGCAGAAAAAGATAACAATACTGAATTATATAATAAGAACGAGTGAATAATAATGAATCATAAGAAAGATTAAACGATGCTGAATTACATAATTGGAAAAACAAGAGGACAATACTGAATTAATATAATATGAAGGAATAAACCAAACTTACTGAATTATATAATAGGAGAAAGATAAGAAATACTGAACTATATAATAGGAAGAGCGAGTCAACAATACTGAACAATATAAAAGGAAGAATGAGTAAACAATACAGAATTATATACGAGGAAAAAATAAACAATAGTGAATTAAAATAAGAAGAAATAAACTATACTGAATTATGTGATAGAAAGAAATAGTGAAGAATATTTAATTATATAGTAGAAGGATTGTTTGTTTTCTTATAGTAAAGCTACATCGGGCTATCTTGCTAAGTCCACCGAGGGGAAGCGAACCGCAGATTTTAACGTTGTAAATCCGGAGACTTACCGCTGTACTAGAGATGGGCTAGGAGGAGGAAATAGTGAGCAATAATTAATTACATAAGAGGAAGAACTAATGACCAATACTGAAATATAATAACAGGAAGAACGAGTAAAAAATACTGAATTATAATATTGATAAAAAATAAACAATGCTGAATTATATAATAGAAATGAGAAGTGACAGTACTAAATTACGAGAGGCAGAAATGAGTAAACAATACTGAATTCTATAATCGGAAGAACGAGTAAACAATACTTAATTCTATAATCGGAAGAACGAGTAAACAATACTTAATTATAATAATAAGAAGGAATAAATAGTATTGAATTACAAAAGAAAATGAGTAACCAATACTGAATTATATAACAGGAGAAAACAAGTAAACAATACTAAATGGACAAACCTTGGGACAGAACAATGGTGCTGTTATTGAGAGTCATAACGAAAGCAAGACAGTAAAATGTGGCTTACAGTGATTTGAGTGTCACACAAACTACACACTGGTGCATCAGTTTCAAATAAAAGAAAACGATGAGTTATAAAACCGTGACCAATGTGTAGTCTAGTTAGACTGTTAGAAAAACTTACTTTTTCCGATCTTAACGAAAGCAAGACGACCAAAGTCCAACAGAGGGTTTTATTTGGAAAAGCTTATGTTCACGTTGCTCACTCCAAGTCAACTGCCAACTGGCACGGAGCCAAGCCTTGGATACAGGACCACAGTCCATGTATGGAACAGGACAGCTGTGATAGTGCCAGAGTACACAGATTTAGCTGCGGTGTTAGCAAACTCGTTCTTGCGAATACCTACGTGGCCCGGTATCCAGAATAACTTGATAAAAGTGGATGTTTGAGAAAAATTGGCCAGTCGGTTTTGAATAACGGCGAGAACAAGGTGTGAACTAACGTGAAGCGATTCCAAGGCCAGTAAAGAACTAAGCGAGTCAGTATAAATTGTGCAATTTGAGTACTGCTTAGCTTCTATGTAATCCAGGTCAAGAGAAATGGTGTACAGTTCAGCAGTGAATACAGAAGCTGTAGAGGAGATTCTGTGTGCAAATATTGAACCACGACAAACCATTGCAGCTCCAATAGAGTAGCCTGATTTCGAACCATCTATATAAATAGGAATGGAAGGATGATTCGAAAGACGCCCAGCAAATAACAGACAGTATTTCCAATCGGGAGTGTCAACTTTTCTCAAAAGATTTAAAGAAAGTTCACATTTGGGGACTATAATAAGCTATGGTGTGATGGGCTGACAAGTGAATACAGCAATGTTTTCCAAAGACAGGCCCAAACCATTCAACTACTCCTAGATACGAAGGCCAAAAGGAGCAATGGTAGATCATCTGTTCTGAAAAAGCATGCCCCATCAAGGAAGAAAGAACACAAACCTAGGTGAGATACTTTGGTAAGGAATGAAGGTTCGAAGCCTACAGTAAAGACAATTGTAAAGGAGGTTCACAAGACTGTGTATAAGCTTTGGACTGGGGAAGTGCAGAAAGCTCCGGTGCAGAGTCAAAGTTCATGATAATGAACGGGGTCCAGCATCTTCAAGGCTGAGATACTAGTAGAGCCACAGACCAGTGATCCATAGTCTAATGTTGATTGAATAATATCTCGATATATCTTTAGCATAGAGCTCGATCTGTTCCGCAAGTGGAGGAAGAGACGTTACAGAGGATGTTCAGTGCTCTTGTACATTTGACCCATAGCTGTTTGATGTGTGGCATAAAGGTCAGCTTACGGTCAAAGATCAGCCCAAGAACTTTGTCTCAGGAACCACAGGTAGCACAACTTCATTCATACGGAGTTCAGAATCAGACTGAATGCACCGTTGGAAGCAAAAGTTCATGCAGACGGTTTAAGATAGAGAGAAGTTAAAACCTTTCTCTGTGGTCCATTTCAGTGAACGATTGAGGGTAGTCTGTAGCTGCCGCTCAATATATCTCATGTTCGACGACTGAAATTAGATGTGAAAGTCGTGAACATAGAGCCCATTTGTAATAGTGAGAGGGAGTTGTTAAGTTATGGTATTAACCTTTATACTGAAAAGTGTGACACTCCAAACACAGCCATAAAGGTCTCCCAGTTCCTGTAAAAAAGAACGGGAAAGTGTTGAACCTATATGAGCTTGGAATCGCCTGTAGACTAAGAAAATAAATAAAAATGGGTAAATCGCCACGTAACCCACATAAATGGAGGTCTCGCAAGATGCCATACCTCCGTGTTGTATCATAAGCCTTCTCAATGTATTAGAATATTGATACAAGATGTCGTTTGAGAAAAAATTCTCTGATTGACGTTTGAAGTCGAATAAGGTTGTCCATGGGGAAGCACTGTCGTTGGAAGCCACACTGGGTGGGCGAGAGGAGGTTGTTTGATTCCAGGAACCAAACAAGACGAGCATTAACCATCCTCTTTAAAGTCTCACAGAGACAGCTCGTCAAAGCAATTGGATGGTATTTTGAAGGGATCTTGAGATCATTCCCAAGCTTGGAGAAAGACAGGAAAATAGCCTGGCACCAGGCATCAGGAAAAACAATTTCCTACCAGATCTGGTTAAAAACAATCAGAAGAATAACAAGAGAAGCAGAAGATAGATGGCGCAGCATTACATAGTGTACATCGTCTGGTCCAACCGATATACTGCCAGACCAATGAACGGCCAGTTTGAGTTCCACTAGTGTAAAGAGACGATTATAGTCATACAGACAATCAGCTCGAAGGAAAAGAGGTGATCGCTCTGGAGGAGTCTTGATGGCTAAGAAGGTGGAGGAAGAAGAAGAAGTGCTAGATACCTGATAAAAGCTTTCACCTAGAGTATGAGCGATGCTCCGAGATCAGCTACTTTCTGGCCATCAGAGAGGAGAGCCATGAGGGGACAGAATTATACTGCCAAATGACCTATCGAATCTTGTCCCATATCACTTTGAAACTGCTGGTTAAAGATATGGTGGTTGTAAACTTAATCCAAGAGTCCTTCTGGCTTTAACATCTTACACACTGAGCATGCACAAAGGCCTGCTAGAAAGCGATGTAGTGCGAGAGTGGGAGATACCTACAAAAAATATCCCAGGCCCATTTTTGAGCCTTCCTTGCCATGTGGCAGACAGTATTCCACCACGGACAAGGATATCGAGGAAAACGTGTCGAGATTTTACGAATACATTGAGCAGTTGCCTGTATAATGCTGTCAGTTACTGCAGCAACACAGTCGTCTATTGATGGCTTACACACAATGCCAGGATCATGTTCTGCAAGAATATTGAAAGAGGGCCAGTTTGCTTAATCTAGCTTCCACTGGAGCACGCGGGTTGAGTAGCGTCGACCACGGCCAATCTCTGTCAAAATTATAGGAAATTGATCACTGCCTCGTGGATTATTTATTGTTAACCCTCCAAGAAAAGTGGGAGAATAGTGAAGGGGGAAAACTGGGAAATCAATAGCAGTAAAGAACTGACTAGGTGCATGAAAATAAGTAAAAAAAACCAGTATTGAAAAGAAAAAGATTGTTATCAGAGAGCGTATGCTCCACGGAGCGATCCTTCCCATCAATATCGGCACTTCCCTAGAGAGAATGATGTCCATTAAACGGCAACTGTCCAATGAAAGCATCAAGGTATGATTCATCACAGGTCTTTCTAAGAGGCAGGTAGAGAGGACAAACAGTGATGGTATGACCGAAGGAAACACGGATGGCTACAGCCCTCCGTGGCAAAGACAGGATGAGCACATGCTGATCAACCAACAGTGCCACCCCTCAATGCACTAATCCATCACACAGCCTGTCAATTCTGTACAAAAGAAACCACCGAAAGGTGACTGTATCGGCAGGTTTCAGAAATGTTTCCTGTAAGACATGGTAAGTCGGAATCAGTGCTTTGATGTAATCCAGATTAGAACGTAAACGTCGACAGTTTCATCGTTTATATTTATGCGAAGTTGAATTGGGTGGATAGCCCTTCTGTTTACGACCACGTCCAGTTTCTTTATTTTCTTTTCTCGAGAGAGATCTGTCCACCTCTCTGGATCCTACCCTGGGTCGACTGGGCAGATCTTTGTGGTTGGAAGAGGATTCCAGCAACTGAGGACGTGAAGGAATGATCGTTTTGCATCTTGGGGTGGGAGAAAATGTACCCGAGGAAATTACCGTACCCGGAACCATAGGAAGTGGATCTTGAGATTTGTTGGAATGTGCGTGATGGACAGAGATGGGTGTTTACGTTGATTCATCAACCTTTTAAACCATGGAGGTCAAAAGACTTTTCATTTGTTTTAAGAACGATCCTTTTCGAGGCACAGAAAGATATGTCTACACTCTCACTGTAGTAGTGGAACGAAGTGCAGCAGCATATGTCCGAGATGAAGTGGCGGACAGTAACTTTCAAGCCTCAATATAAGTAATGTTATGAATCGTTTACAAACGCCGAACCTCTTTTTATTCCAACCATTTAGGGCAAAAACGAATGTATGACAGGTGAGAGCAATCGCAACTGACGCAATAAGGGTCCGTTTCTCACTCCTTGCCACCAACCACAACGAGTACACGTTAGGGAACCACGACACGAACCGCTGACACTGAAAACATCGGAGAGGGTTTGGATTGTATGGTTGTACCTTGCAATTAAGATAACGTTATTATCTTAATATAATTGATAATACACTATACATTAGAATCTTTGTATGACGGAAAGAGCACCAAGATGACGAAGGTCTTTATTAACTAGACAGGTGAGTCAAAAAATGGTAAATACTCGAGTAAAATGGTCATTAACCCAGTTCTCGAATTGCAGTTACTAATAAAGGGTCTTCCATACAAAATAAGGCCTGGCATGGCCGAGCGCGTATCCAAGGGTCGCGAATTCGCGCCCGCGTCGCGCTAAACATGCACGCCCTCTCACCCGTGGGGGTGTATAATGTGACGGTCAATCCTACTATTCGTTGGCAAAAGAGTAGCCCAAGAGTTGGCGGTGGGTGGTGATGACTAGCTGCCTTCCCTTTAGTCTTACACTGCTAAATTAGGGACGGCTAGCACAGATAGCCCTCGAGTAGCTTTGTGCGAAATTCCAAAAACAAAAAACAAAAACAAACCATACAAAGATTGTAAGAACTGACAGATTGTGATGATAAGGTATCCATCATTGTCATCCAGGTCTAATTATTAATTAATTACCTCTTCTTTCTCACAAGGTACACGGTACTGAGTATGCAATACCACGACATCACAGCTGTTCACCGTTTGCCGTGTTTAGGGAAGTCCTGAAAAATGGTTGTCTTTGTGACGGTGCTGACCAAGATTCGATCTTGAGTCTTCTCTAGATCGAATCAACTGGTTCTGCTGTTCACTGATGTGGAATACCAATATGATTAGTAGACAAATCCTAGGACTTAAACTTGTTAGTAATTAGACCTAATAATAAAATGTAGCAACTAATGAATAATTATTAGACTTGGTTGGTACTACGAGTTACTCACCGAGACATCAAATAAAAACGTGATTTCTCAGCGATGCACAAACGGTGAAGTCTCACCCAACAAATGATAGCTATAGTAATCACACATCTAAATGGCTTCTTCATCCTTAACTACTAAAAAGCAGTTCGTGTCACCGCTGATCTACCGATATAAGATTTAATATTTCTTCACCTTATTTGTTTTCAATACATTAGTTTGTGTGATCGAAAAAGGTCAGTTTATATAAATGTAAAAACGGCTGATTTGGGTTTAGAAATTTTTTTTTTTTTATGCAGAGGAGCGAACAACGTTTCAACCTTCTTCGGTCATCGTCAGGATCACAAAGAAAGAAAGAGGTAACTGACCGATAGCTGACCACATGTTTGAAGGGGGTTGTGTAACTGAGTGTAGGAATGTAGAGGGCATGCTTAGATGTTTGATTATATTTATTAATATAGGTATAAAGGTCTTCCTTTGTGCTGGTTTATTTTGGGATTGAGTTGTTGTATAAGTAAGGCTTCTTTAATTTTGCGTTTGTTTCTTTATTTAGTATTTGGGTGTTTTCTATGGTAATGTTATGTTTATTTGATTTGCAGTGTTCGAAAACGTGTGATGGTGACTTTTTTGTGTTCTTTGAATCTGGTTTCCATTTTTCTACTTGTTTCTCCAATATAGAAGTCGTGGCAGTTATCACATTTGGTTTCTTAGTATGTTGAGTTTTTGTTTAGAAGAACCGATACACAATTTAAAACAGAAATCCACCGAAAAATCACCCATACTGGACTAGACATTCTTTGGGACTCAGCACATGAAACAAAACAAAAACTCATCATACTGAGAAACCAAATAAACATAGCCATTAAACTATGCTCACCAGATAAAATTAACGATAAATTAGACAAAATAAAACAATACTTCATCAACATCAACAAGTTTCCTCTACAAACCATAGAAAACATTATATGCACACTCCGAGACAGAAAGCAAAATCAACTAAGAAAAGTAAATATATCTCACGAATCAAAAAATCACAAAACCATATACTGCTGTATACCATATATTCCTGACATCAGCAAACAAATAACCAACATTTGGCAAAAACTAGTAACAAAATATGACATTCCAGTTAATACCAAATTTATTCAAAAACAGGCACAAAACTAAGGTCTATACTGTGTTAAAACTACACTGACAAACACAACGACAACATTATTTATAAAATACAATGTGATAACTGCCACGACTTCTATACTGGAGAAACAAGTAGAAAAATGGAAACCAGATTCAAAGAACATAAAAAATCACCTTCACACGTTTTCGATCACTGGAAGTCAAATAAACACAACATAACCATAGAAAACACCCAAATACTAAATAAAGAAACAAACATAAACAAATGCAAAATTAAAAAAGCCTTACTTATACAACAACTCAAGCCCAAAATTAACCAATATAAAGGAACACCTTTATACTCATACTAATAAGCATAATCAAACATTTAAACACGACCTCTACACTCCTACACTCAATTACAAAACTCCCTTCAAACATGTGGTCAGCTATCGGTCAGTTCTTTCTTTCTTTGTGAAACTAACGATGACCAAAAAAGTTCGAAACGTTGTTCGCTCCTCTACATAAAAAAATTTTTCTCAACCCGAACCAGCCATTTTTCATATATATTTTTCTCTGCAAGTGGGTTTTCTCGTCATAACTGATTATTAAGGTCAGTCTATGGATTTCAATTGTCTGTTTTCTGTTACTGATTTAGGTTAGAAATTTCATTACTGCCATAATAGGACAGTCAGGCCAGGACAAAGCCCAGAAATAACATGCTAGGCTTCGGTAAACCAAAATGTCAACCAGTAACCAAATACATGTCACGAACAGATCGGGTTAAAACATAGAAACCTTGTAGGAGTCGCAGCATTACGTATATATGCTTTCTACACAAAGAGGCTCAAACAGTTACTCTTCTCATGAAGGAACATTGATTATTACCATTTCAACCACACATGATGACCCTTTCAGTTGTAGGAATACAAAATATTATTTTGTGTATATTTTCTTCTTCTTCCAGTTCCGATCCGGCCCAGAATGGGCAGGTAATTAAGATGCTCGACTCGTAATCTGAGGATCAAGGGTTCGAAACCCTTTCCCACCAAACATGCTCGCCCCTTCAGCCATGAGGGCATTATAATGTGTTTGTTGGCAAGAGTGTACCCGAAAAGTTGGAGATGTGTGGTGTTAAACTACCTGCCTTCTCCCTCTTTAGTTATGGACAGTTAGTGTAGATAACCCTTGAGTAGTTTTGTGCAAAATTCACAAAAACTAACAAACCATTTCGACAACAAGGAAGAAACCACTTTCTAATCGAGTTTGGCATGGCCAAGTGGTTAAGACACTCGACTCGTAATCCGACGGTCGCGAGTTCAAATCCCCGTCACACCAAACTTATTCGCCCTTTCAATCGTGGGGGCATTTATAGTGACGTTCAATCCTACTATTCTTTGGTAAAAAGGAAGCCCATGAGTTGGCAGTGGGTGGGGATGACTAGCAGGCCTTCCCTCTAGTCTGACAGTGCTAAATTAGAGACGGCTAGCGCAGATAGCCCTCGTGTAGCTTTGCGCGAATTTCAAAACAAACCAATTCAAACTTTCCAAACTTTTAAGGTACTAGATGGCGCTGTGAAAATGCAAAAAATTCTTAAGGGTTAAATGTTGTTGTTTTGAATTAAGCACAAAGCTACACAATGGGCTATCTGTGCTCTGCCCACCACGGGTATCGAAACCCGGATTTTAGCGTGTAAGTCCGCAGACATACCGCTGAGCCACTGGGGGGCTAAGGGTTAAATACAGAAAATAAAAGAAAAGTGCATACGCTTTTAACTTTATACACGCTGTATAATTTCAACGTAAATAATTTATGTCTGCGAACTTACAACTCTAGAAACTGGGTTTCGACATCCGTGGTGGGCAGAGAACAGAGAGTCCACAGTATAGCTCTTTGATTAACTTTAAAACAATCCTCCCATTTTTTAAGCAAATAAATCAAAGGAATATATTTTTTAGCCTGAATGTGAGCTAAGCAAGCGACCTCTAGGATATATGTATAGGCGAGCTTAATTTTATACTGCTCACTAGATGAAAGCCAGCCAACAGTACACGCCATCAAAGAGAGCTTTGTTTAAATCTTTGACTCAAAGAAGGAAGCTTATTAAAACTTCATAACTGAGTTCACGCAATGTGTTTAACAGCATCAGGTATCGAACCACTGATCTTCTGATCCTCAATGATATAGACTAACCATTAAACCACGCCAAGACTGATCGCAACGAAGAAAATACAATAATTTTTTTTAGCGCCCATTATCCACAGAAATAGATATACTGTCACTCTTATAACGCACCAACAGCTTAAAATACGGAGTATATTTTGTAGTATCACACCATTGGAAACAGACTCATCAGCTCCGAAATACTGATATTCTAGTTCACCGCTGGGACAATGGTAAGTCTTCGGAGTTACAACGCTCAAATAAGAAGTTCGATTCCCATCGGTGTACACAGCACACAGTCCGATGTGGCTTTGCTATAATAAAACATACACATACACTGAATTTTATCAAGGGGCAATTCACGCCCTACATGGTACAAAGAAAACCTATTATGTTTATAAACATATATAAAAAAATACGAAGGTAACAGAATAAAGAAGTTAGATTTTTAGAGATAAACACATCTTTATGTCGCTATGGTAACCATTCATTCTCATTATGATGTTTCGAGCAAACAATCTATTTCAAGCCAGAAACAAACCTGTCTCCAATAGATTACTGCCATAGTCTTTAAAGGTGATTTTACTCTTAAAGTCTAATTTACTTTATGTATATGTATGTATATATATATATCACGTAAACATATAACCCACTAACAATCAAAGCGAGATATTTGAAAGTTCTTTATCTATTTCCCGTGGCGTTTTGGATAAAGCAGAATATTCTTACGTTGTTCGGACGACTATAAACAAACAGTGTTTGAAATGACGACTTACTAAAATTGTCACCGCTTCTGCCTGTAGCCTTAAATCGTCCACATTTTCTCTTCGGTTTTTTCTTCCTTTTCTTCTTCTTTAAGGGTCTGATTTGCACGTGGCGTTTCGTGCACTCGTGGTATAATTTATGGAAGCGACTGAAGCCGTTGGTGACGTCGGTTACTTGCGGAATATTCACGTGCGTGAGGTCATTTAGGTGTTTCCCTGGGCTTTTGGAGACGTCTTGACATGACACCTAGCGAAAACAAAAAGCGATTTTATGTTTTGAAAATAACAACATATTAAAATGGAACTCTCCAGGTCTAACTTTATGCGTGTGTATGCTTTTCTTTTTCCAATGTATTTAAACAAATCTTACTAAGTGCCCACTATCAACTGTTAAAAGTGTTTGTTCACGAAAATTCAAGTGTTTTTGTTAGTAAGATAAGTTCTAAGAAGCTTTTAGTATTTTGGTTCGTTTATGCTGTTTCACTTTTTACATAGAAGCAAAATTATATCTTTCACACACAACAGTCCAAAGTTTTAACCGCTTAGTATCCAGAATCGCAGTCTAAAGCGACTAATATGACACCAAGCGGAAAAAAAGCGATTAATATGACACCAAACGGAAAAAAAGCGATTGATATGACAACTAGCGGAAAAAAGCAACTGATATGACATTTAACGTAAAAAAACGATTGGTATGACACCTAGCAGAAAAAAGTGATTTAATATGTATATAGATAATAAAAACACAACATTATTTGTTTTTACTTTGGCTATTTAGTATTCTTAGGTATCTTATAAATATAGATACAACTGACTTGGTGTTCTGTCATGACAGTTATCATGACGTTGCCTCAGAAGTACATTTACGGACTTACAAATCTAGGATTCGACTCCCTGTGGTGGACAGAGCACGCGAGCCCTTTTGTGCAGCTTTACACTAAAATAAACAAACCAGATCCTTCTTCCAGGAAGTTATTGCAAAACCTCTGACTCTAAGAAAACATGAATCGGGGGAATGGGGGTCAGTATTTTACTACGGATAACATTACTCGGAGAAATGGGGGTCAGTATTTTACTACGGATTACACTATCTTTATTTATTTGTTATTAAGCATAATTCTACACAATGGGCCAACTGTGTTGTGCTCGCTACAAGTATCGAAACCAGGTTTTAGTTGTCATAAGCCCCCTAACTTACCGCCTGGCCATTGAATGATTTCATGCTAAACACAGCACCACGGTCGAAAAGCAAAATAACAACAACATAACACAATAAACGACCACAAATCTCTTGTAATTAGCACCTAGAAAAACTAGTAAAACCTCGCAATATTTTTTTAGCAGAAACCAAACAGTAATTCGATCTATGTAATTGTTCTTCCAAGTTTGACCTGTAGAAATAACTCCATCAGTAATTTTCAATTTTTGCCTACGAATCTCATTCAAACTGATACAGTACGGCTAAATAAGCAATTAGTAATATTTTCTACATATAATGTGAAATTAGATTTTAAAAGATACCCGGCATGACCAAGCATGTTAAGGCGTGTGACTCGTAATCCGAGGGTCGCGGGTTCGAATCCCTGCTGCACCAAACATGCTCTCCCTTTCAGCCGTGGGGCGTTATGATGTTACGGTCAATCCCACTATTCGTTGGTAAAAGAATAACCAAAGAGTTGGCGGTGGGTAGCGATGACTAGCTGCCTTCCCTCTAGTCTTACATTGCTAAATTAGAGACGGCTAGCACAGATAGCCCTCGAGTAGCTTTGTGCGAAATTCAAAAAAACAAACAAACAAAATTTTAAAAGACAAAACATCAGTGTAATTATTTACAGCAAAAACCCGGGAAAATTCGGTATCATAGCGTACTTACCATATATATAGTTTCTGGCCCACTCACGTGTATTTCATGTAATCATAATGTATTATACAATACTCAAAGCTAACGAACTAGTGCTTACGTTTTCTGTATAATCTATTCTAACCCTCATGTACGCTAACAAACTACTGATTACGTTATACTTCTATTATCTCGTCTGCTGGGTTGTGTTTTTTCCTAGAGCATAACCACAACGGGCCATCTGCTGTGTCTATCGCGGGGAGCCAAACCCTGGGGTTTAGCATTGTAACTCCGTAGATGTCCCACTCGAGGGAGGGATAATACGTTTTTTTCACACTGTTAGCTTAGTAATTGGGTGCAGAACCAATCTCAAACTACGCCTGATGTGGCCAGGTGGTTAAAAACCTCAGCTCGCAACCTGAAGGGCTCAGGTTCGAATCCACCTTATTGAACATGTTCGTCCTTTCAGCCGTGTAGGCGTCATAACGTCACAACCAATCTCTCTAATCGTTGATAAAAAGCAAAGCAGCCCAAGAGTTGGCGGTGGGTGTTGTTCACGAGCTGCTTTCCCTCTAGTCTATCGATGCTGGGAAAGGCTAGCTAGCCCTGGTGTAGCTTTGCGCGAAATTCAAAACAAACCAAGCCTAACTATTCTAAGCTGATGGCTACAAGTGTGAATTGAAAATTTGCTCTGAAGATATGCACTTAAAGTTCTTTCATACATTCTAACAGTTCCTGACAAGAATCACCATTAAAAGTTTTTAATACCGATTACTGAATTAATCTTCGTCAATAAAAATTTAAAACAAAAAGTGAGTGGAGGGTTTAAGTAGCTAATGAATAACTTTTATGTTAGTATTTCGTGAATGATATGAATCTATAAGTCTCAGCTGTGTAAACAATGGGAAGTGTAGCTTAGAAGCCCCCTCCTGCCCATCTGAGGTCCAACCCTGCTTATCTCTTCTTTACCAATATTAGCACAAAGAACCTCTCCACAACCAGTCTTCAAGGGTCAGGGGCGGAGGGTGTTGTGAAAAGTATTTACCGTGCGAGAACAGCCAGAGGCACGTTGAAAGGACTACGCAATTCGAAAGAGTTCACAAATATTTACTTTGATTCACTTTGTTTCCTTGACACTATCTTGTGGGACTTTTAAGACTTCACTTCTTCCCATTCTTGGTTATTTACAAAATTTGCTTGACGAAACAGTGTACGTGGAAAACACATTGTTTGAATATCTATAATCTCGAAACCTAGTATCTATACTCTCGAACACAACTCTTTCAATAGACAAATTAAATACGGCACCTTTTTTTCTTTTTTTACCTCAAAAACAAAACGAGTTTATTTATCAATAACTACGAAATTACCACATCGTATGAAGGCTACAAAAGTGTCTACTTTGGGCCAACAAACGATTATACTCGACTTAAACAAATGTACATTTTCTTAGTTGTTTTTTTTACAAACCTGTGTTTAATATTTATATAGATATAATTCTGAATTAACAAAAGCATATATCACGTTAATGAAATTTTTATACAGCTAAATTTTACTGAATGTGATAATAATTTTGAACCAAAAGCAATTATTTTGCATAAACGTAAATACGATTAAGCTTAGGCTTGACTAATAAACTTTTTGGGCTTGACAAATGTATTAATCGGATTTGCAACGCTAGAAATCGGGTTTTGCGGTGGGCAGAACACAGATAGCCCACTGTGTAGCTTTCTACTTATTTACAAACATGTAACTAACCCGCGAAATTTTTGGCTAAATATTTTGTATTTTAACATAAACGTAGTTTTTGGTTCACATACTTCCATTGAAGTGACCGTTTAGTGCAGTGGTTTCCAACCTTCTTTATGCTCCGCACCCCTAAAAAATTTTAATATGTTCTCGCACCCCTCACAGTAATTATTTATTTAAGAATAAAGGTGAAGGTGGCCAAAACAAATGTTATCTCGCACCCCTGGTTGGGAACCACTGGTTTAGTGTGAAAAACTTTTGTGCGCAAACATTTACTTAAAATTTAAACAGAATTAATAATTAATATTTGAAAAAAATGTTTAAAGTGTATTTAATGTGAGTAGACTTCAACGGCCACATTTTACTTTATCTTACACTGAACAGGCAGATGGATACATGTCGGTTTCTTTATCTTAAACTGAACAGGCAGGTCGATATATGTCGGTTTCTATATCTTACATTGAACAGGCAGGTCGATACATGTCGGTTTCTTTATCTTACATTGAACAGGCAGGTCGATATATGTCGGTTTCTTTGTCTTACATTGAACAGGCAGATTCATACATGTCGGTTTCTTTGTCTTACATTGAACAGGCAGATGGATAAATGTCGGTTTCTTTATCTTACATTGAACAGGCAGATTGATATATTTTGGTTTCTTTATCTTACACTTCTTTAATCATTTTATTTGCACAACACAGACAAGTGAACACTGTAGTTTTTCTAAATCATTTTACTTATAACAGGGGATGGTTTCTTTTCTAATGTCTTACACATACAACCGGATAACACATATAATTGTTTAATTCCTTTCTAACAGTATTAAACATAACGAGTACACGATTCAAGTTTATTTTTTAATCATCTTAAGGTTAAATGGCAGATTTTTTTTAGTGATTTCTTTGGTGGTTGTCTTACATATAACAGGCAGCCTGATTAATTAACTACCCGATAAAGTAGGAAAAAATAGACACATTTCTCGTAGCCTGAAAATTTCTAGGTAAGAAAATATATTCCAATGATTAATAGTCAATACCTGGAAAGTCTCTGGATTTACCCGAAATTCCAGGGAATTCTTTTATATAGCTGGATTTACGACCTTCGGGCGAGGAAGTTGCCTCGACACAGAACACGGCGATCGTGCGAAGCTCGTGCGTAAATATTTTCATTCGTCTGATAATGTCTTCACACACTCTATCTCTCTCTTTCTCTCTGTCTCTTTATTGGGATTTTAGGTTCTGAATTTCGCGCAAAACTGAACGAGAATTATCTGCGTTACGTGTCTCTAATTTATCAACGATAGACTAGAGAGAAGACAGCCAGCCATCACCACCCACCGCCAGCTCTTAGGCTACTCTTGTAGCAACAAATAGTGGGATTGATCGAACTTTATATCACTCATATGACTTAAAGGGCGAGCATGTTTAGTGGGACGGGGAATTTAAACTCACGACTGTCAGAGTAATGGTGTGTCAGCCCCCCCCCCACCTTTTAACATCTCAAAGAATTCTAATTCTTCAATCAAATACACGTAGTACACAAACTCTGATTGTTTATTATTACAGTCTTCAATGCTCGTTCAATGAACCCAACGGTGGCTTAGCAGTAAGTCTGAACAATTATATCGAAACAAATGAGATTTCTACACCTGTGGTGGACACAGCACGGATAGCACATTGTGTTAAAAACAAACAAACCATCAAATTAAAACTGAGTGTAATGTGAAAATGGAATTTTGTATTATGATGTATAATAAAAAATAAGAGTTTCTGAGCTAGCGCATTGTTGCCGTCTTACTGAAATTAATTAATTGAAAAAAAACGTATTTGAACTGTACATTAATATATCAGTGATACTATATCATATTTTTACATGTTTTCTTGTGTGGATAAAATTTTGTGAGTGATATTATGAACTCTTACTTACATTCATTGGTAAAGCTATAAAGACCATCCCTGTCGTCTTTATTATAACCAGAAAGAAGGCGACCAATCAGCAATTCACACTAAGACAGAGATTGACCAATCAACAACACACTCTCATCGCTAAGCTGAATACTGACTAATCAGGAAACAACAAAAGAATTGTAACCACTAGACCGTGCATTTAACAGATTTTGTGTGTGTGTTTTCTTATAGCTAAGCTACAACGAACTATCTAGTGAGTCCACCGAGGGTAATCGAACCCCTGATTTTAGCGTTGTAAGTCCGTAGACTTACCGCTGTACCAGCGGGGGACCATATTTTTCTTCTCATTATTATAGAATAGAATAAGTTTTCTTAAAATCTTAAGATAAATGCATGATCAGGTGTGTAGGGCGCTCGACTCCTAATCTGTGGGTCTCAGGTGCAAATTCCCGTCCTAACATACATACTTGTTCTTTCAGCACCACGTGGGTCCATTAATCGTTAAAATGTGACGATCAATCCTACTTTTCGTTGGTAAAAAAGTAGTTTAAAGAGTTGCCGGTACGTATTAGTGTAAAAAAAAATTAGTCAGATAGATGGGTATTTACTGCAGCGCCACCTTGCAGATAGCAAAAAATTATGTTGTAACTGAACTAACCTCTTTTTCTTAAATATTGAAAACAAACATTAAATAGTCCTAAGTTATTGTATCCCACTCATTTTATGAAAGTACAACAGGAAAACAACAATAGTGGGATACGTTTGTTAATGAAGTAAAATGGATCAGGCGTGGCCTAATGATCAGCATGACCGGACTGTAAATCCGCGTCTTGTTGCCTCAGAAACGCAATACTTATTTTTGAGCCGCAGCTGCAGTGTAATAGGAACGATCAAAATCCATTGTTCGGACGCCGGCATGGCCAGACGGTTAAGGTACTCGACTCTTAATCCGAGGGTCGCAGGTTCGAATCGCCATAACATCAAACATGTTGGCCCTTTCAGTCGTGGGAGCGTTATAAAGTTGTGCTCAATCCCACTATTCGTTAGTAAAAGAGTAACCTTAATTTGGCGGTGGGTGGTGATAACCAGCTGCCTTCCATCTAGTCTCAAACTGCTAAATTAGGGACGACTAGTGCAGATAGCCGTCGTGAAAAATAGCCCAATCCATTGTTCCATGAAACAAGATTAGTCCAAGATGTGGCGGTGAGTGTTTTTGACTAGTTGTCCTTCTCTCTATTCTGCCAGTTAAAAATTAAAGATCACGAACGGATGTTCACACTAGCTGTGTCTAGCTTTGTAACAAAGAGAGAAATAGCAGATAAAGGGACAAGTGTAGGAGATTACAACCGGTTTTCTGACGCCCAAAGTATGATCTCACTCAGTGACGTAACGTTGGGCAAAGTAAGCAATAAAAGTATTATTTGAAAAGACTGTGCGCCATCATAATTTTATTTCATTTGTTTGTTTTACAGTTCCGGACAGGATCCACGAAAAACAGTTTATCACGCTAACAAATAATTCTCAGCATACGAAGTTTTAATATTATATCGCTTAGATACTTAACAATGAGTTTGTTCTTCTAGTTGGAAATACTGGAGTCACATACATAAAACTCCATTAAAGTTATGACTTAAAAGAATGTTTGCATTTGTATCAATGGCAAAACTATACTATCTGACAGCGTTGTTCGTTATTAAACACTCTGGTGCTCTTCCCACCACGGGTATCGAAACCTGGTTTCTAGCAGTACAAGTTCTCAGATATACCACTGTGTCGCTGGAGGCATCTGCCAGCTTCTGTAATTTTTCACCTCTGACCAATGATAAGGCACCTTTCTACCTCCCACCATCCACACTTAAGTGCTGACTGCCACTCTTATTATGCATAAACAACTGAAACTTATATTTTTACACATTTGGACTCGGCTCTTCGAAATCTAGAACTCCATCACAGGGCGAACCCTCTCCACGTATTTTAAATATATTCTCTTGATGAGCTTTGCCATCTAAACCATGAATTTTCAAATCTGTCATCAGATGAGTCTTAGAGAAAATTTTTAAAAAGTTTGAAAACAACACTTGTATATGTGCTTAGAATTGCTTAAGGAAAATCATACGTTTGCTTGTTTATTTTTGAATTTTGCGCAAAGCTACACGAGGGCTATCTACGCTAACCGTCTCTAGCTTAACAGTGTAAGACTAGGAGGAAAGCAGCTAGTCATCGCCACTCACCGCCAACTCTTAAGCTACTCTTTTAACCAACAAATAGTTGGACTGGTCGTTACATTATAACACGTGTGTGTTTTCATATAGCAAAGCCCAATCGGGCTATCCACTGAGTCCACCGAGAGGAATCGAACTCCTGATTTTGGCGGTGTACATTATAACGCTCCTACGGCTGAAAGTGTGAGCATGTTTGGTGTGACGGGGATTCGAAACCGCGACCCTTGGATTGCCTTAAACACCTGGCCTATGCCGGGCCAAAAAAACAACAACACCAAAAACATTCGTAAATACAGAATATTTAATATCTGAAAAAAGTTATTAGCGAAGGGAAAAAAAACAAAATTAACTTATACCCTCCTTTACCGAGTATAGTACGAGTCTGACTTTTCGTCACGTCAAAACGGCCATCACTTACAACTACTGAAGAAATAACGAAAAACAATATGAAAAGTTAATGGATTTGGAGAATCTTTGCGACTGATGTCCAATGAAAGTCAAGTGCTTGCTCTTTTTGTATAGATAATTATCTTTGTTTTCTTTCTCCTGTTTTAGTTGACAACCAAGTGTGAACTTTGGCCTTAATCCTTTTGTATACTTATTGAGTTATTCATTCGGAAAGTAAACGACAGCGAATGAAAGCCGTGTCTCAACAAGTTTAATATGACAAGCAAGCAAGTATGGTTGGCACGTGTTAAACGTTTTAAAATGTAGACTGTCATTTTCTGCGATTTTTAAACATATTTATCGATGATAATTTTATAATTTGATGCTGACACGTAAAGTAACTGATATAGTTGAAAATGCGTCTAATTACAACAAAGATGTAATTGTGTGTTTTTTTCTTACAGCAAAGCCACATAGGGCTATCTGCTCAGCCCACCGAGGGGAATCGAACCCCTGATTTTAGCGTTGTAAGTCCGGAGACAAACCGCTGTACTAGCGGGGTAAAAATATAATTCCACCTTAAGTAGAATTACTCTTAGTTCAAACATACTAGTTCGTAGCAAGCTGGTATTTATGCTTGTATTCCAATAGTCTAGAAAAGGAATTCAATTATTGTTTATCAATATGGACCATTATACAAGCCCATTTATAAGACTGGTACCTATTAACTAGGGATAAATTAATTTTTTTTATATTAACTAGGAAAAATGTAATTAATATTCTATCAACTTCGATCGACTGAATTATTGATACAATAACTAATATTTAACTTAGTTATTGCTTTGCCAGCTTGACTGTTTGGTTTGGTTTGTTTTGAATTTTGCGCAAAGTTACACGAGGGCTATCTGCGCTAGCCATCCCTAATTTAGTAGGGTAAGAATAAATGGAAGGCAGCTAGTCATCACCCCCTACCGCCAACTGTTCGGTTACTCTCTTACCAAGGAATAGCGGAAACGTCACATTATAACGCCCCCACGGCTGAAAGGGCCAGCACGTTTGGTGTAACGGGGATCCAAGCCCACGAACTTCAGATTACGAGTAGAGTGTCTTAACCACGTGGCCATGCCAGGGCCTGTTAGCCAGAATCAACTTAAATATTGCTCTTTTAACTGGGATTGGAACAAAACTTTAATCGTTGGCCTAATGAAATAACTTAGGACAAAAACTTAATGTATTTTGGCCAGAAAAAACGGTTTATTAATTCAGTTGTTTAATGCTATAAGAATTGATTAGTGGTATGACATCACTGGCGTATTAAAAGCTCTGCTGGTATTATGTGAAGAATTTCTCTATCTTTACAGTGGGACAGCGGACTTATATTGCTAGAAACCAGGTGTAGCTCTGTGCTTAACTTAAAAACAAACAAATTTAAAGTACAGCATTTTTGAAGCTTATTACAATGGAGATACTATATAGCTACACAACTTTTACCTGCGATGAACAGTCGACCTTTTGTAGCTAGATTTATGCAAAGTTATGCAAACCTTTCCCTGCAATAAACAGTCGATCCCTTATAACTGTTTCTTGCTTTTGATGCTGTGTAGCTTTGTAACTTTCCTGAGCAATAAAGACGACCCCAATAAGTGCCAATTGTACTCAAATGTACTATTGTACATATATTTCATAAAAAATATACGAAATAGTACAAACAAC
This sequence comes from Carcinoscorpius rotundicauda, assembly GCA_011833715.1. Taxonomy (NCBI): domain Eukaryota; kingdom Metazoa; phylum Arthropoda; class Merostomata; order Xiphosura; family Limulidae; genus Carcinoscorpius; species Carcinoscorpius rotundicauda. Next base: position 130,250,076 of record CM022391.1, on the reverse strand, counting down.
TCAACAGAACTTTATAATAAACATAATTCCGTGTATGTCTCTGTCATATTTAACATTCAATGGATGACCATCACCCCACCAACGACATAAGTAAACAAAATGAAATCCATTGTTTTCAAGTTAAAAAAGTAATAAGCGAGTAAGTGTAAGTCCGATTTCCAGGATACACTCAATCAAACCACCAAAATATGTATTTCAACTCATAAGTAAAAATTCCGCACCAATAATCTTTTACCTTTTCAGAGTTGGTGGTGATGACTATCTGCCTACCATTTAGTCTTTAGCTGCTAAATTAATGACGGCTAAAGCAGATGTCCCTTGTGTAGCTCTGCGCAAAATTCAAATCAAACCAAACCTTTTGACCTAAACTATTGCATTTCTAGAGTATCCGAATGGCATTAGATGTATTGACTCTGCCAAACACATTTTTTGTTTGAGGAACACACAGCATGGTGCTTGGGACGAGGTAGTTAACGTTCTCTCTTCTTTTTTCATGAAATTTAGTCGATGGTTTACTGACCCCTTCCTGTCGCCCCTACCTCCTCCAGGAACCTACTAAGTACCTATAAAGTTTTAGACGTTCTCCTGCTAATGATTCCACAAATAATGTATTTCGTGGATCCTGTTTTACTAGTTTAATCAAGTATTTTCTCAGAATAATGTGTTGTATACTTGTGAATCTAGTCAGAAGACCTATAAGAAAACGTAATTCCTGGAGAAGGATGGATTATAGGGGTCGCTGTGTGGCTCAGTATCACAAATGCGAATGTAATAAGCTTTTCTTTTATTTTGTCTCTTTTATATATTTAGAAACGTTGAAGAAAATATTTTCCAGAGACAAGTTTCTTTTTCTGTCCGTTGAGGTTAATTCCCCATCACCCTAATGGTTCTTGACCTGAAACGTGGCTGCTGAGAGGTTGGCAGTTAATACATCAAAAGAGATTAAACACAAAGTTTTGACCTACGACATTCATTCACACATTCGAGTTATCAGCTTATGGCTATGACCTCACTTAGGCCTCGCGATCAATATCATAACTAAATACCACGCAGAACCAAGAACGATGAGAAAAAGTGTTTGGTATCTAGTTCCTTGAAATAATTGATAAGTGTTTTCATTGTCAGCTTAGCCCGTGTTCAATACTTTCTCCTTCCGTAATTCCCCTCATCGAGGATTGGGTAAAACTGACTAGACATCTGCAGCTTACTATAAAAACTGTTTTAAAGATGCAATAACATTAATCTTCCATTTTCATTATTTCTTACGGCATGACATGGCCTGATGACTATAGCGCTCGACTCGCAACCCATGGGTCGTGAATTTGAATCCTCTTACCGAACATGTTCGCCCTTTCGCCCGTGTGGGCGTTATTATGTTATGATCGATCCCACTTTCATTGGCAAAAGAGTAGCTCCAAAGTTGTCGTTGGGTAGTGCTGTCTAGTTGCCTTCCCTCTGGTCTATTGCTTTTAAGCTAGGAATGTCTAACGACAACACTCGTGTAGCCTTACGCAAAATTCCAAAAACAAATATCATAATTTATTTTCTTTGAAATTTAAAGAATCCTAAAATTATTTTCTTTGAGTGTAAAGTTGCCCAATAAGCTGTATCAGTTGCACTCCTCGCATGGAGGGATTTGTTTCTTCGTATTAGCCCCCCAGTGGCTCAGCGGTATGTCTGCGGACTTACATGCTAAAATCCGGGTTTCGATACCCGTGGTGGGCAGAGCACAGATAGCCCATTGTGTAGCTTTGTGCTTGATTCAAAACAACAACAACATTCTTCGTATTAAGCCTTTCGACGTAAAATTACACCAAGGTTATCTCCACCCCTGTCCCTAATACTGAGAGAAAATGTAAATATGCAATAGCACCTACCCATCGCTATATCTTGAGTTAATTTAATAAAATAATGGGTTTTAACTCTCACTATTACCACTATTGCCCAAAAATGTTGGGCCCAATTTATCTAATTTTTTGTTGAGGCAACAGGACACAAACCATGGACCCTCAGATCTACAGTCCAGCACGTTGACAAGTGAAATACACCAATCTCATGTAAACAGAAGAAATGTACCATTTCCAGTAACTAACGTGAAGAGTACGTTGGAAACTCAACGATCGTTTTTCTAAACTCAGATAAAAAGTGAATTATTCCCACCCACGTCCTGGGTGATTTTCAAGCGGTTTATTAAAATGCCAGTAACTTTGAACAGTCACACGTGTCAATTTTTTCATGCGCTCGAAAACCTCACTAAATATGACATGATTAAGTATATTTAAAAACCTTCTGTTTTTGTGCAGGCATATTTTACCACATGGTTGTTGTTTAAACGTCGAAAGTTGGAAAATGATTTGAAACTAACAGGCTTAAGAGTTATAATAAGGATCAGGTTACATCTTAAATATTATGCTTCGGATTCAGAATTAAAAGTGGGTAAAGATAATATTTAAGATTTATCTCTTGATTCCCACAAGTCACATCTGCCCAAAAGTTCTTTCGTTATATAAATTGCCAGTTGGATTGGAGAATGAGAGACAAATTGTCTTTTTATCACAAATGCTAGGCCAATTGACTTAAAACTTGGCTTGAGATAAAAGAAATAGGTACGAAAAGGAAAATTGACAATAAAAATTACAGATAAAACTAAGCTGCTTATAGAGCCCATGGAACACTGGGGGGGAGTCTCACTCATTTTTTCTACACTTACTTTCGTAATAAAGGGAAGAACTGATAAATGAAGGGGGATAGAGGACAGCTTGTTGAGGTCTACCTTACAGACCCAGACCGCAACACAGACACATACTAAAGCATACCACGAAATAAAATACTCAACAAAACGATGTTCAGCATGCCACAAATCCGCAGGGGTCCCACCTCAGACTTTTCTTGTTTCTTCGCTCAAAGCCTTAACTTGTGAGGACAGAAACTTTTTAAACATTCCTTTTTGATCGTAACACACACTCACACAACGTTATTAAAATGATAAGTGTATACACTGATTTTCAAGTGACGTTGAGTCAAATGGTTCTAAAAATGATATAGACACATACATATGTATGAACATAAATATATATACATATATAAATGATATATAAAAAATCATTCATATCGACTAACAGTTGGATTTGTTTGTTTCTTTGTAGTTAAGCACAGAACTTCACAATGGCCAATCAGTGCCGTGCCCACTACGGGGTGAGAGTTAGCGTTTCATTAAGCGGAAGTGTCTGATGAAAAGTCTAAACTATGGATCTATATTTTCAAAATAACGAAATAAGCCGAATAACAATTTGTTTGTTTTAGAACAAAGCCGCAAAAGGCTATCTGTTGTGTTCACTACGATGAATCGAAACCTGGATTTTGGTGTTGTAAGTTTTAAGTCCGAAATTAATCACTGTCCCACCGAGGGACGACATAAACAGTCATCATAGAAACAATAAATGATCTCAGGAAAAGGCTTAAGAGAGAAAACAAATATTCAAATGTATAGCACAGTTTAGAAATATTTAAAACAATAATGTATAGCCTGGTTTAACAACAATTAAAACAATAATGTATAGCTTGGCTTAAGAATAATTAAAACAATAGTATATAGCACAGATTAAAAATATTTAAAAAATAATGTATAGAATAGATTAACTATATTTAAAACATTAATGTATTGAATGGTTTAACAATATTTAAAACAATAATATACAGTGTTCCCTCGTGTATCGCGGTAGATGAGTTCCAAAACCCCCCGCGAAAGGTGATTTTCCGCGAAGTGGGATCTCCGATTTTTACGTATATATTTATGTGCATTTAGACTTTTAAAACCCTCCCTGTACAGCTATTTAACCCTCCCATTACAATACTTTTCATTATTGCTGAAATAATAAGAACAATTAATAAGATATTAAGCCTTAAAATTAAAAATTACATATCTTCAGCAGGTGGTGTCTTTTCGGGGGACACCACTTCCTCTTCTGTGGAAGGTGAATCGGCAATTTCTTCGTCGGTTGTTACAACTTCAGGAACAGTACTTGCCACCGGTACCCTTTCTTTCTTGCTCGGCTGGAAAAACATTGTTATTGGCAGTTGTTTTCTCTGCCTCTTTAGCCTATAGAAAATCATTTGATAAGGAGTCATCAGTTCTTCCATTTTATTGCAAAATTGTACTAATCGAACCATATCGTTGTCCCATTCCTGTGAGCACTCCTTCACTTCGTTAATTAGTTTCATTAGTTTACCTAACCGCTCTAACAACCATCCACTTCGCTCGATTGTTTCCTCGGCTTCTGGGCCTGGCATGGCCAAGCGCGTAAGGCGTGCGACTCGTAATCCGAGGGTCGCGCTAAACAAGCTCGCCCTCCCAGCCGTGGGGGTGTATAATGTGACGGTCAATCCCACTATTCGTTGGTAAAAGAGTAGCCCAAGAGTTGGCGGTGGGTGGTGATGATAGCTGCCTTCCCTCTAGTCTTACACTGCTAAATTAGGGACGGCTAGCACAGATAGCCCTCGAGTAGCTTTGTGCGAAATTCCAAAACAAACAAACAAACAAATCCTCGGCTTCTTTCGGTGTTTCCTCTTCGTCGTCTTCCAGTTGGTTCTGTTTCCATTTTTACGCTGTTATAAACTCAAAAATATATTTATATCTCAAAATATACCTGTTTTTTTTCTTTACACTATTAATTATATTTATTTTTAATATTTTAATGGTATTTAATGCTATATTTTAGATTTAATGTTTATTATTTTATATATAATATATATATATATATACAGGGTGGTCGCTAGAAAAGCGGAAAATTTGAGGGTCAGATGAGATCATGAATAAAATGCGTGCTTACTCATTTCTATTTTGATTTCTTTATATCATGAATAAAATGCATGATTTTAATAATTTTGAGCATCTATGAGTGTAATATAACATATGCCTTTAAAAAACTTTGTAAAAGTTATTCTTTGTAAAAATAAATAGCTGTTTGACAAATTTTCCGCTTTTCTAGCGACCACCCTGTATATATATATATATGTGGGGGTCGGCCGAGCCCGCGAAGTGGCGAGAGAACACTGTATAGTATATTTTGAGAATGTGTAGAACAGTGGTTCCCAACCAGGGGTGCTTGCACCCATTGGGATGCGAGATAACATTTGTTTTGGCCACCTTCACCTTTACTCTTGAATAAATAATTACTGTGAGGGGTGCGAGAACATTTTTAATTTTTTAGGGGTGCGGAGCATAAAAAAGGTTGGAAACCATTGGTCTAGAATAATAAGCTATAGCATGTTTCAACACGTCATCCGTGTCTTCATGTTAACTTGTTACAACAGTTACCTTGAGTCGTATATTAGTTATTGATGATAAACCTATTTTGGAACTATAGTGACCGAAACCACGAGCACAGCATGCACTGAACCCAAGAGTGAAGCACAATGACAAAACTAGCACGCCACATGATGTTGTGGACAGGATACGAAATTCTTAAAAACAACGAAGGTTTTGTTTACGTTTTATTTATATTTACATGGAAACCTTCATTTTGTTTTATGCCAAACAAAACACAACGAAAACGTGATTTTGTTTAGCTGGATAGATAAAATTAACATCCATGGTTCTTCGTCATTTCGTGTCACAGCCTGCAATCCAATACCTTGATCATTAGAAGCCGTTTTATCACAGCATTATACCACCAGAGAACTACTTTATCAAAGCATCATACACCAAAGGATTATTTTATCAGAGTATCATAACACCAGAAAACTACTTTATCAAAATATAATACCGCCAGAGGACTTCTTTATCAAAGAATCCTACACCAGAGGATTATTTTATCAGAACATCATACCACCAGAAATTTACTTAATCAGAATATAACACCGCTAGAGAACTTCTTTATCAGATCATCATACTAGTAGAAAACTACTTTATTAAAACCTCATACCACCAGAAAATTACTTTATCAAAGCATTATCATGCTACTGGAGGACTACTTTATCACAGCATCATACCACCAGAAGGCCATGAAAGGACTGTCCTATCCAACTAATTTAGTGAGGAATGATCTATCAGAACATCGTAATTGGCTAAGAACTCTCCTAATATGAAGCGTCATGACCAGTTAAAAATTTCTCTAACAGCTTCACATGTTCAGTTAGAAATTTGTTGTAAGAGTACAGGCAAATGAAGTGACAAAGATACTGAGAATATATGTGTGTAATATACTGCCATAAATTGTTAAGTTTTTAATGAAGATAAATAGAAAGTTTAAGGTCAACGTTGTAGTACAAGAAACAAAGTTAATTCAACCATCGTGGACGCATGTTTAATGTCAATGGAATTCTGTAAACAACGGAAACGAAAAATGTTGCATTTTAAAGAGATTTAAACAAAACATTTATTCAATTTCTATACACGCGTCATACGTACGGTGTTGCTCACAATATCGAAATTCTTGAAACATTACAGAGAAAATAGAATTGCTCGAGGTAATTGTAAGAAAAGTAAAAATATTCTTTGGGCTGATGCTATAATTTCCCGTCTAGTTTTTACAAGGTGAGCCACCAAAATGTGGTTATTATGTTATTTAAAAATAAAACGTTCTCAGGCTAACAACTGGTTAATGAAATTTGAGGTTGATTTTGCGCGTGCGCAAGGTCCGAATTAGTGGTTTACTGGAAGACAAATGGCTTTTTTCTTTCTCCCAACTTATTGCTCCCTGGTGTGCGAGAGGTTAATTACAAAGTGGCGATCCTTTCGTACGCCGAGCAATTGACCCTAGCAGCTAGTTAATCATTCTTTAACATTTCAAGCTACTGCAAGAGTTGATCCATTTGTTCAGTTATTCTATATAAACCCACACGATTGTGAACTCTCTCTATATATATATTTTATCTAATTACGGGGAGAGTTGTTTCTTGTTAAGCGTGAGGCTGTATAATGGGCCATCCATGCTGTGCCCACCGCGGGGACCAAATCCGAATTTTATTGCTATAAGCCCTCAAGCTTACCCTGAGCCAACAGGGGGCTGGGTGGGAATGAGAAATTCTGCAAGTAGGGTACAGAAGTTAATGCTGTTATTTAAGTTTACTCAAAATGCTGTGAATTTGAGACATATTAAACAGGTTTTGGGGATATGGTGGGCAATAAGGTAATCAAACCTTGACAAAAGGTGTTTTTTTAAAGAATATTCGAAACATTATCAAGGGATAAACTGGGTTGTTATGAAGTTAATATTCTGCATGACATACGAACATTTTAAAATTTGTAGTTTTCCGTGTGTGTTTTTTTTCCTTATTTACAAGTTACCCCTCAGAATTACTTGTTGAATAAAACTAATATAATGTGTATATTTATTTCTTATTGGGCTTTTCTAAAATCTGATTTCCCTGTTATGGTTCCGTATTGTTTTACTAAGCATTTTCACGCCATGTTTTACAGAAGTCCTTGAGCGATCTGTGGTCACTGATACAACGTCCCCACCACCCCAAAATGAGGGGCGCATTTTTAAGTCAACGGGTTCAACCCTGAAGCCTGCAGCTCAGCCCTTTACTTGTGTTTTGTTCAGTATTAGAACAAATAACACGATTCTAAAGTATTTCCATTCTTATGGCCAAATCTCTGTAACAAAAACAAAACAAAGTCTACCAAGACTGGAATTTATTTTACAGGGATTCAATCACACCTGGAGTATGTTACGTATTTAAGACTGAAATATTAAGTGCAATGTAATCACTATAGGCAGGCTTAACTGAACAATAAATAACTGCACGGTACCCTTCCAGTGACTTAGTTACCACATAATAAACTTATTATGAATTAAAATTATTTTAATTTTACTGACACGAATTTATTCATGTGTGAAGCATTAGATCATACACTGTCAAAAATTTTAAAGACGTCACAGATAAAGAAATATTTCGGGAAAATATGAGAAAAAAAATCTCAGAATAATTTTAGAAAGAAAAGAAGATTACACTGTGTAACAAATTTTTTACTCTTTCTTGTTCCTGGGCAGAAAGTGTTATTTCCAAATTGCTTATGCCTAAAGTAAATGTAAAAGACCTATCTTTTCTCTTCAAACTTTGCTTTTGTGGCTTGAGAACGTACAATGAAAACATGATGGGAGACTATATTTGGGGCTGATACGTGAAAGTGATTTACATTGCAGTCACAAATCTCGAAAAACTACTCACTTTTAAACATTTTTGTATAACTTTAGTATAAATACATGTAAATCTTGATTTATATGTTGTTTTATTCACACCTTATGAAAATAAAAATTTGCCTGTTTTTACATAGAAATTAAGTTAATTTCTAAATTTCATTATCTAGGTCACAAAAGCAAAGTTTGAAGGGAATAATGACCATTTTATGTATTTTTACAGCATAAAAAATTGAGAAATAACACATTATTATCCAGAAACAAAATATTTGTCACATAGTGTTATATATGTATCCCAGAGAAACTAATATATATAAACTAAAAGTATATTCCACAAATATTTAAGAAAAATCGTCTAAAAATATGTTGAAAAAAAAATTAAAGAAAAAAACAATATTTAAAGTAAAAATATACATCTAAGAGAAAGTTATGAAAAAATCACTTTAAAATAATTCTCTGGAGTAAAAATATAACATAGAGAAATTTGAAGGAAGGATTCTCTAAGATAATGATAAAAAAGATATCTCATTGAAAGTTAGCAAGCAAATCTTTAAAGTAAAATAATAACCAAGGAAAATTAACTGGAAACTATCTGAAGTAAAATACTCTGAAATAAATTTGAAAAGAAATTCTATGAGGAAAAAGATATCTCAGATATACGTGAGAAATAATTATCTAATGTAAAAAGAAAGATAAAAAAAATTAAGAAAAACTCTCTAAGGCAGAAACAAAATCAATCGTATCGGGAAAATATTTAAGGAAAATTCTCTAAATGAAAAGGATATCGCTGAAACATTCAAGAAAAAACATACTATAAAATAAAAACGACAGCCTCAGTCATTTAATTAGAAATTTTCTAAAGAAAAAGGATATCCTACAGGAATTTAAGAAAAATTTTCTGAAGTAAAAAAACAGGAAAGTGTTTCCCTTATATTTGAGAAAAACTCTCTCCGATAAAAACATATACCATACAAAATAAATTTATAAAAATATGTTCGACATTAAAAGATAAAAAATCTTGAAAAATGTAAGGGAACATTCCTCTAAAAGCGCTCGAAAGTAAAAGGATATCCAAGATAAACTTAGGAAAAAAAAACTCCCTTGGTGTAAGAAAAATTTAACAAACAAATATCCCAATCAAAATCGATAGCTCAGAGAAATTCAAGAGAAAAGAAATTATTATATGAAGTAACTGGTTCCGCAGATTTATGAGAAATTCTCCAATTTAAGTAAATATCTTCTTTGTAGAGAAACTTAAAGTAAAATATCCCAAATTAAATGACAAATTTCAGGATTTTTTCTTTTCTAAATTAAAAAAATGATGTTCTATCCAAGTTCCAGAAAGTTCTTTATGTAGATTAAATTTCTAAAACAGACACGTCATAAAAATTTCAAAAACAACATTGTGTGAAGTAGAACAGATGTCCGAGAGAAATTTGTGAAGAAAATAATATAAAGCGGGAAAAGGGCACATTCCAGAGAAAATTACCAAAATAATCACTATAGCAAAAAGAAAGAAAAATATACATTCGTTATAAATGTAAGAAGAAACAATTATTTTGAGAGCAAAAATATATTCCCTTTCACAGTTGTACATCCGACAGTGGCAAAACATCTCAGAGGCTGCTATGTCTGAAGTACATGACCCGGCATGGCCAGGTGGGTTAAGGCGTTAGACTCGTAATCAGTGGGTCGCGTTTTCGAATTCCCGTCGCACTTAACATGCTCGTCCTTTCAGCCGTAGAGTCATTATAATGTTACGGTCAATCCCAGTATTCGTTGGTACAAGAGTAGACCAAGAGTTGGGGGTAGGAGGTGATGACTAGCTGTCTTCCCTCTAGTCTTACACTGCTAAATCTGGCGCAGATAAACCTCGAGTAGCTTTGCGCAAAATTAGAAAATAGCAAAAAACAATCTGAAGTACAAATGAAACAATTCTGTAGACATAAATTTTGTACACCACGTAGTAGTCGTTTGGTGCATGAATAGTAAACGAAAGAGACGAGATGCCACAGGTTTAACTATGTTTGTTTTGTTTTCGTTTCTTAGGATAATGAATCAAGAAACGGAATGTATATCGAAACATTTGTTTTAATGACATGATTTATAGACGAAATATCTTTAGGGAATCATTACCAAGACTGAAAGAAATAACTTGATTATTTGTTATTGTAGATCTCCCGGTAGGGCAGTGATAAATTTAAGGACTTACAACATTACAATCCAGGGTTCGATTTTCCACGATGTAGTCGATACATGGTAGCTTTATCACTATCACTCCTAGAACTATCCAATCATGTGAATGTTGAATGAAAGCAAGAATGTGTTAGAGATGGGTAGTTTATATAAAGAACTTGATGCATTGCTGTGTTTCCACGTGCCACCGGCTCGCTGTAATTGGCTGTTGACATGATAAGGAAGACATGAAGTTGGTAACTGAAGGAGATACTCACCTTTGATAGACTATACAGGAACATTAGAAGCAAGGCAGCAACTGGGCAAAACCTGCAACACAAAACAAAGAAATCAGGGTGTGAAATCTGAAAAGTCATCTAACACTTCTCTGACTAGTCATCAGTAGCTCATAAAACTGTAAACCAAAAACAAAACTATTTTCCATACGTTAAATCTATTTTACAACCCTCACATTACTGACTTACTTTATACCATTCACTAACAGTGAGGTTAAAATACTGACTTAGTTTTATATCACTCACTACCAATGAGGTTAAATTGCCTACTATATTTACACTACTCACTGTTAAATGAGGTCAAATTATCGATTTATTTTTATACCATTCACTGCCAGAACGGTTCATATATTGTCTCATTTTATGTGCTAGTCTAATGCAGTACTGAGTTTAAAAAGTAATACAAATTTCAGTAAAATCATTGGTCTACATCTCTCATTTCCAATGTGAAATACATAGGTTATCCAAGCAGCGATTGGTAGGTTTAACTGTTCGTATGCTTTGTTTTTGAATTTTTCAAAGCTACACGAGGACTATCTGCGCTAGTCGTCCCCAACTTAATAGCGTAAAACCAGAGTGAAGGTAGTTACCACTTACCGACAACTCTTAGGCTACTCTTTTTACCAACGAACAATGAGATTGACCGACACACTATTACGTTCCCACAGTTGAAAGGGCAAGCATGTTCGCTGTGACGGGAAATCGAACCCGCGACCCTCAGATTAGGAGTCAAGAGCCCTAACCACCTGGCCATTGATGTTATTTTGTCTTTAGATATATTTTTAAGTGCATTAGAGGATACGGTCTCATCGTAATTCTAGGGTTAAGTGTAAACCTATAATTCTATAGTTTAGTATAAATCTATAATTCTAGGGTTAAGTATAATGATAAATGCATAAACTTCAAAGATGACGACTAGAAAATATGCATTAGATTACACACCTCTAATATACACTACATACCTTCTTGCAATACCAAAAGATCGCAGTTCATCATGTCCCCCCACTTCAACCAGTGGCTAAATCGTAAATCTGAAGTTTATAACGCTAAAAATCTGGTTTTGATACCGGTTGTGGTTACAGCAAAAAATAGTGTGCTGTGTAACTTTTGTTTTCGTGCTTAACTACAAACACAGTTTATCATGACTTCTATTTTACTAGCAAAATATCTAAAAAAAAAGCTGAAAATATAATAAAATATAGATATAAATGTTTTCCTGTTATCATAACCTTCATTAGATTATTTTTCTCTCTGGGTATCCAGTCCGTTTTTATATTCAGTTTGTAGGTTTATATGGGTTTCGAGTCCGTTTTTATATTCAATTTGTTTGTTTATATGGTTTCAAGTCCGTTTTTATATTCAGTTTGTTTGTTTCACTGGGTTTCGAATCTGTCTTTATACTCTGTTTCTATGGTATTAAGTCTGTTTTCATATTTAGTATGTTTCTATAACTTCGAGTCTGTTTATATATTCAGTTTGTTTCTGTGGGTTTCAAGTTAAATTTTTATGTTAAATGTTTTTGTTTCTATGGGTTCTTAGTCCGTTTTTATATTCAGTTTGTTTCTTTCTATGGGTTCGAGTCCGTTTTTATATTCAGTTTGATTGTTACTATGGGTTTTGAGTCCGTTTTTATATTCAATTTGTTTCTTTCTGCCCCTCCCCCAGTGGCATCGCTCTTTATCTACGAACTTACAACACTTGAAACTGGGTTTTGATACCCGTGACGGGCAGGGCACAGATAGTCTATTGTATAGCTTTATGCTCAAATACTGTTTTTATACACACTTTACCATTACATGAAGCCTATTGTTTTTTTTCTTTTCTTTTTGGTTTGCTGGCCTAAGCTGTACTAATAAGCCTTGAGTAGACGAAACTACAATCCATAGCAGAGGATAAAGCCTATGAAAAAATGCATTAGGCCTCTACGTCATAGATTATCTTTTCAATTTCACCCCAAGTAAATGTATCAATACTTTATTTCTTTGTATTTGTAATTTTGCATAAAGTTACAGAAGAATTATTTGCAGAAAGCCATCTCTGATTTTTAACGAGTGATAGCAGCTGGTTAACAGCACCCATCACCACTTCTTTGATACTCCAGGCTAATGGATAAACGAATTTTGACCGCTATTCTTACAACGCATCAGTGGCCGAAACTGCAAAACGGGCGTTGTTGTTCCTCATAAGGAAGTTTGACGCGACTCGATTGAGAAATAGCATGAAAGTTTTAAGCGAAAAATAAGTATAGTTGGGATTGTAATTCTCATTCCGATAGGACAGATGTACTTCTACTCTAAAAATTCGGGGTTCGATTCCACGCGGCGGATACAGTAAATGGCTCAATGGGCTTTGCTTAAAAATAGACGAGACAAATAAAAAATATTTATTTATGTAGTATAATTAATTATATGACAAATTATTTAACCTCATTTTCTTGAGGTTAATGAAAAGATCGTTGGAAGTATGAGGTTTAAGCATGGTTGAAGCATAGATACCACTTTTGTAAAATCAATATTAATAGGCTGTAATATCTGTAGTTTTTAATTATGTTTTCAGTTTTGTTAAATTGTGATTTATTCTGTTGTTGTTACACGCAGAACTATACAATAGTCTATTGATACAAAATTCACCGTTTATATCGTAATCCGATTCCTAGCGTCATAAGTTGTCAAACGTACCGCTTACTTAACCACTAGGACGCGCTGTGATAAACTAATAGGTAAATATTAACAGTTGTCAAGTAATAGTTATCATTTGAGTTTTTATTTGTTGTTGTTGTTTTTAAACTGATAGTAAACTTAGAATGAAGGCTGATAAAGTGTGTTTTTCTTATAGCAAAGCTACATCGGGCTTTCTGCTGTGCCCACTGGGGGAATCGAGCCCCTGATTTTAGTGTTGTACATCCAAAACTTATCACTGTTTTAGCGGGAGACACGCTGATAAAGCAGTTGAAAGATTAGTAATTAATAAAATGAGGTTTTCCATTTAAAAATTAGATTTTTCTTTTATACTGGAATCTCATGAAAATTTTCATTTTACAGCATTTGAGCTGCTCCAACCAGAGGAGTTATATTGTCATTCTTATAACAAAAAGAGCGGAGTGAGATATTGGAGCAATGGGACGCTAACCAAGGATCGTTATATTCATATTACAAAACGTTAACCACTACTACCCTTCCCAATGGTTAAATTAAGTTCATATTACCATCGTAGATTCCACGCTCTGGAGAAAGTACGCAAACCATAAATAATGTTCGACTTTTTGCTGATCACTGTGCCCATGCGCAGTAGCTATGACATAAGAAGTATTATCCGTCACAATTAAACTTGCTTAGCAAGAGGTTGCGAAAACGTAGCTCACCATTTACTTATCATAGATGTATAATAAATTCTTCTGCCTGAAGCATTATAGGCATAAATCATTTAAATTATGTGAAAGTTAATTTTACAACTCCAGAGATTCACTTCGCTTCTACAGATACAATGAAAAACTGATGTTGAATTAAAACACGTTCTAATGACGAATTTTATTTTTAAGTGCTCTAACTAACTGGCTGCCACATTCTTCCCTCTTTCACAAACGGTGTTTGTCCTCGAGCCAATTTTCCTCCAGCATTTTAATACCTGAATATATCAGGATTTATTTTCTCGCAACGAAGAATAAATATTCGTACTATTAACAAATGTGCCAAAGTTAAGACCATACCTACTGCTAACTGAATACGCTCTTTTTAAGTACTCGAGTTATTCAGCTAGGACAAGATATACTTTTATTTGTCCAATGGAAAAATTACCACTCATAAAAATGAGAGTACACGTTTTTATCGTTTCTTTATTGTACAAATTAATCTTTTGTAATTTTAAAAACTAAAAGTATTTACTAGAATACTTAAAGTACGTTAAAAAATCTCCGCAGTCCCCCCCAAAAAACCCCAAAACACCGAAGAAAAATAAAGTACCCACTCATACATGCGAGAAAATTTCTATCGCACAGACCTCAAGTACGTCATAACTGGTTCTTCTTCTACAGTCAACTTTTAAAAGAATACACTATGCTGGCAAAAGCGAATCATGATAAGATTCTCCATATTACACCATGAATAAGCAGGTTTTTCTTGTTCTCACTGTTTACTGAGACATGACATTTTTTCTTTGCTACCTTTGGAATTGTGTAACTGTTTATCTTACATACGATTGGTGACATACACATAATCACTGTTAAGCGTACATTGTCCTCGGTTTCCATGTTTATTTGTTTGTTTCTTACACTTATTTATCACCACGAAATAGTGACTAAGTTTACAAATACTGCAAGTTTATTTCTATAACTATTTTTCTCTTATGGATCACGTTAAATTCACAACAAAATGTCATTCTTTTAAATACATGTACTTTTAGTAAATGTAGTGTATTATGTTTAACGTGACATCACTAAATTTTGTGTTATAAATTGCTCAACAGATGGAACTACTAAAAAAGTAGAAATCATCCAACTTTTCACACAGAATGTTTGTGGAAAATTGCCTAGAATCCGTATGGTGTCACATTTTTAAGAGCCATAATATAGCACTGACCGCTACTTTTCTTTGTGTTCTATATTTTTTTATTATGAATCTTTGTTATCCTTAGAAATTATAAAAGAGAAGGTAAGCAAAAGCTATCTTTGAACATGTAAAAGTCCTCCTAGTGGGCCAGCAGTAAGTTTACGGACTTATAATGTTATAATTCAAGGCTTGATTCTCCGCTTTTATAGAAAGCAGAAAGTCCATTATGTAGCTTTGCACTAAAACAAACAAACTATCAAGATATTTAAAAGTCCTCCAATAGAGCAACGATAAGTTCACAGCCTTACAAACACTAAAATCCGAAATCGACTCCCTGTAGTGGACAGGGACAAGAAACCCTTTGTGTACCTTTTCATTAAGGTAAACAAACAAATTATTTAAAAGAAAGTCCAATGGGAGATTTTTCATTAAAAAATTAATGTTTGTTTATTCACACAATCAACAAATATACATTTCCTATCTTAATACAGTCTCATAAGTCTGCTTTACAAGGCACATGTTAGAAGAACCAATAAGTTTGTTTGTTTGTTTTGGAATTTCGCACAAAGCTACTCGAGGGCTATCTGTGCTAGCCGTCCCTAATTTAGCAGTGTAAGACTAAAGGGAAAGCAGCTAGTCAGTCATCACCACCCACCGCCAACTCTTGGGCTACTCTTTTACCAACGAATAGTGGGATTGACCGTCACATTATACGCCCCCACGGCTGGAAGGGCGAGCATGTTCAGCGCAACGCGGGCGCGAACCCGCGACCTTTGGATTACGAGTCGCACGCCTTACGCGCTTGGCCATGCCAGGCCCAGAACCAGTAAGCATGAGTGTGAAAAGGAAACTCAATAAGCCACATTAATCCGTGAATTACAATAAAACCAACCTGTTTCTTTACCCGATTTTTCTATATTATGTTTTTGCTTGTACATATGTTTATGAAGAGCAAAGCCACATTTAGCTATCTGCCATTCTCAGACAAGCAAATCAAAAACCAGATCTTAGTATTGTAAGTTCAGAGACTAAGAACTGTCCTATCAGAAGACTTCTAAATTATTTATCCATCGTTTTTGTTTTTTTTTAAATCTATTGGGTAAAATACGCCCTGTTTTTTCTGTATTTATTGTATAAAATAATCCTGTTTTTGTGTATTTATTGCGTATAAAACATCCTGTTTTTGCATATTTATTGTGCAGAATACATCTTGTTTTGTTATGGAATATATTCTGTATTTACATATTTATGTAAAATACGTCCTGTTTTTTATGTATTTATTGTGTAGATTTCATCTTATTTTTCTTTGATCTTCTTTCTTTAAAAAACGACTTAAAAAGTGTGCGACTTTATGAAACAAGTGCCGTGAGTTATATTCAATAATATAAAAAAGAATATTTTTTTCCCTTTTAAACCAGTCATTTCGAGTGTTCGCTACCAAACGAAACAGGTTTAATACGACGATTTGTTTGTTTGTTTTCTTCTAACAAAGCCACATCGGGCTATCTGCTGAGCCCACCGAGGGAAATCGAACCCCTGATTTTAGCGTTGTAAATCCGGAGACATACCGCTGTACTAGCGGGGGGCTTAATAAGACAAAACCTCGCTTCTAGAACTATTGCTATAATTTCCATTATAATAACGTTCAACAAACTCTTGGGCTGTTTTTTAGTCACCACAGTGACGATATTTGACAATTCCAATCCCCAAGTGTGGAAAACGTTTTTACAGCAAAGAGACGCGAACCACGAACTTTAGAGTTCATAGTAAGGGTACGCCTAGACCAAGCCTGATACAGTAATTAGCTTGATTCGTTGAGAATCATCACAACGAGCCTCCTAATTTTATTTCCGAAGAACTATTTAGTTTTTATTTTCATTTAAGAAAAAATAAGTAGAAAGGGGAAAAACAACTGAAATAGTAATCAGATTGAATAACGAAAAACCTTTGGTATTTCAAAAAACATGCTCGTATTATTTTTCTTACTTACATCATAAAACAGACGTGTTCAAAGCTTCAGTCTTTAATACATTGAAAGCAAATGTTAAAATTGTTTATTTTTTGCCTTTAAGCACAAAAGTATATATTGGACCGATTGTGCTGTGCCCACTGATGGTATCGAAACGTGATTTTTAGTGTCATTAAACTCAAACTTGCCACTGAGCCACTGAAAGAGGGGGGCGTCTTGAAAAGAAATATAAATTTGTTTTAATATATTTTCTTACCGTCTACTAAGAGACCATGTAACAAAGAGGATTAGTCAATTTGTTTGTAACTAAACACAAAGGAATACAATTGTCTGTCTGTGCTCTGTCTCTAAAGGTATCAAAACCCGGTTTATGGCGATGCGAAACGGCAGACATATCAATGTGACACTGGGGTCGAAGAAATAGGAAACATTAACATGTTTCTCAGTGAGAATTTAACTATTTTTAAAGCTCCTGTTAAAGAACTGTTTGTTACAAGTTCTGTTACCGTATTATCTTCCTGAGATAAGTAATAAGAGCTTACAAAAAGGGAAGTGAAATATTTTCTTTTGTTCTACAAGTAAATTTGAAACTCACCTATTGTGAACTTAAGAATTTTTGAGGTTTTGAAACTTGAAAACAAATCGTAACAGTTTTCATTTTTGTTTAATATTTGAAGGTCAGTCATGCAAGTATAATCAACGGTCCTTATAGCCATAACAAACTCCTGAATGTTTTTATAACAAACCTGCCTTACAAATTATGACAAATGTACAGAACATACATTGTTGTTGTTTTGAATTGAGCACAAAGCTACACAATGGGCTATCTGTGCTCTGCCCACCACGGGTATCGAAACCCGGATTTTAGCGTGTAAGTCCGCAGACATACCGCTGAGCCACTGGGGGGCGAGAACATACAAGAAGAGAAGTAAAACAATCCCACCAAATGGGAGGAGGAGATTTGTTGGTTTTTTGTTTTTTAAATTTCGCACAAAGCTACACGAGGGCTATCTACGTTAGCCGTCCATAATTTAGCAGCGTAAGACGAGAGGGAAGGCAGCGAGTCATCACCACCCACCATCAGCTCTTGGGATACACTTTTACCAACGAATAATGTGATTGACCCTCACATTATAGTGCCCCCACGGCCGAAAGGGCGAGCATGTTTGGTGTGACAGGGATTCGAACCCGTAACCGTTGGATTACGAGTCGAGTGCCTTAACCACCTTGCCGTGCCGGGTGAAGGGGGTATATCGACACCCGAGAAAATCTCTTTGCCGGAAGAAGACTTCTTCAACCAATTAAAATTCAGTGAAGGTTACAAAACTTACAAGTCATACACTGTTATAAAATACGACTTAACAGTCATTAACTAATATTGTTATTCAATAATATATATCTGGCGGATAACAATTGGAAAGGTGTGGTCTTTATTTTCAAACTAGCAGCTCTAAACGATTTTTTTAAAAAATGAGATTTGGGATTCAAACCTGGGAGTTGGAGAATAATAAGAAATTGATACGATAATACTAAGTGCGAGTTGTAGACGCTTCGTAGCATGAAAGACTATCCATCTAGAACAAAAAGTTCAGTTCTCTGATAAAAAATTCCAAGATGATGCAATTTACAAAGCATAATCCATTCCATATTATCACCACCACATATGACACCATGCAATTCACGGAAAAAACTCTTTGCTTTGAAGTCTGGAAACGTCTTGGAATGGTTAGTGAAAGCATTATATCGAAGCGTTGTACATTTGTAATAAAGTTTTTTTCACCATTAAATCAAACCATCTCCAGACTTTATTTGCTCAAGTTTTAGTTCATCATAATCAAAGACAGGTAAACTCTTCATTTGCCTACCTTCAGTATTAAGTTTCACCATTTATATATAGGAAACTGACTCAAGAATCCTCCATACAATCGCAAATACTCCTCTGATAGCTGGTTTTATTTAGAGCAACTCGGTGCCAAGTAGTTTTGAAAGAGAAGCATAGCTTGTGTATTTAATCCTTTTCGAAGAACCTACAGGTCTTTAACTTAATGGAGAACATACTGCATAAACATCATAGATGGCACCCTAATCGTAGGAATGTGGTAGTACATTCACCATGAAATCCTTTACTGAAGTAATTTATGGTACTTTCAGGACATTGTCTCCCGATAGGATATTTCTGACAAGCCCGGATGTTTTCTAGGTGTAGTTTTAACGCATTCTAAGCGTTGTTGAATAGTCTCGTTGCAAATATTTGATTTCTTTTTTCTTACACTTTAATTAAGATATGTTAAGGCTTTTGAAATCTTACGATAACATCTATACTACTAATCAACCAGTTTCGTGTATTATACACCAGTTGCCGTACTCGTGTCATGGGTGGAATTTATGTAAATTCACGATTAATGAAATGTTATCTAAGAACATGAAAAGTTGCTTCACTTTCCCGTATGACCCGGCATGGATTGGTGGTTAGGGTGATCGACTCGTAAGCTAAGGGTTAAAAATTCGAATTCCCTTCACACTAAACATATTCATCCTTTCAGCCATAGGAGCGTTATAGAGTTACGATCAAACTCACTGTTCGTTGGTAAAGAGTAGTCCAAGAGTTGGTGGTGGGTATTAATGACTAGCCTCCTTCCCTCTAGTCTTACACTGCTAAATTAGGGACGACTAGTGCAGATAGCCTTCGTGTAACTTTGCGCAAAATTCAAACCAAACCAAACCCGTCCATGTTATACAAAAAAAAAACACCGATAAAAAGAGCAAAATATAAATTGTGAAACTGAAATTTGTAAGTATCTCTACATAGGTCTTACAAACCTTCATACCAAATCTAGTGAAGGTATATCAATAAAAAGTGAAGCAATGGTAAAACTTAAAATTAGCATGTATCCCCCAAGCACATAATGAACCTCCATACCAATTTTGATGAAGATCCATCCTCCCCCCACGAAGTAGTTACATGAACATACTAATCAGGACTAATATATTTATATAGATAAGTAGTTAGATGGACACACAACATACAGTACTGTTACATTTATATAGATAAGTATTTACACAGACATACAACAGTCAGTACTATTATATTTATACAGATAACTAGTTACATGGACACAAAAGTCACTACTGTTATATTTATATAGATAAGTAGTTACATAGACACAGAACAGTCAGTACTATTATATTTATATTGATAAGTAGTTTTATAAACATACAACAGTCAGTACCATTATATTTATTTAGATAAGTAGTTACATATAAATAAAACAGTCAGTACTATTATATTTATTGTGATTGTCTTTGCTCAGTTATAGGCCATACTGTTTGTCTGGTATTAAGCACAAAGCTACACAATAGGCTATTTGTTCTCTCCCCACCACAGGTATCAAAACCCGGTTTCTAGCAGTGCGAGTCCACAGACATATCGTTGTGTCACTGGGAGAGGAGGGACAAGTCGTACTGAGTAGGTTCTGTTTCATGTAGAAGAGAGAGAGTGAGATTAGTGGATTTAGACGGTTTCTTGTTTGATCAACATATGAGATGGAAAATATCTATTGTCAAATTTTGAGATAACGTTTGAGGAATCGCGAGAGGTAGAATAACTTTGTTTCATACAGATATTAATATTTTACCATGGAGATACTCCAGTTGAGGTAATACTGTTGACACTTAACAATCTGTTTTATCTATTCGTTGTCGACGAGGGCATTTAAGATAAATCAGTCCTAATTAATAAACAACTTACATTAATTCTCCGAACATTTAGATGATAAATAGTAATGCGGGCTTCTTGCCGTTAAATGTCACAATCTGATATGTTCGTAATAAGGTCCACCAAGCATCCACGCTACTGCATTATGAAACTATTTGCTATAATATAAAGCATGATTGAATGTATCGTACGTTCTACAAGACGGTTAAGCATACACGATTAATTAAGCAAAAAACAATAATTTATTAGTGAAGCGTTTGAAATATGTCAAGACATGACTGTTAACAAACAAACAAAAAAGACCAGTGACGCTAGAAATGTTCCTCATTCTAAAAGTAACAAAAATTGATATCCGAAGATTAGGATAGCATAAACATAGTTATAAACAACCCGATTAAAGAACGACTGATAAATTCGTACTTACGCGTAATATTTATGTGCTGGTAAAGGGGATTTAAGGTACAAAAAAAGTGTTTTTCTACAATATAAAATTCGCTGAGAATTCATGTAATGTTGAGAGAAACAAATAAACGATTAGTGTCTGTAAAAGACTAAGGAAAAAAATATCTCATCGAAAAATTAGACTGTTGTAAATAAATAAATATCGTAATTGGACCACAATGAATAATCAATGTGCCTTGTAGTCAAAGAAAGTGGTATTTACAAGATTTTTTGATTGTTCATATCTGCCCACCGATATAAACCTGCAGATGTACCACTATGCCACTGGGGGATGAGATGGCGCAAAATTATGTTTCAAGAAAACATGTATATTTACTTGAGAGTTAAACCACACTGAGCTCTCAGCTGAGTCCACCGCGGGGGATCGAACACCGGATTTAAGCGTTGTAAGTCAGTAGACATATAAATGTCTCACATATCTCACAGTGACACAACGGTATGTCTGCGAACTTATACTGCTGGAAACCAGGTTTCGATACCCTTGGTGGGCAGAGAACAGATTGTCCTTTGCGTAGCTTTGGGCTTAACAATAAAAAACAATCGCTGTCTCATTGGAAGACAGGTGAATATTAAAAACCATAGATACACATATAGTACAATTCAGATCAAGAAATTTTTAAAAGGCTGGTGGGATCACGTGACTACAATTACCTCAGGCAATATATAAAAGAAAAACATCGATAGAATATGAGAATATAAGACGAATTTCAACAAATATTTTTACCCTATATTAATCTATGCGCTATTCCGCATCTTCTGAAAAACAATCTTAATTGCTTTATTTCAAATAAAACTGTAAAATAAACTGTATTAAAGAAGATGTAATAATATAGAAATTAATGGAAAACAAGACCGTTGACACAAAGCTTGCGCTGAAGTTCACCTGTCTGCCATCAGGTGTATTTTTAGACATTAATACTTGCTAATAAAAAATATTATTAATAAACTGTGGAGAATTGGGACCATAACCAAACTGTTAATCCGAGAATGTATTTTTCGTGTTTTGTTGGCGTAGATACTTTCTTCGCTATTTAGTGCTACGAGTGAACCATAATACTTATGCTTAAATACTAATAGCCTAGAGATAGTGCAGACAGTCCTCGAGTAGTTTTGGGCGAAATTAAAAACAAACCAAATTACTGGAAATTTGTTTGTTAACTTTGTAATGTGTCATCAAGAAACCCATAAATCAGTGGAAATATTACTCTGCCGTTTATACCTCAAAGGCTTAGAACAAATATAGCTGTATAGTCAAGTACATTCTACATGCAAAGAGATAAAGCGAGTTTACCTATTTTCGCCTGGCGTAAAAATTTTCCTAAGCCTCCTTTCTGGTATAACGTATCACATTTGTTTTCGTCGTCATGTTTGCCGGTAAGAAAAGTTTGTTTGTTTGTTTGCTTTTTTAAATTTCGCGCAAAGCTACACGAAGGATATTGGGCTAGCCGTCCCTAATTTAGCAATGTAAGATTAAAGGAAAAGCATCCAGTCATCGTTACCAATAAATAGTGGAATTGAACGCCACATTACAACGTCCCCAAGACTTGAAGGGTGAGAAAGTTTGGTGTGACGGGGATTCGAACCCACCATGCTCAGATTACGAGTCGAGTGTCCGAGCGACTTGACCATGACGAGTCACAGTAAAGAAGGACCCTGGACATACACCACATTTGTGTTAGCCCATCAAGTGGGTCAGTTTCTCGTCGTGGTGTTGGTTAGTAAGAAAAGACCATAGAAATACACTAAACTTGTTTTAACCCATCAAGTAGGTAATTTATTTACGTCGTGATGATGGTCAGTAAGTCTTCGTCATTATACCTACATATGCGTGCTTCAGTGTTTGAGTGGAGGCAATGTAAGAAGAATGTGAAATTTAACAGAAATACTCCTGTTCGAAGCAAAAACTAAGAAGCTTGGGTCTTTGATCTCCCGATAAACCTTTCAATAGCGTGATAATATGGATTTATTTTGAGGTCAAGATAAGATAGACATCAGGTAAAAACAAACAAAAGAAACTGATTGGAAATTAACAGTTTAATAGTCAACTATGTAATATTCTAGTTTGATTTGTTTCGAATTTCGAGAGAAGCTACTCAAGGGCTAACTGCGCTAGCCGTCCCTAATTTAGCGGCATAAGGCGAGAGAAGAGGCAGCTAGTCATCATTATCCACCGCCAACTCTTGGGCTACTCTTTTTTCAACAAATAGTAGAATTGACCGTAACATTATAATGCCACCACGCCTGAAAGGGCGAGCACGTTTGATGCGACGGGATTCAAACTTGCGACCCTCAGTCTACGAGTCGAGTGCCTAAACCACCTGGCCATGCCGGGCCGTGACATTCGGTTGCTTGTTTTGAATTTCGCACAAAGCTACTCGAGGGCTATCCGTGCTAGCCGTCCCTAATTTAGACTGAAAGGGCGCATTCTGTTGCTAATTTTTTTGTTTAATATCTTTATCTTGTATTTTCGACTTTGTCTCCACCTATGAAGTTCATTTTAAAACGACTTGTTTATAGCGAATCATTATTCTGGACTAAATATTCAATTAAACTGCGAAAATTTAAACCTTTTTTAAAATTTATGGTGTGTACGATACGGGGCTGACTCCAAGAATTCTGTACTATGTCCTTTCTCTTCTCGTTTTGACGTTTGTTATCTTGCAGTGAACATAACTTGTAAGATGTAATAATAATAAAAATAATATCAATAGATCTTACAGAGCTATTCAAACAGTATGCAATTACAACCGGAAGTAGGACTTTTATCACTGGTCACTTAAGTTGAAATGTAAACCATAAAATGAAATTTAAAAAATAACAAGTATGCTAACATAAACAAATGGAAAATGTTAACGTGTCAACACGACCATTCTCTGGTGATTTTAATATATGGTGGAACAAAAAAATTATCATGTATCGGACATTCAAAATTGTGACCATTAAAAAAAACCTGATTATCTCTCATCATTTTTATTCAAGATATGTTTCTCCCTGTTGGATTGAAATTAAACTGTGCCACAACGACCTCTGTGCGTCTTTTTTTCCCTCTTAATTAATTAGAAAAGCCAGTATCTGTCACATTTCACTACTGAATGATTTGAGATAAAATGATAAATGGTGGCAGGACGTCATGAAGAAGACGATAAGACACTGAGTAAAAAGACAGACAGTAATGAAACTAAATAACCACTCACAATATTGAAAGAATTATCACTACTTATGCCATAAAGAAACATGACATCGTGATCCAAAGTAACACGTCATGATAGAGAACTGATAAAGAGTAATATCGTAGTTAGAGGACGGGAAAAAAGGCTATCCATACTGAAAGACCAATAACGAATGTCACAAGTCATTTAATCAAAACGAAACTTTATCTGTATTCAAATTCTAAAAGTTTCGGCTTATAGCTTGTAAACAATTTAACTTAACAGCCTTGAGTCTTTCGATTATGACGATAAAGTTTCGATAGCGACTCACAGACAAAAATTAATAAGCTTAGAAAATTTCAACTCGTTTCGAACAAGGAGGTATATTACACTTGACCGAAGTCTAAACGCATGCGATTTTTTCCCCTACACAAACCACAAAAAACGCCACTTTTGACGACTTCAACTGATGTCGTGAATAAATGGTTGTCCTTTTTTTATTTTAAATTGATAAAACTAATTATCAACTCATAATCAGCCCAGTGTTAACCTTTAATGTTCGTGTGAATTTTATTTAAAAAAAGATTAACAGCATATATTAACTTCTCCTTTCCATCACAGTTTAGCTAAGTTATTTAGTCATTATCCACTCCACTTGTAATAGATGAGTATTTAAAGACCATGATGTAACGCACACGACATCACAGTGGTTTGTATAATGCCATCTTCATGGTTATTATTTCACACATGGTAAAAATAAAACAAAGAAAGCATTAACATCCCGTAACTCTTGTTTCACAGTAGGCCTACAGGTCCGGCATGGCCAGGTGGTTACGGCACTCGACTCGCAACCTGAGAGTTGCAGGTTCAAATCTCCGTCACACTAAATATGCTCGCCTCTTCAGCCGAGTGGACGTTATAATGGTATGGTTCATTCAACTATTCGTTGATAAGAGTAGCCCAAGAGTTGACGGTGGGTGGTAATGACTAGCTGTCTTCCCTCTTGTCTTACACTGCTAAATTAGGGACGGCTAGCGCAGATAGCCCTCGTGTAGCTTCGTGCGAAATTCAAAACCACGCAAGTAGCAGAAATCGGAGCTTAAATATGTATGGTGGGCATAGCACACATAGCTTGTGTAGCTTTGTGCTTAACAACAAAGAAACAAGTCGTTACTATTTAAAATTCATTCTATCGTCCTTGAGATAAGTTTTATGGGGTATTGTCATAAAATCTGAAATTCGATCCCTGTAGTGCGGATAGCTTATTGTGCAACTTTACGCTTAAAACAATGTTTTTTTTTAAATACTTACATCTGTGGGGACCAGTTTTTGTATTTCTCCTCCCCAAGTTTTCAATAATAAAGCTAATGTATATCTGTTAGTTACACTGTCATTAGTTGGATGTCAACCCACTACAGGCGAAACGTCGCAGTAAGAAAGTCTGTATTTCATTATTATATTATACTTAGTTTTCTTCAGATAAACAGATGAGACAAATTAAAGCAGTGAATTTTGGGCTTCGTATTTCGTACTTACAATTCCATTTTTCGATAAGTGGTAATTCAAATCAAATTGAAATATGGATTGTATACCAAAAGATCGAATGATTCACCAAACTCCAACGTCAGGGCCAGAATGTTTTTCTTCGTGTTTTTGTAGTACTTAGGCCATAATGATTTAACTACTTTCAGAAATCCAACGACACGTGTGTATTTAATTCTTTATACATAAAAAACAAACAAATGATAATATGAATATAAACTAGAGTAGGGTTTTTTGCAATGTAAAGCAACGATGCGCACATGGGCTAAGAGACCAGGTCAAAAGCTCCGAGAGTTTCGGTACAGCCTTTTCTAATTATGAAGTACTGACCATTGAAAAAGAGGTAGCCAATCAAAGAGTTCGCTTTTCCGCTTTTACCCGAATCTTTGAACAGTATAATGTAACTGACTGTCACTAGTCATTTTGTTTTATTTACTGTTTAACGCAAAGATACAAGGTACACTGGCTATCTGCTCTGTGCACGCTGCGAGTGTCAAAAACCCGTTTCTTTGCGTTATAGGCCCGTCACTTTTACCAGTTAAACCTAACGAGCATTTTCAATGGTACTTTTCGAACCTCGGATAATTATAGTAAATTATGCTTTTTATATTACGTCATAGGATTTTGTAGAATTTTGTTGATTTCAAAAGTATGTGTTCTTCTGCTGTCATATTAATTCCTAAAGACTAATGATACGTGACATATTTGAAACTATTTATATAACAATAAAAATAACATTAAAATAAAATACGGCAATGAAAACAAATATTGTTTCAATGGTTTCAGAGCTAAACCGGTTTCTTCGTTGGTGTTTAATAACACTGAACGTCAGGTATATTTTCCTCCATATGATTTAAGTACAAACAGCTTCAACAGGGGGAGATGACAACAGAAAATGTGTCGACACAGAGTTATTGTTGTTCGTTAAAGGTGTCAAAACTGTTTACATCGTTCCCTTAGCTAGTATCCTTCCGCATCAATGTTTGCGCTTAGCTAAAGAATGAACACCAGAATACAAATTACTTTTGTACTTGTACAGAGAGAGTAAATAAAAACCACACAAAACATACTCTTTTTGTTCGAGTTTTTTTTCTTTGTTTTGTTTCTAGTTAAACCAAGTTGGCGCCAGAGTGAGGCGACAATATGCCTATCAATCAAAAAAAAACCTGTCTTAACCCATTTGCCACTAGGGTTAAGAGGTCATGAAAACAGTTTGAAGTAGAACGTATAAAGCTACCCTGCTTCAATAGAATGAATGACGTATCTGATAATTTTAAGATGTTTCAAAGGCCACTTTCAGTCCCAGAAGTCATGTTTTTTGAGAGGAACGGGTATGTTGTCGTATATTGCGGTAATCTCGGCGTCAGCCGTGGCCATCTTATAATAGTCCTAATTAGCTACGTATAGGGTTAATTTGTAACAAAAAGTCACATGGCAGTGTAATCAGAGGTTATTATCTTAGAGCGACGTTCGATAAGTTTCTTTGCGCCACCTAAGGCACAACCATATTTAAACTCGTTTTAAGATGTTTCATTTCAGATTTAACGAATTATGTTAACAAATTAACAAACAGTACAAACAATTTATGGGTCCATTAGTTCCCTTCAGTTAACAAACAGTATAAACAATATATGGGTCCATTAGTTCCCTCCAATTAACAAACAGTATAAACAATATATGGGTCCATTAGTACCCCATATTTAACAAACAGTATAAACAAAATATGGATCCATTAGTTCCTTCCAATTAACAAAAATATAAACAATATATGGATGCATTAGTTCTCTCCCTAATTCAGAAACATTATAAACAATGTATAGATTTATTACTTGCATGAAATTAAGAAACAACGTGAATAACATATGGTACATCAGTTCCCTCTCATTCAAAATTAGCGAGAACGATATGTGGTTCCATGAATTATCTTTAGTTAAAAATTAGCGAGAACGACATGTGGTTCCATGAATTATCTTTAGTTAAAAATTAGCGTGAAAAATGTGTCCATTAGTTCTCTCCAATAAAGAAACGAGAGTCAACAATAAGTATTTCACTAAACCTTAAAGTTTGAAATATGAAGTACCATTTGAGAAAAGAAAGAAAGATTTGACTGCTGATAGTCAAGGCTGTTTCATTTATTTACTCGGATACTTGAGATATCTAGTAGTCTTAAGCCTCTTCTTCACTAACGTTTGTCTGTTAAGAACGATAACAGCCAATGAAAATTTGTACCGTGGAGGAATCAAATTCCAGATTTTAGCGTTGTAACTCCACATTGTTACAAGTGAGAAAGGGTATCAGTAAAGAATGAAAAACTGGGCTTTCACTGAACACATTATTTCAGTCACAGCCATTTTAAAA
This sequence comes from Carcinoscorpius rotundicauda, assembly GCA_011833715.1. Taxonomy (NCBI): domain Eukaryota; kingdom Metazoa; phylum Arthropoda; class Merostomata; order Xiphosura; family Limulidae; genus Carcinoscorpius; species Carcinoscorpius rotundicauda. The sequence continues at coordinate 130,221,722 of CM022391.1, read as the reverse complement.
GAAACTGACAACGTAATTTCCTTGATCGCAATACACTATCTGTGTTGTGCCTGCCGCGGGTTCCTAAACGAGATTTCTAACGTTATAAACCTTAAAACGTACCGCTGAGTTGCTAAGTATTTACGAGCTTTCATAAGTTTCAACTCGAAATAAAACAAAATAGGGTTAGTGATCTTCTAAAGCCTTAACTGCTAGGATGTCGTATTGATTCGTTAGCGCGAATAATGAAGGAAAGAAAGAAAAAAAAACAAGTGATAAAAACTAGATTTACAACTAAACCTCTCCGTAACTTTATGGTTCGCTTTTGATGATCAGACATTTCCAGACAATCCGGAAGGAAGAAATCGCGTTTTTATTAATATTACCAATGTCTGTTTTTGCCAGCAAGCGACTCCTCGCGTTAAAAAAAAAAAGATATTATTATCTACATTCCGCGTGATTTTGTGCAACATCATTTATGATTCTCTTTCAGTTTTCAGACAAAACCTCGAGATGGCAGAGGCGACGGAAATCGTAAGAGAGATTAGTTAACGTGCGATCCCTAAGGTCACAAATATTAAATTATTGTAAAATGCTACTAAACGGTAATGAATATTTTCCAATCAAGATATTCGTTAACGATGTACACATCGCAAAAAAAAGGTTTATGTATGTTTTAATTCCCCGAATCAGTTCTCGCTATCCTAAAACATTAGTACATTACAGTTCTAGTTTTTATATATAGTTTTGAAGAATAGAAGCCTTGTATTCACTGTCTTTCAGAAAATGACATTTCTCGCACTCTTAGCTATACAGTTATTTGTTTTTGAATAGCAATTTTTATGTAAGGCTTTAATTTCGTTGTTGTTTTTCACTTCTCAATATTACCTCTTATTTCTTGTCTAGCTCGGAATAAAATCTGCGATGGATTGAAAACTTATGCATTCACGATTTAAAGTCCGATACTATTTTTATATATTATAAAGCTGTGTGTATGTGTGTGTTTTTATAACAAAGCCACATTGGGCTATCTGCTGAATCTACCGAGGAGAATCAAATCCCTGATTTTAGCGTTATAATCCGTAGACTTACCGCTGTACCAGCGGAAGACATTACAAAGCTAAAATTCGGGACTAGATTCTTTCAGCGTGCACAGTGCAAATAGCCCATTGTGTAGGTTTGCACCTCAAAAAATTTTGAGCAATTAATCAATTTTAATCCACCTACTTTGGCTAGTTCAGCGGTGACATTTAGGCTTATAAAGTAAAAAACAGGGATTTGATTCCTATAGCAGGCAAAGCACAAATATCACATTGCAGCTCAAGAAATTACGAACAGTTAACCAACCGTTAGATAAATAAGTTTAGAATTATGTTTTCTACAGTTTAACATCGCTCACCCACACCATTATCTTGCACCTTGAACTGGAAATTAAACATTCCAAGATTACATTTTGATCATTTATTAGAAATGAAACAGACAAGTGAATTAACATGTGATATTAAAGACATAATTAAAGATGTATAACATGGGACCGCAAACAAAGAATGCACTCAGTTTCCTCAAGCATCCGTCGCCCACACTTTTCTGACCAGAAAGGTCTCGTGCAAAAAGCAACACGTGCAGTATGAATTACATCATGACCTATAGTGACTCATTAGTGCAAATTTTCTCGATGCCACTGTAATTCAGGCGGTCATACAAAGGAACAAGCACTTAAAACGGGCGAGGCTTAGCAGCACATGGTTTAACAGAGACCGAGTGATAACTCTTATTTGACATTACAAAAACCGTAAGAAAACAAAGTGTAGGCAGATTCGTCAAGAATGTCACACGTGATTTATCCTAGAACGATTTTGACAGTTTTTCTCTTTGTTTGCTTCCCTCTTTTGTTTTTCTAATTGAAACTCAGAAAGTCTAATATTACGTAATAAATATTTCATCACCAGTGCGACATCACCTGTTTGCACTTGTTTGCAAGTTACAAAAAACGACAAAGACAGAAGAATAAAATAAATGGTAAACCTAATTAATATGGAATCTTCTCAAGAGATAATTTTTCTGTACTTAACGAAATCCTAAAGCCTTGGTTTAAGAAACTGATGACGTTGCAGTGGAAAATTGTGAGGGAAGACTCAAAAGGTGGTCCGACGTTGCCAGGTGGTTACGACGCTCGACTCGCAACCTGTGGGTTGCAGGTTCGAAATTTGTCACACCAAACATGCTCACCCTTTCAACCGTGGGAGCGTTATAATGTAACGGTTCATCTAACTATTCATTGGTAAAAGAGTAGCCCAAGAGTTGGTGGTGAGCGGTGATGACTAGCTGCCTTCCCTCTAGTCTTACACTGCTAAATTAGGGACGGTTAGCACAGATATCATTCGTGTAGCTGTGCATAAAATTCACAACTAAGAAACAAAACCCACACCAACAAGGACGCTTCGATTTCTTTCTCTGCAGGATTTCGAGCTAAGTTACACCAAGGCTACCTGCGCTAGTCTTCCTTAATTTTGAAGCGCTAGGGAATGCGACAACTCTTGGACTAATCTTTTTAGATTAAAGAATGGAATTCGGCGTCACTCTTATAAGGATTCAAAGTTTGTAAGGTGTTTATTTTATGTAATAGGGGGACTCGAACCACAGAACTATAGCTCCAAAATCTAACACTCTTAACTCATTCGGTCCAGAAACTTCTAATTAACTAAACAGTAAGAATAGTTTAATTAACAGAATATTCTGTAGGAACTGAAATACGTTCTCAGCATCACATCTCCAGAATATTTAATATCTTGTATGAAACCCCTCAACCACCCACTCATTGGATCTTTACAAACTGAGTACATCAAGAAAGTTGCGTAGCTTGTGTAACTGTTACGCTGCTCTCGAGGCCCAGCACCTTCGTGCATCCTCCAGATTGGGAAACACTAGATTATCATACATAATTATAGATATGTCAATTTATTCGATCAATATTCCCTATATCTCACCAGTGTAAGAAAAGAATTACGTTACGTTCCCTATATCTCACCAAAGAGTGTGTTTTAAAATAGCGATACTTATGTGTACTGTTCTCAAAGGTTACGCAGTGATTTCTTTTTAATTTTAATTAATATGTCTAATATACATATTCTTCTTCTAGCGAACGGAAATCAGCTAACGTTTACTCGTTTAATGACGTCACTAATGTATATTCTTTGTTTGGCTGTGCCATTATTTCAAGCTTGTTTTCTTTTGCACCCGTTAAATGTTTAAAACAAACATTTTCAATGTTTTTATTTCAAATTGTTTTATTTCTATACAGGGTAGACTAGTTTAAAAATATGTCAAGAGTACAACAATGTTATAAGTATTGTTAAGGGGTCGCTGAATTTTAAACAATAGATTAAGTACACCACATGTAACCAAGCGTGTTATTTCTTTCTGTACCAACCGATTGTTTATAAAGTCAGTCAGTAGTGTGAGCAAATGAAGTTTAAAAGTATAGGTTATTTGCACTCGACTGTTTAGATTATTGTTACGATAAACTAGATCTTTCAAGACAATTAAGCATCCTTAAAACAGACTTTATATTTAATAATAAATGCCACTAGATGGCGCGACATACAATATTTTCACGTGTTGTCCGACTTCTGCCACACAACTGCAAAGTGTCATCTTGAAACTATATATATGTAACCTTTTTTCTAAACATTAAGCACAACTAGCAAATATTGTATTAATAAAGTTAGTTAACGTTAGATATAAAACAATCTGAACAAAGTATTTAAATGGTTGATAAAGAAGCGCAAGCAAAACATGAAAATAGGATAAAATAAAGTTATTTTACTGAGGATGAAAATTAAATATAAAGCACTTTATGCCACACAATAGCTGTGTTATGTTACAATAACAAAGCGCTTAATTCGAGTGTTAACATATCTCAAAAAACTACTTGGATAACTCAGTACGTTGCGTATCATCCTTTACAGTCATAAATATCTGAAAAAAAAGTGGAAAATTAAACATATAAATATGTCGACTGAATCTTAAAACTTCTATACGCCACACTTTTTACATGTCAAGGTTAACAAATGACGTTTCACTGATAGCAACTTGCAGTGATGTTTGTTATATGTTAAAATAGTTTATTAGAGAAAATGGCCAGTTAATTGCTATCTTCAGTTCATAAACATAACATTTAACAATTGATGGAACTATCTCAACTGACAGAATCATTTCACAATCATGATATTTACTTACTGTGAGGCGGTCCACAATTATCCCATTTACTACCTAGTAGCGCCAGTTCACAAAATTATCATTTATCAATTAGCTGCAGAAGTTACCAAAAATAAAGCACATTTGTCAACTAACAGCATCAATATCACAGCTTTTTAGACGGTCATATGAGTTATTTGCTATCATCAGTTCAATGAATAACTGCTATAGTGTGAACTAAATTTCAGTAAGTGGAGCGTATTTGTTATCAATATTATTTTAGCCGTTCAGAAATGAAAAGTTGGGGTGACAACTGAAACAACACAACATTATTTATTAAGAGTTTAAAGTTCGCGTCCCGCAAGAAAAGAGTTCTGCAATTTGGATGAGTTATAAGAGTGACTGCCAAATCCACTATTCGATTAGAGTATCCCAAGTCTTAGTGGCGAATGCTGATAAAGAACCGCCTTCTCTCTATTGCCTACCAGATCAGACAACAAACAAACAAACAACGAAAAGCAGCGGCTCGTGTAGCCGGCTTCCCGTTTCGTGATTATGCGTGAAACGAATAAACTATAATACTCATCACGTATTTGTTTTTAATTGTCGTCTTTACCTTGGCAACGAAGCAAGATGAGTTTTCAGATAAATCAAAGGAAAACAATGTTTATAGTTGAGTAAATGATTTTATCCGAATAAAATGGCCGCCAACTTTTTTCGCTCGTGAATTTTTGAAAGGATTCCATTAGTCAAGCACTTTGAGTCACGGGTACGAGAGTCTATTAACCTCAAAGCTTTCAGCTTACAATGCCTCCTTCCACTCTTTCATGTTATAGAGCTCTAGGCTAGGTTACAAGACTGTATCGTATTTTACATTTGTAAAATAAAACCTTCTCTAATGTGCTCAATAACCGTATTCAAAAAACTTAAACCTTGTCATACGATATAGAGATATCCTTTACTCGTTCGTTTTCAAGTTGTTTTTCGTAACAACAACGTAATGACCACACGAAAGAAAGCAAAACAAAATCGTCTAACTGGAATTCCAGTCAAGACTTGTCAAATAGAATTCTCTGCTCGTCTGACTAGAAATGGCCCAGGCTGTCAATGCACACTTGGCGTTTTTGTCGTTTGTTTCTTTTTTCATTCAAGCTCACATCAAAATTACATCAACCACTTCAAAAGAAGAATGTGGAATGGTCATAAGCGAATAACAAACTACTGATTGGCAAAGTTCACATCAAATTTCCTCTGATGCTCTAATAAGTAAACGTTAAATTTTGAAGTTCGATCCACACACAGGGCGCAACGAAAGCAGTCCGGTACGTGGGTTTGCTCCAAACCAACGATCCACACACAGGGCGCAACGAAAGCAGTCCGGTACGTAGGTTTGCTCCAAACCAACGATCCACACACAGGGCGCAACGAAAGCAGTCCGGTACGTAGGTTTGCTCCAAACCAAACATGCAATCATGTACTTAGCCCTATAGCTGTCTCCTAATGAGTTCTAGATTATAGCTTTCCGTGAGACAAATTCAGCTTTACATTGTATATGTCTACGTAAAAATAGAAATGAAAACCCATTTTAAGGAGATAAATCGAGCAAATAATAATAGAAAAGAAAACAACGCTTTACTGATGTTAAAGTCCTTTTTACTCATAAAATATTATAATAAATTTTATAAAGACAGCTTGTGATCGATATATACACTGCTGGCCAAAATATTATGGCCAATGAACATAAAGAAAAACATGCATTTTGCGTTGTTAGACACAACCACTTATTTGAGTGGAGCTTCCAAAGATGAAAATAAAAAATAGGAAAATAAAAATAAACTTTTTTAGTATTTAATAGGGAAAAAGTGAACACTATGATATTAGCCTAAATACTAGCTGCTCAAAAGTTTAAGACCACACTGAAGCGAAACGTCAATCGGTAAACACGTAACGAAATTTAGTCATTTGTGTTCAAGCACAAGTGTTGCCAACATCTCCTGTGTTACATTGGGTAAAAATATGGCAAAGGCTAAAAAGTTAACAGAGTTTGAAGGTGGCAGAATTTTCAAGCTGCAAAAGCAAGATCTCTCTTAACGTGCCATTGCTGGTAAGATTGGGCGTTGTACAACTGCTGTTGCAAATTTCTTAAAAGGCTGTGAGAGATACGGAACGAGAATTACAAGTTGTCGGCCCAAGAAAATTTCGCCGGCATTGAGCAGGAGGATTCGATGGGTTGTTCAACAAGACACTAGCTGATCGTCGAACCAGATTAATGTCCTTACGGACGGAGGATGCGGCTCAAGAACAATAAGACGGCATCTACGAGAGAAAGGCTTTAAAAACCATAAACGCCTTCAAAGACCACGCCTCCTTCCACACCACGAATCAGCTCGGTTAAACTTTGGGAAGAAACACCAAACACGGGACACAGAAAAAATGACAAAAAATTTGTTCTCTGATGAGAAAACCTGGATGGTCCAGATGGCTTCCAACGTTACTAGCACAATATCCCCCGATAACAGGATATCCCAAAGGAGACATTTTTTTACACGACACAGTGAAGGAAGGTCCACCATGATCTGAGGTGCTTTCTCTTTCCATGGAACAATGGAGCTTCAGGTTATATAGGGGCATCAAACAGCAACTGGCTACATTGGAATGTTGGAGAGAGCATCCTTCTTGACTGAAGACCCTCGCTTGTGTGGAAATGACTGAATCTTTCAGCAGGACAAAGGATTTTTTCATGGCGAATAACGTGATTCTTTTGGACCATCCAGCGTGTTCCGTTGAATTGAATCCCATTGAAAATGTTTTGGGGTAGATGGCAAGGACGTCTAAAGAAATGGATGTCAATTCTTAACAGTGCGTGATCTTCGTGAAGCCATCTTCACCACTTGGAATAACATTCCAGCCAGCCTTCTGCAAACGCTTATATCGACCATGCCAAAGCGAATATTTTCAGTTATTTGCAATGACGGCCGTGCAACTCACTACTGAGACTTCTTGTTGGGCATTTCCTACCCAATTTAGGACATCTTTATGGGTATGGTCTTAAACTTTTGACCAACTAGTACTTAGGCTAATTTCATAGTGTTCACATTTTTCCTACTTTATACTAAAAAGTTTTTTATTTTTATTTTCCCTTTTCTTAATTTCATCTTTCGAAGCTCTACTTATAAAAGCGGTTGAGTCTAATAACGCAAAATGTATATTTTTTTTTTATGTTCATTGGCCTTAAGATTTTGGCCAGCATAATATTACTATCCAAGTTAGGTTTGGTAATATAGAAAGTTCTAATGCTATGGAAAGTATTGAAATAAGGAATTATAAACTAAAACACTGAGCTACTTATATAATGTATGTTTTATATATTTTCATAATGTTGTCTACTGTTTGATCACTTTGTTTGTGTTTTGAATTTCGCGCAAGGTTAGACGAGGGGTACCTGCGCTAGCTGTCTCTAATTTTGCAGTTTAAGACTAGAAGGAAGCCAGATAGTAATCATCACCCAGCTACAACTCTTGGATTACTATTTTACCAAAAAGTGGTGGGATTGACCGTACATTATAATGCCCCCACGGCTGAAAGGGCGAGCATGTTTGATGTGACGGGGATTCGAACCCACGACCCAACTTTGACTCAGACTAACATAATTATAGTGATATGCGAAAGAAGGGATGGAAAAATTAATGATGTCTCACGTTACCCGACCACGTGTCCCACAATCACGCTCAGTACTCTGGGGACACAGGTGTGCTGTAAGCGTAACAATTAGATCTCACCTTTCGTAAAGACAATAGCAAAACAAGCGTTGGCTATCGCTGACTTTAAATATATTGTTTGCGTAAGCGTTCTTTGCAACCACTAGGAGAAAAAACTATACATTGAATAGGTGAAGTAAGGAAACCGTTTCATCTGCCACTGTTCAGTTATTCACATTATATAGCCTTACAACTGGTACTTTTCACTATGATATTGGTACAGCTTACATCTTTGATTGATCTTTGACATTCAGGGCTTAGGATAAGGAACAGAATTCCTCGAAACTAGTATCCCAGTGTTACCAACTAACTCCATAAGAGCTGTGTGTTTTGAAGGTTTATGGTTCGCGTATCGTTCCTGCAATAATACGCTTCTCAATTTGGGGCCGTAGATTTTCAAAGTCAAGTCACATTATTCGATCAGATAAAGGTACTCCACGTGTGCCCTGCTAATTAATTAGTTACATTCCTTCTAGTCCATCACTTGTAATTATGGAAAGCGCTGCGCAGAATACCCTTGTATGACTTTGTGCAGAAGTTACTAATTCTAATATACCACCTCACACTGGATAATTAAAAACTGTTTTGGTGAATTTAGACGACAGTACCTTAAAGATGTGACGGTCGTAATCCAACATGGAGACAAAAAACACAGTTAACTTGAACGATGGGACTGGAACCACAACCCCAGAAGTTTAGTTCTTCTCTTGACCTCGATCGTGTAAGTTGAGGACTTAATGGAGGGGACGCAATACACCATGTTACCATTTAATTTTATGTCGCGTCTAATTTAAATGCAAGTTTATACAAAATCATGGTAATAATTTTTTGACATCGCATGCTTTGACCGAAGAAGGTCGAAACGTTGTTCGCTCTTCTACTTGAAATATTTTCACAACCCAAACGAGCCGTTTTTGCATGTGACATACTTTGCTCGTTCTTTTAGATGTTAAGCCTAATCATGCAAGTCTGGCGTGATCGTTAATAGGCTACTTCTTCTATATAATATTACCATCACAGAACATATGTGCAGGTTCGTGTTCCTCGTTTAGGATACTTATACCTACGTGAAACGGCATATTGGTGGGAGGAGATTAAGGGGACTAGGTCCACCCTCACTTTTCAAGTTCGTATTTTCGACGGAAGAGGATGAAAAGACAAAACAGAAGGTGTGAAAACCTTTTTTTATAACGGAACAAAATGTTTAAATCATTATAAATACTTGGAATTCCATTTTAAACTACTACAAAATGTGTAATTTTCCCTCTGTCTCGTGGCGTAAGACACAAGGATACTACATCCACTTGAAGAAAAAAATATCTGCCCACTAGGTGAGACTCCCTTGCACTGGTTACTGTTATACATACAATTAGTTATTAGAAGAACCGGAGAGAGGTAAAGGTAGGGACCAGATTCTAGACGGATGTCGATTAATCTAAGCCGATGCATGTTTGGTTATTTTTATCTAAAATGGCGGTCATTCAAATTTCAAATACAATAAACCAACACAGTTCTGTAAACTGAAAACCTCACAGTTCAGGTAGCAATTTGTAGAAAGATATTTTGAATCGCGTCTGAGAAATTGATAAGCACGTGTTTAATATTGCTATACGATAACCACGTTTAATAATACTATACTTAACATATTGAAACTGCACTTTTCTACAGTTCGTTTTCCATGAGCTAGTGACACCTACCTTCTCTGTGACACATTATAAACAACCAAAGATTGTTCAGGATGTCGTGTGTCTTAAATAAGTGTCAATATTCAAGAGTGTAAGTTTCTTAAAACGCATGTGGAATAACTTTTAATTTGTATTTGACACACCAGGCGTAAATTCCGTCACGCGCCTTGTGAATAATAGAAAGTGATACATCACCCTCCATGAGCTAGCGAAACCCAGATTAAACCTATAGGGTAAAAAGAATCGAGTGCTATAGCGAGCTGGAATGTTTTGCAGTTTCACACATTTGTTCTTAAAGAGACAAATCATGTGAGAGTCAGTGTTGACTGGAAGGTTTGGTTTGTTTTTAAATTAGCGCAAAGCTACTCGAGTTTTAGTCAATGGTAAACTGGCAAGATCATAAAGCTAGAAGTCAGGATTGGATATCCGCTGTTCGTACAGCTTAACTACCCACCAACAACGTGATCATACCATTTGATATCCTGCTGCCAACTCTCATTTCAGCGTTTCTAATATATCAAACTTTGTGCGAATAAACTAAAATTCATAACTTAAACTTGTTATTTCAGTCGTGACTAAGTTTTGAATGTTTAAAATAAGGCGGTTTACAAATTACTAACCGATTACCCGTGGCATTAATCCATTATTTCCGCATGTGACGTAATCACGACGTCATATCTGCACACTGAGAAAGGAAAAAAATGTAGTTCTCCGTGACAAGAAACGGAGGCAAAACGGTAAAATCATGACCCCTATTGCAAATCTACATGCACACAGGATAAACATTTCTCGAATCTGGGGTTTTACGTTGCGTAATAAAAAAGTTTTTACAGTATCATATAAGTAAAAGTTCCATTATAATATGATGACCAACACGGAGTGTTGTTTGTTTGAATATTACTTAACAAAGTTGAAACACAAAAAATATTTCCCACAGGGCGTACGAATTTCTAATCTTTTATAAGTCATCGACAACGACACTAATTGAAAAAAAATCAACAAAAACACATTAGTTCAACTTTATCAATTTTTCATTAAAATTTAATTATTGCCGAAACTGACACTTGTTTTAGGAAATCTGATACTTGTCTTTGTTATTATTATAGCTCGATGTGTTAAGCATATAGCTAAAAAATGGGCTAGCTATCTCTGCTCTGCCCGCCGTGAATAAGAAACACCGAATTTTAACGCTGTAATCTGCCAGATGTACCGCTGAGCAACCGAGGCGCTTGGTACTGTACATTTATATTTATATTACATTTAAACCCAACATTTTAAGATGGGGTCAGAATCCTAGACATGACGTTTTAGATATTTTTCCTTAGGTAATTAAGCACCGCATTTTTTATGAGTTATTTATAGGACCTCCCCTAAGTAAGTCAAAAAATACTGTCATTATCGCAGTCAATCCCACATGTCTTGCTGGGATTTCGTGTGTGTTTTTACAATGAAAATAAGTGATTTTATATTTTTTCTGTTAGTTTTTTTTATCCCGAATGTCGCAAAATGGTAGAATATGACGTAATACGTAGAGACCGCCAGCAGTATTTGTTTTGAATTTCGCGCAAAGCTACAAGGGCTATCTGCGCTAGCCATCCGTAATTTAGCAGTGTAAGACTACAGGGAAGGCATTTGGTTATCACCACCCACCGCCAACTCTTGGGCTACTCTTATACCACTAAATAGTGGAATTGACCTTGACCTTATAACGTCACCAGGGGTAAAGGGCGAGCATTTTTGGTGTAACGCGACCCTCGAATTACGAGTCGAGTGCTTAATCCACCTAGCCGTGCCGGGCCCACCAATAGTAAAAGCTATGAAAACAAGTCGGTGATTTGAGAGTTAAAATCCCACTTTTCTTAACGCTTCAGGTCTAACTGGTTAAAAGTTTTAAACACTAGAAACAAAAGGGGGGAATCTAGGTATACGAAACTCCAACAAGCTAGCACCACTAAATATATGTATTACATAATTCATTCCAATAAAAAGGTGCAAGGCCGCTCGTGACAGGCGCGGTATAAATAGTGTCAGCACTAAATAGATTTAAATAACCCACATGTCATACAAGGCATGTTTTGAATTAACTATGATATGTTTGTCACAAAAGTAACATATATATGTAATGTATAATACGGGAACTAATAATGTTGATTTTTTCAAATAAGTACATTAAAATATACATCATAGACAGCCATTAAACTGTGCTTAATTTCCTCGTGCAAACTGTTTGTTGGATACTTAACACTTGCTTAATTTTTATAAATATTATTCTTACCTGAATCATATCGACTTGTACAAAGAAAGTCGCCACCTTAGTTTTGTAATTTAGCACCTCAATAGTTTGTTGATGTTTTTAATTACCTCTTTCAGGGAGTTAGTCGTACAACATAAAGCTCTGCGTGAAAATGTATCTTAAAATACATGGCCTACTGATATTACAACAGTGGTAAATGAAAAGCTTCCGAGATTAATCCATTGCTTATACTCTGAATAATCTACACTTTTATTCTTTTAAATCCTTCTGTTCGTAGTTTGTTTTCTTATAAATTAACAGATGGCGCCACATAACACAAAGCTACAAAATTTAGCTTGTGTGTGTGTTATCCTGGCATTTAAACATAGGAAAACTTTTCTTTTCATATTTCTAAAATGTTATTATAATTTCTATCCGTAAATTGGCACTGACACAAAGTACAACGTTTGAGAGATCATCTATAATTTTAAACATCCACTCGAATCAGTGAGAGTACCGCAGCTCAAAAAAAAGTGAGAACTTGTCGAAAAACATTTCTTTTTGCTTAGCCTGTCTTTAAGAAACGTGGCGCTAGTGTGAACAGAGATGGCAAACATCTAATATCAAATACACATGATTTTTTAAGTCTTTATACTTTTACCATAGAACAAACATGTTACACAACACTGGTTAAACTCACATGAATATTTTACGAACAGGAACAGGTAGTCTAAAGTAGCACAACACACAAGATTACGTTCTTTGCTTTTGTAGTTTAACATAAACAGATCCAGGCAAGTCTGTTTTTTTTTTTAATTAACATAGATAGTTGCACTGTACTTTAACAAAGATGATAGTTTATTATGGTTTTTAACATACATTTCTTTCTAGTTTAACATCAAACACACGCAGTTGAGATTTCTTGCAAATTACTAAAGATGTATTTTTGTAATTTAACTTTCAGAGATTTTTGTGTAGTCTAACAGTTTAGAGGTATTCTGTAGTTTAAAATGAAACATGATCAGTAATTTTACAGTCAGATATTTCACCAGCTTAAATTCAAAGATGATCAGTAATTTAACATTCAGATGTTTCTGTAGGTTACATTGAAACATGATCAGTAATTTAACATTCATATGTTTCCGTAGTTTAAATTGAAACATGATCAGTAATTTAACATTCAGATGTTTCTGTAGTTTAAATTGAAACATGATCAGTAATTTAACATTCAGATGTTTCTGTAGTTTAAATTGAAACATGATCAGTAATTTAACATTCAGATGTTTCTGTAGTTTAAATTGAAACATGATCAGTAATTTAACATTCAGATGTTTCCGTAGTTTAAATTGAAACATCACCAGTAATTTAACATTCAGATGTTTCCGTAGTTTAAATTGAAACATGATCAGTAATTTAACATTCAGATGTTTCAGCAGTTTAAATTGAAACATTATCAGTAATTTAACATTCAGATGTTTCCGTAGTTTAAATTGAAACATGATCAGTAATTTAACAGTCAGATATTTCACCAGCTTGAATTGAAACATGATCAGTAATTTAACATTCAGATGTTTCTGTAGTTTAAATTGAAACATGATCAGTAATTTAACATTCAGATGTTTCCGTAGTTTAAATTGAAACATGATCAGTAATTTAATATTCAGATGTTTCCGTAGTTTAAATTGAAACATTATCAGTAATTTAATATTCAAATGTTTCTGTGGTTTAAATTTAAACATTATCAGTAATTTAACATTCAGATGTTTCTGAAGTACAAAATGAGACATGTTCTGCAATTTAACAGTCAGATATTTCAGCAGTTTAAATTGAAACATGATCAGTAATTCAACATTCAGATGTTTCAGCAGTTTAAATTGAAACATTATCAGTAATTTAATATTCAGATGTTTCTGTAGGTTACATTGAAACATGATCAGTAATTTAACATTCATATGTTTCCGTAGTTTAAATTGAAACATGATCAGTAATTTAACATTCAGATGTTTCCGTAGTTTAAACTGAAACATCAGTAATTTAAAATTCAGATGTTTCTGTAGTTTAAATTGAAACATTATCAGTAATTTAACATTCAGATGTTTCCGTAGTTTAAATTGAAACATGATCAGTAATTTAACATTCAGATGTTTCTGTAGTTTAAATTGAAACATCAGTAATTTAATATTCAGATGTTTCTGTAGTTTAAATTTAAATATTATCAGTAATTTAACATTCAGATGTTTCTGTAGTTTAAATTTAAACATTATCAGTAATTTAACATTCAGATGTTTCTGAAGTTCAAAATGAGACATGTTCTGCAATTTAACAGTCAGATATTTCAGCAGTTTAAATTGAAACATGATCAGTAATTCAACATTCAGATGTTTCAGCAGTTTAAATTGAAACATGATCAGTAATTTAATATTCAGATGTTTCTGTAGTTTAAAATGAAACATGATCAGTAATTTAATATTCAGATGTTTCTGTAGGTTACATTGAAACATGATCAGTAATTTAATATTCAGATGTTTCTGTAGTTTAAATTGAAACATGATCAGTAACTTAACATTCATATGTTTCCGTAGTTTAAATTGAAACATGATCAGTAATTTAACATTCAGATGTTTCCGTAATTTAAATTGAAACATCAGTAATTTAATATTCAGATGTTTCTGTAGTTTAAATTGAAACATTATCAGTAATTTAACATTCAGATGTTTCCGTAGTTTAAATTGAAACATCACCAGTAATTTAACATTCAGATGTTTCCGTAGTTTAAATTGAAACATTATCAGTAATTTAACATTCAGATGTTTCCGTAGTTTAAATTGAAACATGATCAGTAATTTAACATTCAGATGTTTCCGTAGTTTAAATTGAAACATGATTAGTAATTTAACATTCAGATATTTCTGTAGTTTAAATTGAAACATGATCAGTAATTTAACATTCAGATGTTTCTGAAGTTTAAATTGAAACATCATCAGTAATTTAACATTCAGATGTTTCCGTAGTTTAAATTGGAACATCAGTAATTTAATACTCAAATGTTTCTGTAGTTTAAATTTAAACATTATCAGTAATTTAACATTCAGATGTTTCCGTAGTTTAAATTGGAATATCAGTAATTTAATACTCAAATGTTTCTGTAGTTTAAATTTAAACATTATCAGTAATTTAACATTCAGATGTTTCTGAAGTTTAAGATGAAACATGATCAGTAATTTAACATTCAGATATTTCTGTAGTTTAATGACTCTTTTCTGTAGTTTCGCATTGAGATATATTTCTGTGGGTCAGCATTTAGAGACATTCGGGTTATGTTTTTGTAGTTGAGTACTGAAAGATGTTTCTGTGACGTAACATTGATTAATGTTTCTTTAGTTTAACGATGCGAGATGTTTTAGTGTTTTTCATTGGGAATGTTTTTGCAGTTTAAGAAGAGGGACGTTGCTGTAATTTTACACAAAAGAAATTTGTATGATTTCACAAACGTTGTAATTTGCATAAATTACAACGAAAAGACAAATAAACGGCCAGCTTATGCATTTTAACGAATATACTAGTTTCCGTACTTTAACATAAAATAAATCTCGCTACATCTGTCGTTTAACATAGACACTAGTTGTAATCGAATTTTCTGGCCTTAAGAATTACTTAGCTAAACCAAAGATACAAAATAACTGTAATCCAGAACGATGTTACACACATCTAATAAACACAATATTAAACTATTTCAAGAATCTAATGGTGCCCTGCTGTTGGCGTCCAAAAAATGTGCCACAACCAATGTAAGGAGATGGTCAAGACGTAACGTCGTATTTAACAGGTAATTAACATTTCGAAAAGACAGCGTAACCACACAAATTATGGTTTAGTTCAGATTCATATTTGACACAATATTTTCTGGAATTACTTTACTGTTAACTGACACAGCACGTTGGTTTAAACACGTCAGCTGGTTGAAGGGGGAGTACGTTAATCTCACAGGAATAATAAATAAATAAAAGAAAATTTTACCCAAACAAATAAGCGTTTCTAATAAATTATTTGCAAGTTAATCGACAAAGGACCTTAGGTCGCACGTTAAATGTAGTTAAAATGACAGTCAATAGAAGTGCTTGGAAATTCCGCCTGGCTAAGATGCCGTTTAAACATATGCAGTTAAAGTGACAGATGTGTTCGGGCAATCTGCCTAGTTAAGTTATTGTTTGAATATATTCAGTTATACTGAAAGAAAGCTTAGACACTCCATATGATTTAACACTTTCTCAGATTAATTAACATGTTAATTCAATATACGAAGCTGAAGCAAGCGATATGAAGATGCACTTTATATGGATAAACAACTTATAAAAATAAAATATGGCGAGTTAAAATAAGAAATATTTTGTTACATTTCTGAAATGCTATTAACGTATATGTCAAAATAATCATTTACGATCTTACAACTCCACATTTATGGACGTACCAAATTAGTAATGTCTCTCACATGATTTAAACAAGCAACACACAATGATGCAGTTGTCAGAATAACAATATTTACCGTCTCCAGAGACAATGACACCAACGTTACACAAATGTTGTTCTATTATGTTGCTCGCGTTGTGTACCAAAGGATCTACAACTTTAGTTACGTTCGAGTTGCAATAGCATCAAGACACCTCCCCTTTTCAACCAAATAAACAAATGTCATCCTATCTTTATTTACAGGAAATTATCTGTTTGTTTGTACTTAAGCGCAAAGCCCTACTCTCTACGGGGATCGAGACCCGGTTTCTAGCGTCGTAAGTCTGCAGACATACCGCTGTGCCACAGGGGGTGGGGGGCAAGTTTTTGGAAAATTATTAAACAAAGAGACGACAAGAAACAGTTTAAATCGTTGCAGAGTACGAAGCGAAGCCTGAAAAGATAAATTCGGTGTTTAAAGAATTCTCAGCTATAAAAAATACCAGTTTCCCATTTGTGTCTTTTCACTTCTTTCGTCAAACCATGCAGCGACATAAACTACGACGAAAAAATTGATATTTATAATATACGCTCATTATTCTTGTTTTCCTCGTCGCGTGTTTTTTGTTGTTTTGTTTTTTTTTCGTTGCTGGTTTGTTTTTCTTACTTACTTGGATATTAACATGTGGCGTTAGCTGGCAGGCATGAAGGGCTGAGCTCTGGCACTGGGCAAGAGAAGCCGTGGACTTTGACGGTTGGCGACCAGAACGATCGGGAAGCGTGTAAACTTGGTCCGGCGGAAGATGGTAATTCTTGGGTGGCTGAAAAACAGCTTCTCCTGGTCACAAACGTGCGAACACCGACGGCTGTCTCTCGCATGCTTCCTGTCAAGGGCTAACAATTCCGGGACAGCTCCCCCGGCAATTATCGCGCGGTTCTACACACCACTGCCAGCTAGCGGATCGTGTGGAGAAGTGAAAAGATTGAAGTAACAGCACTGTCAACACACCGATTCTCCGAGCTATCTAGTCTGGTCTAAGAGATTTTTTGAAAACTCACCGTTTGTACATTAGTAACGTTAGCCTGATATCATGCTCTTTACTACCTCAGAGAAACTTGTAAACTGAGAGTCACTTCCACGTGCTCCGATGTACCCACTACAGCTCAAGTTCGTGCTGCTGTCACGTGAGTCTGGGAGTTATCAAATCAGGAGAATTCGCCCTCGTTCACCTGGTTTGTAGACAGGAAAACGGCAGATTGTGGAATATCAGATACCATTCCACCAGATTTTCAAAGTGTCTCCTGTAATACCAGTCTAAAATTAGCCAATCACGAAGACTCTGACTTTCCGAGAGCATAATCCAGGAAAGTTTTGTTGAAGGAAAACATGAGATTGAAAGAAAAACAGTTAAAAACGTAGGAAATAGGAGATGACGCTGAGCTTGCTTGAAAATCAATTACAACTTAGTATTCACCTCAGAAATCAGCGCTTTCTGCAGCGAAAGATAATGGATAAATTGTTTGTTTAGTGAATTTCGCGCAAACAAGAGTTATCTGCGCTAGTCACCCCTAATTTAGCAGTGTAAGGTAGCTAGCCATCTGCATCCACCGCTAACACTTGGGTTACTATTTCATGAACGAATAGTGGGATTTACCATTACATTATAACGCCCCCACGGTTAAAAAGGCGACTATATTTAGTGGGACGGGGATTCGGACCAGCGACTCTCATATTGTGAGTCGAGCGCCCTAACCACCTGGCTATACCGAGCCGAAATATGATAGATAGATGGTTCGTGAAAAATGAAACTGGTTCGTTTTTATTAACATATCTAATACATATGTCTACACGCGCGTTATATCAGTACGAGAAATCATTGGTTGACATTTTAATGTGATTGACGTTATAAAACCACGGATTTCTAGGTTAACCGACACTAATTTCAATAACGTTTGCCTGTTTCGGTGTTAAGTACACAGCAAAATATGAGCTACTTATTTCATGCCCATCGCAAGGATAGAACCCTGGTGTTTAGCGCTACCAACCACCAAGATTACCACAGGCACATCGGGTTGCTTTTAAGCAAAAAAGCAACAAGTCTGAACAAACGACGCCGAAAGTGATGACGTGATGTCACGTGCTATGAAGGCAATGTTCTCCAAAATATTATAAAATTCATGCAATAACAATATAATAATAACAAGAATCAGATTAGACTAGAATGAGACAGCGTCTGATTTCAACAAGTTCAAAAATCATCAAAATATGAGAAAAAAAACCCTAAAACTTTGAGGGGGGGAGAGCAACGAAGTCGTTCACGAGCGAGATAATTAACGCACCTGCCGGAAGAAGCTCCCTACCTCCCGGGCACGTTTACAGCCTAGCACGAGCGTAGCTAGTGTTTAAACAGTGCGCTTGAGAATTCTTTGAACTTAGTACAAAATCGCGATGATTCACACGGCGAGACAGGATGGTAAGAAGTTCGGTATGTCCAGAACGTTAAATCGGTTTCAGGTCACTTTCAGTGCCCGCCCGACAGAAAGATTTGTTATCAAAACCACCCCGAGGGTGGGGGAGGGGGTACTGCGACTGTTCAACGAACCTGAAATTGTCAGATATCACTTATTCTTGAAATATTTGTTGTTGAGGCATCTAGTGATAGACTGTTGGCTAAGGGTGACCCTCCTGCTTGTTCCCTCGACACAAAGTGTTCCTCCTTACCGCTCCCCCCCTTCAGGTTTATAACGCAGATTTGGCTTGCTGGAAAAGTAAATTGAAATCATCAGTGATTTAAGAAGGTGTTGCAAAATGGGGGTGTTACACAATCCCCATCATCACCACTGGTTTAGACACCTACGGTATAAGTTTTATTATCTAAAAGGAAATAAATTTAAGATTCCCTATCCTCTGGGGAAAAATTGTAAAAGTGGTATTACTTATCAACTGCATTCGGTAAAACCACGGCTCGAACTCGTGACACTCGCGTGTCAAGTCCGAGACTATAAACAGTAACTTAATTCTACAAGTAATTAACTTTATCCTTCTATTCGGTAAGTCAAGAATTTGTTGACTAGCTGCTTTCCATCTAGTCTATCAGATAACCCTTTTACTGAACTTCCAAACAACAAGAATTTCTTTTTACGAATCACTGGTCATCGTGAATTCCGTGACATTTCATTTTCTATGGTTATTTAAAAATTAGAACCTTTTCGAGAAAATCAATCAAGTAGTGTTCCTTCTAATTTTCAGTTTGAATTTTTTACCAATACACATTGCTAGCCTGTAAGAAAGCTAGAGCAATTACATAAAACAAAAGATAACTTCGGCCATAATCCCAATAATATCTCAACGTTCAGGCTGGCTTAAAAGATATGAATTAGTCCTAAATTCACATACCACACTAAAAATCCAAAATAATCTTCATAAGCGTATGCGCTGTAAAAGTAACCTTCAAATCATTTCAAATATAACCAAAAATATTAATGAGCCAACTTTTTAATGAAAATTGGTGCATTTCGAAACTTATAAAACACATAAAAAACAGCTATTTACTCCTGGTATCCACATAGTTCACCAATACACAATATTAAAGAAAAGAGAGTTTAACGAGCATATAACTCATACGCAATTTGTAATCTCAAGTGGTTTTACAGCCAAGGCGGTACAGTACATATTCGCAATAGCAGATAGATACTTGAAAACACGTCTTTACTTATGCATAATAAACGATTTTGAAATGCTTTTAAACGCTTGGCTTTCCTTTTATCAATGTCATCCCACAAATTAAATAGAACGTACAATTAAATTTGTGGTGATGCATGTTCATTCAATTTACTGGACGTTTAGCCAAAGATCAACTTAAAAAATGTTATTCTTAGATGCACAAACTTACAAGAAATATTCTTTGAGGCTTACCGCAAGAAAATTTTATATCCATATATAACATTACATGTGATTGATTTTCAAGATAGGGGAGCAAAGGTGAAATGGATGCTTTGAGCGTCTGCTTTTAATAGGTTAATTTGTTTGTTCAAATTTTCGTGTCCTGTCTATCAGTACTGCACTCTATGCTCACAATCAATATTCAAACAAAGTTTATGTACCACGTCATTCCTACATTAAAAACGCACGCATTCAGTTCTTCTGAATATCCAACGATAATTCTTTCAGAGCCTCCAGCAAGCTATACAGATGGCTGGTATTTTGAAGTTTGATATATGGTTATGCCCTCCTTTTTCAAACTACAGTTCTCTACTATTGGATGGCTGTGGGTTACTGGTATTTTAAATAATGGCCTAGCGATATCCTTTGTCATGCTTCAACTGTCACCTGGTGGCTAAGTTGATTGGTATTTTCAAGACTGGCCAAACAATATCCTATCTCGTGTCAGGTGGTGGCTAAGTTGCTTGATATTTTCAAGGCTGTCCTAGCAATATCCTTTCTCAAGTATTTATTGGATCCATGCAGGTCGCTAGCTGGGGGTTAAAGCATTTATCCCAACAAACTCTTCAAAAACAGATTTTTCACCATACGCCTGAGTAGGATACCTCTTAACGAACAGCTTCTTGACTATATAAACAGAACTGATCAAACAAATTAATTTAATAAATGACAAATTATCATTCACGATCGCGTAGCCTCCAAACCGTTCACAGTTAATAGAAAAAAGGGGCTAATATATGTTTCTAAAAATGATAATACAATACTCGATTAGGAAAAAACAACGCAGTTTAAAATGGTTTCTTAATAGAACAACGACTGGAACACTCAAATTAACAATATCGAGAAGCAGAGTAATCAGTTCTTACAACGCTCTATTTAACTGAACCGGTAACAGTGATTTAGGGGGACCTATCCCCCTATTTTTTCTATTTTATTTAGGCCTAAATTAGATTCCTAACACTAAAGATACCAAGCATCAAATATTCTGCGAGTGACAAAGCCAGAGTGATCAGTTCTTACATTACTCTATTGAGCAGAATCAGTAATAACAGTAATTTTAGCGGGAACTATCCCCCTGTTTTCTATTTTATTTAAGCCTAAATTAGATACCTAACACATAAGAGACCAAGAATCAAAGTTCTGCGAGTGACAAAATAATGAAGATATCTAAGTTTAAAACGTTTTAATTCACCAGTGGGGGAAGGAAGAAGTAGGCAAAAACGTGAATGTGTTTGCTTAAACCTAAAATACGGCACTTTACCGTTATGTTGATCTTAAAAACAAGTCATCAGTACTACTGCTATATATATTTTCTTTAACCGTTTCTAGCAATACTGACTGATTTTAATTTTGCTCAAAGCTACACGAAGGCTATCTAATTTAGTAATATGACTCGGGCTACTCTTTTACCAACGAATAGTGGGATTGGCCGAAACATTATAGCTTCCCCACGGCTGAAAAAGCGGGCATGTTTGATGTGACGGGAATTCGAACCCGGGACTCTTAAATTTGTGGTCGAGCACCTTAACCACCTGGTTACGCCGAACCAATTTTTAATGACACATTCTTTTACAGTTTAACGGTTGAAGAAGAAACGTTAACCAGTTCGTTGGTCAATCTGCTCCCCCTGATGTCGAAACACTTTATACGTTAATCTCTTAAAATTTTATTTTCTCTATTTCGTTTGTTAGAGAACATATCACAGTTCGGAAACTCGGAAGAATTTTTTTTTGTCGACAAAGAAAGGTACATAATTATAAATCATGTCTTTTTTATCTTTAGCCCTTTTGTTTTAAATCTGATCAACGAGGAAAAATAACATCTTAAATCTTAACGAATTTTTTTATCATTTTTTCATCTAAGT
Organism: Carcinoscorpius rotundicauda; assembly: GCA_011833715.1. Lineage (NCBI taxonomy): Eukaryota > Metazoa > Arthropoda > Merostomata > Xiphosura > Limulidae > Carcinoscorpius > Carcinoscorpius rotundicauda. Next base: position 130,199,617 of record CM022391.1, on the reverse strand, counting down.
TTCGAAGTGTCAGAAATCTAACGGTAGTAATGATCCACTGCCTCTAGAGGGCGTTAGTGAATCCAGCAGTGAACATTTTTTGGTGTTTTTATTGAAAGGTTACGTCTGTGATTTGATAAAACTAAGTCTCCCACAGAGAATATTTCTTCGCCAGCAGACTTGTAATGCTGGAAAAACCGACGTAAGGGTGACACTTGCCTGAGTTAGTAATATGTTTTTTGTTGGTTTGTTTGGAATTAAACACAAAGGTATACAACGGGCTATCAGTGCTTTGCCCATCACGGATATCGAAATCTGGTTTATAGCGTTGAAATCTACAATCATACTGTTGTGCCACAGAGGTCGTATTAAGACGTGAATTTCAGGCTAGTGAATAGTATTCATGGCTGGTGAATCCATCTTTAATGGGTTGATAAAGGACACTGGTGTAAAAGACAAAAAATTATTACAATGATGCAGAACCCATGAAATTATTATACTTGACTAATATATCCGGGCAAAATTAATGAAGGAAGGTGCATATATTGTTGAGTAATAAAGCCTATACAAAATCTTCCAATCAAGCTGAAAAATGTTTGAAAACGTTTGTAAGATAACCTTTATTGAAGTTTGCGGTCGTGAAACATGTAAAAGGTGGATTTCGAGTTATTCGAAGGATAAAAGGCGTGCTATGATCATGTGGTATGGAGAGCTTGACTCGCAATTTAAGTGTCGCGAATTCGAATCCCTCCTCATCGAACATGTTCGCCCTTTTAGCAGTGGGAGCGTTATAATGTTATGAGCAATTCCGTCACTCGTTGGTAAAAAATTAGCCCACAAGTTGGTTGTGACGACTAGCTGCCTTCCACTCTAATTTATCACTGCTAAATTAGGGACGGCTAGATTCGAACCCGCGACTCTCAGATTATGAGTCGAGTGCCTTAATCAGCTGCCCATGCCGGGCCTTATATACTATCATTGAGACGTGATTACTGCGGCGAAGAACATCATACAAATCAGAAAAACTAACATAACGAACAAAACGTCGACAGCAGTTGAAAATCTGTAAGTGACTGAGTAAAGAATGCAGGGTTAAAAGTTTAACAGGTTTAACATTTGTGTTGTATAACAAGTATAATTAATAATAATTAGCTTTGTCATGTTATAAAAGGTGTTGACACCATAACTATCGTTGTAATATATGGTTTACATAAATAATTTTTCGACCAGTAATGTGTTTATCGTGTCCCAGCCTGCCTGATGATCTCTGGCAATCCAGAGCGAAACGCTTCTTATGAAACGAAAATTGTGAACACTGTGTAATTGAAATACGATTATTATAAGATCTTCTAATTACCAAAAAAATCCTAGCAACTGAATAAAGAACAGAGAATTGAGAATATAGTAGACTTATTAATATTGTCGTATTTGAAGTATAATTAAATGGAGAAAAAAAGTGAAAATTGCTGACGCACTGAAAACAACAATAATAAACAATGACCATTCAAAAAAGAAGGAAGTTTATTTGGTTGGTACCAGAGCTTATGTTCAATAATTATTTACTGGGCGTTAAAAAACTTGAAGATTTGATAAAAGTGAGAATCACTGGTTTATTTGTTAACTTTATTTTTTAGATTACCAATATTCCACTGGCCTAAGAAAATAAAAGTGTTCAACATATGAAGAGCCGAGCATATCCCAGCTGTTAACGTGCCAGGCTATAGAGTGAGGTTCTTGTTTCGAGTCCCGTTAGCGCAAAAACACAAATACAAACAAAATTCCCTTTCTCACTTTGGGGCAAAGGGTTCGTGATAAGAGTGACAATCAAAGCTCACTATTATGTCTGACCAGAAGAGCTCAAAAAATGGCAGTGGGTGTTACTATCTACTTTTATTCTACTCTATCACTTCACAGTTATAGACTGCTAATGCATTTAGATTCTCTTGTGCTCTACGCAAAAGTAAAAAAAGAAGGCGTGTGAAAATAATCGCTCTACTGTAGGTTTGTTAGTTTAAAGATTTCTTCACAAAATCGGCATTTTTATCAAAAACAGAAAGAAAGAAAAACAGGAAATTGATAATGAAGAAATCGTCTACAATTTGAAACTAAACAGCATTGATAGGAACTTGTGGGAACCAAGAGACACTGCTGGCACGAATAAACGATATGTTTCTAGACTTAGACGTACACAAGCGTGTGAAATGGAATTCACCCTAGCTCTATAAATCATGCAGAGTCGTTTCCGGGATTCAAATCCTCGTGTATTAAGACACTTGAAACCCTGGAATTTCCTGTGTTACTTGAACAATGTAGCAAAGTCATTCACAACTCTGATACGGAAAGAATGCAAGTCATTAAAAGGTTGACGAGTGTTCTAAGAGCAATATCTACTGAAAATATGAACAATAGTGTAATGTTTTGTATCTCAGAATAGGGGTACAATGTTGCGAACGGAACGTAAGACTAATGTGTTAGACTTCAGACCTAATGATACTACTGTTGTAAACGTATGTTCTATGTCAACTGTTAACTAGCACTTGTGGTGTACCATACATGGCTTTGTTTGAAATAAGCTATAGTCCTAACCGTAATTAATTGGTTTCTTTTCAACTTAAACGTTATTTTAATAGCGTTTGTCGGCAAAAGCAAATTAACTTCTTGATGAGAACGATGAACCTTTAATTTTCAGATGAAGGAGATATACGCATGCTCCGAATAAAATAAAATACCTTTACAAAAGTTTTATTGTTCAAACGTAATGTAAAACATTTAGCTTCTGAAGAAAGGCAAATAATTCTCGGCCACTTTGAGATTTTTTTTAAAGTTACCTCTCCTTCTTTTTTTATTGTCTTGTTTGGAACTTATGCACACAGTATTGAATGTATGTACGTATTTATAATTTTTAAAGTACAAACCAGGGTGAAGTTAGAGTACTGCACCACCCAATGCCAAACTTAAGAGTGATCGTCTCCGACATCACACTGTGATTTAACCGTCATTTCTATAGCGCAGCCATGAGACACGAACCACGGATCATCGTAATCACAATCAGACAACAATTCTATGAACTTTTTTTTTCACTCATAAACTCGAACAATTTTGGTCCAAGAATCATAACGGCTGTAAATAAACAAAAGGTGCCGAACAGTCTTTCCGCGTTGGCGCCCTCTATTGTTAAAATAAAAAGGCTCCTACTTTCCAGTTATCTGTTTTATTTACACCCTCTATTAATAAACGAAATAGACACCAAGTTTCCAGTTATCTGTTTAATTGCCACCTTATATTGTTAAAAAAAGAGGGTTTGCCTTTCCAGTTACCTGTTTTATTGGTGCCCTCTATTGTTAAACGAAGAAAATGAGTTACCATAAGACGTATAATAAAACTGTTTAAGTTATTAAAAATCTATTTAATAGTTTTTTGAAAGCCGGTGTCTAATAATTCAAGTCAGTTTAGGACGTAAACATTGATTATTTATGTTTCCCAGTTTAAAATGCCTTCTGTGTAGAAGACTCTTCTAATCTCCCAATATGCCTCCCCCTACAGTGGTCTCACAACTTATACGCTAAAACTCAGGTTTCGATGCTTGTGATGAGTAAAGCAGATAGCCTTTGCTTAAATACACACACACAAACCCTGAAAAACTGACACAAGTTTCCATTACCTTATCTATGGCATAAACAGAATGGCTTTCCCACTTATACTTCGAGTTGTCCTTATTTTTGATTTGTAACAAACAACCCTTGTCTCTCGAACTGTTATTGGTCCGAATATCATAGCTGAATCAGTTATTGGTACGTTCACAAAGTTTCTCTTCCTTTCTTCATTTATTTTTATAACAACACTGAATTTAAATCACAATATCTGTAAGACTGATAAATTCAGAGATAGTTTCTCAGATCGCTGCCACTCCTGACATTCGATTATTAGAATAACTTATCGGGCCTGGGATCTATTCATCACGACCTTTTGACCGCATTTGTAACAAATGCATATCCAAAATCGGGGTTGATGTCTCGAGCCAGTTTAAATCAGAGAAAATTTTATAAGAATCATAATACGAGTTACGTCACTCCTGACATGTGTATTTGAATAATGTATCTCATCTGAGATTCGTAACTTTTCAACTCCAAATACCAGGATATCATGAGAATATCTCGAGTCAGGTCCAATAAATCTCTCTAAAGCTCCTGACAGTAAGAACGTAGTGAACGAACGTACGATGTTCTTTACTAACATTCAGGAAAATATTCTAATTTATTTTATTATTTTCTTGTTTATTTCACGATCTCTTTCATTCTTTTTAATACGTTTCTACTTTAAGTATGTTCTGTCCTTCTTTTACACACAATAAGTTTCCACTTTTCGTGCTTATTTTTTTATCTGATGAGAGTTTGCTTTCTTTCGAGATTTTTTTTGTGTTTTTCTTATAGCAAAACCACATCGAGCTATCTGCTGAGCCTACCGAGGGATATCGAACCCCTAATTTTAGCGTTGCAAATCCCTAGACTTACCGATGTACTTGTGCGGGAATTCGAGTTTTTTACCTGATAAACAATTGAATTGTCTTTGTTTGTAATTAACCACAAAGCTCCACAACTGGCTACATGACTCTGCCCACTACAGGTAGTGAAACATGGTTTCTAGAGCTGTAAGTCCACAGACATACCGCTATATCACTGGGGGGAGGGAAGGAAGCACAAAGGTTACGATCGTATTACTAATAATTCTGCTTGTCTGTTGTTTTTTTTCAATTTCGCGCAAAGCTACACAAGAACTATCTGCGCGAGCCGTCCCTAATTTAGCACTATATCATCACCACCACCCACAGGCAATTCTTGAGCTATTCTTTTACTAACGAATAGTTGGCTTAACCGTCACATTATAACGTCCCCACAGCTGAAAGGGCGAGCATGTTTGATGCGACTAGGATTCGAACCCGTGACCCTCAGATTACGAGTCTAGCGCCTTAACCACCTGGCCATGCTTATCATATTATTTACTATTACGTTGTTTTCTGATATTACTGCCAATGAGAAATAAAACTCCGGGCTGCTTCAATCGAAGCTACAATCTTTTTAAACAAATAGTGTGTCTTAGGAAGGCTGCATCAACCAAAGAAAGATGGAACTTCAGATGCGTCTTCTTCCTCTTCAATATAATTATGTACCTCACAAAGTGGATCCCAAGTATTCGAAGCGTTAAATCGAAATATAGGTTGCAGACACATTCAGGAAATATCCTCCGATTTCATAATAACGACAAAGAAGAAGGAAAGTGTGTGTGGGGGGGGAGGTTTGAAAGCAGGAAGTTCACGTTATATAACTTTCTTAAGTTCTCGAGAAGAACGAAATACTCAGTGCCACAATCCATTTCATCTTTCTCTTCAATATAACATAATAATACTTAAGCGCATCCCGCAGGCGATCTTAGAAGCTATTATGGTTACAGATGTCGGCACATCGAATATAAAGTAACAACAACAACAAATTCAATAAGAACAATACTACACGTCAATTACAAATGACCAATATTAGAAGAGAGTAAGTAAGAAGTACGGAAGTCGGTTTTATGGAAGGGTGGGGGTGTTCCCCTCTTCAGCGATGCATACATTCATCACGTGACTCCAGAAATTGGAGGAAAAGCGTTGCTTTTGTTAGACACGCTATACGTATTGGGACAAACATCAAATAATATTTGGTGTCAAAATTTCGGAACCCACGTATTTTACTGTTTCTCGAAAGGCGATGTTTATCGATATGCGCGCGCATTTGTCTGTGTGTATGTGACGTGTTGTTCATAAAGAACAACCTTACACACGCGAAGAAAAGTTAATGCACTTTGCAAACGGCTTGATTTGGCTGGAATTTCACGCAAAGTTATCCGTCCCAAATTTACCTGTGCAAGATTACTTGGAGGGCAGTTAGTGATCACCACCCACCACCAACTCTTGGGCTGCTGAAAGAGCGAGCATGTAAGGTGAGACGGGGATTCGAACTGTCGACCCTCTCGAAATAAGACCTAGGGAGTTACAAAAATACTACAGCGCACGAAGCTGTTTGTTCATCTTTGTGGAAAGTTATACAATAAGCTATCTGCACTGTGTGTCGAGAGGATCGAACATCGAATTTTAGCGTTATATTCTCTTAAGTTTACCGCTACACCCTCAGAGATCGCGCACGAAGAATCCTCGACTTCCTTTCTCACGTGCCTCGGAGAGACATCGATAAGTCTTCCTATTTACAATACTCAAATCTAGGATTCGATTCCTATAGGTGAATACAGCAGATAGCCCAATATGGCTTTGCTGTAAGAAAACATCACATACACAAATTCCTTTCTCTCACTTTTGCTCCTATCGCTTATAAGTTAACTCGTCCTACGACATCTGTTGATGACAGAACATTCCAATTATTTATAAGATCAGTTATTGATAATTGATCTTAAAAGATTTATTTAAGTATTAATTAATGTCAATAGTCGCTTTTAAGACATGAAAAATTCTTTTCTCTTAAATAGATAAATGAAAGAGTGGGTTGTTTCCCGTAATCAAACATCTGAATTATGCAAAAAAACTTTTATTACCCATAAATCAATCAATGAAGAACTATATAAAACGTACGTTGACAAATGACCCTAAAACAGTGTCATCGCAATACTTGGTTACGACTGGTATTTACAGTCTTATAAAAACTTTACGATCTTTTTCTTTTTCGTGAGGGGTTGGGAAGCACGTGCAGCTTTATAGCTTTTATAGCCTTATTATAAAATTAGTGATGAAATCTTTGTCGTCTTCCATATCTCGTGCACACGTTTTTTCATTAAAAGTACTTAATGATCGAAGTCGGCAGTGCTTTGTTCTTACTTAGAAATTTGTCTTTCATAAAAGTTAAACTGACTGGCCAGCTCATAGCAATTCAAAATTTAAAGGTAACCAATCAATAGCACTTACTGTTTCTCTTAACTAAATAGCTGGTGCATGTTCAATTGCATACCCAGGTTCGAACCTTGGATTTGTTAATGCATAGTATATATTTCTGTCGCCACTTCAAATCAAACATTCCTAACGAAAATTCTTCCTTCTATTGTTACCATGTATGAACATCACCTTTCAAACAAATTGATATATTATGCGCTCGTGCGTTTGTGTCCGCTGACCCAAAGTATTTGTCAGTGGATAAATTAATAAAAACACACAGAAACAGATAAGAGATCAGTTCAGACTTTGTTATAGTGTTGAAATACCTGTTGAAGACACTAAACATGTACATAACATAAACCAATCCTTTAGTATTATGATATAACTAACTGTACCCGGAGCTTGTGTTATGTACATTTTGGTGAATATGAGTTTGTGTTATGTACATGTTGGTGGAAGATGGATTTCTGTAACGTACATGTTGGTGGAAGATGAGTTTGTGTTATGTACATGTTGGTGAAGAACAAGTTTGTGTTATGTACATGTTGGTGAAGAATGAGTTTGTGTTATGTACATGTTGGTGGAAGATGAGTGCGTGTTATGTACATGCTGGCGGAAGATGAGTGTGTTACACACACTTAAATATCACACACGCCCCATAGTGGCACAGTATTATGTCTGTGGACTTATACTGCCGGAAACCAACGAGGTTTCGATACCCATGGTACGCAGAGTACAGACAGCCCTTTGTGTATTTTGTGCTTAATAACAAACAACAACAACAACAAAACGTCCGCACTGAATTATGTTTTATAAATCGCGAAGATGAGGCCACATAACAAAATTATCTATGAAGAACAGTTATAAACCGACTCCTGGATGTTAATCCAGGCCAAACTCGAGTGTGTTATATAAAACTCTGGACTACTTTAAATCTGAGTCAGTTTTGTGTTCACTCGAAAAAGCTTGTGCATTCTTTTTATTTTTATTTTAAAGATTGTGTCTCTCTCGTTTTAGTCGTTCACCTAAAATTATTAAAAGAGAAACAAGAAAAAAAAGTGTTGGAGGGTCTTAAAAATGAATTCTACATCCAGGGTGGCCGAAAATTTACAAGAAGGGGTGTACAACAACCATTGAGCTTCGATGTTCTAACGTGAAGGTCAAGATTTTGTTTTTCACGCCCTCCGCTTAATCATACACAATTCGACAGACTATTGAGTTTAAACTGAATGGACATTTATCACATACACAGCCCCCCTCCCAATACCCTGTTAATATTAGAGGGGTGAAGTGGTTCTCTAAAGATAAGTACAAGGCCCTCTTGACGATTATTAATAGTAAACCTCTCAGGATCGAAGAGTAAGTGAATTGTCAAACTCTCGAGTTGATATTCTCTTAGACGCTCTCCCCCACCTCACCCATTCCCCAGCAACGCAGGAGAAAGTTCGAGGGCTCACAACACTAAAGTCCGGGTTTTAATACACATAGCCTAGCGTGTAGCTTTGCGCTTAACAATAAAGCAAACGAACAATCTGTGGTGATAATTCAGTTTGAAGAGTTATTTTTATAAACTATTTTGTTGTACCGGCACGGCCAGGTGGTTAAGGCACTCGACTCGTAATCTGAGAGTCACGGGTTCGAATCCTAATCACACCAAACATGCTTCCCCTTTCAAACGCGGAGACGTTATAATGTTACGTTGAATCCGACTATTCGTTGGTAAAGAAGTAGCTCAAGAGTTGGGGTTAGGTGGTGATGACCAACTGCTTTCCCTCTAGTCTTACACTGCTAAATTAGAAACGACTAGCGCAGATAGCCTTCGTGTAGCTTCGCTCAAAAGTTAAAACAAACCAAGTCAAACTTATTAAGAAGAAGAAACTAACACCAGCAATATATAATGTTTTTTTAATAAATCTGTGAAGTGGGAAACGGAAATATTCATCATGTTTTCAACACTCCAACTGTATAAAAGTGCCGAGTGTGTTCTGTGTTGTCACTTCTTAAACTCCAGACTTTTCGATCTGCAGCCCGATACACTTAACGCTCAAACCAAAATAATAATAGAGCCAATAACTGCTTAATAAAACCAACTGAAGTTGTTTTATGTTGTTATATTTCTCAGAGTGAAATCTAAGATTAGGTAAGTTTCCGAACCACCACTGTTTACTATCTAGGAGCTGCTGTTAACTGTAATTTCTACTCCAAAACAACCTTAAAGTCAGTTTATGTAGGTGTGATCGAGCTGTTGTACTGTGATAGTTTTGACAAATCCTAGAAGTCGATACATTTGAACAGTTAACAAATTATCAAAACTCCATCTCTCTAAGTCCCTTCCCTCAACTATAGATACAAGATGCTTAAACTAGAAAGTTGTTTATGCCTGCTTCAAGTAACATAGGTGTTGAGAAGATTGAAGTAAAACGATTTTAGAGTCTCACCACGTCGTTACTAATCATGTCGTCACGGCGAAGAGCTTTTAGAGGATAATAACAAAATTACACAAACTCTAAGCAGATACCAAGATGGTAAACAAATGTTCTCTATATCGGTAATGAAAATTAACACAAATAACATAAACTAAGTGGAAAGTAAGGTGTTAAATCGATATCTGTCTGTGCTAAGGATAATTAAAAATTGACGTAAACCTTGCGTGAAATATAGAGGCAATATGTTTAAATCATTTCTGAAGTGAATGGTTTGTTAATAAGAAATTATGTCAGCTAGATCACTCATATATTGATTAGATAAATAATGTTATCTTTGCCTCACGGCACCTTGTTGTGTGTACCTAAATCTTAGAACAGTGAGATCACACACTGCATCCTGGTGGTTAAGATTACCCCTCTTTTAGCCAACAGTTAAGCAATCAGTCAAAAAAGTGTTCCGAAGTTTCGCCCATCGACCTTGTCAACAGGAGAGACAGAGTAGAAAACGAACAACGTACTCACAGATTCGAATCACGTCTGTTCAGTCGAGGAGACAATTAGCCGAACTAATTCAGACACGGTTTTTCTTGGCGTTTTCAGCCCCTTTGCATGTTAAAAACTTGACGGCGGGTAATAACATTTCCTATTTGTTTGAAAGTTCTAATCGCAGAGAATCGAAGTGGTACTAATGATAACTGGCCGGGAAAAAAAAAAGAAAAACAGTCATGGGCAACCAAGAAGAGAGAGGATGAAGACGAAAGGTTACAAGTAACATAACTTTTTAGAGTTTGAAGTGAGTTCTATAATCAGTCTTGGCATGAAACACGCGCACACGTGAAGCGCCAGTAGAAACAGAAAAACATTGTTCACAATAGCATAGGACTCGAACCAAATGGATCCGAGTAACGCTAAAGAAACACCACTGGTGTTATTATGAATACCCTCATTAAATATTAGAATGCGTGACATATTGCGGGTGTTTTAATGTTCATTATCTAAGTAGTTTTGTACGTTTCACGACGAATAATGGCGCTCATAATAAAAATACCCACGTTACAAATAATGGCACTAATTTGTAATAAAAAGTACTCACGTTACAAATGATGGTACTGATATGTAATAAAAATTCCTACGTTACAAATAATGGTATTAATTTGTAATAAAAATACCCCCGTTACAAATGATGGTACTAATTTGTTATAAAAAGTACCTACGTTATAAATGATGGTACTAATATGTAATAAAAATATCCATATTACAAATGATGGTACTAATATGTAATAAAAATATCCATATTACAAATGATGGTACTAATTTGTTATAAAAAGTACCTACGTTATAAATGATGGTACTAATATGTAATAAAAATATCCATATTACAAATGATGGTACTAATATGTAATAAAAATACCCACGTTACAAATGATGGTATTAATTTGTAATAAAAATACCTACGTTACAAATAATGGTACTAATATGTAATAAAAATACCCACGTTACAAATGATGATACTAATTTGTAATAAAATACCCACGTACAAATGATGGTACCAATTTGTAATAAAAATACCCACGTTACAAACGATGGTACTAATTTGTAATAAAATACCCGCGTTACAAATGATGGTACTAATATGTAATAAAAATACCCACGTACAAATGATGGTACTAATTTGTAATAAAAATACCCATGTTTTAAATGACGGTATTAATTTGTAATAAAAATACCCCCGTTACAAATGATGGTAGTAATTTGTAATAAAAATACCCACATACCAATGATGGTACTAATTTGTAATAAAAATACCCACATACCAATGATGGTACTAATTTGTTATAAAAAGTACCTACGTTTTAAATGATGGTACTAATATGTAATAAAAATATCCATATTACAAATGATGGTACTAATATGTAATAAAAATACCCACGTTACAAATGATGGTATTAATTTGTAATAAAAATACCTACGTTACAAATAATGGTACTAATATGTAATAAAAATACCCACGTTACAAACGATGATACTAATTTGTAATAAAATACCCACGTACAAATGATGGTACCAATTTGTAATAAAAATACCCACGTTACAAACGATGGTACTAATTTGTAATAAAATACCCGCGTTACAAATGATGGTACTAATATGTAATAAAAATACCCACGTTACAAATGATGGTATTAATTTGTAATAAAAATACCCGCGTTACAAATGATGGTACTAATATGTAATAAAAATACCCACGTGCAAATGATGGTACTAATTTCTAATAAAAATACCCATGTTTTAAATGACGGTATTAATTTGTAATAAAAATACCTTTCTTACAAATGATAACGTGATAATAAACAACACAAGTTTGCTATAAAATAACTTGTGATAGTAACACCTGTTTTATAAAAGATTGCCATATGGAATAATCGAACAAAAAATGTTGAATAATGATATAGAACGTTCTGAATATTGTACAATCTATTGTACCGCTATTTTAGTAATTTTGAATTTTGTCTACACATATGTGGGAGTGTATATATATATAATGTTATTTTAAGAATGTGAAGCAGACCTTTAATTTCTTGTAAACAAGAGAACCTGTTTCCAACGCTTAACAGAAAGAGCAAGGAGATATGTCACCTGTAAATTAGATCCTGCTTGTGATAAAATGTGAGAGGAGAGAGTTAGGAGTTAAAACGATTTGTATTGTTCAATTGAAAGGAATATAATTGCTTTCAAGGTAAAATATAGCTTTAGTTCACAGATGATAAAAACGGGTTTAAAACGTGAAGTGTAAACTGTAAGATTATACCCGTCAGGTGGCAGCACTGGTGTGCTTGTTCAAAATGGTAACTAGAAAGTGTAAAAACTAAATTCTAAATGTTATTTGTTTGTTTTCTTATTTCACGCCAAACTACATGAAGGGTATCTTCGTTTGCTGTCCATAATTTAGCAAGGGAGGCAGACAGTCATCACCGTCCACCGCCAGCTCTTGGGCTACTCTCTTACCAACGAATAGTGGAATTGACCGAACGTTATAACACTCCCATAGTTGAAAGGGCAATCATGTTTGGTATGTCGGGGGGATATGAACCCCGCAACCCTTAGATTACGAGTTGATCCCCCTAACTATTTGGTCATGCCGAACCACAGAGATATTATATTTCCAAATGGTGGATTTCTTTAAAAGGTGTTTTAAAAGCGTTTGGTTTTGGTTTTTGTTCACAGAATTGAAAGTTTGTTTATGTGAGAAAGTACTAAATCTATTTGTTGTACTCTTCACTTTTAAATATCCTACCTGTGGGGAGAAAACCGGACAGTGCTTTTAGTGTTGTAAATTCGTAGACCTACCGCTGTATTATAGGGGGGATCCAGTTTTAGGGATTGAAAGCAAGAAAAATATAAGATCGAATTTATCTGAATATTTGAAAATTCTCAGTGTCGAGAAACATAATGCAATATCATAACAATAATTTAATTACAAATACTGTTTCTTCAGTGGACTCAGCAGATAGTCCGATGTGGCTTTGCTATACGAACACGCACACACACATACCAAATCTGGTACTGAACAAAATTATCCCCTAGAAGCTCATTGGTAACCACGATAAGCTATGACACTAAAATTTGTAGTTCGATCTCTTCGGTAGGCGCGGATCAGAAAACCCATTAGAGATACTGCTATTACGCAAACCGTGTGTGTTTTCTTAAAGCAAAGTCACATTTGGCTATTTGCTGAGCCCACCGAGGGAAAACAAACACCTGATTTTAGCGTCGTAAATCCGTAGACTTACCACTATACTAGCGGGGAAGGGGTTTAAAAAAACCGGCACTAAACTCTCACGTTCTTTATACACAACTTTATAAACAGTCACTCATGTTTCTTAGTCACCTGGCCCGGCATGACCAAGCGCGTTAAGGCGTGCGACTCGTAATCTGAGGGTCGCGGGTTGGCATCCTCGTCGTGTAAAACATGCTCGCCCTTTCAGCCGTGGGGGCGTTATAATGTGACGGTCAATCCCACTATTCGTTGGTAAAAGAGTAGCCCAAACGTTGGCGGTGGATGGTGATGTCTAATTCATTTTGTGGTTTATATTTCGAGCTTAACATGGCCTTTAGTAGTTTGTTCCTGTAAATTATAGATAATGTTTGTACACTGGTTAAAATTCTTCGAGGCCCAGCATGGTCAAGCGTGTTAAGGCGTTCGACTCGTAATGTTCGCTTCTTGACTAACTCAGTTTATAAACGTATCAATGCACTTTAACAACAGAATATCAAATTTCTTTGTCACTTTCTCTTCGGCTTGGTATAGCCAGGTGGTTAAGGCACCTCGAGTCGTTATCCAAGGGTCGCGGGTTCGAATCCCCGTCATACCAAACGTCCTCGCACTTTCAGCTGCAGGGGCATTATAATGTAACGGTCAATCCCACTATTCGTTGGTAAAAGAGTAGCCCAAACGTTGGCGGTGGATGGTGATGACTAGCTGCCTTCCCTCTAGTCTTACACTGCTAAATTAGGGACGGCTAGCAAAGATAGCCTTCAAGTAGCTTTGTGCGAAATTCAAAAAAACAAACAAACAAACAATTCTTCGTCACCAATGTGTATCTGTGTGTCTGTTTTGGTTTGATTTGCGTTGAATTTCGCGCAAAGCTACACGAGAGCTATATGCGCTGGCCATTCCTAATTTAGCAGTATAAAACTAGACGAAAGGCCACTATATAGTTATCATCACCCACCGCCAACTCTTGAGCTACTCTTTTACCAACAAATAGTGAGATTGACCGTCAAATTATAACGCCCCCACAGCTGAAAGGGCGAGCAAGTTTGGTGCGTGTTTTGTAAAGACAACTGTCAGTAGGTGAAACGTGTTTTTTAAATATTCTTGACCGAGAGAGGATTTTTTAAGCAGTGGAATTAAAACATACACAGATAAAACTGACAATCAAATAATGCTGGTTCCGCAAAAATTGAGTTTTTTTTAACCTAAATATTCCTATTTAGCGTTTAAAACACGCGGCTCTGGTAGATTTTTTTCCTTTTGTTAGAGCCGCCATCTACCGGTCGTCAGAAGCGCCACCTGTAAAATGTACAAGAGTATTAATATTGCCAGTAAATCTCTAATGGTAGTAATTAATAGTTTAGCAATTATAAAGCTGAAATTTTTTTAAGGCGGATGTATTTGAAATTATGTTTTGTGCCTCCGTGAAAAGATCTCAATTAATCTACTATCAAGCATTAGTAGCGATTAATCTATCCCAAAAAGAGATTGGTGGGCCTATAATAATAACGTCTACGTTTCAATTAAACACGAGCGTTAGTAAAAAACAAGTCCAGTCACTCATCAAGTGGGTTGATGCTATATTTATGCAAATGAGTCTAAAGAGTACAGCGTAGGCGAGATAATTTGATTTAATTACAAGGCAACTGAAATCTCATTGGCTTGGCTATTGCACGTGGAACCTAGATGATATCACGCGCTTGACACGTGGTAGGTTTGGAAAACCAATTAGATAAATTATGCTTTAAAATATCCACTTATGACTAATTTTGGTAATTAATCTTTTTTTTCTTTCCAAAGTATTTTTATTCTTCTAAACAGGTGTGGTTCGTTTGTGACGTATTTTCGGTAAAAGAGAAGTAAACGTCTGATATGGTAACTTAGCTATCAACTTGTATTATTTCAATTTTTTTTTAAATATTTATCTATACATATAAAAAGTGTGATATACCAGATAAAACGCAGAACTGGTACGATGTTCCTTCTAAAATAGCGCCTGTAATTATATATATCTAATATCATTATAACTTTCATTCATCACCCTTATTGTAAGCCAGCCACCCTGGATATAATACAACATATTATGTTAATATTTTCACCTTCGTGTTGTCTTTCGTAGCCCAAAAACAGTTCCAGCAATTTTAGTTGGAATCTGTTTTGGCATTTTTTTGCAAATTTTGCATAAAGGCAGAAAAATGTATTTCTTAGGAAATTTTCCATAAAGCCAAACAAGTACTCTCTGTACCCAATCAACAGCAGACAGCGCAAATTTCTGGGCTGCTTTTATAACTGAACAGTTTGGTTTTTACCTTTATTCTTACAAGTCACCCACAAGTTCATCTTTTGCAACGTTAACAAACAGTCGTTTGATTCACAAGATAGACACTTGGCCACGCTGAGGCAACAAATTAACTTTAACTGAAAGTATTCGATAGTAGTATTTTCCTTAGCTCATCATGAATTTTTCATAATTCGATCTTTACAAACCCATGATTGATACTGTACATCAGCTAACTCAATGAATTATGTATTAGATAAGCGGATACGTAAGTTCGAATCTCATTTGGTCACATTTATCATTTTTGTAGAATGGTGTTAAATTACTATCATAACGTGATTTTATTATTTACTTATTATCATATTATTACGTTATTTATTATTATTTATACCACAAAAGAAACCCCCTACATCTCACGGCAGGAAGGATGAGATAAATTACAACTAGCTTCGTCAATAGGCCTACGCAAGGCGGAAGAATAGACAAATATTTCAGAAATAAAAATAAACAACCATTCTAGACCAATAAAAGAACCACATTGAGTGAACAAGCCACGGAGTTCACATTTCACGAATCAATGAAAGCTAGTAATATATCAAATTAGATAACACCTGAAATAACTCAAATCATTTAAAGATTTTATGATCGTATGTTTCAAGTATCTCGTATTCTTTCCTCCAATCACAATTCTCATTCTCAGTCAAGTAAAGTATTTCTACTTAGTTGTTCTTTTGTTTTGTATTTATAACGGTCAGTTAGCAGCACCCTAGCAACCATCCACACTGAGGGATTTAAAGTCACTCTTATGATACATTCACAGCATAAAGTACACAGACTAAATCAGGATTTCGCTAGCTCACAAATTCAGAGCTCAATACCAGAATCAACCCTCACATTCCACATGCATACAGTATTTTATAACTACCATTATACTTTTTACTGGTTTTAGTTTTGATAAACACACATTTATTTTCTATTCTGCACCTGAGCAGCGTCTTATGCGCATGGGAACAAAATAATCCGGTTATAGATCCAATAGAATCCTGGTATGACTCTCCCCTCATTCTGAGTTTTTGACCAGCGAAAAGGTAGCCAACCAGCAGCACCTGCTGTCACAGAGGTTAAGTCTCACTATTTGAACCGCATTATGGGACTGTCTACTACTTCTATAACGCGCACACAGCTGAAAGTGCAAAAGGCAATTAGTGACACCACGTCTCGAAACTAAGACTTCTAAATCCTCGGCACGAGGTAGTTGATCTCTGGATTAACATAATGTAGGTGTTACTTTTGTTTGTTTGTTTGTTTGTTTGTTTACAAGTAAGCACAAGGCTACGTAATGAGCTATCTGCGCTTTGCCCACCAAAGTATCGAAACGCGGTTTTTAGCGATGTGAGTTCGCAGACATACATGGAGGACGTAAACGTTGGTCCGTATCAAGGACTAAGCAATACGGCGACATGGTTCATTTTAACGCCATTTTAAAAGTAAAAAAAAAAACGTTTCATTACACTTACGTTATGGGAGGTAATTTTTTTTTATCAGAAATACACTTAAATGCTTTGCAATTTGTTGCTAATTAAACCAACAAATTCAATATTTTTCGCAGACAGCATATCATGCAATATGCATATACAACGTAAAATATCCAGAAAACAGAAAAACAGAGCAATAACTTACAGGTTTATATAATAACGACAAGGTTAATACATATATATATATATATTTTTTTTTTGCAATGCAGACAAGTGTAGATATTGCCGCCAAGGTCTAAGCCTAATTATTCGGCTCCAACCAATTTCCCTATCTGACTCTGTTAGGTCATGCTTCTCCGTGGCTGACAAGTCAGAAGAGGCCTCCAGGGGGCAATTTATAAATTATTGCATTTGTGGCATACCAAGATCTCCCAAGCTTCATGCCTTTAGGCCCACACCCTACTGTTTAGTCTTGCTAACCTTACCATCTCACGCGCTAGCGGCGGTCATGTGACTGGGCTACCGGACAACAAGTGACCTGCATGCATAATGATTTCATGGGGAGGGGAGGGGGACAAAAATTAAAAAAAAACTTTGTCCTTATCACCATTCGGCTGCCGCAGATTAATCAAAAGAACGTTGTCAGGGCCTGGACATAAACGTACAAGATAAAGAAGGAGACAGACTTTAAAATTACAGCTCGTATCTTCTAACCTCTAATCCCTATCCATGCTGGGCCATACATCAGCGAATAAAAAAAAGATCATCACAGTGGTTGAAAGGACAAGAATGTTATCCCCACTTACCGATTTTATATATATATATATATTTTATAGTACCCCAAAGAACCCAACAGTCGTGTTGATTTAATCTACAAATAACGGAATATTACTCGGAAACAATGTACTCAAACAGTTCGAATTTTAAAGCCAAATGGTTTCCTAGCCAGCCTAAGCCAAGAGAATTCGTATCAAAGGTAATTAATCTATTGTTGTTTGTATATGCCAGTATTGTCTCCTGTAAGTTGATGTTGAAGTAACACAATCTATTGTTGAATCCACTATTGTTGTATGTATTGCGAGACAAGTGCTGTAACCACCTGACTATGCCGGGCTCGCGACTCATGGACAGGACCATAAACTTCATAATATATTCTAGCAGAGACCTGCAAAACATTTACGAATTAATCAATATGTTTACTGCAACAGAACCTCTTTAATTATACACAGGTTTGGTTTAGTTTGTTTTGAATTTCGCGCAAAGCTACACGAGGGCGATCTGCGATATTCATCCCTAATTTAGCAGTGTAGAAAAGGCAGCAAGTCATCACCGCCCACCGCCAACTCTTAGGCGACTCTTTTTCCAACGAATAGTGGAATTGACCGTCACAGAATAACGCCCCCACGGCTGAAAGAGTGAGCATATTAGATGTCACGGGGTTCGAATCCGCAAATGGAAACTAGGAGTTGAGTTCCCTAACCACCTGGCTGTTAGTTTCTTGCACTGGAATATTTCGGTACAATATAAAATAGTAGCGCCTCTAGCGGTGACAACAGGCAGGTGGATAGCCTTCTCCCTTTTAACCTTAGCCCTCCAAACATCTACCCTAGAAATAGGGAGGTGATGCAGTATCCAAACATGATAAATAGTCTTAACTGTCTTATACTCACGATAGTATTTTCAATTTTATATATATATATATCATATTAATTATTAGGAATGGGAGAGTTCAAGTACCTCCCACCAGCAAGTAACGATTATTGATGGAGATGCGACGATATACCAAATTTAAAAAGGCTTAGTCTTAGAGATATTCTCGAAAACTTTTTAGGGTGGGTATGTAATTCGTTCTTCTGTTAAGCATGAAGCTACACAATAGATTACTTGTGCTGTGCCTAACACGGGTCTCGGAACTCGGATTTTAACGTTATAAGCCTACAGACTTACCGCTGTGTCATTGGAGGGGGTAATTTGTTATTAAGTACTTAGAAAAGTTGAAAGTAACTATGACAAATGTGTACTAGTGGTGAATCGTGACATGCGCAGAGTGATATAAAGTGCGTGCAGTTTATTAGAAATTTTGGGTCATGCATACAGTCGTTCATCCTATAAAGTGTCCAGTTAATGTAACTAATCACAAAGTTCCGATCGAATGAACACGTGTGGGGGACCAGGAGGTTCAGTAAGTCCAGTGTTAATTTGACCATTTGTATGCCTTGTCTGATAGGGCCTTCCCATCGTGTGGTCGGCGAAAAAATAGTGGCTTGAAAAACTAGATAAACAATTGTTAAGTGGCCCATCTGTTATGTATTCATAACGAGGGACATATTTACGGCATCAAGGTAGGTGAGCCCAGTTAACAAGCAGCGCACCACCTTTTTCACACCCGCACTAATCAGGGGGTAATGGACACTAATCATCCCCCGCTGTTGCAGTAATGTGTGAACGCTGCTATTGTGGGTTTAGGGAGCCGATATCCGCTAGTAGAGGCTATGTGAGCCATCATTTGGTGCAGTACTTGAAGCTCTGACGAATTTACAAGGTTCTCCGCCACGAGTCATTAGTGTCACGAACAGGAACCCAATAAATGAAAGTATCTGGTTCGTGACCAATGAAATATTCCCCTGTTAGAAAGGTTTAAATATTACTTACCTAAAAGAAACACCTTTCTCTAACTATCTAGCAAGAAATAGAGAGAACAGGGAGGCATACGTGCACGAAAGATTTCGCCTGAGGAAAGGCCCTTAAATCAGTCTTAGAGACGCGTGTTATGATCAGTAAATGTTTTCAAAGGGCTATGAAATAATATATACACGAAATGCTCATAACTTTATATCTGACTTCCCTGTGTTATCTATGGCCAAGTACAATCGTGTTCCATCGAGTCTATGCCAAATTTTCATTTCATAGATGTTTCGGAAGTTTGTTTGGCGTTGAGCACACAAAGCTATTCAGTGGGTCATCTGTGGTCTGCCCACCACGGGTATCAAAATCCAGTTTTTAGTGGTGTGATTCCGCATACATGCTGCTGTGTCACTGAAGGAGTTGACGACCGGAGTACTAAATTTACATTAACCCTTATTTAAATGGGTTTTCTGTTACCGAGGAAAAATTTAAAAGTACAATTTCGACGAACAGTCTTCCTACATATTGTTTTTGTTTTTTTGGGTTGTCGTGTAATATATAAAGTTGAAGTAAGAGGAAATTCAAACATTTTAATACAATATTTACAGAACTTGTAACTCAGTAATTACAGAGATATTGTTATAAAATTAAACACTGTATAGTATTGTAATGTTATGATGACCTATTGAGGAAAAATTTGAAAGTACAATTTGACGTCTTCCTACATAGGATGTACTATCACCTGCCTCGTATGTTATAACAGTACATTTGGTTTCCAATATTTCTATTGTACTTTTCATCACGAACTTTGAATTAAAGCTGTAAACACGTTATTTAAAATGAAAAAAGAAAAAACACCAAATAAAATGAATATTTGACTATTACCAATAAGTTGACACTTCTCCAAGTTTTTTTATCTTTGTCACTGTTTTCCTCTTTTAAATAGAAGTTAGGCCTGGCATGGCCAAGTAGTAAGGTCGCTTGACTCGTAATGTGAAGGTCAGGGGTTCGTATTCTCGTCACACCAAATATGATCACCCTTTCAGCCGTGGTACGTTATAAAGTTTCGGTCAATCCCATTATTCGTTAGAAAATAGTCCATGAGTTGGGGAGGGGTGATAATAACTAGCTGTCTTTCTTCTAGTCTTACACTGCTAAATTAGGGAAATAACACACAATATTTATGGTTAAATTATTGAAGTTAAAGATTTATCGTTAAGTATGTGGCTCCTCTTCAATAAAAACTTAAGTTTAAAGAGAGTCTTCGTAAATTTAGTGTTGAAGAAATGATTCATATTTCTGAGAGACTAGTGTTTCGAAGTTATATAGTTATTATTATAAATATATTTAATTTTGGATAGAGACAAGGAAAGATACAGCCACCAAACCAAAACACACTGTAATATACAGACGTTTGGGATCTAAAGCTCAAATCAATTTATCGCAAATAAATGTAAACATCTAGAGAAGCACGGTCATATGAATGTGGTTCGCTGTAGCTTTCTTTGAATTTCCGGCCAGTCTGTGATACATAATACAGGGTGGTCGCTAGAAAAGCGGAAAATTTGAGGGTCAGATGAGATCATGAATAAAATGCGTGCTTACTCATTTCTATTTTGATTTCTTTACATCATGAATAAAATGCATGATTTTAATATCATGAAATGCATTTTGAGCATCTATGAGTGTAATATAACATATGCTTTTAAAAAACTTTGTAAAAATAAATAGCTCTTTTACAAATTTTCCGCTTTTCTAGCGACCACCCTGTATATTATAGTTTAGTTTATTCTTTAAGGCTTCTTCCAGTTATGAAGTTTTCTCATTTGACATGATTAGCGAGTAGGGCCGCATATTATAAAGTTCAAGGTTCGAGTAACTTTCTTTTGTAGGTGCCTTATAAAAGAGACAACCAATCCAATTATTTAATTCAAAGATCCGGACGAAGCTCTTGTGATGACAGACAGTGCTAACTTTTTGTCTCTCCTTCTGGTGAGTAGCTAAAAATTAGGGATGGTTCCCTAAAGGTCTCTGACCTGAATGTTTAGCCATCAGTGATGAAGTTGAAAATATCCACTCTGATATAACCACACGAAAATTGTTCTAAACATTTCTATGGCTCATATCATTCAAGATAGCATTTACATCAGACTAACCTTTTACGACCTTATTGATGCGCAATTTTAACACAATGTGAACTTTTCTTTTCAGGCTCCCTCCCCGTGTGTCAGTGATGAGATTAAAGGACTAACAACGCTAAGATTCGGGGTTCGATTTCCCGCAATAGACGAAGGATAGAGAGGCCGCTGCGTAACATTTGTATAAACAACGACACAGAAACAAACGAACAAGTGAAGCAAATATAAAGCATTATTTTTAATCGCCCAGCTGGTTGTGTTAGGGCAAATAATGAAGCCAGCCAGACGTGGCTCATCGAGTCTGTTCTAGCTTCCTATACCATGTGAACAGCTTGTTTAATTAACTCGTTTACATATTACTGTTTCTGTTGAAAGCGGAAACCCTTTACGGGCGTCGTATGTTAATGATAAGCAATGGGTGTCATTTGGTTTACGTTCTTGTAACGGCGTATAATAACACGAGGCTTAAAATGTTTAGCAGCGACGCTAAGAATGTATTCCGTATGTATCTTTATCACCGCTTCGTGTTACAAAACATAAGCCTGGTTTACACGTTCACCGCTGTACTTCCTTCTTAGACTCGTTACTTTGAGTGTTTTCTCTTCGTTGGTGTCCCAGTGTCAGTAGATAAATCCTTCTCCAATTCCCACATCAGCATTACTGTGGTCGAGGTTAATGAAGTGATCCCGTGAAGCCCCTCAAGGTTACATTTCGCTGAGAATGCACCACTTGAAACCCTTTGAAGTAACCTCCGAGTGACCAAGATTCAACTTCTGAGCTCTAACCTCTATAACTGGCCAGAGCATAATGTTTATGGCGCCACCTAATGTTTCTCTCATTTACAAAACTTCTGGGAAACTCGAACAGATGAAATTTGATTTTTCTTTTGTTATTTTGAATACTCAAATGGATATTTTTCGATTATTTGACAACTCTAAAACTAAATTCCATCAAAGCGATGTTTAAATCCATTCACCTCAGACTTTCCTAACGAAGTTACCCTGACTGGTGTCTTTATCATTTCATAATCAAAGGTTTATACTGTAATTATTACGTGTATTTCAATTTTATTCCCATAGTTCTATGTCCACTTTTAAGTCCAAAATATGGGTCTTATTTTCACTCAAATTTGCTATCAAAAAGATATTTATTATATATTTCTTTACGGATCATTTTACTGATTTAAAGAAATTTAAACATTAACGTGGTAAAAGCAATAGCTAAGAAACAGAATTTAAAAATAATACATTAGACCTAGTCTGGTTAATTTCTATAGTGAGATGCAAAAAAGAAAAATACCTCTATGTTATATCGTTGTCTAACTTTAAAATTCTAATATCACTTTAGTGAGAAAAATGTATAATTATTTACAGAAAGAAATAAAAAGTCTGAAATATACCAACGTAGAAGCACTAAATAATGGCATTTTTCAAAGTTAGGTCTTTCTAGTTTTCTCCCGTCTATCCTAGCGAGTACGAAGGTGGCTCAGCCTAAGACTGTAGGCCTATAACGTTTAAAAAAGAAGGTTTTGATACTTTGCGCTTAAAGCTGTAAATACGAGCTCAGTTAGACGTGATGAACAAAGATTAGATAATCTATCATGTAGCTTTGAGCTTTAAATAAAATGAAACATGTCTGATTTATCTTTAACGAAAAGGTGCCATTTCTTGGGATTAGGTTATAACACGCAACGCTAATACCTATATACATCATTACACAACCTCCAATCAACGTTGTAAAAATGTCCCCTCCGTCAGTACTTTCCAATAAGCCTATATTCTTTTTTAGATAGGGATACTAAAATTTTACCCAGTATTCTAAGCGAAGAATAACAGATGATATGTAGTAATTATATCTTTTAATTTGTAATCATTATATCTCAAAACGCAAACTAAAGTTCTATTAATTTTATTACTTACTGTCAACAAAGCACTGCCTCGAAAACTTGAAACTTATCTTTTACCACGTCAGGTTTTTTTGCGTCTCACACGTTGTCATAATGAAGAAAATTCTATAACGTACAAGATCTAAAAACATTTAAAAATTACATTTGTTTTTAAACGAATTCAATTATGTCATATATCACTCGATTATCACGAAACGTCCCGTGAGCCGCCATCTTGAGAGTAGTTGACCGCTAGAGACTGTTAAACTGCAGAACACAAGCAGTAAAATAGGGTTATGTATTACAATATTCGAGGGGAATATTTAATTTTGGGTCAGAAGACTAAAGAATTAAAGCTGAAAATTGTGTCTGTTTTATTTTGCTATTAATCACACTTTTTGAATAAATAACGGCTAAAATAGGCCTAATATCTGTAACAAAATTCATATGAATTGCTGTCGTTTTTTTGGTTGTTTTCGTTCTTTGTACAAATTTTTCTTAATTTGTTTTTCTCCCTAAACTCACTGCTCGAGAGATTTTTGTTTAATTCTGAGATTTCCTTTCATGGGATTGGAAAAAAACAAACAATGTTACGTACTGTCTTCAAAAATAAAGTAAAATAACTCGAAATTATTAATAATATGGAGCAGTCTTTCTCGTGAGGAAATATTTCTCGATTGCATTGTTATCATAAAGTTTATTATACTGAATTTTATTAACCATTTATTCAAGCCTTTTCCTATACAATAGAAATTCAGGCTTAACGTGTCTGCTTAAGAATATTACGCGGATATAAATCTTGTCAACTCTGTGATAAATTATGTTTTGTTTGTTCATCTACTCCAAACTCACCCACTTCTTGGAAATATTGCATTACTTCTTTAACCCTTTCTGTTTAGAACACATAAAACTGGATATACATAGCCTAGTGGTTGGTGTTCCGAACGACGAATTAGAGTTCCATGGTTTGAGCTGTGATATCGCTGAATATGTTTCACACTTGTAACTCTGGAGTGTTATAATTGTGGCATTACATCCCACAAATCCTCATCATATAACTATGTAGGCAGTGAACCCTACTAAATGTTTGGACTCCTTTCGGCCAATAGACATAAATTAGAGGTGTTCATCTCTGAAAGTTTGGAGTCGCTTAGCAAATGGGTTGCAGAAGGTGCTGTACAAATTGAGTTTGTTTTGTAACAAAGCCACATTTGATTATCTGTAGTGCCCAATGGGGTATCGAACCCAGAATTTAGCGTTGTAGTCTAGACTGTAGACATAACGCTGTTCCACTAAAAGACCCACCCAAAATGGAAAGACCAGATACTTAAAAAAAAGTAATTCCACGTCATCTGACAATCGTACTGTGATGAGAATCTTCAGTTGAAGGCGGAAAGTCTATGCTTTGATTGGCACTACGCTCCTTCAAAATGTAAATAAATATATGTATAATAGAGCTTGTATCAAAACTTTTCGATAATCATTAAAGAAGATAAAGACTCGCAATCTGAGGAGCACGGGTTTGAATTCTCGTCACACCAAACATAATCGCCCTTTCAACCGTGGGGGCGTTATCATGTGACGATCAAACCCACTATTTGTTGGTGAAAGAGTAACACAAAAGTTGGTGGTGGATGGTGATGACTAGCTATTTTTCCTCTAGTCTTACACTGCTGAATTAGAGAAAGCTAGCACAGATAGCCCTGGTATAACTTTACACGAACGTCCAAACAAATCAAGCCAAACTTCTACCTCTGTCTCGTTGTCATCGTAAAGTACCTACTACCAGACTTAATCTGATATTCGCAGCCGCGTCATTGCGCAAATGATTATCCAAAGACTTATAAGGCCAGTCTGTATTCCAGAAGCCCATTGAAACGGATTTCACTCACAGTGAAGTACACATTTCAAAAAGTTTTTATTGAAAATGCTCAACTTCATGCGCTATTCTGGTCAATACAGTATTTGAAGAAGTGGAGTGACCTTCCCTCCCCAGATTTCAATCCCATTGACCATTCTCATTCTTCATTATTTATAATTTTTTTGTGTAAGGATTTTATTACATAGAATATAATCTTATTTTACAAATCTCTCAAGAAGTTTATCAATTGGACGTAAGATAAAATGTTCCAGGATAATGTAAGGTGTTTATCAATCGACGTAGGATACAATTTTTCAGGAGAATCTGATAACGTTATACAAATAAAAATTAACTCTTTTTGGAAACATATGACCTTCCATTTAAAACGGTATATTTTCCGAGGCGGAAGAATCTGTTGTTCAGAAAGAAATTGGCGATACATATTTCAGTGAAATACAAAAACCTCTATCATTGACACCTATACCGTTACACCCACAGTAGTGACTGATAGAAACAGTTCTAATCCTCGCTACATCCAGCGCACAGCCAAGTTGTTAAGGCACTCGACTCATAATCCGAGGGTCGATGGTTCGAATCTCCGTCGCACCAAACATGTTCGCCTTTTCAGCTGTGGGGTCGTTATAATGTGACTGTCAATCCAACTAGTTGTTGGTAAAACAGTAGCCCAAGAGTTGGCGTTGGATGCTGGTGACAAGCTGCCCTCCCTCTAATTTATCACTGGTACATTATGGACGGATAGTGCAGTTAGACGTCGTGTAGCTTTACTTGAAATTCAAAACATTCCGTAAATTTTTCCTAACTTGAACGGAGGGATCCACTCTGGCAAAAATTAAAAAAGAAAACTCGATGTTACAAAAATGCCCCTGTAGGATTGGCAAACCTACTATTCGTGCATGATAACGGTTAGGACTGCGAATATTTATGAACTGCCATCTTAATCACACGTCAAGGGAAAAAAATCGGAAAGGTAAACTCATCTAAGGAACTACGAACTCCAATTCGGGCTAGATAGCTAACTGTGTTGTATGGAAGGTCTACAGGTTAATTTACTTTGCGGGTCGTCATAAACCGTATGCATTAATTTGTCAAGTAAGCACAAGTTCTAATTTCCAGCTGTGAATTGGTAGTATGTCTAATCAAACAACGCGCAAAATGTTGCTTTTACATTGATCTTGCGAAAGTGCTCCATCATCTTTAGGATAGAGTCCTGTGTGTGTGTTACAGACAAGGGTGGGGCGTGTCGACTTGAACTCAATTATCTCCAGTGTTAACTCTACACTCCCTACTTAAACACATTCCATTTTGATAAGGCAGCGGCTTAACGAAGAGCGACTAATGGTAAATCTTGAGTTCTGTTCAAGTGTTACTGTATTTCCTCCCCAGAAAAAACACCAACAAGAGGCATGATGTTCCAAAATGCAAACTCAGCTTGAATTGTTTCTTAGACGCAATACAGATTGCCCCTGTCTCAGAAAGAATCGTAGCTCAAAGTAATGTGTAAGCTACAACTGAGGAAGGAGTCACACCCTGAGATGCTACTTGAGACTTCAGACAGCTCCAATCTGAGAAAGAAGTCACACCTCGAGATGCTACTTGAGACTTCATACAGCTCCGATCTGAGAAAGAATTCACACCTCGGGATGCTATTTGAGACTTCAGACAGCTCCAATCTGAGAAAGAATTCACACCTCGGGATGCTACTTGAGACTTCAGACAGCTCCGATCTGAGAAAGAATTCACACCTCGGGATGCTACTTGAGACTTCAGACAGCTCCGATCTGAGAACAAAGTCACACCTCGAGATGCTACTTGAGACTTCAGACAGCTCCGATCTGAGAAAGAAGTCACACCTCGAGATGCTACTTGAGACTTCAGACAGCTCCGATCTGAAAAAGAATTCACACCTCGGGATGCTACTTGAAAACATTTTTCAGTCACCTCATACACAAGCATCTTTAACGGCACACAAAAAATTCAAGCAAGCCTTGGTCATGAAAAATACAAAAATTTATTCATAGAAATCGATAAAACCTTTTGTGTTTCTAACAATAAATATATTGGTCAGTTGAGTCTTAGACACAAAAGAAATATAAGAAAAATTGTAGAATTGTTTGGAGTGATGGCTACGGCTACTACATCACACACACACACAAAGCTAAAAACAGAGAAATAGTACTGTATTAGATGTAATCAGTATTCAACCAAACAATAAATCTGGCATGGCCATGACATCTGATCAAGGTTATCAAAACCTAAATAAATGTTAAAAAAAAGATGTAACGATCTATCTTTAATAGTAATTTGTATTATATCACTAATGTTATACTAGACGTACCAGGTTTCAAATAGAGACACGTGACTTCACAAGTATGTCAAGGCCAGAGAAAAAACAACAATGATAATAAAGCTGAGAAAGGTTTAACAGACTTTCAAACTACCGAATTTGATTCCCGAATAAAAGTAGAGACGTAGGTCAACGACCGGACGGACGAACATCACAAAGCGGTTAACATTCAGTCTACTCCAAGCCTAAGACAGCTAAACATAAATAAAACATTTTATTGCTTTAAAGTTCGGACATGACGTGGCTATTTTGCATTAATTAAAGACTATGGCCTTTAGTCTCTTTCTTTTATGCGAAAGGACCAATCCAATATCAGCTTAAAAACAAAAAGGGAGACAACCTTGCACTTTCATTCTACATTTTAAGGCGTTGGCTAGACACGAGGCACCGAGTTGATGAGAACCACCCCCATATAAATGTTTTGTTATTTTTTTTTGCTATTTACGATTTACGAAGCCACTATTTAAATGTGTGTTATTTATGTATTTATCTAGCTCTTTCGTGTTCTGCAGACTGTAGTACTAACACATAATGAGTTCGTTACGTCATTTGTTATATTTTTTACATCCATCGCCGTTGGAGTCAGGTTTCATTCCCGTTCTAAATCTAAACAGCAAAGTAAGTCTAATGCTCTGCAGTTTAAAGAAACAAGAATGTACTCAGTCTTTGTTTCAAAGACAAGTCAGTGCAGTAGCCAGCAAAAATTGCTAACCACCTTGATGCACGAACGATTACCTATCTTCCCCGGTTTTGGAACGTTCACTGACTACTCCCACACACATGTATGCATTTTTAATTTTTGAACTTATTCGAGACAAACTCCTTTGTTAACTGTATTATTTAAAATATTTCCTTCCTTTCTGGCATTTCTCCCCCTCCCCATCGGACAGTACTAAGTTTACGGATTTACGACGTTAAAATCCGAGGATCGATTTCCACACGGTGGACACGGCAGTTAACGCCATGTGGCTTTGCTTTATAACGAACAAACGAGTGAACCTTTCAAAGATACGCCTTTCGTGGTTCTGTGGTAGGCTTTATAACGCTGATATTTAGGGTTTGATCCTCTGAGATGAACACACTTAAAATGCCCCACTATGCGAAATTACTGAAAAATATTTTGAATGTGTAAGTTCAAAGTTATTAACACATTACAAGTATTGATAACATTGCGTTTCTTTGATACATTGTCATCAATAGTCTATTTTTATATCAATTTTCAAAGATAAGCAAAAAAATATATAAATAGTTCCTTCTGCGTCAGATGATGAGGTGGTAAATTGAAAGCAACTCACAACAACAAAACAAATATGTAAACGTTAACATATCTTTACTATGCAAGGCTAAGTGTTCGCAAAAATTTGCGAGTCATAAATAGGCTTAATAATTTAGAACATTGCGAGTATCCATTAGAATAAATTGTAGACTTCGACTATTAGAAGAGCGACGAATGTCATAGAGGGTCTAAACTATTTGTTTGTAGATTAAGTACAAAGCTACACAATAGGATATCTGTGCTTTGCCCATAACAGGTATCGAAGGCCAATTTCTAGTGTTGTAAGTCCGCAGACATACCCGCTGTCTGGGTGGTTAGGTGGTCTGGTAACTGAGCACAGCATATTAAAAATAGATATTAAACTACTCTATTATTCGTTTACTGTTTGGCCTGGGTTTCGGAGTCTCCAACCCCCATCAGTAACTCCGAGCAAACAAATGAGACAAGGTTTTCTAATGTGATAGAGCACATGTTAGATCTATGATGGTCAGGTTTAACTATTCCTCACCGCAGTAAATCTTTGTTAATATTGAATCCAAATAATACGTAGCATTGATGCTGTTGATTTATTCTTTTAAAATAATCAGCCAGTAAGATGTTTAAATTGTTAAAAAGAAATACCAGTCAAATCTACCATTTATCAATCATCACAGAATAACAATGGTGCCACGTTTTTTACCACCATTCATAACACCCGAGCACATAAAACGGACTTACTTTGTTTGACAAAAAAAACAAAAAAAAAACATCAAGCCAGAGACAGAACACGAGTTATCGCATTATGCTCAAAATGGCGCTACTTTAGGTGTTTAGTTTTTCCGGCTATTTGGCCATGATCCGCTAAAATATTATTTGCACTACTTCGGTTAGTCCTATGGCTACTGTAAATTTGGGAAGAAAATTGGTGCTCTTTTATTTCAGGGGCTCCTTCAACCTCCTTTTAAATGGCAATAAGGTTTTGTTATTGTTTTTTGCACAACACTAGAAAATATCAGTGTACAATTTTGTTAAGGATATACGAGTAAAACGAGAAATAAACAAACTTTATTTGATTGTCTGCATGTGTTAAATTTCGCGCAAAGCTACACGAGAGCTATCTGCGCTAGGCATCCTTAATTTAGCAGTGTAAGACAAGAGGGAAGATAGCTAGTCATCACCATCCAACGCCAACTGTTGGGCTACTCTTTTACAACGATTAATGAGGTTGATCGTAACATTATAACGCCCCCAACGGCTGAAAGGACTAGCATGTTTGGTGGAACAGGGATTCGAACCCGCTAGCCTTAGATTACGAGTCGAGTGCCTTAACCACCAGGTCATGCCGGGGTCCGAGAAGAGAAGAAAAGACTAACATACGGGAAAAAACAAAACAAGAAACATATCTCAAGACAACTGGTTCTGAGATACGTTTTTACTTCAAGTGGGTTTCTCGTCATTAGAAAAATAAAGATGCGTAAATTACCCTTTTTGTCGTGAATAAATAAAAAATAAATTTTACGACGTGTCCTAGCGTTTTGATGGATCTTTCTGTTAAGTTGTAACTATTGTTTTACTACACTAAAAAGTCAAACAGTCACACACATTGCTAGGCATGACAAAAAAAAGCTAATATCTATACAATTTATAATTCACTAAAAATCGTATATTTTAGCCTTCGTATTGCTGTTTCCATACAGTTACATACTCGTACAATATTAGGAATTATTTTTCACGTTGTCATGCATGCACCCTAAAAAAATTACCAAACCAAGGTTAAAATATTCAATTTTTGGGTGTCAAGTGCATGGGGGGCCCAGCATGGTCAAGTGTGTTCGACTCTTAATCGGAAGGTCGCGGGTTCTAATCCCGATTGCACCAAACATGCTCGCCCTTTCAGTCGTGGGAGCGTTATAAAGTTACGGTCAATCGCACTATTCGTTGGTAAAAGAGTAGCCCAAGAGTTGGCGGTGGGTGGTGATGACTAGCTGCCTTTCCTCTTGTCTTACACTGCTAAATTAGGAATAGCTAGCGCAGATCTCCCTCGAGTAGCTTTGCGCGAAATTCAAAACAAACAAACAAACAATCTAGTGCATGAGATACACTAGCAAAAATCAATAGAATAGCAGTGCTGAAAATATTTTCTGTTTAACTTAATTTGTGTATGGCCTATATCTTGTTAGGGACGTTTTGACCAATGAAGTCATGAGCAAAATGTAGTTTGGCGATTAAATAATTTTGAAAAATATATTTGAAAGCCAGTAATTACCCCTGATTAGTAATGTTACAGTTTAGGGCTTAGAAGTTAGTATTTACTCGAATATTGTTATCTGTATTTGTTTGGAATATTCAGATTCTAAGTATTCCTCAAATGTCTCTTCCAGTAGCTCAAGAGTATTTTTAAAAGTCTCTACCGCTAAAAATTCGACTTCGATATCTGAGGCTGGTAAAGAATAGATAGCCTATTGCGTAGCTTCATGCATAACAGGGAAGAGACACAAATTCTGAACATTGAAAAACTATATACTTCTTTTTTAAAATTTGAACAGCATCTTACAAGCGCATGTGTTACGTAATGGTTTCTAGGTGGAGCTTTCATTTTGTTTGTTTTTTGTCCAAACACTGTGGAGTTCTGTGTTATTGTCGTTGCTGATGTTAGGTTGACCGTAGTCACGTGATGTCCATACTTCACTAGCAGAAAGTTTATCCACGTGCTTTTAAGACGTGACGAAGGATACGTCCCAGTCCTTTACACTCCAACACTCGAAATAAGGTATGGTACATTAAACCTTTCGTCATAATCGCCGTGATTACACAAGTTAGCTGCTTAAACGGAACAGACGTTTTAAACCAAAGTAAGCCCACACCTCTGTAACAAGTCTTTGAATAACGTGTTTATAAAACAGGATGACGGTGAGTTCAAATTTGCAAACTAAAGACGAGATACATTTGAAGATTATAAACACTAATTTCGTACATAATACATTGAACTATTTAATCACTCAATATGATCTTTCTATCTTTGAGTCTTCACTGGGCTCTACTGTTGCACGTGAAATAATCCACTTATCTCAACGCCTGAAAACCATCTGGGAAGCATCTCGTGCATTATGTGAGAGCAACAGTGAAATGCTACTGCAAATTGATCACATAATGCATACAGACAACTTGGGTATGTTGTGAAACAGACACTAGAAGAAAAGACATGTGTTATAAATATAGACACACATTTAAAAAAGTGATGGTTTCTTGTTTCCATTACCGTGCACTAAACTTGTTTGAAATTAATTATTATCTTTATTATTATCATTATGTTAATTTTTTACCGTGAATGTATTGAGAAAATACAGACTTTGGAAAAAAAAAGTAGAATATTGTTCACGAACTCTGTGATGAAAGACGTTCTGTGTATATACATACAGTTCAAACTGTCATAACATCTTATTTTGTTTGTTTGTTTCATATTTTCGCACAAAACTACACAAAGGCTACCTACTGCTTCCAATTTTGAGCTAATAACTTAGTGGGAAGGCAGCTAGTCGTCGGCACCCACCGTCAACTCTTGAGTAACTATTGCTTGACAGAGCATTAGGTCTTGAATGTAAGGAACTCTAAGAGTGGACCCATGGTTTCAAAGGTCGAAGTGAATTTTTCTTTTTTTTTTCTTTTTTACGGGCATGGAACGTGAACTGTTAACCCTCCGAGTCAAAATTCAGGCATGCTAATTTCTAGGCCACGCCTGGCTTCCATCACAAACAAACAAGTTTAAAAAATTGTTTTTCAGGTTACTGAAAAACAATCGATTGTTGACTAATACCTGACCCCGCAAGCCTCTGTTGCTCATTATTTAAAAATGTTATCTCAATAAACGAGGTTGGGACAAATTGTTTCCACTCAAATTAGATATGAATTTTCAACTGGTAATGTATAACAGTTGTATAATCGATGAAATAATTTCAAAAGCTAAATACCACATGAGGAAAAAGACGGTCCTCCGTAGAAACTGACATAACAAACACGAGTTCTTCTGGGAAACGGAGAAAGGGGGGTCAAAGGTATCTTCATGATTCATAGAGATTCCAACGTGCTGATCAGGCTCTTCAGTTATACCCAGTTACTTCTATGTCTACCCCCAAGGAAAGTTTCTACCTGAAAAAACAACAACAAAGAACAAACTCGTTAGAATATTTGCTGATGATTTCTGAGCGTGTGAGTAAAGTTTGGTTTTGCTAACTTTAACATAGTTCCAAAAATAGAGCTCTGGGTATCCAAGGAGAGGCAACAACATTAAATCCTATGCCAAATTCGAATTTAACTACCTTTCAAACCTACTTTAAACTCTCATCATGGGTGATTTACTGGACGTGTATTATCCCCGGTACACGACATAAATAAGGGCGCTACAGTATATAGCTAAAAACATCTCTCTCCTCCGAGCTTCCCCGAGTCTAACTTCCAAGTATGGCACTGAGAAAAGTTTGCAGAGAAGCAAATGAACTTACATATAATGTGAATTTATAAAGGATCTTATATAACGTGTATATTGCGAACCGTGTTATCTGTCTCCAGTTTGAAAAGCTGTGTACGCAGACAAAGCTCAACATTCACTTCTGAAATAACAGTAGAACAGACGTGAATAATGTTGATGTCAATCTTTATTTAACAATCAGTATATTACTAGGAATAAATTACGTGTCATTTGTATTTGAATACATGACATAACTTAAATAATACAAAAGTAGTTTTACCGTATGTTATTGTTGAATGGTTGACAACATGACTGAAATGTTCAACCATCACTTTCCGTGATGGTTGGTACCAGCAGCTCAGAACTTTGGTTGTGAGAGAAAACAAGAGTAAAACACAATAAACCTTTTTAAAGTCTGTGAAATAATTTAAACTTACAGATTAACTAAAACGTGTTACGTCATTGGGGACGGATACTTTTGCTTCTAAAGCTGTAAATAAGTACCACAGTTATAATAAGTTATATCGATGAACTAAAGCAAGCTTCTACAGTGGTTTAATGTGAAATCTGAAGACTTATAACGCTAAAATGCAATTTTCAATATCCGTGAAGGGCACGTGTCGTCGTTTGTGGTATCTGTGCGCTTAACAACAAAACAAAACAGCAACTTTAGCTAAACGAGCAATTAACAGGCATTTAAGCGCCCCTGGTGTAAAAAGCTATTATTTGTATGCTATAATACTTACGTTTTAAATCGTAATTAGATGCAATGTCTAGTACATTTTTTTTTATTCTGTTGAGAATAAAATGGACTTCAGGGTATGCCATGCCGTAGTTCGGACTTACGAGGCATGCCGAGTAAGGCGCTGTGTAATTCAACAAGCTGGTTCTTTCACTTGTCACGTTAGGATAAAGTCACCTATCAAAATTTTTATTTACGTTTGTGCGTTGATTTATACTTTATTTGTTAATGTTTTTCTATACGACTTTACTGTACCTTTTGGTTGCGAATCTTTATACCAGTATAATTTGTCTACTGGGCTACAAATTAGTGCCTTACCACCATAATGTGGACTGGAATACCAACTTCAGGGAGTAAGTTTATTTAACTTACTTACCCTCACGTCGTAATACCTTATTTTTTGTACTTTATTATTTTTTTTTATTCTTCTTCTCTTCTTTGGAGAGCAGTCATCTTGCCACAACTGTCTGCAGGCAGTAAAGGACGTTGGGGCTTGAACACCCTTATCACGCTCTCCTAGTTTTTATTTCCATTCCTTTGACTATTTTACAATTTTATTATTCGGCATGCGAGACTGGCAAACGGAGGTTAAGACTAATAGACAGTGTACCCCCATCGCAATGTGAGTACTATTTCCTCAGTCACCTCCAAAACTTACGATAAATTTCATATCTTACAATATAGTCTGTATCCTAGGATCTTTTCAATTTGTGCAGCGTTTTTTACTTTTATTTAAGCTTATTTTTGTTTATAACAAATTATATATAAATACAGTAGTTGCTGTCATTGGAAATATTAAATATATTCAATGCTGAATACAGGTGAATGTTTTCTTTATCCAGCTAACTTACTAAAGATTTAATTCTATACTGAGTTACTGTTTTCTGAAATGTGTCATATATTGAACATATAGGAGTCGATGAATGTTCTTTTTTGATATTGAGCAAGCTTACTAAAGGATTCACAACAATAAAAAATGGTGCAGATTCAGATATTCCTGGTGGGCAAGGCATAGACAGCCCATTGTGTAGTTTTGTACTTAACTACAAACAAACAATACTATAAAATGAGTCATGTGTAAAACGAATGTATATTTCCGGTGGGCAAAGCATAGCCAGCTCATTGTGTAATTTTGTGCTTAACTACAAACAAGCAATACTATAAAATGAGTCATGTGTAAAAAAAATGTATATTTCCGGTGGGCAAAGCATAGCCAGCTCATTGTGTAATTTTGTGCTTAACTACAAACAAGCAATACTATAAAATGAGTCATGTGTAAAACGAATGTATATTTCCGGTGGGCAAAGCATAGCCAGCTCATTGTGTAATTTTGTGCTTAACTGCAAACAAGCAATACTATAAAATGAGTCATGTGTAAAACGAATGTATATTTCCGGTGGGCAAAGCATAGATAACTCATTGTATAATTTTGTGCTTAACTACAAACAAGCAATACTATAAAATGAGTCATGTGTAAAACGAATGTATATTTCCGGTGGGCAAAGCATAGATAACTCATTGTATAATTTTGTGTTTACTACAAACAAGCAATACTATAAAATGAGTCATGTGTAAAACAAATGTATATTTACGGTGGGCAAAGCATAGATAACTCATTGTGTAATTTTGTGCTTAACTGCAAACAAGCAATATTATAAAATGAGTCATGTGTAAAACGAATGTATATTTCCGGTGGGCAAAGCATAGATAACTCATTGTATAATTTTGTGCTTAACTACAAACAAGCAATACTATAAAATGAGTCATGTGTAAAACAAATGTATATTTCCGGTGGGCAAAGCATAGCCAGCTCATTGTATAATTTTGTGGTTAACTGCAAACAAGCAATACTATAAAATGAGTCATGTGTAAAACAAACTTCAAGCTTAGTGAAGTTACTCAGACTTAATTCTCTGGCAAGTTACATCTTTATAAAATGAGCCACAGATTCCGGTGTTTATATTGAACAAACTTACTCTATATATTCCGTTTTGTGTTCACTTACAATACGTTTGTTTTTTATAAACTGGTTTATTAGGTGTTTTCGTTTAATTCTTTATTATTTTTTCCTAACTATCGAGTTATCCATTTAAAATTATCTTTATTGTAGCAACATACACAAAACGATGAGGTACACAAAATTCTGAGATGTGGTATAATGTGTTTAACTTACCCCTTATTTACCAAACATTTACCCCTTAATTACCGACGCTTACTGTCTTTATCTTTTTTCTTTTATTTTCTCTGTCAATTACATTTTGTTTTGTTTTTGACCTTGTGCAACACGTAAGTATACATGGCGTACATGAATTCTGACCACAAAAGATTCGTATGTAAAATGAATCTTATTAAAAAAAAAAACGCGTGAAAAAAGGCGGTATTTAAAAATGACCTCAGAGAAAGTTTAATGTACGTCTTTTTAGAATAGAGTATTGGCACGAATCTTATGAACAATTATCTTATTGTATTTTTAAACAGAGACCTCGACAGTGACATCAGCTAAACGTCAGCTCAAACTTAACGTACTAATCTCGTTTAAACGAAATTCCTCTGCGTTGTCGAATACAAATTAAGCCTCGGTTTCATGTCGTTGTTGATTTTAACTTGAGTATAACGGAAACGAAAGAGTACGTTCAAACACGCGTAAGCATGATTAATATTCGTAAAACAATGTTATTACACCAAACACGTGCGAACAGTATTAATATGCATAACAATGTTATTATATCAAACACCTGGGTTACGCGAAACAGTGTAAACACTTAAAGTGCGTAACTGTTTCAGTACATTATGTTTTATAACTAAATACACAAGATTGTAAACCTTAAGGAAAAATTATCAGTATTAAATGGAATTATAAGATCTCGGCCTGTTGTTTTACTACACTCATGAAATCAACTCGCAGTAAACGAGGCAGAGATTTAACAGAATGAACAGACAAAATTTATTACACGCCAAAAAGTTTTTTTCTTTGTGTGTTTCGGAATTTCGTCCATGGTCGTTCGTAATTAGGGCTTGTTCCTTTTTAAATTTGCGCACTGCAACATAAGGGTTTTCTGCTCTAACCGACCCTAATTTAGTAGTGACAGACTAAAGAGAAATTTGCTGGTCAACACTTCCAAACCACCATCAACTCTTTACCTACTCTTATACTAACGAATAATGGGTTTGAAGCCCGCACCACTTAAAAGAGCGAGTATGGTTGGTGCTGAAGTTCGAACCTGCGATTCTCTCATTGCGAGTTGAACGCCTTGACGAGCAGACTATACGAGGCCTCTCAAAAGTTTTGAAATGAGATAGTGGAAGGGTATTTGTATTAAATATATATATATTTGCATGACAAATTTGCATGAGCTACTTAAGGTATCTCCTGTCTCAAATTTTGAACTACTGACTCTTCACCCTTATAACACATCCTCACCTCAAATATTTTTTATATCGCAAATATTCGAATCTAGATCTTTATGTATAAATCCCAGAACTCTTCCTGAGGACTAACTCATATCCTAAAGTCAGCTAGTGAACAGCTCTAAGGTCAAATCTTGAGCTACTCTTGTTTGACTCAACAACAGGGCTTAACCACCTGTCTTATAGTTTACCGATGTAAACAAATTAGGAACGTATTTTTGTCTCAACCGGTCGCGAACTGTAAAACTTTGATTTTACAGTCCGGGTCTGTTAACCAATAGAATTCGTCCATCCCATAAGGCCGCTAAACACATGTATTTTGAACTACAATATTAATTTTGTAATAATATGCATATATTAAACTACAATATCGAGCTTTTAATAACATGCAATTTTTGAGCTACAATACTGGTTTTGTAACATTTTGCAGATATATTGTTATTTTACGTGCATGCTTTTAAAGAATATTAACTGTCATGGAGTAAACGTTTGGATTTTAATAAAACGTTTTAACATCCATCCGTTGATGTTCCTTCTTCTACACATGCGCGTTAGTACAAGAGCGAGCGAGTGACAGTTTTATGTTTGGAAGTGGTTGATATGACACACGTAACCTGTTATTTTTACCTGCTTATAAAACCCGCTTGCTTTTCATTAACGCCATAAATTTGATTGGAAAGAATTACTGCCATTCGTGATGGTTGTGAGTGACGTATAGGACCTGATCGGTAAGATGATAATATCCGCCAGAGGACGGATTGCATCAGTTAAATCAGCTTTGTCCTTATTATTATGTTGAACAAGAAATAGACAGAAGCCCTCTATTGTCGACAACGGTCGTTAACAAGTTCATGTCGTGCTTGTAGATTACTGGCGTTGGTGAACTGAAAGAGTGACTTAGAACAAGTCAGTTTCAGCCCTCTTCACGCCTGATAGATGAAACTCAAATCTCAAACAAGTTGAAATCGTAAAGTTTTCTAAAAGAGAAATAGACGGCTTATTTATAAATATCGTGTGATAAACCTACAGATGAGAAAAAACACTGAAATATTACCGAAGCTTCTGCTTTACGCAATATATAGTTTTGAAAAATATATATATGTAAAAACAGCTCGTTTGGATTGAGGAAATATTTTACGTAGAGGAGCAAACAACGTTTCGACCTTCTACGGTCGTCGTCAGGTTCACAAAAAAATCTCATATCAAACGAGCCGTTTTTACATATAAATTTTTCTACAGAAGTGGAGTTTCTCGACATCACTTATTAATATATTGTTTTGATTGTTTTCTTTCACCTCAAGAGATACAGTAATTATCTTTCTTTAAATATTCCTACCCCGTAAAAAATATTGCAATGTAGGGGACTGTAGGGACTGAGCCCCGATTTTAGCGAGTCTCGAAGCTTATTGGTGAGCCACAAAGAGTTTGTTTGGTTTGTTTTGAATATCGTGCGAAGCTATACGAGAGCCATCTGCGCTAGTCGTCCCTCATTTTGTAGTGTGAGACTAAAGGGAGGGCAGCTAGTCATCATTACCCACAGCCAACTCTTCGGCTACTCTTTTACCAACGAATGTGGGATCGACTACCACATCATAACGTCTCCACGGCTGAAAGGGCGAGTATGTTTGGTGGCACTGGGATTCGAACCCGCAACTCTCAGATTACGAGTCGAGTGCCTTATCCACTTGCTTCCCCACTGGTATAGCAGTAAGTCTACGGATCTATAACGATAAAATCAGTAGCTTGATTCTCCTTGGTGGATTCAGAAAATAGTCCGATGTGGTTTTGCTACAAGAAAACATACATCCTTATCCACTTGACCATGCCGGGCAGCTATAAAGAGACAAACACCTAATAATTAAAGCTCCCCCAAACTGTTCCTTTTTCTTAAAAAAAAATAATAATATTAACATACTTATGATTATATAAAATGAGTTTGACCCACAGTTTCTGTGTAAATGATAAATAGCTATTTTTCGATAAGCTTTATATATATATATATATATATATATATATATATGTTTACCCATATATATTTTTAATTATTGTTTGTTTTTTGAATTTCGTGAAAAGCTACACGAGGGCTATCTGCATTAACCGTCCCTAATTTAGCAGTGAAAGCAGCTAGTGATCAACAACCACTGCCAACTCTTGAGCTACTCTTTACCAACGAATAGTGCTATTGACCGTACCGTTATAACGCCCCCACAGTTAAAAGGGTAAGTATGTTAGGTGCGACGTGGATTCTTAACCAACATCCTTTTGGGAACACAGCTTCCAAGAATTTTAACTTCTTCTTTGAATACCATATAATCCTCGAAGACACGCTGATTTATTACAAAAGATTTCTTGTCAAGTTACCTTCAGATATTTCAATTCTTTCTTAAAGTCTATCCACGGTTTTCTTTAAGATTCTCCAGTGATTCTGAGGATAGAACTTAGAAATAGGATTTTGTCATTTGTCGTCAGAGCAACACCAAACAAGCTCGTCCTTTCAGCTATGTGGACGTTATAAAGTGACGGTCAATCCCAGTATTCGTTGGTGAAATAGCAGCCCAAGAGCTGGCGGTGGTTGGTTATTAGAAGCTGCCTTCCCGCTAGTATTACACTGCTAAATTAGTGACAAATAACGCAGATACCATTGGTGGAGCTTTGGGCAAAAATTCAAAACAAACAAAACAAATTGATAAATCGTAAGAGTTTTTTTAAGTGCATTCTGAGATTTTATAGAGGACAAACTTGTCATGCAGGCTACTACATCCTGTTTCGTTTCGTGGCTTGCCAGTGTTCTTACACCATTAACACATTTCTTCAGCCCTAAGTTCGAGTTTTAAACGTGTTTATGCTAGGAGGTGGAAAACTTGAGAATGCGACAATGTTTGAAGCTGTGCTTTGGACAAGTAGTACAAAAAGAAACAACGTTCAGAGACACTCGTATGTTTACAGACATTAAATCAATATTGTAAGTGATTTTTAATGGATTTTAGTTCCTCATTTCAAAAGATTAACAGCTGTTCTTAATCCTGTATTGCGGATTTTATCACAAACTTCTTGTTTCATAATACAAAAATAAACAATTATCACTTGGTTTTAATTCAGTGTCGAAAAACAAGTTTAATGTATTTTAATTTTATAAAGCGACATAATAAGAAACTGACAATGCATTTTTTTCATACCTCTTACTGCAAGTATAATTATAAAGTTACAATATGTGAACAGATCGTATTGTATATTTTGTGGTTACTTATTCTTTTCTTCCAGGCCCGGCTTGCCCAGCTGCTTAAGGCTACAAGGATACAAGTTACTCAACATTCCAATTTTTTAAGCATGAGCTTTGCAATCATTTTAACTTAAGGAAGCCCCTTATTAGCATACTGAATCATGGACCTAAAGGACCGTGAACGGCTTCCTGTTGCTGCAAACTGTGCCCCGCACTATGAGGCGGAGGGTGCGTTTCAGAGTAACATCAAAATTTTACTTTTTGACTAGGATAGCCCAAGGGTTAGGGAAGAGTGCCTTTAAATAGCTGTTTTCCCTAAAATCATCCTTTCAAAATTATGGACGGTTAATATAAATATTATTTGCTTAGCTTTATGCGAATATTTAAAACAATTATTGGTATTATGACCGAAAATAGAGCAGAATATTTATTAAAATAAGTTAACTGCATGTTTTTGTTGCCTTATGGTCATATTAATTTGGCCATTATGGCTCGAAATGAGAGTTGTGTAAAAACAGCATTCCAAATCTATCTTTTGCCTCTTACATATCACTCGCCCAATGAGCTTTTCCCTCAGTTCCAGAACTCATCATTTGGTCTGGACGATGTGAAACAAAGGATTACGCGAATACTACCTGAGACTAGATAGTAGTGAAAGTCGGCAAGAGCTAAATGAAAAAACGATTGACAGTCAGAAAAAAGTTTATACAGAAAATCAGTATAGAAGCAGTTATAATAATAGTCTTAATTGCTTCTACTGTAATGCTGGATGTGTGAGAAACAAAATAGATGACTTTAGAGTTTAGAGCACTGGTAGAATGGATAATTCTGATGTAATAGGAATAACTGAAAGATGGTTAAAAATAGATGATTTTGATGACAGAAATTTCTTTTAAATACAGGGTAACAGTCTATTATATGGGAATAAAGTATTTAGGGTGGGAGGAATGGTTTTATATGTAAAATCTGAGTTACATCATGTTGAATTTAAAGATATTAAAGATAATAGTAAGGAGATTAAATCCATCAGGTTTTTTTATTAATGGATACAAGGGAAGAGATCTTTTATCGGGAATTTGTTACAGACCATCAGATGATACTGATGAAATCAACGAGTAACTTTACAATGAGTTTAAGATTTCAGATGCTAATGAAGTCATAATTATGGGTGATCTTAATTTCAGGCATATAGTCTGGTAAATGCTGGAATCAAACCATAAGAGAGAAAGGTTTTGAAACTGTTTAAGATGGTTTTCTTTACCAATTAGTTAAAGAACCTACCAGAACTAATGCTATTTTAGTTTTATTGTTAACTTTTAAGACAGAAATTGTTAAGAGGGTGGAAACTGGGGATCATTATGGCACAAGGGATAATTTATATGTTACATTCGATGCTTTGCTGCATTTAAAGCTAAGGAATAATGGTATTTTTATTAAAAAATTCAAAAAGTATTTTTGAGGGATGCGACAAGAATTATCTGTTATGAATTGGACATCCGAGTTACTTGGAAACAATGACCAAACTTGAAAAAATTTTAAGCTAGATTTTTAAATAAAAAAACAGGTTGATTCACGAAATGTTTGATAGATGAAATTAAAGAAAATGTCATAAAGTTAGAAAATTTAAATTACCTAGTTCGACAGGAGATTATTTTAAGTCAAGAAAGTTGGTGTAAAAATAACAATAAAGATTTCTTTAACTATAATATGGATAAATAAAATGTTATAATGGGGATTAAACTCTTGAGGGATGATAAAGGAAGACTTGCACCTGATGATGTTATAATGGAGATAGAACTCTTGAGGGGATGATAAAGGAAGACTTGAACCTGATGATGTTATAATGGAGATAGAACTTTTGAGGGATGATAAAGGAAGACTTGTACCTGATGACTATGGGATGGCTGGATTATTAAATCTTACATTTTATTCATATTTTACTGATAAAGATATAATCAGTATTCCATATATTGAATAACTGATAAATGAAAACAAGATCACAGAAGATAACTATATTATTTATAAACTGGTTAAGAAAAACTTGGGAAGTTTAAAGAATGGAAAGGTTCCTGGATCAGGAAATATTTCCCAAATATTTTGAAGGAGGAAAGAATTAAACAGTGAGCCAGAGGACTAGATGTCAACTAATGTAATTCCTCTTTTCAATGAAGATGATAAAAATTGTCCCAGTAATTATAGATCCAATAGTCTAGCATCAACTGTGGAAAACGTTTTGTTTGTTTTGGGGATTTTCCACAAAGCTACTCGAGGGCTATCTGTGTTAGCCGTCCCTAATTTAGCAGTGTAAGACTAGAGGGAAGACAGCTAGTCATCACCACCCACCGCCAACTCATGGGCTACTCGTTTACCAGCAAATAGTTGGATTGACTGTCACATTATAACACACCCACGGCTGAAAGGGCGAGCATGTTTGGCGAGACCGAGATGCAAACCCGCGACCCTCAGATTACGAGTCGCACGCCTTAACACGCATGACCATGCCGGGCCAGGAAAACGTTTTGAAAAGTATGTTAAAAATACTTTACAAAGTCGTTATTACAAAGGTTACAACTTTACCGGATAGTCAACATGGTTTCACCGAGGGAAAATCTTACCTTAAAAATTTCTTGGCATTCTTTGAAAAAATCACTGCTTATGCAGATGAAGGTAAAGGTGTAGATTTAATATATCTGGATTTTCATAAATAATTTTACAAAGTGTCACATAAAAGGCTTGTAAGCAAACTTACATCTATAGGAGTGGGAGATACACTAACTAACTGAATAGAAGAATGATTAGATGGGAGAAAACAGAAGGTTGTTACAAATATAGTTCAGTCGAACTTTTTAATGTCACAATTAAGGAAACTCAGGGCTCAGTATAAGGACCTTTGATCATTTTTATTTACATCAATTATATAGATGAAATAACAGTCAATAAATTATTTAAATTTACTGGTGGTTTAAGGTCTCAGATGTTGCTAGCTGTGAAAAGAATGCTGCTGATTTACAAAAGGATTTAGATTATTTAGTGAGTTTGGTAAATAAATAGCATACAGATTTTAATTATGATAAACGCAACATAATGCACGTGGGTTATCATAATTTGCATTATAATTTGGATGGAAATAACCATAACAGTGTTATGAAAGAAAGGGATCTTACTATAATGGTTGATAAGGTTAAAGAGGTTATAAGTTCATTGTAAAGGTTACTGGATAGGCCACATTTGTTCAGTCTTGGGCTCTTTAACCTAGGAAATACATTAAATAATTGGAAAGGTTCAGAGAAGGGTTACTAGAATAGTGCCTGGGATAGAAGGGTTGTCATATGAGGAGAGGCTGTTTTCTCTTGAAAAAATAATAATTAGATGGTACATGATTGAGGTGTTTAAGATTGTAAAGGGGACTGATAGTATTGATGCATCAACAGCTTTTACATTTAACACTGAGAATAGTAGAACACGGAAACACAAATATAAATTTTAGCAGTGAAGGAGTGATCTTCAGCTAAGACAGTTTCATTTTCCTAACAGAGGGGTTGAAACATCCGAGAAGGACCAATAGGTTCTGTGTTGTCCCAGAACGTCCTATGTCGTATATGCAGCATATTGCTTTAAAAGTTTAAATTAAAACTTCGAGATACTTTTCTGGAAAACTGGAAAATCAATACGCCTACAGTTTCTTATTGAAAACAAATTAACCGCTTACACTTTTTTTACCTCATAATTTTTTCGTTGACAAATAAATAGGAAGGATAAAAACAAGTCTGCTCTGCAATGACCTTTATTATATTTTAAGTCAATTCCTTTTATCATTATTTCGGTGTTTAAAGTGTAATTTTTATTTAGTTAATTACACCCATTACTGGATTGTTTTTTGTATATGGCTCGCTTATATCAATAAGTAATTTTATGAACGAACAAACAAATTATCTGGAGATGCAACGCGAGACGACAAAGAGAATGAACCAAACCGGGGTTGTGGAGCTGTCTGGACGTTTGTTTACATTATCTACGTTC
Organism: Carcinoscorpius rotundicauda; assembly: GCA_011833715.1. Taxonomy (NCBI): domain Eukaryota; kingdom Metazoa; phylum Arthropoda; class Merostomata; order Xiphosura; family Limulidae; genus Carcinoscorpius; species Carcinoscorpius rotundicauda. The sequence continues at coordinate 130,154,784 of CM022391.1, read as the reverse complement.
AAACTCGTTGCACTTAACTGACCTTAACCAGATGCTATCGAGATATTAATATTTTGGTCCATTTGTCTTAGCTTCGTGAGATTGTTTTGAATCTCCTATTGAGATATAAAGTATGTGTGGGGGTTTCGGATGAAATTTGGTGTCAACTTTCCTTAGTTTTATCCAAACAGTGAATAAAAAAAATGGTTGTTTGGTCTGGTTTAGTAAAAGCGGGGTGGGAATGGATAGTTGTCATTTGATATATTAAGAATTTTCAAAGCCCTAAAATATCTACTGAGATTTTAACAATATGACAGAATACTTAAGTTTACAATAAACGTATAACACAGTGTTCCACGACAATCGAGCTCAGAGTGGGAAGGGGTGTGTGTGCATGTGTTTTACGTCACAGATCACAGTTTTAGATAATTCCATCGGTATCCTTCGAGTTTGTTCTTAATTAACAGCGAGTTGTTGTCTGAGTTGATGTCAAATAAGTTTTTAGATAAGTCAACTGGTTTCAGGATAGAAGTCGAGATTCACGGCTTGGCGTCATGCAGACAGTTGAGATGAGGTTTTTTTGTTCAATGGCGGGGTCCTATATCAAACAGACGGGATCTCTATTACAAGCTCTTGAAACACAGGTCTAAAAGGACCTGGATGTTTTTAATGTATCTGTGAAGAGGTTTCGCCTGTTTTCTTCTTATTAAATGTGACAATAAATTTCGTGGTACTGTTTTCCTGTCAACTTTTATTGACAAAACGTTCGAGTCTCACTTTATTGAGGTGTCTCCAAAGCCTGGCTCCAGCAGGGGTTAATTTCGGACGACTTGGGAAAGTGTAGACAAGCTAATAACCATGCATACATATGCATGGTTAGGATTTGGAGGTGCACTCGACGCTTGCTGCGGTGGGTCGTCGTGCGTCATTTCACGACGTTTGCGGCGCTGACGCGTGGTCTCACCGCAGCATTACTCACACGGTCGGCAGTCCGCTTCGCTCCGCCCGACCCGTTAAGAGCTGACACCCAGTGCTCTGTGGGTCGACAGTCTGTCAACAAATACAAGGATATTCTCATTAACATGCGCGTACTTAATCCGTATCTTCTCAAGGCTGACAGAAGAGAGACACCTGACGGTAGCCACAAATCCATCTCAGGCCAGAAAGTTGTTGTTGTTTTGAATTAAGCACAAAGCTACACAATGGGCTATCTGTGCTCTGCCCACCACGGGTATCGAACCCCGGATTTTAGCGTGTAAGTCCGCAGACATACCGCTAAGCCACTGGGGAACACAGACCAGAAAGATGGACTCCAGTCGTGAAATAGTCTACCTGTATGAGATGATGTTTTCAAGAACAGCATATGTACATATATATATATATATTCTTCACTTTTTGTGTCCGCCACCTTATCGTACTCTACTAACTGACTTTACAGCTCTTGTTTTGCAATTTCAGTTCACCACAGCCTTTAGAACTGAATATATGTTTACAATCATAAAGTAACACTCAAAAGGGCTATGTTGTAACCAGCAATCTACTGATATGGCTTTATTACATGTTTAAACCCGTGTCCAACGGTCCAGATGTCTATGTTGTAGCCAGCAATCTACTGATATGGCTTTATTACATGTTTAAACCCGTGTCCAACGGTCAAGATGTCTATTTTGTAACCAGCAACGTATTGATATGATCATTTTATATTTTTAAAGCAATGATCAATCAGTCCAGATGGATGTTTGGTAAAGATTAACCTACTGACCGGACTTTATTATATGTTTACGATTATGATCCAGAAGTCCAGATGGTTATTTTATGTGGAGTAGCCTATTCAAAGCAATATTTACGTTTTATTCGGCATCACAAATGATCATTGTTACTATAAGTTCTGATTCTGATTCCAGGAATTATCTAATCAACTATCTTTGTTTATGTTAATTTTCTTGAGTGATCAACGAGTTACCAATTTTTTTCTTTGGTACCAAAGTCTGACTCCTTAAGATAAAAGATTTATTGTTTGTTTGTCTGTTTTAGCTGGATTAAATAAATTAAGAGCAAACCGACTGTTAGGAATCGTACTCAGTTATTTTTTACCTGACCCCCGCCAGTACAGCAGTAAGTCTACGGATTTACAACGCTAAACTTAGGGGTTCGATTCTCCTCGGTGGGCTCAGCAGATAGTCCGATGTGGCTTTGTTATAAGAAAAACACACACACATTTTTGACCTAAACAGCGTCTAATACGCATTGGCATAACGGCCAGTTTAAAGACCAAGGGCTCAAATAGAGCCATTCCTAAAACTAAACATCTGACCAGGTAAAAAGAAACGCGTCAGCAGCAACAACAGTCTGAACAGCTACTCTTAAATGCTTAGGGGCTCAAACCCTGGACCTTCCACTCCGTAGTATGTGCTAAACATTACTAGCGCTTTATTCTTATATCTGCACTTATATAGGTGTCACAAACAATGAGTAATAGCAAGTAGATGGTGAATTTTTTTATTGCATAAAACTTTGTCACACAAAATAACAAGATAACAAATAAATTACATAATCCACTATTATTTTGCACGAAATTCTTTGCTTGATTATGTTTTCATACTCTTATAAACTAAGCATTTTTGTGGAATATTGTTCCAAACATCCTGCTCTTTAACCCTCACAATACAGCCAAGTTGCTTTGTCGTTTTCTGACCTTCCTTTCTTTTACATAAATACTTAAGAAATGTTCCAATTGAGACTTTATGTGACCCAGGAATAGTTACAAGTATTATACTAGTCTTTTTTATCGTCATTATATCGTTTTATTACGTTTTCGGTATGCAAGAAATAATTGTCTTGCTGATAGGTTAATCCTCGCCCAATGAGTTGCATGTCTGAGGAAATGGAGTGATAAATCAAAACCTGCCTGTACTTATCAGCTGTTAGTGTACCATCAATTTCGTGCAGATTACTGAAATTGCTAGTTGATATGTGACTCCAAACTCTCTCGGAATCTCATTATGTTTCATTGTAGATGTAATACACTGATTACGATACCGTTCCCTAGGGAACAAACTGCTGTTGATAGTTAACCAAAAATTAAAAATTGGATGACTGCTTTTGACGGTTGCTCAACAACTAGAATTTGGATGACAATTGTTGATTGTTACTCTACAATTGGAATTTGGAAGACTGCTGTTGATTGTCACCCAATGATTGTAATTTTGATGACTGCTGTTGACTTCACCCAGTAATTGGATTTTGGATAAATGCTGTTGATGGTTACCCAGCAACTGGAATTTGGATGACTCTTGTTGATGATTGCTCAACAACTGGAATTTAACACATTCTTTATGTTATGTTTATTTCGCTGTGTGTGATTTGGTTTGAATTTTGTGCAAAGTTACACGACGATTATTTACGCTAACCGTCCCTAATTTTACAGTGATAGATAGATTAGATGGAAAGCATCTAGTCAACACTATTCACCGCCAACTCTTGGGGTACTCTTTTACCAACGAATAGTGGGGTTGACCTTAACATTATAATTTTCCTACGGCTAAAAGAGCAAGCATATTGAATAACAAGGATTCAAATCTATGATCCAAAGATTTCGAGATGACGCGCTAACCACTAGTTCATGTCCACTGTTTTGGTTCCCATGTCTATTTCAATTTTTTTTTAAGATTTGGTTACTTCTTTCCATCAATAATTTTGGAACAGTTGGCTAAACATCCACTGATGTACCTGCTAGGATGTATCTTATCTTATAGAACTAGTTGTTAATGTTTTCACTCGTATTAAGAGCAAACCGACTGTTAGGAATCGTACCCAAATGTCTAATAAAAAACATCCTCTGAGATGTTTAACATCATTGAGGAAAGGTAATGGTTTCCTATCATTCCTGTTATTAGCTACGCCGATGTCGAATACGCCGTTTTTTCACAATCTTAAATATAGGTCCTACAAAACCATGTAGACTTGCCGCAAATTCTTCATACGAAATATTTGTTACCAATTTGTCAATTCAAATATATATAACTTATTCTTGGAAAGAGAATCTCATTTTTAATAATTATGTCACGTGGTTTAACGTGGCCGATACGTTCTATTACGGTTCGGCAATACTTGACAACAAATGTTAAGCTAATACAAGGTTTTCCTGGATGATAAGTTTTCTGCGTACATGCAGGTTTCCAAAAAATGTCTTTAAGACTTTGCAAAAATTCTGATAATAGATAACTGTGTTTTGCAAAAAACCAATCAGTGGTAATAAATAACGCTAATAAATCATGGAGAAATTCAGAAAAAAAAAGGTGAGAAATGTTTATCTGGAGAATTGAAATTAGCGTGTGGATCAATTTTTTAAGGATAAAATATTGGAGTGCCGGTTGAAGTTAGAAATTACTGTTTGGGGCAACTGTTGTACTGTCGTAACGTTGAAAACTGGTGTTTGGATTGATTAATAGAATTGATACCTACTGTTTCGAGCAATGAACAAAATTCTAAATCACTATTTAAAACAATAACATATATAACAATTACCATTTGGAGCAATTAGTACAGTTAAGGATTACTATTTGTAGAAATTAGTTTATTTTGAAACTAGTGTTTGGAGCAATTAAAATTGTTGGAAACAAAAGTTTAAAATAATAAACAGATTAGAGACTACTGTTTGGAGCAGTTAACAAAGCTAGAAAATACTTATTGTACAAATTAATCAAAAAGTAGCTGAAACTAAGAGCAACGAACAGAGATAGGAAATACTGTTTCAATGTATCGCGTAAGGGGTAAGAAATTTCCCTGACAATTAAAAAAATGTTGCTTAAGGGGTGAGAAATTTCCCTGACAATCAAAGAAATGTTGCTTAAGGGGTGAGAAATTTTCCTGACAATTAAAAAAATGTTGCTTAAGGGGTAAGAAATTTCCCTGACAATTAAAGAAATGTTGCTTAAGGAGTAAGAAATTTCCCTGACAATCAAAGAAATGTTGCTTAAGGGGTAAGAAATTTTCCTGACAATTAAAGAAATGCAAGCAATCAACCTCTGATAGTGCATCAGTGTAGTCTTTGAGTTTAAGCATTTTTGTTTTAATATACCCAATACTGGATGCTCAGAAACAAGATCACCAAGTAGAAATAAATGTGTTGAAATGAACTGTGATTGAAGCATCCCATCAGGTGAGAGTATATTCTATCATCATGATGAGGGAGTGGATGGCAAGCTGAAACCCGCAATCAAGAAACTTCTGAGCTTTTCCGAATAATCAGATAAGAATCTTTCTAACTGCGTGATTACTAGTCTTGGGGTGTTACCTAGGTCTCAATCAAGCTGTTAGCAGTGTATATGTGACCAGCGGAAAAAAAGGTATAGGTAATAGAAAAGCTTCTTTTGTGAAATCTAGGACAATTTTTAGTTATTTATGAAGATCTTTTTCTCTTCAGGTACCAAGTTATTTAAAGATAGGTATTAGTAGCTGACTTTGGTATATTTATGGCATTTTTTTCGGATTAGCAAAGAAAATAGTGCAAATGAAAAACAAAACAAATTTAAACCAGCTAAAAGTAGGTTCTGGAAAACACGAACTTCTCAGTTAATCTTAACCACACCCAGACATTAATAATATTTTTGAGGGGGGGTCTACTGTCAGCAATATCAAGTCAGGTCTGGGTATTGTAATACTTTCAAATCTGTTTATAATGTATTTGCTTTGTAAAGTATAGAAACTTACACAAATTATAATTCAAAATATTGTTTTTTACTGTTATTCTTACTTTGTTATATAAATTAGTTAAAGTAGACTTAACAGTTTTAGATAAATTAGGCTTAACATTTTAGTGTTAAATTAGGGTTCACATTTTTACTTAAATTTCCTTAAATATCTTTTGATTTAATTAAGTTTGACACTTTTAATTAAATTAAGTTTAACATTTTTAGTGAAATTAGGCTTAACGTTTTTAGTTAACTTATACTAGATCTTTTCCATTTTTTTGGAGAAGTAGGCTTTGATATCAACAGTTTCGTTCTGAACACAAACGGAAAATTTATTATTAACGATCAATATTTTGATTACCCCCCCCTCATCTTTCTATAACGCCATTCATACACAATAGCTGGAAGAAAATGCCCTTTAAAGAAAACAAAACTGTCAGCAAATTAAATATAAAAAGCAAAGTTGTTTAATGTCTTTGTGGCTAGTCCATGTTCCACGCCCAAGGTGATTCTTTCTCTGAATAAAAAAAAGTAGTGCAACACGTGTGATGGCAAAAATCTACGTCCGGTCCAAAGAAGAGCAAGCGTGGTTGTCTGTGCAATTATAGTTTTAGTTGAACAAGAAGTTTTGAGTTGGTGAAACATTTCGGGAGTTACTGCTTTTCTTTCAATCAGTTTAAATAAAATGAAATATTCTTTATTAATTTGTTCATAAGATTTCACAAGCTACTGTCTGTTGGATTGAAGGGAAATCAGCTAGCCAACAACATGAATCTTGAGCTCTTGGCTGGCCGAATAACTCGATTTGATAATCACGCTAATAACACACTCATGGCCCAAAAATACTGTACTAACCATGAACTCTCGGATTCACAGTCCAGGCACGACAACACTGGGCCATAACTGGACTGGAATGAGAAGTTTTTATTCTTTTTAAAAGTTTCAATGTGGAACATTTTATTTGAGTGTAAGCTATTCAGTCTGTGTGTACTTCTAAGCTTGATCAAAGTTTTGATACAGCATGCATTTTGTTTTGTTTTTATGTTGTTGTTATGGTCACATGCACCTTACTTTGTTAAATTTAGATACTTAGCAGAACACAAAATTCTAACAACTGTGCATCAAGTATTAATCGATTTGGGTTCAATAAAGTAAAAATATTCGTAAAACGAAGAACTTAACTGGAAAGAAATAGAAAATGAACATATCTTTAGCCACAAAGTTTTATACTTAATGACTCAGTATGTCTACTGTCAATTTTAAATGTTGTTTAAGTTTTCTGTGCTTAAAAGAAATTTTCCAGGACTTAATTTTGTGGACAAAAATGGGTTCTTTGATGCATAATTACCAACAAATGAGAACCTAGTACAAAGAAGCTCTTTACAACAGGATCTATGCAAAATTCCTGTTTGTTCTTTTTCGAAACGTTCAATAAAGTAAACTTTTAGGACTTTTGACTGATTTGAACAGAAAGTTTATTAACCCTAAAACGCCAGGATAGTATTTTAGGGGTAGTAATAATTCATTTACCCTTTTTATGAGTGATAGGTTCTATCAAATATAGATATATCGTCATACTGCAAAAACTGGAATTAATATGTTCAACTTGAATACCTTATACACACAAATGGCTAGAGATCCTCTCATTTTGAATTATCGACAAGAGTAAAGAAAGTTTACAGGATAAACTTCCTTAAGGAACGTATTCGGTCCTTTGAATAATTGCGTTAATTGTCACATAGTGCACCAACAGCTAAAAGTGTCTCGAAGCCCTATAACTTTCGTTCGCGGATCAACACCCTTATCACAAGACAATACCATACCCAGAATACAACTTGAGATGGCTACAAAGAAAACCCAAAAAAACTATTTAGCGAATCAAAAAGTTATAAATACAAGCCTCAGAGACACATACATTGTAGTGCTTAAAAATATCTGCGTTCAAAATAAATTACCAGAAATAAACATTTAATAATACAATAAACCACTTCTGAAGAACAGGAGAATCGTCCAGCAGTTGCCAGTTACAAAAGAAAACCAACAAAAACATACTAACTGGTAGCTTATCAGTGGTCCAGCCTACTGCCAACAGAGGGTGCAAGAGCATTTTGCATTTATACATGTTTGTTTTTTAATATCGCCCAATGCCACACGAGGGCTATCTGCGCTAGCCATCCCTAATTTAGCAGTCTAAGACTAGAAGGAAGGCAACTAGTCATCAGCACCCACTGCCAACTCTTCAGCTACTATTTTACCAACGAATTTGGGATTAACTATCACATTACAACGCCAAAACGGCTGAAAGGGCGATCATGTTTGGTGTGACGGGGATTCAAACCTACGATCCTCGGATTACAACAGAGCACCATAACCATGCCGGACTTCAACAAACAAACAGACAACAAAAGTTTCTTGTCATGCTCATCACTAATACAATTGCATCATTGTTCGTTATTGAGAAGAAAGAGACTGACCGAAGGAGTTTCACAATAAAACAGTGACCGGAAGTGGTGTGCCTCATCGAAGCCTGAACCTTTGGTTTTTTGTTTTAAATATATACATCAATGACATAATTGGTAAGCTTTGCTGATGGCATTGAATCCATAGTATCTCCAGATGCATTAAAAGTATGAAGGTACCACAGAATAATTTGGATCGATTAGAACGCCGGGCAGGCGCTTGAACTATGATCTTTAATTATAGTAATTGCAAGGTAATCTATTTTAGTTATCGAATTTGGGTCATGTGGTGAATGTTGGTTAGAACCTACTCAGTAGCGTGATTGAAGAACACGATCTCGGTATAATATTAGATAAATCACTCGAGCCATCGAGGTACTGTTGCTATTAGTCACGTTAATAAAATTTTTGGGATATTGATTAGAAATCAATAAAGATAATTAAGTATCTATTTATATGCATCGTTCATTAGGTTTGACTTGGAGTGTTGCATGCAGCTTTGGCCTTCTTTCATAAGAAAAGATATGAACCTTTTGGGAAAGAGCTCAGAGAAGGGCTCCCAAGATGATTTCAGGGTTGTTTTATAGGAATACAATTTTGTTTGGTTCGAAGTTAAACATAAAGCTACATACCGCGAGTATGAAAACTCGGTTTCTAGCGTTGTAAGTCCACAGACATACCATTGTGCCACTGGAAAGCAGGGATAAGAAACAAATGGTAATAAATACACTTAATTAAGTTTACAAGATTATCATGAGTATACATATACATATAGAGAGAAATAGGATAATTTCTTTTGCACTGTATCCTAGAAGTACCAGAACAGGAAACCACAAGTTTGAGATATGGAAAAGACAGTTTCGTTTTTGTAATTGGGAAGATACGCGGCATATGAATGAGTTATTGTTGGAAATAATGAAGGCCAAACCTTTACAAGAAATAATTTAATACATGAAAATATGGGTATTTTGAAATGTTTTGTTTTTAGGTACCTCATTTGTGGTTGTGCAAGACGGACTTGGAGGTCGCGTGTGGTTTGTACTCGTACGTTAACTCTCATTGGTTTAAACATGAATATTCCTATGTGGACACAAGTTGGTTTATAATTAAACTTTTTAAATTTTGGTTTTAGTTTTTAAGTCCCTTACTTTTTATTATTCTAACATGGTGTTCAGATTGTTAGAACTATTAATATTATTATTATATAAAACCCATTTCCGTCACTAGTTTTATCACATTTCTGGCTTATATTTTCTTTAAAAAATTAGCAGCACTGGACTTCAGATGTTCCTTCATATGGCACACTGTAGTACACGTGGTTGATCTCACACAGTCTTGTCCAAATCGAGAACAAAAGTACCAGAGAGCAACGTAGGCTAGTTGAAGTTCTGTCCTAAATCTAAAAAAAAAAGATATTCTTAATTTGTTTTTACATTAAAGCTATTCGCATTGAAAGTTGTAAATAGTTTGATTTCAGGCTGTGGCGTTTTTCTTTTCTTTTATTTCTCAACACTTAATTGTCTTTTCTAATCATTGGAAGACATATAAAATGGTAGACTGGGTGAACTCACGTCGGATGGTATTCTCCATTTAGAAAAACTTTTGACTTTTTGTGTTTGGGGAAGAGAGGCAGTTTCACATCCTGAAATCGTGATGCAAAAATAACATAAAAAGACTAAAAACTGTATAATAATGCAACGTATGAACATCACTATTTAACAGATACAGTAAGTATTCATGTATATATATGTGTGCGTGCTATGATACTGATAATTGTGAATACCAGCTTTTCTGTAAAGCTGTTTTCAGGCTTTTTTGAAACGAATTACAAAACCAACCACTTCCTGGATAGGGATTCGTATATTTGAAACTATCGACCTAATATTTTTAGGAACTTTGTGGATACCATATGCATCGATCTTCTCCGTTTTGTTCTCAGTTTTCTAAATTTAGTTTCGTCAGATATTACGAGTCGAGTTTCACTGTGTGGGTGTTTGGGTATTGATGTTAAATACCCAGGAGGGTAAGGTGCATTAGACCTCTTCCTCCTTAGATATCACGCAACTGGGTATTTGATTGTTTTGAATTTTTCACAAAGCTATATGAGGACATCTCCGCTATCCGTTTGTAATATAACAGTTTAACTGCCCCTTCCCCGCTAGTACAAAGGTACGTTTGCGGATTTTCAACGCTAAAATCAGGTGTTCGATTCTCCTTTGTGGGCTCAACAGATAGCCCGATTTGGCTTTGTATAAAAAAATACACACACACAGTTTAAGACCAGATGAAAGGCAGCTAGTCATCACCACCCACAGCCAACTCTTGGGCTACTTTTTACCAATGAATAGTGAGAACGACCACCACTTATAACGTCCTCACGGCTGAAATAGCGAACATTTTTATGTGAAGGTGATTCGAACCCGTGACTCTCAGTTACAAGTTAAGCGTCCTAACCACACAAATTACTTTGTTTAGTTATTCTATGATAACTTACTTATATTGGTATAAGAAAGTAAGCGCTTCAGTTGATTGTTTGAAATTAAGCACAAAGTTACACAATGGGCTATCTGTGCTCTGCTCACCATGGGTATCAAAATGTAGTTTCTAGCAGTCTAAATCCGAAGACATTTCGCTGTGCCACGGTGGGGCGGGGGGAGTAATTGTTTCGATTCCTTCTTTAGTAGTTACGCTTTATTTATTAATATCAGTTAAAACCGCCTTTCATACTTTAGTTGCAATGCTGCTCAAAGTTCTACTATTTTTACTGTAAACAGGATTTGGCTTTCGCATAAGTTGTCGCCTGGCATGGCCAAGTGGCTAAAGCAGTCGGCTTGTAATCCGAAGGACGTAGGTTCAAATACCCGTCACGCCAAACATGCTCGCTCTTTCAGCCATGGGGGCGTTATAATGTGACGGTCAACCCATTATTCGTTGATAAAAGAGTAGCCCAAGAGTTAGCGGTGGGTAATGATGACTAGCTGCCTTCCCTCTAGTCTCACACTGCAAAATTAAGGATGGCTACCGCAGATAGCCCTCGAGTAGTTTTGTGCGAAATTCAAAACAAAACAAAAGAATTGTTACATTAGTAGCTCTATACACCAAGTACAGAACGTCCGAAATGTTTGGAACTATAGGTAATTCATAGCTAATTTCAGTTCTAGATACGTCATAGATTATTATGTTGTCAAAGCATGATGAACTCGAAATGATCCTGCTGTTAATCCAAACTTATTTTGTGGAGCAAAAATAGCAAGTGGAACACACTTCTTATGTGTCTATGGTTGCAGACTGTTCAGACACCCTTGTTATGTGTTAGATTATAATAGTTCAATGATACCCTTTAATAAAACCAAAATTGTACAAGAAACATCGTAAAACGACGATACCCTTCATTCTTTCTTTCTTTTTGGTTATTAAACCCATAATGATCTCATTAAACACGAATTCCATACCCTCTTTCCTTTTCAAGAGATGGTAAATGACTCACTCACTTAACTTTATCTTTTGGAGTCTATAAAATTGTTGTGTGTCCTGTTCTAAGGTGCTAAGAGAGTTTATAGCTATACAAAACAATTACATTAATCGAGACAGCCATCTTTGGATGATGGACATCAGCACTCTCACAAAATGGATTATCTTTATAGTAAGATAGATATTTTAGTTTATTAATTCGTATGAAGAGATTCCTAACATATTGATGAATTTCATAATGACAACCGGAAACAGATGTTCCACATGTTTCATATTTAATTAATTGATTAATTAATTAATCATCTAAAGTCTTTAATTACATTTATTTTATCATTCTATTATTATTATTAGGTATTATTTGAAATAAGAAAATAGGGTTTTTGCTACTGGACCCACTTGTATCATTTCTAATCCAAAGATGTTCATTTTGTAATTAGACCACCAGTATTATTCCTAATATAAAATATAATCTTCATTTTGTAATTAGACCACTAGTATTATTCCTAATCTAAAATATCATGTTTATTTTTTTCTGTCCGCTCTTATTCCTCAGTCTAATTCTCTTTTCCACACTCAGGAAAAGCTTAATGTGTGTCCGGTAGTAAAAAAAAAACACAGGGGAAAAACAGGAATTGTGTCCAACTCATCGTAAGTGAACAAAACAATAGAATAGTTCTCTTATGGGAAATTTACAGCACTAAAACGTGGGGTTAGATTCACCTTGGTGGACACAGCAAACAGGTCAGAGTGGCTTTGCTCTAAATCAGTCAACAACAATAGAATATTACGATACATTATTATAGTATAATAATTACTTGGAACACGAAAACAGCGTACGTTTAGGGATGTACTGAAAACAAGCAACTATTGTAAATCATTATGGTAATGAAAATATGTTCATTTTGTAGTTAGACCATCAGCTTTATTTAAAATGCTTTCCAATAATAAATAAATAAATATTCAAAGGTTTTTTTGGATTCACGAGAGTAAGAATGATTACCTGAAAGTAAATTTATATTTATTTGTTCCGCAAATGGAGGTAAAAAAAAATTCTTTCCCGCCCAACAACACCTAAAATCGAAAGAAACAGTTTGGATCAAACAAATAGAATGGATTATTGTGATCCTGAGAATTATTGCTTATTTTGAATTAAGTACAAAACTACACGATGGGCTATCTGCGCTCTGCCCACCACGAGTATCGAAACCTGGGTTTTAACAATATGAGTCTACAGACTGTGTTAATTCTCCCATAAGACCCGCTCTCAGCTAGTACAGCGGTAAGTCTACGAATTTACAACGCTAAAATCAAGGGTTCTATTCTCCTCGGTGGGCTCAGCAGAGAGCCCGATGTTGTTTTCCTATAAGAAAAATACACAAACACACACTCATAAGACCGAGAGCCCGATGTTGTTTTCCTATAAGAAAAATACACAAACACGCACTCATAAGACCGAGATTAAAATGTAAAGAATCAATTAACATGAGTCTCACCAAGTAGTTAAGGTGCTCAATTCGTAATCTAAGTGTCGAGGATTCGAATCCCCGTCTCACCAGCCAAATATACTCGCCCTTTCAGCCATATGGGCATTATAACGTGTGGTCAATCCCACTATTCATTGATAAAAAAAGTAGACCAATGGTTGGCTGTGGGTGATGAGGACTAGCTGTTTTCCCTCTAGTCTTACACTGCTAAATTACGGACAGTTAGCGCAGATAGCCGTCGTGTAGTTTTGCACGAAATTCAAAACCAACAAACAATCAAAGAAATTATTGATTTGTTTTAACATATACAGACAGTAACTATCACACTTTCAATTAAAATGCATATTTTCTTGTTGAAAGAAAAAAATTCTCCGCCCTAGTTCACAGTGGCTGTCTGCGGATTCATACCGTTAAAATTCGGTTTTGATACCCGTGGTGGGCAGAACACAGATAGCCTATTGTGTAGCTTTGTGCTTAATTCTAAACAACCTAAACCAAACTCAAAAGAAGTTTTTTCAACTCTTTTTCCTCTAGAAAAATGAAAATAACACCCAAACGCAGAGTGTAATTCCAGGACCACATCTGCAATGTTGTTTTTTTGTTTTTGCTCTTGTTTCTTTGTTTTTGAACGACGCTCAATCAAGTTTCTATTTTGAATCTTTGCGTCTAGCGAGTATACTGCCTTCACCATGATGAAATTATGAGCCTATATATCTTTACAATACCAAATTGTCTGACGTTTTCTTCAGTTCTCAATAAAATACTGTTGCTAATCAACGAGAAGGTGCCATGGAAAATGTCATCTTTCGCGCGTTAACCTGCAGGGGACGTCTGATTGTTTACGTGCCCGTTCAAACAACCCTGTTATTGATAATGGCTCGTTTATTGGCTAACCGTAATTTCAATGTTAAATTATAAAACAAAAATATCGGATTCGTGAGGGAAGAGTGCAAAGTTGGAGCCAAATCGTTTCGTTCTAGCCCGGGGGTTGGAAATAATGAGGTCTCACGTTTCCAGTAGGAAACTGTAATATGATTGGTGTAAATGACCCCTGATTAAAGTTCAATACTAGGCTTAGTTGTGTGGTATGTTTGTTTTTGTTATAGAGTAATTTTGCATACGCAAATGAGTGAATTCCTGTTTCAATGCTATTTAATGTTAAAAGTGCCACGTTCACTAGAAAGTATAACTAAGTTTAGGATGTTAAAACCATGAATTTCTGGTAATCACGTGAGATCTAAATATAGATAAAGTACAGTTAAAGTAGCATAAATACTTTAAAACTAAGGGTCTTTCGTTTTCGGGGTTAAATATGAAGAGAATCATACCATGCACTTTGATCACAGAATAGATCGTGTTTAAACAGACTCCAGCATGTGCTGTACATTCACTGAACTTCTAATAAACGTGTATGTGTGTAATCAAGACATTGATGTGCACTCTCTGCATTCATTGGCTTTGTATTGAACTTGTATTACATAAATAGCTTCATACAGACTTATCACGGCCTCTAAATTATTTGTTCTTGACCAGCATTGCAAATTAGTAAAAAGAAAATTTGTTCGTAAAAAACAAAAAATAAAGGAACTATTACGATGAGGAAACACGAAAGTAGACTGGGTGTAGCTCAAACTTATCGTAAAATAGACTTGATGTTCCTCAAAGTTATCATGAAATAGACTAAGTGTGGCTCAAACTTATCGTGCCCAGAAGTAGACTGGGTGTGGCTCAAACTTATCATACCCAGAAGTAGACTGAGTGTGGCTCAAACTTATCGTGCCCAGAAGTAAACTGGGTGTGGCTCAAACTTATCATACCCAGAAGTAGACTGAGTGTGGCTCAAACTTATCGTGCCCAGAAGTGGACTGGGTGCTACTCAAACTTTTCGTGCCCATATTTTGAATTCGACTTTTTATTTTCGTGCGTATTTTTCGGTTTGCTTTAACAATGACAACAACAAAAAACAGAATATTTTTGAAGCTTCTTTGTCTAAACATTTGATTGATTTGTTATTTTTAACCCAAGACAGCACAATGAACTATCTGCATGTGGTCCATTGTTACCCTCTGCATGTAGTCCATTGTTTCTTTCTGCATGTGCCCCATTGTTTCTCTCTGCATGTGGTCCATTGTTTGGAAGTAAATTCATATCATTACAGTGATGTTTTTCGATGTGTTTACTTATTCGTCGGCCTGGCATGGCCAGGTGGTTAAGGCACCTCGACTCGTAACCCGATTGTCGCGGGTTCGAGTCCCCACCACACCAAACATGCTTGTCCTTTCAGCCGTGTGGGTGTTATTATGTGCGGTCAATCCCACTATTCGTTGGTAAAATAGTAGCTCAAGAGTTGACGATGGGTGGTGATGACCTTCCCTCTCGTCTTACTAGTGCAGATAGCCCTCGAGTAGCTTTGCGCGAAATCCAAAACAAACTTACTCCTCTGTAATCGAAACAAAGACTTTGTCATAGAAGCAAGAGCCTCTTAAGTCTTTCTTTGAAGGTGAGAAGGGTAAAAGAGAAGCCAGAAAACTTTGCAAGGACCATGGTTAAAAAGTTTACTGTCACACTCTCAATAGCTTTCCATAGAATATACAATTTATAATTTAAGTTTAATGTGACGTAAATAGAATGCAGTGTCATAAATGTATTCTATATTGATGGAATGGATTCCACATTAAATGGTTAATAACGCACACTTTGGTATCAAATATGCATTAGTTTTCTATGGTACTTACCTAGCGGTACTATATACAGTCTTAAGGTGATTATATAAAAGAAGATGAATGAGTGATTTTAAACTAGAATTTTGACTCTCTCTTCTTCTTTTTTTTTTTACAAAGATGGCTGAACTGCGCATGTCTTGCAAGAACCTCAGAGTTTGTAAAGGCATGGACAACATACTTTGTGGGGCTGTATTCAAACAACCTCATGATGAATTTCATACTTTTTATCGTTTAAAAACAGGAATACTTTAACGTATCAGGTACAAGTTATGTAGCATTCTTTCGCCTAACTTGAGTGTCTCTTCATTTGTTTATACAGGTCTTTAAATATAAATGCACGAACCAATGGTCGTTTAATTGTAGGTTAACAACTTCTTTTTTTATTGTTGTTATTTGTTTTAGTGTAATGTCACACTGGACACAGCAGCGTCACTTTATGCAAAAATGAAGTAGCGACGGTTCCCCCACCCGTGAGACAGAGATAAGTCTATTAAATTGCAACTCTAAAATCCACAGTTCGATTCTCCACAGCAGATAGCCCAATGTGGCTTTAATACAGAAACAAACGCTTTAGTGAGGATGGATACCCAAACTACAAAAAGGTTTTATTAATTGTCATGTCACTAGCAGAAAAACTAGTACATAAGCGCCATCTATTTTCGCCATGTAAATTTTCAATTTTAAACCTCAATAATTTTGTTTGTGTGTGTTTTTCTTATAGCAAAGCCACATCGGGCTATCTGCTCAGCACACCGAGGGGAATCGAACCACTGATTTTAGCGTTGTAAAATACTGCTGTACTAGCGGGGGGTAATAATTTTGTTTCTGGTCTGTTAGGAATTTGAATATTTTATCTAAAATGATGTGAATTTGTTAGAAAATATATTTTATCTTCTAAATAGGATGTTTTTAAAAAGGAAAAATAACACGTAAATGTTTGGAAACGTGTTTAATTATATTTTGATAGGTTTTAATCACAGCTTCCAAATAACCTCAGTTTCTTGTCTCTGCAAAAAGATACAAATTTTCATTAAGGAAAACTGTATTTCTCACCACTGTTATATTCAATAGTTAGAAAAATCACTTTTTCTCATGGAAAAAACCCGAAACAAGACTGGCTTAAAGCAAGTCAGAAAAAAAAAAGGAACTCAGTGAGAATATATGCAGAGGCAAGTAACTATAGTTAACGAACTCACATATTTATAAGTAGTTTTATTTATATGTAAGTTGATTATTATTATAGCTTATTCATGGAAATAAATTTTTGTCGTGCTTTTATTTTATAAAGCATTTCCAAACGTTACTAGAATTGAGGTAGACTGATTTTCATAATTTATTACTTATGGTTGTCTTTATAACAATTAAATATAATTCAAGGTTCATTATTTTCTGTGTTATAGTATGCGGATTTATAACGTCAAAATCAGGATTTTGATTCCCCTCGGTGGACTTAGGAGATAGCTCGATGTGGCTTTGATATAAGAAAACACACAGACACACTGTTGTTGTGTGTACGAAAGAAAAACATGGTAAAAAAACAGAAAAATTACCTTTAAAGTATTATAAGTACAATTACATCAATGTTTTTAGGCAAAGTTGTAGAGTTCAAATAATGAAGTTAAATCTAAGTGTGTTTGTTGTCGTATTTAAATTATTTCATAAATACAGATAAACGATCGTTTGGTTTCAAAGTGTGCTGTTCTTCAACCCAAAGCTTGAGAAATATATTTTAAGTCTTTTGAAAAGTTATTGCAGCAAGCTTATATAGACTTATAGTATGGGTAATAAAACTTCTGGTAACATTAAAATACGGAGAAGTAAAAAAGATTTATTAAAAATCATTTGTCCAAACTATAACTTTAGTTAGTAAAGAGAAACAATGCACTATTTAAAAGGCTTGGTAAATAGTTGGTATATAGCACAAAGATACACTATACATTATATCTGTTCTTTAAACCCCACTGGTATAGAAACTCGATTTTTTGCGTCAAAAACCCGTTTGCTTACCGTTGATCTATTGGGGGGCAGTAAAAATCATAAAATTGTTATTATGAAGCCAGGTACAGGCAATTCTACTGCTGTCTTAAGTAAAACATACTATATATTTATTTAGAGTTGTTAATAACAGTAAATAGTTAGGTTGATAATAATTAGCATTAGCTAGGAGGGGGTAACAGACACCCCACAAAAAGTTTCTATGATCACTCTGCCTTAGGTTAGTATTCCGCTATCATTTTTCTAAGCGGTGTTTACGGTTCTAAGATGCATAATATTTTGTATGCTTATACAAAAAATTTATATTTAATAACTCAGAAATAATATTTAAAGAATAGACCGTCACGTAGTCACCCAGCTATAGTGTATGGGGCTTCTGTAGTACATCCATTTGAATGAATATTAGTATGTCTGTGTGTCTGCTCTGTAAAAGTAACAACATTTCTTGATCAATGAACATCAAACTTGATACAATGATACAGGATGACATGAGGAAAGTCATCAGAGGAACTGGGTCCCAACCAATTTCATAACTCTAGGAATTAGATTAATTTAGAATTAAAACATAAAGTTATAATTTAAAGATTTAAAAAAGCATGTATTTCTTTTCAATATTGGTACTTTTATGTATATTTATTGCATTTTTAATGATTATTATGTTAATAAAAAATTACAAGTATAGTTTTCTACACTTTGATATAAACGTGTTTTTATTCCACCCATTCAGTGGACGGGTATTCCAGCTAATAGGGGATAATTACTAGTTAGACCTACCGTTTCTAATATACATACAAAAATAACATGGAATGGCTTGCTTTTAAGTAAATTTTCTAAAACAACCAACACCCAACGAGTTAAGTATTTAACATAAATTTAATGACGATATTTAATGATTATATGCTAATTTAGTGTTTTTCAACACTAATATTCCTTTCCAAGACACTCGACAAATAGCAACTATTATAATATATATATTTAAATGAATAAGATATAATATTTGCAAAACAATAAATACGAAAATACGTTGACAATTCTTTTGTTGTGTTTAATAATTCCTGTCGACTAGATTAGTTACGGTGATATCAGAACTGTGAACCCGCTGGGACAGTGATAAATCTTCGGATTTACAACGCTAAAATTAGGGGTACGATTTCCGTCGGTGGACACAGCATATAACCCGATATGGCTTTGCTACAAGAAAACACACACACACATAAGCAATTACAAAATATAGAAAAGGTTTTGTTTTACAAATGCTACATCATTTGATATATTAATACTTTTTAGTGCAAACAGCTACACAATAAGATATCTGTGCTCTACCAACCGAGGGTATCGAAACCAATTTTGACATTATAAGCGCTCAGACATGTCACTAAGCAACGGGAAACATTCACTTAGACATTTATTAATTAATTAATTTGTTGTGAATTACGCGCAAAACTACACAAGGAATAAACAGGAGACATGGGCTGCTTGTTAGCACGCTTACTGCACAATCTTAGCATCACGGTTTAGAATATTTGTCGCTAAATATGCTCGCCCATTCACGCATGAGAACGTTATTATGTTAAATCAATCCCAAAATTCGTTGGTAAAAGATTTGGCTAAGAATCAGTGGTGGGTGGCGATGACTAACTACCTTCCTTCTAGTTTTACATTGTTAAATTAGGAACGGCTAGGGCAGATAACTCTCGTGTACTTTAGCGCAAAACCCAAACAAATAGGCTCTTTCACTAACGAATAGCGGGATTGATCATCACTTCATAACGCAAGAAACTAAGATCTGAGCTATGCAATAGAAGTTGATAATAATAATAGCTTAAACAGTACGACTAGTTTAGGTTTAAGTTTGTGTAAAAGTCGAATGTAAAGTACCAAATACTAATTTCTCATTCATGTTGCATTAATAAAGCAAGATCTGCACTGATCATGGATACTAGCCGCCCATCGCTACTTGGAAATATGTAGAAGTAATACAACATTTTATTCTATTATTTTTAAACTAAGTGTATATTCCTAAGTAGCGTTTTTAATCAAAGTAAAAAGTTCAAATGTGAAAATCTATATTACACGCTACAGATAAATATTTTGTCTAATAACCGAGATATTACGAGAGTTCTTTTAGACAACTCTGCTCAAATATAAAATACAAGCTATTCTACTATTATTAACCATTCTTTACTTTCATCTGGGCAGCCCGGCATGGTCAGTTGGTTAAGGCTCTCGATTCGTAAGCCCACGTGAATCCTCGTCACACCAAATATGCTCGCCCTTTCAGACTTGGGGGCATTTTAATGTTAAGTTCAATCCAACTATTCTTTGGTAAAAGAGTAGCCCAAGAGTCAGTGATGGGTGATGATGACTTTCTATAGTTTAACAATGTTAAATTAGGAACGGTAGCTTTGGGCGAAAGTCAAACAAACTAAACTTTCATCCACATAATAAACAGAGTAGCAGTGAAAAAAGGTTTGAAATCCACAACAAACTTATCTATAAACATCAACAATGTATATCAGTGGAGGGATATTCAATAACTGCAGTTAGACTACACCAAGATATTCTACAAGAAAACCTAAAATATATCAAGAAACACGAAGCTGCAACTATTTACCTCTAAGACAGAGACTACAGTACAAAACTAGCATAGTCACCTTTCAGGGAAACAGCAATGAAGTATATTTTGACCATGATATTTGAATCCCATAGCTAGCAGGATGTAGTTTGGTTAGTTGATTCCAGGTGGCCCGGGAGAGGTAGAGAGGGATGTTCTTATTTAAGTTGTGAGTCCCCACAATTAAGGGGGTATCAGTGGTGGATAAAACGCGCCCATAATTTTACCCAGGCCTGATGGAGGTCTGGGAGAAGGTTTACGGGGTCGTCAAACCAGAATCTTACATAAGGTTTTGTGTTTCTGGACACCTTGATTCACAAGCTAGCGAGACCACACGTGACAGACATGTTCAGTTGCTACTACTGGGTATTCTAATGCGGTTTACTTCTGACTACGGATTACTACCCTTGAATACAAACGTAACTGGGAGTAAAAAGAGCTTTATAAGGGGGTGAGTCCTTGGATCGTACGTTAGACGGTGAGTTGTTTTATGCTAGTTCACACAAGAAACTTTTACAACAGCCACTAAGATATCAGCTAGTGTCGGGCTTATTATTAGATAAATAAAACAGACATGTTTAAATATTTCATATAAGCCAAGAGAGCTAGCTACAAATGACGTGATAACAAACAATATGGAAGAACCAGAAATAACGTGATGATAAACGACACAGTAAAGCCAGAAGTTAAGTAATAACAAACAAAACCAGAAAGCTAGAAGTTACGTGATAACAAACAAGACCACAAAGCCAGAAGTTACGTGATAACAAACAAGACGAGAGGGTCAGAAGTAACGTAATAACAAACAAGACAAGAGGGCCAGAAGTTATGCGACAACAAACATATAGAATACACCCAAAAATAAGTAAGGATTGTATATAATTACTCAAATGGTGGCCAAGCAATTCCATCCCTAGCATTCAACTGAAGAGGTGCCACCTTTTATCTAAATATCGTGGTAATGTTAGAGGCACTACACCTAGACCAGTTAAAAAAAAAGACATTACACTCAAACTAGATGCAGTATTAACACACCAGGTGGCCAAACACTTAACGAAGAATTATAGTTCACGCCTGAACTTAATTTTAGTGTGGAAAATCGTGTCGTTAGAAGCTAATAGGTTCACTCCTAGGAGACGTCGTCAAGTCTTCGACCAATTGACAAGCCTTAAAGTTCTAACTACATCTTTGTCGGTGGGATTCTAATTTAAACTGAGATAAATCAAAGTTATGACAGCCACCTCGTTGCCAGGTGGCCTGGAATAAAAATTAACAATGCGATTTTAATGACTGACCAAATATCTCCTTTTTGTAAGGGTCCTGATCCGGCTTTCTACATCAGGACAACAGATTACTTCTCTCTTACGCAACCTTGTTTGCAGCTACGAAGGGCACACGATCTTTTGGCATTGCCCTGCCGGTGCTCTAAGAGGGTTGAGTGATGGGCGACATATATAATTAGCACGGTGGACGACGCCGCCGTGTTTGCCCGCAGCTTCCCTCGGCGCGCCAACTCAACCGCCATCATAGAAGTGGTAATTAACCCCCAAACAACTTGATAAGGCCGAGAGAAAGGGGTGTAGCCCTTACATGATACATAATTCGAGAACTTCCTTTCTGCACGAGAGGACACGCGAACAAACGGACAAACACGCGAGCATCGAAACTCACCAAAATGCCCAAAATATGCACACGAAATACCAACATTTAAATCGTCATTTTGCTTTTTGTTGAATATTCTGGAATACTGCATTAAGCTCCAATGATATTGTGAAAGGATATCAACATGAAATCGTAGGTTCCATGTATTTTGGAAAACGGCCAACTTTTCACTCATGAAACTCAACTAAAAGTGAAACTCTTAATTCAGTCTGAGTTTTCTAATAATAATCTGTTTCTGTAACCCAATTTTTTGTTTTATAATTTTCGGAAAAAAAACAGTACAAAAGCAACTAGGCAACAACATCCACAACACTAACACGTGGCAGTAAACCTGAAGACTTACAACACTACGAATTGGGTTTCGATACCAATTTTTGTTGCTCTTTGTTTAACTACAAATAAATAAACTTATCAAATAGTTAAATATGATTTTGTTGCAACATAACACGAACCTTGGATCCCTGGATTCACAATCCGGCAAGCTAACTGCACTAGAATTCACACTTCGGGCACTATTTTCAGAAACTGGCCCACCTCTTTCCGAAGAGCCCCTAAGAAAAACGAAAGAGAGGAAACATACTCCAGGAGTGATCAAACTTTTCTATTTCGTGATTAAAATTTCTTCCAAATAATGTTTTTAAGTGCTAGGCGTCACGTTGGCCCACACCGTAAACCCAGATAAATTCAACTTCATACTAAACGAATGAAGACTACATCAACAGAGTACCGTATCACTACACTGACGAATGAAGAAACCACATTATCTTGTTAAAAACACTGATGATAGATTGGTAATGTTACATTCAGGAGGGATCGAAAATCTCTTGACTAAACCATGATAACAACGCTGTGCGTTTGAGAAAGATAAGCCTTTCTTCTCCAGGTTCAACCTTTGTCATCTTGTAACATGACTTCTTGAACTTATGTGTTTTCTGACACAATGAACAGTATCCTACGATATTAAATTAATTGAAAAAAAATTGTTTAGCCTACCAAGACCATGTCTGATCTTAGATTTAAAAAAAACTCGCAAGTCTCAACAATAGAGAGGCGAGCGGATCATAACCAGCTATGGCGCTAGGATGGGGCACGTTAGATCACGGTATCAAAGATGGCTGCTACCTCAACAAGTTCACAACCAATTATCTTGTGTTAACAGAAGAAAGGAAAACCAAGCATGTGATGTATTATTGCAAACTCTATTCGGTTTAAAAGTTAAGAGTTATTAGTTAGTTCGTTAGGCTTAAAGTGCACGTTTGTTTGGGTCTACTCTGATCATACGAATGTTGTACGCACGTCCTTAAAATGTAACAACGTGAGACAAAATGTAGTAAATGTATTAGTGTTGCGTTGGAGACGTTATTAATTAAGACAAAGTTGCGGCATTCATTTGTAGATAATATTACCAGATACTGATTACTGAGAAAATGAAACGTGGGACAACACGTCTGCTTGACGTCTATTACGTTAGTAGACCTCAGTGAAAAAAACCCAAAAAACATATATATATATGTGTGTGTGTGTGCACTCTAAATCATTTTCTCGTGATAACCTGAAGGGAAGTCGAATATAAAATGCGTGAGCTTTTTGGTAAACGCGTTGTCCAAGTGACATATTCTAGCAAGGGCGTTTAAAACGCCAAACTACTATTAAAGTCGATTCATTAATTTTGCGTCCATTCAACTCACATCAATAAAATGGCTGGAACTGCAAGAGAGACTAGCTATTCGATGAGCGTTGTTTACACTGTTGTATAAACTCAGCTGGCCCGGCGTGGCCAGATGGTTAAGGCACTCGACTCCTAATTCGAGGGTCACATGTTCGAATCCTCGTCGCACCAAACATGCTCGCCCTTTCAGCCGTGGGGGCGTTATAATGTTATGGTCAATCCCTCTATTCGTTGGTAGCCCAAGAGTTGACGGAGGGTGGTGATGACAAGCTGCCTTCCCTTTAGTCTTACACTGCTAAATTAGGGACGGCTAGCGCAGGTAGCCTTCGTGTAGCTTTGCGCGAAATTTTATACAAACATAAAATTAATCCGCCCCTTCGAATTTGAAACTTAGAGGGCAGCGTCAAAAAACGTGTTTTACAACATTTATTCTCAGTAGCGAAACAAAGTCTGGAAGGTAACGTTATATTAATATCGTTGGACGTTTTTCAGGGAAGGAATTCTGTTTCCTACAGGTCTTATTGGTGGGATTAAGATTTCTATCTTTAACGGTCTGACAAAGGAAAACTATTGATGAGTGAGAAAAAACAACAGTAAACAAAGAAACAAACCATGGACCGAGCTTCTTCTAATGTAATATAAATATAGGCTCTTTAATATAAGAAAATAATTGCTCTATCTTTAGCAGCTATTACAGCAGTAATTCTGTAATAATTGTAATTTTCTATAACAGTTGTAACTCTCTGTAAAAACTGCAATTCTCTGTAACATTTGTAACATTCTATAACAGTTGTAACTCTCTGTAACAACTATATTTTGTTTGTTTTTGAATTTCGCGCAAAGCTACTCGTGGGCTATCTGCGCTAGCCGACCCTAATTTAGCAGTGTAAGGATAGAGGGAAGGCAGCTTGGCATCACCACACACCGCCAACTCCTGAGCTACTATTTTACCAACGAATAGTGGGATTGACAATCATATTATAATGCCCCCACGGCTAAAAGAGCGAGTATGTTTGGTGCAACCAGGATTCGAACGCCTTAACACTCTTGGCCGTGCCGGGCCCGTAACAACTGTAAATCTCTATAACAGCTGGCTGTAACTTTCTACAAGAGTTGTAATTTTCTATAACGTCTGTAAATCTCTATAAGAGTTGTAATTCTCTGTAACAACTGTAACTTGTTTGCTGTAATTCTCCAATTGTTTTATTATCTAATTTTTTTAACTGGCCGCCGTATTCTTATTCGTATTTTAACCAGTTTTATATTCCCGCTTAAATTTCTATTTATGTTTCATTTTTTTCTGTTTTTGCCTTAGGTTTAACGTTGTTTATCAACTATTTATTTCTATTTATCTTAGGTTTAAAGTTGTTTATCAACTATTTATTTCTATTTATCTATTCATGTTTCCAACATTCTTCTGTTCATTACATTAGTTTCTCCCCGATATAAATATTTCACTGTTCTGTTTTAACTACACATTTTTCATTATTAATCACTGGTACTATTATTCCTGCTTCATTAGCATCAAGGCCCAGCATGGCCAGGTGGTTTAGGCACTTGACTCGTAATCCGAGAGTCACGGGTTCGAATCCCTGCCACACCAAACATGCTCGCTCTTTCAGCCGTGAGGACGTTATTAAGTGACGGTCAATCCCACTATTCGTTGGTAAAAGAGTATCCCAAAAGTTGGCGGTGGGTGGTGATTACTAGCTGCCTTCCCTTTAGTGTTACACTACTAAATTAGGGAGGGCTAGCGCAGATAGCCTTTAAGTTGCTTTGCGCGAAATTCAAAAACAAACAAGTAATAGCACCATTGTTAACTAGTTTCTAATATACCTTTGGCAACAGCATTGTTGATTAATTTCTTATATCCCTGTTGTAACAGAATTGTTGACTAGTTTTTCATATCTCTATACCAACAGCATTATTGACTAGTTTTCGAAATCTCTATAGCAACAGGATTTGCGACTAATTTCTTTTATCTCTATAGCAACAGCATTGTTGACTAGTATCTGATACCTCTATAACAACATCATTGTTCAATGCACTATTGTACCTCCATGATAGCATCATTTTGCTGTTACGGTATTGTTAACCAGTTTATGCTGTTTCCATGCTAATAATATTGTTAATTAACTTTGATTTCTTCGTTGTGGGATCGATAAAATGCCTGACCATTTCCAACTCCCCAATACTAAGTAAAGTTGTTTTTGTTTGTAGTTTAGCAAAAACGTACATAATGGCCTTGGTGTGCTCTGCCCACAAGCTTTTCTAAACTTGGTTTCTGGTGTTGTAATTTCACAGACATGTCGTTATGTCACTTAGGGGGGAGCAAAAAGTAGGAATAAAACGTATTAGAGCCACCCCTAACACTCAAAGAATTTATCTCCAATTTTGAAAACTGTTGAAAGGACTAAAAACAAAACAACAACAGCAAAAACACATTTCTTATGTTTCCAGTACTGTTAGTGGTCATGTAACATTGTGAAATAATTCAGGGAGACAGGGCAATAAATTTAAATAAAACCTCTTAAATTGAAAACATGTGTTTCAAAATAAATTATCACATATCGAATGTGTAAGAGGAAAACATGGTACGTGTTTTAAAAAACACGAGGTTCACTGTATAGAAAAAATAACTTATCATTGAAAAACTGACAAAAAATGAATTCTATGTTTTAAAAATTTCAATGTTTAAGGGAAAGTGGATATATGTGCTAAAGACATGTATTTTAATATTGTATTGGAAATAGAAAAATAACGAATGTTGGCATTTATAAATAATTTAAAAACTACTAACACTTTCAGATCAAGAAATATGAGTAATAAGCAATTTTTTCTTATTAATTTATATGTATTTTAAAGGTTTAGATCATGTGATTTTGCTTAGACGCATTGTTGAAAAACACAGAAATTCCAGCTTACACGTTTAGAGAAACAAGTATTAGACGAGGATCCATGTGTAAGTAACAAATATGTGACATGGCTTCAAAAATGAAAAGAACACGAAAATAACGAATCAAAACACATTTATTTAAAATAGGATAATCTTGTTACACATGATCGTTTGAAGTTAAGCTCAAAACAGGGCAATGGGCTATCTGTGTTCTGCCCACTAGAAACATCGGATTCTAGTGTTGAAATTTCTCAGAGAGGGGAAGGCTTTTACATATGAACACCGAAACTGTGACGTTAATTTGTTTTTGTTTTTTTTTAATTTCACGCAAAGCTACACGAAGGCTATCTACGATAGCCATCCCTAATTTAGCAATGTAATTCTTGGGCTACTCTTTTATAAATGAGTAATGAGTAGTGGCATTGACCGTAACTTTATAACGTCTCCACGGCTGATATGACGAGCATGTTCCTTGGGAGGGGCATTCGAACTCGCGACCCTCGGATTACGACTCGAACTACTTAATACATTTGGCCATGCCGGGCTGATGCTATTGCAACAGAGATAAACGAAATTAGTCAACAATGCTATTGCTATAGAGTTATAGGAAACTGGTCAACAATGCTGTTTTCACACAGATGTCAGAAACGAGTCAAAATGATTTACCTGGAGATACCAGAATAGAGCCAATGCCAATAATGCAATTACCGTAGAGATATCAAAAGCTAGACAAGATTACCGTTAACTTCCTCGGGTCATCAGCTGATTATTCAAACAAAAGATAGCCAATTTATTCCATAAAGCTTTATAAATCGTTTTTCCTTTCACGAGAGTCACGTGTTATTCCTTCTGTGAAAATCCTCTCGTGATCTAAATGAACTTAACAGTGAAGTGTTTTATTTTGAGGATATTTTTAGCTAATATTCTACAAATTAACTGTAATTCTGTGAGTATTTTGCGTTATGTATCGTTATTCACGAAATTTCAAAATCCTCACTGTGCTAAATTTATACTAAGTGCTGGTCAATTAGTTCTTGCATGGTCAACAAAGTTAAAGAGCTGTATACTGTTGTAAGACAGACAGTGCCATCCTATTGGTTTTGGTGTTAGACTTTCAACAGCTTTTTATACACTGTTCCTCGCCTGACTAACTACATCCTTAGTTGACCAATTTTTGTCATACATTGTTCCTCGCGTGACAAACTACGTTCTTACTTTTCCAATTTTTGTCATACACTGTTCCCCCGTGACTAATTACGTTCTCACTTGACCAATTTTTGTTATGTGCTGTTCCTCACTAACACTGTTCTACTTTGAATTAGTAGATTTGAAAGGAAAGCTTTTGTTTAACACATTGGTTTCAAAACTAGCAGCATACTGATGTAGCTTCATTTAACAAGATGACCTTTTGCTGTATTAAGTTCCAGCCATTGCAGGTCTATGTGGCTGGTTTCTAATTGTTCCTGATCAAATGGAATATTTCATTCTTTACTCATCAGACACTTTATTCGAGCTATATAAGTTTGTTTTTTTGTGTGTTTTTTTTAATTTCGCACAAAGCTACTCGAGAGTTATCTATGCTAGCCGTCCCTAATTTAGCAGTGTAAGACTAGAGGGAAGGCAGCTAGTCATCACCACCCACCGCCAACTCTTGGGCTACTCTTTTACCAACGAACAGTGGGATTTACCGTCACATTATACACCCCCACGGCTGGGAGGGCGTGCATGTTTAGCGCGACGCGGGCGCGAACCCGCGACCCTCGAATTACGAGTCGCACGCCTTAACACGCTTGACCATGCCGGGCCAGCTATATAAGACTGTAATGGGTTTGGTATTTTCGATCTGTACGACAACTTGATTTGATGGTCAGGAACCCAAAGATTTATGCATAGCTATTCGTTGTTTATAATCGCTGTCCAGAGAAGAGATAACCAGTGGATCTCCTTCC
The DNA here is from genome assembly GCA_011833715.1 of Carcinoscorpius rotundicauda. Classification (NCBI taxonomy): domain Eukaryota; kingdom Metazoa; phylum Arthropoda; class Merostomata; order Xiphosura; family Limulidae; genus Carcinoscorpius; species Carcinoscorpius rotundicauda. Next base: position 130,126,190 of record CM022391.1, on the reverse strand, counting down.
CCTTATAGGACTACTCTTAAGTGAATAGTTGGATTGACTGTCGTGGTTAAAAGAGTGACAAAGCAGAGTGCGTTGGAGGCATTTCGTGGTTCTAGCCTTTGACTTATCGCGCCGCAGCCCGAAATGTAATTACTGAATCTCACCCGTCCTCGTTAGATTGTTTGTTTTGTTTTTTGGAATTTCACACAAAGTTACTCGAGGGCTATCTGCGCTAGCCGTCTCTAATATAGCAGTGTAAGACTAGAGGGAAGGCAGCTAGTCATCACCACCCACCGCCAACTCTTGGGCTACTCTTTTACCAACGAATAGCGGGATTGACCGTCACATTATACACACCCACGGCTGGGAGGGCGAGCATGTTTAGCGCGAACCCGCGACCCTCGGATTACGAGTGCACGCCCTAACGCGCTCGGCCATGCCAGGCCATCCTCGTTAGAAATGTAACACCAACATGTTGCGCATTTGTGCTACTTGTAAAATACTGAACGCTTTACTTAAAACTGTAGCAGAAACAGAGATGTTTAGGCACGTGCAACAAACGCTTAGTAGGAAAGCACGTGGCATTTCTTCTCATCATTAAACTCTTCACCCCCTCAGGGAGTGAGGGTATTGCACACGGGTCCGTGTGTTTTAGTCAGCATGCGGATCTCGAAACCTTATGGGTGGTTGTACACAGAATATAAAGTCATATTAGTACAGTACTCTGCAAATATGGTTCTGATTGAAATCTAGATCACTTCGAACTTTCGACGTCTACAAACGGACCCACACTTATGTTCCTCTAAAAGAATTTTCTAAATATAAATAACATTATCTTGTAGAACACGCTCCAAATGGTGGGTAAATTTGTCTTTTAATTGGGTTATAGGTTATTTACGGTTTCGAGAACTTTACGAGCGACCAAAAGATTGGGCTTTTTGAGGGAACGGTTAGAGGATTAGCTGTAATCTTCAATTATTTATCATTGTCTGTGAAGGCAACATTGACGACTTTCCAGGGGCAACTTCTACTTGACTTCGAGCAGGTTCTGATCCGGTAACTACACTGTGATAAACTATCTCACAAGAAGACATGTATGACATATGATATTCCAAACTAACTCTAGGTGGTGACAAACACTGGTCGAATTAATTTCTTGTGTATAAAAAAACATATTTACTGACGAATCATCCTTATCTTTCTTGAATAAATATCTCTAGCTTCATTCTATATTCTACGTATATTGTTAGTCCTAACTTTATTCTACATCATTCTGCCTATTTTTATCACTAATTTTATTCTATAATTTACTAGTTTGTTGTTTCCATCTTTGTTTTACATTGTGCTTATTTTGTTAGCCCTACCTTTTTTCCATATTCTTTCTAGTTTATTAGACCAAACTTTATTCTGTATTTCGCCTATTATATTAGTCCTAACTTTATTCTATATTCTGCCTCTCTTAATCCGCACTATTTCTATTCTATATTCTACATATTTTTCAGCCCTAACTTTCATTTTTTGACAAATATGTGTCCATTTATTTTCTAGAGTATAAAATATATATTTAATTACATTGAAAGTAAAGCTCTCAGTTTAACTCACAGTATTTTATTGGCCCTAAATTTATTGTACATACCAGACTAACCCTCGACTTCAAAGATCTAATCAGTCTATTCATGGCCGTTCTGACCTGCTAAGTTTACGCTGGAGTTCGAAAATTATATTAACCCTGAAACGTATTCTTAAAAACTTATAAATACGACACGCAAAATAAATATTTAAAATTAATCATAAAGAAGAAAACCATAAGAGTAAGTTAAAGTTTGTAAGACAAACAACATGTTGGGAAAAAAAAACGAATCCAAACAGCAGGTTCAGGTAAAAGTAAGAAAACGAAAGATTACTGAGACAGGTGAAGAGCTTAGATAATATTACCTGATGTTTACTTCAAAATAGAAAACCAAGTCTAGAAATAAGTTTGTTTTAGAAAATAGATTGTTTTAGTGAGAGAGTAGAAGACAACTATTTCCACCATGTAAAACAAGAGACAACTGTAGTTTAAATATTCTTGTCGTATATCAACAGATGATAGTTACGGCTATTACTAACAACCAGTTTATAATAAAATGGACCTCTTTTACGTTTATGCTGAATAAATTCCTTGTAAATTCGTTGATTGCAATCGAGACTTTGAAATTTATGTCAGTTTTATTGATTCGTAATCTGAAGGTCTTAGATTCGAATCCCCATCATACCGAACATGCTTATAATTTTGAAAGGGAATGATGGTTCTGAACATCACCACCTGGGAAGAGAAGGGAATTGTTACGTTGTTTTACCTTACTTCAAGACCCGGCATGATCAGGCGACGCTCGACTCGTAATCCAAGGGTCGCGGGTTCGAATCCCCGTCACACCAAACATGTTCACTCTTTCAGCAGTGGGGGCGTTATAATGTTCGGTCAATCCCACTATTGGGTGGTAAAAGAGTAGTTGAAGAGGTGGCGGTAAGTGGTGATGAGTAGCCGCCTTTTCTCCAGTTTTACACTGCTAAGTTAGGAAAGACTAGCGCGGACAGTCCTCGAGTAGCTTTGCGCGAAATTCAAACCAAACCAAACATTCCTTCAAACACAATTCCTGTCACGTTAAGTTTATTTCAGTTTTATATTGGTAACAGGAGTAAATAATAAGTTAAGAAACATTTTCGTGCATCATTGGATCATGGAAAAATACACTGCTGATCAAAATCTTAAGATCAATGAACATAAAGAAAAAATATGCATATGAGTAGAGCTACAAAAGATGAAAATAAGAAAAGAGAAATAAAGTTTTTAGCATTTAATTCAAAAAATGTGAACACTATGATATTAACGTAAATGCTAGCTGGTCAAAAGTTTAAGACCATTACAAAAAGATGTCCTAAACCGGGTAAATGCCCAACAAGAGGTCACAGTGGTGAGTTGTATGGCCGTAATTGTGATTAACTGCAAACATTCGCTTTGGCATGGTCGATATAAGCGTTTGCAGAAGGTTGACTTGTATGTTCTTCCAAGTGGGGAAAATGGCTTTACGAAAATCATGCACTCTTTGGAATTGACGTCCATTTCTATAGACTTCCCTTGTCATTTCTTCCAAACATTTTCAATGGAGTTCAGTTCGGACGAAAACGCTGGATAGTCTAAAAGAATCACGTTATTTGCTATGAAAAAGTTCTTTGTCCTGCGGGCATTGTAGATTGCAGCGTTGTCCTGCTAAAAGATCCAGTCATTTCCACACAAGCGAGGGCCTTCAGTCAATAAGGATGCTCTCTCCAACATGCCAATGTAGCCAGCTGCTGTTTGACGCCCCTGTATAACCTGAAGCTCCATTGTGTCATGGAAAGAGAAAGCACCCAAGATCATGATGGAACCTCCTCCACTGTGTCATATAGAAAATGTCTTCGGTGAGATATCCTTATCGTGCCAGTAATGTTGGAAGCCGTCTGGACCATCCAGGTTTTCTCATCAGAGAACAAATTTTTTGTCAATTTCTCTGTGTCCCGTGTTTGGTGTTTCTTCCCAAAGTTTAACCGAGCTGATTCGTGGTGTGGAAGGAGACGTGGCCTTTGAAGACGTTTACGGTTTTTAAAGCCTTTCTCTCGTAGATGTCGTCTTATTGTTCTTGAGCTGCATTCTGCGTCCGTAAGGGCCTTAATCTGATTCGATAATCGGCTAGTGTTTTGCCGGACAACCCGTCAAATCCTCTTGCTCAACACCGGCGAAATTTTCTTGCGCCGACCACTTGAAATTCTCGTTCCATATCCGTCAGGGTTTTTTAGAGATTTGCAACAGCAATGATTCGTTGAGAGAGACCTTGCTTTCGCAGCTCGACAATTTTGTCACGTTCAAACTCTGTTAACTTTCTTGCCTTTGCCATGTTTTAACCCTATGTTACACAGGAGATGCCACTGCAAGATGTTGACAACGCCAAGGATTGAACACAAATAACTAAATTTCGCTACGTGTTTACCGATTAACGCTTAATTTCAGTATGGTCTTAAACTTTTGAAAAGCTAGTATTTAGGCTAATTTCATAGTGTTTACATTTCCCCTATTAAATGCTAAAAAGATTTTTATTTTTATTTTCCCTATTCTTTTTTCATCTTTCAAAGTTCTACTCAAATAAGTAGTTGAGTCAAACAATGCAAAATGCATATTTTTTCTTTAAGTTCATTGGCCTTAAGATTTTGGACAGCAGTGTGTGTATATCATTTCAATAATGAACCCTTTGCTAACGAGGACATCACTTTTTCAGAGCAGTATCCATGTCTAAAAGAATCAAGAAAGAGAAGTAAATATTTACTAAACAGAAGAAAAACATTTTGAGTTCAAATCGTACATATTTATACTGAAGTGTGCAAAAAATAAGCACTATGTGTTAAGCACAATGAAGTGCTTGGTGATCGAGATAGTTGATCTTTCAAAGAATAAACCAGACCTTTTTTCGATCAATACAACACAAATACATTGTTTATTAAACAAATAAGTAAAATATATTTTTATCGCGGTTGATTTATAAGTCTGACAAACGTTTAGTTGAACAGACAACCCACGCGTGTATGAATTTTCACGAACTTCTTATATCAAAAAAATCAAAACACGAAACAAACTTGATGTTTCTAGAGATGAGAACCATATTTTGTTGATAGTCAGAATAGCACTGAATAATAAGGAGAAAAAGTTATGAAAAGAACAGGATAAGATGGAGCGAGAATATGTTACCAGCGAGATGACTAACATTATGAATCTGGAATGGAGAAAGAAGATGTTGCCAGTTATATGACACATTGTGAATCTATAATGGAGGGAGAAAATGTTGCTAGTGATATGACACATAATGAATCTGGAATGGAGGGAGAAGATGTTGCCAGTGATACAGCACATAATGAATATGGAATGAAGAGAGAAGATGTTGCAGTCATATGATACATTATGAATCTGGAATGGAGAAAGAAGATGTTGCCAGTTATATGACACATTGTGAATCTATAATGGAGGGAGAAAATGTTGCTAGTGATACAACACGTAATGAATCTGGAATGGAGAAAGAAGATGTTGCCAGTGATATAACACATAATGAATCTGGAATGAAGAGAGAAGATGTTGCAGTCATATGATGCATTATGAATCTGGAATGGAGAAAGAAGATGTTGCCAGTTATATGACACATTGTGAATCTATAATGGAGGGAGAAAATGTTGCTAGTGATATGACACATAATGAATCTGGAATGGAGGGAGAAGATGTTGCCAGTGATACAGCACATAATGAATATGGAATGGAAAGAGAAGATGTTACCAGTGATATAACACATAATGAATATGGAACCGTGAAATGGAAACAAAGTTACAAATGTGAACTAATAGCACACCTCCCCCTGTTGGCATTAGCAATAACACTGCCGACTTGTCAACTCCAAATGCTAGACATCAAATGAGACCAAGGATATTCTAGTTAACCATTCTGTATGTTTCTAAGGCAGCTTCCATGTTTCAGATCCAATTATTTGGTTAAAGAATCGCAGACACGCAAATTCCATGAAATGTCTCATTGCTTTATAGATCACACGAAACGACTAACACCATTTCTCTATTGTAGAATAATTACAGCCACTCCAAGGAAAAATCGACTGTATGTTCACAGATCGAAAAACGAAAAAAAAAATTCTACTTGGTGTAAATTTTAATTGCTAATGTAAATAGCCTATCAATCATTATTAAGTCTGTCGCACCCTGGTGAGCCCTGGTACTATCGGAAAGTAAATATAGTAGATATGACGTTTGGCATTAACTTCCCTTATACTTTTTTTATAAGTAACACATAGGGTTATAAGTTCTTATTAGCAATAATTATAGTTATAAGTTATTATTAATAAAACTTGGGGCGCTGAGATAATACATTTGTTTCTCTTTTATGGGTCATGGTCATTCCTTAAGTCACTAAATACAAAATAATAATAGAAAAAGAAAGAAACTGATGACTGAACTTATTTTTTTTACTTATACAAGTATTAATGTTATCAATACTGTAACTTAACAACGGGTAACTTATTCTCAGTATAAAATTTGATATTTATATCCGCGTATTATATATCTCATTCTCGACTGGTAAACAATAAGTTAAAACTAATCGTATTTTTTGTATTTGTATGGCAGTTGAAATTAAGTGACAGAACTAGTAGAAAATATTGTTACAGTCTTGATCTATTTGTGAGATCTGATAGTCAGTCTTACAATGCATTCACTGCCCAATACCAGTAAGGGCCCAAGTAACTACTCATTAAAATGTCAGTAGAGCTATACTTTAGAAGAAAGAGAACTCTAAACAAACAAACAAAAAACACTTCCCATAAAATGTTTTAGGAAATTGACTGATAAAATCTCTACCAAATACTAAAATAATCAGTCACACTCATAATCTATGGACAAATGTAACTCAAAGACGTTGTTACCTACAGCATTGTTCTGGAAGTTCTAACAAAAAATAAGAAGAAAAGTCAGTGGTCGTTATTACTACTACCATATGGTATAAGAAACAAAGCAACAATGCTGTTATCATGGAGATATAGGAAACTAGTGAACAATGCTGTTGTCATGAAGCGACAGAAATTAATCAGTAATTACTTTAAACTGATCAGATCAGAGGCTGTTTACTCAAATTATGGCTTAAGGTATCTTGGTGCTATTTTACAACATTTATATATTAGGTTCTTGCTATTTTAGTGTTAATACAAACAGAGAACTGGATATTTTACCAAGAATTTACCATTAACGTGTTCACATGAACTGAAAAACAGGTTAGACAAAATACACGATGTTGTGATGCTCTTACAACGGATGTATTACTAATAAGGTTAACAACATTTACCATGTATACACTAAAACAAGTTAATAATATTGGCAGCATGAATAGACTGCAGTTACCATCGTTATGTTAAAACAAGTCTTTGGTATTGTTGCCATAGATACACTAAACAAGTTAATAACGTTATTCATCTACATGTAGAGAGAGGCGAGTTAGTGACAATCTCACCATGGTTAAACTACTGGTATTGTTTCCATAGGTAAAAGAGAAAATAATTATATTGTTATCACTAGGAGAAATTAAAGAGGCTATTATCACGGAGATAAGAATTTATTATTGTTATTATTATGAGTATTACAAGATAAGATAGCTATTATCACAAAGTGAGGAGTACATACGGAAATACCGGAACGTACCATAAGAAGGTACAATGAAACAGAAAATATGGTGGGTCTGTATATAGATAAACGTATTACGTATAAATGACACCGAGTCCCAAGGACGAGAAGCTAACAACAGAATAGTAAACTTAATGGTGGCTTAGTCGTCTTTTAAATAATTGATAGTGTAATTAATAAACTATCTTGGTATTTTGGTTTTTTTACTTTTAAAATTACATTTATCCGATCAGTCAAGTACCAGGATAACAAATTAGTTAGATGTCAAGTTGAATGACCTAACATCTTTTACTGGATCAGAAAAAAGTGTAATATACTTATTATATGTGGTGTCAGACATTATGTACCAGTTCTTTTTTATAAGCCGTTAACAACTGCTAGGGGTCTCGCATGTTGCATCACATTGTATAATTTTAATTTTGTTCGTTATAACATTCGGTGAAAAACAGACTACAAAATTAATAGGGTGAAACACGTTGGTTTGTTTGTTGGTAGAATTTTGTTCAAAGCTACTCGAGAGGAACCTGCACTAACCGTTCTAATTCTGAAATGATATACTAGAGGGAAGCCAGATAAATAGTCAACACCATTCACGATTGATAGAGCAAGAATATTTGGTGAATAGTTTCGATACCACGATTTGCAGTTTGCTAGTAGAGTACCATAACCAACAGGTCATTCAAAATCAAAAGATCAAAATTACATAACATGCATATGACATCTCAACGACAATTAGCGGTAATATTTGCGATATTTTTGTGTCACATGTTATCAAGAACTCTAGAACCAGCGATTTCTGAGTTAGTTCGTGATTACATAATTTACGAAAAAATATTTAAAAATCGAAAGGGTCAGTAATTCTGGGGTTAAATAGTTTTCGTATGTCCAACTTGCACATATTCAGTACATTATAAAAGTAAGAAACAAAAAATAATAAATACACATTTAATTTTGTTTATTTTGGGTAATTATGAAATTTACTGTTACAAGCCAAGATAATTACTTTTTTCCCGGAACTATTGAAAGACTTATGTAATCTAAAGAAATTTAACGTAAGGATCATGACGTTTACGTTTTAAACACGATACCAGAAATTGGATTTGACACAGGGAAGGAAAATAACAGTTTCTAGTGCCTTAAAGAAATGAAATCAAAAACAGATTTATCGTGTTATATAGTCGCATGCGCGTGCATTTCACGCCAGATGACTTTTACCTTAACCGATAATTATATTTTTTTTGGTTTTATCATTTCGAAATTTTTTTGTTCTTCTGTAGTCTTGTAGAATCGAAACCACGTGTTACTAATTTAACAGTGTTATGTATAAAGCGTTTGGAATGACATGTCGTGTTGTGTTTGGATTTCCAGATCTATCGGTCGAAATTTTTTGTTGTTGTTGTTGTTTATATTATTGTTTCGAAGTTCAAATCAATAAAATATGTTGTTATTCATGTAGAAATTTCTATAATTAGGTAGATCGATCATTTGTCTATAAATAAAATGTATTTTGGCCTGGTGTCTGTACGAGACGAATCCAGATTATTCTGGAATTCTGCGGAAGTTACGCGATTGTTCGAGAATACAGTAGGCCTACTAGTATATAAACAGACGGCGATGCGAGGAGAGTTGGCGGTGGGTGGTGATGACTATCTGCCTTCCCTCTTGTCTTACACTGCAAAATTAGGGACGGCTAACACAGATAGCCCTCGAGTAGCTTTGTGCAAAATTCCAAAACAAACATCTGCTTGTTATTGTGTAGTTCTTTATTATTTGTGGCGGATCTCATGAGGTCGCTCAGTGTCCTGCCAGACCCTGAATCGTGCCGTTTGAATTGTTTTGTTTTGATCTGGATTTGAATAATATTCATGTTCACATCTGCTTAACCTCTTCATTTCGGGACAGGTCCCGGCCTTCCTTTCCGCTGCTGCTTTTGCCTCCACCCAAGACAACATTTAGAATATACATCCTACACCCAAATAGTCAAGAATAATAACAATAATTAATTTATTTAAATAAAATAAAAAACCACTTAATCTTAATAACAATCCACGAAAGGGGACGAAGAGGAACCACAACATTCCTGAACACCCCGGTTGGGGAGAGAACTCTTCTGATTTCTCTCTCTCTAAACTGAACCCCTGCCACGTTAGTTTAGTTTTAGTTTTTAGGAGAGTCAGTCAGTCATTCGTTTTCATTCGATTCAAGAGATGTTGTCTTCGTTTGAGAATTTTTCAACGTTTGCTGTGTGTTTATTCAACTTGGATTTGTGACTGGAGCGAGATCAACAAAAGCTGTGATTTTATTTCGTCAATATTTACGATTCATTCGAATTACTGGTTATACTGAAGGTTAACACGTACAGTACTGTTTAGGGGAGACCGGGGCAAGTTGGAAAACAACAAATTTGAGACATTCATCAAAAACATCGTAAAAAGAACTTCGTCAAATTTATTGGACTGTAAATTGTTTCTGGACTTTTCCATTCAAACTTCGTAATTTCTTCGTGGGACCAAATTCACCCCCTAGACTGGAATTTAGGATTTCTGATCTGGACTTTTGGACTTTCATTCTGGATCATTATATTGGAAACAGGCCAGTACCATTTTGTATTGTAATTAATTTTGAAGGTTGAAACTGAACATTTGTCATTGTTATTATATAATTTATTTTATATCTGTCACACATATAATAGTTTATTGTAATAAATTATATAAGCTGTTATCTGTGTCTTTCTGTTGCGTTCAGTCCACATAAAAAAAACGTAACAAGCAGCTACTCTTTTACCAACGAATAACGGAATTGACCGTTACACTACAAAGCCACCACTGCTAAAAGGGCGAACATGTTTAGTGGATGGGAAGGGCATTTGAATCCTCGACCCTAAGATTGAGAGTCAAACTCCCTAACCACATGACCATGTCGAGTCCTTACTTTTTGGAATTAAATAATAAGGATTACTGAACGGTCCCTCACATTTCTAAGAAATAAAAAAGTATATTTTTAAAAGTCAAAGGTCACGGAATCAGATAAAGGAACCCAGTTTAAACATAACTGAATGAAAACCAGTAGAAATTTGAGCAGAATTAGCTAGAATGACAGAAAATAGCACTGACTGCCTCTAGTTTTCTTATAAACTTGTATTTGTTTTTGTTTGGTTTTAGAATCAACCACAAAGCTATACAGTGGACTATCTGTTCTCTGCCTACTACAGGTATCTAAACCCGTATTTTTGCAATGTGAGTCTACAGACGTGCTACTGTCCCACTGGAAAGCATAAACCTGTGCAATGTAATTAACTATATTTTAGTGAAGGCAATATTCTAACGCAGAATAGCCAGTATAGTCCAAAACTCGATGTCCAATCAGATATCGCCTGTCTTTCAATAATAAATATTCGTATTAGTCCCTCTGCAATGCTGATAGTTACGCACATTTTATAAAAGAAAAAAAGTGTGTACTTTTAACTTCATATTTTTATGGATCAAGCGTGGCCTAGTATCTAACAAGCCGGGCTGCCAATAGAAAGGTCCAAGGTTCGAGGCTTCAGCATGCTCCTCATTTTTATTTGTTGTTGACTGGTCAACAGTTTTAAATTAGAGTTGGCTATTCTTGAACCATAGCCTGATGTTTTAGCCCATGTGCTGATAGAGACTAATGTCTACATTAATTTATGTGAGGTTTCTAATCTGAATTTGTAAAATTTTGTTACGCGCTAAGAAACGTGCTCACTAATATCGTAAGCGTAATAATCAATTGCAATCTGATAAATAAAATAGTCCTTCATGAGACAGCGGTAAGTCTTCGGATTTATAATGTCAAAATCAGGATTTCGATTCCCTTCGGCGGACTTAGCAGATAGCCCGATGTAGCTTTGTCATAAGAAAAACACACACACATGAATAAAATAATTGTTTGCCTGTTTCAAGTTTTCACGCTAAATGTGTCCAAGAACTCTTTTCGCATAACAGTTTTTAGTTTCAAATTGATACACTAGAGAGAGGGCAGCTGGTCAACAGCGGTAATACAGTTCTTAGCCCACTCTTGTCTGATTCAACGGTAGGATTTGAGTTTCACTTTTATAACGCACCCACATAGCGCATTTCTTTTTCTTTTTTCGATAAAAGTCGCGAACCACAAATCCTCAGGTTACGCTAACTTCTGGGACAATTGAGATATTAGAGTTTGCTCAGTTCTAGAATATTTCCTGGCGTTAATAGGTGGCCTAACCATCGAAAGCCGAGCATTTCCGACACCTTGTGTTTCTTTTTACAATGATCATTTAGCCTTGGCCACGTTCCAAGGTCAACTTGTCTTCCAATTACATGGGTAAAATAATAAATGTCTGTTAAAGCTAAGCTGGTTTTGTCCAACTTTTTTTCTAAAACCAACGTACGCTTGCATATAATTATTAAGACGTAGAGTTTTTCTCGGACTGCTGGCGCAAAGGGTTTTTTTTCGGGGTGGGCGCTTAACTCAGGCTAATTTCTTGCATCATTTTTAGCGCGTATTTGCAGACTCTGCAAACATTACATAGCAGAATTGTAAAAGGTATCATCTTTTATAATCCATCCTCTATCAGGATAACGAAATACCGTTTGAAGAACGAATAAATGTAGGCTAACAGAATACGAAATCCAAGTTCGGAGTAAATTTTTTGTCCCAATCAAGTGTTTAAAAGGTTTCGACTAATGGTTTGTTATTATTTTCATTATTAGATTATTTAGTAAATGTTCACGGAAAGAAAACAAAAGAGGAGGCGTCTCAGCATAATAATTTACAATCTACCACTGTGTGTCCATAAAACCAGCTCTAATGGTTAGCAAAGGGTGATCCAAATCAGTAAACGTTGTTACATATTAATTTCATTTTCAACATGATCGACCATCTCGTGCTGCCATTAAATCCTTTGCTGTGTCTTACTCACCTGGAATCTAACATCACACATTGCAAGACAATTAATCGAAATATAAAACAAAATCATACTAAATCTACTAAACTAGACCCTAAATCGGTACTTCATACCTATCTAATTAAACCATATAACAAAAGTTAAGTTATCCTAAACGTAAACAGTGCAAAAAACAGATAGGCCTGATAAACTAAATGTTTACTAAAAATTGTTACATTTTTTATGTAATGCTAAATATATGTGTTTACTGATCATAACGTTGTAAGAGGTCTGTGCAAAAGGTGACTTTTTAAAATCTTCCTTGGTGGGACAAAATACCTAAAGTCGGTCCTGCGTTTTCACTAGATTGTAAGGGCTGTTTCTCTGTTAATTTCAGTTTTCTTTAAATCGAGTTTAATGTCGCAACCAGATGTTAAAGCACCTACTTTGTCACCTTCCCTCAGGAACAGGCATCAGACGCTGCTCAAAAGCGAAATCATAACGTTAAAATGATAAAATATTTTTATTATAGGTGGCGTAGTTACTAAGAAACACAAATAGTCTATTAAAACATTTGATATATTATTTTATAATTCTTCTGTGTGTATAAAACTTATGCATTATTAAAGGGCTTATTATTTACATAATATACAACAAATGTTCATTTGTGTGTGTGTTTGTGTCTTTGCAAGACAAAGCAACATCAGACTATCTGCTGAGTCCACCAAGAGGACCATCTTTAGTTACAATTTTCAAGCAGGACAGACGGCCTACAAATCATTATAGTTGTTGTTTTGAATTAAGCACAAAGCTACACGATGGGCTATCTGTGCTCTGCCCACCACGGGTATCGAAACCCGGATTTTAGCGTGTAAGTCCGCAGACATACCGCTGAGCCACTGGGGGGGGCAAATCATTATAGAAGCCAAAGGTTTTAATAATGCAGTAATGTAGTACAGTTAGAAATTATTAAATTAATAAGATATGCGTTCCTAGAGTTTGATTTAATGTTAATTATTTTTATATGGTAGAATCTTTATTGTGCATAATTTACACGAAGACAAAACAGCTTTCAAGTCACCAAAAGTCAATAAAAACCTGTTCAAAAATAACATTTACCAATATTATCCATCATGAGCACGTAGCTAAGGGGCATTCGACTAGTAATATAAGAGTCGCGGCTCCGAATACTCATCACATCAAACATCCTCGCCCTTTCAGTCGGGAGGGAATGGGGGGGGAAGCGTTATAATGTCACGGTCAGTCGACTTTTCGTTGGGCAAAGAGCAGTCCAAGCGTTGGCGGTGGAGGGTAATGGCTAGTTGACTTCCCTCTAATTTTACACTTCTAATTTAGGGTCAGCTAACGCAGATGCCCTCGTGTAGCTTTGCACGAATTTAAAAGCAACCCAAACTGAATTTTGCTGTCTATTTAAGTAAGTTAAGTTGGGGGCTTTCTCTCTTTAGTATACCTGCATATAATTTAATATTGACGTAAGTATTCTCAAATATTTCATGCTAAATACATTTTTTATTCAAAATAGAAATTAGGTTCAGAAAGTGTAGTCTTCATTTTAGTGGTGACGTCACATGTTTGAGAAATTTTGGTACGACTCCGGCACTATAAAATTCAGTTCACTATCAATATTTGTAACTGACACAACACGAGGTTCTGACACTACAAAATTGAGTTTCCTACAAATATTTGTAACCAACACATCACGTGGTTCTAACACTACAAAATTTAGTTCTCCATCAATCTTTGTAACTGACACAACACATGGTTCTTACACTACAAAATTTAACTGACACATTGGATTATTTTAACATTACAAATTTATTACTTGCTTCAACTGACACAACACGTGGTTCTGTCACTAAAAAATTTAGTATTTCACCCGTAGTTACAACTTATACAAAATAGAATCAGACCCAAAACATCTTAAAATGATTTAATTATTCAGTATTTTTAATTCTCTTTTAAACACTACACTACACTCAGAAAATTTTAAAACAACCTATTTAAGACACAAAAGACAATATAAAGCTCAATCTATCGTTCGATTCACCACTTGTTATTGAGTTACACCTGTTTCAGGAGGATCGAACCTTCATCAGCAACCTTGAATGAAGGCAAATAGAAATAATACAAGATTTCTCACAAGTTTGAATCATATAACACAGTACACAATTAACACTACATTAAAGTAAACTTTTTGGTTCTTGTTTGTTTTATTATTAAGCACAAAAACACCCTATAACATAGTACACAATTAACACTACAGTAAAGTAAACTTTATGGTTCTTGTTTGTTTTGTTATTAAGCACAAAAACACCATATAACATAGTACACAATTAACAATACATTAAAGTAAACTCTTTGGTTCTTGTTTGTTTTGTTATTAAGTATAAAGCTATACAAAAGGCTATTTTTTCTTTGCGCACCACGGATATCGAAACCCGATTTATATATATATATAGAAGGTAGAAATGTGCAGCTAAAAGTGATTCATAACACAATCCTCTTCTAAATCCACTTGACAGGTGTGATGGGTGGTACACAAACAACTATCTATTCTTTGCCGATATCGGGTATCAAAACTCAATTTTAGCGTAGTAAACCTGCAGAATCACGGCTGAGAGTTTTCCCAGTGGGTCAGCTATAGGCTCAAAGAATTATAACGCTAAACTCCCAGGTTCGATTAGCCACGACCGACACAGCAGATAGCCCAGTGTAACTTTTGCTCTGCAAAAAAAACAACAGAAAGTTACTGAAAAGAACCGCGTTGGGTGTGTAGATGAATAGATGGGTGTACACATACGAATTTTGTTAACCTAGGAACGAGTTACAAGGCAAAAATAATCAAAACTTAAGGCCTTACAAATGATCCAACAGTTTCGAAAACATTATACAACCTTATAGAGTATATATGTTACTTTCACTTTGGTGCAAATAACATGATGTTTTCTTTGGCTGGTTTGTTTTTAAGAGGGACCTATGTTTTTTTGTAATTTCGCACAAAGCTACACGAGAGCTATCTGCGCTAGCCATCCCTAATTTACCAGTGTAAGACCAGAGGGAAAGCAGCTAGTCATCACTACCCACCGCTAACTTCTTTTACCAATGAATAATAGGAAATGACCCTTAAGTGACGTTGGTTTTTTATTTTTGTTTTTATTAATTCGCGTTCAACATTATTACAGCAGTTTTAATCACATGGTTTCCATTTTAACATATGCGAATGCGTTGCCACCTGGCGGACGAAATTTATTGCGTTTTGCTGAAAGCAAGTAAATATAATTCTAGACAAACAACTACGCCCCCAGCCCCATTAGCTGTGAACAAGAAACGTTAGTTTTTTTTAATTCGCGTTCAACATTATTACAATGCTTTTAATCACACAGTTGCCTTCTTAATATTTCAACTGTGCTGCCACCTGGCGGTTGGAAATTATTGTGCTCTCACCTGGCAGACGAAAGTTATTGTGTTTACGGAAATCGAGTAAATATAGTTCTAGGCAACCCACCACCACCTTTCTTCCCCTAACCGTAAACATGATGGCTTAGGACGCGAGAAATCGTGTTTTGATACCCGTGATCATCAGAGTACAGATAGATTAATGTGTAGTTTTTTGCTTAATGGCAAACAAACAAACAAATGATAATTTTACACTCGGTTCGCTCTTTTGTTGTTTTAGACAAGGATATCAAAATATCAAAATAAATTTCTACCTCACAAGAAATTAAAACCTAAAATCCAATTCATCAAAATATGCAAACTTTTTTCATACCTTCTGCTTCGTATCAGTGCCTCGTCCTTCGAGTGAGGTTTGGCTCTTAGCTATAAATAATTTAAAATGTTATTGATAAATGAGTGTTTGTTTTCTCCCAAGGCAATACCTTAAACATGCCTTGTTGTTTTGAATTAAGCACAAAGCTACACAATGGGCTATCTGTGCTCTGCCCACCATGGGCATGTAAACCCAGTTTTTAGCATTGTTAGTCCACAGACATGTTGCTGAGACACTGGGGTCTTAAACGTAATAGCATTAATATTAAACATTTCAGGTGACTCTTACGATGCACACCCGCTTGCGTGCTTTGAACAATTATTTTACGCAGGAAACTCTCCTATTCTCGCAAGAACAGGCTAGCATTACGTTTCGTCCATTTAGTGCTCTGGGTGCTTTTAATACGTGACAGCATTCGCTTTAGTATTTTAATTCTAGATACAAAAATGGCGCACAACCAAGACATGTTTTGGGTGTCGCCATTGTTCTGGTCTTTCTCTGAGGTTGTGTTTAATTAACAGTCTCCTTTTCTTTTGTTCGTTTGTTGGTTGGTAGAAAGCTACAGGAAGGCTATCTGCGCTAGCAATCCCTAATTTTGAGGTGATAGACTGGAGATAGAGAATGCAGTTAACAAACATCACTCACCGCTAAATCTTGGAATGCTCTTTTACCAATGAATATGCCTCCAGTGTCTCAGCGGTATGTCTGTGGACTAAAAACGCTAAAAATCGTATTTCGATACCCGTGGTGGGCAGAGCACAGAGAGCCCATTGAGTAGCTTTGTGCTTAACTTAAAACAACAACAACAAACGAATATTGAGATTTATCACAACGTTATAAAAAACCCGCTAGAGAAAAGATAGGCGTGTTCGATGACGTCACTAGAGCCTACGACCGTAAATTGCGAGCCGAATTTTCTTACCACCAGGTCAGGCCAGGAAGTTTTTCTTCATACAATAATTGTTCGAATATTCATTAACCTTGAAAGAACTTGTAGCAATGACCTTGCAGTAAAAATGTACGCAATTCTAACAACTGCGAATTCTCTGATTGATTTGTCATTTCTAAAAATGTATAAATAAAGGCATTTGTCCCGGTTAATTATCTGTACTCTGGCCTACTAGTATAACTAGGGCTTGAATTCTCTTCATAGAAAATGTTCGCCCTTTCAGCAATGAGGGGGTGATATAATATCCTGGTAAATCACACTATTCGTTGGTAAAAGTGTAGCCCAAGAGTCTAGTCTATCAGTGCTATTTTAGAGGTGGCTAGCACAGGTAGTCCTCATGTAGCTTTGCGCGAAATTCACAACACACTAATCTAAACTATCTGCATCCATACTAAAGGCTAACCACTCAGTGGCATGTCTGCGGATTTACACCGTTAAAAACCCGGTTCCTATACTCGTAGTTAACAGAGCACAGAAAGCCCATTGTGTAGCTCTGTTTTTAACCTCCACAAAACAAACAAACAATATTTACAACTTATTTGTGCGCCAAAATGATTCCCAGCCTTACAAGACACACAAACATTTTGACACGAACAACAGCTTAAATATATATATATATAGATAAATCTAACACAAATATTAGTAAATTACCAGATTACGACCGTGTAAGATAAATGACATTGAGGTCAAGATGGGTGTAAAGGTCATTTAACGTGAAAAAAACAACGACAGTGATAGAATATTTTAAAAGAGGAATATGTAACACTGGATCACAAGTACGTCTCTCTCTTTCATTATTTTAAACATTTAGGAATACTGAATTAATAATTAATGTCATGAACAGATCAAGACTACTTATGTGATTTTTTTTTGTCTTGGAGGTCACGGTCTATGGATACTATCGTGTACTGAATCAGCAAGAAAACAAAAATCCTCTTCGTTCTGGATACCCCACTGTGCATCAAACAGCCGCAGATCCTCGGCAATCCCGAGCTTCAGGCTATCAGACAGAAGTCACCACGGTGCTCGGTGGACCATCTTAGCCGACCAAGACCGCCCGCGGGTGATGACAAGCCATCTAATCCAGCCGAGTTAAGCTGCCACAGGAATGTTTCCAATGGCAACCATTGGAGAGGACGAGCACAGAGCTGCGTGGGGTGACATCTTCATAGTTGAGGAGATATCGACGTTTCCAAGAAATAGGCATAGTTGTCATACCGCTAACCGTACTGGCCAAGTATGAGCCACAAAGAAGCCCGGTAGTAAAGTGAGCTCTTGTTACCGTGAGTGTATAAACATTAACCATAGTAAAAACTATCAACTGAATTTTAATACGTGTAGAATTCAGCTAAACTTCGAATACAGAGCACTGATTCTTAATAAAATATTATTCTTAAAAAAAAACAAAAGAAGAAATACTTTTGGTTGTTTGTTCTTGAGCACAGAGCCACACAATGGGCTACCTGTGCTGCGCCCATCACAGGTATCGACAACCAGCTTTTAGCATTATAAGCCTTAATTAAGTCTTGTCGTCGAACTTGTAGGGAGAAGAATAAAGGAGATTATATATATATATATATATATTTGTTGTTAAGGGCAAAGCTACACAATAGGCTACTGCGTCTTCCCGTCATAAGAATCGAACCTCGATTTTAATCTTTATAACATATTAAGAGTACCACTGAGCCTACTCAGTGGATAATGAAAATGAATACAGAGTGTATTGTAGTTTGACACAAGATTAATTCTGATCTCAGACAAAAAGAAAATACAAAAAATTATATTTCATCATAAGTTGAATAAGCTTCAATTTTTAAAAATAGAAATATACTGGTTTACAAAAATTATACAACACGAGTCGGGCTAAACTGCCAATACAAACTCATTTATTCACACAAAGGTTAAAGAGGCGGGGAGATAACAAAACAAAATACAATATAAACAATCCACTTCACGTTTCGCAAAACGATAGCAACTTTGGTGAAAGGGATGGCCTGGCATGGCCGAGCGCGTTAAGCCGTGCACTCGTAATCCGAGGGTCGCGGGTTCGCGCCCGCGTCGCGCTAAACATGCTCGCCCTCCCAGCCGTGGGTGTGTATAATGTGACGGTCAATCCCACTATTCGTTGCTAAAAGAGTAGCCCAAGAGTTGGCGGTGGGTGGTGATGACTAGCTGCCTTCCCTCTAGTCTTACACTGCTAAATTAGGGACGGCTAGCACAGATAGCCCTCGAGTAGCTTTGTGCGAAATTCCAAAACAAACAAACAATTGGTGAAAGGGTATTTTGATGGCCTACCGAGAAATAGGAGAACTGACGCGCACAATGTTCTCAGCTCATGAACAACAAAAGTACACGTTTTGATACACAAAACATTTTGTATATAAACGTATACTACGAAATTACAACCCAGAAACCCTCACAAATTTATCTTTAAGAGCACAAAAATAAATCTAATCAGTTCAGCTGTTAAACTTACATAAGGTCCCCTGGCGGGACACCGGAAAGTCTTCGGAGATACAACACTAAACTCAAGGGTTCGATTCTCTTCGGTGAACACAGCAGATACTTCGATGTGGCTTTGCTATAAAAAAAAACACACACACACAAACTAATGAAAATATATTACACAAAATTTAGGAAACCGATATCAAATAAAATGCAAGATATGACATCATAAAACCAGGTTCTTTGATTGGCGGAAAACGAAAACTGTCGAAATTAGAAAAAAACAACAACAAATGAATGCAAAGTTCACTAGTAAATAGGGATAAGGACTCCAGCTAATCACAAGACTGATTTGTTAAAATCAAATATGTGATTCCCCAGCGTGTCACGTTCTCTACAAATTAAGAACCAATTAACAAACGTGATCTTGAAGGCTAATGACCTTCAAATACAAGTCGTTTAGAGCAACGACCAACGAGGACACATGAACATATCTAAAGTGTAAACCCGAAATATATCTTAAAAAAACCTAATAAAAAACAAGAATAACTTATTACCCCTACCATCTGTTTAATACATCAGCTAGAACCATACAAAAATAAAAGAAACAGGAAGGGGAAGACGCAAAAACGTGTCATTGGAGAGAATCCTATAATGATACTCTAACAAAACAACACGTTAGCCACGAAACCATCTATTCCTTATCGAACGTTAATTGGTGCCTGTGTTTGATTAGTTTCATTTAGAGACATACTTTATCTGTTACGTAACTAACGTATGATCACAACTCTTTACATCCATGTTTAAAAAGAGATATTGTTGATTTTCATGAAGTATCCAATAACCTAAAAAAATCCTTATTACAATACTAGTATTTTCTATCCAACTTCTGTCTATCATTTTATCTGTCTAGCACAAATCGTCACTGTTAAATCTTTATTTGTATGAATGTTTAAAAATTAAGTAGATTATTTTGCATGAACATGAAGTACTGATAAAATTTATTATTCTATATTAACATGAAGTACAGATAATCTGTTAGTGTATATTAACATGAAGTACAGATAATCTATTAGTGTATATTAACATGAAGTACTGAGTATTAATAGTGGCTGTAGCGGTAATCTTTTGACATCAAGATAAATGGTGTAAAAGAATGAAACTGATGTTAAACTCACTTTGAGAACAAATGAGAAATACTATAATACTTTGGATAAATTTTATTGTGCTGGAATATTTTCAAGAAGACAGTTTTATATAGGCTCAGAAGGAAAAATATTATAATGGATTTGGTAACTGTCATTTCATAAATAGTTTCAATGCACGTTGCCTGTATAAATACTAGGCGTCCCCCAGTGGCACAGTGGTATGTCTGCGGACTTACACACTAAAAACTGGGTTTCGATACCCGTAGTGGGCAAAGCACAGGTAGCCCATTGAGTAGCTTAATTCTAAACAAACAAACAAAATAAATACTACGTCAAAAGTATAAGTGGCTCCATCTATCACCTCTGTTAATTATTTTATATAACAATATAGGGCTGATTCTTCTTTTTGAAATAAATTATTTTTATTGTTTTTGACGAGTATTATTTTCGTGTGCCAAGTTTGTCTGATATAAAATAAATTACCTGTTATCTGTTACTCCATTAAACGATATAAACGTGACTAGTATTAACTCTGGAAGCTATGAATTTTGGGTGAGTATAGCCTACAAACCTCTCATCTATCTATAAATCTATTACTAAGTTCGATCGTTCTATTATTCATTTATCTATATATAAATAAGTGATTTAGGCTCTGTTCTAAACACCGAAAGTAAGACAAGCGCGTGAATCCTGATTTAAATCCCATATATTCGAACCAGAGGTGAAGGTAAGCGTGAGAAACTGGTGGAATGTCCCCCAGGAAAGTTAAGTCTATAATGGCTCATTCTAATTACTTTTTTGCGTATATATAACCTACAAATAATTAATCATAAGATATTGTAACAGTATACTTTTTTATATTTGTTTTAATGTTACATCCAGACGCACGTGCGTATGTATAGATTCGCCCTTACCATTTCTTTCTTTTTTCATTTATCTTTGCATAGCTGTCCCTAACTGGTTGCTCATAAATTCGACAGAAGGCAGCTGGTTCACGTTATCAGTCACCACCTCCTGTCTAATCGAATATTGATTTTTGATAGTCTTTCATGTATACATCCATCTTGCGACAGAGGGACGCGAACCATGAAACAGTTAATTCAAAGTCCAGGTATGTTAAACTTTTAGCCACGTTGGTTCATATGTAATCAGAGATGGTTTAATGTAGGTCTAGATTTCACAAGAAGTAACTTCTTCGATTAGCAAGAAAAAAAAAGCTTTTTGAAAAAGTTATTCGAGGATTAAATATACATCGTATTTCTTAATATCGTCGACTGCAAAAAAGGTTTAGCCGTACTGTAGGCCAGAGTAATCTAACAGCACGTAAGTTACAGTATACAGCACTTTATCTACTGGATTGTCACCAAGTCAAAAGAGGAGGAACAAGAGAGATATTAAACTAATCAGGAGAGATTAGAACCTTTACTGTGTGTAATTTCAACGAAGCTATAGCAAATATCACGTCACCAAAATAAAAAAACTAAATAAAACAAATAATTCAAAGGTTAAATTTATTAATTAATTTGTTGGTTTGGCATGACTAAGGTGGTTAGAAGCACTCGACTCGTAATCTGAGGGTCGTGTGTTTGATTCCCCGTCACATCGTGGGACTTTATAATGTGTTGCTTAATCCCACAATTTGTTGGTAAATGAGTAGCCCAAGAGCTGGCAGTGGGTGGTGATGACTAGCTGTCTTTCCTCTAATCTTACACTGCTAAATTAGGGACGGCTACCGCAGATAGCCCTCGTGTAACTTTGCGCGAAATTAAAAAACAACCAACCAAACAGAACTCCAACAAGGAGAGTTTAATTCTATTTTAAAATTGCAAAAAAAACAACCAAAAACACATAAGTTATTGTACATAAAAACTATTTATAAAGGTTTTTTGGTGCTGCAAGTTATTTGTATTTTATTGCAAATTTAACAGTGAAAATTGCCTCGTTTTTCGAATTATGTAAAATCATTGTTTTACAAAATGTGTTTTTCCTTAACGTTAAAACATTGCATAAGTGCTAGTGAAATTAATATAAATCAGAATCTTTACAAAAAGACGTAAAAATCAAATCAGGTTTCTGAGACTTTTTGTGATGTTTTGATATATTTATGTATATATATCAAGTTTTTGTATACAAAAATTCAATGGTTTTTGTGCTGTTCCACGTCCTTTTATGCATAGATTATAACCATAGAACATCAAAAAATATCTTATAACTTGTGGTGTTTGTATTACTTGATCCGTGATGACGAGAAAAACCACTTGAAATATAAATGTATCTCACAACGGCTGGCATGGGCATTAACACTTTTACTAATAAAGCAGATAATATTATTTTGACCTTCCGAGGTCATCTTCAGGTTAATCTTTTTCTCTTCTTTATTAGCAAAAGTGCTAACATCCATACTAGCCGTTCTGAGGTGTTCGTATTAGCTTTGCTTTAAAAACGTCGAAACTTAATTAGGTCAGTCTTCGGTTAATTAGATCAGTCTTCCGTCCTGTGTCTACCAACGTTGTGAACGTCTTGTTCAAACTTTCTCAGATATCAAGAGCAAATGTTACTAAAGGTACTGAAGTTCGTGTGATAAAAAAGTCATCCTGCTATCAAATCAGTTCCGAGATGAGCGACATTCATAAATTAACATTTATTCCTCCGTCTGGTGTCACGATTCAACTTGGCTAGTTTAATCCAAGCTGACAGATGTCAAACTCGATACTGAAATCACGAGTTCAGATCCTCTGTAATGTCGCATTTATAATCAACGCAAAGATAATCGCCGTTTGTGTTTACTGTTACACGTCTCACTGTTTTTATCTCCTGTGGATAAGCAACCTTACATAATTTTAAGGAGTTGCGCGTTTCCTTAAATCGTAATGAAGAGTTGTCTTAATAGACCAAAACGCGATGCATGAATTATCTGTAAACCAAAAATATAACGAGAGGATACCTTGTACATGGTAAATCCTAGTGACAAAATGACTTGTAAACCGAAAATATAATCAGAATTGGTTTGAATTTCACCCAAAGCTACTCGAAGGATATCTGCGCTAGCCGTCCCTAATTTAGCAGTGTAAGACTACAGGAAAGGCAGCTAGACATCACCACTACCGCCAGCTGTTAGGCTAGTCTTTAACCAACGAATAGTTGGCTTGACTCTGACATTATAACGCCCCCACGGCTGAAAGGGTGAGCATGTTTGGTGTGACAGGGATTCGAACCTGCAACCCTCGGATTACCTGGCCATACCGGGCTGTTTCAAGAAGAAGCGTTCTGTTAAAATTTCTAGAGAGGCAACACCGAGGCTCAGTTAGAGGTTACTATAATGTAGCTTAATCTTCGGATAAAATTGCACAGGCCTTCGATGGTTTTATTGTCTTGAAATATTTACATGTAATTCATTGTTATAGATTTCTCTAGACCAATTGAGACGTGAGAGTCTTATCGATCGTGCTAGAACCCAAACATAATTATAACAAATTTAATTGTGGTCAACGAAATAATAATTTGATCTAAGTAATAGTTGTTGTTTTTACTTTCCGATTTGTAAAATAATCCTTACATAAGAGAAAAAATATATTATTTTCGAAATCTACGTAGCTGGGTTATAGAAATTCCGTTATTAAAACCAAAATAACTTTAATGAATTTTAAATTCGAAGGCCCGTGTTATTTGTTTCCCAAAGTTACACAAGGGTTATGTGTGTTAACCCTCTCAAAGCTTGAAGTTAGTGCTAAGAGACTAATAAATAGCAGAAATCGCCAATTCTTGGACTGCTCTTGAGTGCAACGTAGAATTTAGTGGTTCATATTACGGACTTCTAGACGCAACGACATGAGTTCGAGAATATCCATTCCATAGACAGATGTGATTTTACACCAGTTGTTTCAGCCTACTTAGCTCTATGAATAGCACCAACGTGTAGCCAGGTGTTATTCTGTGATGAGCTGGCACCTCAGATTGAAATAACATGTGATATGAACCCTGAGTTAAGCACTGTCCTTAAACGTCATTCGACAGCACAGCAGATTAACTAATAGGATACGACTGGCCCACTAATAAAGCATGGATTTTATGGGCATGTTTGGTCCATGATGTCATCAGACACAAGATGGACTTCAACGTATTCCAATGAATAAATCATGTACATACACTAGCACTGGAGAATATTAAAAAATAAACAGCCTCTTTTACAAATTCTAATATAGATATATCCTTTTCACCCGTTGTTTGGCTAATAAAAGATACCTATCCCAGGAGAATGAAACCAAGTGTAACCAAGAGACGGCCGAACAACAAAAAGTTGTACAATCTACACGCTCAATTCAGACAACTACAGTAGAGCTATCAGTGCTACAGAAGAAGTAGTAACTTATCAATACCCAACAAAACAAAATTTGTTCTTCCATTGACTCTATATCTTCTTCATGCCAGAAGAACTAAAGAGCAGTAAGAAATGATACAGAAAGGTGGAAATAAACTTTGTAGTGTTCTATGTAAATAAAACAGTATTGTCTGTTGTATAACAAACTTATCTATATAAATATAACAGTATTGTCTGTTGTGTAACAAACTTGTCTATATAATATAACAGTATTGTCTGTTGTATAACGAACTTATCTATGTAAATATAACAGTATTGTCTGTTGTATAACAAACTTGTCTATATAAATATAACAGTATTGTCTGTTGTATAACAAACTTGTCTATATAAATATAACAGTATTGTCTGTTGTGTAACAAACTTGTCTATATAATATAACAGTATTGTCTGTTGTATAACGAACTTATCTATGTAAATATAACAGTATTGTCTGTTGTATAACAAACTTATCTATATAAATATAACAGTATTGTCTGTTGTATAACAAACTTGTCTATATAAATATAACAGTATTGTCTGTTGCATAACAAACTTATCCATATAAATATAACAGTATTGTCTGTTGCATAACAAACTGATCTATATAAACATAATAGTATTATCTGTTGCATAACAAACATAATCGTATTGTCTGTTGTATAACCCACTTATCTATACAAATATAATATTACTGTCCGTTCAATAACCATCTGATCTTTATAAATATTGTACCACTGTCTGTTGTATATCCATGTAACCACTTATATATATGTATGTAAATGTAACTATCTATCCGTATAAGTATAACAGTATTGCTTATTGAATGACCATATACATGCTTATCTATATACATATAATAGTATTGTCGGTTATATGACCATCTAAATACTTATTTATATAAAAATAATAGTATTTTCTGTTGTCTGTTTGTGCAGCTACTTATCTCTATCATCATGACAGTACTGTATGTTGTTTAACCATGTAACTACTTATCAATGTAAATATAATAGTACTATCTGTTGTATGAATGTGCAACTACTTATCTACATAAATATAATAGCACTCTTTATTGTATGTCCATACTACTACTTATATAAATATATAATAGTTCTGTCTGTTGTATGTCCATGTAACTACTTATCTATATAAATATAATAGTTCTGTCTGTTGTATGTCCATGTAACTGCTTAGCTATATAAATATAATAGTACTGTCTGTTGTATGTCCATGTAACTGCTTAGCTATATAAATATAATGGCAGTGGATGTTGTATGTCCATGTAGCTACTTATCTGTATACACTGCTGGCCAAAATCTTAAGGCCAATGAACATAAAGGAAAGTCCCCCAGTGGCTCAGCGGTGTGTCTGCGGGGTTACACGCTAAAATCTGGGTTTCGATACCCGTGGTAGGCACAGCACAGATAGCCCATTGTGTAGCTTTGTGCTTAATTCAAAACAACAACAACATAAAGGAAAAATATGCATTTTGTGTTGTAATACTCAACCACTTATTTGAGTAGAGCTTCGAAAGATGAAAATAAGAAAAGGGAAAATAAAAATGAAAACTTTTTTAGCATTTAATAGAGAAAATGTGAACACCATGAAATTAGCCTAAATAGTCAAAAGTTTAAGACCATGCCAAAAAGAAGTCCTAAACAGAGAAGGAAATGCCCAACAAGAGGTCTCAGTAGTGAGTTGCACGGCCGTCATTACGAATAACTGCAAACATTCGCTTTGGCATGATCGATATGAGTGTTTGCGGAAGGCTGTCTGTAATGTTATTCCAAGTGGTGAAGATGCCTTTACGAAGATCATACACTGTTTGGAATTGACGTCAATTTTTAGACTTCCCTTGCCATCCACTTTCAAACATTTTCAATGGGATTCAATGAGGCGAACACGCTGAATAGTCCAAAAGAATCATTTTATTCGCCATTAAAAAGTCCTTTGTCCTGTGGGCTTTATGGATTGCAGCATTGTCCTGCTAAAAGATTCAGTAATTTCCACACAAGCGAGGGCCTTCAGTCAAGAAGGATGTTTTTTCCAACATGCCAATGAAGCCAGTTTCTGTTTGATGCCCTTGTATAACCTGAAGCTTTATTGTTCCGTGGAAGGAGAAAGCACCCCAGATTGTGATGGAACCTCCTCCACTGTGTCGTGTAGAAAATGTCTTCGGTGAGATATCCTTATCGTGCCAGTTATGTTAGAAGCCATCTGGACCATCCAGATTAAATTTTTTCTCATCATGGAACGAAGCTTTCGTCCACTTTTCTACGTCTCATGTTTGCAGCTTCTCAGCAAAGTTTAACCGAGGTGTTTCGTGGTGTGGAAGGAGGCGTGGCCTTTGAAGACGTTTACGGTTTTTCAAGCCTTTTTCTCGTAGATGTCGTCTTATTGTTCTTGAGCTGCATTCTGCGTCAGTAAGGGCCTTAATCTGATTCGACGATCGGCTAGTGTCTTGCCGGACAAACCGTCGAATTCTCTTGCTCAACGCCGGTGAAATTTTCTTCGGCCGACCACTTGAAATTCTCGTTCCGTATCCCTCAGGGTATTTTAAGAAATTTGTAACAGCAATTTAACTTCGCCCAATCTCACCAGCGATGGCACGTTGAGATAGACCTTAATTTTGCGACTCAACAATTCTGCCACGTTCAAACTCGATCAACTTTTTAGCCTTTCCATGTTTTTACCCAATGTAACACAGGAAATGTCACTACGAGATATTGGCATCGCTAACGCTTGAATACAAATGACAAAATTTCGTTACGTGTTTACCAATTAATGCTTCGTTTTGGTATTGTCTTTTGACCAGCTAGTATTTAGGCTAATTTCAGTGTTCACATTTTTCCTATTAAATGATGCTAAAAAGTTGTTTTTTCCCCCCTTTTCTTATGGCTCGGCATGGCCAAGCGCGTTAAGGCGTGCGACCCCTAATCCGAGGGTCGCGGGTTCGCGCCCTCGTCGCGCTAAACAGGCTCGCCCTCCCAGCCGTGCGGGCGTATAATGTGACGGTCAATCCCACTTTTCGTTGGTAAAATAGTAGCCCAAAAGTTGGCAGTGGGTGGTGATGACTATCTGCCTTCCCTTTAGTCTTAAACTGCTAAATTAGGGACGGCTAGCATAGCTAGCCCGCGAGTTGCTTTGTGCGAAATTCAAAAACAAACCTTTTACTTATATTCATCTTTTGAAGCTCTAGTCTAATAAGTGGTTGAGTCTAACAACGCAAAATGCATAATTTTTCTTTATGTTCGTTGGCCTTTAAGATTTTGGCTAGCAGTGTATATACAACAGTACTGCCTATTGTATATCCACAAAACTACTTAACTGTATAAATATAATAGTATTGTCTTTTGTGTGTCCATATGACTATTTGATGGATCCTCGTCCAAATTGGTGTGGAGGTTCATTAAGCCCATGTGGAAGACACGTGCAAATTTTCAGTTTTCCCCTTGCGTCGGTTTTGCTTCTTCCACCAATACACCTCATGGTGTAGACAATAATTTACCTAATGTGGTGTGAAGGCTCAGTGGGCCCGTATTTTCAGTTTTCAATATTTTTGCGGGTTTTGTGGGCGTTTCTTTTTTATTATTTTTTTACAGGTAAATATAATGGAAGCAGATTTTTATGTTTTAATATAACATTTCATAACTTCTATCCAGGAGGACGGGTACCCCAGTTAGTCAAAGTAAAAGTATTTGGTTTTCCTTGCGTCGATTTCTCCTTCATTTAGAAGAACCGAAATAAATGTCAGTCTAAATATTTAGATATTTCTATAACTGTGAGAAAGAAGTTTAATGTAATTAGAAATTTCAGGGTTAGAAAGACACTCAGGAGTTCAAGTTTTTGTGGCGAAAAAGTTGTTACTTATAGTGTAAAGTATTTCAAAGTAGCTTACGTAATGCTTCAAATAAACCGCTGCACTAGTCTGTTTGAGATGAACGAAAGTTCGTCAGTAAGAATAAAGAGGTAAAGACGAAAACATTGTCGTCACGAACTACTAAAGTATCATTTCATTTTAGCCAGTCACGTTGTTATATATATATATTGTATATTTCTTAAAGTAGAAGAAAAAAACACTTTATTATTGCACGGAATGTTCATGTTGAGAGAGTATAAATACTAGAAAATGTTAGCATAATAAACTGACAAATATTAGGAGAATACACTAACAAGTATTGAAATAATACATTAACAAGTAATAGGAGAATACACTAGCAAGCATTGAAAGAATGCACTCAAAAATATTAGGAAAATACACTAGCAAGTATTGGAAGAATACATTAACAAACATTAGGAGAATACACTAACAGATATTGGAAGAATACATTAACAAATATTAGGAGAATACATAAGCAAGTATTGGAAGAATACATTAACAAATATTAGGAGAATACACTAGCAAGTATTGCAAGAATACATCAACAAATATCAGGAGAATACATTAGCAAGTATTAGAAGAATACATTGACAAATATTAGGAGAATACACTAGCAAGTATTTAAAGAATGCACTCGGAAATATTAGGAAAATACACTAAGAAATATTGGAAGAATACACTAGCAAATATCAATATAATATGCTGAGGAATATCTAAGTAATACACTAGCACGTGTTAGAATCAAATATTTATAAATTCTAACCATAAAATATTTAAAATTTATTCTTAATATCAGAGTTTCATCATCCACTGTACTGGTCAAACCTTACTTGTTTCGTCATTAATTGTACTGGTCAAACCTTACTTGTTTCGTCATTAATTGTACTGGTCAAACCTTACTTGTTTCATCATCCTCTGTACTGGTCAAACCTTACTTATTTCATCATCCACTGTACTGGTCAAACCTTACTTATTTCATCATCCACTGTACTGGTCAAACCTTACTTGTTTCATCATCCACTGTTATGAGTGTTCCTCCAGGATGCATCTACAGATTTATAACGCTAAAACCCAGGTTTCGATACTCAGATAGCCGTTTGTGCAGCAATGCGCTTGAGAACAAACAAACGATAAACAGGGAAATATGGCTGATTATAAATTAAAAACATACAGTTTCATTTGCTGGAAGTTTAAAATATCATTATAAGCAAATGTTATCTAAGATAACATATCACAAACGTATCATTTGTCTTCTTAACCACTCTCCCCCTTTCTGTTAGTGATAGAATCGGTATCACAATAAAATTGGCAATAAGTTGAACTAGATATTTATTTAGGGGAAAGGTGGGTGGGGAAAGTGGGTCAGCCGGCAGAGTGAGCCACGTGGCATAATTACATAATAAAACATTTTAGCCAATCACAAACGCGCTTTTCACATTGAGTGATTATGACGTCATAAAATTTTAGGACTACATTTTCCTGAGTCTTGGCGCCTCTAAGCAACACAGAAAGGTAAGAAATTAGACCATTTTCACCAAAATCCCTCATTAAACATCACGTAATGCCTTGTTTCTTCATCACTTTAGGATCTCCATATTGCACTCAACCAAAAGAATGTCTAGTTGGCTTTTATAACGGAATAAAAGTTTTATATATTTTAGGTAAAAGGTGCACAAGATGATTTTCTTTAGGCATGACTCCTTAGGCAAAGTGAGTCGCCATGGTTCATCATGCTCACGACCAAGGCTCGCTTTGCCCACTGAATTGTTAATAAAACCATAAAACAACGTTACAAATTTGTTGTGATTTTTTGTGTTAAATGAATAAATTAGCAATGTTTAACAACAGTAACAATAGCAACAACAACAACAATAAAAAATTATCAATAATTATTTTTATCTATTTATTTATCGTTTGTGGTTTAGTGAGAGTTAATATATTTTCTTACTTATAGATGGTTCAAAGTAACAGTTGGGTCATTTCCGAAAGGTTTTCTCAGATGACCAAGAACGCTGACCAGTTGAGCACCTGAAGCATTTTGATTTGATGCTTCATGGTGTTACGAAGGATGAGCTACTGTAAAATGATGATTGCTACATAAATCTGAATGATGTAGTGGTGGAAAGCAAAGTGGACCATTGAAAGGAATTTTCATATTTTATTATTTATTTGTGTGTTTTTCTTATAGCAAAGCCACATCGGGCTATCTGCTTAGCCCACTATTATTTATTTAAAGTCAAGAACGATAACGGCAAAGGGTTTCTTGTGATTTATGAAAGAAACTGAAAAACAACTAGGAGATATCTATACATAAACCATTTTGCCACTGAATCAAGTTATACGGCTCACTTTGCCCACCCTTCCTACTGAGGAGTTCAACAACAACAGGGGTGTGATAGTCTCTGTCAACGAAGCTTTGAACTGAATACCAGAACTCATCATTCCACTTTCCATAGAAAACACCAATTGAGACTTTGTATATGAATCTTTAAAAAAATGTAAAGTGTATACGATGTAGAATGCTCACGTTGTAATCTGCATTTTCTAACGTAAGTTAATGTTGTCTTTTGGGAGCTTCAGTATGCTAGTTTCCTTTTAACTACGTCAGCGTTTTTAATGTATTAAAATAAAAAAGTCACAAGAAGTTTATTGTTCTTTTAAAAAGCGTAACTAATCGATTTTATATGTGATAATACAAATGCACGAAACACGTTTTTTTTTTGTTTTTTTTTTGCTTAACATCTCAAGATCTTTTATCCAGCAACTCATAATTATAAATGACAAAGAAAATGTCTTACAGACACCTGTAAAACTCTGTTTTCTGTATAACAGTGGTGTTAAAAGAAAAAGCGATAAGTCTGGGGTAAGGCTTTGCTATTTTGAAATATATCAACTTTATAATAAATAGCACTGATAAAGTACTACGGTAAAGTAGTAAAGTAACCTCAACAATATTTTGTTTCTTCACTTTTTTTGTTCGCTTGTGTTTAGATACGAGAAACGGTTAATAAGACTGATAATTCTAAACAATATACTTAAATAATTCAATGGGATAATTAACTGGGGTGTACGTGAAATGAGTGAACATTCCGTAAGCAAGAAAACATCGGATAAACTTGAAATAAATCTACGAACTGAAATTAAAGCAGAGTTACAGAACACTTTAGATTCACAAATTGTAAAGTTTAATGTAAGCTATGATAAATAAATCATAGACAAATGAAATCCCTAGGTTTAACACGCGATAGCATTCAGTGTATGTATGTAACAGAGACAGGATGAAGGAAAGGCATCCTTACCATGACATACGATGAAAAGAAAAGTAGAAATCTGTACATCGTGATGGAGAGATAAGAGTAAAGTACATTAATTAAGAACAAATATATTCATAAATAAAAGAGAAATATATGCATTAAAACTGAATATGTGATAGACAGGCTAAGAGAGAGATATGTACCATACTTAAATATGTGATACATAGATAAAAATAAAGATAACCCAGTGTTGTATCTATTTACTGTTAAATAACAAAAATGTAGTTTTCACCAACATGAAACATGTTTGTGTGGGTTCAAAAGTTTTCTCTGGTACAATGTGGTTCTCCACCTCTGAAAACTGACAGTGAGATTTCTTTATATCGGTTCTCATTATCAATACGTTTAAAGTATAATGAAACAACACACACACATACAGAACTCCATATAAAGATTCACGGTTAACCAAGCGAATGTAAAACAGTTTTATAACCATGAATAACCCAGCTAATTCTATACAGCACTTTAACCTTGAATAACCCGGCTAATGTTACAAAGTTCTCCTATGTTGGTTCATAACCTTTAATAACCCCTCTAAGGTCACAGTTTCTCCAATGTTCACAACCTTGTTAAATATAACCGATGCAATGCAGTTATAGTTCCTGCATCACATATTTAACTAAAAACATCCATTAAAAAACACTTTTTTACTTCATACAGATATCGGGACAACCTTTGACATGAATCCTCTAATAAAAACAAAGAAATATAAATACTTTAAGTGAAAAGTACCAGATATTTATTATGTACACAAAAACTTTCTATCACTTTTGTTTCTCATAAATATATACATTAAGTGAAAGTAAGAAAAAGTTCGCGAGAGAAATAGATCCAGACGGTGCCTGTTAGTTAAGCCATAAAGAGTATATAATGGCGATTTTTAAAGTGTTCTAATAGCAACCTGTATTGTGATAACAGGAAATAGAAGAATAATTAATTTTGTCAATTGGATTCTAAAGTAGCTGAACTTTTCTATGTAGGCTTTTAACGTAAAAGAAAATTTTTTAAAGATCTGGATGCATCTTTTGTGATCAAATGTGAAATAAACATTTGCATATATGATTAAAATGTCTTGAAAACGTTATTTTTAAAACAAATTCATTATGTGCTTTCCGTTTATTATTGAAATTTATCGCCAGAAACTCACAGACCCCTACTGTAAAGAACCATGCTCACGCACATAAGTGAAAATTTAACAGCTAGTATCCATCTTCAAAAACTAAAGATACCACGATTCCAACATTCAGCTTGTCACCAATAAACACATCATGGTACAAACATTTTGCTCGTAAAAGATAAACTGATCATAAGTTCTGGATATAGCTCTGAAAAATATGAACCGACTATCTCGTACACGAAGTGTTTCAAACTTGTGTTTTTCCTTTAAGAGGTCATAATTGGTCATTTTAAGCATTCGAGCAATGCTGACAGTTATACATTCACATTAAACTCTTCTACTTGTATTACATTACAATATCGGCATTTAACAACATATTGAGTTATGCTCAAACAGCTTCAACGTAATGTTATCTTCTACTACTTGTATTACAATACCAGCAGTTTAACAATGTGTTGAATCATACTTAAACAACGTCAATGTAATATTATCCTCTACTACTTGTAACACAATACTAGCAGTTTAACAATGTGTTGAATCATACTTAAACAACGTCAGCATAATGTTATCTTCTGCTTATTGTATTACAGTATCAGCAGCTTAACAGTGTGTTGAGTTACACTCAAACAACGTTAACATAATGTTATTTTCCTTTAGTTGGGCTAACAATGCAATAATAACATTGTAATATCATATATTCTAAGTCTCTGGAGGAAATATAGGCTTAACTTCTAGTGATTTTTCGCATTTTAGCGTTAACAGAGTAAATATTTCATTTGTATTCCAACATTACCACACTATTTACATCGGTTTTAATATCACAGTTAAAAAATAAAACAAAAAAATATGTTACGTTTCAAATAATGTAAAACCTGCATCTATGTGTGTGTGTGTGTGTGTATGTGTTCATATGTGTGTGAATGTGGCAGCTTTCGATCACTTAACACGTTGTGTAATTTTATGGGTGGTCCCTAATTTTAATAAATTATTTTTTACTGGCGAAAGTACCCGGATTTTCTCGGACTGTTAGGTTAATATATTTTAGCTGTCAGTGTGGGTATAAAAATTGTAGCGTAAACGTACAACCCGTATATCTTTGTTCGCGGATGTTGTCTCTAATTTGTTTACAGGTTTTAAACTTAAATAAAGGACACAAATAATAAAAACAAACTTCACTAATTAACGTAATCTCTAAATTAGAAAACAGCAAATGGCCTGGCATGGCCAAGCGCGTAAGGCGTGTGACTCGTAATTCGCATTTCGCGCCCGCGTCGCGCTAAACATGCTCGCCCTCCCAGCCATGGGGGCGTATAATGTTACGGTCAATCCCACTTTTCGTTGGTAAAATAGTAGCCCAAAAGTTGGCGGTGGGTGGTGATGACTAGCTGCCTTCCCTCTAGTCTTACACTACTAAATTAGGGACGGCTAGCACAGATAACCCTCGAGTAGCTTTGTGCGAAATTCAAAAACAAAAAAAAGATGCCATTATTATAACACAACCATTAACATTTTAAAGGCGCCACCTATCGTAAACATATTTCTTTTGTTAAATTAATTTTTAAATAATAAATTATTTTAACGTAAACTTATAAATGATGTGGCTGAATTTCCAAGTTTGAGACCACTAGAGTTCAGTTATAGCCGTCATAATGTTGAGCACCTGACTAGAGGGAAAACATTTAGCTAGAAACACACACAACTTCACAAAGGCATTAACCCGCTTTTTTTGACAAATATTAGAATTGATAGTTCCTGCTATAACGCCTTGGACTCTACGATTCCCAACCCTTAACTTTAAAAATTGTTATTTAAATGCCGAATGCTAGTAAAGCCTAAGAAACTGATAATTCAACCATTTTGATACAAATGGCGTAAACTGCAAAGGTTTAAACAGTTATTTTCAACCTTATAATGTTTGTTTGAAGTTAAACACAAAACTATACAACTGGCTATCTGTGATCTGCCCATCACGGGCATTGAAACCAGGTTCCTAACATTTTAAGTCTTACACTGACTATATAACCTTTGCCTCACACCTTCCAGCCCAACTAAAGAGTTCTAGTCATCAACAAAGGGCTTTTTCAGCAGCGACACTAAGAAGAATGAGACACAAAGACGGTTCTTAAATACTACTGTCACAATGCTCCGACTTTGAATCCGTAATGATGACCTCGTGAGGAATACTAAAACATAAATCTACAGTTTACGCAACACAAATGCGACTTATGCCTTCATGTTTTATTAATATATAAAACGTACAAAAAATCCGAGGAAACTCTGTATAGAATTTTATTGTTAGAAAACAACAACTTGCCATCCTTGACTTATTGTACAGAATATTGGATTCATGTCGAAGACTGAACATCCATATCCACCATCTTTTTTCTAAAGAATGCATGAACGGCTAATCACGGTGAGAGAGCGTAGACTGAATTCAAACTTGCTAACACCTACACATAACTAGAGAAATATAAGTACAGGGAATAAGGGGGCGGGTATTAAGGTAAAATATTCATACTAGGCTATCTGCGCTTTGTCTGCCTAGAGGGTCGAATCCCAAATTAAAGAATTATAATTCTTGGAACTTATGAAAGAAAGTGGGGTGAAAACGTATAGCAATATTTCAACCACGTTATAATCCCTGAAGCTTAGGGCTAAGCCATTAAGAGACAAGGGTAGGGGAAGAATTGAAGTGATAAGTACTCTTTATTGGTTCGTTTTTTTGTAAGATCGATAATTAATAACGTGAAAAATTTCAATCACTGAGTTAGTGTATGCGAACTTTATATCTAACCTACACTTACGTATTCAGCAAAGTTTATTTATTTATTTATTTTCATACTTTGGTGGTGGTGTTTCTTGCCTTCGTTTAAACTCATGCTCCCCACCACCACCATTAGTGGCACAGAGATATGACTGCGGACTTACAACGGTAGAAATCGGGTTTCGATACTCGTGGTGGCCAGAGAACAGATATGCAGGTCATTATGTAAGTTTGTGCTTAATTGCAAACAAATAAACAAAATTTTATATCATAAATTATCGACTTGTTTCACACCAGGTGGAGTCCAGATACTGCAGTACACCAAGCAATTTTATGGAATGATCCCTTCTGTGACAACACTCATTCTAAAGAATTGGTCTGATAAACTGAGTGTCTCTCATCTTCTATGTAAACATACATTAGAATTCTTAACCGTAAATGATGGGTACAATTACAGTTACTTGGAACTAATAAAGGTCAAGGAATTAAAACAAGTTGTGGGAAGGTTTAAAAATTTATGAAGTCCATAACCCATTGATAATTTTGTGGTTAAGTGACAATGGGCTCTCTGCCGTTGTGGCAACCGCAAATAATTCATCACCGAATTTTAGGGCTATAAGGCCCTTACCCACATAGATAATATAATACCCGTTTTCGCTTTCTTGAAATGGTAAAATACGTAGTATGATGATGCTTGGAAAGATTCACAATTATCACATGATAGTGAAAATCAAATTATTCAAGATGGTTTGTTTGTCATGAATTTCGCGCAAAGCTACACGAGGAATATCTGCGCTATTCGTCCCCAATTTAGCAGTTTAAGACCTTAAGGAAGGCAGCTAGTCATTACTACCCATCACCAACTCTTGAGCTACTCTTTTGCCAACAAAAAGTTGGATTGACCGTCACATCATAACGCCCCTACTACTGAAAGAGCGAGCATTTTTCATGTTACGTGTTTTGAACCCGCGATCACCAGATTTCGAGTCGAGCGCCCCCTAACTACCTGGCCATGATTCGAGAGAGAAAGTTTAGTAAAACGAAATGTCCAGAGGTATATTTAATGTATGAATACAAGAACAGACTTACATATCGACAAACCAAAAGTGAAAAACTGGACAACCGAGAAATACGAATTAAATCTTGTGTGTGATATTTCTATATCTCTACCACTTTTGGTTTTATACATCCGTTAAATATTCAAGGATAAATATCTTACATCATTTCGAACTATCCGAATAAGCAAATCGTCACGTCATGCCTTGACCTTTGGTTTCTGACCCCTACATGACCCAGCTGAACAGGTTGTTTTGGCAGAAGGGTGTGTGTTGGCGCTGGATGTCGACAAAATAATTATCCCCGGCTTGTAACCTTTTGTAAGCCAATGACGTTTGAAGAGAAGGTGTTAGAGGGTCGATGAACTACAGACAACATACTTTCACGCCTATTCTGAGGTGATTTATTTAACACTAGTTATTAGCAAACTCTAAGTACAAACCATCTTTTGAACATCATTCTACTGATTTAGATTTTACAGGTTTAAATGGCAGCATTCGAAGCAGTGACCACTCTTAAAATATCATGTGAACATTTATACCAACTCGAAAGTGTTTGAACACCGAATAATTATCTGTAATTTTACGAAATCACACAAAAAAGTGGAAAAAGCATGTGGCCATCAGTTCTTCAGTCAGTCAAATAGCTACAGAATCTATCTGTCATTTAGCACCAGAATATTCAACAGTTAGTTTAAAAGCAACCCTATTCATCTTATGAACATTACATAATATCACAACAAGTCATCCACAGAAACCGGATATGAGTAAAGCTATGACAATAAGTAATTACACAGATGATAATTTACTGACAGGAACCGAATCGAAGTAGGAGCTATTGCAATATAACATTACAAACAAAGATAACAAGTCATTGACAGGAACCAGATCTAGGTAGGCGCCATACTTATATAACTTTAGCTATTTGTAACTTACCCCAACTGTTTATCTACTTCATAAAACTTTTAGTTGAAAGAGGGGCATATATGGTCTGCGAATTAATTGATACAAATAGTCCTCTCGCAAACTGCAAGTAGAAAACCCTCACCCCAAGGGCATGCATTTTGTGAGTGGAAGGCATATTTATAAAATGACCAAAAGGATGATTTCAACGATGCTGTTAAAGGGTAGGTCCAAAGTACTTCTTTCCATACCACTAACATTGATCTTCTTATACCTTTCCATCTATGAACTATCCGCCTGTAAATTGATTTCTGAATCCACTCCTTTCTCCAGTAAATTGCAGTTGACATAAAAATGATAGAGAAAAGTGTGACCTAAGAAAGGGAGAGTCATGTAAGATATAAAGAAATAAATTGGAGTTGCCGCTTCCAGAAGACCTTTTGTTTGTTGATCCTAGAAGAGCTGTCGTTGCAATGGACATTAAAGTGTGTTTAAAGAGTTTCATGGGTCCAGTACGAGTCAATGGAGCAGGACATCAACTTATCAAAGAAATGGAATTATGTTCACTTAAGAAGCGTCAATCCCAAGTAATCTTTAACAGATTATACATGAAGAAATCGGAGAAGAATTATACTTGTTGAGGAGTTGGACCGGATGACATATGGAGTATTAATTAAGAGAAGACAATTAATAGGCTTTTAATACGTGACACATAACAAAGACAAAAGAGTTGGGCCGGATGACGTATGGAGTATTGATTAAGGAAAGATATTTAAAAGACATTTAATATGTCATACATAACAAAAACATGAGAGTTGGGCCAGATGGCATATGGAGTACTAATTAATAGAGGATAGTTAATAGGCTTTTAATATGTAATACATAACAAAAACAAGAGAGTTGGGCCAAATGACGTATGGAGTACTAATTAATAGAGGATAGTTAATAGGCTTTTAATGTGTAATACATAATAAAGACAAGAGAGTTGGGCCAAATGACGTATGGAGTACTAATTAATAGAGGATAGTCAATAGACTTTTAATACGTGAAGCGTAACAAAGACAAGAGAATTGGGCTGGATGACGTATGGCATACAAATTTATAGAGGATAGTTAAAAGGCTTTTATTATGTAACACATAACAAAAACAAGAGAATTGAGGCGGATGGCGTATGGAGTATAAATTAAGAGAAAACAGTTAATAGACTTTTAATATGTAATACATAACAAAGACAAGAGAGCTGAGCTAGATGATATGTGTTGAATTAAGTGAAAGGTGACACTTAATAGATATTTAATATGTAACATATAACAAAGACAAAAGAGTCGGGCCGGATGACCTATAAAATATTAAGTGAGAGATGACATCCAAAAAGTATTTAATATGTAACAAAGTACGAAGTAGCATAAAAAAATAAAATCATTGTGAAGTCGAATTATTTAACACACGAAGTAGTAAAGAAAGAAGTGAGTCACTAAAGGAAACACGTTACAAACACTAGCATAAAGCGTGGCACGAGAAAAAGTGGTATTGCAGGGTCACGTAAGAAATGAAATACTAAAACTGAAAAGACCGCCTAATGTGGTCAGTGAGCGATATCAAATGATAGTGGTATTTAATAATAAGCGAAGTTCATTTCGCATAAAATAAAGGTTATCTAAGAAGCAACAACACAGAAAGGTGGGTGGTGGAAGTCAAGAGTCAAGTGGGATAAGCAATAGAACACACAACCAGATGGTCGAGCATTATAAAGTAAACTTTCAAATTGAAAGTCGCAGGATTTCCCTTGATATAACCTCTTCTTACTGCTAGATAATAACAGCTTAGGATAACCTTTCTGACACTGCGCTGTTGGTGCAAAGATGTGATAAGCGTGTTAATCGTCTCTTGGAAACGAGATGTACCTGTACTTGCTTCACCACATCTTCCTGGTTAGCCTGTAGAGTCCGGGAAACTTGGCAGGACTAAGTAACGAACTGAGACCCACCAGTAAGAAGTGGGTGGCCAGGTTGCACGTGCCAGCCCTGAGCTGACCCTGTAGACCGTTTCAGTCGAGTCGGTGCCGATCTGGCTGACGAGAAGACAGTGGGTGGAAGTACCCCCTCATTCCCACACCCTACATTGTCTTTATAAGGACATCTTCGTGACCATGTGTTTCGTTTTTGTGTGTTTTTTCAATAAAATAAAAAATAATAAACATTACCAATGACTAAATCAACATACATTGTAATAACATTACAACATTTATATTTACTTAAAATGGATTTTAACTTCTAATACAACAGAAACAAGCGATGTTGGCAACCATACTTAGAAAACAGCTTTTCTAAACTACATAAGAAGACCAAAAGAAACGTTTTTTCCCTCTCACAAACAGAACAAATACTTCATATAATAAAATCTAAATTGCAATATTTGCATTCAGTTTGCAGAGAGATAAAACAAAAATTCTACATTCACACGACATGTATAATATAAAACTATAAAATGCCTGTTATGTCGTGGTCGAAACATTCAATGCTCAAAAAGTTTACTAAAAATAAATATTGTTTGCTGAAAAATTATTCTGAACAAGACTAGCTGCATTATTTACTGAAATATAAGAGTCTGAACAAGACTAGCTGCATTGTTTAATGAAAAATAAGAGTTTGAAGAAGACTAGCTGCATTGGTTACTGTAAAATAAGAATCTAAACATTACTAACCACATTATTTACTGTAAAATAAAAATCTCATAAAATCTAGCTACATTGCTTACTAGAAAACAAGAGTCTGACAAAATCTAGCTACATTGTGTACTGGAAAATAAAAGCCTTAACAAAACAAGCTACATTGTTTACTGGACAATAAGAATCTAAACACAACTAGCTACATTGCCCAATGGAAAATAAGAGTCTCAACAAAACTAAGTACATTTTTTTATTCTAAAATAAGAATCTGATAAAGACGAGGTCAATTATTTACTATAAACTAAGGGTCTGAACAAAACTAGCCACATTCTTTACTGAAAAATAAGGATCTGAGAAAGAGTGGCTACATTGTTTACTCTAAATTAAGAATCTAAACAAAACTAGTTGCATTGTTTACTGAAAAATAAGAGTCTCATAAAACCTAGTTATATTAATTACTGGAAAAATAATACATTGAAAAATACTAGCTACATTTTTTTACTGGAAAATAAGAATATGATATAATTTAGCCCCAATTTTTACCAAAAAATAAGAATCTGTAAAATTCTAGCTACATTGTGTACTGAAAATAAAGGCCTTAATAAGAATAGCTACATTGCTTACTGGACAATAAGAATATAAATACGACCAAGTACATTGTTCACTGTAAAATAAGTCTCAACAAGACAAGAGCATTGTTTTCTGGAAAATAAGAGTCTGAACAAGACTAGTTACATTGTTTAATGTAAAATAAGAATCTGATAAAGACTAAGACAATTATTCACTGTAAAATAAGAGTCTCAACAGAAATAAGTACATTCTTTAGTTAAAAATAAAAGTCTGAAAAGTACTGGCGACATTCTCCACTGGAAAATAAGAATCTGAACGATACAAGCTGAATTGTTTAATGGAAAATAAGAGTCAACAATACTAGCTACATTGTTTACAGTAAAATAAGAACCTGATAAAGACTAGGTTAATTATTTACTGGAAAATAAGAATCTAAACTAGACTAGCTACATTGTTCACTGGAAAATAAGAAACTAAACACGATTTGCTACACTGTATATTATAAAATGAAAATCTGTTAAAATTAAGCAATATTGTTTCCTGGAAAATAGGAGTCTTATAAAACCTAGATATATTGATTACTGGAAAATATGAGATTCAACAATACTAACTGCATTATTTAATGGAAAATAAGGAAATGATAAAATCTAGCTCCATTGTTTACTGAAAAATAAGAGCCTTAACAAGAATAGCTACGTTGTTTACTAAACAATAAGAACCTCGTCATGACGAGCTACATTGTTCACTGGAAAATAAATGTCTCAACCAGACTAGTTGAATTCTTTACTGGAAAATAAGAGTTTAAAGGGGACAAGCTGCATTGGCTACTGGAAAATAAGAATCTAAACATTACTAACTACATTACTTACTGGAAAATTAGAGTTTCAACAAGACTAGTTGCATTGTTTACTGGAAAATAAGAGCTTGAACAAAACTAGCTACATTCTTTACTGAAAAATAAAGATCTGAGAATGACTGGCTACATTGTTTAGTATAAATTGAGAATCTCAACAAAACTAGTTATATTGCTTTCTGAAAAATGAGAATCTAAGCATGACTAGCTACATTATTTACTGGAAAATTAGAGTCTCAACAAGACTAGTTGCATTTTTACTGGAAAATAAGAATCTGATAATGACTATCTGCATCGTTAAGTGGAAAATAAGAGTCTGAACAAGACTAGCTGCATTGTTAAGTGGAAAATAAACATCTGATAATGACTATCTGCATTGTTAAGTGGAAAATAAGAGTCTGAACAAGACTATCTGCATTGTTAAGTGGAAAATAAACATCTGATAATGACTATCTGCATTGTTGAGTGGAAAATAAGAGTTTGAACAAGACTAGCTGCATTGTTAAGTGGAAAATAAGAATCTGAACAAGACTACCTA
The DNA here is from genome assembly GCA_011833715.1 of Carcinoscorpius rotundicauda. Classification (NCBI taxonomy): domain Eukaryota; kingdom Metazoa; phylum Arthropoda; class Merostomata; order Xiphosura; family Limulidae; genus Carcinoscorpius; species Carcinoscorpius rotundicauda. The sequence goes on along the minus strand of CM022391.1, from coordinate 130,083,736 downwards.
CATTATTTAAGGGAAAATAAGAATTTGATCAAATCTTGCTATACTGTTTACTGGAAAATAAGAGTCTGTACAAGTCTATCTTCATGTTTACTGAAAAAAAATAAGAGTGCAAAGAAGCCTAACTAGATATTTTAGTGGTAAATAGGAATGTGAAAAAGCCTAAATACATCTGTCTAACGGTACTCAATTTAGTAGTGTAGGGAAGGCAGCTAGTCTTCACAACCTACTGCCAACTCTTTCGTTACTCTTTTACTAACAAATAATGCAATTGTCGATCACATTATAATGCCCTCACGTCTGAAAGGCCGTAGATGTTTGGAGGGGAGGGTTATTCGTCCCTCAGATTACGTGTTAAGCGCCCCAAACACCAGACCATGCCTGGCCCGACAATATTTATGGTACCTTCTCCTAGCATTGCGGTATACTTCAGGGCTTAAAACCCTAAAATTAGGTTTCTGTCCTCGCAAGGTATGTTGGTTAGGGGTTCTCAACAAGGGCTCGAATCACATCATCGAACATGACTTGAAAGCGTTATAATGTGACGGTTAGTCATAACATTCTTTGGTAAAGAATCGTGAAACTGTTGGTGTGGGTGACGTTGACTAGCTGCTTTCCCTCCAGTCTATCACTTCTAAATTATTGATCTGTTTGCATAGATAGCCCTCTTGTAGCTTTTCGCAAAATTCAACAAATAAACTCAAGGTGAAGAGGGCTTTATTTTTTTATTATTTAACTGAAGTGTAGTAAATATGAAGTAAAAAACTGAAATGAAGTACTCACAAAAATGTTATTAACGATACTCAGGACTTGGCTTTACAACTTTATTCCTACACGGCATTTATCGTGGCTCAGCAGGATATTTACGGATTTATAACGCTAAAAATCTGGGTTTGATACCCGCGGTTTGAAGAGTGGTCAGTTGGCGACCAATAATTAGCTGGTGAGACACCGGGTCACAATAAATTTGATGTAAGAATGTGAGCTCAAATTCTAAGAGAACTAGTTTTATTATTATGTTCCTCAGTCGCACGGCGGCATGTCTACCAACTCATATCGCTAAAAACCGGGTTTCAATACCCGTGATAGGCAGAACATATACAACCAATTGTGTCGCTTTGTACTTAATTTTAACAAACAAATTTATTATTTTTTTCCATAACTTCAAGTATAACGTCTTCAACTGTGTAGCTTTGCGCTTAACAACAACCAGAGAAACCCAGTTTGCGAATGTAGTGACCTTTAATTTTGAAGTGCTACTAGCGCCACCATAAGAAGTTTGTTTGGCTCTTTAAGTAAGAAAAACAAATGGAAGGCTGAATGTAACAAGCATAAAATCAATATGTGAGAAACAGGTACAGAGCACTAAAAAATGAAGGAGGTACAAACCTTTCCACCCCTATTCGATGGAGAAATTGAACTAATAAGCATGGAAGTTTAATTTAAATACAGCATGCGGCCTTTTAACAGCTCCACTTACATTGTTGAAGGGGGGATGGCTTTTTTTCGTGTGTGTAAATTTTAATTCATTTGTTCGAAAAGTCAAAATGCGAGATGTGTTGTGCCCTGTCGGTGCCTTTTTATGTGTTTCTCTCTCACAAAGACTCAGAATTCAAGATGAGAGTCCTAGGTGGCCATGATGACTGACTATTTTTTTTTAATCCCTTAGCAACAATGTCGCAATCATTTGCACGTTGTTTTCAAACCGTAAATCTCACTGTAATTCGCGGAATTCAGTCCCTCTTAAAATTGTAACTTAATGTTGTTGGTTTATTCCTTCTTATTTCGGAAAAATGTGCTGGTATATTAATCTGCTTTCATCAGGACCGTCTTGAATTAAAACAACTCAATTTAACAAGCTTTGAGAAAAAGTTGTTTCAGCAAGTTCCCAATTTAAAAGCCAGAAAGGGACTTTCGGAATACCCGTCTTTGTGAAGTAAGTCTGTAGACTTACCAAATCTCACCTTTTTATCAGACAAATATCACCGACAATTGTGCTTCGTATTATTGGTGAACAACACAAAGATATGGAAAACACCACACGTTCAGATACATACGTGGAAAATTTCTCCATTTGCGGCACACGTGGTTGGAATAAATAGTGGTCCTTTGACGACCAATAATTAGAAGGTGAGACATCAGGTCACGATAACTTTGAAGTGAGCGCGTGGGCTTGGTTTCTAATAGAACTAGTTTTATTATTATTTCTCCACAACGTTAAATATGACGTTTTCAATTGTGGATTTTCTTAGGCCTTTTATCACGCACTTCCTTCTTTAATTTAGTAAATACTTTATTGTTTCTTGGTTTCCTGTTTCAGTGTCCATTTTATGTTATTGTTACCGGATTAATTGGAACAGTATATCTTTATAGACTTAAAAGAAAGAGACTACGGTACAGCTGAATCGTTCAACGTTCATTAACTCGTTTAAAAAAAGAAGAAACAAAAATCAATCTCACTAACAACTGAAGATTCATACGCGATTGTTTTAATTAAACCATTCGACCTCAAATGTCGCACACTCTTAAGTAAGGTCACGCACAGAACTACTGTTGTTGGTGTAAAGGACCATGGAGAGAGCTTCTAAAGGTCAAATAAAGTGGCTAAGACTTAATCTCATTACAGAAATTTGTTCGTTCGTTTTTCTGTTTGTTTTTGTACGACGTGCACCTTAAGAACATGAAAACAGGTTCATACATACAAATAGACTAATGGATTTAGATAAGGTTTTGAAATTACCATTACTAGTCTATAGATAAACAGCAACTAATTATTTATACGTGTATTATATATAAAACACACGCACGTGTAAGGTCAAAACGTGACGCAAAAGTCGATGGTACTCGAGGCTTGGGGGGAAGAACTGTTAAGTTTATTTTCTTATTCGTCGGATATGTTGCTAACAATTTATTTATACTGTGTCATTTGTTCGAAATGTTATTAACTAAAATGTGTGAAAAGACAAAAACGTAAGTTCAGGATAATTTAACCCTGAATCTTGATCTTTTCGTCTTGATTTCTAAATCAAAGTTGTTGCTGTTGTTTTGTGTGTGTGTTTTTCCTAAATAATTAATTGTCCAAAAAAAATTGGCATATCTCACAAAATCGTCTCGGGTGGTTAGAAGGTTAATGTGTTCTAATATATCGTTGGTTATCGTGAGATTAAACATTTTTTACAAACCATCAGGATCATTGCAGACACAACCGGTAGGGGCTCTGCCCCATGAGGGGGGATACGTCTGCATCTCAGCGTCTATATTTCATTGCCAGCAAGGACTAATTTCTTAGGGTTCAAGGCCCATGCGCTAATGTTTCCATACATACAAATTGAAATTGGTGACTCATTTGACAACTGATCTGTATTCATCCATCTGTCAGGCAATCATTTGGAATAATCGCAGAGTCAATAGTTGAGCTCGTAGAGACGTTAAAGTCGTTTCATATTCAATTGACATGTACACATACCCGCCTGTATATACACTAGAACTCAAATATGATTAATGTGTAAGAACACTAGCGTTACATGCGAGTGAGTGGCACTATACAGTGTCACAGATGACGTTAGTCAGACTGTGGCTGGGTAGACAGTGCTGTCCCCTATAGTTTACATGCCTACTCGATAACGAGAGGGAACTGACAAGGTCGTTATAATTAACAAATTGGATTTTTTTTTCTTCACAGAGCATTTTCTGGAAATAGGATAAGTTTAGAGCCAAATAATAAAAAATAAATAAGCGTAACTAGCCTATTACTGAACGAGAGTGGTGGACAAAGATGATGGTTACTTAAATGATAAGATAATTTTTACTTACGTGCTCTCAGAAATTCTCGCCCAAGACAAGTAGATGCTAGGTACTTAAGTAATACGCCATGAAATATTCATATCTATGATATGTAAGAAAAAACCTGTTGCCAGTTTCATTTAAACCTGTTTTTAAAAAAGGGGGAAGAGATATTTCTGCGCTGAGCCCACCGCAGGGGTCGAACCTGGACTCATAATGCTACAAACTCCTAAGCCTACCGCTGAGCAAAAGCTTTATTTAAGCAACTGAAATAATTTAAAACAGTTATGCGTGTCAAAGGTAAGTCAATTCCAAGTTCAAATATTTTCATCTTATTAGTCTTCTTTTTTCAAATTAATTATCGAAAGTTGCCTTAAGAAAAAAAAAAAGGTTTGTTTGAAGTTTAAGCTCAGAGCGACAAAATGAGTTATCTGCGCTTTGCAGTTTCTAGCGTTGTACATGAAAAAGGATAACACGATTTCTGTTCCGAAAAAGAATAATTACTCATTGAAATAATCCGATTTGAATCGTGTTTTAATCTTTTCATATTTCGTTACATTTTAGTTGTGTGCTCCTAATGTTCGAATTACAGCGCCTTCACTTTTTTTTAACTAACTTCCCCCGCAACTGGTTAGTCAATCAGCATACACGTGACAGTTAACGTCGACGTACGCGTTGTATATTATTGAAACATAAAAACATAGTATAACAATCATCTTGAATGGAAAAACAATTGCTCGGTATGGTCAGGTGGTTAAGGTGCTCAATTCGTAATCTGAGGGACGCGAGTTCTAATCCCTGTCTCACAAAACATGTTCTCCACTTTAAGCCGTTGGGGGGTTATAAAGTTACGGTCAATACCATTATTCGTTGGTAAAAGAGTAGCTCAAGAGTTGACGGTGGGTAGTGATGACTAACTGCCTTCCCTCTAGTCTTACATTGCTAAATGAGGGATGGTTAGTGCAGATAGCCCTCGTGTAGCTTTGCGCGAAATTCAAAAACAAACGAACAAGTCTCGCGAGGCATACGTCGGATTTTGGAAACTAGTGTAACAGGAGAGCAAGACAAACTCATTCATAAGTGCGTCTACAAAGAAATACTTTTATAAAATCTATGCTGTGATGTGACGACAGCTCTAAACCACAATAATAATCTGTAATTACTCGAAGTAGAAAGAACTGTAATGGACCTAATTTGTAACTCATTATATTCGTTCAAGTTCCCAGCAAAGTTTAACAGTAGATGGAATGCATACTTCATAATAGCAACAATATTTTTTTTTAGTTTACTTGTCTGTTGATTGTTAGGTACAAAGTTACACAATAGAGTATCTCTGCTGAGTTGGGAAAGTTATGCAAAGATAATTCATATGTAGAGAGTTCCGAACCCCAAGATTTACTACCTAGGCACTTCACTACTAACTAACGTGTGAATCATATGATTAAAAAAGAATCTAGTATAATTACGTTATTAGAAACCATTTGGTTTGTTTTGTTTTGAATTTCGCGCAAAGCTACTCGAGGGCTCTTTACGCTAGCCGTTCCTAATTTAGCAGTGTAAGACTAGAAGGAAGGCTACTATTTATTACCACCCACCGCCAACTCTTGGGATACTTTTTAACCAACGAATAGTGGAATTGACCTTCACATTATAACGCTCCCACAGCTGAAAGGACAAATATGTTTGGTGTGATGGAAATTCAAACCCGCGACCCTCGGATTACGACTCGAGCGCCATAACCACCTGGCCATGCCGGGCCATTTAGAAACCCCTAATATTTAATTTCAAGCAATAATTATACATCAATAAATCATTTATGAAAATGCTTAGTGGTTTTTATCAAAATATATTATATGTATATATATTGTTAGTTTAGATACATATATTTTCAGTTTAAAAATTTTAAAGAAATTTAAAAATCATAAAGCTACATTAAATGCTCTCACTATTTGTCGATTCAGTCATCCCAGCAGCCAATGACAAGTTAAGATTGCATGACGTCTGAGATGCCTGTCAAAATGTCACCATCCTCACGAGTAACAATCTCAAACACCACCAAGAACACACGTATAATACAGCTAGATTCCACTAATTACTTGTCACCACCCCACACTGCATGTGGGTGGGAGTGTTTCACAAAGTCATATTTCTCTCACACTCGTGCAGGCTTCCCGCAAATGTCTTTTCCGGAAAGATGTTTGACAGGAAATAAATTCAGAAACAACGTCGATTGAATGGAAAGCCAACAATCCCTTTGAAATATAATCGGCCTTAGAAAAATCTGCCATTCCGTCTTTAAGTTCTTTTTTCTTTATAATTATTTTCAAAATTTAAACAACTTAAAAGTTTAAATATTGACATTTGTGAAAATATCTATGTTATTTTTGGTCAAATTAATTACCTTCTTAGGAATAAAATATTTGCCAAAAATTCACAAATTTCAGTGATCTCCATTTTCAATCATCTATCAACACGTACTTTGTGTTTTAACACTGAGAACCACAAAAGGAGAAAAAAACAAACCACAAAACGGATCTGTTAGTGAAATGAATGTATAACAAAACTTAATACTTCACTCGACATGTATTTAGATATGTTGGTTTGTTTATTTTTGAATTTCACGCAAAACTACTCGCTGCGCAAGCCGTCCCTAATTTAGTAGTGTAAGACTAGAGGGAAGGCAGCTAATCATCACCACCTCTTGGGCTACTATTTTATCAACGAATAGTTGGACTGACCGTAACATTATAGCGCCCCCACGACTGAGAGAGGGAAAATGTTTGATGCGACCGGGATTCGAACCTGCGGCCGTTGGATTACGAGTCGAACGCCTTAACCCACCCAGCCATGTTGGGCATATTGGTAAGTTGCTCGTGAAAATGTATGGGAATCAATATTTTACCGCCCATTTACGTGATCTTATAAGATTTCTTGTAAATCCGTATAGCCAGTTTTAAAGACTTCCCAATGAACCTTAATATCTCCTCATTTGAAGGAGAACATTAGACATTCTTAAGTAAGTACATTTGCTCCAACCTGAGAGCCATAAAAAACTCTTTGATCCCTTACCGATCTTTAAGGTTCATGCAGGACTTCTTTCATTGTCTTTTTACACTATTTTTTAACCTGTTGAGGTTAAGAGACTGTATCTGAATGTTAAAATCATTTGGTAAAACTACATAAACATCATAATACTTTAATATAATTATTAAAATAACGATTCTTACGTTAAGCATCATCCGCCATGACTGGATGATCAGAGCAGTCAACTTGTAATATGAGGGTCGCAAGTACGAATCCCCGCCCCACCAAACAGGCTCGCCCTTTCCGTCATGAGAGCTACATAATGTAAGGTCAATTCCAGTATCCGTTGGTAAAAGACTATCCCAAGAGCTGGCGGTGGGTTGTGACGACTAGCTGTCTTCCCACTACTCTTACACTGCTAAATTAAGGACTGCTACAGATAATCCTCGTGCAGTAGCTATGCGTGAAATTCAAAATAAAATATAATTAACAGCGCGATAAGTCCATATCTAATGACAGGTCAGCAGTTCATTATTTGTAGCTGTAATACAAACATTACAATAATTAATAATTAGTCAACAGGTACCTGTTTCATATTTACAATGAGAATACCTACGCACGACTAATCAACATCACCTGTCGCCAACTCTTGAGTTTCTCTAATTCTGTAGTGGTATTTGACAGTCATTCTTACAACGCGTTAACGGCAACGTGACCCTCGAATCTACAGTTTGAGATGATAAAGCCACCAGCTCACCAGATATGGCCTTTAACTGACAAAAAGAGAAGACAATTCGAAAAAGTGCTGCCCTCGAGCATGTCTGCAAACTTACAAGCAAAGAAAAATCTGATATTCCACTTAGAAGAAACAAAACAATAATAACCAATATTTGTGTTTTTATAACTATCCGTACGACGAAACAAATCCATGGTTGTAAAATAGAGTCAATTATCTCTATCGATCCATTATTTTAAAAACTATTTCCATAACAGATCACGTGACTGATATCCAAAAGGCTAAGCTTCACATAAATTAACTGAGGAACTAATTGGTAATAATAAATTGGTAAACGAACACCTGAAGGAAATAGACCAGTATTCTGTCAGAGCACGTGATGTGTTTTCCAGATAATAAACCACGTAATTGCACCTGTAAATCATATTGACCAACTTATTTTTATATTAGCATAAGACTGAAAAGATAATTGGTATTTTAACAGCAGTTCTGCCTTCTTGTAGCCATAAGAAAACCATCTCCGAATCACCAGTGAGCTGTTTTTGAGTAATGTACTTTATTACATGAGATGCACTCTGCAATCGTTAACTATGCTCAGGAAATTCCGAATCAAGATATAAACGGCTTGTTTCTTTCTTCTTTTTCTTTTGCTTTTGACAGTTTCAATAATGTTACTAGCTGTAACGTGAATATCAAGCTAACATTAAATGTTCTTCGCAGGGGCCTCGAAAATGTTCTGTATCTATAACAAATAAAAACCGAAGTTAAAAGTAACAAATATATCTAATGATAGCTTTTGAAGGCCATACGTCATGATGCGTTGTAACCTAAAAAATGCATAATTTTTCTCATGATTCATGGCATGTGCATGCTTCACTGACATCACGACAGTACAAATTGAAACGCCAAGCGCTCTTTGTATGACGTCATTTTAGTGTCTACTGACTGACTGGCAAGAAACATACTGCTGTATAATGGTGCGAATGGTTAAAACAGGCGGCCCAAAATTACGGTTAAATAAGAAAACATAAGTAATAAGGAAATAACAAAATTCAGTTGCTAAAAGTACTCGAACCCTTTAAAGCACCTCTCCTCTCTTAATTATACCAGTAAAATAACTTTTTCTTCCTTGGGTTGTATTAGGTTGTCCAGAAATAAATGTAATTTTTAGACTGTAAAGTTTGGAAAAGTGTACACCAGTGTTGTAAAACATGCTTTAATCAAAGTAAGAACCATGTGCTTCAACACACTTTTGCCAACGTGTAACGATGCTGTTGATGCCCCTGCTATAGAAATCAGAGTTTCTATCGTCAATGACTTCATGGAAGTTTCTTCTGCAGCTGTGTTATGTAAACGTGTAAATATTTTGTAAACGACAACATGTCGTGTTGTGTTTGAATTTTCATTCCTATTATTCATTTTTCCATATTTATATTATTGTTTCGAAGTTTAAAATAATATGTTGTTATTTATTTAGGGTAACATTTAGAATTTTCTTGAATTAAGTAGACCAATCATATGTTTGTAAATGAAGTGCTGGTGACTTCGTGTCTAGACGTGTAGTCTCGTGCAAGAACGGACATGCGCGGATTGCTCTGGAGACCTGTAGAATTTTCGCGGTCTTTCGAGGAGTTTAGGCCTACAATATATAAACAGACGAAGATGCGAGAGAGAGAAGAGAGATTCAGACATCAGTTTTTATTCGAAGAAAAAAAAAAGGGAGAGTCAGACATTAGTTTTATTTCAAAAGAAGAGAGTCAGTTATTTGAGAAAGATTAAGTGTTTGCTGTGATTATTCAACTTGGATTTGGGACTAAAGTTAGCTCTACGGAAGCTGTGATTTTATTTCGTCAGTCTCTACGTTTCATCTGAGTTACTCCTTGTGCTGAGAGTCGGCGAATTTATTGAATTGTGAACTGTTTTTGAACTTCTTCATTTAAACTTCGGAATTTCTTCGTGGGACCAAATTCATATCCTAGACTGGAATTTGAGACTTTCATTTTAGATCATTATATTAGATACAGGCCAGTACCATTTTGTATTGTGATAAATTTTGAAGTTTGAATCTAGTATTATTTTGTTTTGTAATTAATTTCGAATGTTGTAACTTAATATCTGTCACTGTTATTATATAATTTATGTTATATCTGTTATATTTGTTAATAGTTTAGTGTAATAAATTATACAAGCTGTTATCTGTGTTTTTCTGTTGCGTTTAGTCTACGAAAAACATAAAACATAAAAAATACGTAACAAGCTGCCTGGTTTTGAAAGTGTTCAAAAGGTGCTTGAGAAAATGAAAATTTGTAGGGGGAATAAGGTGGATGATGCAGAACTTCGATTCCCAATTCGTTCAATTTTGGAGCGTCATCCTTGACAGGTCTCATAACGCTGATTTTTGTTGATCTTCAATCAGCTCATGCAAAACCCAATTATCCAACTTCTTTGTCTTTCCAATTGCACTCAGGTGGTTGGCAATACTTGATTTGCTTGTTTCTAGCTTTTCTGTAAACTCACGTAGTGTTGTTCGAGGGTCTGTCTCAACTGCTTCCCTTAATGTGTTTTTATCTAAGAATGGCTTCCTTCCACAACCTTCGTGGTCTTCAAGGCTTTCATCTCCATGTCGAAACCTTTGGAACCAACGTTGAACTATACGTTCAGTAACAGATCCATGGCCGAATGCCTAGTTGATGTTCAGTGTAGTTTCGGTAGCTTTTCGCCCAAGTTTGAAGTCGTAGAGGAAACTGGGTAGATTTGAAACAGCAGACAATTAAAACATCTTGTAAGCGACAAGTGTTGGATTAAACCAACGATAAGTTGCTCAATATTCAGCTTCTAAATGTCATCGTAAGAATTCCGATATTTGTTTCTGGGACACCTAACATTTTTAAAATGGACAATAATATGACAAATATTCGAAATAACATTAATGTTTATTTTTTAATTTCGTGCAAAGCTACACGAGGGCTATCTGCATTAGCCGTCCCTAATTTAGAGGGACTAGAGGGAAGGCAGCTAGTCATCACCACCAACTTTTGGGCTACTCTTTCACCAACAAATAATGTCACATTATGACGCACCCACGGCTGAAAAAACGAATACGTTTAGTACGACAGGGAATCGAATCCGTAACCCTCCGATTACGATTCGAGCACTTTAACCACCTGACCATGCCAGGCCTAGTATTATTGCCCACACGAACTATAATTATTGATTATAATTTTAAAATGTTGTCAGACAAAACACGATTTGTCTTTGACGGATGTTAATTTCGAAACATATCAAGTCCCAGTTTTAAAAATGATGAAAGAAATTCACTTGAATCATATATATATTTCATATTTATAGACGTTATTATTCGCCTAGCCAAGTAGCTTATTTACACGGTTTTTATGGATCACGTGCTCTGTGTGCTTCGTCATCATATGAACATGAAATCAATAAAGCTAAACAGCCCTAAAATCAAAACCAAAAGTCAAGTTACCCTTAATAACAGTGCTTTGTTACGCAAGCCTATTTCAGCATTTAATTATGCGTTGAAAATAAAAACTGAATTAAGCATAATATGAAAATATATTGTTAAAAGAACTCGTGAATATTAACATCTGCTTTTTCTGACAAGGCCGTGTTAAAAATATGAATATAGAAAAACAAAACGAAAGCGCTTATCAGCTGAGCAGAACGCACGAGCAGGGATCATTGAACAGCACGTGCGTATGAATCATATTTTAACCGTTCCCATTGGTCTAATGTGTACTTTATTCGTTATATCACACGAAATAATATTTCGAAACGTCAGACACGAATTTTAGAAAGATTAAAAGAAATAACTAAAGCATATATCACAGTAGGTGTTTTGGAAAGATACACAGATCTCTAATACAAAGATGAACAATTAAAGATATCAATTGAAACGATTTGTTTTAGTTCACTAATATTCACATAAAGTTGTACAAGGAATCTTTGCACTACCTATTCCTAAATGTAAGCAGAGATACTGAAGAGAAGGTGGCTAGTCAGCTGCATCCACCGCCGATTCTTGGGCTACTCTACTCAAATAAAGAGATCTGACCACCTCTTTTATAACTTACATTTTTATATATCGACTATGCCAAAGCGAATGTTTGAAGCTATTCGCAATGACGGCCATGCAACTCACTACTGAAACCTCTTGCTGGGCATTTCCTACCGTGTTTAGAACTTCTTTTTGGTATGGTCTTAAACTTTTCATCACTTAGTATTTAGGTTAATTTCATGGTGTTTACATTTTCCCTATTTAATGCTAAAACAGTTTTTTAGTTTTATTTTCCCTTTTCTTATTTTCATCTTTCAAAGATCGACTCAAATCGACGTAAAATGCATATTTATTTTTTCTTCATGTTCATTGGCTTTAAGATTTGGGCCAGCAGTGAAGTTCCGTCATCTCTTTGCCGACTTGAGACCTAATTACAGTTTTGGACTCAAAACCACGCCAAAGGTCTCATATGTTAATCTACTCTAATCCTGCCTTTAAAAAAAAGGTTAAGAGCTTCAAATATTAAGGATATTCTCTTGTTTCTTCATCACGTGTGTCCTTGTAATTAAACAGTGAGGTTTGGAGTGTAATAGTAAAGGTTTGATCCTGTAGTGAGTTTAGCAGAGCCCACTGCTCAGTTTTAAGATAAATAAACAACACCACACACACCTATAAATAGAAAGTTGTTACCCCTTGGTACTTCTTCTTGTACGAGAAGTAAAATTTCATTATTAAAACAAACTACGTTCGGTAAAAGTTTTTGCCGAAAGAAAGTTATATTTATATATACAAATGGCCAAAGATAGGCCAAAAACTACTAAGAGATAACACATGACTGAAATGTTCTCTAAATGATCAGGGACAGCTCAGATCAAATAACACGAGCATAAAAGATACATTCTGAAGATCTAAAGTTAATTCTCTGTCAATAATAATAAAAAAAAAATAACTGTTTAATACTGGGGGGGGGGTCTTTGCCTCAGTCTCAGAGCCATTTTACAAACAACTGACGTAGTCTAAAGACACAGTAACGGTGACGACACAATGCAGATTTAGAGACCATGCCGCCATGTCCCCTGCTGGGAAAGGGTTAAAGTACCGCATTCTTCGTTCTGTACCCCATGCAGTCTTGGCTAAAGTTAAGTTGGTCGAATATATCAGGCTTGACATTTCATTTATCACTCCTGACAGCAGGAACTGAAAAACGGTCGTTTCAACAAGGACACTGCAGGAACATTGTAATCTTGCTGAAAATAGACGGTGTCGTTTCAACAAGGACACTGTAGGAACGTTGTAATCTTGCTGAAAATAGACGGTGTCGTTTCAATAAGGACACTGCAGGAACGTTGTAAACTTGCTAAAGATAGACGGTGTCGTTTCAACAAGAACACTGTAGGAACGTTGTTTTCCGGCTGAAAATGGAAGGTAAGTGTCGTTTCAACAAAGACACTGTAGGAACGTTGTAATCTTACTGAAAATGGTAGGTGTCGTTTCAACAAGGACACTGTAGGAACATCTAACAAATCACTTATCAAATCTAGCTAGTTAGTTTGTTTTTAATTAAGCACAAAGCTACACAATGGTCTACGTGTGCTCTGCTCATCACGAGTATCGAAACCCGGTTTCTAGCGTTGTAACTCCCGTAGGCATCATACCGCTGTACCAAACTGTGTATGTGTGAGTGGAGAGCTATCTAATCTAGCCTTTAATAAAGTATTTCCAATTTGACCCATCCAAGTATGTAGATGAAGATATTGAAAATCAACGAACAAATCAAACTTATACGACAATATAATACTGTGTTCAAAGTGGCATCAAAAATTTCCAACCAAACACACCAAATTATCACTTTGTATTTGACGCAACTCCCTCTTAGTATGGTCTAAGCTTTCATATACTTGTTAACCACAATGGTGGAGGCTGTAGAAAGAATTAAGAGCAATGAAGGACATTCATCGGTAAACTTGGGATTCTGAGAGGTGTCTCTGACCCCCCCATAGAAGAGTGTGAATGTTTTATACTGCTCGGAGGTGGGGTATTGATAGCTCATCTGTAATGCAAACAAACACCAATTTCGAGATGCAAGCTACAGCTTGCACGTTTTAATTAGTAAACCAGTGTCCTGGGACTTAGTTTGTTATTGATACCACGCTAAAAGCCCATCTTCCTTATTAACTTTTGGAATATATGTTGTTTTTAGCCTAATTAGGGCATTGTTCACGATTTTCTTTGGACGTAATTTTTTTGAAGTCTGTTTCTGAATCCTCTCTGTTGTGAAATTTTCATGAAAAAAAAAAGATGGAAGGCACCTCTTGGAGAAGATGACAGATGCCCTTTATCAACTAATCTACATCCTTACCAATCTCGCTGTCTGAAAGAAGAAAAAATGCTATTTTCAGCAGTACCTGTCTTCTAGTCACAATCTTACTCGATACAGTATTACATGGTTGAATGGTCGAGAAATCCTGTAAACCAAAAATATAAGTACTAAACATGTCGTCCGTGGCGCCACGGCTGACAGGTATGGCGACAAGCTACTGAATTAACATATACCAAACGTTCTTGTGAGACTACATTTATCATGATAGCACCCAGTATTTTTCAGTAAAGGTTAAAATCTGATACCAGAATAAGACGTTTAGTTGGTATTTATTTCTGTATAAATATATTCTTCAGTTTCAGGTAATAAACACATCAACACAGTTACATAGAGAGAAAGTTTGTTTGGGGATTTCTTTTGTTTCACCCTTTCACTGAGCGCACGTTAATAATCGGTGATTTACTAGTCTAGTGCAATATCCAGCTGCTAGGAACTCAAGATAGTAACCTAAAGTCACGTCTCGTGTCGTTACTTCTTGGAAACAAAACATCAAAATCTTTTCCTACTCGTCATAAGCAACAGGTTTTGAAATCAGACCTTTAATCAAATTCGAGTCAGCCTTTTGTTTATTTGTAGACAAGCACGAAATCACACAATGGGCTATCTGTGTTCTGTCCACCACAGGTATTAATAAAATGGTTTCTCAGAGTGTGAGTCCGCTAATAGGGGTTGACGCGTTTTAAAGCAAAATGTGTCACACACACCAAGAGACAAAAATAGGCCCAAGTTCTAATGGAATAATTATTAGTTTGATTATGGTCAATTTCTCAATCCGTGTAAAAAATATTCTTTTATAGTCTATACAATTAAAAAAGAAAATTTGTGAAAAATCTAAGTAGCCTTTACATGTTCCATAGGAAGAATGGACTTCTAGCATTCAATGCAAGTGTGCGTGATATTAATGTGTTACGTCAAGGACAATCGTGTTTCAGCTGATTAGTATGTTGACTGCAGGGTTCAAGGTGACACAGTATCATAGGTATGTTGATAAATGTTTTGTACACGACCTCTGGAACATATTATTGTACAGAAAAAAAAACGGGAAAAATGTCAAGACACTTTAGAATTAATCTATAAATTTAGATCATATAACTATTTTTTACTTTTTTTTCGCAGGTACGTTTCTTTCTCTGGATATGTGTGTGATTTCTTATAGTAAAGCCACATCGGGCTATATGCTGAGCCCACCAAAGGGAATCGAAGTCGTGATTTTAGCGTTGTAAATCCGTAAACTTGCCGCTGTACTAGCGGGGAGGGGGCTCTCTGGATACGACAAATAAAGTCTTGCTTTCCCACAAATGCTTATCTCTTTCGCTCCATGACCTTGTGGTTAGGGCATTCAACTTAGAATCTGCGGATCGCGGATTTCGAAGCAGGCCACTGACCATGTTCGACCTTTCAGTGGGGACGTTATAAAGTGTAGTCAATCCCATTAATCATTAGCAAAAAACAAACCGTGGTGGACCTTGAATAAACTGCTTTCCTTGTGGTCTATCACTTTGAAGTTAGGAACGGGTTGGTACAAGTTATATTCGAGTACCTTTACGGTAAATTCAACAAAACTATCATAATATAGGTTAATAATGTAATAAACTACCGTTAAATGAAAACAACAACAACTTGAAATTTGACATATGAATTCTATTAACACAGTACGTAGTACATAATCCAACCTCCATAAAGACTTAAAGTTCTTCCTATAGATGTGTAGGCCTGCATATGAAACACGGAAATCACAAAGCCTATTATTTCTAGGCAACATTTCTACCACGACGAATAGGGCCCACTTGGCAGATTTTAATTTCTAATTTTTACAGAGCAACAGTAGTTAAATTAACGACTTAAATCTTGTGTGTCAAAGTATAAACTGTAATAAAATATTTTTATGCAACAAACTGTTAAGGAGCCAAGGTTCAGATACAGCCCATCCTTAATTAAGAGCTGTCGATAAGTAGGAAGGTAACAAATCAGCAGTACTGCCACCTACAGGAGTTCTCTTAATCGATTAGTAGGATTTGTTATCACTTTTATAACACAATCATTGCTATAATATAAAACTGAAATCAGCGGCATATCGCAGGCTCGAACGTTGGATCTTTCACAGCAGAGAGGCAACAATAATCAAAATATGTTTAGTAACCCATTCCAGAAAAAAAAGTTCAATTATTTAAATCCAACGAAAGAGTGGACAAACAGATGAACTGATTCTATATTCCGCTAATATTAGTGGTGCGTTTCAAACTGGCGGATACACGTAACTGTGTAACAGGGATGGTTGAAAACTGGTATATACCGAGAAAAATGACATACTAATTTCTATCCAATAACCATGTCTTAAAACTCCTCAAGTTATTGTTGACAGTTCCAGAAACCAATAACCATGTCTTAAGACTCCTAAAGTTATCGTGGACAGTTCCAGAAACCAATAACCATGTCTTAAGACTCCTCAAGTTATTGTTAACAATTTCAATAACTAATAACCATGTCTTAAGACTCCTAAAGTTATTGTTGACAGTTCCAGAAACCAATAACCATGTCTTAAGACTCCTAAAGTTATTGTTAACAATTTCAATAACTAATAACCATGTCTTAAGACTCCTAAAGTTATCGTGGACAGTTCCAGAAACTAAATACTCTGTTCCAACAGGAAGGGGAAATAGTCTGTTTGTTGGATTTTATGCAAAGTTAACTAGCTGCACAAGGGCTATCTGCGTTTGCCGTTCATAATTCTGAAGTGATACACTAGAGGGAGTACGTAAGCTAATCAACACAGTTAACTCTAAAGCTACTATTGTTAACTTGAATAATGGGATTTGATAGTCATTTTTATGACTCAAAAACTCAATTTTATTTCCTTTAGTTGTTTTTCTTGAAGATGGGGGTACAAAAACTATAGCATTCAGATCCACAGTCCGGTACGCTAGCCCCTGAGTCAAACCCAGCCAAACTGAGGTTCCTCTCACTGTACAAACTTCCTGCTCACTTACACGGCATTCATGTATCAACCACCGGGTAAACTTTAAACATTGTTGGATGTGTTTGAACATAAAATTAATCTTCACTGTCGATTACTGATCAGCCACTGTGTCAGTTCAAAGATTTTGTTTTTTGTTTTTTTTGTTTTTTTTAATTTCGCGCAAAGCTACCGAGGACTATCTGTGGTAACCGTCCCTAATTTAGCAGTGTGAGATTAGAGGGAAGGCAGCTAGTCATCACCACCCACCGCCAACTCTTGGGCTACTCTTTTACTAATGAATAGTGGGACCGACCGTCACATTATAACGCCCCCACGGGTGAAAGGGTGATTCTCAGATAATCAATAAAACGTCTTAACCAACTGACCATGCCAGGGCAAGCAGTTGAAAGGTAACAAATATGATCTTCTGATGGAACGTACTGTCTAATTCCTGTACATCTGTCATGTGATGGCACGATCTGAATGCTGAATGTATTGTTCGATTTTCAGCCGCATTTTACTGCTAAGCAGCCGAAATCTTCGTAATTATCTTTCATTTCAATAAACCCTTATGATATGCAGTAACTCGAGGTATCACCTATAAAGGCCCCGGCATGGCCAGGTGGTTAAGGCACTCAACTCGTAATTTAAGGGTCGAGGGTTCAAATCCCCATCACACCAAACTTGCTTGCCCTTTCAGCTGTGGGGGTGTTATAATGTGACGATCAATCCCACTATTTATGGGTCAAAAAGTAGCCCAAGAGTAGGCAGTGGGTGGTGATGACTAGGTGCCTTCCCTCTAGTCTTACACTACTAAATTAGGGACGGATAGCGTAGATAGTTCTCGTGTCGCTTTGCGCGAAATTCAAAACAAACCAAACAAACCAGTCACCTCTAAAACACCCCTCCAACAAAACATTTAAAGTAAAAATACATTAGGTAAATGCTGCATGTGCTTTGTTTTTTTTTATCAGAAATACCCTACTATTACCAGTACCATTATCAACACCAAGGAATTAGATGTTACTCTTATAACTCATTAACAAATTAAATCAAATGGAACATTTTGTGGTATCGCATGGATTCGAGTCGGAATCGCCAGCTCCAAAATCCAGAGCTTTACCACAAAGCCAACCGACGCCCTGATTTATAGAAATAAGGAAAAAAAACACACAAAGGTCTCTTAATAGAGTCACAGAATCAAACTAATCAACTTAAATTATTGTCATTTAATATAAAGAATTAATAAAAGTGTCTCCGAAGTTTAAAGTAGTCAGTCCTCTATTGGTAACACAAGGTTTTTAAGTACATTGGAACAAGAAATGTTGAATTTATTAAGATTAGATATACAGTTTTTTACACACCGTTAATACCCTAAAATAGTATATACTTAGACCATACAAACTACTTAAACAAACTAAAATATTTTACACACAGACCAAATGTCAAAATAATGGAGAGTTTATCCATCTTAATATCATATATAGTAGTAACATTTAGTAAGTAAATTGAATAATACGGATGTTGAGCTAAGAATTCTTATACGGTAGGTGTCTGTGACTTGATGGCGATAAGTTCAGAAATAAATGAGCTGTACGCATTTCACTTGCTTTTAAAATAATATAAATATATATTCCTTCCAGTTAAACGTATATGTAACAAATTCGTTACATTATAGATATGATAGACATATCATAAACACTGTATAGAATTATCTTCTTCTTGTCAAAAGTCTACTTAGGCCTATTTGTTTCATTTAGATCTACCCTTCTCTACTTCTTTTGCACTAGCATTCCGTTGAGTTACCACATTTGTATACTGCTCTTCGGACATTTATCTGCTTTTTTCGTATTTAGGCTTTCTACCAATAAACATCTGCTTTTCTTATACAGACCTATTTGCAAATAGCCGTCTGTTGTTTTTTGTAAAAGTCCACACAAGCAGGTTTAATTGCTTTAAAACATCTTTCGACGAGACACATTATTTCCCCAAGATGTCAGAAATCCGTTGGTCTCACTTTGATATATCAGCCGTTAGGCTTTCCACTCCTACAACGGTTGATTTTAAGTTTTCTAACTATATTCTGACTCTCTATCTCTTTTCCATGACTTTACTATTTGCTCTCATCCTGTATCTTTTCTTTCATCTGTTTACTACTTTTATATGTTTGCCACTTAGATCTTCTACAAATCTTTATATTCTCGACATCAATAAATTTCACGCGACGTTTAATAGCCTCAACGTCAGTAAATTCTTCACACAACTTCCAACAATCTTCTGCTTTTAAGTCTCTTATTGTGAAAAAAGTACACAGTCATGAAATATTAACTCACAGAATAAAATGTTTTATAATACTTACACTAAAGAGTCTTTTCTATCTGACACCAAACTAATTGCTTAAACAACCTAAAACATTTAAACCTAGACTTAAAACATTGCTTAAATTCCACCTCTATGAGAGGCCTACTTTATTTACATCTTTTGCTCTTCCAAGCAGCGACAATAAGCAGTGAATTTAGCCAAACACTACAGGGAAAGAAGTTAATTAAAGAATAAATTAGACCTTAATGTCATATTTATCACTGAAATTCACGTTTTAAAGATGGGAGGGAGGAATGAATGCATCCATACATACAATAGATTTACCCCCACATTAGCAAACAAATGGTACACAGTAAAGTTTGTTTATTATTTAGCATGAAGCTACCTGTTTGTATATCCCAGGTTTCAGCGTTATAAGCCTAAAGGGTTACCGCTGAGTCACAGAAGGCGCATACTAATGTCAAAACTGATGCAAAAGAACACAATACAAACAAACGTATATATATTACATTTTAGCGGAATGAAGTTTTCCCAACACGTGTTGGAAATTTAAATATGTCAATATCAGAAGCCCCTAAGTTTAGACGTCCTCACAGTTTCAAATCAAAGTTCAATGTTTATTATCGTCAGTGGCGTATTTAGGTAGGGGGATAGAGGGGGGCTCAGCTCCAGGACCAATTGATAATTTTATTCTGTATAAAATTACATGGAATGTATGGCTCATATAAATGATTAGCCCCTGTGCCCGCAAAACCTTAAATCAACCACTGATTATTATAATTACTCCGAAAACCAAATTAGTATAGAAATACTGCTAATTAAGTGTTTACAATTTAAGAAGCAGTTTCAGTATTGCGCGTATTCAAAAGTACTGCCGACAAAAACTAAAAAGCCTCACAAAAAATTACTGTAATTTTTCAATACTCAACGCGTTGTTATCAGTCGAATGTTATCTTTGTAGTTAAGCTCTGAACTTCACATTTAGCGATCTGTACTCTGCCAAATGAAGTCACCGAAACCCGATTTTTCGCGTTATTAACTATGAGACCTGCCACTGAACCACTAGAGGGAATTCGCGTGATAATACTAAGAGCTCGGAAACGTTTTTCGACATAAGGTGCAGGAAGACAACTCTTCGTGAACATTTTAAAATGTATCGTAAAATATTTCGAAGTGCGATTTCCTTTCCCAGTCCTCCATTTTTGGACGACACACAAATTTTCAACCAATGGCCTAAATTCTAAACAGGATCTAATACGACCTTAAAAAGAAAGTTTATGGATATTACAACTTCGATAACAACGTTCCTAAAAAATAGAAATAGAAATAAAAAATAGAAGGGTGGCGCCACTGAGGCCCAGAGACACGTGACGCCAATGTCGCCCACACTATGTCAGACGTAACAGGTTTCATGTCACGTGCTATACGTGACTGATCGTGTAACAATGGTGACGAACAACTTTGTTAGGTAATTTGCCAAAAATACGTATGTGTGTGCGCGCGTGCGTGTTTATTATTTTGATAAAATAATACTCACACGTAACCACAGGTATTCAAAATTTTTCGTGTGTGCTCCGAAAGAGAGAGACAAATATTATCGAAACAAAATAAGATATTGAGTCATATAATTCATGTTTGGTCCTGAATGTTCAGTATTTTATAATGCTGGTTTGATTTGTTTTGAATTTCACGTAAAGCTACGCGAGAGCTATCTGCGCTAACTGTCCGTACTTTAGTAGTGTGAGACCAGATGGAAGGCAGCTAGTCATCACCACACACTGTCAAATCTTGGGCTACTCTTTTACCAACGAATAGTGGGACTGACAGTCGCATTACAACGCCTCCACAGCTAAAAAGGCGAGTATGTTTGGTACAGCGAGGATTCGAACCGTCGACCCTCGAATTACGAGTCGAGTGCCTTAACCACCTGGCCATGCCGGACCACATACAATGCTGATGATATATAAACACAGGTTTTCATTTTCTCCTAAATTTCACAGCATAATATCTTTTGTTGTTAGGCCCAGCATGGCCAAGCGAGGTAAGGCGTTCGACTCGTAATCCGAGGGTTGCGGGTTCCAATCCCTGTCACATCAAACATGCTCGCCCTCCCAGCCGTGGGGGCGTTCTAAAGTGACGGTCAATCTAACTATTCGTTGGTAAAAGAGTAGTCCAAGAGTTGGCGGTGGGTGGTGATGACTAGCTGCCTTCCCGTTAGTCTTACACTGTTAAATTAGGGACGACTAGCGCAGATAGCCCTCGAGTAGCTTTGCGCGAAATTCAAAAAACAATCAATCTTTCGTTGTTGTTGTTGCGCGTGTCTTAAAACTTCCTGGTCCGGCATGGCCAGGTGGTTAAGGCACTCGACTTACAGTCAGAGGGTCGCGGGTTCGAATCTCCGTCCCGTCAAACATGCTCGTCCTTTCAGTTGTGAGAGCGTTACAATGTTTTCGGTCAATCCCACTATTCGTTGGTAAAAGAGAAGTCCAAGAGTTGGAGATGGGTGGTGATGACTAGCTGTGTTTCCTCTAGTCTTACACTGCTAAATTAGGGACGGGTAGCACAGATAGAACAAGTAAATTACCTGATAATACCAATATAACGTAAGTTCAAAAAGATTTTCATCCCACTAAACATGCTCGTCCTTTCAGTCATGAGGATGTTATAAAGTTTGGTCAATCCCACTATTCGTTGGTAAAAGAGTTGGAGATGGGTAGTGATAACTAGCCGTTACTAGTCTTATACTGCTAAATTAAGGACGGCTAGCGCAGATAATCCTCAAGCAGTTTTGTGCGAAATTCAAAACGAACCAAACTTAAAACTTCCACGAGCGTAGCTAGTGTTTTACGTGATTTAACGCCTTCATCTGGCTTCACTGTACAACTCGATACACTAACTGTGGGGGGGAGAAGAAAACATATTAAGATTAATCACGTGACACATTATTAATTATTCACACGTAATTAATCACTTTTTTGCTTTGTTGAACCCTTTCCTCGAAATTTATCGTTGGGCTTGAATAAAAGAAACGCTACACGTGTATAAAAACTCAAGGAGACATGGTTTAGGTTTCTTTTTCCTTGAGAGTTGGCATTATGTACCTGGTGCCGCCAAAATCGAGAAAAACATCCCTTGTTAACAGCTTAAACTGAAACTTTAGTTTAAGAAATATTACGATATTCTTGCACCTTCTTTTTATAGTCCCCTGGTGGTATATTTTATAACCTAACTGCTCTGAAAAATCAGATGTTCGATTTTCCGCAGTTGGACAGAGCACAGATAGCCCTACGTGTGACTTTTCAGTAAGAAAACAAGAATTGCTTTTTCTTTCTATAATTTAAAACACCCATCAGTGGGACAATGGTAAGTTTCCGGATTTACAACGCTAAAATTCGAGGTTTGATTCCCCCGCAGCGGACACAGCAGACAGCCCAATATAGCTGTGGCCTGCAACAAACAAACCGTGACTAACAATGGTCGCAACCAAATCTGGTTAAATAGCTGAACATTTTTTTTATTTAGATCACCACTTACTGCCAAGTAACATAAGAAAAAAACATAAAAATGTGTGCTTTGTAAAGATGGCCGAGAAAATAACAATTATGTTTAGGCTACGATTGTATATTTCAACGTTTCTCTGGTTTCAAACTAAAACGTTTATTGTCACCTCCATAAGACAGGAGCAAATATGCGGGACAGTGGTATCGAGAGAATCAGTCATTATTGTTTGCTTGTTTCTGAATTTCGCACAAAGCTACTCAAGGGCTATCTGTGCCAGCCGTCCCTAATTTTGCAGTGTAAGACTAGAGGGAAGGCAGCTACTCATCACCACCCACCGCACTCTCTTGGGCTAATTTTTAACAAACAAAAAGTGGGATTGACCGTAACATTATAACGCCCCCACGGCTGGGAAGCCGAGCAAATTTGGCGCGACTCGGGCGCGAACCCGCGACCCTCAGATTTCAAAGCACACGCCTTAACGCGTTAGGCCAATCCAGTCATTAAACTGACACAGTCGCCCGTAGTAAAAGCTGTTGTGTTATACAAGGACCCGAAGCCACAAAATATTTTTATTTACTCCTCGTTATGACAACAGAGGACGCTGTATACTACCGACGTTAATGACAAATAATTATCGCTGGATTTTTTTTTTTTTTTGAAACTTAAAACGTGTTGTATTGTGTATAATTCTGATATTAAAAAAAACTAAATGTTTTGCGGGTGCCAATTTATCTTCGCAAAATGATGAAAACAACAAAAACAAAAAATAAGAGTTAGATGAAACCATATAGAACTCAGCGCTTTTTATTGCAGGAATTAATACAAATAAGAAGATAAAGAAAACTGATAAAATGTTTTTAAGTGATGATACAGTTACTAAGAAGGGAGCATAACACGTACAGTAAACTATTAAGTAAAATATAAATTACTTAGATGAGCAATCGTTAAAATCACCAGTTCTTAAGGACCAAAAAAAAATTATCCCCCAATCTTTGGCGTGTCTTATTCATACCAGTGATCCAAACGATACCAGATGTGACATGGAACAAAGAAATGATTTTATGTGTTGGGCGCGTACTATGTGTATCCTTACTGCAGAGAAGAGTGAATAATTAACGGGTTCTTTCTCAGATATATATATGTTTGTGTGTACGTTCGTTTTATAGCAAAATACTAAAACGTAATTAACTTGTCCAAAACGTAAGAAGAACTTAATACCAACAAGAGCTATTAACGTCGAACTGAGAACTGACTGTCTTCATAACTCTTGAGAGAACTACAGAAGTACGCGAAAAGAAACCACGAAGCCCGGCATGACAGGGAGGTTAGGGTGCTCAATTCGTAATCTGAAGGTTGCGGGTTCGAATTTCCGTCACAGTAAACATGTTCGTTCTATCAGTCAGTCTAACACTGCTGAATTATGGACGCCTAGCGCAGATAGCCCTTGTATGGGTTTATGAAAAATTCAAACAAACAAAGAAACGGTGACTGATATTTTATTTTATATATTAAAAGACCGACAACGGCACAAACTCTAAAACTTGAAGTCTTATGAAAGCACTGAAACCAAGACACACGTTTATCAACATAAAATGTGGTACCATTGAAAGTTTTGTTTTAATAAATGTTATTACTTTTCGGGTACAATAATGTACACGGTATCTATACCTGGTGTAGTGGCCACATAAAACAAAACAACTATACTGTAACACCACCCACTTTTTGTTTATTTCATCGCGAAGCCACATTGGTCGATCTGCTGTGTTCCTCTCAAACCCTGGCGTCCCCCAGTGGCACATTGGTATGTCTGCAGACTAACACCGCTAACAACTGGGTTTTGATACTCGTGGTGGTCAGAGAACAGATGGTCCATTGTGTAGCTTTGTACTTAAAACAAACAAAGAAACCCTGAATTTTAGCGGGCACGCCACTTACTGCAATAATATAATAATTTCAACCACCTATCTCTTCAGATCTTCAATCATCAAATCAGACATCTGATAATGTCGTGGGATTTTAATGCCAGTTATCAGTAATTTATACTAATGTCATATTCAGATGTTCCGTCCCTTGGGTTATTCTCCAAATTTTATACGGCCTAGTTAGTCAGTAAGACATTGTACACGTAAGCTGATCGTCGCGGGTTCGAATCCCACCATCGAACATTCTCACATTATCAGCCGACGGGATATTATTAGAAGACATTCAACTTCGCTAGTGGTTGGTAAAACGTACCCTAATAGCTGGTGGTAGGTGATTGGCCTCCACTTTCTATTATTTCTAAATTATGGACGGTTACCACTGATAGTCCTCGTGAAACTGCGCAAAATTCAACAAAGAAACAAACAACCACCCAAGTCCTATATAAATATGAGTCCGCGGTAGTGGTAATTAACAGTTCAAACACTACACATATAACAGCTGTTCATTGTGTTCTATATGTGAATATGTTTAGGCTCACGTAATTTGGTTTCATTTAACACACGGTTTGAAGTTGATTATAAATGTCTCGAAGTGTCATTAGTAGTAGTTACAATTACTTCCAAACTAACGACACACTTCGCCTCACACCTGGTCAAGACAGGTTATTGCCCACAACACATCACTGGTAGAAACTGAAATCACTTCCAAACTTACGACACACTTGTCCTTATACCCAATTAAACAGGTTATTGTCCACTACACATCATTGGTAGAAACTGGAACCACTTCCAAACTAACGACACACTTGTCCTGATACCTGGTCAAGACGGGTTATTGTCCACAACACATCACTGGTAGAAACTGAAATCACTTTCAAACCAACTGTGTGACAGCTGATCACTTCTGATTAAGTCCAATTATAGAGAGCCATCCCTGAAACTAGGTCAGGTATTGTGGGTAACTTAGATCAGTCGTTGTAACAGTCAGTGGTCAATATAGTCACTTAAGTCTAATTATTAATTAGTTAATAATGTCTGTCTTACTTGCATACATCAGTTGGTAACTAGTTATTTTATTCTTCAGCTGCGATCTGTTGTCATCTACAGAAAAGTTCTGAGAATGATTATTTCTGTGGTAACAAGGACCGAGGTGCAATTCCAGACCTTCATGGCAAAGATACCTTTGTCTTATTCACTCGTCTTGGTTCTCCAAACTTGGATCAACTAAGCATTTGGACGATTTTTTCAAGTGGAGAGTACACAAATTTTGGTGACTTCTGTGTTAGGTTTATCTATAGTATTATTAGTTACGTGGATGTACAATACCTTTTTCATCCGTTTCGTTGGTCACTTAAACATTGTCATCTTATAATTATCGCAATGTCACCTTCTCTGGAATATTGTAAACAAATTGGTGTTACAAACTTTTGCAACTCTGTTATACTCATAAATTCTAACTTTGGTCGATTTCTCAACGTATTTGAGCCCACATTGACAAGGGATATTGTAACTGGTGAACGTAGTACCTACAACCATATTACGTTGCAGCTTCTGTCGATACACTGTTTACTTTGTACGTTTCTAGATTAATCTTTGACCTTAGTTTCTGTACTTTTCTTCCTGCCTATTCTTGGTCTTTATGAAGTATTTTGGATATCAAAGGTCAAAGTTCAGAAGATGGATGTACATTTCCTCATTCATGGCGACTTCCTTATTACAAACCTTCTCCATTATTAAAAATGTAGGCAGTTGATGATACCTGTCCTTACTTCAGTTGGAGAAGTTAGCTGATAGCTAGGGTGTTTACCCGTATCTATGTAATAACTCATGTAAACTCCTGTGACATATGTGGTATGGGTTTGAGGTGACTGGTAAGTCTGTTTACAAATTCCGCGTAAAGCTACACAAAAAATATTTGGATATAGTCGTCTCTAATTTCAGGCTGTTTGGCTGAATAAAGGAAAGCTACTCAAATGCACCACCGTCAACTCTTGGGTTACTCTTGTCTAACCGAATAGTAGAAGTTGACCGCAACCTTTATGGTGAACTATGGCCCCAAAGTCAAGACAACGAGACATGTATTCAACAGTCCAAGCATGCTAACAGTTTGGACACCCCCGGTATAATTCTTGTATAAAAAAGGATTCCATCCCACCCTCCTACAGCTCAGAGTGTATTTTTAAATAGAGAACTAATCGTCTTCAGAATAGGAAGCCCAGATTTGAAACGCTTCACTTTCTCTAGTTCATAATTTTGAGGCGTTATAACTCCTCGGCTTTTGATATGACATTCGACAGTGCCGTGTGATAAAGTGCCATTACATTCATAACTCGCAGAACTTCCCAGCGTATCCTATCATTGCTTTGACAACATCATACAGACGCCCTAATGGTCTAGACGTTTTACCAACCCGTACCTCTTGGCAATAAACGCTGGTAAAGGTGAAGTAATGACAGACCTCACACCGAAAGATTAGAAGTCGAATAAAGCAGCCTAAGGGAGAAAAGCTTAGCATGGCTGAAAAATAAAGTGAAACTGATTTCAGTATCACTTAACATGAAGATCATACATAACAGTCCTGTTGCCTCCTGGGTTCGTGCACTGGTTTAAATAAATGTATATATTGGATTAGTTCCGCGATAATTTAAAACGTTGTTGACAATCTGCTAACTGAAAGTACACGTAAATATTTGTAGAAATTTACATTTGATGTTTTATTCATGAGTGAAAATTAGATACAGGGTACGATTCAGTCACGTGGTGTCGCCACAGCATAAAGTTAATACAAGAATTATGCTAAATGTTCTTGAACCATTCTAAAAAAAAATCGGCACTTGTTAAAGGGCGATGGCCTGTGATCTAGTAAAAAAATAGAAGAGGAAAAATTGAGTGCCCAGATTTTCAATTTATTTTTGGAATCACAAGAAGATATTTTTCATTCTCCCGCTCTCAGTGGCACAGCTCTATGTGTTTGGACTTAAACATTAGTAACTGAATTTCGGTAGCTGTAGTGAGCAGAGCTCAAACAGTCCTTTGTGTAGCTTTGAGCTCAACTTCAAACAAACACTTTTAACGTTTAATTCTCTCACTTAGAACATTATTGTTTCATTCCGAAGATTTATGGTTCGCAATCCGTTGACGAAGAAAAAAAGGAAAGGTGCTTTACGTTTCGTAACATGAGTACACTATAACCGTAACTTGCAATTAGAGAAGAATATTCCAAGAGTTGGTGGTGTGTGCCGTTGATTAGTTACCTTTACGCTATCAGTTTAAAGCTAGGAACGACTGGGCTTAACTTACCATTCTTTAGGTTTACACGAAATTTTGAAACAAATTTATTTCCCCAAACCTTCTTATTAGTTAAGTGAAATATAATTACCCTTCGACACTTAAGTGCATTGATCCTTGCAAACAAGTCGACTTGTTACTAAAGGAGGGTACCTTGCCTGACATGGCCAGGTGGTTAAGGTACTGGAGTCGTAATCTAAGGGTCACGGGTTCGAATCCCCGTCACACGAAACTTTCAGCCGTGGGGGCGTTATAATTATACGGTCAATCCTACTATTCGCTGGTAAAAGAGTAAGTAACTTAAGAGTTTGCGGTGGATGGTGATGACCAGCTGCCCTTCCTGTTCCAGACAAAGGATATAACACACAGATATGAGTAAAGTTTCATTTCTTAAATGAAGGTATGTAGGATTGGATATTACTGTTTTCAAACGAAAAGAATCGATTGCGAATGGACAAGACATTCACAGGAACGAAAACAAAGTTTTGCTAATGGTAATATATCGTGTGCTGCTTCAGCATCACCTGATGTCAAAAATAAGAAACTACGTCTTAAAAATATATACTTTTAAGCGTTGTAAAAATCAACTTTGAAAGTAAAATCACTTGTAGAAAGCCTATTAAAAATCAGAATCTCTAAATGCACTCAGATTTACTTTCTTTTGTTTTGAATTCCTTGTAAAACCAACAATGAAAACTAAGAAGCAAGTTTTTATTGTTTAAAGCTGAGTAGAAATCCGCACAATGGGATATCCAAATGTTTACACTATATCTTATTGATCTAATAACCAGATCACTCAGTGTATCATTGATATGTTTAATGATTTATTGCGCAAAATATCGCGTGGTTCGATTCTCCACCACAGACACAGATGACAGCAGAATGTTCTAAAACAAACAACGTAATTAATAATCAAAACTCTCTCTTTCTAGGATATTATATTGCTTTGTTTGTGACCCCTAAAATAACCAACAGACACATTGTTTGTTCTTAAATATTGTTTTCAAAATATCAATAAACCAAATTAACAGCGGGATTGTGAGGTTTTTGAATCATCAAACATAAAAGCTCAGTTTAAATTTCGCGCAAAGCTACACGAGAGGTATCTGCGCTAACCATCTCTAATTTTGCAATTAAAACTAGAGGGAAAGCAGCTAGTCATAACCACCCACCGCCAACTCTTGAGCTACTCTTTATAACGTCCTCACGGCTGAAAGGGCGACCATGTTTGGTGCTACGGAGATTCGAACCCGCGACCCTCAGATTACGAATCGAGCACCACCTGACCGTGCCGGGCCAGGGATAAAAGTGGCATTAGATTTGCAACTAATGCAAAGTCGCCCCCACCCTTTGTATTTTGCGAAGAAAAACAACATACTTTACCCGTTTTTTTAACTCACTGGTAGCGAGGAATATTAATAAAACCTAATTTTTAATTTGAGGGTTGTTAACATTTGCCAACCAGAACGTTTCGGACTCTTCTGCTTTTCAAGTTAATCCGACTTTGTCACTTAAGAGTTAATGTTTAGTACGAAACGCGAGGCACTCTGTACGCGTTTATACGCCAAACAAGTAATCATTTCTAGTGCAATAGCTCTGTTTTTCATTTCCTAATTCGATAATAATAACAATAAAAATCGTCGTGAATTCCACTTTGTTTTAACGCAGAGACTTCACGGATCTGAGTGAACCAAAGCCACAATCTATTGCGCCCCAGGTCGAAATACAGACTTAAAATCATTGTTATTTCAGATAAGAGAAAAATCGACGCTCGAAAATCAGTTCATTCGTTCTTCTCAGCTGTGGGCGATAAAGAGGCTTACAGACAAATAAACCGGTCTGGGAAACTCGATTTTTCCATAAAGCCGACCAGTAAAATTTAAGTTTCATAACAGATGTCTCATCACAAACTTGTAAATCAACCAGATAAACGAAATTGCGTCCACTGTTGTTTATTTATCATTTCATTTTTTGTTAAGTTTCTATCACGACACCAGTTATAGCTTACTTTATAGGTGAAGGACCTAACTAGCTAGCATCACCGCCGCCTATGTGGTTGCTCTGAACTGAATGGAGAGACAGGCTATAAACAATATCGTTGTAAGGTTTACGGAAACACTTATAACGAATGTAATCTGATCTTTGGCTGCTCTGAATAAGTGCTATAATGAAGAAATATTATAACATCTCGCACATTTAAAGTAAAAATTTTGAGGGATTTGTAGCCTCATATAATGTTTTTCTCCTGTTATACTGACTGTCTATTACTGCGTGTGTGCTTTTTTTCTTTCTCCAAAATATGAAATTTTGGTTAAAATGATGAATTTCACAGTTTGACTAATAGCGGCTCGCCTTTGGCATTTGATTTATCTGGTGGAAAACGAAGTCTAATAATAAACAGTAAAGATATGGCAATAGTCGTAAACGTATTTAGTGGTTCGACTAATAGCGACTCGGCTTTAGAAATTGAGTCATTTGTTGGAAAACGAAGTATAATAATCCACAGTAAAACCATGGCAACTATAAGCATACTGGACAGTTCGAACGTATTTTAATTTCCTAACTCGGTTCATTGTGTTTCACTGAAGGTTTTCTCATGATGATTATTCTCTCAGACTTTCTGATGGTGGAACATAAATAGTTCCGAAGCGTTAAAGCTATTAGAGTTGGTTCAAAGCATGCTCTAGAAGCAAGTATTGGAACTAAAACCGAATCGAAAAGTGTGCTTCGAACCAAAACTTTAATTTCAAATTAACAAACATCGCAAAATGGTTGAGTCGTCCTTCCAATCGCCCAAAGACCCAACATGGCTAGGGGGTTAGGGCGCTCGACCCCCTCATCTAAGGGTGGCGGGTTCGATTCCTCATCACACCAAAGGTGAGGGCGTTATAATGTGAGGTTCAATTCCACTATTCGTTGGTAAAAGAGTTGACGATGGGCGGTGATGACTACTTACCTGCCTTCTCTCTAGTCTTACACTGCTAAATCATGGACGGCTAGCGCAGATAGCCCTCGTGTAGCTTTTCCTGAAATTCAAAACAAACAAACCGACACTCTAACCACAGGGCAACGTTCGATCTAAGTTAACAAGTAATTTTCGTCACAATCACCTGAATATAATATTAGGATTTAAAACTTACTTCCACGGATTATTTATTAAATTTCACAAGAATGAATGATTTTAGAGACGCAAGCTAAACATCCCTGGTCAGTGAACTCAAGATCGCAGTTAATACAGAGCTGCTAACTAGAGAGATGGCATGGCAGGTATTCTGTCAGCAGCAGCACCCTCTACCTACGCGACTACTCTTAAAGAAATAGCGAGATTGACTGTCACATCTATCACTTTTCCACAGCTGAAGGCGCTGAGTATGTTCATAAGCATATCACACGCTTGAACCTTTACCCTACTGACCGACAACTTGACTTGCTGTTCGCCAAACTACGGCTAAGCTAGCAAAAACAGTATCCGACTCAAACATTCGTTGCACAATCGCCGTCAGATAGCAGCACTGGCAATTTTTTTTTTGTTAAATTTTGTGCAAAGCTATTTAAGAGCTATACTGCGCTAGCCGTCCCTAATTTAGCAGTGAACGGCTAGAGGGAAGGCGACTAGTCATCATCACCCACCGCCAACTCTTGGGCTACTCTTTTACCAACGAATAGTGGAATTCACCTTCACATTATAACGCCCCAACGACTGAAAAGGCGAGCATGTTTGGTGTGATGGAGATGCGAACCCGCGACCCTCAGATTACGAGTCGCACGCCTTAACCCATTTGGCTATGCTGGGCCTAGGTAACAATGTTTAAATAAACTTAAAATTAATCAGGACAAATAATCCACGAATACACGCCCCTAGCGCAATCTATGAACAATATTCTAAAACTACAATTTCGGGAAAGTAAACTTTAAGAAAAATGTTTAATTTTTAAATTCCATTTTAACTAGGGAGAAATCAAAGGGAAGAAACAGAAGTAATTGTGTCAAGTTAGTTGTAATCGTAATACCGTAAACACTTTTCATAAAAATCACAAGAAAACAGAACCGTAAAGTAAATACAACGTATATTTTGTTCATTTAAATTTTGTGCTCGCCCTTGAATGAGAAGTCGAGTGCCTTAACCACCTGAACAATTAATAAGAAAGAGAAAAACACAATAGTACAGGTATAGTAGTGTTTTCTAGTACGAGTTACAGCTTTTACGACAAGTTAGATTATTTTTCAGAACAGGTAAGACGTTTCGATCACTGGTGCGATCATTCTCAAGTGCACAGGTTTTACGGTAAATAACGTTTTAATATTTCAAATATTAATAGATCTGATACGTAAATATTGTTCACCTGCTTGTCTAATGTCTTGACGTCACAAGTGGCTGGTTAAGCGAATTTCCAGAGAATATCGTGATAGAGCGTGGCCCTGCGGCTAGGTAGTTTGGGCGCTCGACTCTTAATCTGAGGATTGCGGGTTCCAATCTACGTCACTTCAAAGATGTTCGACTTTTCAGCCATGGGGATGTTAGATTGTGATGATCAATCGCATTATTTACTGGTAAAAAAAGTAGCTTAAAAGCTAGCGGTGGGTCGTGATGACTAGTTTCCTCCCCTTTAGTCTTAAACTGATAAATTCGGGACGGCTAACGCAGATAGCCCTGATGTAGCTTTCCGTGAAGTTAAAAATGAAACTGTAAAGAAGCCCAGATAGACTCTTTAGATATTAGATTTGACCAATCAAACGAATTGTTCATATTTACAAACGATTTGAAAAGTGCCGAGACCAAAAGGAAAAATACATTTAATACCCTCCGCAGTACGGATAACTTTACCGATTTGGTACACATAAGTTGCCCTGCCATTCCCTCAAATCTTATAACATTTAATAATTTTTTGTTTGTTTTCTTTTAATATTTTACGAGATTATAAAGGCGCACCGGTACTTAAAACTCCACACTTTACAGTAAGTTTAAGGATTTATAACCGTGTAAGTGCGAACCCTTTTTAATATCTTCAAAGTATTAATATTTATGTCTTTAAGAATCATACCCTTCAGAACAACATTTCATCTATAACGTCAGGAGAAAAGAAGCAAAAACCAAATATTCTAACTACTTGTTTCAGCCCGAATAATAGGTAAAGATTTCTTTTTCTTTTTTATTAAAATGCCACAAGTGGAGTGTACGGTTTGACTGCTTCTCACGCTCACTTGTGAACACAGTAATAAAACATGAGCCCGCTAGTGTCGAAACTAAAGCATACATTCGCCAATTATATTCCAAAATGGCACGAAGTGTCGTGTTGAGAATGAAAACAAAACAAAGAAAGAGGGAGAGAAAAAGAAAACGTTTATTATATTTCATCCTAACAGTTGAACAAGAGAAAGGACCAGTTTGTGGACAAATCAAACACTAACATCTAAAAATGTCAACAGTGTAGACTCCAAGAGCCATGAGAGGTTGCAAATAGATATGAAAGTCCAACACTGTTTTATCTGGTCTATTACCGTTCACAATGGTCTATTGTCGGGTTGGCTGACAATAACTCCGTGGGGATCTCGAAAATTTTGTCTAAAAGCGTGATTCGTTTATTTACGCCACATTGAAGTAGTACACGGTCATCTGAAGAGAGAAGAATTGTCATCTAATACATCTTCTAACACGCACCTCGCGAAGCATCATGGGTAACTTAACTCGGTACTCTTAACTTTAACAGAAGTAGGTCACAAACGAAATTTGGATTTGAGGTGAGGAGGTATTACTGATCAAATGTTCAGATATAACCGGCCATTCTTTGCTTTATTGAAATGGCCATAAAATTCGAATTACCGAGGAACGTTTAAAAGAGAAACTGATAAAACATCACAATCGCGATGCTTGAATAAATTTAATATGTAACTATTTCCTTTGGTAGTCGTAAAAATTATGTCCAAACTAAGTTTTTCTAACCTAATTTGAATAAATTATAGCTCCGAAAGACCACATTATGTGGGCAAAGTGATAAATGTTGTATTTGATGTTTGGATTTCACTGTCTGGTAGTAAAATATATGCAATTGGTTAACAAAACTCAATTTACACTCAGGGAAGTTAATTGTGCATTTTTAAGGCATATTTCCTTAAAAATATTTGTTTTTAGGCTTTGGTTTTGGGAGAATATATCAACAATATTTTGTAATTGTTGGTGGTGGTCTCTTAGAATTCAAAGTCACACAATCAGTTATTTGCACTCTGTCTACTGCAGGAAATCGAACCGTGAAGTTTTCGTGTAGCTTTATTCGAAATTCAAAACAAAACTAAAACCAATCGTCTTCGGGATAGTCCTGTTGTAACGTCTTGCAATTCAATTTGTTTCTCTTTGAACAAACGACACTTTCATAAGAATCGTAAGTAGGTCTCAAAACAAATAAATTAATTTTTCTGGTTTCTAGTTTTATTTCAGAAAATCGAAATAACTCATGAGAAGACAAATGAAGCTGTACAAAAGTTATCAAATAAGAAAGTGTGTTAATTCCTGTATCCCTACAAATGATAGATAAGACATAAAGTTAAATTTCAGACACACGCAGTGCCATCTAGGAATGATTTAGGTAACTAAACTATGCACAACATGCCACATTGTTTCAAAATTTATAAACAATTTTACTTTTAGCGCACCTAGACACGTATCTTTATATACATGTATAGACAAATATGGTTTGCCCGTCGTCGCCCTCTCACGGAGGGTGTCCAGAATAATTTACTTAAGAGGGTTAGGCAGAAAATATTAAAGAGAAATATGGTGTCTGCATGAAGCGCAAGAAGTATGCGTTGAAGAGTAAACCGAGATTTAAAAGTTTATAAACGTTTTGCAAATTACTCTCAGCATGTTATTCATTGCAAACGAGGTTGGACAGCTAAAATACATGTTAAAACGGCACAAGTATGCCAAATATAAGCTCAAGTAGCAAATTTATGCAGCTCAAGATTTAAGCACACCACGTACCTAAACAGACAACCTACGGGGGTCATTTAACAATTGCCGACGTGACGCGAATGGTAGGCCTAATGCGAATGGAAGAAATCATGTCAGCACAAATTTTACACTGTGTGTGATAGAAAGGCCGAAGTTTTCAAATATTCTATATATTACTTCTGGATAAAAGACAAACGTATTTACTTCAAATGGTATACACTTGCCCTTTTCTCCGACACCTGTTGCCCCCCAGTGGCTCAGCGGTATGTCTGAGGACTTACACGCTAAAATCCGGGTTTCGATACCCGTGGTGGGCAGAGCACAGATAGCCCATTGTGTAGCTTTGTGCTTAATTCAAAACAACAACAACGACACCTGTTATCCTCATAAACGCGATCACGTCTAGTCCAATCAAACCTGTCAAATATGCCTCTCGCGCTGAATAACCTCCTTTATTTCAAGCAGTTTTCACAGTAACCATCCCGGTTTATCGCTGCAATGTCACTATCAAATTTATATGCAAAAACGGCTCGTTTGGGTTGAGAAAATATTTTTACATAGAAGGTCGAAACGTAATTCGCTCTTCTATGTAAAATATTTTCTCAACCCAAACGAGCCGTTTTTTGCATATAAATTTCTCAACAAGTGGGTTTCTCGACATCACTGAATGTCACTATCAGCTCTGACTAATGTTTTACATATGTAAATGTGAATTCGTTGAGACATATAATACAAGGAACTGTATGCATGTGTTTACAACTGATGCACTCTGCACCAGATAAGAAACAAACATTAGAAGTACCACAGTCACATGGTCTGTAGTATATTCCGCCATATTGGACGTCACATGTTTCTATTATTCTCAGGTAAAGATTGCAAAGTTGTCATCTTGTATTGTGATTGCTTTCGTTTGTCCAGTCTAAATGAGATAAGCCATTGCTAAACAGAATATTCTCATATTAAACACGATTCCTTAACGGAGATTATGTAAGCTTTCCGGTTGAAGTCTTATGGGAACACACAGTAATCTTCCATGTTTTAGCTTAAGTTCGTGTTTTGTGATACCATTATGTTTTATAAAACGTTATAAAATGTCATCTGATCCCTTATGTACACTGCCGTATTGGGTGTCAAGTGCTCGTATTTGTTGCAGGTGAAAACTTACAAACTTATCGTCTATTACCTTAATGATAGGCTTAAAGAAGTTGAACACCCGTAGTTTAGAATACATATCTTTTACCATAGGCGATATTTAAACTGTTAGCATAATATAAAGCTTTACCAGCTCCTGTACTGATATGGATTACTGTTGACCGCTAAGAGAAATAGTTTGAGGTCCAACATGGCGACGTTTAATGAAACAAGAAGTACTACTTTAATATGCAAAAACGGCTCTTCTGGGCCCAGAAAACACTTCAAATAGAAGAGCAAACAACGTTTCGACCTTCTTCGGTCATCGTCAGGTTCACAAAGAAAGGGTTACTGGTCGGAAGCTGACCACATGTTTGGGAGGGGTTGTATAATTGAGTGTTGCAATGTAGAGGGCGCGGTTTGAATACATAATTTTGTCTATAATATTAATATAGGTATAATGGTGTTCCTTTATATTGGTTTATTTTGGGTTTAAGTTGTTGTATAAGTAAGGCTTCTTTAATTTTTCGTTTGTTTATGTTTGTTTCTTTATTTAGTATTTTAGTGTTTTCTATGGTTATGTTGTGTCCATTTGACTTGCAGTGTTCGAAAACGTGTGAAGGTGACTTTTTATGTTCTTTGAATCTGGTTTCCATTTTTCTACTTGTTTCTCCTATATAGGAGTCGTGGCAGTTATCACATTGTATTTTATAAATAATGTTGGTGTGGTGTTTGTCAGTGTAGTTCTTACATAGTATAGACCTTAGTTTTGTGCCTGGTTTTTGAATAAATTTAGTGTTAACTGGAATGTTATATTTTGTTACTAGTTTTTGCCAAATGTTGGTTATTTGTTTGCTGATGTCAGGAATATATGGTATACAGCAGTATATGGTTTCGTGATTTTTTGATTCGTGAGATATATTTACTTTTGTTGGTTGATTTTGCTTTCTGTCTAGGTGTGTGCGTATAATGTTTTCTACGGTTTGTGGAGGAAACTTATTAATGTTGATGAAGTGTTGTTTTATTTTATCTAATTCATCGTTAATTTTATCTGGTGAGCATAGTTTTATGGCTGTGTTTATCTGGTTTCTTAGTATGTTGAGTTTTTGTTTTGTTTCATGTGCTGAGTCCCAAGGAATGTATAGTCCAGTATGGGTGATTTTTCGGTGGATTTCTGTTTTGAATTGTGTGTCGGTTCTTATAATTTTGAGGTTAAGAAATGATATTTGATTGCTTTCTTCCTGTTCACATGTGAAGTTAATGTTGGGATGTATAGAGTTAATGTGAGTGAAAAAGTTAAGTATGTGTTCTGTAGATTCGAATCCCGCAATCGTGTCATCTACATATCTGTACCAGTATAGTGGTGGATGTAATGCTGTATTAATTGCTTGTGTTTCAATTTGTGTCATAAAAATATTGGCTAGAACTGGCGATACTGGGTTGCCCATGCTTAGGCCATTTGTTTGTATATAGTTTTGGTTGTTGAACATGAAGTTTGTCTTTATTGTGGTGAATTCTATGAGGGTTGCTAACTGGTTACTGGGAATGTCTATGATCGGGTTAGGGTCTCGAATATAGAGTTCTAAGGCTATCTTGCAGGCTTCTGTTGTTGGAACTTCTGTGAAGAGGGATATAACATCGAAACTGGCCATTAAGGCTTTATGATTAAGTTGATTTAGATTGGACTTGAAATTAAAAGAGTCTTTGATGAATGAGCTGGCTGATGTTGCATATTTGGAGAATGCCCATGCTATGTATTTACCAAGATTGTAGTTAAACGATTCATATGTTGACATTATTGGTCGTAATGGACAATCTGGTTTATGAGGTTTGGGGATGCCGTATATTTGCGGTGTGCGTGAGTCGGTTTTACGTAGGTAGGAATAAAGTGTTTGTGAAATTGTGTTGGCTTTTTTTATTTGTAGTAGTAATTTGTTTAGTTGCGTCTCATGTGTCTTTGTTGGATTTGTGTGTATTGGTTTAAATTTGTTCGTGTCTAAAATTAACGATGAATTAGATAAAATAAAACAACACTTCATCAACATTAATAAGTTTCCTCCACAAACCGTAGAAAACATTATACGCACACACCTAGACAGAAAGCAAAATCAACCAACAAAAGTAAATATATCTCACGAATCAAAAAATCACGAAACCATATACTGCTGTATACCATATATTCCTGACATCAGCAAACAAATAACCAACATTTGGCAAAAACTAGTAACAAAATATAACATTCCAGTTAACACTAAATTTATTCAAAAACCAGGCACAAAACTAAGGTCTATACTATGTAAGAACTACACTGACAAACACCACACCAACATTATTTATAAAATACAATGTGATAACTGCCACGACTCCTATATAGGAGAAACAAGTAGAAAAATGGAAACCAGATTCAAAGAACATAAAAAGTCACCTTCACACGTTTTCGAACACTGCAAGTCAAATGGACACAACATAACCATAGAAAATACTAAAATACTAAATAAAGAAACAAACATAAACAAACGAAAAATTAAAGAAGCCTTACTTATACAACAACTTAAACCCAAAATAAACCAATATAAAGGAACACCATTATACCTATATTAATATTATAGACAAAATTATATATTCAAACCGCGCCCTCTACATTGCAACACTCAATTATACAACCCCTCCCAAACATGTGGTCAGCTTCCGACCAGTAACCCTTTCTTTGTGAACCTGACGATGACCGAAGAAGGTCGAAACGTTGTTCGCTCTTCTATTTGAAGTGTTTTCTGGGCCCAGAAGAGCCGTTTTTGCATATAAAAGTTCTCAACAAGTGGGTTTCTCGACATCACTGAAGAAGTACTACGATCTCACGTGCAAGACCTCCACAAAGAAAATGACAGTACCAGCCACTAGTTAATACGCGAAGCGATTTTCACGAAAAAACTTTTCTTGTCAAAACGAAATAATAGACATAATATTTTTTCTTCAGTATTTTGACCCTTCGTGTTAAAGGGATTTTCCAAATGTAGTCAGTGAATGAGATCTGGTTAGTGTTCTAGAATAATGCTTCCTTCTATGTTGTTTGACAATGAAAATGTCACTAAAAATGAATGAAAATTATATTAGATAAACACTATAATATTTATTTTTCTTCAATCTTATACATTTGCTCTCAGGTCAAACCCCTCTAAGATTCAGACATAGCGATGTGTAATTAATCACCGCTGACTATTTTTAGTGATATAAGTAGTTTGACTGTGAAGTTATAAAGTTCTCAGCCGTGTTCAGCAGCAACATGTCTTTAACCTTGGACCTTCGATCCGCAGCCCAATACACTAACCATTAAGTCACGCTCACCCAAACTACTACAAGAAACTAATTACAAATAACCCAGTATACCAAAGTAATTTGGTATAAATTTTTCGATTCATCTGATGGACTGGGTTGTTTGTAACTGCGTTGGCCTTTCTGAATCTTTTACTTTAATGCTATAGTCCCAGCACACTAATCGCTAGCCTACGTCTGGAGTAAAACACTCGTCTACAGTTGCATTTTAACACAACATGCGAAAGCTGACGAGAAAAACTCGTATTTTTTACTTCAATTCAACACAAATTTTTACTACTAATTCACCACGAATTGTCGTACAGTTTTAGTTTTTCTAAACTCAGTTGTTTCAAAGTTAGTTATATCGCAGCAGTGTAGTGGCTATTTTTTCTTTTATTTCCAAGTTTCAAATTTCAGGTTAATGTACGAATTTAGGTGTTTCCAACAAACGACAAAGAAATGACGAGTGAAAATACTGTATGTCAAATTTCATCCATTCAAAAGACATTTAAGTGTGGGTGCAAGAGACTTTTGGACGATCCACGGATTAGCTAATTTTCCCTACTGAATATTCAAAATTTGCTTTTACAACTATTATTGTATGAAGAATTACAAATCTGGAACAAAAAGACGTTAAACGTTGTTTTCGTTAAATCAAGGGATGATCTTTCACGTAACAGCTTCTCCTCCAAACCCCTTTTCCTCATTATGTTGTACGTTGTTTTTACTTACTCGTTTCCTGATCTAATCCTATCTTCGAACGATGTTTCTACCCATACGTTTCACATTAAGGTTTTATTTCCTGCCGCCAGGTCGACTATCTCCTCGTTATTTACACGTTTATACTAACTAATATTTTTCTAATCGTCACTTAACCCGTATCTCAAAGATCCCTAGGTTTTTAATCTCTTCTTTTCTCAGTAGCCCTGCCTCATACAACATCACACTCTAAACCACAATAATGATACGTCTTCTTCATACAGCATCTATACTCTTCTAAAAAGGAACGCAAAAGGCAAAATTTGAGACAAATTTTTAACAAGTTTATTCCGGGTAGTTCTGTATGACGTGTGAAACTTTGCACATTCACTGCTGAACATCCAAAGTCTGCAAAGGGGAAGTCCACGCTCATTAGTTAAAGTTTAACGTCACTCAACGTCAATAACGAGTATGCCCCTCGTGACCATCAATAACTGCTTGGCATCTCCTGCCAATGGAAGCGATGAAATGACAAATCACATCCTGTGGAATGGCTGTCCACTCAGCCTGCAAAGCTGCTGCAAGCTGAGGTAGAGTCTGCAGTTGAGGTTGTCGCCGTCGCAGACGTCGGTCCAACTCGTCCCAAAGATGTTCGATGGGGTTTAAATCTGGTGATCTGGAGGGCCAGGGAAGAACGTTGATGTTGTGGTGTCTCAAGAAGACAGTGGTGAGTCAGGCTGTGTGAGGATGGTCGTTGTCATGTTGAGAAACGTCGTTGATGTTCACCATGATGGGTTGCACATGGAGCCTAAGAATCTTGTCGACGTATCGTTGAGCCGTGAGATTCCCTCGAATGTGCAAAAGGTCTGTTCTGGCAATGTAGGCGATGGCAGCCCACATCATGACGCTGCCACCAACAAATCTGTCAACTTCCTGCACACAGTTTGCTACAAAACGTTCACCTCAGCGACGGTAAACACGGGTCCTTCTATCCTGCCTACGAAGCATAAAACGTGATTCATCGCTGAACCAAACATGCCTCCATCGTCGATGAAGCCATACCCGATGTGCCCGAGTTCACTGTAGCCCTGCTTGACGATGTTGCTGGGTGAGGATGACGCCTCTGACTGGACGTCGAGGTCGGATTCCTGCATCTCGTAGACAGTTGCGTACGGTCTGATCGGAAATCCTACGCAGTCCTGGTGTGGTTGAGGCAGTAGACGTCGCAGTGGTGGTCCTATCCCGAAGGTGACGTAATCGGATGTAGCGATCTTGTGCGGGCGTGGTCACACAAGGTCTGCCAGATCGTGGACGGTCACGAGTTAATCCATGTTGTTGATGACGATTCCATAGCTTTGTGATGGTGCTTGGGTGGACATTCAGAGTTCTGGCAACATGTGATCGAGATTCGCCTGCTTCCAATCGACCAATGGCGTTGTTGCATTGTGCTTCAGTCAGTCTTGGCGTAACTGTATTGTGTGTCGGTGGCTTAACGTTGAGCTATGGAAACCGAGAACCCGTCACTTTTATAGGGATTTTGCACTTGCAGAACATGCAGATCTCTCAAACAAATTTATTAGACACGAATGCGTTTTGGCGAAAAATCCGATGTTTTCCTCAGTTTTCAAAGTGCACAACTTTTATTGTCATTTTGGTCTGACAATCAGTGCCTTAACACGTGTAACATCACATACTCTGAGCTTGTAACGTTATAACAGATATTTCTCTTGTTTTGAAGAGTATATTTCTTTTACCGCATTCGCTTTTCCCTCTACGATATCCTTACACTCTTATTTATAACTTGTGTTCATTTGCCAACTTTCGTTAGGAAATTATCCGAAATATCTAACCTGTTGTCCAATATTACACCTAAGATGGAAAAGTAGGCTTCGTAACTGTGTAATGTTACACCTAAGATGGAAAAGTAGGCTTCGTAACTGTGTAATGTTACACCTAAGATGGAAAAGTGGGCTTCGTAACTGGTGTAATGTGACATCCAAAATATTTATAATCGTTTGGAGTGTGTGTGCATTTTTATTGCAAAGCCACATTAGGCTACCTACTGAGTCCACCGATGGAAATCGAACCCCTGATTTTTGCGTTGTAAATCTGTAGACTTACCACTGTCCCAAGTGGGGACTATTGTTTCGATCATAACTTTCCTCACTACCTGAATAGCTATACTGGGAAAAGTATTAAAACACAACAGATTATCAGAACTGTTGTTGTTAAGCGCAATGTGCTCATCACAGGTATTGAAACCTGGTTTTCATAGTTACAAGCCTGCAAACTTACCTTTCAAGCGCTTGGGATCAGGATCATTAAAACTATCTGATCAGAAGTGGGCTAACTAAATTTTTAGTTCTTTGACACATTAAAAGGTATGTTTTAATGTTATTTCGTTGTATATATAGATATTGTACACTTGTTAACTACGTTCAATAATTTCTCATTATTTGTTGTAAAGCTCAAAGCAACACAATGGGTTATCTGTACTTTGCTCACTGCGGGGTCCATTGGTTATGTTGCTTGATTTTCGATGGACTTCTGCCTTATTTTGGAAGACTGATTCAGGACCACGTTACGAACTTTTGGGTTACATAAAATCTCAAAATTATGTTCCATGAGCCAGTGTCGCAAAAAACAGTCCTTTGTGTTTGTTTTGGAATTTCGCACAAAGCTACTCGAGGGCTATCTGTGCTAGCCGTCCCTAATTTAGCAGTGTAAGACTAGAGGGAAGGCAGCTAGTCATCACCGCCAACTCTTGGGCTACTCTTTTACCAACGAAAAGTGGGATTGACCGTACATTATACGCCCCCACGGCTGGGAGGGCGAGCATGTTCAGCGCGACCCTCGGATTACGAGTCGCACGCCTTACGCACTTGGCCATGCCAGGCCTCTATCCTTTGTAACAGTGGATGCAGTACGAGAATGCCATCCGAGTTCCAACCTGACCAGGCAACAAAATTTTGTAGCAAAGCCACCGAGGACACCTACTTTCCCCAGACTGACGACGTCCAGTAGCACCCTACTATTTACGTCAAGAGGTTGAATGTTACTGTAATAACACACCAAAAGCAAAAAGTGAGTGAAGTATTTTGTGGTAGCACACGGATTCGAACCTGCATCGCTATTTCCAAAACTAAAACCAAAAACACTAAGTCCACAACCTGACACAGTCTCTTATCTTTGGTAATAGGCATAAAGCTATACCATGGGCTATCTGTGCTCTGTTCGTTACGGGTATCGAAATCCAGTTTATAGTGTTGACAGTCCACAGACATTTTGTTGTGCCACTGAGGGCACCACAGTCTGAAAAGTCTATCATTTCAAAATTAGAGGGCAGATAGCAGAAATAGCCCTTGTCTGAAATTCAATAAATAAACAAAATTAGCATTTAGCCAAACATAGAATACATGTTGCTTATTTATGAAATGTAAAAATATAATTCATTGTAAAAAAATATTTGTAAGACTGCAGACTCCTTATTAAGAGCTGTGATAAATTGTTTTATAAAACCCAATTTTATGTGGAATGGTGAGAACATCTGGAAATCAACTAATGGCTCACACTGTGCCTCCTCATAAAGAAGTCGGTCCGTTGTGGCCAGTGCTTCCTAATGTAGTGTCTCTGCTGTACCAGAGGCAAAGATAACAGGGAAACTTGGTAAAGCCTGCTTGGAGACCCATCAGAAATGCCACCATTCTGAAGTCTCCAATAACCTCTCAGCCATACTCATCATACTTCAAGGATTCTAGCAAGGTCTTGACACAGTTTTATTCCTCTTTGACGTGCATCAAATGAGACAGCACAGCTTTGAGGTTTCTGGATGTATCTGGAGAATGCTTGAAGCTTCTTGATGCTATCTCTGATAAAATCAGATAGGTTATGTGTTCACTTAGGCAGCTAGAACTAAACTGAAGTGGTGAGCTCCTGTACATATACATCACTATGGAAAGTTTTATAAAACTCTAAAAGCTTCTTGAAAATTATCATAAGTTCTTGTAAGTTTGAGAAAATTCTTTATCAGCGTGAATCTACCTGGAATGTTCTGGAAATTGGGTAAATTTAAACACTTCATTACCCAGGTCACAAAAGCAAAGTCTGAAGAGAAAATAGGTCTTTTCCATTTACTTTAGGTATAAGTAGTTGCAAAATAAACTTTCTGCCCAGGAATAAGAAAAAGTAAAAATTTTGTTACACAGTGTAATGAGATGTTGGTAAAAATAAAACATCCAGCACAAGGAACTACAGAAGGAAAATTTTAGTTGATCACGTCTTTTAACTCTCTTTTAGGCTATAATCAAGACAGAAGAAACTGGTCATCTTCCCACAACTGTCTGTAGGCAGTGAAGGGTGATATAGATCTTGCTCTCCTAATTTCTAATCTTCTTGTGAGACTAACAAATTGGAGGCTAGGATCTTTCTACGAGTGTAAAAAGCTTCATCTTTTAAAAGCATGCTGTATTTGTTATCTTGGTTCTGAAATTGACAGATATAACCCTTGTTTGGAATTAAGCACAAAGCTACACAGTGGGCTATCTGTGATCTACCCACCAGGAGTATCAAAACCCCGTTACTTGTAGCACACATCCATAGACATACAGCTGTGCCAGTTATTAGATTACAATCACATAGGTTATAAAATATTATATTTCTAGAGTAAGTCTGTTAACAAATGTTGTTTTCTTTGTGGAAAGTCTCACAAGACTTTATACGGTTGGGCCTTCTAATCCCAAATTTTACTATTGTAAGTTTGTAAATTAACTGCTGTCCCACAGGGAAGTTACTGACAAAGGAAGTGTTAGTCAGTATTAGAGGTGCATGCAATCAATAGAGGTTTACTAATGTAAGCTAACAACAACAAAAAGCAACAGAAACAATATTCACTCCCCAGCCTT
Organism: Carcinoscorpius rotundicauda; assembly: GCA_011833715.1. NCBI lineage: Eukaryota > Metazoa > Arthropoda > Merostomata > Xiphosura > Limulidae > Carcinoscorpius > Carcinoscorpius rotundicauda. Next base: position 130,038,823 of record CM022391.1, on the reverse strand, counting down.
TTACTTCGCTATCAATAACCGACCATCAACTGTTCCTGCACCATCCAATAGATGGCGCTACAATTGGTTGTACGAACAAAATTTATTAGTCAAGTGATAAGCAATTATGCTTGTATTTATAACTTTAGAAAATGTATATATTTATTACAGTTCGGAGAAACCTAACACGGTGTATCTGTATTATAACAAATTAAATGTATAACAAATATTTCTAGCTATTACTTGTATTGCTTTTGTTCTGTGTAGTATTTTAAACTATAACTCCCACCAGGCCAACTTATGGCCGGCTTTTTCCTTCACTAGTCAGGTGAGGAATATTTCTGTTACTTACACACAAAGAGTATTTCATAGATTTCCCTGTAGTTATCAGTCAGTGTATACACCACTACTTAGGCCTACAAAAGTATTGGTAAATGTAGCCAACATTCCTACAATTTAAAATACAAAAAATCCTCTTGAACTTCCCCTCAGCCCTCAGAAGAATGGACTGTGGCTATACTCCAAGAGGCAGCTTCTACTCCCCTCCCTTACTAACATCCATGTGCCTAGCCACATGATTTCATAACCAATTAACCCCCCTTCACTAGAAGATATCTAAAACATATAGAACTGTGTGCGTGTGTTTTTCTTACAGAAGGTAGTCTGATAGTAAGCATTGCACTGTCTGGCATGTCCACCAAGGGGAATCAATCCCCTAATTTTAGTGTTTTAAGTCTGAAGAGTTACTGCTGTCCCTTTGGAGGAAGTATATGAAGTGAAAATTATTCAATTTATTCCCATTGGACAAAGCCATCATGAGGCCCATGATGCCAAAATGAACAGTGGGCTTAAGAGAAAATCTCAATCAATGTATGTGACAAAAAAAAAATAAACAAAACTTTTTATTAATTGGATTTAATGTTTTTTTACAATTTAACCTTGTTGTAGCTCTACTGAATAAGTTCCATGCAATGTTACTTAATTACTTAGACGAAACAAAGAAAAACAAACAGTCCCTCACATTAAATGGTAAAATCCACAATCAAAACATATCCTTTACTGTTACTACAATACATATACACAGAGAAAGAACTCGTGAAATGGTGAGAAAGATGAGCCACGAAAGGCTAGTATATAATTTACAAGATGATGTTAAAACAAATTTCGGTGTTGGCACTACAGTTCAGCTATAGCTTTCTCCCACGCACAAGTAATGTGAATCAAAACGTGGACTTGAAGTAGAACCATGACTGCTAGATGTTCCTAAAGAGAGCTGTTTGGGGTGCGAAGCGGTTTACGTCCTGAAGGAACAGGAATGTGTCGTAAAGACTTTCCGTGATGCTTCTTCTTGGACATTGTGGATGGATTAATATGGACATTCTCTTTGTTGTCTTTAACCATTTGATCTCCTTCACTCTAAAAATACCATTAAAAAACGATGGTTAATACAGAAATAATATTCTGAAATGACATGCACAACAGTAAAATTTCCTTAACCACAAAGAAGAAATTCTGCCTTCAAAAATGACAGAAAAAAATATCTGATGCCCAATGCATCTCTCCTTCCAGTACATCAGAAACTCACACAGCAATTACAACAAAGTAACAGTTCAGAATTTTAAAATCTTGTATCTCTTTCAAGAAAGAGTACTGTTTAACATCAAAGATGTACAGTCACGCAATTATGGTTCACACAAATGATGATTAAAATAGGAAAATATGGGAAGTATCATACAAACAAACCAAACTGCTAATTATTTACATTTATATCGACAATACAAATATTCAAAAATAAAATGCAAGAAAACTGTAAAAATGTTTTCTTGAGAATCTTAGGACACACCCACCCACATCTCAAATATGGTACAAGAAAGACCCGTCATCTTTAAATTCGTAAATAAAATCATAACAAAACTTAGAGGGCCATTGGTCAGCCAATATTTATAACAGAAATTCATAAATCTGATTTTCTATATTCTGTCTTCTGAACTACTGGTATAACTTTATTGATACTTAAAGATTAAAAAAAAAACTAAATTTAAACGAAAAAGACAAAGCTGTGCTCTGATTAGATATTTGTCTATAATATACTACTACAGCATTTACTTCACTGACATCATGTAGATGGACAGATGTCTGAATTAATTAATTACAATTATTTGGTTGTTGAAGCTTAGAAATTCCTTCTCCCTTATTTATCAGTTTTAAAGACACATTAATTTTATCCTTGGCCAATCTAATTAGTTGATCTCCTCTTGGACTGCACACCACCAGAGTTTAAACATTCCACAAGTCTGATACAACCAAGATTCTTTCAGAAACAAAACGTTTATACACATTTAATCAAAAACTCATTAGCTTTTGAGGAGCAAATATAGATTTATTTACAATAACATAATTCTGAGCCTGATGATAGCAGCATGTGTAAATATCCTCTGATATAGGTTCACATAACTGAAGTCCAAAATGATAGTGGATTTTGTTACATAAACCTCAGTCCAATGATGGCTACAAGTGTTGAAAAAATGTTGTACACGTTCTTATAAATATACCCAATTTTACCTTTATTTTGCTGTCTCTCCAAATAAGTTTTTCAAAATACTTTACTTTTACAAACAAGGCATCAAACATAGTTACCAAGTATTACATTGGTCTATAAAGCTCTTATTTCAGGACTTCAAACAATTCTCAACAGAAAGGTTCTCAACTGCTTCTCTCACCTTGATAACAAATGAAGAATCTGTGCTGAGCTCACTGATGGAAGATTCATCACTCATGATGGACAGATTGGTTTCTGACGTCACAGAGCTAACATCTATAACCTCAGGTGATAATTTAGTGGACTCTTCTATTTCCTGTATACAAATGTAAAAATATTAGTGAAAAACAATAAATTTGAAGTCCAATTTGTTACCCATCTCCAAGTTATTTACACAAAATTCAAACAATTAAAGAACTAATGTGTGAGTAATGAAAGACATTTCAAAACATCATACACTTTAACACTTCATGAAGCCTACTCTTGTTCTTGTGATTTGCCTTTTCCAGAGATTTAATTCCCCCAAACAAGTACAGTTTAGTGATAACTGGTATATCAAATGATACATTGGTTTTCACACATATTCTGTAGTGCTTTCAAGCAGTGTGCCTGACTTCATATTTCATAATAAATTAGTAGCATCAGTGCTATAAATTCTTATAGTTCCCAGTTAAATAACAGGATTACTATACTAGTAAGATATTTCAAAACACATGTGCACAACAGAACTAATGTCAGCCATGTTTCAAAACGTGTGTAACAGTACTAATGTTAGCTGTATTTCAAAATAAAGTGTATAACAGTGCAAATGTCAGCTGCATTTCAAAACACGTGTAACGGTACTAATGTCAGCCATGTTTCAAAACGTGTGTAACAGTACCAATGTCAGCCATGTTTCAAAACGTGTGTAACAGTACTAATGTTAGCTAGCAAGTGCAATCAGTCAGTCTCCGCGCAACAATGTGTGGTGCCACCATCAAAATCTTACACTTGAGAAATAGTGGGCTGCAGATGGGGTGGTAGATAAGCCTAACAATGTTTTTACAACAATTTTGGTCAATAACACTTTAAACCACTGCCCGCCCCAACTCACCCGCCCTCCCAGCAAAAATTAGCTTAGATATAAAATTTTCAGATTATTGAGTAGATTATGCCTGGGCAGCCTGCATGCTGTGGCCTATAAAAGGCTAATCACAGTCAAATGAAACAAATCATTAATCATTGATCATGGCAAAGCGCAAGCTTGTTTCGATAGAAACTAAAATTGCAGCAATAGAAGTTGAAAAAAAAGTTAAAACAAAAACAGAAATAGCAAAAGCATTTGATGTGCCTCTGAACACTTTGTCAACATGGTTGAAAAATAAAGAGGCCATATTGTTTTCTTGAGACAACTTTTATCCCAATAGAAAACGCATGCGAACTGCGAAACATTCTGTCCTAGCAGCGGCATTGCTTCTGTGGTTCAAAAATGCTAGATCAGAGAATGTTCCTACCTCTGGGCCTGTTATGCAAGCAAAGACAAAAAAACCTGCTGATCAAATGAGAATCACTGACTTTTGCATGTGTGATGGTTGGTTAACCCGATTCAAAAAAACACACGACATTCAATTTCGTACGATCTGTGGTGAGTCTGGTAGTGTAGAACCAGAGCAAACAAACCAGTTGACATCAACAACACTGTCACGCCTGCTAGAAAACTACAGCCCACAGGATGTCTTCAATGCAGATGAGTCTGGCTTATTCTTTAAACTTCTGCCAGACAAGTCTCTTGTTATCAAGGGAGACTCCTGTCATGGCGGGAAGCGAGCGAAGGAGCGGCTGTCTGTTTTGGTATGCGCCAATATGGACGGCACCGAGAAGCTTCCTTTACTTGTCATAGGTGAGTGTCAAAAGCAGGTAAAAATATTTTCCTGTGTTTTCTATAGTTGTTATTTTGTGATTTTCTTCAGATTATTGACATGTAAATGTTTCATTTTTAATTTCAAGACATTAACCATGTACATTTTCTTTCTTTTTTTTTTTTAGGAAAGGCAGCAAAACCGCGTTGCTTCAAAGACGTCAAAATCCTGCCAACACCATACAAAGCCAACAAGCAAGCTTGGATGACATCAGATCTATTTACCGAGTGGCTGAGAGAACTTGACCGAAAGTTTGTGCTGCAGAAAAGAAAGGTCCTTATGATAATTGACAACTGCCCCGCCCACTCCAACCCCACTGGACTTAAGGCCATCAAGCTGGTGTTCCTGCCTCCTAATACCACAAGCAAGACACAGTCCATGGACCAAGGCATCATCGCCAATCTAAAACATCATTACCGCACCCTACTGCTACAGCGTCTTATTGATTCAATAGACAATAAAAGTCTTTTAACTGTGACTGTACTTGATGCCATGCGACTGCTACGCTCTGCCTGGTCATTGGTAAAGCAATCAACCATAGCCAATTGCTTCAGAACTTGTGGCTTCTCCTCTCCAGAGCCAGTAGAAAACAGTGAGGACCCCGAGGATTACATACCATTGGCCCAGCTCTTGACACGGATGAATGACACTGGGTTTACGGTGGATGGCACAGCAGAGAACTACGAGACTGCTGATAATGATCTGATCACTAGCGCGCCCCTGACAGACAGTGATATTGTGGCCGTGGTGCAAAATAAACAGACACCAGAAAATGACAGTAAAAGTGAAGATGACGACAATGAGGAGCCCCCATCCCAACACATTCTGCAGCTCGTGAAATGTGCCTGCAACTTCAGAGATATCTTGAACACCACGCTAACGCAGGACAGTTTATCTCTCAATTAAACATGATGGAGCGTTTTGTGACCAAGTGCCAGAGGGACAGCAGTTCGCTGTGCAATATTTCAAGTGACTCCAGTTAGACGTTCTTGCTGGTGTTTGTATCCTGTACATTATAATTACATATGCCTATATTATGAACGTTATTTTTTTTACAAGTGCTGTTAATTGTCCTTTTGAATTTCATTAAATGTGTTTTAAGTGTTTACACACGTGTGACTTCTAAGTCTTTAATCCAATTACCGATACTGCAACAGCCGTCAGTTATAGGGCCTACCATAACCAGACTTGGCTAGTGAATTAAAAAAAATCCTTTTTAACGAACTTCTTTTGTAACGAACAATTTTCTTTGGTCCCTACGACTTCGTTACAACGAGTTTACTGTAATGCATTACCTAAACTTCTGACAGTCCTTATCTCTTACATTAGTTATGCATTACCTGAACTTCTGACAGTCCTTATCTCTTACATTAGTTATGCATTACCTGAACTTCTGACAGTCTTTACCTCTAACGTTAGTAATGCATTACCTGAACTTCTGACAGTCTTTACCTCTAACGTTAGTAATGCATTACCTGAACTTCTGACAGTCTTTACCTCTAACGTTAGTTATGCATTACCTGAACTTCTGACAGTCTTTATCTCTAACATTGGTAATGCATCACCTAAACTTCTGACAGTCTTTACCTCTAACGTTAGTAATGCATTACCTGAACTTCTGACAGTCTTTACCTCTAACGTTAGTAATGCATTACCTGAACTTCTGACAGTCTTTACCTCTAACGTTAGTAATGCATTACCTGAACTTCTGACAGTCTTTATCTCTAACGTTAGTAATGCATCACCTAAACTTCTGACAGTCCTTATCTCTAACGTTAGTATTGCATTACCTAAGCTTCTGACAGTCTTTATCTCTAACGTTAGTAATGAATTTCCTGAACTTCTGACAGTCTTTATCTCTAACATTAGTAATGCATCACCTAAACTTCTGACAGTCTTTATCTCTAACGTTAGTAATGCATCACCTAAACTTCTGACAGTCTTTACCTCTAACGTTAGTTATGCATTACCTGAACTTCTGACAGTCTTTATCTCTAACGTTAGTAATGCATCACCTAAACTTCTGACGGTCTTTACCTCTAACATTAGTAATGAATTTCCTGAACTTCAGACAGTCTTTATCTCTAACGTTAGTAATGCATCACCTAAACTTCTGACAGTCTTTATCTCTAACATTGGTAATGCATCACCTAAACTTCTGACAGTCCTTATCTCTAACATGAGTAATGCAGTACATAAACTTCTGACAGTCTTTATCTCTAACATCAGTAATGCATCACCTAAACTTCTGACAGTCCTTATCTTTAATGTTGGTAATGCATTATCTCAATTTCCAACAATCTTCTATCCCTTTAACATATGTTGTGCATTTTCTTAACAACCAACACTGAAAACTTAGAAATGTTTCTGAAAGACTGAAAGCTCAAATCAGTTTTCATATCTTTGACTAATTACCAAGCATACATTTTAACCAGCTAAACTACTGCCTGACTTGTGCCACAAATTTTGTTGTGTTACTATCCAATATTAATGACAAAATCTGGCAGCTTTATTGAGCAATGTCAACTGGCTTCAAATGTTCAGAATCTTTTTATTGGCATTTTGTAATTGAAAGAGTAATTTTTTTCAAGTTCTTATAAAGAATGAATGTTCTAAACAATATTATCTATTGTTCTATTGTTGCAGACAATTATCACTTGTCAAATACATTTCAGTAACAGTACTTGTAGTTCTTGAATGAGAAACAAAATTGTTTGCAATTTTCCATTGATATAACACGTATGGAAAATATGTTTGAAAAAAATCTTATACAATTTTTGAGAATTTGAAGTACTTCTGCCAGGAAATTGTTCATCTCAAAATTCTGCAGTTATAAGATGTTATATGACTCTCCTATGACATTATCTAAGCTAAAGGTCAGTGTTATAAGAACCTGTACATATTACACATACGTGAAATATAGTTACAACGTGTTAGAGCAGAAAACTTACCATGAACAATTTGAGCCCAAAGGTTCCACAAAAACTACTTTCAACAAAAACCTATAATGTTTTATAATAGTTTGTTTTTAATTTTGTTTAAACCTACACAAGAACTATCTGCACTGGCCATCCTTAATTCATCACTGAAAGACTAAAGGAAAGGTGATTTGTCACTACCACCCCCATCAACTCTTGGGCTACTATTTTACCAACGAATAGTGGAATTTGCCATCACATTATAACATCCTCATGACTGAAAGGGCAAGCATGTTTGGTGGGATGAGAATCTGAACCCACGACACTGAGAATACTATTCGAACACCCTAACGACATGGCCACACCAGGCCAAGTTTTATAAATACACATTACATTACTCAAATGATGCAGGAACCCAGTCGAGAAGCAGGATAACAACTTAGATCTAGTTTTCACCAAAATGCGACTAGTTTTAATAAAATCATTTTAAAATGCAACCAGTTTTGAAAAATTAACACTTCTGAACTAAAACTTACAACGAAAGAAATTTACAGACTTAAGAATATAACATGCAACAAGAATTATACATTTTCTCTTGGTGAATATTATCATTTTTGGATTTTGCATATGAGCTGTCAATTTTAAAGCTGCACATCTTTTCACCAAGTTTGAAACTCTATGAGAGACTAAACAAGAACTCTCAACATCAAGGAACATCTCAGCATACAATTTTATCTATATAAAAGGACATTTTTCTTATTGACGTAAGCTCACTTCAATATCAGATTCATCAGGAACAGTAAGTTCCGTGGCCTTCTGGACATCAAGTGTGTTTCTAAACCTTTCGAGAATCCTCTCGTGAGGTGAGGTTGCTGCAAAAACACGAGGATAAGAGTACTCTCTTCTCTGTGGGGTTTGACCTACATACACAAGGAAAACAATATCACAAATTAAAAATTCAAATAGTAAGTACAGTGATAACTCTGTAATATCTGAAGTCATATTTTTTTGGTAATACATACTTTAAAAAAATCAAATATAGATGAATAGTGGTGTTGTTTCTTTGATTTAGTATAACATTTAAGAGGCAAAAAAATACTTCACTACAAACAAACTGTACCATCTGCACGTGTCTGCTCATAACTAGAAAACCACTGAACTGACTGTTACCAAACCTAGAAAGTATCCTTTTGCCACATCCCTAAGCATTCCCTGTGTTTTGAACAAGTAAATTACCTAGTAATACCAATATAACGTAAATTTCAATGTTTACATTCACATTATTGAAAGTAACAGGTAGTTACACTATTACTTCAAGTTGAATGGACATCCAGGGTTAAGTTTCTGTAAACTTGTGAATTTAACTTGAACACGTTTTAATTTTAATGAGATCTTACCTCAAAAACAAATATACAATACACAAGAATGTTTCTTTATGATTCTTTGATAAACTGTTTAGGCAAAGTATTCGTAATGAAAAACTTTGTAGAACAGACGGCAACTGGCTGTTGTGATGACATCAGTACAGAGGATGACGTTTTGAAAGTCTTCTGCCTCTTGTCTTCATGTCAGATGAAAGGCAGAAGACTTTCAAAACATCATCCTCTGCACTGGTGTCTTCACAACAGGCAGCTGCCATTCATTCTACAAAGTTTCATCATTTCTTTATGATGTATTTTATTTATCCTCAATCACACCTAACCAGTCCATTACACTAAAACACAACAAGCATCATATGTATTTATAGCAGTTTATAAACATTAAAATTTAACCTGATGGCAATATATTTAATTAAATACCTCAATAACTAACAGCTTTTTTATTCATATTATTTGCAACTTTCTCAACCCACATGTTGCAACTCATACAACAGGGTCCGATTTGTTAGATTATGATATACCTGTGGGTACATCCTTTAACATGTCTTCATTCAGAAACTTATCCATGTCCTGGTCCCGCAAGCGAAGTTCTTGGGTAAGAGACTGGACAAAGTCCATACTTAAACCTTCTAGATTTGCCAGTTGGTGTCTGTGAGAGTTCACCTGCTTTTCATGTTGTTGTCGATGGTTTTCCAAAGTTTCTTCCTCTTTAACAACAGAATTCTGCACCACAGTAGATAGTTCCTGAGAAAGAAAGAAAATCTTATCTGTTCATTAGTGTAAACTACTTTGTGAAGATTCCAAGCCTTCATATCATCCAATAAATAGAGTTAATCAAATAAAGTTCACAACTATAAACATCTCGGCACCTGAATTACACAACTTTAACGTCAACATAAATGTACCATAACTAACCATGATTATAATTATTCTCTAGCCTAGAGGTTCTTAAGCTACCTCAGTGAACTTCCCTGAATTAATGTAATTAAAGAACAACCACAAGAGTTCCTTTTCATAGTTTACAATCTGCAAGAATGTGTTGAAGATAAAACATGGACTTCAAGACTGACGTGTCACAACTGCTGAGGATTATCACTCAACAAGCTATATATATAAAGGATATATTTACAATATTATCATCTTGGGTGCAACTTCTGTCACTTTCCAGGGAGGTTTGTCTTATAGTCTGAATACTAATGCTTTTCCCTAAACTATAGCCAATAAGAATATTACAAGAAGTATACTACTCAAAGATGGACAGCAGTGATTCACAGTTCATAAACTGGTTAACAATATGTTAGTTCCTTTGGATATTAGCATCTCTCTGATCAAAATTTAAATTTGGATGTCACTCCAAAGATCCTAAAGTACTATCTTACAGTAACAGGACAGAAAACACAAGACTCTATATGCACAAACTAACCATGAGGCAGCATATGTACAATCCACTGCAAATCTACTTTTAAACATTATCTTTCAGCTGCATCTGACCAACAGTAGTACCCTGTAATGTTTGATGAAACACATGCACTTAGGTTACCATATCCAACACTATAAAACTGGCCTTTACAAAGTGACCTGTCACATTTTGGTGATCATACATTACTCACACCTACTTTTAATAAAAACATTTTAAAATGTAAACAATTTTGAAAAATTAAATAACACTTCTAAACTAAAACTTACAACAAAAGTTTAGACCTAAAAATATAATATGTGACAAGTTATACATCGTCTCATGTTGAATGTACAAAAAAAACTCTTCAATTTCAGTTATTTTTCTTAAAACACAGAATGGTAAAGAAATATAGAAAACAATGATCTACATAATGAAATTTGTACTCGCTTGTTGTAACTTGCTATGCATTTTTAAATTTTGCACACATTGGATGTAAAACAAAATAATTATAAAATATTACATCAGTAGCACAGAATTCCATCACAACTCACCAGGCTTAATAACCAAGCTGTTTTTAGATCTTTAAAAAAACACACAACTCCCTTATCTCCTACCTCTCCTCTTTAATTCTACCCTGAAAAATAAAAGTTTCCTGCATTTTCAAAAGCTGAAAAAACTACAAGGGGTATAATTTGATTATAAACATGTCATAGCATGAAGTAAATGTACTTTACCAAGTATTTCCAAAAATGGAAGATGTAAGTGTAGCCACTGTGTTTCATTCCCTGAATTTGTGACATCCCAGCAAATAAAAAAAGATAGAAGGTTATTATTTCATAATCTAGCTTGTCAATATCAGTAATATGAGTTTCTCATTCATAATAAACTACGGTTTTTGTTTTATTGCTCAAAATCATCTAAGTTGAATTAAAGCTGCATTCGAGATACAACGTGACTTGCAAAAATTAATACTTATGGTTTTCTTTAATATTTACTTTAAATTAAGAAATTAAATAATGCATACTACTGAAACTTGAAACAATCTACAAGTCGATACCAAAATTACTGAAATAGATTCAAAAATAGTAATTCAATACAATTTTGAACTTAAGTCTACAAACGTAATATGTCCTTGGACCCCTGGCCAGAGGAAAACATGAAGAGTTAGGGTTAAATGAAATTTACTGAAACTGATTCTATACACCATTATTGTGTAAAGATGTTACTTTATGTTCTACACAGTCCATGAATACATCTTAGATATTAGTATGCTGTCAAACCTCCTTACCTGAAGATGATATCTGTTTGCTTGCAGTTCGTGAACATGGTTCTCTGCATGTTCTCTGATTCTGGCTTCTACCTCCTGATACGTAGTTTCCCATGCCTATAAAATATGCCAGCCACAAAATTTCCTTGTAAGTATAAAACACAGGTATGAAAACTATTTTTAAAATAAAATGGCAACATGTCCTCTGACTGCTGATTGGAAGTTTAAGCCCATGCATATAAATCATCAAACCACTGAACAAATTGTCACTAAACCTAGAATGTACTTAGTAATTCATGAAGTTCTGATAAATATAGCTTCAGTTGTTGTAAGAAGAAGTTTTTGTTTTGAATTTGATATTAAAACATTCTGGTTCTAGCTTAAACACACAGAGGTGGATAGAGAAACGAGGAAGCATCACCTACACAATTTCTTCGTACTTACATTTTCCATATTATCTGCAGCCGTAACACTCTCCGTTTGTAGCATTTCCTGCTTAGTTTGTACTTCAACACCAAAGTCCATAGCCTGTAATACAAGAAAAAAAAACTAATACAAAAGCAGGTACAGCATAATACATGAAGTGATTAGTTGTGACAGAAAAAGAAAAAAAATTCAGTCACTCTTTCAGAATTCTGCTGGAGATCATTTGGTCATCTTTGAAAAGCTATTTCTATTTTCTCCACACAAATTTTAATAATTTTTTTGTATTTTCACATGTTAGAAAACATGCATAAGTATCCATGATGGTGGCATCAGTTATTAGGACAATAATAATTACCAAATGAAGTTATATTAACAAACCAGTTGTAAAATGTAAACAGTGAAATTTATTACAACAATTTCACACAGAAAATTTGAATGTCCTAATCTGTTACAATTGTGAATACTTAATACTTCATTTGTTGAGCCAAGGATGACATCAGAGCTTAATAGGATGATATATTCAACTTAGATGTTACCTTTTTCAAGCTATCTTGTGTTTCGTGCGACAGACTCTGTAGGTCTCGAATGCAAGTTTCTTCAAACTCATTGCCTGAATTTTTTACCTGAGTTATGTGACTGAAAAGAATAAAAAAAAAATTTAAATACTCATTTTTGATTTGTTTAGCTGTATCAAACAATTTAAAAAGTTTCCTGTAACTACTTAATACTATGTTGTATGAGTTCATGATAAGAAAAAAACAGTTCTTACCAACTTTAGACAGGTTAGCAACAAACTGTTCACTTTGTTTTATTTAGATTTTTAAACATATTGGTACACAAAAAAATATATTAATGTCCCTAAATGCATATATTAATATATGCACACAATACTTCAGATAAATGTATTTCTGGCAATCTCACTTTTCTATTAAACCTTGACATTTCTGGGTAGATACAGAAGTTTCACGTAGATCATCCTGAATCTGTAAAAAAAGAAAGACAGAAACTTTTAATGTAATACTCAACTAAAAAACACACATGGACAACGTACACATATCTACTTCCCTCGATCATAATACTGTAATATAATAATTAATCCTGAAACACCCAGGTGCTTCACTTACATGCTTAGACCAAAAGGCAGAAATATAAACAGTTACATCACAACTGAAAATAAGAACCAGTGATTGGTTAAAATCAATAAAACTACACTAGTATCACAGTTACAAGGCTCAAATTAGGACTATTTTATTCAAAGGTATTTTATGTTTTCCTTGAGCTACAAGTGATGTAATATGTTCAGAAAAAATTTAGGAATGAGGGGATTCACGAAGAATGAATTTGGCTTGAATTGAGTTTATGAAAACAAACTACGACTCTTTCTTTTTAAGAAAACAAACAGGTAAATGTTTTCAACCAGATAAGTTCCCACTCTCAAGTGTTTTCCTTAATGTGTTGAAGAATGATTACAACTTTATTTTGTACATGTTTCAGTTTTTTTTCTAATTCAATGGTGCAATTTTGTTCTCAGACACCATAGTTAAATAAAAACAATGTAATTTCGTTAGGTTTAACTTTCTTTAATAACGAGTTTACACTTATACTTACATTGTGTGGAAAACTTTAAGAATTTTAGAAACAAATACTGGTTAAGAATGTAAAGTAAATCAAAGGAACAAACAGTTAGCTAGCTGCTGGACTTTTACACTGATGTACTCAATTATGTTTCAAGTAATGCAAGTCATATTACTTTATCAAAGTGAGTATTCATAAATTTGAGAATATTAATTTGTTTGTTTACTGTTCACTAGCAGAAAATTGTTATTTTTACTGTTACCAGTACTCTTTTTAAAAGAATGCTACTATAGGTTTGTATGTACACTCCTAAATGTCAGCTTGACCAAGTACTGATAAAAACTTGTGACAACATAAAAGTTTAAACTGGAAGAAATAGTTACATGCATGTCACGTGACATAAATCAGTACACCGTAGATGGTACTCTACAGAAGCTCTGCCTCTATACCGTGTCTTTGACTAATGGAATGGTAACATATTCATGCACAGAAATATATTATTTTAAGCCATTGTAGACAAGATGCTAAATCACTTAGAATATATCAACAGTAACAAGTCTGCCTTAAATTAGTGGCAGATGATAACGTTAGTAACTAAATTCCATCTACATACAAAACAACGACAGCAAAAAGACAGGTATATTTAATTGCAGTAAAGTGTTCATTCAAACTGGAATTTCTAGCTATTCAAAACAAAAACAAACTTTCAACTAATAGTTCAAAGTTGAACTATTTACCTCACACCTACAGTTAAGACTAAAAAATTATGATAGAAACTAAAAAATATCTGCTGTTACAATTTTCAACATCACACTATAAACAAGTCGCAACAATTTATATATGCCTAGTTTCAAACACTTCCACAAAACTACAATAGCTAACAGCATCAAACAAGGTAAAGTTTCAGTTACAATCCTCTATATTTGTGGAAGATAAATACCAAAACTGAGAGTTTAAAAACTTGCAAATAGGAATTGTAAAAAAAATGTAAGGAAATGAGCCTGGAGATAGTGTAAACATTATTTATTACTATCCCAAGTTTACTTTTTCACAACTTATATTCACAGGTTTTTAAATCCCCAAGTTATTTATTTATTTTCAAGATTTTTTAAGCTCAACTTTAAATAAAGGATTACTTGTTATGGTAGCTATATTTCTACTTTGTATTGATATTAATATAGCTAGTAGTTAACCAATACTGTTCATGATGACTTACTGTTACTATTTGATCACATTAGTTTTAGAAGTAAAATGTTAAGCTGCAGTTAGAGATTTTCATGGAGATTTGTTTAAAAACATAGTGAACATTTATAATATCTATGTAACTAAATTCTTTATATGTAATGTATAATAATGGACAAATATATACCTAGATTAAGATGCAATCCTCACTAAATGTCTATGAGAGTTTACCACAAGAAAACCAACCTTTTTAAATAAAACACATGCATCTTAAAAATCTTTTTAAATAAACTTTCATTTCTTTTAATATGCACATGCACAGAATAATTACCTTATTTACTCCTTAACTTTATACATAATATAAAGTTTGGCTTCTCAGAGACACCTACTGTATAGTGTACAATGTATTGGGTATCTACATGTTAATCATCTGATGTTTATCTATTACTGGCTGTTAATTCCTGTTTCACCATTCAGTTAATCTTTACAAAAGAACATTACGTACTTGTAAGAAAGTTAACTTCCAGTGAATAATGGTAATATTGTTTGCATTAGAACAACAATTTATTTATTTTTAAGTTTGTGTAAATTACAGAAGGAACTTTTCAATACCATTAAGACCTTTACAGTACCTTACACAGGATGTTTTACTGTAGGATCGAAGGAGAAAAATAATAATTACAAACAAGTCATTTTCAGTGGATGTTTCTTTTCCTCTGTAAGAGTAACATGCATGTTTTTCTTTGTACATTTTTATATGTGTACAGCCTTAACAGTCAGTAATGAAGATTTTAAAGCATTATTTGAACTGAAGCTTTACGATTTATAATCCTTTTATCTAAGTCTTCTGTTAGGGTTTTGTGCAATTCCAATTTGAAACCACTATTGTGGTTCAACATACAAAGTAAAACAATTTTTTCGTAATATTCCATTAGAGTTTCTATTTCAAGCCATGAAGTTCTAAGCTTAACCTCATACTAAAGAGCACATGCTTTGAAATGCTGATTTTTGGCTTAGCTCTCATGTTGCAATATGCATTTGAAACTGTCAAAGTAAAAAGGATAGTGTTACTATTTTTGTAAAGGATGTGATTTTCTAATATGTAAAATGATGACAAGCACCAAAACCATTTCTAATAACATGTTATAAAATAAATTATGATACACATGCCAATTAAACTCTGCTATACATAACTACACTAAATTATGGTAAATAGCAATGGAGAATGTTCTTTGTGTCCATCTTTACTTAAATCATTTTGAAGAAGAAAAACCATATGACCAGAGCTAATCGTGTATGTCCAGGAATGGTAATACAACTAAGCAACTGAGACAATTTATTTTTAGCAGTTTATATTCGAGCAGCTGGAAATATATATTACATATTTAAAAAAAAAGCATATACAGTTTACAGAAATAAATACATAGTCAGAACAATAATGAAAAAAAAAAATAATTTTGCAAAATATTGCTTCGATACTTTGGACAGTCCTAACAAATAATATAAAAACACTATCCAAGATTTATCCAAGAGAGCTATGTTATTTTTACAATTCAAGAAAACTAGCATGACAAAACCCATTACCCAATACCTACACAGTCAACAATAACATGAGTTACAAGAGAACAATAAACAGAAATTGTGCTTGCTTGTTAGTGTTGTATTATAAAAAAATTATACATTTCATATGTATAGCATACAAGTAATATCATTCTTAATTTTAAACAGCCCCCCTAAAAAAAACAATTTAAAACAGGAAAATCAGCTACAGACCAAAATCTTAAAGAAGTGTTAAACATGTGCAAAAGATTGAGACGCACAACATAACAAAAATATCTCATAGATCAAGGACCTACTTGAGGTAAAAGAGGATTGATGTGTTCCTTGTGACGTGTCATCATCTCCTGCATGGTACTGAACATTTGTTGTAACATCTTCATGTTGTCTTCCCATTTCTTGTAGAAAAGAAAACATGTAAGTACATTTAAATACACCTAAAAACAACAAACTATTCTCCAGCATAAAATCAAATTTAGGATTCTGCATTTATACAATGGAATTTCTTTAACAGTAACTTGAATAGAAATAAACATTTGCCATCTTGTCAACTGAATGTTTCACATTTAGAAAAGGGGGCCAAACTCCTTCCACACACACACACACACACAAAATCTCTCACTTTATAAGAAAAATAAACAAAATTAGATTTTCTACATCTGTACAGACAAATGTACAACTTACATTTCAAATATGCACAATAAACACCACTTTAGCTCCTAATCTGAGTATGTTGGGTGATCAGAACTTAAAAACATGTCCATCTCTAATTATTGTACCACAGGAAAATACCTTCAAGCAAAGATGGTCCAACTTAAAGTTTGAAAATAATAATGCATCTTTATTAAAAAAATAACATTTTATCTAACTTATTGTAAAACATTAAATATTTATCAGCTAAAATAATAACCAATCTACCTATAATTATTTTAAAATAAATGTTAATAATAGACAATAGACACAGTGAAGTAACATTTCCCCAATTTTATTTTTACCACCCTATTTCGTTGTTTGAATAAAACATTGCAACAGATATATAAATAACTCAATTTTAAAAGAGTACAAATGTTTCCAGAAAGAGCATCAACTGTTTCTTGTTTTCTTTTAAATTTTACATAGAAGTACACTCAAGGCTCTATGCACTAGTCTTCCCTAATTTAGCAGTGTAAGACTAGAGGAAAGGGAGCTAGTCATCACCACCCACCACCAGCTGTTGAGCTACTTGTTTACCAATTAATAGTGGAATTGACTGTCAAATTATAATGTTCCTATGTCTGAAAGGGTAAACACATTAGGTATGATGAGAATTTGAATTCATGACCGTCAGAGTGCAGGTCATGAAACCTAATCACTTGGCCATGCCCAGCCACCATTAACCAAATAACCAATAACTTGACCTCACTAGAAGTATGTTCTTACCTGATTTAGTGACGACTCTGCTTCCGATATTGAAACCACATTATCCTGAACCTTACGAACACCTGTTGCTTGCTCCTCGAGCAAAACCTTTATGTTTTTCCACAGCTCAGACGTTAGTTCAAGATGTTCAGCAACGTAGTATTTTAAAGATGCTTGTTGTTGTTCAAGCTACACAGTAGAAAATAACATCCAGTGAGGAAAAGCTTTCACTATTAGTTTTTAAATATTACAATACACAGTGCACTGTTTCGGTGAGATAGAACACTCATAGTAACCATTACAACAGCATTCTTCCACCAAGAAACGTGACTAGCATATTTATCTTTTAGAGATAACAACTAACTTTTGAAAACCTTTTAATATTCAATAACATCAGTAACTCATATAGTATTTTTAGGTTGATTTGTCATAACATTTAAAGTATTAGCTATTTGATATTTTGGTAAATAGTGTTTGGTTTATTTTAAATTTTGCACAAAACTACACAAGGGTTATCTGCACTAGACGTCCATAATTTAGCAATTTAAGACTAGAAACCAACCATCAACCTTTAGGCTACTCTTTTACCAACGAATAGTAGGATTGACTGTAACATTATAACACCCCCACTGCTGAAATAGGGAGCACATTTGGTATCACAGGGATTCTTTAGAAGTCCTTTATTTGTATTATTGTCACCCACATTATTTTGGATTTAGCTCTGTGTAAAAGTAACATTAAAATGAAATTTTAGAATCAGTTAGTACTCTTAGGTCTTAGGTTTTATAGCAATAAATTACAGGATGGGGCACTATGAGGTAATAATAGCTTCTACATGAAGTTTGTATTGTGCCCTTAATGCTTTGACACTTGCCCTTGTTTTGTCTTCATATTTTACATGTAACTTTATACATGTTATTTTTGTACTTTGGTAAAGTCTTTCTCCAAAACATCTTGGTTGTAGATCAAAGAGATCATTATATTCCAGTATTCTCTGGTCCTCCACTTGGAAGACCTAATGGACTGCTTTGCAAGAAAACCATTTTACCAGCAACTTCACATATCTGAGATTCTGACTGTTTCTATTAACACACAGGAATGGTCAGGGTGCTCATACCCTAACAAGGACCAGTCTTCAGGCGTGTAGATTGTACAGTATCACAAGCTAAACACAACCTTGCAAGTAATCAAATGCAAGATATATATGCTTGATAATAAAGATTCTAAAGTGAAAACTTCACAAAAATAAACAAGTTGCACCACATGCATTGAGCAATTCCTCTAATAAGGTTAAAATGTAATACAAGACCAAACTCCAATTTATCAGAGGGGTTTATTTCTCACTGTCTTATAAATCAGGCATAACACTTGTATTCATTGAAATGGCAGGCAAATAAAAAATAATAGTTCTTTAATTATCAAAACCTTTCCAAAATTCTTTGTTTTCTAAAGCTCTCTCCAAAATATGGACTAACCTTTTAATTGTACAAATGGCAATAACCATAATATGTCTGTTTAGTTTGTTCTCCATTTCACACAAAGTTACATGATTGCTCATCTGCTTTAGCCAATCCCTAATTTATCAGTGAAAAGCAAGAGGGAAGGCAACTAGTCATTACCATCTCCTCTTGGACCACCCATTTACAAATGAATAGCAGGATCAACCACAGCTAAAAGAGTAAGCATTTCTGATGGGGCTCCCAGGGATTTGAACCTGCAACCCTCAGACTGTGTTTGTTTGTTATTGAAATTTGCACAAAGCTGCATGAGGGGTATCTGTGCTAGCAATCCATAATTTAGCAGTGTAAGACAAGAAGGAAGGCACCTTGTCATCACCACTTACTACCAATTCTGGGGCTACTCTTTTACCAATGAATAGTGTTATTGACTGTAACAATATAATGTCTCCACAGCTGAAAGGGTGAGCACATTTGGTGTGATGGGGATTTGAACCCACGACCCTAGGATTACAAGTCAAGTGTTTTAACTGCCTGGCCATGCTCAGGTTGTGAATCAGGCACCATAACCACCTATTAATGCCAACCCCAACTGTAATACACCCCCCTCATGCACACAAAATCAAATTAACACTACATTATTTCATATATAAACTGTACTCACACTAGAAATGATGGTCTTGTTTTGTTCTTGAAGTATCAGATGCTGCTTTTTAAGCAAGTTATTCAGAACACCAATCTGTGGGATGAAATGTTCTGACACGAACATTCTGTGGCTGCTAACTGCAGAATTCTGAAACATGTACAAAACATTTATCATTTTCTGTTACAAAACATCTGATTATCATAACCTGAAGTAACAGAAAGAATAAGTCCAAACTTTTTAAAATACATCCAAATTAGCTAAGCATCATAAATTTATTTGGAAAAGGAATAAAGTCAACAAGTTAAAAAACAGCATATTGAAATCTTTATTGTAATATTTCTCCTCTCTTTGGACATTCATTTATTTATACGTGCTATGCTGATAATATAAACAAGGTTATCAAAATGTTCTGTAGTCAAATTACAGTGACACAACTGGAAAACAATTAAATGTAAGAAGACACTGAGGAACATGGACAATAATAAAAACAAAATAATTACTAATAAACATTGCCACCAGGGTGCACATTTCTACATTGTTTGTTTATTGAGTCCTTCAACTTTCTCAACTGTAGCATCCATCTGAGAAGTGATGGTGAAAAGTCAGTCAGTCATGACAAGTCCTGAGCAATACCAGCAATTTTGGAACGGTGGTGTCTTTCAACATGTCTTCTTAAGTAGAATCATAGTTAGTTTCTTTTAGCTGATATCCATGTGACCAACTTTATTGTGCTCTAGAATTGTTTTTGATGAATTATGGAACTTATGACTCTACCAAATGTTCCTTCTGGTGAATGACAACATTTATTTATTTTTTACAGGTTCATCTTGTCTCTCATGCATCAATAACCATGTTCTCTAGCTTTCATATTCATATGCTATGCCATTTCCATGGCATGACAGAGCAAAGTGACCAAAGTGAGTGATGGTCCTTCTATATAACTCTTCTCTCCATTGCTGTATGCCATCATACTTAACAGACAGTACAATACAATTTGGGATCTTTATAAAGGCTCACTGCTTAGTTCCGATATTTATTACTGAAGATGTTTTAACTGTTGTTTTAAATACAAAAAATACAAGCTTAACTTTAACATTTTCCCAACATAACAAATACAAGTAACATAATGAAATCATGTTAATTGAGCTTGAAAACCTTAAAGATCAGAACTATAAGTTAGTCTTAGTAAATATAATGTGGATCAAAACGGTTTAATATTACTCAAAAGATTCACTATCTGAAAAGCTGTCATTTAAAATAAAATAAAAAAACATGTATTATGCAAGAAAAATAATTTGATAAATCCATTAAAGCCATCTTGCACTGCAGCTTGAGTTTTCTACTCACCTTTTGATTGGTGTGTATTCTCAATATTTCCTCAGCCCACCTCTGTTCTTTCTCACCTTCCTCAGTCATCTTATTTCCAAGTATCTCCAAGTGCTGAGAGTGGGAGTTGCTTAAAGCTGCTATCACTCCAGACAATTCTAAATACTGTTTCTCATAAGCTTCAAGACTCTGAGCTGTCAAACAACCAGTTATAATTTCAAACGAGTCATGAACAAAACAATAAGTTAATTTTCACTGATCAAAAAAAATCTACATTTAGCTTAAGTTTATATTTTGTTCCTTTTCAGATAATATTCTACTAAATTGGTAAAATAATTACTAAATGTCTTCCACACAAGAATATGATGCTTCACATTTCTCACATCACGCAGGGTTAAGGTAACAACTAATTACACCCCCAGGTTCAGCTGCGTCAGTAAACATCTGCACATTTAACATTCACATTTTTTATGTACACATGAAATAAACCAAAGACAAATAATTTCAAGGCTTTGTTTATCAGGCAATGTATTCAGTTCCAAAAATAGTTTTCAAGTGGTGTTAACCCTTTTCTTTTTTACAAAGCATTAAAAATCAACAAATAAAGAAACTAAATAACGAGAAAAATATAGAACACTAATTTCCAATTTCAACAGTTACTCTTCAAAATGTTCAATTTATCATTGTAATCACTGAAATGAACCAGTTCAAAAACTCGTACCATTCATCAAAACCTATTGATTTTAATGCCATATCTCTAATGTCACTTGAGATCTACTGTCTTGTCAGTAAAAGTATCTTAACTGAAAATACCTTTCTCACGATATCAAATCTGTACATTACATTTAATACAAAAATCATGTACAAATGATTTAACCAAGACATTTTTAATAATTCATCTGTAAAGATAAATAGATTAATTTCATTAAGAGTTCAAAACATCTGAAATCCTATCTAATCTACAAGATTCTGAAAATAAAAGTTGAAGGTATCAAAGTAAGCTTGTTTAATTTTTTACGTAGATGCTAATGGACGTGTAAGTGCACTTATGTAAGGCTCTCTCATTCAACTTACTGCATAAAAATGATGGCATTAAGAAAATAAGATTTTATAAGCATAATAAACTTTTTTCATGTCTAAGTTATGAAGTTGATCTGTTTGTGATATTTGTACAAAGCTACACGAGGACTTGCTGCACTAGCTGTCCCTAATTTTGAACTGATGAACTAAAAGAAAATTAGTTACTCAGCAGCACCCACTACTAACTATTGAACTATTCTAATCAGAGTGGGTTATGAACATTACACTTATAACACATACACAGCCCTAAAATGCACAACATGGTGTGGCAAAAATAGGCCCTTCAAATTCATGGCCTGACAAACTAGCCACATATGTTCCACCACAAACATGAAGAAATTAACTTTGAATACTACCAAATCTTGTCTCAACTCTTAAAAGTTATTTGTCATCATAATAATCAAAACAATTTGTTTTTTTGTCACATGGATTCATGAATTACTTCGTATCAACTAGATGTTTAAAAATACCACAAGGAAACACTTAAGTCATTGAGGTCCCTTATTCAATATGAACTGACATATTTGCCCTTTGTACTAAACCTGATTTTTTATATAATGATTTGATAGATGACCAGGCTTTCCCTCATAAATGCATTAAGGGTTCTTTCATTAACAAAGTACATTAAATTTTATAATAAAAATGTCAAATAATGTTTGCTAATATTGCATTAAAATCACAGGCAAAGCAAAAAAAAAATGATGGTAGGGTCAATTTACAGTTTGATAAAGAATTAATTTGTTTTATGAAAAGCTAACCTGAATTAGTTAATTTTATCTCACACAAGTGGGATAAAATCCAGATTAATAGGGTTAACAAGCAAGCACTTTCGAAAAACTCAAATTACTGCATTATCCTCCCCCCAAAAAAGTGGGAAAAGAACACGTACAACAAAACACAGAATAGGGCCTCATTTCAGGTTTTTGAGAAGACCACTACTTGAATATCTTTTTTTTTTTTTGTAATCCTCCCAGGAGAAGAACTGAATCCAGAATCTCTTGCAGAACAGACAAGAACCAAATCTACTAAGCAAGATAGTTATTATTCTAAGACATGTCTTAATAACACATACTTTAATAATCTACCTACAGAAAGTGTGAAAATAAAATACATACCATGAAAAAATGCACTGATACTTACAAAAGTCTTTGTGAAGAGTAGTGATATAGCTGGACTGTTTTTGTACCAATTGAGACATCAAATCTTCCATGTGCCCAAGCTTCTGCTGGAAGGATGTCCTGAATTCCCTTGATCGTTGATCGTTGACAGTTTCTACTGACCGCTTCCTATCCAGCTTCATGTGTAGAGCAGAAACATCTGTTGTAGACTGGTCAGCTACTTCCAGAAGCTTCACAACAAAGTTGAAAACATACGATTCTTCAATGCAGACAGAATATTAAGCACAATAAACATACATTTATATCTTGAATTCATCCTCCTATTTAATTAGATACAGACTGGGGCAAAAGGGAAAATCGTGCAATTTCTAACTAATGCTAAGAAATAAGCAGTGATCGTTTTCTTTAGTACCATCTTCAGTACCAACTACATCAAATTAAATAGTTGTTTGCTATTAAGCAAAAAGCTTCAAAAAAGGCTATCTGTACTCTGGGGGCCAATTTACACAGTAGAAGTAATGTATATACAACAAAGAAACATACCTTTTGAGCCTGTGCAGAAAGTTTCTTTTCTGTCTGCACCTGTTGAACCACCAGGTGACTCTTTTCATCTCTTTCTAAGGTTACTTTATTGAGTGCCTAAGAAAAGAAAGTGAAAATAATTTCACTGATAAAACTAGTAGTTTTTTAGTAACATAAACTACCAACTTCAGTTTAGTCAATGGCAACAGGAGTATGTTTGAAATTACGTTAAAAAAAAACAAATTACGTTAGTATCTTACTTTTTCAAATAAACTAAAATCAAATTTTTATCAGAGGGAGAGAAAGATCTTTAGCTGTAAAAATGTTTCATTAGTATCGTATATACAGTATCACTTTGACAACTTTACTAAAATAAGAGACTGATAACTTTAGGCAATTTCCAGTGCAGGTTTCTTAAGTCTAGTCCTAAGAGAATGCATAATAGTTAATCACAAATTTCCAGATTTTAATTATAAATTATGACTATCTCCACCTTTACGTAACTGGCCAGAAGGAAGGCAATAAAACAGCAGCATTTTCAACCTTAAGAACTGAAAACTGAATGACAATAATGACTGTTGCTAATATGCATCTTCAATAAAATATTTACTAAACTCATCTTGACACACACATACACACAAACTTATAATTAAATAAATGATGCTATATTCATAACCTTATTTTAGACTTACCTTGTGAGTATGTTGAAGTACACTTGTGGTCTTGACTAAAGCTTGGGACTTTTCTTCCAGTTCAGAGTTTCTGGTTTGTAGCTCATTCTTTGTGTCATTGAATAACTCATTGATCTGAAACCAAAAAAACAGTACAAACAAGTTTCTTATATATTACACTCTAGTAAAACTGACAAACAGAGTTCATCTGCTTCACATCACTTTTAGGGCTAAATCAATGCTCAAAACATAAAAAATTTCAGATTCACAAAAAGAGAGAGAGAAGAAATGTTATGTAATATTTACCCAAACTGTTCAACTTTCATTACAAGTTACACTAATCACATTCATTTATAAAAACAATAATCTGATAATGGAACACCCACATCAACAAAAAGTGTCCCAATTTTATTTATCTATCTTGTATATATTACGGACCTTATTACCTGTGCCAGGATTCTCATGATAACAAAAACTAAGTATTATTACTATTATTATTTTTATAATAGATGAGAAAACCTAGTCCTTGTCTACGTAGAATATTTTATGTATATTGCGACTGTGGTGTCAGTCTGACTGTTCGTCTGTGCCTGCAAGCCCCCTAAATTATTTAGAAGTTAACCACACTAGTATCGACATTTCAAAACGCAATATAACTTAACCCTTTCAGCAGCGACCTTCCTTTATTCCCGTTATTCTTATGTATTGAATTTAACACATATAGTATTGGGTAAAATCACTGAATATTTCAGGGACTTCAGTTGAGTTATTGCCAAGATATCATGCTTTTAGTACTGATGCTGTAATTAGTTGAAGTATCAAACATATATATTCAGCACCATACCAAACATTAAAAGTTGTTATTTAGCACTGAAAAGGTTAACGAAACAAAAATGTAGATTTACCGTATGTCATTATTGAGTAGCTCTTACCATGCCTAAAGTATTTAAAAATTACTTTTTACGGTGGTTGGTATTAGTAGCTCAGAGTTTTGGCTCTGAGTACAACCATAAACACAACTATCCTTTCTTAAGTCCATGATATAATTTAAATTTTCAGATTAATCTTCTCTCATCACTGGGTGGGGATGGGTACTTTTACTTATTTAATCTTAATCTAATGAGATCACTTTTCCATATCCAAACGTTTTATTTTTCATGAGACTCTACACCACAATAAACTTGTGTCAGAGGATGTTTTATCATCTGATGGGATTTTGTCAAATTGTGATCAATGTAAAATTTTGAACTTAGATGATTAAATTTACAGAACTTCAGATTTTTGTAAAGCTTGTGTTAAGACACATTTTGTTTAAGTGTTTATTAAGTTGAAATATTCTCCCTGGCAAAAATCCATAGAAGACCAACAACAATGTATAGTAAATTGTTAGAATACTTTTTTTTTTTTAAATTACTAAATTTCTTACTCAGGCCTTCATCGAGGAAAAATGGATCACAATCTCAATAGTAGCTATGGAAAAGCTTGACAAAATAAATTTGTCAATTAGTCCCTAGAGCAGTGGTTCCCAACATTTTTTATGCACCTCACCCCTAAAAAAGTTTTAATATGTTCTTGCACTCATCACAGTAATTATTTATTTAAGAATAAAGGTGAAGATGGCCAAAACAAATTTTTATAATTAGTTTTTAATGATATATAAACAAAAACTAAACATTTGGAAAAGAAAGAATATTACAACAAACTAAAAGTTGCATAAGCCCTACATGGCCTACACAAAGATAAATTTTCATCCATGCATGAAATAATGTTCAAATATTCATAAGCCAATTTAAATTTAACGACTCTTTTATTCCTGTTTATTACTTACAAGATTTTCAAATCGTGGCACTTTGTTGCTGATAACAATCTTCAAGTCTGCCTGTGCACCCAAGTAATTTCTAGATTTTGCCTTGATTGAAAAAAGAGCACTAAATCCAAACTCACATAAGTATATTTCGTTGCAAGTGAGATGAGCACATTTAGTGCTTTCTCACAAAGTCCTGGAAACATGTCCATTGCCGACCACCAATATTGTTCCAAAGTTTTGCTTCTAAACTGCATTTCAAGAACTCGATTTGTGAGCAGTTTAATAAGATCTTCCTTCAGTTCTTCATCATCCGAAACATTATCCAAATTGAAGGAGTATGGATTCATAATTCATTCTTCAGAAGTTTCCAGTTTTCCTCCAAAATATCCATCAAATGACTAATAGTATTTCAAAATGATCCACAATTTCTTCACACAGACATGAAATTAGGGACTCATTCTTCACCCACCACTTCTTCAAATGATGGAAAACTTGAAAGATTCCCTCTTTTAAAGAGGGACACCAAAGATGTAACTTTACTTTGAAAGCATTTAACTTTTTGCAGCATTTCATTATGTTTATGTTTTTCTCTTGAAGAGATACACTCAGGTCATTCATACGAGTGAAAATATCACTCAAATAGGCGAGCATTTGGTTGAATTCTTGTGATTCTATTTCTCCAAGCAGATCACAGTCATGTTCCTTCAGAGAAGTTTTGACTTCTTCTTGCAGTTCAAAGAAGCACGTTAAAGCTCTCCCACATGACAGCCAGCAAAACTGAATGCTCACATCCAAAATCTTCTCAAAGTGATTTGAAGAGGCAGTTGTTCAGATCACGACCCCTAATCCAGTTGATGGTTTTCACAGAAAGGTCAAGAAACTTGTTCAACTTTGGAGGCAATGTTTTTGATGTCAAAGCATGTTGATGACGAAAATAGTAAGTAGCTTGCAAGTGCAGAATTTCTTGTTTCATCAGTGCAAAAAATCCTGATTTATTTCCTAACAAAACAGGGCCACCATCAGTACACACAGAACTAATAATTTAGATGTCTAAATCATATTTCACAAAGAAGTTCTTCACACATTGGAAGACATCTTTCCCTTTTCTGGTTGTTTTCAGATCTACACAGAATAGGAAATCTTCCATTATGGTACCATCATGGACATACCTCACTAATGCAATGAGTTGAGTGCAATTTGCAACATCAGTTGTTTCATCCAATTGGAAAGAGATTTTCAAGGGACTAGCCCTGATATCTGCAATAACTTGGTCCAAAATGTCTGAACTCAAATCACCAATTCGGTTTTGAATAACATATTTGATAACAGCACTAATTTAAGCTTGTTTGAGGCTTCTTTTCCCAGAACAATTGTTCCCATTTCTAATGCACACGGTTTTATCAGCTCTTCTGTAATTGTATGGAGCTTCTTTAATTTGGCTAATTTACATACCACATGGTATGAAGCCATCAGCAGTGGTTTGTCAGCAGATATAAAACCTAATTTTGGAAGGGTTGCTCAAGAATCAAAGCGGACCCTTCTACCTTTCAACGATTCAACATCATGGCCTGCAACAGCTGCTCCCTCATGCCAGCTGTTGAAGTGTTCCTGCAGCTTAGATGGCTTCAAATTTGCATTTGAAAGGACGGCATCACAAAGCATGCACTGGGGTTTTTGAAGATCCTCAGTTGTTCCGATGCAAGTGAAACCAAACTTCATATAATCATCATTCCATTTCCTTTTCTTGAAGATTTTTTGCACGAACACAAAATCAACAATGCACTGACTACCATAGCATCACGCATGGGTTTATATACTCTGCAAAACTTTTTAGAATATTCTCGAATATATGTCACAAGACGTCATCAATTAATTCTGGATACTTCTGGAAGTTTCTTGAGTTACAATCACGTAAATACGTAACATAAATAAATAATAGATACTTTAAGACAGCGTTCACGAACATAACCAAATTAGTTGTGCCGAGTACTTAGGTCACGTTTACGTTTCGTGTGTTGTTTGTTTACAGTTGTACATAAAGATTTTGGTCTGCATGTGTTGTGACAGTAAAACGATTGTTTATTGTAACAAGGTAAAAAACAAAGTCTGTAACAAGGAAAATAAGAAATAAAAATCAAACGTAATTTTTGAATACATAGGACAGTACCCTTAATATAAACTGAAATGTTATCTCACACCCCTGGTTGGGAATCACTGCCCTAGAGGGTCAGAAAAAGTTGACCTGGACAAATGAGAAAGATTTAGTATTTTTGCTGAAACAGTTCCAAGTTTAACTTTAAATATTTGAAAAGGCATCAGAAACCTATCCTAACAATAAACTGATTGTAACTTATGTGAATATCGTGTGTAGTAGAGCAACATTTCAAGTAGCTATACAGTATAATTAGCTCAAGAAATATTTTACCTTGTTTGACAAATACGGAGATCTTTAAATCCAACCACCTTCCTCCACCTGAACCAACAAGTATTTCTTGAAATAATATAGTAAACCAGACTAAACTCTGGTAGCCCCAGACTCTATTTTAATCTTTAATTGTCTGTTTGTTACTGGTAAAGACTGATCCCAAAATCAAAAATTTTATCTTTGAAACATCACAAAAATCTATATACAAAGAAGCAAAATTAGAAATTACCATTCTGTTGAAGCAGTTTATTTATAAACATACACTATTTAAATATGAGTGGCTAATAAATGGAACTTACTAGTAAATGAATGAATATGCAAACAGTCTGTTCATATTTTCAGTAAATATACAATTTTGAATTCTTATATATCTTTCTTTGGCTTCCACACTTGTATGTACTCTGAATCATTGCTTAAGAATGGCACAATGACAACAGCTTGTGGACACAATCACCAATCACATTAAGAGCTGTAGCTCAAAGTTTGTAGTTGGCCCTTGAGTAATAATTGGTTAAGATACTTAATCTGTTAAGAGACTACATATCAACAGCCACCTCTACAAGCTATTCCAAGAGATTTGCAAGCAAATTGAACAATCAACTAGCATTCTTTTTAATTCAACTGAACACCACTTGGAACCCTCTACTAAATAACAAACTACTTTTACATGCCTTAACAAGCTGTTTCCTAAGTGAATAGAGTTCCTTAACAATGGCACTTAAAGCCTAAAATATTATCTACACACATCAGGGACTAAGTGATACAAATCAGTCACTCTTTAAAATTTAACTGATGATGACTGAACCGTTATATCTACAAGTCTACTCAGAAATACAAAACTGAGTTACACATTATTGTTTTAACATTACAAGCGTGTCATGCAACAGTAATCATGTAGAACAGTTAATACACGAGTAAACTAAAGTATCAGTTCTCAATCAGCTCACTGCACACTTACTTAACCAAACAAACTGGAGTGATAAAGATAACCACAAATCTCACCTTATCAATTTGTTCCTTTAAGGCATCAATCTCTTCTTTTCTTTCTTTGATCTCCTCAGCTTGGGCTGTCAGCTTGTGCTGCATTAGGCTAGAAAAACATAAAAACAATTAATTTATTGATGTTTGTTACAGATACATAATGCATATTTTACTTAATAAAATTAATTACAAATATCAAACACTGTAGCTACAGCAGGATCACTACAGAAAAACTTAAGAAATAAATGTTACTTAAATTAAACCATATGCAAGACTCTTTAGTTACTTGTTAAAAAATATAAAATATATGTAGTTTCTCTTCACTACTAACTCCAGAAGTGTAACTAGCCCCACCAATTTCTGAAAGACCAAAAAAGTTTGAAAAACTGTTTGTTATTTGTGGGTCAGTTATTTTGTTGGTTATAGAACTTCTACAACAAATTAATTACATGCAAAACAACCATAAAACATGAAGACCATTGCAATCAATCTCGCAAGTTACTGCAATAGTTTCTTACATATTTTACATAAAGTCTGATAGAGTAGCAAAACAAAATGGAAACAAAATTCATAAAATAAATATTATAAGCACAAAATCTGATATAAAGATAACTTTGTGATTTGGAGAATACAAAGCAAGTAGGAGTTTGATCAAGTTTTTGTTTTGAAGCTCATTTTTTAAAAATCTTTGAAAAATAGAATTTTTACTTGTGTCCCTTTCTTCCTTTTGCAAACTCTTGGGCTACTCTTTTACTAGTGAATAGTGGGATTGACCGTCACATCATAACACCCCCATGGATGAAAGGGCGAGCATGTTTGGTGTCACAGGAATTTGAACCTGCAACCCTCAGATTACAGGTCAAGTACTTCAACTACCAAGTCATGCTGAACCCCTCGGTGAAGTGACCAAGGAGAAATTTGAAGAGGATTATAATGATAAAGTTCTCACCAATTTTATAAAGAAATTCCATTAAAATATGAAGCAGAAAGTCAATGTTATTCATGTACCTTACCCTACCACTTCTCAGATCCACTACAATAACTGGTGATACTATGTGGAATGGTCTGGGTTTTCAGAAATATCCCAAATCTGCAGAAGTGATACTTAGAATAGCTCAGTTGGCGCAATCCGACTACTTTAATTAATTAACATACAAAGGGCTTTACAGTAATTAAACAGTCCCGAATTCATAACCATACAAAAATGTAGGACCTAATAAATGATATTTAGCTTCTGCCTGTCCATTTTGTAGATACCATCAAAAATGGTAAACATGGTACAGAAATTTTCCAATACCACTATCAGATGTCTCTACACAACGATGCTGAGATAACTCATTACACGTTTTGTGTATTTTTCTTCTTCTTTTCTTTAAAACGTCAGAGAAATTCTGGTTTGTCCTGAATTTCACGCAAAGCTGCACGAGGTATACATGCGCTAGCTATTCTTAAGTTGGCAGTGATTTGTTTTGAATTTAGCAGTGTAAGACTAGAGAGAAGGCAGCCAGTTATCACAAGCCAACCGCAACTCTTGTGCTACACTTTTATTAACGAGTAATGGGATTGACCATTATATTATAACGCCCCCAAAACTTAAAAGGCGAGCATGTTTGGTGTGAAGGTAATATGAACCCGCAACACTGAGATTACGAGTACAGCACCCAAACCACTTACCCATGTTTGGGATCAGTAATTCCTTATTTTATTATTCACTATCTAAACACATGATACAAAATTTGGGTTTTTATGTCTTATTTTTTCTCGTAATATTACGTTTAACTTTTATATTTAAACGTATGTATAAAGGCTCTTAAAAGCCGATAATATCATCCTTATCAAATGCACACAGAGGAACATAAAATTTAGTAATGAAAAAAGTTCAAAAACCCACGTCCTGTAATTAAATACGAGGAGTGTGTCTATACTGCGAAGATTTCTTTCCACACTTGATAAGTGTTGTATACGCTTACTATCAGCAATGTTGGCATAACGTCAAAACCATGATAATCTAGTTATGATTACGGAAGTTTTTGTGCCTTGATAAGAACCGTTTAATGACGAACCATTCAGGACTCTGGTATTGCACGTCATTTCTAGTTAAGGTTTCCACGTTTTGATGACGTAACCGACTATCAGTGGTAAAGCATTCATACATTAATTCTTGTGAAAACGATGTCACTATTAATATATACTGAAGAAACATGTCCACATTTTTAATTTACGCACTATCCGTCCCTAAGGTAGCGAGAATCAGTGGTTTATTTTTTGGTCTCACTTTTTTTTTTTATTCACTTTAACACGGTAAGTGTTAACAAGTGCATAAAAAATGCACTTATGAGGCAAAGTTACGCTTATTTATTCTGTGTGAAAACGTAGAAGGTTTGATGAACCTAACCAACAAAAATAATCTACACTTCTGTTTGAGACGCCATCTAGTGTTAACATGAAGAAGTTGGTATTTTTGTTTACATTCCAGGTACGTGTTCAATGCTACATACCAGTGTGTGGCCTGTGAAACATAGCGAGGCAAGTATTTACAACCCCTATCCCCATATTTCATAATCAACAGAAGTAAATAAATTTTGTAAAGGTCGACCAACAAAGAGACAGAAGTGTCCAGTCGAGAAACCCAAACATCGGTAAATTCGTGGCGTATTCGTAGAATAATTACTGATAGAAAGAAGTTAGATTAACAACTTTTGATATATAGAAAAGCCAGTTTGTTTCGGAGCACTACGTTTCAACAATCGCTTTTACGTCATGTTGTTTAGCAGCAAACAATAATACTTAATATTTTTGTTCGTGTATGTGTTGCAAGTACAAAACGAAACGTATTGAAAACAAAACAAGAAACGTATTTGTTTTTTTAATTTAGTCTCCGTTGGTTAAAGAGGTTTGTTTTTTGTTTAAAACTTTGGCGATGTAAAAGAAAATGGCTTAATCCGGAAACGATACTTTCGTTTTCGTGATAAGTTTTATGCAGTTGGCTGTATACTAGGTCACTCTAATTACGTGTTTACCTCAGGTTTATTACACCAACACTCACTACACTTATTTCGCGACACTAAAACTGAAATGAACAGATGTTAACTGAACTATTCTATCTGGACAAATGTATTTTGGTTTGTTTGTTTTTTTATAACACTCTCTAGAAATCAAGCGTTACGTGACGCACACTGGCCTTGGTATAGGGTTTGATATCCTCAACCTCAGTAGAGGGTACAACACTTATTGGTGTTTGACACGTCCTTGACACACAGTCTAGCTCACTCAAAAAACAGTACAGTTCTCTCAATAATGTTTTTCTGTCATCCCTCAAGCAACTGTTATCGAAAGTCTATTAATTTAGAAAAGCCGTTCTGTCTAGACTTTATAGCTCTTGGATACGGTCAATTTATAACACACACATGAATGAAATGATGAGCGCACACACGCACGCACAGTCAAAACATCCTAACAAATGTACGTGTATGTATGTATATAAATTAGCAGCTCACGACTTGTTCCACGCAACAATGACCGGAGTTATTTATTTGTTTTTCTCGAGTGCAGTGGAATCCAAATCGTTCATTCTGCTCAAACTCCACCTTAGTTTACAGCCCCGAACGCTCATATCTTTTTCAAATCCTACTTCAGAAATCACTGTTTTAAGAATCCGAATTGCTCCAAACTATGATCCAGAAATATAACCGTTAGATCAAAGAATGAAATACGCTGATACTATTTCAAATTCCAATCTAGAAGTGAACTACGAATATAACCGTAAGAGCAAAGAGCACCTGGAACGTTCATCACTCCAAACTGTGACCTAGAGGTGGCCAGTAAATATAGCAGTCAGAACACAGAAAACCTGGAACGTTCATTACTCCAAATTGTAACCTAGAAGTGACCGGCAAACAGTTTACTTCTGTAGTGTACTGAGAAAAACAAAGGTCTCTCTCTGACGGGTACACATGGTATCACAAAGCTCACTTACTGAAACCGTTAACAGCTGTAATCGCTTTTATAAACACACGTCATATCAACAAAACCCTAACACGTGCTCTTAAAACGATTGTTCCGTTAAGATGTCAACAAAAATAAACACGGTAAGCACGAGGATGTTGCCAAGAGGGAACGTTTACAACAGTGTGTGCACATGGCCAAACGCTCGTTACCTCTGAGAACGCCCAGATGAGACACATTACGAGTACATGCATGGTCGCGTACGAAACTTGATTGATCTGTTAATTGTGTTCATAATTCTGCTGATGAAGCTATTTGTTGACAATTTATCGAAAAGCCACAGCAGGGGGCAGTGTTGGTCAAAACAAACTAAAATTTCTGCTAAAGTACTTAGGTCGTGCGTAATACATTCATTTCGGCTTTTTGTTTATTATCTTTTGAATTCATTCAACCCAAAGAGCTCATCTTGTTTGTCTGACCTCGTGGTATCTGAAGACAGAAGAGTAGAGTTACGGTTAAATTGAAAACAAACATATTGGAAATAGATTCAGTTTTAGAGTCAAGTAGTACTGGCGGGATTATCATATTAATAAACAAGACTTTGCCAGTTTTCAGATATTAATAAAAATATAAATGTTACAGCATTTTATCGCAACCCTCGATCAGCGACAAGTAGAACAATGAAATAATTACCGAGGCAATAAATACGGAAGTGTACAGTACAACGTGTTCTGGTAATAAGAGATATTTATGACGTAGAGTTCATAAAACGGTGGGCGAGATTCGTTCGAAGATGGGTGAAATCTACTCTTCATTCATAACTGGAAAAGTACAGTTTGTTTTTACCTGTTTAAAAACGAAAACTCTGTAATTCAACACATCAGTCCATACTTAAACTTCAATCGACTTTCGTGGAAAATAGATTTCGTTAAAAACAGCTTTTCAGTTGAGTGTTTTCAAATAAAAACGTAAATCACGTCGCGAGCTAAAGATAAAATGGTTAGGAACAAAATGGAACGCGTGAAAGGTATTTAAAAGTATGTCTGATTAAGAGAAGTACAAGAAAATGGACCATGCGCATTGGAAGAAAGTAGAGCGTCTATCGAATTTAGCTTCTATACTTGACTCCCAATTCTCAGTGGACGGATTATTCCGTTTGTAGTTTAACCGTTCATTGATCCGGGGATTCGCGCAAACTAAATTGGCTTCACTACGGTTCATATTAATTTTATTCGCCGCTTTCTATTCATTTATTTCGTTATTTTATAGCATTGGTTAATTATCCTGATAACGGAACAAAAAATCGATATCACTGACAATAGTGAACTAACTTTAACGGAGAAATATATTACATTTCCGCTCTGCAGGTGGAAACAAGAGGGAATCCTCAATACCCGCGGCTATAATTAGATCTCTAATCGGTCAAGAGATGGAGCTACAAGTTAAAAGTTCGTATTTGAAAACAAAACAAAACTTTAGTCATTTTGAGCTTTTATGTCGCAGCTAAAAACATATCAAGCACCAAATACTTTAAATGATTATATCAAAGCCTCTTAAAAACGTTTGTTATGTTTAACTTTTAATATCACAAAATTCGTTTCTGAAATTCTGTTTTTCTTACATATATGCTGAATTTACCCTACATTTGGTATCATCCATATTTTTGCGTTACCCCTTCTCCATTTCCTTGGAAAATCTGGAATCAATAGATTTCGTAAGCCTAATATGTGAAAAAAAATAAAGACAGAAAACTGTAAACGTTAACAAAAGATACTGGTTCTCAAACTAGATAAGTCTCCCATCAAAATTAACAGCACTGACAGCAGTAAGTTGTAAGAAATGATCTGCCATTTGTGAAAGTTACATTAAAAAAATAGACGCACACACATTGTTTTTCAACAAAAACATAATGGAGCACTTATATTGAAATAAATGTGTATATCAATATGGACTTGTTGGTTATTTTTAATATTTTTATCAGATCACATAAATCTATGAAAACTGAGCATGCTCTGAAAAACAACACACGCCTACAATATCGGAATACTTACATAAGATAGTTGAGTTGGTTAAGGCTTCTGTTAACATAACGTTATATATAGCCAGACACACTTTAAAATAAACAAAACATTCTTTATGTTACAGCCCACGAACAAGTAATTATCAAGACGTTTTCCTCCACTTGGTTGTGTGATAACAGCCCTTCAGCACAGTTGTCTGTCTGTAACTTCATAAATAAATATTCTATCTTCAGTTAAACAGATGCAAAATTGTTAAGAATTGATGTACGGCTTCTGCACCACTGTCCGTTTTCCCTTATCTAGGATATTTTTCTGAACCTTAAGACTGTACAGTTTATAACGCAGTGATCCAACTTCCAACAAGAACAATAAGATAGATTACACACCTTCGCCCCACCATTCCTTTTGGGGCATTGAATGCAGTTACATCGGAAAACATCAAGTTTTACCTTGGAAAAACTCAGGAAATCCATCTCAGATCCAGAATGGACAACGATCAGGATCATTTTACCTTGTTTGATAAGAAGTCTTAACTTTGATGTATTCATGACATTTGGAACAGATCCGATCACAGTTTAGAGAAATATTAACCCTAAACTGCGAAAATGCCCCATCTCCCCATTTTACTGAAAAAAAAAAAAGAGCTCAAAGTGACAAAGAATATGGATCAAATTGGGGTAGAGCTGTCCCATGCTGGGTTACAATCTTGTGTAAAAGTTTTATGTACATGGGTCTATTACTTCTCGAAATAAGCGCGCGAGAACAGACAGATACAAGATTGCAATATTTTTTCTCCCTCCGGTAATATGTATTTCTATTAACTATAATGATCAAATGAAGTCAATGTAACAAAGCATATTCCCCAGAAAGGTTACACACTTTTATTTCACACAATATTTTGTTAATAATTTAGGTTTTTCTTTATTTAAACAAAATGCTGGGTGGCGGGTTCAAATCCCCGTCACACCAAATATGCTCGCCCTTTCAGCCGTGGAGACGTTATCAAGGTACGGTCAATCCCACTATTTGTTGGTAAAAGAGTAGCCCAAGAGTTGGCGATAGGTGGTGAAGACTAGTTGCCTTCCCTCTTGTCTCACACTGCTAATTTAGGAACGACAAGCGCAGATGACCCTCGTGTAGCTTTGCGCAAAATTCAAAACAAAGAAAGTCATAAAACAGCGTAATGCTGTGTGGCACAATGCTCTACGGTTCCGTATGAAAGAAACAGGGCTACCGCATGGGCCCGGCTGGCCAAGCGTGTTAAGGCGTTCGATTCGAAATTCGATGATCGCGGGTTCGAATCTCGCTCGCACCAAACATGCTCGTCATTTCAGCCTTGGGGACGTTATAATATTGCTGCCAATCCCACTATTCGTTGGTAAAAGAGTAGCCCAAGAATTGGCGGTACCTGGTGATGACCAGCTGCCTTCCCTCTAGTCTTACACTGCTAAATTAGGGACGGCTAGCAGAGGTAGGCATTGAGTAGCTTTGAGCAAAATTCCAAAAAGACAAAAAACAAGCAAGCTACCGCGTGGAATTATTCGCTGGTTGTCTAACTTTCTGGAAAACCGAAAATGTAAAATAAATGTAGAGGAAACCTTTACTCCAGAAGCTGGCGTACCTCAGGGAGGGGTGGTTAGCCCTGTACCCTTCATCATGTATGCAAACAATTTGTTACTGAAGGATCCTAATCGTGGATTCTCTTCACAGTTCGCTGATGATGTGGCATTTTTGAAAAGTGCCGCAACATCAACAAAAGCAGCCACAAACATACAACCTCAACTAAACAGAATAAGCGAATACTGCCAAAAATACAAATTTAAAATAAATAGCAAAAACACAATTTGTCATCTTTACAAGGCTAACAAAACACAAAAAACTACAGCCTGAAATATATACGAATGGAAGACAACTTCAGACTGACACATCGGCAAAATTTCTAGGTCTAACCTATGACTCAAAATTAACATGGATTAGCCACGTAAATAAAATTAAAAGTCTGGCGAAGAACAAACTACAGTAGAAGTCTGACTGACAAGAATAGTGGAGCAGACAATAAACTAAACATTTACAACACATACAGCAGACCAGTAATCGACTATGTAACTCCAGCACGGATAACTAAGACAAAAGAATTAAAACCAAGCTACAAACAATACAAAACTCACTTCTCACAACAGTATACAGAGTTCCTAGAGCAACATCATCTAAATTCATACACAAATATTCAAACATACCAACCATATCAGAAAGACTAATACATAGTACAATAACGTATTTTGATAAAAAAAAAATTTGTTGAAAAATGAATTATTAACCGAGCTAGACATGTACCTCATACATAATGAAGATAGTCCTAAACACCTCTCCCCGATCAACATGTATTTCAAACATAAAAATAAATAAATAAAAAATACAATAATAATAAATATATAGAGAGACGGGAGGTGAAAGGCCACCGTCAAATTAGACTTCCTACTAATAGGGCAAAAGAATATCTGTAAATGTACACCAGTCCACGGACATTGCCCTGAAAAGGGTCAGAGCAATTCAGCCCACTCTGACCCTCAAGCAGTAACTAATACCAACCAATACTACATGACTATACAAGTAAAGGAAGGAGGAAGAAGTAAAAGAGCACCTGACCCTCCAGGGTATAAATACATATTATATGACACACAAAACCCGAAATAAAGTAATGTTGCGAAGGATTTATAACACGTTTCCAAGCGTCTAAAGACCAACCTAAACGAACTACAAGATACAACATTTGTACTGTATGTGCTAGAAGTATACATTTAACCATCTGACTTAAGCAATCTAAATGTCATCTCCCTACATCCAGGAAGACGCAGTCCGCAAGTCCGTCAGGTCCATTACACTGCATTTTTGCTTTAAACATTTCTAAAGCAATACTATCTGCTAGCGTCCTTTAACTCGTACGTTCTATCAGATATAAATTAACTTCAGTTTCTTCTTTGAACAGCTACGGCTGCCGGAAGCCTTGGGCAGCATCAGTTGATGGTATTGTTTAAGAAGGACGATCAGGCAGGCACTTTGTAGTTAGCCTAAACTTAACTTGAAGGACTTATGTCAGAAAATATAGTTCAATGAAGCTCAAAATATTGTATATTTACGCACGATTAATGTACAAAAGCAATAAATATTTGTCTACCGCACCAAGTGGTTCAACCGGATTGCTATGTTAATCAGCTTGCATTTTATTTAAACTCGCTAATAAGACCAGAATCCCTCTCATATACTGGAGGAGTACTTTGCTGAAATTTGTGCAAAGACACACAACAGCTATCTGCGCCAGCCGACCCCAAGTTAGCAGTAAGACTTGAAGAAAGGCATATGGACATCACCATCCACCATCAACTCTTAAGCTACTCTCTTAGTGGAATCGACCGTGCAATTATAACGCTCTCACCAATAACTATGAATCTCTTAAGGTAGTCAAATGTCTCGTTATTTAATTAGTGACACGCATGAATGGATTAACGAGATTCCCACTGTCTCTATCTAGCGAAACCACAGCCAAAGGAACGGGCTTGGAGAAATCAACTGGGAAAGAAGACATTTGTAGTGGGCAGATTACGTGTTGAACGCCATAATCACCAGATCATGCCAGGTTGCAGGCGAGTATCTAACCAAGAAGCTGAATGATTAACACATTAGCCATCACTAGTAACACATTACCAACAACTGTAACTATCACATTTGCTGAGGTTTGTGTGTCTTAGTTACCTTCGTTACACCCTCTTGTGAAGGCGAAAAAAGTTTGTTTTAAATTTCGCACAAAGCTACACGAGGGCTACCTGTGCTAGCTGTCCCGAAATCAGCTGTGTAAGACTAGAGGGAAGGCAGCTAGTCATCATCACCCGCCGCCAACTCTTGGGGTACTCTTTTACCAAAGAATAGTGGAATTGATCGTAAAATTATAACACCCCCACAACTGAAAGAGAGAGCATGTTTAGTGTGACAGAGATTCGAATCCGCGACCCTCAGATTACGAATCGAGTGCCAGGCCAGGCCAGACAGAAAAGGAAGGTAAAAAATTGCGCGATATAAAATGAAATGTGATTTGACAATAACTGATCCAAATAAAGTAACTGATGAAACGGTTTAGTTATTCACCTCCACCTTTTTGTAGTTAAACAAAAAGCTGCACAATCGGTTATCTGCGCTGAAGCCACCCACTCGCATCTAAACCCAGTTTTTAGCGTTGTAAGTCCACAGACTCACTGTCGGTGCCACTCAAGTGATATAAAAAGTTTGTTTGGTTTGAATTTCGCAAAAAGCTACAAGAAAGCTGCCTATCTATGCGCTAGCCGTCCCTAATTTAGCAGTTTAAGCCTAAAGGGAAGTCAGACATTCACCACCACCCACCGCCAACTCTGGGACTACTCTTTTATCTACGAGAAATGAGATAGACTGTGACACATAACGCTACCACAGCTGAAAGGATGGGCATGTTTGATGGGAATGAGATTCGAATCTGTGACCCTTAATTTGAGAGTCGAGCGCCTTAACCATCTGGCTATACTACAGTAAAAATTAGCCCGAACTAAACTAAGGCAAAAAGCGTTAATTTAACCCTATCAAACAATGACCGCACTTTATAAAGGTTTAACCAATGTTAGGCTTAGCACAAATGGACTTAAATATTTCAGTGTCCACGATTTGTATGATTTTATATCATCCTAAAAAATTTGTACTTAAACAATTAGTGTTGCTTCTAGTTTTAGTATAACCTTTATTTGAAACTTTGCACTGCATCTTCAAATGCACCATATTTGATCATCTTCAACAGAAGACTAACATTGTTCACAAGGGAAAATTAAAAACAGTTTTGTGACACTTACAGCATTTAAATTTCTTCACTGACAAATTATAAACTTCAACCTGCAAATCACCCACTTACCCTATGACCGAGATCCTAATTTAAACTCTGGTTAAACAGACACAAATGCTGTGAGCTGTTTGACACACTCCCAAGAATAACGTATTCCCTTCTTCGCCATTCATCCACCACCAGGGGTACAATTTATTCAACTTCTGGTATTAAATTTGGCATCGCTATTTTTCTATCCTTTCGTTTATCTCGGTAAAATAAATTATTTCAATAAGTTACATAATGGATTTTCAAATCGTTATAGCAACAAATCCAAGTAGTTTAGACCTATTCACTCATTTGGTTGTAGTTACGAGCAAAACGACACACAATTGGTTAGCTGTGTACTGTCCACAACGGGTTTCGAAACATGATTTATAGAGTTTCAAGCCTCCACTTAAAGCCTGAAGGACAAGTCCTATGGAGTATAAATAAATAAATATATATGTAGTTTACAAGTCTATGTCTATATTTTCGCTCATAAAGAGCGATTGAGGGATCTTTGATGTTTAGGCTACTTTCTTTTTCGCCATTAATAATTCATTCGTTTATTTTCGAATCTCGCGCAAAAATACACAAGGGCTATCTGTGCTAGCCATCCATAACTCAGCAATGTAAAACTATAGTAGTCATAACTACTCACCGTCAACTCTTGGACTACTCTTTTACCAACGAATAGTAGGATTGATCGTAACATTATAACACCCCTACGGTTTAAAGAGTGAGCATGTTTAGTGTGACGGGGATTCGAACCTACAACTCTCAGAACACGAGTCGAGCGCTTCAACCACCTGGCCATGTTGGGCCTCGTTCATTCGCTAACCATACAAAACTGTTCACAAAAAATGTACATGTTCAGCCAAGAAGTGCGGTTAAAACCGGTTCTCAACAGAACTGCTCTGACGAAGTTAAAAAAGTTACCCAAAGGCGCTTCGTAAAATCATGAGATGTTCGTTTAAAACATACACATATGGTACTAAGTTAATACGCCATTAAAGGACATGGAATTCACTTATAAACTAAATGTGATGATACGTTGTATTTCGTGTCTGTAAAAACACCAATTAACGTAAGAAAACTCTCTGAGAACACGATTAAATATCCATACTCGCAAATGTAGACTATAAAAGACTTTTGGTTTGAGTTTGTTTCAGAACAAAGCCACTTTGCACTAACTTGCTGTGTCCACCACTGGCATGGAGCCCAGGATTATGGAGTTGTAAGTTCGTGAACTTATTCAGGGAACAGATTCCACAATTCTAGTCATCCTGGTCAACTTTCTTCGTTAAATTTACGACTCGTGTTAATCGGCCCAACATCCTATGCGCAAAGATTCGAATTTTTGAGCCAGGAGCCATTCAAAAATGGCGCGCAAAAACGCACGCACCATATGATGTCAACCGCAGATGAAAGGCCAATCGAAAATACCTCGAAAAATTCCAAGGGTTCTCAAAGATTCGTTTCCGAAGCTCTGCTATTAATGTTTTTTACTGTATTCAACACTACGATGGAACTTTCCGCATGTTTCGTACGCCATATCAAAGTGACAGTTGAGAAAGTACTAACATCATACGAACTAGAACTATCACTTGTATAAATAACAGATAATTTGGTATACGTCAATTTCAACGATTTTCTTCTCTAAACTATATATTTTAGCTTTCCTTCGTATTACCAAAGAAAGCAAAATCACAAAAGCTAAAAAGTACTTAATAGAGGGGGCGGACCTCGATGTGTTCTATTTTATTAAAACAATCCTAAAAATGTTGATAGGTCACAAGACCTACAAATGTACATATTAAGGGTATATACTTCGCATAATCCGCTAAACCTCACAACCAACAGTACACTACAACCATATGTTTACTATATGATGCGTCAAGGCACTCACAGAGGCGCAAAACCTTTTTTTGTTCGTTTGTTGTTAAATTTACTCAAAAGCTACATGAGGGGTATCTAAACGCAGCCGTTCCTAATTCTGAACAATATGACTTTTTAAAAAAAAAACTAACCAACAGCACAATACACCAACTCTTAAACTATGTTTGACTGAATTCAGAGATGTGACAGGCAATCTTACAGTATGCCTCAAGCTGCAGAAAGCGATCTCATGGCAACAGATCACGAACCGTAAATTCTCGGATTCCCACACTAGAAACACTAATCACCAAGCTTCGTATAATCAACGAAATAACAGTTACGTTTCACATAAACATCCTTTAGGGGGCGAAGACTTGACTTTTTTGTATCACTATTCCTTTCGCAACCTTCGCGTAAATCTACAAAATGGGGTCATCTGTGCCTAATGTCTCTAATTTTAAGCTCAAAACCTATCTGTATGTCAGTCAGTAGACAGCAACCACCCACGACCAGGTTTCGAGATTCTCTTCTCCAATTAAATAGTGCGATGTAACAATTACTCCTGTGCCTCGTTGCACCCAACAACGGCCCCCAAATACGGAGTGCAATGTTTAAGACAAGAGATATAAAAACGAAAAAACATTCCCCTATATACACAGAAGGTTTGTGCACGGACAAACTATAAATTATAAAATTACTATCCGAGCGCGTTCATCCCACAAGACTACCCCCGCCCAAAAATGAAGGAATGCAGAGCATGTTTCTTTTACTTCTTATTTCTCATATGGTAGCAAAAATACATAAATTCAGAAAAGCGCAATTGCTTTTGTAAGGTAACTATGAGTAACAATTTTTGTGGACGATAAACGAACTGTTTGTTTCGAATTTCGTACAAAGCTACACGAGGACTATTCTGTGCTAGCTGTCCCTAACTTAAAATTGTAAGACGAGAAGGAAGGCAGCTTGTCATCACCACCCACCGCCAACTCTTGGACTACTCTTTTACCAACGAATAGTAGGATTTACCATAACGTTATAACGTCCCCACGGCTAAAAGGACAAGCTTGTTTGGTGCGACGGGAACTCGAGCCCACGACCATCGGATTACGAGTCGAGCGCCCTAACCACCTGGATATGCTGGGTTAAGACAAGAGGGATGGCAATTAGTCATCACCACCTACCGCCAACTACTCAGACTACTCTCTTACCAACGAATAGTATGCTCTTAAAGGGCGAGCATATTCGGGATTATGTTTCGATCCTGCGACCAACATATTTAGAATCCAGCGTCCTAACCCTGTCGAGCATTAAGTAATTCTATCACAAGAAACTTTTTTTTGTATTTAATGCGTTTTTTAACGAGCAACTATTAGTTTAGGTTTTCGTCACAAGAGTACCACTTCTCACCAAAATTTTCTCATTTTTTTTTCTTCTCTTTAATCACGTTAAGTCACGGGGCTATAACCCTTGTATTTGTAGATTTTACGCCTCCGCCCAATAATTAAACTTCTTTAACGTATAATTTTACATTATTCAATGTAATTACAGCTATCTTAGTACACCTACCCATCAGGATGATCATTTGTGGTTCTTTTAACATTTTTTTCTCTTTTTCAAACACGTAATAATATTAGAATATTTG
The DNA here is from genome assembly GCA_011833715.1 of Carcinoscorpius rotundicauda. Taxonomy (NCBI): domain Eukaryota; kingdom Metazoa; phylum Arthropoda; class Merostomata; order Xiphosura; family Limulidae; genus Carcinoscorpius; species Carcinoscorpius rotundicauda. Next base: position 129,994,908 of record CM022391.1, on the reverse strand, counting down.
AGAATTCAGGGCACAGGGGCGTATCGCAGCGAAATCATTACTATTCACAGTTGGAGAGGCAGGCAGATTCTATAATAAGACAAACATACGGGAGATGTAACTTTAAGAAGCCTACACGTTAAAATAAATTCATACAATTTCAATGCCCTAGCAGTAAAGAGCCATATTATTCCCAAAGTGGATGGGCAGACACTTATTTGCCTTTCGAGAAAACTACCATTTAAAGTTGTGTTTTTTTGTGGTTTGGTTTTTTTCCCGTCTGTTTGTTTTCTCCCCCCTCCTCTCCCGGAGTCAATGCCGGATCTTATCTCCGTGATACTTCCGAAGGCCAACATACATGTGTTCAGTTCAAGAATCATCGTCTATTACATAACGAATATGACCTTCATCGTGACGACGTAGGGGACAGTCCAATAGCGCGTTAACCCTGAGAACACTAAAATTATGTACGTTTTTGCGAATACATATGCTCAAACGGATTACGTCGAAAACGCACACATTCGGGCAAGTCAGTTATGCTAAATGAACCAAAAACAACAAAGGAAAAAACACTCCTAAACCATTAAAACTCTTCGATTTCATTTACCAAAAACACGTAAACTACTGATTACGTCACTTTTTATATGCTAAAAATGGCTCGTTTGGGTTGAGAAAATATTTTACATAGAAGAACGAACAACGTTTCGACCTTCTTCGGTCATCGTCAGGTTCTCGACATCACTGATTACGTCACTGTTGATAAAAGACTACCTTCTTAGTGTAAAAAGTTTGTTTGTCACGTGGTTCAGAGACAACAGAAATAGTTTCCTCAATTTCATATTGTGAAAGATTTAAAAGTTCAGATAAAATCGCCGCGTTTACCACAACAACAGAAGCCCAACAGCAAGTTTGAAAAGGAAACACAGTAGTGCATGTTACGAACGTTTCCACAACAACGACTACAAGAGAAACACAACGGTGAAAGTTTTAATCATTTTCCCAACAGTAAAAAAAACACACCAAAACTATGTAAACATATTGAAACAAACAGAAGAAACTCAGGTGAAACTCTAAATATTCTTAGAACATTAATAAAGCAAAGTTTAAAAAACAATTACCTTTGCGTTCACAAGTATCTTAAGAATACGTGTGAAAACTGTGACGTCATTCATACCGATGAAACACGTTAATTAAAAATAAGTACCTCGGAATATGGAACTTTCAACTATAACACTAAACTCTAAATCGTTAATTTGAAAGTTAATTGCCCTCTAATTCTCCCAACTTGTACTTAAAACATTTATATTATATATAGATATATTTCAAAACGTTCCTATTTCTATTATGATCTGATGTTAGCTGTGTAAGACAGCTGTAAATGCTAATAACAATCTTGGATTTTAACCTTTCGCAGTTAAATTTCTTATAGACTCCACTAATTATGCCCCCCTAAATTTAAAATTTTGGCCAGGTTTACGCTTTTGTACTTGGTTAGATTAGTGGTTCTTCTCGGCATGTTGTTGACCTCAGATTTGAAACGCCAACATTCTTGGTCTCTCGCCATATGGTAATGTGTGTGTGTGTGGGATATTATAAAGTGCTAATAAAAAGAAACAAATATTTCAACACGACCAAAAAATTAAATTTTCAGTGGCGTTAAAAAGCGGAACGAAAGTAATCACTTCAAGTTGCTGGTCCTCGTATATACAAACGATCATGTTTAAATACAATGACAGATAAAAGTGAGAAAATGTTTTTGTTTGTTTGAATTTCGCGCAAAGCTACTCGAGGGCTATCTGCGCTAGTCTCCCCTAATTTAACATTGTAAGCCTGGAGTTATCATCACCCACCGCCAATTTTGGGGCTACTCTTTTACCAACGAATAGTGGGATTGACCATTACATTATAACGTCCCCACAACTGAAATGGCGAACATGTTTGGTGCGACGGGGATTCGAACCCGTGACTCTCAGATTACGAGTTAAGCGAAAAACAGAGGAAAAAATGGATGGTCGCAGGTATCATTGTATTCTTAAAAAATAATTCCCAACATAAACATCTCGCGGTCCAAGTAGTGAAAAAAAAACAGTTCGTTTAACCAGGCAATATAGTATCACAAGGACGATTCAGTTATTTTACATGGATTTATTCGTTTAGAAATTAATATATGTGATAAAAAGCGTCATTGTATGTATACCACATAAAAGGTATTATGTACTTGTAAAGAAACAGTACTTCCAACCAGGAAACTTATCGTTGTGGGATGCAGTATTAAAACTAGGCTCTCTACACTAGTTTTAAAGCCTAACAATGACTTTTGCTTTAAGTTTTTAAGGAAAACAAGTTAGGAGACATGATTGGCTTGTCACGTAATTGAAGTATTTCAAAACAAAATAACGAAATATCTATTCTGGAAACACAGCAAACCCATAAGATTGAAAACGTCACACAAATGAAGTATGGTTGACATTTCACTGTTTTTGGTTTTCACTCATAAGATCTAAGAAACACCAAATATTTCACGTGCTCTTACATTTTTCAGCCAACAGCTGTTGAAACTAAAGGATCTCTAAACGAAATCAAAGTTGTCCAGAAATATTTTTCAAGTTATTTACTTCCAAAGATTGTGTTTTTAACGCCTTTATATTTGCTTTCCTTTTCAACTTAATTACACAAAACCGCAACATCGGAGAGAAACCAATTGCTTCACGACAACTTCTTGGTAGCCACTCAGGGTCACTGATGTCCGAGAAATCAAGAAGTTCAAGAAACTTGCATCATAAGAGAATTTGTTGGCGAAGCACAGACACGCTTATCTCCTGAAACCAAAAAGTGAACACCTATCCTGATTCTGTAATAAACATGCAAGGGACAATAAGTAAAAAAGGCTAATGGTGAGCTTACGTTCCTATCCTAATTTGTTATTACCGACAGGTTACCAATGGCGGCTTGTTGCAAATTAATTGGTATGTAACTTACAAGTAAAGAAGTGTTTTAAATGAAATTGCGTGTGTGCGTTTTCGAGTTTTCGCGCAAGTCTAGAAAAGGCCCTAACTGCACATGCTGACTCTAACTTTCAAGTAACCAAAATAATAGTGGGATTGAACGATACATTATACCGATGTCAAGAATGAAAGGATAAGCGTGTTTTGTGGAACAAGGGTTCATATCCGTGACCCTCAGATTGCGAGTCATGCGCCATAACCACCTGGCCATGCCAGAGTTTGATTCCTAAACGATAAAAGTTAATTAATATCTTAAATTGGCTTGGGTCCTCAAGTTCGTTATTAATAGTTTTTGAAGTCTGAAAATCGTTTAATTAACAAGTCACGTGAAAACTTTACCATTATTAAGTATACACGTGACTGTTATTAAAAAGACGATAGTTTTAACATCAGCTTTTAAGTACTAACCACGGATAGGCCAACAACCATAGTTTATTGTAATTCCTTAACCTATTCGTACACTAAATGCAAAGTTTCAGTTCCCTTGAAGGCGAATTTTAGACACTTTGTGAACAGAAACACCAAGGCTATATAAAAGCTTTAAACTTTGAAAGATAAATTACCTTTAAAAACTATGACTGTACTGTACTTTCTAAGCGAGTTTTCGTTTGATATTTTTGTTTTGAATTTCGCGCAAAGCTACTCGAGAGCTATCTGCGCTGGCCGTCACTAATTTAGCAATATAAGGCTAGAGGGAAGACAGCTTGCCATCATCACCCACCGCCAACTTCTGGGCTAGGGCTACTCTTTTACCAACAAACAGTAGGATTGACCCTCACTTCATAATGCCCCCCACGACTGAAAGGGCATATTTGGTGTGACAGGGATTCGAACCCGTGACCCTCGGATTACTAGCCGAGTGCCTTAACCACCTGGCCACGCCGGGCCTAGCGACGTTTGAAGCGAGCAAACAAACTCTCGACTTTTGCAAACCTGAAACAAGTCTGTCGGTGAATGACAACTACAGAAAAATTTTGAAATAAAATACACTGACGAATAGAATAACGAGAAGTCATACAATATAATGAGACTGATGATTAAAATGGGGGAAATAAGAATTATTTATACAAAAACAAGTTTAGAAAGAAACGAAATAAACCCTTTTGAAGGTTATATGTAAATATTTCACAAAAGTTGTACCGTTCGTTAATACCTAAAGGGCTTAAACAATCCAGTTTACAACTTCTTTTCTACTGGATTTGATTGCTATTGGAGGGGGCATGTTGTAGGGCAATGATTTTAAAACTGCCCCACAAGTCTGATAACCGTTTTATCACTGTCGCATTTTTCTACGCGTTTATTAATTCAATAATCAATCAATTTAGTAAGTTGTTGTTGCAGCTCGACGTTTCGGAAAACGGCTGTATAATCATACAGTAAACATTAGTCCCTCGTCTACCGTATTACTTAAAGCGTTCTTCTAAAAATACACGCACTATAAATGCAGAATAACTAACCGAGTTTAGTCACCCATATCAAAACATGCCACAGTTTATGTGAAAGAAGTGCGCATGCTCAAGAAAATCAACTATGTCACTGCCGTCATGTTCGTTTAAAGTTTATCGCACACACGAGCGCGCGCGCGCACACACACACACACACACACAAAATAAGAACCTTGGTACACTAATTATAATTTATACTGCTGTTCTCTGAAAACTGCTTTTGCTCCAAGGAAACCCCAAACAGGAAAACTGTGAATATTACATACACAGAGAAAAACGATTATAATCACTTCGAAATAATTTTGTGTACAAGGTTTTACACCATCGCACCTTTACTCTTCTGTTTTACGTTTCTTCTTATAGTTTCAAATATTCCCGCAAAGATGTAGAAGGATTATCGAAATTCCTAATTTTGAATTGATAAACTGGATGAAAGGGAGCTAGGATCGTCGCTACCAAATCCTTGACTACTCAGGCCCAGAGTTCTATCGTCGACACATTAACCGTTACTGGTACACATCCGACCACTTAACAGTAACTTTTAAACAGGGTTCGCAGCGGTAAAGAGATCTCATTTTATAGTTTGGAAATAAATAGCCAATATTATTTTCGATTGAACAAAAAATTAGTTTCATTTGACTTACATATTTACATCAGTTGGGGAAGGGGTAAGAGGCTCCTTATCAGGGGTTTGCTGTTTTACAATGTCATAATGCAATCGACACAAAGCTGACTTATTTATGAAAAATATTCATGAATATCAAACGACCAAAAATTTTCAAATGAACGTTCCGTACAAAATAATTCGCGTTGTGAAGGTTTGTAAGCGAACTGCTTCTACCAAAACTGAATACACACACGCACAAACAAGTCAGACGAAATAAATTTCATTGAGCATAGAGCTACGCAATGGTCAGTACTATGCCCAAAACGCTCATCAAAACACGTTTTGTAAAGTTATAAGCCACCATATTTATTACTAAGCCACTATGGGCACAAAACATGAACGTACTGTAAAACTGGCCTTTGAATAATCTCAAATAATATTATAAAAGAGTATTCTTCAATAGATCGTTTAGGCAGAGTATTTGTGACGAAACTTTGTAGAATGGACGGCAACTGCTTGTTGTGAAGACACAAGTGCAAAAGACGACGTTGCAAAAGCCTTCAGCCTTCCGTCTTCTGCACTGTGTGTCCACAACAGTTGCCATCCATTCTGCAGTTTTCTCGTTATAAAACAGTTTGTAATGCTGTCGTCACTACCCACCCCGACACATCGTACGTATCACCGATACATCTTTCGAGAGCTTCAGACACGTGAATATATTGACTGTTTTTTCTCTCATAATTCTATCTTTCAGACTATGACGTAGTTAAAAGACGTAATTAAATTTTTGATCACGCTTTCCCGTGGCTAATATATTACGAAGGGGAAATATTCAGACAAACTGAGACGAGATAGTAAACGATAAAACTTACATTTTTATTTTAAAACAGTTGATCTTACCTACAACCAAATATAATTAGATAATTATCACAGAATAATGTAACAGTCATTAATTACCAGTTCTTAAGGTAATTTTTCGTTTGTCTCCCCACCCCCATTCCAACATCTTGTACGAAATGTTAAGTCGTCCCTGGCCTTTCCAGGTTTGTGGCCACCATGATTTTGGTCTGCATTTATAACCATAAGATTGCAACCGCTCCCGAAACCGAACTCGAATTCTCGCATTTATTTATTTTCAGAAATAATTTAGACGTTTCTCTAGTGTGTGTGTTCACCAATCACTACAAAACATCATCATGGGGCTCACAGCCGCGTCATCATTATCCCCTTTGATTTTTACCGCCTCAGTTGTGGATTGGTTCAGAACAGTAACCTTTTCACGTATGTGAAATAATAACGTGAACAAAAATTAAATAGCCTCTAAGTTCTCCTGGTCCAACGAATAATCTCTGCACTTAACTGAAGACGGGCTAGCCATGTGCCTACTGCAGTAATGTGAATTCGAAAACACAAGGTTCGTGTAACGTTGCTACAAACCTTTAAGGTCGAGTGTGGGTTATAAGGGTAACAGTCAAACTGATTAACGGAGCCCTCGAGTTAGTTAGAATTATACTGTACTCATGTTGTTTTGTTTGAATATCCGAAAAAAATAAATCAATGTCTTAGAACGCCATTCCCAGAGGTAAGAGGTGAACCAGTAACTTGTAGAACATACTGAGCAGTTATGTGTAAATTTATTAACAGTCAGCAGCTGTTTGTATGGGTGTAATGGAGTGATTTAAATCAATATTTCAATTCGCCGAAAATTATTTTGATAACCCACTTCATTCAACCATGAACACCTTTCTTTCAACCATCTTTGAGATTTATGAAATATTTTACGAAAATGAAACCTATACTTAATTAATCCGTTTCTGCTCTATCTATACGTGCCAGTTTACTTAGTGGAAACGCATGTTTCTTTCATCGAGCTATTCAAAAACCTTCTCGTCTTTCTACAAATTAAGTATAGTTTTTCTTCAGAAGAAACACGTTAGAAGCTGTAAACATCCGAACTTTAATTAATACCCAATCCGCTATCTCTTGTGAAAAGCTGTGCACTTATTGGGGGAGGAAAGGAGACAGAACACGCGCATTACTGGCGGCAAAACCTTTACTTTTTTTGCACAGTTAAACCACGGTTATGTTAAGAGTTTATATTACAGTTCTAAGAACTTGGGGCTGATAGCAAAGAAGGAGGCTTAACAATATGTCAATCAGTATAACTGTCATATCTAATACCGATAAGACCTTTCGTCCAATACGAGGGTTTATTTGGCCGGTTGGAACAAAATAGTCGCAGCTGTCATTGAAATCCTAATTAACTGGCTTAAAGCAAATTAATACAAATATTTCAACGTAATTCAAATCTCAAGACGCGAAATATACAGATCACGAACTTTCAGCTCTTACTGTACTCATTGGTCAATCTTAATACATTAACCGGTACTTGCGTATTATCGGGGGACCATTAAAAATCACTTGAATGTATAAGAAAGTTGAAAAATATTAAAAGAATATTAATAGCATACGGTTTATTTACATTAATTTATGTGTTGTTGTTTTCGTTTTAAATGCCCAACAGTAAGTAAAACGAATACTTCTTACAAAAGGAAGCCGCTTTCCCATAAACCAGTTACCAACGCCATGTTTACTTTAGTACAACTACTAATATTACAGCACCATTAAATTCTTTCTCCAATATACACCTCTATGTTGCGACCTTTTCAGCAGGGAGAATTCCTTTGCCTTGCAAAAGAAAGACCCCATCTTCTTCACTTTCGGGCAGATCCAAAATTTATCATCATCTTTGGAGCAAAGATAAAACGTGGCTTAACTAGAAATGTTTTTTAAGAAAGGTTACTCGCATTAAATTTAATCACGTTATATTTATATTAAATCTAATAAAAAATGAAGAAATTAATACCCCCGTTTAATACGTAAGTACCCATTAAACAATAAAAAAGTTGAATTGCGAATTAAAAACAGCAGTGTTAAAATTGACCAAAAATAGTGTACATCTTAAAACCTGACTACCTAAGAAATGCCGCTTTATTCAGTTGCTTATGCAATAATTATTTATGGCATAAATTATATAAATAAATTGCAAAAATTATATCATGCATTTTTCCCTCTTAATTTTACTCAAACTTAAGTGTTAACATTGTCCTGCACAATAAAACTTATCACAAGCACATTTAGGCTAAGAGATATAAATATCATAAAATACTATCTATTGTACTAAGATACTCTTTTTTTTTGTCCAGAAAACGCGCGTGCACTTCATTTCAACAATGTAAACGAAAGGCAAATGTAAAGATACTTTAGCAAACATTTCATACAATATATAAAAAAAATATCAAAATGTTTAGGAAGGTCTAACTAAGTTGTAAAACAGCACAATAAATTTATTAAATGATAGTATAAAGTACAATAAAGTTTAGCACTAACTAAACTAAAGCAAAAAAAAACAAACGGACCCAGGTTAGTTTTAGCTTTTCATCAAGTCCGTATTCAAAAAAGGCTTAACTAATATTAGGCCTAAGCCAAGTGGACTTGCATATCAGATTTCGGCGTCTCCGATTAGAATTAATTGGTAATATTCTAGAAATAATATTGCAGTTACAACACTAACTTGACTGCAAGTATTTTAAGGTCTCTGGTCGCACTGAAATATTAATAAATTCTTATTTTTTTCAGTTACGTCAAGCAAGTCAAATGTCTTCGCGCCATTATATTCCACATTCTACCACAGCGTTTAAACATTGTTCAATTAAGAGTTAAGTATTTTATAATTGAGAACAACATGAAAGTTTACAAATTATCTTAACTGCTTTTAACAAAATGTTATTTTGCTAGCTTGTATCAGTTTTCTTTCTATTTAATGTTGAATTACTGGGTAATGGGTTTATAACAGAAGGGATGGACACCCATGGGAAGAAAACGCAACTGATAAAGTTACAAACAATTCATATTTTTCAATGCATACATTAGAATATAAATAAAACCGTGGGAAAAACTGCTATCGTCACATCAATTTCCCGGAGAGCTCATGAAGGGATCCTGATGACGTAATATGACAGCGTCGATAATGTTGGCATGAAGATGATGCGAACCCCCCCCTTTTTTTTAAACTAACGAATATCTTAAACTAAAGCATGTGTTCAAAATATCTGTTACAGAGTTTGTATTGTATTACTAGTAATGGTATCCGGGATAATCTTGAGATGTTCCTCGATTACGACCGCGCTACACGTGCATCGCGTCACTTTTTTAAACAAGATGTTTACCATCGAACAACTCTGCCGTCTTGTAAGAAATAGTGTAAACAAAATACACACACACACACATACATATATAGCATTGCTAAAATTTTTAGCAATTTTTCAAGGGTAGGTGTACACAGATTATTTTAAAGTTTAAGTACCAAAATATTAATTGCTACATATTAATCAGAAGCTATTTTTATTATATCTACAGTACTAATTGCAAGCTTAACAAAGAAATGGGAGAAAAAGTTGAATATTAAGCATTTAAAGATACCACACGAGATTAATACACAAAACAGCTCAAAATCATCAGCCATCATCTACAGAAATGAAACCCATATTTTTAGTCACGCTACACCCCTAAAATTATACAAAAATCACGCAAAACAACGAGACTGGGTCTATAGCACGTTTTAATGCATAGTCACGTGAACTGCCAAAGGACATGAACACAACCACATGGGTAAACATCTTATATCATTCTAAAAACGTGAGATCAAAATCCCTAAAGCAGAACATTATAGCTCACCCAACGGAAGACACTAATTGCTGACGTGGAACAAAAAAAGCTACTCCACAGTAAACCATTTTAATAACACTATCTTAATAAAAACGTTCTACAGTTGTCGTAAACTAAAAACATGAACCATTTGCATGGTCTGTCAAAAATGTGTGTATTTTTGTAATGCATCTTCAGCGCCCTCATGCGAGTAACTTATGAAGTAGTGACCTCAACTCTTGTAGCCGGTACGATGTGAAATATATTTATGATTTGCATACGGTGCTATCGCACAGATAAATTAAAAAACACTGACCTCCACATTTAATGTGGGCAGTGTGATGAGAGCACACCAACCACATACACTTCTGATAGATACACACGATTCTCGAAATGACGTATGATAAAAATTTATTTTCAAATAATAATTTATATAAGACTGTATGTCAACTTTTATTGAACTACAATTAATAAAAGTAAGGTCAGTTCAAGACCAAAGACAGGTCACACGACAACAATACTGTGCAAAAAAAAAAATCGCTTTGAAATATTACATTTGAATAATTTCGATACTACTGTTGGACAGGACCCCACATGAGAATACCTCAAATGTGGTGCTCCAGTTATTTTGGTCTATGTATCCCAGTCATTACACATACTTGTATCGTTTCTATTTTAAGATGATGAAATACATACTGAAATGGTTAACGTGCCCACACGAATATGCCTTTACCAGTAAAACACGTGTTAAGAAAGACTTCTAATTTCTCATTATTGAATACCTTACTATACACTGTTATACAACAGTTTAGGCCTTGTTAACTTTCAAGACCTACTTGAGTTAAACAGCTATTGATACTCAAATTCGTAAACATAAGCCCGACGATGGTGTTTAAAACTAGTGCCTGTTATATTAACACACACTACTACCAAGCCTATATTCCATTAAACCTAAAATTACACAAAATACTTGAATATCCTCACGACAGCAGTTTTTGTTTTTTAATGCGGTTGATGGTCGATGGAGTTTACTTGTAAAGAAAAAGAGCTCTAACGAAGGTAAAAATTTTAAATAATACAATTTAGATCTCGTAACTGGATTTTATTTGTTTATTTTTATTTAACTTACACAAACAGGGCTCTTATATGAAAAAGGAGTGAACTATAATCCATATTTTGTCTCTAGGAGCTTTACAGATTCCTGGTACCAGCCAGACGTTCTTCAAGACAGATAGCTCCTGGGAAATATCTCAAGACAAACACGGGTAGACCAATCATATTCTGTGAATCGATACTTAAAAGAGTTCATGATATTACTAAAAGAAATTCGAAGCAAATCTCAGTAAAGGCCGACGACTGTTGTTAACAGCGACAGAAGGGCCAGACGTTCTTCTTTATGTTACTGAACGTTCAATACAGTAATTATTTATTCCTCAAATAACACCCAAGATGGCACAAAAAACACACAACCCAAATGAAACATTCAGAGCATCGTACAAAATCAACCGTGTGAATCTTATCTTTACACAGTAACAATAGCCATGAAATTGATACTGAAGCCTGCTAAGTAAAGACACCAACTAAATAAGAAAGACACTTCCCATTTTTGTAACTTCCAAATACACGAGGAGATAGATTTCAATGTGTTCAACTTACGTCGAAAAGGGTTTAAAAAGCGAAGACCTTTAATATATTTAAACAAGACAAACATTTTTTAAAGAAATACCAGTTCACGACACCATTAAGGAACCAAACACTGTTTGAAGGACAATGATTCAGTTCCCTTCGTTTCGTTATTAACTCCCTAATAATCTCATTATATGCTTTGTGGAAGGTAATAATGAACTCAGTTAAGTACTCGTGTCTTTCGATTACAAACCAAAAGTGCAAAAGAAAAAGTGTAAATATGCCCTACTTCACATAAAAACATAAATCAATGAAACCCATCTGCACTGTCAGACAGGTTCCTATAAATTTACCGCAATAAAGTAGATATCTCTGATTGATGAATACCAACACACATAACGGTTCATCTTTAGAGGAAAATTAGAGCAAAAAATAGGATAAAACAAAGAACGTACAGCTTTTTTTGGGGTAAATGTCGAGAAATAGGTGTCCAAATAATATTTACCGTTTTATAGGATATATATATTGTAGGTCTAATTTAAAATTACTACATCTTATAGAGTTAATATTATAGAATTTATTTAACATTACTGCATATTATTGAATTTATGTTGGCCCAGCATGGCCAAGCGTGTTAAGGCGTGCGACTCGTAATCTGAGGGTCGCGGGTTCGCATCCCGGTCGCGCCAAACATGCTCGCCCTTTCAGCCGTGAGAGACTTATAATGTGACGGTCAATCCCACTATATCGTTGGTAAAAGAGTAGCCCAAGAGTTGGCGGTAGGTGGTGATGACTATCTGATTTCCTCTAGTCTCACACTGCTAAAGTAGGGATGACTAGCACAGATAGCCCTCGAAAAGCTATGTGCGAAATACAAAAACAAACAGAATTTATATTATAGGTTTACTTTAATATAGTTGTTCGTAATTTACACGATAGATTTTATTTAATGTTGAAAATTTTTACAGGGGTTTTATAATTGGGTTTATTTAACATCAGTGTTGTACGCGGGTTTCATCGGTAGTTTTTGTAACATTTATAGGTTCAAAATTATGTTCTTTATAGGTCACTTAAAGCTGCATGTCAACATTCAGAGTCAATATAAATTTGTTTTGCTACTATAACCTTCGAATGTCACACGAAAATTGCAATCTGCTAAGTTAAAAAAGACAATAAATAGATATTTGTAATAAGTTACAATTACCTGTAATTTTCTTCGTCGACGTAAATGCCGTTCTTTTCCCGGGAAGCTATCAAGTCTCGTCTTAGACGCTCGATTTCCTCTGTGTATTCCTATAACAATTAAGATAACAGCAATTAAAAACAACATAAAATATATACGGCTATCTTCCTCAAGATCTGTAGTTATTATATTCGTTTACGTCAAAAGGGGCCAGTACTACCATATCTAATTAACAGAAGTTCAAAACACCAAAGGCCTGTTTAACTGTGTGAGTGTAGTTCATGTTTTATGTGGTTCCATACTTCATATACAATGGCTTGAAATGTCATCAGCTGAACACAATATACAATACATTGTATAGTCATTTATTTAATAATCTGATTAAACAACCACCCCTTTTCTTGATCACGGTATCTCACCTTCATGAAGGGGTAAAAAATTTCACTTTCAAGTGAATGACAGAATCATACCTAATAAATAGGTGTAACTATTGACCTTTCACATTTCGGCTACACACCGGCACTTAGGTAAAGACACACGTAACCGTCCCTAATTCAGAACTGAAATACTAAAGTGAAGAGAACAGCAGAACCAAATGTGGAGCGTACTGTTTTTTGTTTTATTTGCGACAACGGGCGGCATACATTGAATCCTCTGACTATTAACTCGGGGTACGTCTAGCCCTGCTCAGATACACGAAAACACTCGACTATATCGTTAAACAATAGTAAAAATATTATGTAAATGGCCAGGCACAAAAGTTTCAAAGTTACAAGGAAATAAAGACAAATGGTAGAATATGTATTCCATGCTACTGTCCAAACTGTAACTTCCTAGATAGCCAGGATCTGGCCTATGTAACCTAATATTTACACGTGGTGAGCTGCCACGTTTTCAAAACAAACTGAAAACTTCACAAACCAAGTTTTAGTACACTGTCCAAATTTTACTCAGACAAAAAAGTGTTAAAATACAGTAAACAATGATAAAAAAATATTTACTGACCGCTGATGAATGCGACCACTGAGTCAATAAAATAACGACGGCCACCACAGCCAACAGTCCGACCGTCACGATGAGTAGGGATTTTCCCGCTGACATTACATCTCTCCCTCTGGTACGGGCGCCAGTTGATCCAGCAAGGCAAGACGAAAATATCGTCCTGCTGACACGATACACGACTCACAGAAGGCTATCTGTATTGTAACTTTAAAATCTACCATACAGTTACACGATACACGCAACAGTTTAAACAGGGAATAAATATCCTTGCACGTTTTGTCGGTGTACAGAAGCGAAAAGACCATCACCGTGCAACAACGCTGAGTTTTTCCTGGCGATGTTTCGACAGGCCATGGGACGGGTGACTTGCTGCTTTAAGAAAAGGACGGCATCAGAGCGTTATAGTGAGACGCTCCACATATACGCACGAACTGTCCGCCTACTGGAGGTGTTTGTTCTAAAATCAACCGCTAGGCAACAAATACAGGTAACGTTATAGATGTTGGGATCAAAACTTAACGTTTCGCTTTGGCATTTGGAAAAACCATTAAAGTAACATATGTTCTCCATAGCACAAGCCGTCCGTCGTAGAACCTGAACATGAGCAAAGAGTGTCTGCGCTCATTTCGGCCAATCAAACTTAACAGGCGAATTTTCATCTCCCCCCCTCCCCCGAACTTCTAACACCAAACTTTCAGGCTAAACACAGCGCTGCAGTCGGATAGTTTCAACATTCTATTTTTATTGAAATATGTTGTTGTCTGTTCTTATGGGGGGAAGAGAGTAGAAGCCAAACCATATGGTCGTAAACACGAAGCGATGATGGCTCGATAATTGGACCGTCAGTTATAAATCATTCTCTTAAGTAAGTAGAAAAACTTTTTCAAAAACGTGTCTACCAATCAAGCGATTATCGCGAACAGACAAGTCAGCTTGCAAGTTTATTTCATACGTATATTAAAAAACAAATAAAAAATATGAATAAAACACATGAAGATGGCGCAAACTTATTTACGCCAAACTTGCTATTTTTTGAAAGAAAAAAACAACACTTGACAGTTTTGAGATTATCCGGTTTTTGAATTAGATCCGACACTTGGATATTCTTAACACATTACCGTGCGGAATTCCTCATGCAATGTTTATTGAAGTTCGCGCAAAGCCACTTGGAGGCTATCTGGATTTCGGATAAGAACTTGCGCATGGATATTCTGGATAGGGATTTCTTTTGGAATGCTTGTTAAATTTCGCGCAACAGAAACGTCAGGGCTATCCGCGCCAGACTTCATAGTTGTTAAGTAATATACCAAACGGCTTCAGCTAGTAAACACCACCTACCACCAACTCTTGGAACAAATGGTGGGATTGAACATTACATTAAGACTAAAAGGGGCGAAAATGTTCGGTAACGAGACTGGAACACTCACATTGTGAATTGAGTGCTTTAACCGATAGATTATATCACAACGTGTGTTGATTTGAATGTTAAAAGTTTGGAATAATGTTAATCAAATGGTTATAACGTAACCGGTCATAGTTTTCGGAATACATCCACGTTACTCTAATTCAGTTGATTTCTTTGCTGTCTTTTAACCACTACAAAAAAACAAATTACTACAAACGTTTTGATTACCACCATCTATACACACGATAGCTTTCAACTTTGAAAACCTAGCATTATCATCGTCTTACAATTATTTTTGGTGGCGTATAAATCATTCTAGTAAACACTATTTTTTAAAGTTTTATTTTTTGGCCTCATCGTGACTCGTTTAAAGATTTGTCATTTGAAACAATTTATCTGAAACTAACAAGCTTAGCGTAACCTTTAAAATTAAGTTACATCTGTGAGTAATCAGTTACGATCGGTCCTCCAAAGAAATATGATCTGATATGTCCTGGTGGGTAGGGTCACAGGTTCGAGCCCTTATCACCGAACATGTTCATCCCTTTCAACCCTAGGGGCGTTATAATATGACGTTCAATCCAATCATTCGTTTGTAAAAGATTAGCCAAAGGGCTGGTAGAAAGTGACGATGATGAGCTGTCTTCCTTCCAGTCTATCACTGTTAACTTAGGGTTGGTTGGCGAAGATAGCCCTAGAGTATCTTGGCGCGAAATTAAAACACAAACAAACCTTTTCAAATGTACGAAACTTGGACCACAGAATTATTGCAACCTCGAAACCAATAAATAAGGAAATAACTTAGCAACCACAGTAATGGCGAAAAGTGATTTAAATGTTTCCCTCTTAACCTTGTAACTTCTGATAGGGTCTTATATTTAAGAACCAGTTGAAATCCTCGGACCCTTCCAAACTATAAACGTGTTCTCAGTACTGTTACTAAGACGAACTCATGTCTATCTTGTGCCGCAATCAAGTGCGCATGCACCAATTGGCTTAAAAAATAATTTTCGCTGGATGGAATAAATCTATACTCGCACAAAGTAGACGAGCCTTAGTTACCGATAGTGGATTTTATGCGAAAGCTCACCAATTCATTATATCTGTGTTGATGTCTATCACATGGCCGACTAGAGAAGATAAGTCGCCAAACGACGGCACATTTTAAAGTCCATAGAACATATCCGCCACTTTATTTTTCAACCGACTTCTTTAATTAAGCCGCTACCCCCTCATTCTCCATCAATCAGTTTGCCTAATGAATGACTTTATAATTTAACAGGAGCCTTTTTACACCGTTACAGTATGCGCTTAATTTTTATAGCACAAAGATCCATACTGACCATATCTAATTGCCACGATCATAACTTCTGACATCAATATGAATGTGTGAACTCTGGCCACTTAAATATAGTCTAAATAATACACACTGAGAATAAACCAAAAACACAGGAGGGGGGGAGAAAAAGTTGAAATACCACTCGGATTTTTAATATGAATAGTACTATCGTTTTCGCATGTGGGCTAAATGCGACCAGGTCAAAGACTCGTATGAAAGCAAACAGCTGCACTGGAATATGAAATATGCTTTATTGTTTGTTTTGGAATTTCACACAAAGCTACTCGACGGCTATCTGTGCTAGCCGTCCCTAATTTAGCAGTGTAAGACTAGAAGGAAGGAAGTTAGTCATCACCACCACCCCCAACTCTCTCGGGCTACTCTTTTACAAACGAATAGTGGGATTGACCGTACATTATAACGTCCCCACGACTGAAAGGACAAGCATGTTTGGCGCGACCGAGATGCGAACCCGCTACCTTCAGGTTTCAAGTTGCACGCCTTAACACGCTGGGACATGCCGGGCCAAATATGCTTTAATCGCAGTAATAAACAACGTTTTAACAAAAGATTCGTTTTTTCATTTAATTGGTCTCTAAGTATTTCCTTCCAGAGCTTCATGTGGTTTAGTTTGTTTCGAATTTTGGGTAAAGTTGTTCGAGAGATAATTAGCAGCGATAGACAAGATGGAAGGCGACTAGTGAACACCTACCCCACCGCCGCCGATTCTTGGGCTACTCTTTTACCAAAGAATATTGGGATTGACCGTGACATTATAATGTCTCACAGCTGAAAAGAAAAACATATTCGGTAGCGGGGAATCGAACTTGCGGCCCACAGATTATGAATTCAACGTCCCCTAATTACAGCTGCGTAAGTAGCGTTCCCGCGAAACTAACCGTAAACCTAAATATGTCTATCTATATTGATACATTTACAAAACATGAAATTATTTCTTGTTCGTTTAAAATCGTATTCTCACACAGAAAAATGGTAATTTCTTAACAAAAAAAATCTCGATTTTAATACACACACGAGTTTTAAATTTTTCAAGAAATCTTTGCATCGTGAAATTTAAGATCTGAAACGTTTGAGATGTTCACTGAAGACAGTCTAAAGGACACGATTAAGGTGAGCAAAGCCTACAGTATGGGATGCACGACTCCTACATATATCATCAATGCTATAAAATCATGTAGGTTCAAGTCTTGAAAGGAATAAAAACCTATAACCCAAGCGATTTAAAAAGTTTGCCCCTGCCGAAGAAAGGTCCACCTTTCGAAAGCGCTTGGATAAAAGGTTTTTATTCATTTATATCGTTAACAGAGAATCAATTGAATATTGTACCCGCCGCCCCACCTAAGTAAGAGCCATCGCCGAATCGGACTGTGAAAGAATGGGACAGTCAATCTTACCAACTTACCTTCTTTAATTTAGTACCTCGTGGAAATCTAGCCTAAACTTCAGGAAGAACAAAGTTACACAGGGTATGAATTTTCCAACTCATTCACGTAGTCAAGACAATTCTGGGGGATCCATACTCAGACAAAGGGAAAGATTACCGTTTTAAACTATTGCAGCAGACTAGAGGCTTAAAACATGATGTTAAACTTTTGCTTGTAACATTTTAGAGTTACTATCTGATAAATAATTTTTTAAAAAAGTGTTTTCCAAATGTGCCTCGTTTTGCAGCTCACCAAGGTGCCTTTTTGCCGCCCTGCAGGGGGTCAAACAAAGGGGACAACATTGTGTGAGACCCAATTAAAATTACAGATTTTGCTGACAGAGACATAACAACGTGGGACTCTGAAACATCCTTAAAAATTTGCGCTTGCGTATGAATAAAAAAAGGAGTGCCCTGAAATACATCCTTGTTTTTGAAATTTTTCTACTCATATCAACTGAACTTGACAAACACGTTTAATTTATACGATCTTATTTATTATTATTAAAACATATGGATACTCTTTGGTTGTTCTTCAAGTTAAGCGTAACTATACAATGGATTATTTGTGCACTGCCCACCACGGATATCGAAACGTGTTTTCTAGTGTTGTAAGTCCGCAGTTATACAGCTGCACCACTGAAGGTGGTTATTCTTTAACAAACTTCTGGTGACAAAAACGAACATTATTTTGTCAGTACTTGTTACTGGTTGAATTATGGAGAATGAGGTACGTACAAAATGCATAATACTATAAGGATATCTATACACTGACTGAGAGGGTCAGGAGAACTTGGAATGTTCTGGAAGGAACCTTGTGTTAAGTCTGGAAACCTTCCGATATAGTGGATGCAAATTCACATAAATTACCTATCTACGCTGAAGATAACTTGTAAAGAAAACTTGACAGTAAAATACAGGGTTAACAAAAATAAACACAACTAACTCTAGGTTATCAAAAGAAAACTATTTTCTAGCAGCACTCTCTTTAGAAGTAACGATTTGTAAACAGACCCTAATGAGTATGGAATAAATTAGTTTCATTGTGAGGACTCTCGCAAATTAACAAAATAAACTAGGATAAAAAACAACATGAATTTGATGCATCATACAAACGAGTTTTCCACTGTCCATCCCATAGTGAGTGTTAAAAATACGATTTTTCTGCATGCTGGATGAGACAAAGACGTTTGAGGTTTAACATGATTTATACCCCAGTGAAAACAAACTTGACAGCAAAATGATAAATATGTAAGAGTCAGAGAACAGAACTAGTTCATATATTAATTATAAATTAGTTGACTGAATGTCTAAGCTAAATGAAAATACATTATAAAGTGTCTATTGTTTGGCTCTCTTCTTTACACATTCAGAATCTGTAATAATAACAAAAAACTGACTTTGTCTGCATTAGGCTTTTTCTTCAAAAAATGGTTCTCTCTTTCTTTTTGCACAACAAGGCATTAATAAGTGTAGAAACAAATTTCACACCAACTTCAAGCTTTGTCTTGCCAACAACATCAAAGAAACAAAATCAAAAGAACAAAGTTATAAAGAATCAGTTTCAACAAACAATGGATTTGGGAACTTTTCTATAAAAATAAAGCTGTACAATTTAGTAATGAAACTATTTATTATCAATGTATACAAACATATAAATATCATTACAATCAGCAACTTAATATGTATCAGAAAATTTGAGAAGATGCTGAACTTTCTACAAACTACGAGAAATACACTCATTCGTGTACTTGAGTTTGTGTCTTGTTCTTGAAGATTGACACACAATCCTGCCCGAACTCCAGCTATTAAAATCTGTACCAATCATGAGAGTTTATAAAAAAATATATATCTTTTACCACACAGGATACTAACCAAACATGTTGCAAAGATTTATCAGTGGTTTCTCCTCGGTGTCTAAAAGCTACAGCCAATGACAAGTCCTCAAAAGAAATAAAAAGGTTAGTTAGAATTTATGTAGTTATTTTTGTATTAATTGTTCCTTCAAGCTGTGCAAAGTCATTTTGTAAACTCACTATTTAATACTGTAAGTGCACATTCTTGTGTACAACTGAAAACAAGTATAAAATGTAGAGTTCTTCTCGTCAAAGGTACGGCATGGTCAGGTGATTAGGGCTTTCGATTCGTAATCTGAGAGTTCTGGTTTCGAATCTCCATCACACAAGACATACCCACTCTTTCAGCTGTGGAGTGTTATAATGTCATGGTTGATCCCCCTAGTGCAGGTAGCCCTTGTGTAGTTTTGCACGAAATTCAAAAACAAATCCCCAGTTTTTTGCTTCAAATAACTGTAACTATAACCACACATGAATTGAAACAAATTACAAAAAATGACACCTACACATACATTAATATGGTCTGTATTTTGAGGTGAAAGTTTTGTTTACAAAAGGTTAAAGGTAATTATTGGAACAATGAACTTTACTACTTTGTGTGTCAAATTTAAGCTATAGAAATAAATGCTATGAATTCGGTTACAATTTATTATTCACACCTATTGAAGCTTTGTTCTGTCCAGTAAAGAAAAATAAATTTTGATGTGTGAATGTTGTTTATTTCCAGTATTACAGACATTCTGTAGCTAACAACTAGAATTTTCAATTAAAGAATAATAAAAAAGATCCTTTAATAGAATCCTGAAAATCTGTGATGACAAGAAAACCCAATTGCAGAGAAATTTATACATGTAAAAAATGGCTGGTATTGGAAGAGAAAGCTCTATGTAGAGAAGCAAACAACCTTTCGACCTTCTTCAGTCGTCGTCAGGTTCACAAAGAAAGAAAGAGGTAACTGACCGATAACTGACCACATGATTAAAAGTGGTTGTATAAATAAGTCCAAAAATATAGAGGGCATACTTAGATGTTGGATTATATTTACAAATAAAGGTGTTCTTTTGTATTGGTTTATTTTAGGCTTGAGTTGTTGTAAAAGTGAGGCTTCTTTAATTTTGCATTTGTTTATATTTGTTTCTTTATTCAGTATTTGGGTGTTTTCTATGGTTATGTTGTGTTTATTTGATTTGCAGTGTTCGAAATCATGTGAAGGTGACTTTTTGTGTTCTTTGAATCTAGTTTCCACTTTTCTACTTGTTTCTCCAATATAAAAGTTGTGGTAGTTATCACATTGTATTTTATAAATAATGTTGGTGTTGTGTTTGTCAGTGTAGATTTTACATAGTATAGACCTTAGTTTTGTGCCTGGTTTTTGAATAAATTTGGTATTAACTGCAAATGTACTTGTTTTTATCAAATGTTGGTTATTTGTCTGATGTCAGGAATATGTGGTATGAAGCACAAAAAATCACCCATACTGGACTATACATTCCTTAGGACTCAGCACATGAAACAAAACAAAAACTCAACATACTAAGAAACCAAACAGCCATAAAACTATGCTCACCAGATAAAATTAATGACAAATTAGACAAAATAAAACGATACTTCATCAACTTCAACAAGTTTTCTCCACAAACCATAGAAAACATTATATGCACACACCTAGACAGAAAGCAAAATCAACTAACAAAATTAAATATATCCTATGAATTAAAAAATCATGAAACCATATATTGTAGACATCAGCAGAAAAATAACCAACATTTGGCAAAAACTAGTAACAAAGTATGACATTTCAGTTAATACAAAATTTATTCGAACACCAGGCACAAAACTAAGGTCTATACTATGTAAAAACTACACTTACAAACACTGTACCAACATTATTCATAAAATACAATGTGATAACTGCCATGACTTCTATATTGGAGAAATAAGTAGAAAAATGGAAATCAGATTCAAAAAATACAAAAAGTCACCTTCACACGTTTTTGAACACTGCAAATCAAATAAACACAACATAACCGTAGAAAACATCCAAATACTGAATAAACAAATGCAAAATTAAAAAAGCCTTACTTATACAACAAATCAAGCCTAAAATAAACCAATACAAAGAAACACCTTTATACCTATATTAATAAACATAATCAAACATCTAAGCACACCCTCTACATTCTTACACTCAGTTACACAACCTCCTTCAAACATGTGGTCAGCTATCGGCCAGTTACCTCTTTCTTTCTTTGTGAACCTGATGATGAATGAAAAAGGTCGAAAGGTTGTTAACTCCTCCACATCGTGCTTTTTCTACCCATACCAGCCATTTTTTATATATATAAGAATCCTGATGATTTGACAGGCAACACCAGAAACTGACTTCAAACTCACATTTAGGATTGATTTGTAACGTTAAAAGAATTTAAAGCCACATTTCAATGTAAATATACAACAATAAATAATTCATGTTTTGCTTGCATTACAAAACAAAGTTGTGATCTACATATTTACAAAGATGGTTGTTCAGTAACAGCACTAATGTTGACAGGTAGAGTCAAGCACTCCACGTTTTAACATCTTGATCAATGAAAGTTTATATTACTTGATATGGTAACGAGTGCATGTGCTCCACATCATTGTAACTTCCGTATTCTTAGTCAGGCATCAATAGAAGGTCAACATAATTATAAGATAAATGTGTAATGATACAAGATTTGAGCTATTTAGACTAAACATTTGTGTGTTTGTGTTATAGTATGAAGCCATTCTAAAACTTTTTACAGAGGTAATGAGGTCAGTCACATTGACAGACTCCCTACAGGTAGGGTAAGGAAACTAACATACCAAACAAAACTTTTGATATGTTTATAGAAGGTTTTAGAGATAACACAAATAATATTTGAAATAGAAACTTTGTAGAATGGATGACAACTGCCTATTGTGGAGACACAAGTGTAGAGAACCACGTTTCAAAAGTCTTCTGCCTTTGGACCCGAAGACAAAAGGCAGAAGACTTTCAAAGCATCGTCCTCTACACTTGTGTCTCCACAACAAGAAGTTGCCACCCATTCTTCAAAGTTTCATTATGAATACTCTACCTGAACAATCTATCAAAAATAATATCTGAGATTCATTACTTGAACTAACAATGATAGAGACTCAATATTTTCAAACAAATCTTTAGTAAAAATTGTTCATTAAGAAATCAATTCTTGTATACAAAATACTTGGCATCATTACTAAGTCTACCAAATTTTGTATATGCTGTATCAAACATTACAGTATAAACACTTAATGTGTGCAATTGAGTGCACAATTTTGTGCATTTTACGCTACGTCCATTCCAAAATGTGTAAACTTTTATTTTTATGCATTCTCAATTTTCACACACAAAAATGTTTATGGTGGCACAAAGCCACATTTGCTTTGTCTACTGTGGATAACAGAAACCTGAATTTTTGTACTTTAAATCAATAAATTTACGACTGAAATGCTGAGTTCTATTACTGAAGACATGTTTCATAATGTGTAAAAGTTATAAAAATTCCTCAGAACATTACTCCCAAAACTTAAATTTAAACCATTTTTACAATCTAATAATAACTACAGTGCAAATTTTGAAACTTCATTTGTTAAAAAAAATTTTGAAATTATGAAGTTCTTTCAGAAAAGTACAGTCTTTCTTACACATTGGCATGTTCATGAACACTCATGTAAAGGTAGTCAAGGACTACATGCATAACTGTTCCTAACTTTGTAATGTTAGGTTAAAGGAAAGGCAATAAGTCAACAGCACCCACCACACATTTTGTTGGAGCAATTAGTAACATTTTACTGTCATGCTAACAAGTTTCTTATTATTTTCTAACCTATGCAACCCTTTAGTGGTAGATACGGTAAAACTTTCACAAACGTAACTCTAAATACTATCACATAAAACTTAAGCTCAAAACGGATTTAACAGATCAAGAACAAAGGTGTAGAAACTATGTTATATTGGGAAAACTATTAGGGATGTGTAGGCTAGCACCTTTTTCTCTTTGTTTCCTTGCATAACCAGACCTGAATCACATAACAACCTAGAGAAATTCTAGCTTCTGAGTCTTACCTTAATCAGAGCTTTCTTTGTCAACTTCTGGTTTATTTCGGGTCGATTTGTGATGTTTTTGGCACGACATGCATAATCCAGAGTGCTCAGTGTTTCTTCCACATTACAAAGTGCAGGAGATATGGTGGCAATAATGGAGGTTTTGGTTCGACCTCCCAAAGAATCCTGAAGCAAACGTGTCAATTTGCTTTCTCTATGATCAGAGGAAAAAACAAAAAAATAATTTATTCACTGTAAACCAAACAGCTAACAATATTAAATATATAACATTAAAACATATGTACATATTTCAGATTTAGCCCAAAGCTTCAACTCTATCACCACAAACAAGTTATTTATATTTACGGTTTTAAATATGAAGGTGATATATAATCAAAACAACATACAATAACCTTAGTTCTGTATCAGTTTTTCTAGTGAAATATAACAAAAATGTCCATTCATAACAACTATAGAATAATGAGTAATAATAATAAGAAATAGTGAAAAATTCTTTTATTAATTCTGTAAAATTGATATTCCATTTTAAATTCATTATCTTTTAAATATATTATTTATAACCACTAGAAGGAGCATATACTTTGTAACAAGTAAAAAATTTAAGTTAATGCAGTGCACAAGTAATTAAGTGTCAAATATGGAATGATACTGTGAGGCTATGTAACTTAATCATTGTTCCAATATGGTTCATATTCATAAAGCATTTTGCACCCAAAATAAACATTTAAACTGTCCATTAAAACTAACATTTTACATTATGAACTATCTAACAGACAGATTTTAAGGTCATCAAAATTACATAACTAGAATTAGATATCCATAACTATAAACATAACTAAACAGGACATTGCTCCTGATAAGTTTAGTGCTAAAACTTTACATTTGTACAAGTTACTAATTTTATATGCAAAAACGGCTCATTTGGGTTGAGAAAATATCTTACATAGAAGAGCGAACAACGTTTCGACCTTCTTTGGTCATCGTCAGGTTCACAAAGAAAGAGGTAAGTGACCGGAAGCTGACCACATGTTTGGAAGGGGTTGTGTAACTGAGTGTTGCAATGTAGAAGGCGGTGTTAGATGTTTGAATATATAATTTTATCTATAATATTAACAGAGGTATAATGGCGTTCCTTTATATTGGTTTATTTTGGGTTCAAGTTGTTGTATAAGTAAGCCTTCTTTAATTTTGTATTTGTTTATGTTTGTTTCTTTATTTAATATTTGAGTGTTTTCTATGGTTATGTTGTGTTTATTTGACTTGCAGTGTTCGAAAACGTGTGAAGGTAGGTGACTTATGTTCTTTAAATCTGGTTTCTATTTTTCTACTTGTTTCTCCAGTATAGAAGTCGTGACAGTTATCACATTGTATTTTATAAATAATGTTGATGTGGTGTTTGTCAGTGTAGTTCTTACATAGTATAAACCTCAGTTTTGTGCCTGGTTTTTGAATAAATTTAGTATTAACTGGAATGTCATATTTTGTTAATAGTTTTTGCCAAATGTTGGTTATTTGTTTGCTGATGTCAGGAATATATGGTATACAGCAGTATATGGTTTCGTGATTTTTTGATTCATGAGATATATTTACTTTTGTTGGTTGATTTTGCTTTCTGTCTAGGTGTGTGCGTATAATGTTTTCTATGGTTTGTGGAGGAAACTTATTGATGTTGATGAAGTATTGTTTTATTTTGTTTAATTCATCGTTAATTTTATCTGGTGAGTATAGTTTTATGACTGTGTTTATCTGGTTTCTCAGTATGTTGAGTTTTTGTTTTGTTTCATGTGCTGAGTCCCAAGGAATGTATAGTCCAGTATGGGTGATTTTTTCAGTGGATTTCTGTTTTGAATTGTGTGTCGGTTCTTATAATTTTGAGGTTAAGAAATGATATTTGATTGCTTTCTTCCTGTTCACATGTGAAGTTAATGTTGGGATGTATAGAGTTAATGTGATTGAAAAAATTAAGTATGTGTTCTGTAGATTTGAATCCCACAATCATGTCATCTACATATCTGTACCAGTATAGTGGTGGATGTAATGCTGTATTAATTGCTTGTGTCATAAAAATATTGGCTAGAACTGGTGATACTGGGTTGCCCATGCTTAGGCCATTTGTTTGTATATAGTTTTGGTTGTTGAACATGAAGTTTGTCTTTATTGTGGTGAATTCTATGAGGGTAGCTAACTGGTTACTGGGAATGTCTATAGTTGGGTTAGGGTCTCAGATATAAAGTTCTAAGGCTATCTTGCAGGCTTCAGTAGTTGGAACTTCTGTAAAGAGGGATATAACACTGAAACTGGCCATTAAGGGTTTATGATTAAGTTGATTTAGATTAGACTTGAAATTAAAAGTCTTTAATGAATGAGCTGGCTGATGTTACATATTTGGAAAATGCCCATGCTATGTATTTACCAAGATTGTAATTAAATGATTCATATGTTGACATTATTGTTCGTAATGGACAATCTGGTTTATGAGGTTTGGGGATGCCCTATATTTGAGGTGTGCATGAGTCAGTTTTACATAGGTAGGAATAAAGTGTTTGTGAAATTGTGTTGGCCTTTTTCATTTGTAGCAATAATTTGTTCAGTTGCGTCTCGTGTGTCTTTGTTGGATTTGTGTGTATTGGTTTCAATTTGTTCGTGTCTGATAGGATGTTATTCATTTTTTGTACGTATTCATTCATGTTTATTATTACTATAGCATTACCTTTATCTGCTTTTAGAATTTTTATGTTTTTGTCTTGTTTTAGGTTTTTAATAGAATTAATGTCTCTTTTTGTACGGTTGTTTTTTAGTTTTCTGTTTTGTGAAATTATGTTGATGGTTTTGTGAGAAAATTCTTTGAAAAAATCGTTTAAGATGTTGTTTTTAGGTATTTCTGGAAAATATAAATTTGTAATTTTACCTGGGAAATTTGGCTGTTGGATGTCAATAAAATTATCTAAGTTGTCTTCTTTCTGTTGGTTGTTTTTTCTTGTCTTTGTTTTCTGTAGAAAGTATCACAAGTCTCATGGCTAGGTCTTCCAAACATGTTTTGATTTCTATGGTTGGAATGTACCTAGGTGCTATTGCAAAGTTGAGTCCTTTGTTTAGTAGATGTATCTCGTCTGTGTTTAATTGTCGGTCGGATCTGTTAATTATGAGGTTAGTCAACGGTCTGTCATTTTGGTGTCTTTTCTGTTGTTTACATCTTAGTTTTTCTAGTTTTTTGTTATGACAGATCTTTTTGTCTCTGTCGTTCTTAGTATTGATTTGGTTTATGTTTCATTGTATAAGTCCGTAAATCTCTGGTTTAATGCAGCATGCTAGTTGATGGTCTAGATTCATTTTTTGTTTTTTTCAGTCGTGTAGTTCTTTGTATTTTGTGTTCAACATGGCTTTAAGTAGTTTTTTCTGTAAATTTTGGATAATGTTTGTGTATTTATTCAAATTTTTTGAAAGTTTTACCTTTACAAAATTAGGGGTTAGTTGTTCCTTTCTACATTGTTGAATAAAATAGATGTCATTTCTTCTATTAATAATTCGTTGGTTTAAATTTCTTAGTTTCTTAACGATCGTGTGTATAAACCAATATAAAAAAAATGCCATTATACCTCTATTAATATTATAGATAAAATTATATATTCAAACATCTACATTGCGACACTGTTACACAACCCCTTCCAAACATGTAGTCAGCTTCCGGTCAGTTACCTCTTTCTTTGTAAACCTGACGATGACCGAAAAAGGTCGAAACATTGTTCGCTCTTCTATGTAAAATATTTTCTCAACCCAAATGAGCCGTTTATATCAACCGTTATAAATTCTCAACAAGTGGGTTTCTCGACATCACTGACAAGTTGCTAATGTTTTATACAAGCTATTGTACTATTTAATTAAATAGTGGTTGAAAGAAAAGCTAACATTTAAATGATGTCTTTAGCCACAGGACAAGTAAAAAAATTTCTTGACTTCATTTTTGCTACTTTCAAAATTCAGCAAATTATTATTTAAGAGTTTCTCATCATCTCTTAAATGAAACATTTTTCCCTCATTTGCTATTCAGACATAGCAGACCAACACCTCAGATAGAGATTATATCTACTTATAAATGATAAAAAGATGTAAAGCTATTTCATAAAATTCACACAACTATTAATAAACATCAAATTTTTCATCCTTAATACTGACTCACCAACTTTTCCCTGTTCTAGAACCCTGACCCCCCACAAATTTTCTCAAACCATTAAAAACCTGATCAAATACTGTTTACAACTTCAATCATTTGATCTTCATCTTTTAAATACATGCATTAATAATTATTAGTATTCTTTCCATTTTTAAAAACTTAACATTCACAGAATTATTTTTATGGGGGGAGCTTAAATGCCTAGATAAGCTTTATATTGCATGACTAGTTTCAATCAACCTCAACACAAACACTATTTGGGGGAGGGAAGGGGTTTGCAAGGAGGAACCAATATCAACTTAGCTTTTTGTTAACCTGAAGATGACCTAGGAAGGTCAAAACATTGTTCTCCTCTTACTAAAAGTAATAATACAAATCAACAGTCTACTTGAACAAATAATTTAAACAGAAGAACATATAACTATATTGTATAAAATCAAAGAACAATCCACTTATATAATACACCACAGTGTATCTGTGCTACTCTCTTCTAATTATCAGACTGTGTATTTCGGCAGTAAAAAAAATAAAAAAATAATTGGGAATGAGTTTAGAAAATTTATGTATGACCCCTTACCTGTATGGAACGTGCGGAGTTTTCTCTACCAATGCAGTAATTACTCTTCCAAGGGTAAGAAGACTCTGGTTAATATTTCCTAGAGAGATAAAAGATTAGAACCTGTTCAGACTTTGTTACAAGCCCTTAGAAATGTTGTTGAGCCACCAGGGGTACTTGTTAATGGAACTGAATTTACTTAAAACTTGTATCATTGTTTTAATTTGTTTAATTGTGAAATCTAATTTCTGAACAGCAAAGTATTAAATGACAGTCTTGGATATCATTATTAATGTAGAATAAAAAACCTAAATTTTAGTTACACCTACCAGCTTCTCTAGCCCTTTTATCAACAGCCCCTGACCGACCAATATTTTCACTTCCTGCCAAGTCCACCTGATAAAAATATAAACTAGTAATTTATTTCCATAGTCTGAAACAAATACAAAAGAAAAGGAGCAATTAGAATCAACTATACATAACAGTCCAATGAATGAAACAGTTATTCCAACTTACCAGATTTAGCTTCCCAGTCTTTAGCAATTCTTCCCCATCAATCATATTCTCTTTGATGTGAACAGTGATGGAAAATACAGTATGACTACGACTGGATGTAGCATTCATTAGAGTAGAGGCTGTCTGCCTTTTAGCAGCTCCTTTCTCAAGAATAAAATACACTTCTTCCCGCGAGTGAACTGTGATCTCCTCAAGACCTTGAATAACGACTGAACCCTGAAAATACATTATCTTCTTCTCAACCAGATTAAGAGACGTTATAAAATGTTAAACTATAATTTTTTAGTTGATCCTAGTAAAATAAAATCCTTTGGATGTCTATAAATCAGTTCTCTTTAAACACAAGCTTGGTCAATTTGACTGGCAATGTAACCTCTTTACACTTGTTTAAAGTCTTAATAGATTTAATACTTATAAATGCCACTATATCTTCACAAAATTTGCCAGTCTATTTAAATCTAAACTACCAGTTTTTTCCCCTTTCTAAAATGACTTCAAATTGTAACATGATACTACATTTATTTATTCGACGTAACTTTAAGCTTGAAACAGTTTATATCCATTTGTAATTAAATTTTACTGTTAGATTGTCCTTTGAACTATAACAACTCACAGTGTCATTATAAGTTGTAAATCACTCAGGGCAAGTGCAAATCACATCACATCATTGATTTACATTTTTCAAGACTTACCTCACAAAACATTTTTGGCATTATTATTTATTTTACTTTATCCAATCTTAACTAACCTGCCCCCCAGTGGCTCAGAAATATGTCTGCAGACTTACACGCTAAAATCCGAGTTTTGATACCCGTGGGCAGAGCACAGATAGCCCATTGTGCTTAATTCAAAACAACAACTTAACTAACCTAAAAAGATTCCTATTTATACATTTTAATTACTTTTGTAATAATAAATAAAGAATAAACATGAAATACAAGAAATAAAGTATTTACCAATCTTTGATTTTCCTTCCATCAATTATCAAGGATATTTAAGCCTAATTTTGATACCAATAGTAGTAAAGAATTAAGTAATTTTTATTTAATCAAATAATGCACCAAAGACCATACATTAATAATCTTCTAAAATGTAGACAATTTCTCCCACCTCTCAAATGTGTGTGTGTGTGTAACAAGAGCCATTACAAATTAATCCAAATTGTCTTTTTAGTTCCTCACTGAAACATTGTTGAAACTTGAGTGAAATTACTATTCTGTTCGGAACAATTTTATGCAATAGATCATTTTAAAGAAGAAACCCTTGATTTTCTATTGGTTATAGATATTTTATTGAATGTAAGAAAATGTTAATACATCCTGAAATAGAAGATTTGACAGGTAGGTGTGACAGTAAGGGACTAACTTTCTATTGATATTTCTGTTACCAAATAAAATTGAATGCTATAAAAATTATAGTTTGAGTAATAACACTTCTATAGCATGTAATTTATATATAAATTCTTATTCTCTCAAACGGCAGAAAAAAAAGAGATGCCTCAAGAAAATATCACGTGTCGTAATGGGGGTAATTTAGGAATTATTTAAATATTTCCCTGTAGAATTAGGAAAATAAAACTTGCATACTATTAAAATATGTATTGTCAGTTAAGGTTTTATGTTATACAAATTAGTAAAACATATGGAAAAAAGTTTAAAAAATTTGGAATGTAAGACACTGAAACTGTCATATCATACACAGTAAAGCATACCTGGGGCAAAATGTTATAAGATACCATGAGAATAACCACTACTTTCTCTCTCACATTACTAAATGTGTCACTTTGTGGACTTGAATAATGCTAATTAACAACTAAATAACTAGGTGAGCTTTATGAAACAAGGTGCTATATGAAATGGAAAATTTTCATCTTGAAATCTCTCAAAAACAATTCTTAATTACACCTACCTATTTTGTTTGTGTTTAGACACTAATATGAATTGGCACACTTTGAGGATATATCCTCCCTTATTTTTCCGATGGAGTGACCATCAGTGATGCAAGTATCGCATGTACTCTGACAATGTCAACATTACAGAAATTGAGGCCAATGTTAGGATCTCTTAGTTTGGAACAGATCTAAACTATAATGAAATATCTGTGGCAAATTTACTGGAGTTTTCTCTGGCTTATTCATAATTTTGACACTCTCAAATAAACAAACTTTTCTTTCTACTCTGTTTAATTTGTATGTGGTCTCTCTCTCTTAAAACTCAGTCAATAAAAAGTCAGGTTTATTCTGTAATACAGCTTTCTGACTGAGAATCCTATTTTATGTAGATGTTACTTGAATCATTATCTAAAAAATGTCACAGATGGTCATCAGTTTTGGAACTTATCAAAAGCTTAATCTACAACAAACCTTCCAAAACAGAAACATGCCATAAGACACAATGTTGTGACTAATAAAGGCTGTGTTTGCACTGCCTTTGAAACAGCTGTGTCTGGTTTTATCATTTCATTAAACAGTTTGTTTTATTATTCCTACAAACGTTACTGTATTATCAATTCAGTCCAACAATTCTGAAATACCTGTCAGTCATCTATTTTACCTAAAGGTCCCAACGTCAACAGATGTTTCAGATCAACATCTCGATTAAACTAGCTCGCACCAAAATGATCAAGAACTGACTGAAATGAACATTAGAAAAATTCTCTTCACATTGCAACAAAGCTGAGCACCAGTAAAATAATATAACAAAACAATAAACCTTTCTTGTAGCATCTTCAAAAAGGCGCAACTTTGAGGTGTCATCATGTGGACTCAACAGATCAAACAGCTCTTCATTGTAGAGTTCAAGAAAGGACACTCTAACTGTAAACTCCAATTCCTGATGCTTTAGTTCCTCAAACAACTGATGGAGTGTACGAGGAATAATACCAGCCTGAGGATCCTGCAGAACAAATTCAAACTTTATATACCTTTGATCAAAATTGGCCATTAGTAACTGGAATTATTTATTGGGTAAATCAAGACTAAAATAATCAAACTATGTGAAATATAGATATCACTAAACTATTTAATTTTTTGAAACAATTAACAAGTATGATGGTTACCATACTTTAACCATAAAAAATTTCCATCAAACTAAATTCATGTGGCTCACAACATACAAAATCTACATAGATTTCAGTTCAAGATAATTTTATGCTGTTTTCATAACCACAATTCTTTTCCAGATAGTTTTTAATTATAAAAACCTTATAGTAAGCAAAACTGCATGTTTAAGAAATAAACATCTTTTTGTAGGTAAAAGAATTTTTCTTACTCTTATCATTGCAAACAGTACATGAAGAGAACACGGGTTCAGAATTCTGCATTAAATACTAAATTACTAATTACATCATAATATTACACAAGGAAAAAACAAAGAGCCTTTATCCTTAGCTAATTCCACAAATCAGTCATTGACAGATGACTATTTAGAAAGATTTTTGTTGGTTTAGAATTTTTACTGAATAGAGTCGTTGTTGAGGTATAAATAACACTCACCCTATCCCAGCTAAAATTCCCAAAAGATCTTTCTCCTTCCATGGTATATGTTTTTCCTGTTCCTGTTTGGCCGTACCTGCAAAAATGGTCAAACTTTCAATAACCAACAGAAAATAAACATAAATATAGAAGTCCATTCTCACTCTATGAAAAACCAATTTGATAGAAAATCAATTGCATTAAAACACACACATACACACACACAATTCCCACAAGGACTTTTCACAGGCCTAAGTATAGCACAATGTACTTAAAAAAAATTAGTTTACCATTTTTGTTCAAGTTTGTCATGATCGTAGAACAAAACAAGCATCCGACATTTCAGCAAACCTGACAAGCCAAGAAGAGTGTACAGTTTTATGGATTAGAAAACACAAGATATAATTTTTGTTAAATTGTTGTTTATTATCTGAACTTCTTGGTCTCATTGTTTGTTTAACTTAATAAACACTAGAAATGCAATTAAAACTACATTCCTGTTCTTTTACTTGTACCACAGATCTTTCCTTGTCTCACTTAAAGCTATACCATAAAATAAACAATGATATCAGTGAGTACAGTAACAGCAAACCAAATGCTGTGAACTTCATTTAACAGTTATGTTGAGAAAACCTAGCTTTTGAACTGTTTTATTTTAGTTTGTATTTAAACACTTCTTTTGTTTTTCAAAATCAATATGGTATCAAATAAACCAGTACATCAAGTTTAACATGATTTCAGTGGTTAATGTTTAAATACTGAAAACAAAAATATCAACTGTATCTGCTCTTTTCTAATTTTAGTTGGACAATGATTTGAACTCTTCTTTTTCAGTTAACCTGAAACTATTGGGGGGGGGTCACATGGACTGAAAATTTAGATTTGAAGATTAAATGTTTTTAATCTCTGAAAAAGGTAGCAGATGATATACAGTGTAACAAACCACTATGTTATAAACATATCCATTAATCATCGTCAATTGTTTTTGCGATAGGCACCATTATTAATTACTATTGTATATGACTGTATCAAATGAAAACTTGAAATTACAAAAACATTTCCACAAACAATTTTGTGACCTGTCATCCTCGTGTAAGCCACCATGCTGTATTCCTTGTGTAACCACTCTTCAATAAACATAATGTTCATCTTATCGTTAGACCAAAAATTAAACTAAAACTTGTTCAAAAATCTGATAAAAATGTTATGCATTTGTCTCAAAAATCACAAAAAGGTTGAAACAGTACATTCGATATAATGATAAGATTAAACATTTAAGTTTTTAGTACATTAATAAATTATTTCCCAATGATTAATTGCTTTTGTAGTTTAATCTAAAAAAGCATTTTTTAAAGAAAAAATACACCCTTTGGCTTTGCACCTATAGTACCTCTGTAACAGTTGCTTGTTTAAAAAATACACATTTAGTCTGCTACACATTAAACTTAATGCACGACAAGATCTCAAATCCAACACAATAATAAATGTGCAACACTTACGCAAAAACCGTACAGTTGTATCCCATTAAGACCTCTTCAATAAGAGGGCCAACGACCATTTTATATACATCAATCTAGAAAAAGTAGAAGTAAAAGAAAAAAACTACCAATAAATTATTAGATCTTATAAACCATTTAGATACAAATGTCTACATATCTAAGACAAACACATTGTGCATATCACAAAATCATATATAAAGTTTGTTGAAAATAAAAACATTACATAAAAATCACTTTAAACCATTTTTTAAATCTAGGATCCAGAAAGACTGATTTCAGATTGTTATGAATATTCTATATCTTAAAATGTTATATTGAGTTGGCTCTGTTTACTATACAGCATTTAAATAATTGTCTATGAGTGAACAAAGTACCTGTTGTGTCTCTGGTCCAAACACTCGATCAAATGTAAAAGTTTTTGTGTATGATTTTTCAGACCCTTTATCCTTCACAATAATTTCCCGTCTTTCATGGTTTACTTCTACAACAGGATAAGAGTTCTGCTTTTTCTCATACAAGTTCAAAGGTCTATAGAAAAAATAATAAAAATGAAATATAAAATTATTTATAATCATTTTATTAGCATTCACAATTTTCAGTTGTTAAACTCAATTTTGGTGGTCCTTTTAGAATTAATTTTGACTTTATTCAATATTTAGCCTAAATTTAAAAATTAAATAATTTTTTTTTTTTTTTTTTTTTACAAAGATTAGAAAATGTAAAAGGTACACTTCCTCAATATTGGCAAGAATCTGTATATGATACTTCAGTTTTTGTATTGTTTTGATTGAATTGAGAGGTGGGATACTGATTTTGTAGATAGTTATCTATTTGGAAGCCATAAACCTAGATTCAAACAGCAAGACTACAAGACACAACTTTACACTGTGGGCAACTCTATTCCATTGTTGCTTGTTCTAATAATTAGTCTGTGAAGCCAAAACAGGAAATAAGATTGTGATAAAAATATTAATAAAACCTATTATACAAATAACTATTCAATACTGTTAACTTTTATACACAAACTAATTAGAATTTCATTGTGATTACAAGAATGATATGTAGCACTGGTTTCAAAATGGACCAACACCTTTTATCTATCTACTTTCGATTTAGCTACAAATGAAGAAATTGGTGAAAAAAATCTTAAAAACACTTCAAGTTTTCTTTGAAATGTCTAATTCATCACAGGTAAAAGTGTAGAAAGTTATTTATATCTCAGACTTCGTTCTAGAAAGTGTGTTATGCATTATTTTAATAGTAACAAGTTTTGTTTTTCCGCCTTCATAATAGAAAGACAAACAGTGCAAATATTAACTATCCAAGCACAGTGTAGAAAACTGAATTTATGACGCATAAAATTATAAAGTGTAACTTATTCTCAACTTTAGTAACCAGCAGTAGTATTACCACTAGAAGTGTTAATGGTACTAGCATATAATAAACAAATTTACAATGTAGAGTATGGCTTGGTAATAATAAAACTCCTCGTAGTAACATCGTCATTAGTTAAGCCTAACACGGCAGTCTATATTATAAAGTAATAACACATTCACTAACCTGCATCTCAAGAAAACCTGAATGTGTTGGTTTTTTTCTTTTTCTCCCGGTCTCTTTGTCATTTTATTATAAATATTATAATTAAAGTTTACAGTAAATTGTAATCCAAGCTTTATTACTTTTGTTCAGTTCTCCCTTTTCTTATTCGCCTCAGTTAAACGTTACAACCATCACCGCTTTAAATTTGAAACTCGCCACTTCTTAACGCTGACCAATAAAATCACAAGATGGTTTCTCACTAGATCGCAGCACTATCTATAGTATTGATCGGTGTGCTGTGCTATAAAATTTATTATTATTACAGCTACTAGTGTAAAGAAGAATATTTTTAAAACGAGTACGACGTTTTATCATTGATACGATCATTTTCAAATCCTCAAGTTTTAACGGTAAAGAAATGTTAGTATTCATATCAACATTCAACAAACTAACTACTGTGTATTTTTCCTTCATAGTTTGAGTTCGTTCTGTGATACTTTTGATTTTTAAGTTCAATACATTTAACTTCTAAAACATTGTTTACTGTTAACACTTGTGTGCTTGAGAAATATCGCACCTGTGATTAAAACGTCATACCTATTTTTAAAATATTTTTCCTTACTGTAGTAGTCGTAGTCTGTAATAAAATAATACTTAATATCACTAACTAACCTACAAACAAACTATTACATTCATTATCGAATTTGCTATTGTGAAGATAAGTACACTTGTGTAAAATTCACGTTACGCTGAAGGTGTTTTTGTTGTGTTTCATATTTCATAGTTATTATGTTTTCAGTTTGAATTGGTCGAATCTTAAGGCCTATTCAGATCAATAATGTAAAATGTAGCACAATTAAAAATAAAAATTGCAATCCCGCTACTAAATGATCAAACGTCTCGGTGCAAAATGTCTCGGCATTTAAAAATATTTTTGTTTATCAGTTTCTAAACATATTTTTGAACTCAGTCCGAGCCAACCCCCTCCCCCAAAATCATAATGTTTAAAAAGTATACATTTTTAGAAATAAGTTCTAACTTTTTGTTTTTTTATTTTGAAAGTATTTCTTATAAAGTTCTTCTAAAATTTGTCTAAACTCTTAGGTTGGATCTGGCAAATTATTCGTACCGTTTCTAAAAATTTAAAATATATTTTCAAGAATTAAGACAAACATTGTATTCATTTTGGTGAGGTTATTTCGAAACTTCTAATAATAGTATTTACAAATTATGATTGCCATAAAGGTAACTCTGAATATTAAAACCATACCTTCATAAAAGCTAGTTCATGGCGTATCAGATATTACATCGTGCGTAAAATATATAATTAAATATAATCATTAATGATTCGATAGATAAGCAAATGGTTGAGTAGAATTCTACTTTATTGTCAGTAAAAACTATAGCAGAGATAAACGCGGATATGAATGATATCCGAAGCAAAGGTCCCCCGCTAGTACAGCGGTAAGTCTACGGATTTACAACGGTGGGCTCAGCAGATAGCCCGATGTGTCTTTGCTGCACGAAACACACAAACGCCCAGGTAAAGTAAAACTCTAACATTTCACCAAATTAATCTAAATTTATAATAAAGAAAAATAAAATATCAACTAAAGAAATCCAAAATATAAGAATATATGTACAGGGTGGTCGGTAAATCTCTACCCATGCATATATCTTATGTATCCAGTGTATTTGTGTGTTGTCTCTCATTCTCGCTGCATAATATTATGCGACGCCATGTTCTGTGAGACATTTTCCTCAATATAGTAGGGGTTATTGTTCCAAATGCTGCGGTAACAGCTGCCATCAACTCATACATGCGTAATTGAATATAACACAATAACATAAGGATGGGTAGGGATTTACGGGCCACCTTGTATATAAGAGACAAATTAGAATTCTAGAAACACTGATTCCTATCAAAAATATTTGTTATAATATGTAACCCAAATAATTCATTTCATACGTTTTATAATACGATGTCTTGAATTGTTATATTTTTCGTCTGCTTATCTGAAGAACTTATGCTCTCAAAAGTTATATTTTATTCACAACTTTAGTTCGTTTGGAGAAGTCTCTCGTGTATTACGAAGCTCACGTAATAAATGCTCAAGTATAGTAAATGTGAAAATGTTTAAGAATTTCGTACGGAATAATTACCCATTAAACGGCATTTTTAAAAAAATATCTCAAAAGTTTAAGATATGCATAACACTTAAAGATATATTCGAATTTATCTCCAGGTATGTTTTCAGACTTATAATGACAAATCCGTGATTCGATTCCTTGCGGTTGGCAGAATACAGATAGCCAATTGCGCTAAAACCAATAAATATAAATAACTTACATTGAAATAAATTAGTTTTGTCATCCTATTGCTAGATGCATAAAAGTCTGTGCGCCTTAAAAATATAAAGTTTTTTAACATGATTCTTACATATATCCAATAATTCTTGTCTTTTAATTCATTCAATAACTCTATTGATCTATAAATTATTGTGTGTTAAACAATTAATTTTAAGTTTCCTAAAATTTACAAAAATAATTATTTTTTCAGTAACGTTGACTAAGGTTATCGGTATCTCGCTTCTAATAAAAAGTTATTAAAGTACACTTTTTTCTTAAGAGAGGGCAGCACTTAACTAACACGACCACAGGTACGACAATATGCGTCAAGCCGCCATTATTGTACGGTCAGCAAAGCGTTTTCCTGCATATATTAATGGCTGAAATACGTGTCTCGAAATTAATTTTAGACATCAGACTTTCCCTTACAATGTAATGTGATATTTGTTTTTCTGTTTGTTGATTTGATCGCTGAAAAGGCGAGCATGTTTATAGTACGACGGGGAGTCGAACACCTTAACCCACCTGCCCATGTCGCGCATAAAAAATGCGTCATTCACAAATGCTTGCCCCCCAGTGGCTCAGCGGTATGTCTGCGGACTTACACGCTAAAATCCGGGTTTCGATACCCGTGGTGGGCAGAGAACAGATAGCCCATTGTGTAGCTTTGTGCTTAATTCAAAACAACAACAACACAAATGCTTGTTTGTTTTTAATTTTCTGCAAAGCTGCTACAGGATGTTTTGGATTGCCCTCCCAAATTTAGAAGCGATAAACTTGAGAGAACGCAACCTGTCAACACCACCCACCGCCAACTCTTGAGTAGTCTAATACCTACGAATGGTAGGACTGACCGTCAAGTTATAACACACCTTTGGCTGAAAGGGCGATCATGTTTGGTAACAGGAATTCGAACCCACACGTTACTAGTCGAGCACTGTAACCATCAGGTCATTCACAAATGTGAGTAAAGTGTTGTAAGCTTTCCTTTACAACATCTATATAAATGTAATAGTACTGTCTGTTGTATGGCCAGTAAAATTGGTATGGAGGCTCATTTAGGTCCATGAGGAGATACTTACAAATTTTTAATTTTCCAGTTTGTATGGGCATTTTTTTCTTTACAGTTACATATAAGAGAAGCAACTTTTCATGTAAGCTTTCACTGATCATGAATTTACATAATTTTTGTTCATGGGATCAGCGCCCCAGCTAGTTTATAAATAATGTGGCATTATTCGTAAATTTTATACATATCGTTAACAGAAAAAAAGTTAACAAAACTTAATACTTTCTTTTAATGTATACGCTATTTTTTGATTTTTTTCATAATGCTGAATTTCTGAATTTCCCGTTAAATTAAAAATGTAACTTAATTTCATCATGCATTTGTTTCTCTTTTCATACTCACAACGCTAGAAAACAAGTTTCTGTATCACGGCGGGCAAAGCACAGATAGCACCTTGTAAAATTTTGTGCTTAATTATAAACGAGCTCTTTTTTTTAATGTTTACACATTTTGTATCCCCCTGGCGTTGTATTATGTTGTATTTCTCTCTTAATGTATTCTTAATTTTGTTTTGTATTCTTATAAAATATTATTCCTCGCTTATAACCTACACGGTAATAGAGCGTAGGTTGCATGGCCAGGTGGTGAAGACATTCGATTCGTAATCTAAGGGTCACGAGTTCAAATCCCAATAATACCACACTAACTCGCCCTTTTAGTCATAGGGGCATTATTAAGTTACAGCTAATCCCACTGCCTTCTCTCTAATCTTATCCTTCTTAATTAGGGACGGCTAGCGCAGATAGCCCTCGTGTAGCTTTGCACGAAATTCAAAACAAACCAAACTAGGTCTCAGTCGATGTTTATCATGAGTTACTTTCAGACTAAATATTAATACCGTATTGTAAAATTATTCTGTAAATGTCTAGTCATAAAATTTCTGCTGTTAATTAGGTTAGTATTTGCTTTTGAATTTCGTGCAAAGCTGCACGAAGACTATCTGGACTAGCCCTCCTTAATTTAACAGTGTAAGACTAGAGAGAAGGCAGCTAGTCATCCCCATCCATCGCCAACTCTTGGGCTATTCTTTTACCAACGAATAGTGTGATTGACGATAACATTATAACGCCTCATTGGCTGAAAAGGCGAGCATATTTGGTACGATGGGGATGCGATTACCAGTCACACGCCTTAACCCACTTGGCCATGCCGCGTCAATAAGGTTAATAACACGCAAATATATATATTAATATTAATGACCTTGAATAACTTGAGTTCCTCACATGGGTTAGCAACTTCGGAGTTAATAAACAAAAGCTTTCGTAGGACATTTTTCTCTTCAGACCGGAGTCCTCGAAAATGGTTTACGATTACATCGTTTATTTCCGAAGTAGACGCCGAAGGTTAATGTTCAAAGCAGCTTGACATGCTTCAATAAATATTATTTTTACAGCTGATATTTGTAAACACATTACTTCTGGGAACTTATACTTTGGAAAAGTTTACACCGTAAAAAAAACAAGAATAAAAAGTAATTAATTTCTAGCTTAGAAAGTAGCATTTCTTGACACTGTTAGTTTTTAATAGTTTAAAAAGATGATTTCGAACTTTCCAAAATGTGCCCATTAAATTGAAAATATTTTCTTATTATTCATGTAGTACCTTATGTTTTTAAACAAACATTTTTCTTTTTTATAAATTTATTTTAAAATACATACAGTACAGTTTTTAGAGGTCCTGCATGTTTTGAACCCCTTAGTGGCATAACGTTAAATCTGTGGACTTGTAATGCTCGAGACTGAGTGTTCATTCCAGTGTTAGCACAAGATGAGATAAGTTACAATATAGATACCTACAACAAACACTACGTGTTAAACCGTAAACTTTCATAATCACATCTCTATCTTTATCTATGGGAATCCTCAGAAATTTTCTCAAGGAGGGGCAAACTTTTCCAGACGGAGGGTAAAGTAAAGTTAAATTGTGAATTGCATAAAAATTCTTGTATATAATACTGAATTAATAAAGAGCTACATTTCTCATTTTCCGAGAAAGTGTGGGGCAAGTGCTGCTCCCCCTCAGACGCCCATGTCTCTATCAGTGATTAGCATGCCAGGATTGCAGATGTGATGTCTCATTTACAAGCATAAAATTCGCGATTCGCACTTTGGACTATTTGGCGTATCCTAAGATGTGACTATCAAATTCCACCATTCCGTTAGTTTGCCCCTAGTGGCATATTGTGTAGCTTTGTGCTTAACCCTAAACAAATAAACAAACAGAAAAACTTCCGTTAGAGAATTGCAAGAGTTGACAGCAGGTACCTTTGATAAGCTGTCTTTCTTTGGTCCATCCTCTCCGAATGAGAGACTGGTACTGCAGAGTTGTGCAAATATCCAAAAGTGAGCAAATGACACGAATACTTAAATGAACAGAATATCAGACAATAAGCAAAGTGAAAAGTTTGTAGTAAGTTGCATTAATACAATAGTAATAAAGATTTCTTTTTGGCTAAGTACTAATAAATTGGATACCCCATTACAACTATTGAAACAAACAATTAATCTATTTACCTCATTCATCCTTAAATGTACTCTGAGTTTAACGTGGGTAACTCTTAATAGACGTTAAAGTTGGGTATTCACGAGAATTTTCTATACTGAAGAGTAACTTACGATGCTTGGAAACCAGTTTCACCTTCTACTGCAACTTGTAACGTCGAGGTAACAACTCAATGTTTGTTTTCTATACACATGCAAGTCCTTATAATCTGCTATTGATTACCATTACTTCCAGATAGTAGTCTAAATAAACCATGGAATTGTTGTAGGTCGTTCTGTAATTAAAAACATTTCACTCGTGGGCATGTTTGTTTGCTGGTAGTTAGGTACAAAGCTAACCACAGTGAACCAAGGGCACAAAAGAACTATTTAGAGTGGTAAGTCCGCAATCATACCGCTATGTCATTGGGGGGCTACTTCTGTGTGGTGCACTCATTTATAGCTTATCAAAATATTTTTACAATAGCGTAATTTTGTGTAATATAGATTTATTTCAATAAGAAATTCAAAGAAGATACACAATGCATTGTTTTCCCGTTGTATTCTCATAATGACAGCAAAAGATCGTTGAAATAGAGTCGTTTGTGAAGAAAGGTTGCTGAAGTTTTGTGCTCCACCTTAAAGTGAAATATTGAATTGTAACACATTTGTGTATCTATGTAAATAAACATTAGTATACGTGTGTGTGTGTGGGTGTGTGTATTTGTTCCTTATATCTTATTACATTTTATGATCAATTAATACCAAAGGTTAAACAATGACACAAGATGACATAAGTAAATTTATGGGGATTTGATCCCTTCCATCTAATTTCTGAGAAACTACATATGTCGTATAAAGTACATAAAGCTGCAAATACTGAAAAGAAAGACATAATTAATTTTTATTAATGTAAGAAAAAAATATATCCTTTGTTGCAAACGCGTTTTTATTTCAGTGAGTGTGTACCCACAGTATACGAGGTATAAACTGGTCATTTGGTGTCTTTATATTTGTTGTTTCGTTCTTGTTTGACGACAACGTTGCACAACGAAATGCATTATTACAGAAAATTCAAAAGAATAGCAACTAAGTTGTGTGTTAGCTAAACGTCCCCACCTGCCGCATTAATACAAACAAATACCATTACGTCACAGGCTAACTCAAAAACTTAGAAAGCTACGCTGTAAGAACATCAAACATTACCTTATCAGCAAATACAAGACACAAAATGACGGTAATGACCTAAATTAACTTATCATTCTCAAAGCAGTAAGCACTGTAAAAACAACAACAAGCAAAAATGCCCCAAAACACATTACAATGGTGGTTAAGTTAACGACCGTTAAACTCGTAATCCGAGGGTCGCGGATTCAAATCCCCGTCACACCAAACATGCTCGCTCTTTCAGCTGTGGGGTCGTTATAATGTTACGGTAAATCCCACTATTTGTTGGTAAAATAGTTGCCCAAGAGTCGACAGTGGGTGACGATGACTAGCTGCTTTCCCTATAGTCTTACAATGCTAAATTAGGGACGGTTAGTGCAGACAGCCCTCGTGCAGCTTTGCGCGAAACTTAAAACAGACCAAACCAAACGACCGTTAAAATTCTTTGCTCTATTTCTTGAAGAATTGTTTCGTTTTCCCTATTAAGTTCATTTCTGGGTTAGACTTGGCCCACGTGTAGTGAGAGTCTTCTGCCATAAAGTTCGAAACTTGGTGGTTTATTCTTTTTTGGCAGTGATTATAATGTCATGTATTTGTCTACTGAAAGAATCGATATACTGTTGTCATTCTTTGGTATTTACGAATTTCTTGAATTTTAACTTCATTGTGTTACATATGTACGTAGTATATATATATGCATACTTCTGTAAATAAAGGACCAAACTTTGCCCTAAAATACAACAGTATTTGTTTTGTTTGTTGTAGCGAAAAGTTCCACAAAGGGCTGTCAACATTTTGTCCACCGTATGGAATCAAACCACATGCAACGGGCTGTTTGCGTTTTATCCACCGAGTGGAATCGAAACCCCGTATTGTGAATCTGTAAACAAACAGCTGACCAACTAGATCTTATTGTAACCTAAGAAAACACAACGTACAGCTTATCAGCAGAA
This sequence comes from Carcinoscorpius rotundicauda, assembly GCA_011833715.1. Classification (NCBI taxonomy): domain Eukaryota; kingdom Metazoa; phylum Arthropoda; class Merostomata; order Xiphosura; family Limulidae; genus Carcinoscorpius; species Carcinoscorpius rotundicauda. The sequence goes on along the minus strand of CM022391.1, from coordinate 129,951,428 downwards.
GAAAACAGAATAATTCAGAACCAGAAGACAGATAGAATGTATTTTGAAACTTTGTAGAATGCACGGCAACTGTCTTCAGGCGGAAGACTTTCGAAAGGTCATCCTCTACACTTGTGTCTCCAAAAAAGACAGTTGCCGTCCATTCTTAAAAGTTTCATCATGAATATTCTGTCCAAACGATCTATTTGAAAACTTATGTTAATAAGTCACCACAACCATGTGTCCAAACTCACTAAAGTCTTATGTTAATAAGTCACCACAATCATGTATTCAAACTCACTGAAGTTGACATGAAAAAAATTGGTAATTTCTTCTCGCAGACATGATAACCTTAGTAAGGTTATAAAAAACAACAAAACAACCTAAAACAGGATCTAGCTTTACTACCAACAGCTTCTTGTTATTACATTTTTAATGTTATAACATCATGTACTTTTGACCAGTTGTTGCTCGTGCTATGTAATTGACATTTCATCCATTCACAGTGACGTTTTTCAATCTTCATGGTGTACCAAACGTACAGTTCCAAACTCTGGCTGAGACGATGTCATAATAGAGATTACAAGTAACAGCATTATTATCAAAGGTCATTTCAGGAACCTTAAATTCCGGGTTAATAGAAACCTAGAAAAAAATAGTGAAAAATTAATGTGTGGCATACAATAACTATCCCTTTAACACTAAGGTTTCTTTATATACTTTTGAATTTTCGCACAAAGCTACACGAGGAGTAGCTAGCCGTCCCTAATTTAGCAGTGTAAGACTAGAGGGAAGGTAGTTAGTCATCACCACCCACCACCAACTTTTGAGCTAACTTTTACTAACAAATAGTGGGACTGACTTTAACTTTATAACGCCCCCTCGGCTGAAAAAGCAAGCATATTGAGTGCCTTGACCACCTGCCCATCCCGGGCCTAAAAATAGCTGAATCAACTAAATGGAATCGAACTACTAATTGTAGCGTTATAAATCCGTAGACTTACAGCTGTACCAGCGGGGGACAAAAGAAAAGAATATGTTTACTTTTATCTCTGTAGAGGAATTAACCGCAGGCCCGGCATGGCCAGATGGTTAAGGCACTCGACTTGTAATCTGAAAGTCACGGGTTCGAATCCTCGTCACACTAAGCATGCTCATCCTTTCAGTCGTGAGAGCGCTATAATTATTTGTTGGTAAAAGAGTAGCCCAAGAGTTGGCGGTGGCCTTCTTTCTATTCTTACACTGCAATATTAGAAACAGCTAGCACAGATAGCCCTCTTCTAGCTTTGCATGAAACTGAAAACAAACCAAACCAAACGAGTTAATCAAAATGTCTCTCGCACAGAACGTATCATTTTGTACCTAGTTATAGCCGAGAAACTAAACTAAACTATCGTGGCAGGGGTTCAGTTTAGAGAGAGAGAAATCAGAAGAGTTCTCTCTCCAACTGGGGTGTTCAGGAACTTTGTAGTTCCTCTTCGTCCCCTTTCGTGGATTGTTAATTTAAGATTAAGTGGTGTTTATTATAATTTAATAAGTTAATTGTCGTTATAATTCTTTTACTTTTTCCGGTGAGAAGAGTCTCACCAAATGTTCTTTTGGGTGGAGGCAAAGGCAGCAGTGGAGAGGAAGGCTGGGACTTGTCCCGAAAGGAAAAAGTTCAGCAGATGTTAACATGAATGTAGTTTATTCGAATTTAGATCAAATCAAACGGCCCGGTTCTGGGTCTGGCAAAAAGTATAGCCGAGAAACAATTTCTTTAGTTAATAGCCTAAATTCGTTTATCTTACAAAAGTACAAAATGGCTGTTGTTCGGTTACAAAAACATTCGTAACAAAAAAATGGAAACAAACTGGTGCCTGAGTCGTTTTTTTTCCGTATGAAAAATTGACATTTTATACGCTGTGCAACAGCGAAAGAACTTTGGTGAAAAATTAGTTTTCGAAAGGACAACTTAAACTGTTTAATGTTATAACGATTAAATTAAAAGATTCTCTATTCTTGAGATGTCTGATAGGAGTATTAAAACTTTAATTAAAATAAAGTACAGAACAATGATTTGACCTTCTGAGGTCATCTTCAGGTTAACAAGGAGAGTTAACAACTGACCGTTGCTAGTTATACGTCTTAAGGAGGAGAGTGTAAAAGGATAGGAGAATTAAAAGGATCATTTTCAAGTTATATTCTAATGACATTATCTTTAACCTGTAAATCACATAAACTCCCACCAGAGGTCTCTTTTAATTTCGATTCGTGAACCCAGAGTCAAAGATGGTGAATTATTAAAAAAACGAAACAAAACATACTTTGAAATAATAATTGCCTGGTTTAATATCCGTGACATCCACCCATTGGCAGTCGATGTTGTGTGCGTAATTGTCAGTGCAACCTACGGTTATACCCTGATCACCATAGTTTGCGCATGCGTATTTCTTCTGGCTGCCAGCTCTGCAAAAATTGTCTTCGAGGCAAAAGCTAGCCTTGTGACCCTCGGCTACTTTGTTCCCTCTCATATCAACGACGTCAAAATGAGCAAACACTTCCATACTGTGATAGTGTCTATGAATAAATAGATAATAGTATTAAATAAAAAGGTGAGAACAGAAAATGATTTAAAGCAATGCAACTTTAGATTATTCAGCAGTAATAAACATATTCAAAATGATAAGTTTTAAAAACAGACGGAGTAAAAAAACGTTTTGTTTACTGTAGAGCAAAGGAACACTGGATTCGAACCCCGGATTTTAGATGAGTTAGTTCGTAAACTTACAGCTATTCCATCAGAGGAGGGGGCTATAATCTTTTAAAGATTCTCGAAGTAGTAGTTGTTTGGTTCACCCACCACAGGTATCGAAACCCGTTTTTTAGCATTATTATACCGTATAAACTTATCGCTGTAACAGTGTGTGGCGCAGAGAGGAAAGGTTAAATGGCGTGCTAGAGACCACCCTAATTGTCCAATTAATAAAATCTTTAAAATGAACTTATTAATAATCAATGCAACTGGATGTGAAACGAAATAGTGCTCAAACACTTTTATGGCGAACCCTTTTTCAGAACATGTGGTTTTTCCTTACTTCTACGCACTCTGTCAAACCTATATATATATATATATACATACTGTACACGTCAGGGCAAAAATGTTTCTTTCTATTACACTGTAGTTTATATAAAAATGAGGTTTGGTGAAAACTAAAGACGAGTGCAATTCGGGCCCACGATCCTTGAAGATCAAAAGCTTTAACCAGTTACATAACGCTGTAAATCGGGTTTCGATACCCGTGGTGAGCACAACACAGGTAGATCTTTATATAGATCTGTGCTGAATAACAAACAATAATTTTATGTTACTGAGTCTCAAACAGTGTCCTCTCACCGGCTATTACGGACTTAAATTTAACATAGATCCCAATTTATGTCGGTCAGCTTTACTATTCGATTTCCGTTTTGTTTTTGTAAGTGTTGACCTTAATTTGGTAGACGAGTATGTTTTAAAGAAGAAATACAACGTTATAATCGTCAGGTTCGAATCCGTGACTCTGCTTCGTTGATTGGGTTTGTTTGTTTTGAATTTCGCGCAATGTTCCACGAGGGATATCTGTGCTAGCCGTTCCTAATTTAGCAGTGTAAGATTAGAGGAAAGCAGCACGCCATTATCACCCACCGCCAACTCTTGAGCTACTCTTTCACCAACATATAGTGGGATTGACCGTAACGTTATAACGCCCCCGTGGCTGAAAAAGCGAACATGATTGGTATGACGGGGATTCGAACCCTCAACACTCGGATTACGAGTCGAGTGACTTAACCACCTCAGTTGATGTAAAATTCAAAAAAGTTTGAGAATCAAATTCATGAAGTTTTTTATTTTGTTGTTAAGCGCAAAACTTACACAGTGGTCTACCTGTATTCTGCTTCAGGTATCGAGCTTAAAACATTAAAATTATAATCCCTCAGGATTGTTACTGAGCTACCAGGTAGGGATTCAAACTTATCAAATTAATATATATATATATATATATAAAGTAAGCTGAAATAGCCTATTAAAAATACCTTTATTAAATATTATACACAAAATCATTGAGAAAAACACCAATGTTAAAATTCGGTGTTTGATCCCTGTGATGGGCACAACCGTAAAGCTCAATGTGAAGCTTCATGCCTAAGAGAAACGAACATAAATTTAGGATTTCCTTACTTGTGACAAGCATGCCAATCCCATGCGAGTTTCGGTAAAAACGGAAGGAAGTCGGCTGTTCCGATGTTTCCTATTCTCGCAGTGAACCTGAGTAAACGTCTTGTCTCATTCAAATAACCTGGATTGAAGAACAAAAATCCAAATATTATTTTAATCTGTTCAGTGCCGTAGACGATATAACTCGTCCGAGCTGATCGGTAACATAGTGCCACGGACGAGTTAATTTGCTCTCAATAATATCTAACTTCAACGCTAGATGTTAGCACCATACATACATTTGACCTACTTACAAATTATTTCACTTTCGATCCAAAATGACGTCACGAAAAATTTATAAAGTGAAGAAGCATTAGAGTTGTATTGTAGCAGCTGAAGTACTTGGCAGTCAACAGGTTAAATAAGAAATGGTCAAAAGTATGAGATTATCTCATATAGCTTAACATATAATTTTGTCTTCATTAAGTTGTATTACGTATCTAAGATTGCCCTTTATTGTTTGATATTATTTGTTTATAAATTACAATAATATAGAAAAGCTTGGACTAATTTTTATTAAATAGTCTTAACATAAAGCGTTACTCTTAATCGATAAAGCTACCCATTTATCTACTTTGAGCAGACTAATGGTAAATTCAGTACAAATATGTTTCCATCTGTGGAAACACACACACACATATGTATATATAATATTTCATGAATCTTCACAAGGTAATAATGTAATGCCTTATTATCTTGTCTAAGATTTTGAAAAAATTAATACAAATTACTACAAGTGGAGAAATAGCCCATTAAAGCGCCCCTGGTGACGACTTGTTCAGTTTTTGTTTAGAATTAAGCACAAAGTTGCACAATGGGCTATCTGTGCTCTGCCCACCACGGGTATCGAAACCCGGGTTTTAGTGTGTAAGTCCGCAGACATACCACCGTGCCTCTGAGGGGCGACTTGTTCAGCAGAAGGAATAAATAATTTTGGAGTTATTAATTTAATATTCGTAATTTCTGTGTTTTAAGAAAGAATGAAAACATCATACTTTTCCAGATACGGTTAATTATATAAACTTCTAGACAGAGAAATTCCTTTTCCTGTGTTTTCGAAAATCAATTTTCGTAAAAAATAGACAGGATTATAGAGTGGTCCGCTAGTTGATTTTTGAATTTATCTATTCGAAAAAAATAATAAAAACGGCAGATTGAAAAACAGTTAAAGAAACACTGAATTAATACAGTTTTCGAAAATGTTCCACTAAAGTTGTTTAGCTTTAAAGCATATGAACAGACTTCTACTCATAGACGCTCACTTTTTACACAAAATATAACAATAGTACAATTTTTCGATGCAATGTTTATAAATAAAACTTTCCAATTTCAAGGTATCGATACACCAAAAGTTAAGATCCCTTATATTAAATCTACATTAGTGATGCTATCTACTGATAGAAATGCCAATAACGGGTTACAATTCTAACGACCGTATTCTAAAGACGGCTGGTGTGGGTATTAAAACTTTAATTAAAATAAAATATAAAGCAACGTTTCGACCCTCTTAGGTCATCTTCAATCAACAGAGAAAATTTACAACTGACCACTCCCGGACACATATAATAGGGACGAGAGTACAAATGGGTACGGAATTATAGAGGACGCTGTAGGTAGATGTCAGGTTATTAACCAGTACAGGTATAAAGGTGCTCTTTATATTGGTTTAGTTTTGGTTTCAGTTGTTACATAAGTAGGGCTTCTGTGATTTTACATTTGTTTATATTTGATTCTTTGGGTGTTGCTAATTGATTGACTCTTTAAATATATTCTTAATTAATTATATCATAAAGCCTTAATGGCCAGTAATGATGTAATCTCCCTCTTCACACGAGTTCCAACAACTGAAGCCTGCAAGATAGTTTAGAAATTTATATTCAAGACCTCAACCCATTGATACACATTCCCAGCAACCAATTAGCAGCCATTATACAATTTACTACCACCAAAACTAACTTTATGTTCAATAACCAAAACTACCTACAAATAAATAACCTAAGTATGGGGAATCCTGTGTCACCAGTTCTAGCAAACAATTTCATGACACAGACGGAATCATAAGCGATCAGTTCAGCCTTACACCCACCACTATACTGGTACAGGTATGTTGATGACACAATTGCCGGATTCACATCTACAGAACACTCACTTAGTTTTTCAATCACGTTATCTCGATACACCCCAACATTAAGTTCACCTGTGAACGGGAAAAAACTAACTAAATAGCATTTCTTGACCTCAAAATTACTAGAACTGATACACAATTCAAAATAGAAATACACAGAAAAATCACCCATACTGTATTATACATTCCCTGGGACACAGCACGTCGAACAACAAACAAAAATGAACATATTAAGAAACAAAATAAACACAGCCACAAAACTATGCTCACCTGGTAAAATTAACACTTCATCGACATCAGCAAACTTTTTCAAAAACCTGTGGAAAATTTATATGCACACACCTTGACCAACAACAAATCCCAGGATACAACAAATTATGAAACCTTATATTGCTGCATACCATATGTTCCTGACATCAGCAAAAAAATACTCAACATTTGGAAAAAAATTCACAAACACAACACTCCAGTAAACACCAAATTTATTCAAAAACCAGGTACAACACTAAAGTCTACAGTATGTAAAAACTACACTGACAAACACAACACCAACATAACTTATAAAATACAATGTAACAACTGCCACGACTTCTAGATTGGAGAAACAAGCAGAGAAGTGGGAACCAGATTCAGAGAACACAAAAAATACACCTTTACACATGTTTTAATACTGCAAATAAACAAACACAACATAACCACAGAAAACACTTAAATATTCAGCAGGGAAACAAATATAAACAAAGACAAAATCAAAGAAGCCCTACTTATACAGCAGCTAAAATCAAAAGCCAATAAAAAGAACACCTTTATACCTATTCTAATTAATAACCAAACATCTAACTAGAACGCCCCCTACAATCCTGCACCGTAGTGGATGTGACGGCCTAAATGGATCATCAGGCCCTTTGTTTGTCCCTACATTATATGTATGTGTTGGGGTGTTTTCAAGGGTGGATTGTACTTCTTAGTAAGTTTAGATTTTCCTGGATTCCTTATGAATTCCAACTAATTAGTTGGATTGTATTTGAAAACACTTCCTTATTGCTTCCTTTTAAGATTCGTTTGATAATTTTCTTAAATGCTTTTAACCATTTAAAATTCCCCTCACTGAAACATTAAGTAAAAGATTAGAGCGTCAGTTCGCTTGCATCCTTCAGGGTCTTCTTACCTTCTCTGTGTTCCCTCCGGAGTCGATAAGCTGAACGGGAGAGACAGTTTTCTTCCATAGCACACTGTAAGTGCATTAACTGCTTTTCCTCTAAGTAAGCTGATTGTTCAATCTCTTCGTTGTCTGGAATCAAGTCAGGCATTGCTGAAAACGTAAAATACAATCAGTTTGTGTGTGTGTATGCTGAGCATGGCTAACAAACCGAATTTCTCTCCCTACTCCACACAGTGGACTATTTTCTGATTTGACACACAACGGCATGACTGTCCCCGTAGCTAAACCTTTACGTCAGGAGAACAACGCCAGATATCACAATCCAGCTTCAATATCAACATTATTCTTAAAATTCCTGATTCTTTGTTATGCTGCTTACCACAGATTGAGGTCCGGCATGGTCAAGCGCGTTAAGGCGTGTGACTCGTAATCCGAGGGACGCGGGTTCACATCCCCGTCGCGCCAAACATGCTCGCCTTTTCAGCCGTGGGGGCATTATAATGTGACGGTCAATCCCACTATTCGTTGGTAAAAGAGTAGCCTAAGAGTTGGCGATGGCTGGTGATAACTAGCTGCCTTCTCTCTAGTCTTACATTGCAAAATTAGGGACGGCTAGCACAGATAGCCCTCGAGTAGCTTTGTGCGAACAAAAACAAAACAAACAAACAAAACATACCACAGATTTAATCCATATACCGCATAATATTGAATACTGTTGATATATTTGTTTGTTTTGAAACAAAGCCACAATGGACTATCTGCCGCGCCTACTCTGGGAATTCGAACTCCGGTGTATGTGTGTAAATTTCTCACTGTGTCACTGGATGACCCTATTTAGTAATTTTATGTTTTAGCTTGCTTGTTTGTTTTTGAATTTCGCACAAAGCTACAAGAGGGTTATCTGCGTTTATCCTTCCCTAATTTAGCAGAGTAAGGCTAGAGGGAAGACATCTGTTGGGCTATTCTTTTACCAACAAATGGAGGGCTTGACCGTCACATTATAACGCTCCCACGGCTAAAAGGGAGAGCCTGTTTGGTGTTACGGGGATTCGAACCTGTGACCCTCGGATTACGAATCGAGTACCTTAACCACCTGACCATGCCAAGACGTTTTAGCTTGTTATAATATTCAATAAAAAATAACTAAAAAAGAAAAATCACTAATTTGATGTCTATAATCTATGGGCAAATGTTATTAATAATCAGTGGATTTAATTGAAATATTAATGGTACTTTATTTAATTATTTTTGTCTGATTCATATGTTGTTGGGTACTCTGCAACCAAAGAAATCATCGACCCACAGGAATTTCCAAGTATGAATAGTTCAAACACATATTTCCAAAACACATGGGGCCCATATGGAATTCCCGTGACGCTAGGGTTAACTCATAAGTAAAACATAGGTAATTATGAATTTTATATCTCCCAGTAATGATTGTTATGTGTATGTCATTTTCTGGGTTTGTAACCGGCCCGGCATAGCCAGGCGGTTGAGGCACTTAACTTATAATATGAGGATCGTGGGTTCCAATCCTAGTCACGCCAAACATGCTCACCCTTTCAGCTGTGGCGGTGTTATAATGTGAGGTCAATCCCATTATTTATTGGCAACAGAGTTGCCCAGGAGTCGGCGGTGGGTGGTGATAACTAGCTTGCTTTCCCTCTAGCCTTACACTGATAAATTAAGGAAGAGTATCTGCACTAAACAAACACTTCTGATTTTTTTGAAACGAAGACGAGGTTAAGCAGTTGATTTCTTTCATAAATAGCATAGATCGTTCTCAGCGTTTTACCAATCATATTTGACCTAATTTATTTTTTATGAAACAAAAAGGATATATATATATATATATATATATATATATGAAATCCACCGATGTCTCTACCACAAAGTTAAATAAACTACACTAAAAATTTAACACTGTTTGCTGATAACATAGCAAACGAGTTATCAAAGCTATTTTAATGACAGAATAATATATTTATCTGAAGCTACTTTAATGAAAATACACAGATTTTAAAATTCGGAGAAAAATCCATCACATCACATGATCACTTTATTTTGAACGTGCTGAAGATGAAAAGTTCAGAAACTGAAGTGACTCTATAAAAGAGACCAAAACGTGTACATTAACTGACGGACTGCTTCAATATCACTTTAATTTTGAAAAAACGAAATTTGAAATTAAACTTCGTATATTGGAAACAAAGTAATCTTCCATGGCGTGGCAAAATAATGTTATAATTGCTGAATGATATCTCATTTGGTTGTTTACTTATAAGTCTATATTAAACAGGCTTAACTTTAAAAAAATACCGAATTCAAATAGGTAACTTTATGTCCTGTTTGTTGTTAAAACTTAATTTATAATAAAAGGTGCTTTCATCTGTCGGGCAAACGAAAATATCAAAAAACTTATTTAAATTTAAGGTGTTATCTATTTTCTTACGAGACTAATTAGTAATGATTGAATATTTAGGTATTTTTGGGGGGAATTGCAGCCTTACCTTTTGTACAAATAACACCAGCAATACTACGATCCCTTTGTGGACAATCGACAACTCCAACGTAGTTATGGCGACAAAATGCAAGATTGTTTTCATTTCCTATACATTTGACTCCACTCAAGACCATCTGGGTTTGTTGACCTCCGAAGTAGGAATTCTACAAAGCATAAACATGCCAGCAAAATAAACTTAATTGTGTAATTATGAAATGCTGCTTTTATAGTACAAAAATGTGTATGTCTTTCTGTCTGTTTGCCCGTTACATAACTACTCTTAGGTTTCTGGGACAATCTGAACCAAACTTTGTAGGATGATACTTTGAAACAAGAGACATGTCCGGGGATTAATAACCCCTTTAACTCCCAGTACTATTACTATTGAGCATTTATTTTATTTAACGTAAGATAACGTTCACTACATTCATAGGTGACAACACGTCCTCACGCAAACAAAAATTTATGAAATGATCTATAACACAACATACATAAAGTGTGGGGGAGAGCACACAAACAAAAAATTATGAAATAATCTATAACACAACATACATAAAGAGTGGGGGAGAGCACACAAACGTTTTATATATTTCAAAAATGCGCTAGTACTCTCTATGGATGAACGCAATGAAAAAACAAATGTCGTCACTATTGCAATAATACATTAACTCAGCTTAACTTTCTACTCTAACAGCCACCACAAGGCTGATATTAAGAGCCTTTCTTGAGTTACATCCATTTTTTACTTTGACCCACGACTTTTCAACTTCGGCTCGTAAAACATTTCTGCAGCCAATGATCGTCATTTAAGTACGTGAAGCACTGTGAAAGGACACTAAAATCTGGGTGTTAACGTCTTGTAACAGAAAGCATCCCTACTGCTACTACTTTTTACTGCTACCTCTTGATACAGAGCCACCTGAATATCACACACTATATACCTTATTTTAAGTATATACATACTGAGTTTTTAAATCTTATGCAAAAATTTTGGTGCAGTAATTAATAATGAGTACTGTAATATGTTATACAAAATTGCGTAAAAGTTAGGGTTTTTGTGTTATTTATTATCGCATCCACTCACAAACACATTTTTTTTTAAAGTTCATAACTCAGACAAAAGGAAAGTGTCACAGATTATATTAAACGAACAGCTTATGATTTTTTTTGTGATGCTTCAACCTCAATTCATAAGATAGTATCTTCTGTCAGACAAGACCTTATGAAAAACACATGCTACCTGGTTAGAGCCAACGGTTAAAAAGAAGAAAGGTCTACAAGATGTGAAAATTTTGCTTGCCCAAATATCATTAAATAGAAAAGTTACATCACTATAGGAAGGTCTAGTGGTTATGGTGCTTGATTCCCAATATGAAGATCGTGAGTTCGAATCTTCTCACTATACATTCTAAACTGTAAGACTTTATAATGTGACGGTCAATCTTATTTTTTCGTTGGTGAAGAGTTAACGGTGAGCGACGTTATAAAAATTAGCTTGTATTTATTATTCCATGTGCACTGAATCATTTGTAGGCCTACGCATGTCTGTATGAACTTGTATTCATTTCTCCACGTGCGGTGAATTCTATGTGGGCCTACCCGTGTCATTTTACCTGTTTAAGGAGTGGTGGTAGATCCAATCTATCACCCTGAAAGGTGGAGGAAGTGAGTAATATCTGAAAAAGCACGTTATACCTGTTTATGTGACGCGTTTTGTATTCAGAAACAAAGTAAAAATGAATAGAATTGAATGTTGCGTAAAATACATCAGCTTGGCCTTTGTTCTTGTATTTCTCTTGTACCACAGAGGCACCATGGGACTTTATTGGAGATGTCTCCTCTCAGATCTGATAGTGATTAAAGACTTTTTAAAATATTTTCATCACTTTTTTTGAAAAACTACGGTCTTCACTGTATTTTAAAGTGTTGTAATAAAAGGTGACATTTAAAGATGGCGCTGGTTACATTTTCATAAAAGCTGCTGTTTATAATGTTTCAAGGTCCATATTTTTGTCATATTTCAAAGCGTTTGAAGTTTTTATCTTATGATTAAAATGTATAACATGCAAAAGCTAACCATTAATAGCTAATAAAAGTCACATCTGTAATCAGAGTTTCATCTGATCTTCTTTACTTCCAACATATTAGCAGACGAAATTGTAACTTGCTAGATGAAGCCAATCACGTCGTTAAACAAAGGCAGTCACGTTAATCAATGACAATGAAACAATTTTACAGTTAAAAGAATCAATGATGCTTTCTTTCGTTGTTTATCGAGTTGTTGATAAGATTCAGATTCAAGAAATATTAATGAAACATCTGGAAGAAACAAAGATTTGTCGTAAGTCGAACGAGATATATCAAGATTCAACATGGAAGAATGTTTGCTTTTGAATTTCGTGCAAAGCTGCACGAGAGCTATCTGCTCTCGCCATCCCTAATTTAGCAATGTAAGACTAAGAAAAAAGGCAGTTAATCCTCAACACCCACTACCAACTCTTGGTCTACTCTTTTACCAATAAATAGTAGGATTGTCCGCCACATTAAAAAAAAACACCCGGCCGAAAAGGCAAGCATATTTAGTGTGACAGGTATTTGAACTCGTGGTCCTCAGATTACGAGTTGAGCGCCCCCTAACCACCTGGCTATGCCGGGCCACAGTAAAACGTGAACAATCTAGAAAACTTGATACAGAAGGATAAAAATCGAACACTGTCGAAAGATGGACTTTTCTTCTGTGTATCAGGGCATCAGAAATCTTATGGTAGTTTTCACGAACAATGTAACAGAACACATGTAAAAAAAGAAATTCTAAGAATGGATAAAATGACCCTTGTCTTGAACTTTGTCCTTTCAGAATGAATCAACTGTTTCTCATGTGGCTTTTACAATTAAACGTAAAAACTGGTATTGTGCGAAAGACCTCGTCGGTTCTGGATATAGCAGATGTGGTTGATATGTTATTATACTATTTTCGTTTGTTTTAAATCAAAAGATATTATTAACTATATGGAGTATTCGCCTCCTGGACGAAAGTTATGTAAATTCATGATTAATGAATCTTTGGATAAGAGTTGTTTCCCTTAGATGTGTGTGCCCCCCAGTGGCTCAGCGGTATGTCTGCGGACTTACACGCTAAAATCCGGGTTTCGATACCCGTGGTGGGCAGAGCACAGATAGCCCATTGTGTAGCTTTGTGCTTAATTCAAAACAACAAAACAACAACAACCCTTAGATGTGATGGAGGATAAAAAACCTAGAAAGAAGAAAATGGAAAATCAAAAGTTTTCACGTATCTCCGCATAGATCCAACAATAAATCTTCAAACCAAATTTAGTGAGGGTCCATCAACAGGGGCCAAAGTAGTGATACAAATGCCTCTAAAAACCGCAAACAAGAGGGAAGGCAGCTAGTCATAACCACCCACCGCCAACTCTTGGGCTACTCTTTAACAAACGAATAGTGGGATTGACCGTCCCATTAAAACATTCTCACGATTGAAAGGGAGAGCAAAAACAAAAAAAACTACTTTTAGTCTCTTTACAACAAACCAATTAATTTTTATTTCTATTTTGGTTGTTAGAATATGACATCGCGAACTTATAACGTAAAGATCTGTGACTATATTCCTTTAGTGGATACAACTCACATCCATAGATAGTCCATTACGTAACTTTGCGCTTCACAACCAAACGTTTGTGGAACATTTCCGTTATTTGACAAAATGTTACATGAAAAAGTTGTAAAGAAACTTATCTCTATAGGTATGAGAGATAAGTTCACTAATTGGATAGAAAAGTGGTTTGATGTAAGAAAGCAGAAGGTTGTTACAAATGAAGTTCAGTCAAACTAGATTAATGTCACATTTGGTGTACCTCAGGGCTCAGTATTAGGACCTTTGCTTTTACTGACTTACATAACTGACTTAAATGGATGAATGGTCAATAAATTACTTAAATTAGTAGGCGATATTAAGGTTTTAGATGTGGGCAGCTGTGAAAAGGATGCTGTTTATTTACAAAAGGATTTAGATCATTTAGTGAGTTGGACAAATAAATAGATGATGGATTTTAATTATATTAAATGTAACATGATGCATGTTGGTTATTATAATTTGAATTGTCAGTATAATGTGGATGGGAATAACCTTAACAGTATTATGAAAGAAAGGGATCTTGTTGTAATGGTTGATCAGTCTGTAAAACTATCCAAACAGTGTGTTGTTGCAACTGGTAGAGCAAATAGAATTTTAGGTTGTATCTTCAGAAATATTAAACACAAATCTAAAGAGATTATAATTTAATTGTAAAGGTCACTGGATAGGCCACATTTGGAATAGTGTGTTCACTCTTGGGCTCCTTACCATAGGAAAGACATTGGATTATTGGAAAGGGCTCAGAGAAAGGTTACTAAAATGGTACCTGGGATGGATGGGTTGTCACATGAGGATATATTAAGATCCTTAAAATTGTTTTTTCTTAAGAAAAAAAAAGAGATAAAGGGGATCTGATTGAAGTGTTTTAGATTATAAAAAGAATTGATAATATTGATGTATCATGTTTTATACTTAACAGCGAGAATTATAGAACTAGAAGACAGAAAGAAAGATTTAGGCAAGGTAGAAGCTGTCTTCAGCTCAGAAAATTTTATTTTTTCAAATAGGAGTGGTTGGCCTATGGAATGAGTCGCCTTCAGATGATGTAGAGATAGCAAATTTTAGTGAGTTTAAAAATAAAGCTTGATAGATGCATGAATGTTAAGGGCTTGCCTTACTTTTTTTTAGTTTGTTTAAGAGTATGGACAGTTAAAACGGACTAACAGGTCCCTTGTTGTCCTTAAACATTATGTTATGTTATTTGACAATTTTAATGGGACCTTTAAGGCCTCTAGAACACGAGAGCATGTAACATTAACATTTGAAAAAATCGGGCTAAGCGCCAGTTAAGACAATTGTATTTTTCCAACAAATTTATGAGATGAGTTACCATTAAGAAACTAATGGAGGGAAGAGCCTGTTTAGTGGCGAGATTCGAACCAATGACCCGTAGATTGCGCGTGGATTATCTTAACACTGAAGACGTCCCAGAAGTTGTAGTAGAGATCAATGCTACATTACATGTGTTTGATGGCAAGTAAGGCAAGCCCTTAACATTCATGCATCTATCAAGCTTTATTTTTAAACTCACTAAAATTTGCTATCTCTGCATCATCTGAAGGCGACTCATTCCATAGGCCAACCACTCCTATTTGAAAAAATAAAATTTTCTGAGCTGAATATACGGTTTGCAGGTAAATTAAAGAAAGGTTACATGTTTTATCATTTTTTTATTAGTTAAAAAATGTCCATCGTCGTCCAAATTTTATGTCTGTTTTTTATCACACTCACCTGTAATGCCGCTTGGGCGAACCCAAGGCCTAACTGTTTGCAAACGACACTCGCCTCCAGAATTTCCCAACCGTCCCCACACACTGTTCCCCATCCAATTCCTGGGACTTTAATTTCTACTCTTCCTTCAGATGACGAGCGCCCTCCGGCGAGCCGCAGCAAAACATTTCTTGGGTCAAGCTACAAATAAAAAATATTTTTATTGTATAATACACTGAATCCGAGAGTCAAAAGCTCATCATACAAATGAAAACGATTTGAGTTAAAAATGATTTTTTTAAACTGATATTTCGTCTTCGCCTTCTTCCACTGGATAAAACGTTTTAGTGAGCGATTACTTTACCAAAGTTTCAGTTTACACCTTTTTATGGGTAGAACGTTGCACACATTAATTTTACGGTTGTTTTGTTTATGGGTGAAGCGTTGTAGCGCTTTGTTTGTTTTTTGAATTTCGCGCAAAGCTACTCAATAGCTATTTGCGCTAGCAGTTTCTAATTTAGTAGTGTAAGACTAGAGAGAAGGCAGCTAGTCATCACCACACACCGCCAACTTTTTTTTTTATCATCGAACAGTGGGATTGACCGTAATATTATAACGTCCCCACGGCTGAAAGGGCAAATATCTTTGGTATGACGGTGAATCAGACCTACGATCCTCGAATTACAAGTCGAGTGCCTTAATCACCTGACCATGCCAGACCTTGGTGTTTTTGTAGCTTCAGTATACAACTTTGCACACTATCAATCCATACTCATGTGTCGCCATCTATGTTCTTATGTATCTTATGTTCTTTTTTTTTTTGTCTTAATTATGTTGTATTGAAAATTATAAAGTTAACGTAGTCGATACACAAAATATTTTAGTACCTGATTTGCAAGTCCAATAGACCAAATTCGAGGGATTTGGTGGGCCACACAGAGGTTTTTAGTAGTTCATATATTCAAGTTACAATCAACAAGAAACTGCACTTTACTGTCAAAGAAGCTCATTTTCCAAAAGTATTTGGTTACCAAGATTAGAAGTTTATAAAACTGGCTCGATTATATTTTTATCCCATAAACGCTTCTTTATATAGTCAGGCTTAACGAAGCCGCTGTAAGCCTTCTTTGGCCATTTCTATAGATGGAACTCATGAAACAGCGGATAAAACGGCTTTATAGAGCTGGGAACCCGATTCTTGTATTGTGCAACATATGTTTTCTACATTGTTTTGTGTGGAAATTTAGATAAAAGTATGCGTTTAACTCCCTAATAGTCTGAAAATATTTAAGAAAGTTCTTGCAAACTTTGTTTGGGAACCAAACCACTCAAAGTGTCTCCTTGACTCGAAAACTATGTGTTAATACTAACGATTTTAGTCTAAAACAAAGTGACGGAACAAGTGACTTGTAACGAAATTAAAAGTCCACTACACTATGACTTTTAACTTTTCATCAGAAACATCAATAATGTTTCCATGATGACGAAGTTTACCTTGACTGGTAGTTGTTGGAGGACTATTTTTTGGTGAAAAGACCTTGAGAACGACGCACCAGTTGGTATATCTCCTTCGTGACAGACGACTCCAGCGGCTTCTGTGTCTTTACAGTCGTGTACCTTCCATCCATCAAATGGACAATCTTGAAGTCGTCTCTCATACCCGGAGCAGTACAGGTTGTCCATCCAGATGAGAGCTAAAGTGTAGGAGCAGAGTTACGAGATGTGGTCCAAACAAAACTCTCACTGATTTTTGAAACATAAATATATATATATATATATAAAACTGCTTAAAATCAACACGAAGATTTAGGACATTTTTGCTTGAAGGTATATGACAGATGTGTAACTACAAAACACGTTTTAAAATATGAAAAATCTATAATTATCTAAACTAAGTGACAGTTCTTGTTTTTAAAGCCATCCACTTCCCACAGATGGCTCAGGAATAACTCTGAAAATTTATAATGACAAAAATCGTGTTTCGATACCCATGGTGAAAATAGCACAAATAGCCCATTGTGTAGCTTTTCGCTTAACAACAATAAACAGTTGTTAAAAAGAAATCTAAGAATAAAAATAAACTTCTTTAATATTGTTTAACTTCGTTTTGAACTTAAAAATCATTAAAAGCCTGTGTATGCCCTGGCCTGACCAGGTGGTTAGAGTTCTCGACTCGTAATCTCATGGTCGTGTGTTCGAATCTCCGTCATGCCAAACATGCTCTCCCTTTCAGCCGTGGAGACATTATAATGATACGATCAATCCCGTTGTTCGTTGATAAAAGAATAGCTCAAGAGTTGGCGGCGGGTGGTGATGACTTGCTGTCTTTCCTCTACTCTCACACTGCTAAATTAAGAACAGTTAACGCAGATAGCCTACGTGTAGCTTTGCGCGAAATTCAAAATAAATAAAACAAAATTCTGTGTTTACATAAATGAACATATAACGAGTTACTCTCTTCTTTTTTTTTCAGGGAAAACTGATATTTTAACAGCTAAGACGATTTAGTTGTTCAGCCAAAAACTAGTATCTGGAGCTACAAGGAACTGAAACAATCAGGTGTTACAAACTATACTAGTGATATTGACCTCTACAAATACATAGCATCAGCTGCCTTCAAGTGGTACTCACCACTGATGCTTAACCTTATGTAACTATGTTAAACTGTTATCTTCTACTGCCATTTACCGATATTTAACCAAACAGCTGTCCGCAACTAGCCTACTCTACTGATGAAAAATGCAGTTACTAAACTTGTCGACCGTAGAGCCATCTAAGACTATACCCCACTGCTTTAACACATGTAATTCGTTCTTATAAAGCGTGAATATTTATTTGCACTAGTTAAATAATAATTCGAATTTCAAATCAGTTTAAAAATGAATTCTGTTATTGTCAACCGTTAATGTCGAGATAGTTTATTTTAACAAATGTCTTTTAAGTTCGATTTTTGAGCTTAGCTTCTTTCCAAGGAAAATTAGTAACTCATGACATTATGTCAGTCGGGCGT
Organism: Carcinoscorpius rotundicauda; assembly: GCA_011833715.1. Lineage (NCBI taxonomy): Eukaryota > Metazoa > Arthropoda > Merostomata > Xiphosura > Limulidae > Carcinoscorpius > Carcinoscorpius rotundicauda. The sequence continues at coordinate 129,933,050 of CM022391.1, read as the reverse complement.
GGCCCAGTGACTAGCATAGCCTAACTGTGAACTTGAGGATTTTTGGTTCGCTTCCTGTTGCCTCAAAGAACAGCATTGGCTCCGTTTCTTAAGGGCATACATTGCACCCAGTCCATCTTTTCTTTCTCAACTGCAGTTGTGGGTAGTTATGAAATAAGGGGTAAAAGATTGTAGGTGGTTATGAAAGGAGAGTGTAACTGATTGTTGATGGTTAAGAAATGAGGGGTAACTGATTTTTATCTCAAACACTGTGTTGTTAGAGAAGTAAGATTCCACCAAGTGCATATTAAAAATCACATGTTTGAGCATGGTAAAGGATGTCTCTAAGCTGTGTTGTTTTGTTGGAAAAAATTAATGAAGAAGTTATTTCTCAAAACTACTGAAAAAAAACAGTTAACGTTGCAAGAAAACTGAAGTGTCTGAGTGTTACAAAAAACTTGAAGTGTATGGATGTAGCAGAAAAACACTTCTTGACCTATAAATATTGCAAAATATAAGAAATTTCTGATTAAGAAAAGGTTGAAACAACATAAGTGGATAAAGAGCTAACGTGTGCAGGAAATGTGTTTTAAAACAGGTGATAGACACGCCATAAGCACCTTGAATGTCAATCTGTGTTTCTGAGTAGGTGTTACACTTTTTGTGCCCAACCCACGATCAAGGCCACACCCTGCACAGACAACAGGATACTTATTTGACTCAGCTGTTTTCAGAGCTAATAACGTCCATTTTTTCCTTCATTTTAAAGACTAGTTGTACAGGCAAGTTGGTGTAAGAGAAAAAATAAGGTGCGTAATAAAAGTGACAGTAAGTGCAGTTGTGACATTATTATTCTGTGAATGAAGAATACTTACAATGGAGATTTCTGATTATCCGATATTTTACGAATGGGGATCGTATGGGGAAATCGTGTTCTTTTTTTTCTTAAATCTTAATTATGTTGTATTGAAAATTAAGTCAACTCTAATTCTGTAATATTTTCTTATATGACCATAAACATCAAATGCGTTGTAAATAAACACAGCTACTCTGATCAACACTGATAGACTACGTAGTGTCAGGTAATGATGGCGTGCCCCCCTGGCACAGCGGGAAGCATACGGATTCACAAAGCTAAAGTCACGGGTTCGATTCCCCTCGGTGGACTCAGCAGATAGCTCGATGTGGCTTTGTTATATGAAAGCATACACACATACAGATAGTGATTGTCTTAATCAATTATTGTAGGTGGATTGCAGAGTTAACGGCGACACCTACTGTAATTTTATAGAACCATTTTAGTGTGGGATAAAAATTGAAAACTAAACAGAATAGGGGTTCAGATAAAGACAGTTTGCGAAAAGCTACTCGAGGGCTATCTGCGCTAGCCGTCCCTAATTTAGTAGTGTAAGACTAGAGGGAAGGCAGCTAGCCATCACCACACACCGCCAACTCTTGGGCTACACTTTTACCACCGAATAGTGAGATTGACCGTCACATTATAACGCTCCCATGGCTGAAAGGGCGAGCATGTTTGGAGTGACAAGGATTCGAACCAGCGATCCTCAGATTACGAGTTGAACGCCTTAACACGCTTGGCCATGCCGGGCCTTAGCTTTTAGAGTTGTTTCACATTTTTGTACCACCATTTGTGTTTTATTTCTGGGGGTACTGTTTTCAAGTTTGTCGGTTGTTTTTGTGAGGTCTTTAGAACATAATATAAGTCCTTGTTTTAACTGATTTTGTTTCTTTGAAATAATATTAAAACAAATATAAATTCTCAATCACTTATATATCTCTTTTTTTATTTCAAGGATACCTTGACACTCACTGCCTTCCACCTACGTTCATGGGCGTCTGCAGAATTCTCTCCAAGGGTGGAGTAGAGAGTTTAAATCAACATAATACACGCACACACACACATTTATATATATATATATATATATATAGTGAATGAATAAATAAAGAAATGTATTTCTCATTTTCTTAGGAGCAAGTATCCCATTACACCCTGTGGACACCCATGCTTACTACGTTGAGGGCCATGTGGGTTAAGGCCATACTTAAAATATTATAATATAAAAATATTATAAAATGTTCGACTCGTCATCTGAGGGTTCCAGATTCAAATCCCCGTCACACCAAACATGCTCGTTCCTTCAACCGTGAGGACGTCTTAATGTGACGGTCAATCCCACTATTCGTTGATAAAAGAGCAGCCCAAGAGTTAGCGCTAGCCGTCCCTAATGTAGGAGTGTAAAACTAGAGAAAAAGACTCCAGTCATCAACATCCACCGCCCAATCTTGGGCTACTCTTTTACCAACGAATAGTGGGATTGACCGTCACATAAATATCGCCCCCACGGCTGAAAGGATGAAAATGTTTGGTGTGATGGGATCTGAACCGGCCATCCTCGGATTACATGTCGAATGCCTTAACCTTTAGGCCATGCCGGGGCCTAATTTCTTATAATACTATCTATTATGATAGGTTTGTATGCAACTTATATTTTCAAAGTGTTTTAAACATGCCGAATTATACACGTAGGCTTAACAAAGTAGACTGGGCTTCTATCGCCGAGTTTACCTGGTATTGAGTTTAACGTTTTTCCAGAAACCAGCTACGTGTACGAATGTCCATCTTGAAAAAAAACAGATAACAAAGAGGATACTTCGATTACACCATTTTAATCACAAACTTTCAGAGCCAGAGCCTGTATTAGGAAAACCAGAACACTGGTTACAACTAGTTTATTTCATTTATGCGTATGCTTTAACTTAATAACAACAGTCACCAGTAAGAACTGGCCAACAACACAGTCCACCTTTGGTTCGCTTTAACTTATACAATGACATGTAGCAATTATTGACTATATCAGGTCATCCCATAAATAATGTCATAAAATTCAATACAGAGTGTGTTTCATCATTTCTATCTTTGTAGAAGGCTTTAATGACTAAAATATGTAGTAGGACATGTATTAAAATGTTCAGACATATAAAAGAAACTAACCAAACTCCAATTTTTCAGATCGTTAATCAAATAAACCCTTATGAGGATGGATTTTTTCTGAGGAGCACATTAGACATATGATGCTTTATGAGTTTAAAAAAGGCAATAGTGCAGCAGAAACTACACGAAACATTCAAGGTGTTTATGGTGTGAAGTCTCTCAATGAAAGAAACTGTCGAGGCTCGGACCAGGAGACTATAGCTTAAGTGATGCATCACATTCAGGTCGTCCTGTTGAGTTTAATGATGACTTGCTGCTGGCTGCACTTGATGAAGACTGTGCTGTTACAATTGAAGAACTAGCACAAAATGCTTAATTCAACCCATTCAACAGTTCACCGACATCTGCAACAGTTTGAAAAGGTGTCAAAACTTGGAAAATTGGTCCTCCATAATTTGACAGAAGCCAATCTTAGAGCAAGAGTGGACTCTGCACTCCTGTGAACGTAACTCACCTTTTTTGAACAGGTTAGTAAATGGAGATGAAAAAATGGATATTTTATAAGAACATTAAGCACTGCAGACAAATAGCATAGTGTAGATGAACAGGCTAAAGAACAAGCAAAAATGGAACCCCATCCTAGGAAAGTCTTGTTAAGCGTTTGGTGGGATATTGTTGGTGTGATCCACTTTGAGTTGCTATCACTCAATGTAACGATTACATCAGACTTCTGTTGTTAACAGTAAGAGTGCTTGAATGTTTTACTGAAAGAAAAGAAGCCTTTATTGATCAGTCGTAAAGGTGTTGTATTACACCAGGATAATGCACAACCCCATACGGCAATGATCACATCTACAAAGATAGAAGAGCTAGACTGGGAAAAACTTCCACATTTTCCTTATTCTCCAGACCTTGCCCCATCTGATTATTATCTATTCCAAAGTTTCCAGAACTATCTTGATGGAAAATAGCTTGAAACACATGAATATGTCAAAACTACCCTCTCTACATTCTTTTCCTCCAAACCCCAAGAATATTATAGAAGTGACATTCAGAGGCTTGTAAATCACTGGCAGGAAGTAATTAATAATAATGTAACATACATTATTGATTATATAATATTAAAAGCGTTTGAAATCCTTTCTCTTTTTCTGAACCTAAAATCGGACATTACTTGAGGGATGGCCTGATACAAAGCAAAGCTTAACTTAAATATCAAATGGGATCTGGCATGGCTCGACTCTTAATCTCCGGATGGCATAATCGCTTGTTCTTTCAGCAGCAAGGGTTTTATAATGTTACCGTCAATCCCACTATTCTTCGGTAACGAGTAACCCAAAATCTGACAATAATTGATGTTGCTAGCTACCTTTCCTTAACTCTTTAGTTTCAAAATTAGGGATGACAATTGCAGATAATCGTCTGATGACTTTCATTGAAATTTAACAAAGGAATACTTTAAGTTCAGATGTAGCACACCATAAGTGACAGTGTAATGATGAAAGTTAAACATTTATTTACATCTTAAATCCTTAGAGACTGATATGAAGTTCTGAAAACACCAAATTTATTAATATAAGATCTAATATATGGGTGAATGTCTAATGCTAACGCTCGTACAATCAATCTTTCAGGTTAGCAGATAACAGAACTGTTTGTACTCGTGTAATGTTTGGAACGGACATGTTAGGATTATCGCTGCGCCATTAGAGAATCTTGCGTTAGCCTGAAGATAAATAACACAGCAACAACATTAGAAATGTTTCCTCACCTTATGGCCTAAAGTATCAATAAATCTCTGACAAGAGAGAGGAGGCGATAAACTAACATTACCAAGGTTAAGTACATCTACAGTCATGTGACCTTGTGATGTGCATGCCACCAGGAGAAATCTTCATAAATATTGACTGTGTTCGATTTTTACATTTTTATTATTTTGATATAATAAAAAACGGAAAGTAGAGAGATCTAATGAGCAGTGTTTCTTAAGTACATACAAATTAATTCGTAGTATCATTTCGTTTTTGTTTATAATTAAGCACAAAGCTACACAATGGGCTATCTGTACTGTTCCCACAAAAGGTGTTGAAACTCAATTTTTAGCTTTTAGAGTCCAGAGATTTACTGTTAAGTCACTAAGGTGTTGGGGGTGGGGAAATCTAATTTAGAATGACAGAGGTATTCTAGCTACAGTTACTGAGGTATTATAGCTGTAGTTACTGAAGTATTCTAGCTACAGTTACTGAGGTATTTCAGCTACAGTTATTGAGATATTATGGCTACAGTTACTGAGATATTCTAGCTACAGTGATTGAGGTATTCTGGCTACAGTTACTGAGGTATTCTGCCTACAGTTACTGAAGTATTATAGCTACAGTTACTGAGGTATTATGGATACAGTTACTGAGGTATTATGGCTACAGTTACTGAGGTATTCTAGCTACAGTTACTCACCCTCAAAAACAAGAGAGAATCATCAACAGCCATTGCTGTAATTAGATCTCAAATCGGCCAAGAGGTGTGGCTATCAGTTAACAGTTTGTACTTTAAAGACATTCTATTAGCCGTTTTTCCGTGGCTAAAAATTATCAACTTGTGGTGAAGTTAATATGCTAGTTAATCAACACATTACTGTAGCTCAAAAAGAACTTTGACAATGAATGTGAAATACAGTAAAATCTGTCTGAGGCGGAATCGCACGGGACCGAGTAAAATTCCCGGCTTAGACAGTAAGCATGCATTTCTTTAATTATATATATATTTTTGAGTGGAACATTATACTTGCTTGGCTCAAGGGAAGTAAGACGTTTGTGAATTATTATACTGTTTATGTTATATTTATTAAAATAAGAACAAAAATAGACATTCAAAATATGCAAAAGTACACAAAATCTTAATAAAATTTATTTAAAGAAAGTGTCCAATTTTAACTGCTTTGTTTCTTTAATGGGCTTTCCAATGCAGTTAAAAAACACACCAATTCTACAACCTTTTCATGAAGTTTATTTTCCTCTTCATTTTTGCATACAATTTGATAGTGTTAATATAACTTAACACTTGCGATGAAATATGAATCTCTATTTCCTCATTATGTTTTCTGTTTTGTTCGTTTTCTGAATCTCTCATACTTTTACCATCTTGCAATTCTATTATAGATTTTCAATCAGTTTCATCAGTTTCTGTTAAAACATTCTTGTCAACGTTCACCAAACTTTCCACGTTCACAGAATCATCTGTATCAATCTTCTCAATCAGAGGTTGGATCTCACTAGAGTCGTCGTAACAAACAACTTCTCCACAATCTTCGACATTATCAAGAAATTCACAGTTTTAAAAGCATATGTTACACATTCATCTTTTACACATTTGATTGAGTGACTTAAAAATGCAATTGCATCTAGCACCTCAATTTTCATGGTCATTTTAGATGCTCTCTTACAGTCGTCCATGTTTACAATAATATGCTGAAGCATCAGTTTTCTGTATTTCAATTTTATATATTGTATAATTCCTTTATATAGTGGTTGTAGAACTGATGTTGTACATGGAGGTAGAAAAACTAAACGAACATTTGAAAGTTTAACTTTTGCATTATCTAGAAAAAGTAGAATGTTCCCATTTTCTTGTTCCATTCTTTTGTTTAATTTGTTCAAAAATTCCTTGGAAGTTTATTCTTCCTCCAATTTTTGAAAAAGCGCGGATTTTCACTTTTACCTATTACCCATAGTTTCTCTAGTTTTCCATCAGCAAATGCGACCAAAAGTACAATCAATCGTTCTTTCAAATAGCGACCTCTGGAATAATGACGGTAGAAAAAAGAACAGAATATATTTAACCAATACTAACTGTAGCAAAATGTCCGAGAATGTATTAATATTTAAAAAAATATATTAAGTAAACAATAATTTATTAATACTTAAAGAGATTATTAATTGAATAAGAAATTAATATTTAATCAAAAACATTTTTCCACCTTACTCAGGTTCTAATCCTACTTGCTGATAGATGACGTAGGTGAAAGATAGTTTTCCGTCTATGTTACCCAGGTTCCGACATATAGAGGGCGTTTTATAAGAGAAATCTTAAGATAATGCTGCAAAATGTTGTGTAGCTTTGTGCTTAATTCAAAACAAACAAACAAACAAAGCAAAATGTTGATATTTCCGGCTTGTACAGGTTTTACTGTATATGTATATATATTTTAAAACCTGCACATGCGAAAGATTTAGAATTAAATCATTTTCACAGACGAAGATTAAAACGTAAGAATGCAAATATATAAATTGTTTTATTGTTTACTAGATAGTATGACGGAATTGACATTCTTATTGAGTATTGGACAACAATATGTATGAGAAGTAAATAATTTATATTTCTATTATAATACCTCGTGCAACGTGGAACGTGTTATATCGCACGTAGTGCTAATGATATGACGTTTCCTGTTGCAAATATGGGTTGAACGTAGGCTTAGAATTATAGGCTATTGAACTAATAACACAAGTATTAAATCGGCACTAAAAACATTACAACATTAAAAATATAGCGGATTTTGCTATAAGCAACATCATTGTTTCTTTTTTAAGAAAACATGAACAAAACTGTATATATTTGAAATCATTTTTACCCGTCATTACCTAATAAACATAAAAAATTCGTGATAAATATGTTTAAATACTTAATTTGGCACTCGACTCGGTAGGTCGAGGGCTAGAAACTCATCACCAAACCTTTTCGCTGCTTTAGATGTCAGGCGTTATAATGTGACGGTCAATCTCATTATTCATTAGCAATAAGATTAACTCAACAGTTGACAGTGTGCGGTGTTGGCTAGTTGTTTTTTTTCTCCAGTTTATCACTGCTAAATTATAGATGGATAGAGCAGATATCTTTCGTGTAGCTTTGAGCGAAATTCAATAAACAAACAAACAAGTAAAAGTGTCTACTGGAAACATATTCGCGTCAGAGTCTTGTAAAACAAGTCTCGAAGTAAGTTCTAAAGAGAAACTTCACTGACTTTTTAATGGAAATGGTAAATCGGGATAACTTGACAAAAAGTAAGTGAGAAACGGACTGTTCTTGTGCTAATTTCCCTTTTGGTCACTTCAACAGCTTTAAAATAAAGCGTAGGTTTGAAATAAACGAAGTATAAATTTTGATATCCTGGAAATACAGGAGGAAGATTGTTTGTTTATTTGTTTCGAATTTCACATTAAGCTACTTGAGGACTCTCTGTGCTAGCCGTTCCTGATTTAGCAGCTAGTCATCACCACCCACCGCCAACTTTTGGGCTACTCTTTTACCAACGAATAATGGGATTAACAGTATCATTATAACGCCTCCACGCCTGAAAGGGTGTGTTTGGTGTGACCGAGATTCAAACATGCAACCCTCAGATTAGGATTCGAACGCCTTTACACACTAGCTCATGCTGGGCCCAGGAGGAAGAATAAGATAATTCATGACTATTGTAGACACGTTAACTCTTGAGATAAATAACATCATTACATCAAATTGAAAATACACGTTGAACACTTATGAATCACAAGTGCCAGTCGTTGTTCTTAAGCCTTTTAACATTAATACAATGTAATTCTACAGCATTGCATGATTAGTTAGTGCATAATGACTTGAATATTCAACGTCTGTATAACTAACTGGTCCATTTTTTTGTAGTAATGTTAGAACATTAGATGTTCAGTGTTCATTCGTTTGCGTACATGTGTTACGATAAGTTAGATGTTTGTTTTACCACCCTGTTCTTTCGGTCCCTTTGATGAATTGGCAGAAAGATCCAGGAATTAAAACTCTGAAATTTTGGGCGTTCGATTATCCCCCCTCCTCTTTACACTTGATTTTATTTTTTTACCATGTTACAATTGAGATTTAAAATAAAGGTCTTCTTGAAATAAAACTGAAACTCCCGTCTGTGTTGTTTCATTCTTATTTTCTCAAAATATTTGATGTTTCCCGCTGGTACAGCGATAAATCTACGGATTTACAACGCTAAAATTAAGAGTTAGATTCCCCTCGGTGGACTCAGAAGATAACCCGATGTGGATTTGCTATTAAAAAATACACACACAAAAGATTCAAAATGATTACCTTGGGATCTTATTCAGTAGAGTATTCAACTACGCCACCTGCCGGAAGCTTTCACTGTTACAATTTTGGTAAACCAAACAAAAAATAGTGTTAAGTAACTAAAATTGATTACTGTTAAAATCCATTTCAAACAATACCAGTCTAATATTGTAAACATACAGTAGCTAAGCCTATGAAATTTGATGCATAAAATTATACATCAGAAGTCCCAACATAAACTCAAGTAGGCAGATGAAGCTCGTCGAACCTTCTAAATTAGCCACACTACCAAGAATTCCAGTTAAGACACATTTTCTTAAACATTTCTAAAGTAGAAGACAATAATTTGATGGAAAACATTGATCGTTCGTTGTTATTTAATATACTTACATCGTGAACGGCCATACAATGAATCTGTGGTAGGCCTATCAGCTCCTGGGTACCCTAGGAGACGACAGACGATGTCTGCTTCCCTCTTGTCCCATTCGTCGTCACAGATGGATCCCCACTGACCAAAGTGGTAAATTTCTACGTTTCCCTGGTATGCCGTATGTCCCCCCACTAGGCGAATGTCCCCTTCTGATACAGCACGAGCGTTTCGATGAAGTAAGGATCTACGTAACCTGGTCCAATTTCCGTAACTAGAAGCAGGTGACCGCGGCCAGTTTTTACTGTCTGATACGGACGTCAGGACAGTGAACGCCGTTATAACAAATACTGACCGACTGAGAAAGGTTGTAGTTGTGAATTTTGTCATCGTTGTCTTTCCAATTTATATTTAATAATGACCTTATGAACTTGCCGGTAACCCGAGACCGTGTGAGGGTCAGTTGAATACCAACAGAAGCAAGTATTATATTAAAATATATTTTGGTGGAAAGAAGTGTGAGATTTTAGTTTAATTCGTCATCGTTTCCCTTAGTTTCCAGATCGTCCGTCAGTTGTACTGGCTTTAAGCCGAAAAACGGCAAAGACGAGGGATTTTATTGTGATTTCTCGATGCCACGCCCTCCAGCCATCCCTAGAATTTTCTCCATCCAATGTTTGTCCGCCTGCTCGAAAAAGTTAAATGACGTTTCTCTGAAGGACAAATATGGAAATCAATGACTGTGGAACGTGACCAGCATTTTGAGAAACGCTATCAGATAATTCTTCTCAGTTGACGACCGATCTTTACATTCAATTATGTGAGTCACGTGAGCTTAGAGAATTAGACCAAGGCTTAGTTTCGTAAGTACATTGAATTTCTTCCGTTGACAATATGGATTAAGTTTAGAACAAAGAAAAAATGGTAAAACTATGTAAAATATTTCGTCTGGTACATAAAATATGCACATGTTGAAACTGTTCACAAATAAACCTTCGTCTTACGCTGTTGTTTATTGTTCAATTAATTTACTGTTTGTAATTAAGCACAAAGCTACACAAAGAGAGATTGCTAGCGGTGTGAGTCCACAGACAAACCGCTGTGCCACTGGAGGTTTATTGTTTAATTTCGAACAAAGTTGGACGAGGACTATCAGAGGAAACATAGCTAACTATGAGTGATGGACTTAGAGGGAAGGCAGCTAGTGGGATTTGTTTGTCACTCTCTTAACGCACGCACAACCATCAAAGAACGAAGTGCAAACATTACTTTTTCAGTAACAAGGCGTGAATCTCGAAATCATAATCCGGCACGTTAACTATTGAGCAGCATTTTTGGTTTGACCCTCTAGGTAGATACAGCACAGATAGCTTAGTGTGCAACACTGGCTTAATTAATTAATTAATGTTTTACTTCTTTCAAACCCATACAAGGTAAAACATATTTTTAAAGATACTGAACATATGGGTTTGTAGTACCTCAACAATAAACATACAGATACCAACATGGCCGTCAACTTCCATTTCTTGATAATTAAATGCGCCATAAAAACGTTGAATTTGAATATGTACTATTTCATTACGAAATCTATGTAGAGAAGCTTTCTCTACCCATACCAACCTTTTTTTACATATATAATTATCTCTACAAGTGGGTTTTTTCGTCATCACGGATTAAAATCTTTACAGTTTTAAATATTAATTACGATAGTTTTATGCCACTTCTATTTAAGACAAAACCTGTAAAATTACTATTTCATTGAGCGAACAGAATGGTTAGTATGCCGCATTTGATGCAAAAAGTAACTTGGAAAAACACAAAAACAGTCCATAAATAAAAATGCCCTTCAATAAGTATTTATTATAAATCACATCATATATGACCATTTAGGCTTAACGCGGCTTCACGAGTTCAAATTCCCTCACCAAATATGTCGCGTTTTCAGCCGTTGATGTGTCAAAATGTGACGGTCAATTTCACATTTCGTTGGCAGAGTGGATCAAGAGCTTGTGGAGGGTAGTGCTGACTAGCTGCCTTTCTTTCAGTCAATCAGTTAATAATTAAATACGGTTAGCGTAGATAGACTTGCAGAAATTCGGCAAAATAAATGAACTACTTTAATGGAATGTACTTTCTTAAATACGTGTCAGAATGTTATTGAACAGAAGCATGGATTATTGTTATTAAGACAGACAGACAAGCAAGCAGTTTTAGTTAGAAACCAACTACTACGTCATGCCCTCAAACTTAACACAGTCTGAATGCAGACCGCAGCAAAAGATATTCAGGTTTAAATATTTGTAGGTTTAGAGTTCGAAGTCGAATGCCTACATCTCGAGGTTCAAATATCGCTTGTGAATATAGTCTTAAGTTTGTGTTGAAGTTACATAGGGTGCTGTCAAGCTCGCTTTTAAGAATACATTAATAATAAATCAACATAATTTTCCACCATTAAGAACTCCACGATAAATGTACCTAATTACTGTTTCAGCGCAAAGCATCACAATAGGCTGTCTGCTCTCTTTCCATCATAGGGTACCGGGTTCTAGATTTTAGCATTTTACGTCCATAAATAGCCCGGCATGGCCAGGTGGTTAAGGCACTCGACCAATAATCCGAGGCTTGCGGGTTCGAATCCCCGTCACACAAAACATGCTTACCCTTTCGGTCGAGGAGGCGTTATAAAGTTACAGTCAGCCCCACTATTCATTGGTAAAGGAGTAGCCCAAGAGTTGGCGGTGGGTGGTGATGACCAGCTGCTTTCTCTCTAGTCTTACACTGCTAAACTAGCGCAGATAGCCCTCGTGTAGTTTTGCGCGAAATTCAAAACAAACCAGACCAATTTTAAGTCCTCACAAAATAGTGTAGCAATGAACGACAATTACGCATGATCTACTAACACCAAAGTTAAACAAGAAAAATAATGCAATTTACTTGTTATAAACTTTGAAAAGGGATTATATGAATGCAGGTAACCTAACATTGTGAGATACCGCAATAGGACCTTGGATTTGTATCGTCATCATCTTTTTTATTCATTCCCTTATCGTGAACGACGACACCCAGTGGCACAGCGGTAGGTCTGTAGACTTACAACGCTAGAAACCGGGTTTCGATACACGTGGTAGGCAGAGCACAGATAGCCCCTTGTGTAGCTTTGTATTTAACTTCAAAGAAGCAAGCTTATGCGACGTAATTTGATCCTACTTTTTACCCTAGCGGAAACTGAAGTTTCACAACGAACTACACATGCATTTAACTCTCTACTCCAGCGTGTTAATGCCACATAACGAACTTTAAGTGAAAACATACCTGTAATGTACAGATGTTGTTCTCTTTTGTACACTTAATCATTTGTATTTTGTTTCTTCGTCTATTCAGAATTTTCGTTCGCGCACATAATTAATATTTAACTAACAGATCAGGGGGGAGGAGACCAGTGAGCCAATAATTAATATTTAACTAACAGATCAATAGCACTCATCTTTCCACTAACTCTTGTTTGACGAAATAGTGGATTAAACTTCTATGCTTATTGTAAATCCAAGGTTGAAAAAAATTTGCTAAAGCGAGATACGAACCAGGCACGAATCCTTACATTTACGAGCTGGCTAAGAGCTCATGAGCCCATTCTGTTTCAAGGCGTATTTGGCCCATTTGTAAGGTGTGCAAAATTAATAGTTTCAGAAATCAATAGAAATTATTAAAAAGACACCTAATTTTATCTTTTAGACCACTGAGGACGTTGAGTAATAAACATTACGGATATGTAACAAATATAAAAAAGCAAATTTAATTTATTATAGCTCTCACAGGGAAAATACTGTTTACTTTAGTGACCATAAAATAAAAACTGTCAATGGTAGTCACAACAGCATAATGTTTACTTTTGTCACTTTGATACAATAATGTACTGTAATAACGTCTACTTTAGTCATTGTGATATGAATTCGATTCATAATAGCCACTGTCATAAATCAATTAAAATGTTTTTGCCAATGCTACATTCAAAACTTCACAACTTGAAATATTTTCAAAAATGAAAACAAAAATTAGTTAAAACGTTTGGTTTTATATTTTATATTCATAGTCAGCTTGTTTCAACCTGAACTATCCTCCTGTGGGTCAGTACGGAGTTGAAGGATTTACAATGCTAAAATTCGGAGTTCTATTCCATGCAATCGACAGAACACAGATAGTTCCTTGTGTAGCTTTGCGCTAAAATAAACACCATTGGTTTGGTTCAGTTTTCAATGTCGTGCAAAATTATACGAAAGCTATCTGCGTTAGTCGTCCTTAATTTAGCAATGAAAGACGAAAGGGAAGGCAGCTCGTCGTTGCCACACACCGCCACTTTTGGAACTAAGGTACACTGCTGGCCAAAATCTTAAAACCAATGAACATAAAGAAAAAATATGCATTTCGCGTTCTTAGACTCAACCACTTATTTCAGTAGAGTTTCGAAAGATGAAAGTAAAAAAAAAGGAAAAATAATAAACTTTTCTAGCATTTAATAGCACTGGTAAGGACTCAGACTCTAATAATGGAGTTGACAGTCACTTTTACAGTGCACCTACTTCTGAGTGTTCGGAGTGTGTTTATCAGGATCACGGTGTGAACACAAGATAACCTAAAACGACTAGGTTATGTCTGCTACACTAAAAACAAGTTCATTTTTTAGTTTGGTTTGTTTTGAATATCGCGCAAAGCTACACGAGAGCTATCTGTCCCTAATTTAGCAGTGTAAGGCTAGAGAGAAAGCAGCTAGTCATTACCACCCAACCGCCAATTCTTGGGCTACCCTTTTACAAACGAACTGTGGGATTCACCGCACATTATAATGCCCCCATGGCTGAAAGGGCAAGTATGTTTGGTGTTATGGTGATTCGAACCTGCGACCCTCATCATTTTCTTAGAGGCAAAATTAATGTGTGATTCCAATCAATACTACAAAATGTAGAAACCTAAAAGATTAATATCGTAAGCCAACAATACAATATACTCTTTATTTAAATAGTTTTGACTAATAAATTGACTTGGTGTGAATACAACTTGTTATTAGACTGTTTCTTTATATATTAGGTTTGCTACCTGTATTACATCAACCGTGGGGACTATCCACATCTGATTCTTAAGAGTTTCAAGTCCTAAGACTTACCACTGAACCATCGGGGATAAAGTTCATTGAGATAATTTTGTAAATTCTCCATGTAATCAAACTTGGTTTGATGAATGGGATTTAGAAAAGCAGAATATACATACGTGGAATTATTGAAATATTTTCTCATAGTAAAAAAACAATCAATCTCTTCAACACCAGAGACCGTCTACTTGTCTCCCTAAACTGCTGCAGGGGATTAGGATTTACATGTAAATATTCGGTTGGTTTACGTTTGTTTTCAGGAGATTCCACGAACGATGGTTGAGAAACAAAGAAGTTTCACTTGTTTACATCGGCTGCACGTCACTGTGGTCTTATAAAACAGACGCAAAACGTTAAAACCATCTGAGTTAAGATGAATTGCACAACGTTTGTATTTTTCTTGTATAGCAAAGCCACATCAGGTTATATTGATGTCATGTGCAGTCATATTTACAACAATCAATGTGAAAATTGGCACAAATATACTTTTTAGGCATCCAGCACATTGACAGAAATAAATGTTGGATTTGCTCAGTTTGAGGCTACTAGGAGAAGGGTAGCAGAAGTCACAAAGAAGTATCCTTCTTAGCCATAATTTGACCAACTTACATGAGATTACATACAAAAGTACTTTTCTGCAAGTCACATACATATAATTACAAACACAAAGGGATATGACCATTTTTTGGTCATTCTAAAGAGGTCAAAAGTCATACTTTCAGAGAAATTAGCCCATCGTTTGGGCATAGTTTAACCAATTTACCAATTCAGTACAAAGTGACTCATCACCTGATGGGACAGTGGTAAGTCTTAAGATTTACAATTCCAAAATGATGGCTTTAGTTCCCCTCGGTGGACACAACAAATATGGTTTTGCTATAAGAAAATAGACACAAGAGACACTCCTTGCATATCCCAAAAAGAGATATAAAAATTTTTGAAATATTTGTCTTTTCTTCATTTCTTTCAGTGAGAAAAGCACAAGTTGGAGTTTAATGAATTATTCATCAGGTACATCAAACAGCTTGTATAGGATTTGGTAGAAATGAAACCTTCTTGCAGTTATACAATTTTCAATTTTCCTGGTGTCAAAACTAGCCATGTTGGGATGGTGTGATGGAGACATGTTACATTAGTCCACAAATGTTGGCTTCTTCAATTTTAATTTTTACTTCATATCATAAATAATGTGGTTTTTTTTATAGGTGTTTCTGTCTTATTTGTGTTATGTCCTCCCTATAACAGGTTAATTTTGTATTTAAGTTTAAAAATTTGATATAGCTTTAATACCACATAACCCCAAACCAGTAAGAATTTTAACATTAGCATAATCTTGGCACGAAAAAAGTTAATTGTTACTTTTTTACAAGTTTCACAACATATTTTGAAAAAAGTTCCATCAGAAAAAACTTTGGGTTCTATTTCTTCTCTGTTACACTGACCTTATTTTTTATAAAGAGAGAGAGAGAGATACCTTCATACAAGAACGAGATATTCCAGAAACTTCTCATATCCCTCCTTCCCACCAGATGGAAATATGTTGCACCTTAAAATATCCAATTATGAAATACAATAAAACAACATATTTAAACAAGTGGTGTAAACAATTCTTACATCTTAACAAAGTGATACATATAAACAAAGAAATACACAAAATGCCACAAGAAATATCACAATATTTGATTTTTCCAGAAAGTATAAGAAACTCCATTCACATTTGAAAGTCCTTTATACAACATCAATATTATAAAAAACAACATTAAACCAATTACATCACACTGCTCCACTGCAGTTGTAGAATCTAATATCTGACAACACCATAACCACCAAAAATACCTTTATTTAAACAAACAAAATGAAGATGAATATAGTAAAGTTAACATGCCAGTAAAAACTTTTATTTAAACAAGATAGAAGAAATATTGGATTCATTATAACCATTAATCCATGTATTAAACTTCTTTTATACAAGCATTATTACATATACATCTACAACCAAGACAGTGAGAAGAAATTCAAGTAAGAAAAACAATATTTATTCCAAACACTGAAGAAAGAATTCCTTGAATTAAAATTATTCAAAACAAAACAAAAATCGCAAACATTTTTGAGATTCAACTCAAAGCATGTAAACGACCCCATAAAATTCATCTGGTGTAAACAACTAACCTTTCTAAACCATACCTGATAAAGAAACTGTCATTTGCATAATGAAATAAATGTTCTCTAACTGGTTTTCTATTGTGAGGTGAATTTTGGGAAATGGAAGTCTAGCAAAGATTTTCAAACAAACAAGTATACTGCATCCATTGAAATCCAAAACACTTCTAAATAATATGCAAGTATATCAAATATTCTCTTTTGAGTTATTTCAGAAAAATTGGTCCTAAAAATATGTCATGTATTTTCTTATGTGCATAATGTTTTTTGTACACAGGATTTCCATTTCATTGCATTGAAACAAACAAAAATATACATTTAAAAAAAAAAGGAAAAACATTAAAAACAAATATTCAAAGGTCCATAATATTAAACAATAATGGTATTTCAACTGATAGAAACATTAAAATAAATATTCAGAGGTCAACTTTAAATTATAATATCAGATAAAAAAAGTAACTTAACTGACAACATGTCACAAACAAACATTCTGAGGTCCACCTTCAGATACAATAATAATAATATTTTGCTAAGAATATGTTTTGAATAACAAGAGAAAGATAAAAATTAAATCTCACAGAAGTCTCATTTTTATTTGCATTATCACAAAATCAGAATTTTGCGATAGATAATTACATATAGAATACTTGCCATTATAAGTAACAAGAAAACAAAATTAGTACACTAACAACTCAAGACTTTCAAATTAAATCTGTCTATGACTTTCATTTTAATTTCACACAAAGCTACACCAGGGTTATCTACACTTTGTAAGTTTCATCGCACACAACAAAGGCTTTGAATAGCAATCAAATGTTAATGAGGAAGTTATATGGTGGAAACTTGGCAGACCTGTCTAACAACTACTTTCTCTTTGACACAAAAATAACAAAATATCTTCCACCATTCAAACTTAGTGATGACCAAAAACAAAGAGTAGATGGAGATTGTAACCCTAGTATTTTCAGTCTTTGCACTAACAGTTTAACATAAGCAGTCCAGACACAGCCTGTGAGTATTAACATTCCAAGTAATCTTGTTCAATAATCAGACACACATTCCTTTCCTAAAACACTTTAACCTATTTTACTGGAAAATAAGTAAATTTCAGCTTGTGACGAAACATTTTCTGGAAGACAAAAATTAAAATAGCTAGAAAACAGTTGAACAAATAACACATAACTATTTATTTCAAGTACCTGAAAATCAACATATTTTTAGATTAATTATGTGTTGGTGAATTACAGTAACATACTTCCTATGGACTAGAGGGCTAGCAACAACTCTTGATGGTAAGCCTAAATCTCTATTAACCAACAAGAATATTGAGATAAGAGAAAATTTTGTTTTGGACATTTCAGATTCAACACAATCCATCTTCAACAATATAATGCAAAAACTGTTAACCTGGATGTTTATTTAATCAAAGAAAAAACTGAAGAATATAAGCAAACGAGGCAAATGCCCATAATGTAATGACAAATAACAATTCAGTATTTTTTCTCAAAACTATACTGATATATATTGATTATAATTCAGTAACAGTATACATATGAAGAATGACCATCTCATTTCTAGTATTTCATGAAAATAACATCTTTTATATATATTATGTCATCATCTTTAAGAATTCCTTGGTTAACATTTCCATTCCTGTATATTTTTAAGTCATGTTCGAATGTTCTTTTGATAAATCTTTATTGACTGAAACATTGGAAGGAAGTGACTCTCAAATACAGTCCTACTTGATGAAATATATGACCCTGCAAATTATTAATGATGATGGTAAAGACAGTATATTTTGTTGCAAATTTTTGGGTGGGGGCCTCTTTGGACCATCTTCATGGTTTTGATTTTGTTAACCTGCTCAGCTGAAGAAATTTACTTTAACTTGGACAATTTAAAAATTTACATGTGCTGTTGTAACTGAGGGTTCCTGTAGGACAAAATTTGAAGATGTTGTCTTAATGAGTATCCTTGACAACTCAATGTAATGGGGAATTTTGGTCAATGACTATGATTTTTATGCACCTGCAATACCAAACAAGAGAGCAGATACAGTAATAAATACAGAGGGCTTGCCCTCCCTCCAGCAACAAAAGCAAAGTTATGCGTAAATATCCATTTTATGTATTTGTAGACCCGATATGTCCATCTTTGGTTTGCATTCATTAGGCAACCTAATTCCTGTAGCCAAATGCGAACTTATGCTGAACAGAGAAGAGGGAAGGCTAGTAAAACCAATACTCCCTCCAAGACTTCCACCTCACATGTGCTTGCTTGTGGGTCCCCTTTGCACCCTGTTGTTTGGGGCCCTCCACTTTTGATCAACACTTGATCTGCCACTGACACATACACCTGACTCAGCTTTATTACTCATAATGATCTCTAATAATGTACCCCTAAATTTAATTATATATCCAAAGTAGTACATCATGTGTTTTGTGTGTGTATGTACATATATATACAGCTAGAAGAATTTTAAAACAACAAACTTGCTCGTTGCAACAGAAAGCACCCTCACTTCATGCAAGTTGGGTGTCAATCTGTACTACAATAGCCAAAATATCAGGGAGACGGATGGGAATCTTTAAATTTCAGAGAGTATATTTTATACAATAGTATGATATATAACTAAAAAAAAACAGTTGAAGAACAAGGACTTAGTAACAGCTGAACAAAAAACACTTAACAATAAAAAGTTACAATAAATAGCACTTGGCAGAGAGAAAAATCAGACACCTCTAATTGTCAATTAGAAGTATTTTTTCTGATTAATAACTCTAAGTTAACACTGCTTGAACTTAGAAGTGATATCTTGTTGTGCATGGCCATGAATTCTTAGGTCACTCCTCCAAAACCAGATCTCCACTAAGAAATCCATGCACATCCATTGTTCATAATCACAAAAGAAAACAACAGCCACCATATCAATTTGGATAATTCTAAATACAGGAAAATCTGGTAAACACAACAGTATTTTCCAAGTTTTCATAGGTTGTATGCAGGTACTCTTGTGGTAACCACAGAATTACCAACATTGGAATGACTAAATGATATCTTGCTGAGCATAACTGCAAACTCTTAGATGTCTCCACTGTGTAATCTGCTTTTCTCCTACATATTTTCATATATGAGACCACTAAACACCAAACAACTTTGGATAATTTCAAAATTCATCAAACCTGACAGGGAATTATTAATTAAATAACACTGCTAACTGACTTGTATAAGCCTACTTCTAACAGCACAAACATCTATCAACTGAAACGATTCTAAATGTTGAATTCTCTTTGGTTTTATTGTTCTTCTTGTTAGGTTTTTCCTTCCTTTTTTATAATATATTTTATTCCATTTTCCAGTTTATATTGTTACATTAAACTAACTTAATTATTATTACAGAAAATCACTCGAAGATGGATTATGCACAATCCAAAACATATGAAACACAATGTTTATTTTCACTATTGTCTCAATATTCTCGCGATGGCAAGTCTTTGAATTTTCCTCAACAGATATTTTAAATTAAACATAGTTTTTCATCACTGGTTATCAACCACCAAAGCCCATTATGACAACCATAATTTTCTTTACATTTTTCTGATCAACAACTTGGATCACTGGATGGTGATGCTGTTGCAGAGCGATTTTCTAATTCTGCCAGTGCAGCTACTAAAAGTTTCTGTAACTGTGGAGGGAGATCGTCCTTTTCTTCATCTTCACAAGACTCGGACTGTCTTTCGCACGTCCTAGGTTGGGTGAGGGGTCCGACAGGCACTTGGCTTTCGCCACACAGGTGTACAGGTGTAGAAAGAGGAGTTGTGGGGCATGAGCATCTCTTGCTACTGCATTCACTACTGACACTATTACTTCCAGAGCACTCTTCTACAGTTATATAAAAATATATCACTAAAACATGCGATAAAAATATCAAGGATTAGTTAATTAAAATCACATTTATAATTGAGAAATTTGACAGTGTTTAAATCTGTATTTCAAGATGGCTGGTGTGGGTATTAAAACTTTTTATTACAATAAATTATAGAATGATGTTTTGACCTTCTTAGGTCATCTTCATGTTATCAAAGAGAAAGTTTGCAACTGGCATAACAGAGTTTAAACAGATAACACAGTACACAAACAGTTGCAAACTCTCTATTTTTGTTAAGATGAAGAAAGCCTAAGAAGGTCGAAACGTTGTTCTATACTTTATTGCAATAAAAGTTTTAATACCCACAGCAGTCATCTTGAGATACATTTTTTTACTTCAAGTGGGTTTCTCATCATCACAAAGTAATTACGCTTAAGATGTTACAGTAATTATAGAATATAACAAACACCTACAGAACATACTATACACTACTTAAAAATATTTAGGACATTAAGAAATTGTAAACATTTTGTATTATTTAGAACAGATGATGTAAAAACTTCTCACAAATTCAAAGTTAGGACAAAAGATTCAATTTTAACATAAAAGCACCAAGAAACCATGTACAACATTTAAAGCATCATGATACAACACACTAACGATGCAATCTACAATACTTGCACCAGAAAAAAACAGATAGACACCATATCTTATCTGAAGGATTTAAAACAGCCAGACACCATATACTACCAGCATGATTTAAAACAACTAGAAACCATATACTACTACCACGATTTAAAACAGCCAACACTATATTTGAAGTGAAGGATTAAAAACAAATAGACACCGTATACTACCAGCACGATTTGAAACAGCCAGACACCGTATACTACCAGCATGATTTAAAATAATTAGTTACCACATACTATCACCATGATTTAAGACAACTAGAAACCATATACTACCACCATGAGTTAAAATAACTAAAAACCACATACTACTATCACGATTTAAAACTATACACCTTATATTACCACCATGAGTTAAAAGAGCAAAACACCATATATTAACAACATGATTTCAAACAACTAGACACCATATACTACCACCATGATTTTAAACAGCCAGATACCATATATCATTAACATGATTTAAAAAATCTGGCACCCACAATTATCTTCTTAGCATGATATTAACAACCTCTGATAATGATTTACAATTAAATCATATACAATAAAATAGAAGACCACACAGCACATACCTAATATGTCTCTTTTTTGAATTATTCAAATAGTGAAACACATTTCTGGTTAATTAATATGTTAGCTTCTCAACAATAAACAAAATTAAAGTAATATAGAAAAATAATTAATGTTATCTACTCAACAACAGGCAAAACCAAATTAATACATAAAAATAATTAGTTATTTACTCAACAATAGAAGCATTACAGTAACATATAGAGAATTTATGTTGTCTACTCAACAATAAACATTTTTTCTTACTTGACTGTTCACCTTCTGTGGTTGGGAAAACATCAATATCATGATGGACAGTGTTGTTTTGAACCTCTGAGTTAGAAATTGGAAGATCAGATTCTATTACAGAATCACAGGACAGTTCAGTATGATGAAAAGATTCTTGTTCCACACAAGTTACCTCTAAACTTTCCTTTCCAATTTTGTCAACAATGCTGCAATCTCCACCTCCATTGTAAACTCTCATAAACTTTTCTGTTTGCTTCTCTGAATTCTCTATAAAAAAATTAATATTTATATGCAAGTATACAGTTTTGCATTTCATTGGTTATAAAATATGACACTAAAGTTCATTTGCACCTCCCCCCTCTAAAAAAAAGAAAAGAAAAATGAAAGAAGACATTGCAGAACAGAGGTCAAAGTTATTTCCTATAATTTTCAGTGACTGACTCCTTTCAGGTTATGAGACATTAAGTTAACATTTGTTCACCACTTTCCTATTCTTTATTACATCATCTATACTTGAGTTAACACATCACATTGGCTCATTATTTTAATACAATTTATTACCCCACCTATACAACAGTTAAAATTGCTTTTCACTAAAACATATACTAAAGTTGATATTTACTCAAAACCATTGATCAAATACTACTATTATAGATGGTTTTCTACACCCACTTTGTTTTCCTTCTTTTGTCAGAAAGTATCCATGTTGATATGAGACACTCTTAGATCAGGATTTCTCGACTGACTGGCCACAAAGCAATTTGAGGTGTGCCCACAAAAAGACTTAAGATTTGGTTGAAAATATCTGTTGCAAAACAAAACTACAATACAAACTACATAATACTTCACAAAATGCTAACTATAAATCTATGTCACAAGTATGAGCCTTGCAATGCAACAGTGGGATGCAGAGAATTTTTGAAGTTTCGGTCAGCCGAGTAACAAAAAGTTGAAAAACGATGATTTAGAATATTTATACAGAGGCTATCAAGTCATAAACATACACTACCATTGTCCACATAACTCTGCACAGAATCAGTTCCTACAGCTTGAATTTGTTTTTCTAGTTCTGTTATTCTATTTCCCAGTAACCTAGAGAGAAAGAAAAAATGAGTTATGAAATGCGAGTTTAAAAAGAAAAAAAGAGACAGAAAGAGAGAATCTGAGAGGCTTAATTAACAAAAATATGAAACTTCCCTAAAAGAGAAATTAAAATGAAAATTGAAAAAATATATTTCCTGTGCAATTTCTTAAACATTCATTCACAGCCATTATTTCAGAGTTGTTTTCAGAACTAATTTTTACTCACTATTTTATTGCTATAAAATAAACAAGAAGTAATTCTGTTTAACATAACTAAGTAACACAGGATTAGTAGTTAATCTTTAACCTAAAGGTCTGAAACTCCATGATAAGTTTTTGGTATTCAAATAAGACATGTAGATATAAAACATGATTATTATGTTTCTCAACCAATAAACCTACAATATGACCAAGGAGCAGAATGATATTTCTAATTAAGCAGTGGTTTAGTTACTATGTTTCTTAACTTACAAATCTGTAACATGACCAAGGAGCAGAATGATATCATTTCTAATTAAGTATTGGTTTAGTTACTATGTTTCTTAACCTACAAACCTGTAACATGACCAAGGAGCAGAATGATATCATTTCTAATTAAGTAGTGGCTTAGTTACTATGTTTCTTAACCTACAAACCTGTAACATGACCAAGGAGCAGAATGATATGATTTGTAATTAACTAAGACAAAAGTTAGTGACTATGATTCTTACTTGTTAGCTTTCCTCTGGTGAGATAGAGCCAGTGTCTTATCATTAAGAGATTCAAATAACGCCATCACAAGGGTGCGGAGATCAGCAAGGGTTGAGGGGTTGTTAGGCAGATCCAAGAATGGGTTACTTTGCAGAAGTTGTTGTACTACACAGTTTGTAAATAGAGAGAAAGTGTAGTTAAATAAATTAAAAGAATTGTCATGCACATATAAAATGAAACTTTTGTTTTTGGATATCCATGCAACACTTTCTAGGGGTTGTCTGCTGGCCCTGGTCTTTAACTGACAAACAAGAGGAAAGGCAACTGATCAATATCTCCCACCACCAACCTTTGGGCTACTCTAATCAAATAGTGGAATTTGACCATCACTCTTATCACACGCTCGTGACTTTAAAGTAGACAGCACAATTCTTTTCTTAGAAGTAACATGATACTGACAAATAGACCTCAGACCCACAGGTTTGTACTCTAGCCTCTCAGGCACTCTTGGCCAAACACCATCAAGACTTAATCTCTTATAATGAATTTTAAAACTAAAAACTCAATATGATAATGAAGAGAAGCACTATATATATATATATTTGTAAAAAAAAAAAAAAAGGTTAAAAAACAGAAATACATGCAAGAAGGAATTTGTCTCTCACAAATTCACACTGGTTATTTTTCATGAATATGCAAAGGGCGTTGTTTATGACTACCATTGTCTGTAGCTAACAGGGAGAATGGTATCAATTTGTGTAATTCTTTTTTAATCGTTAACTAAACGCTATAATATACCTTAATCCATTCACAAAGAAATAAAAAGTTCCATAAGTTTTCAAGTTTTGATTTAATGTTGAGAGCTGACAAAACATTAAAAAAACAATAAGCTTCAAATTTTGATAAAAATAACATAAGCTCTGAATGATTATTTTGCTCATCACAATTTTGGTACTGAGTAAAAGTTTTCTTCAAAGAGAAAAGATAGATCTTAAATATTACTTTTATATATTTATATACCTCTGACTTTACAATGGTTAAACTGAGAAGAATGTGAAAAACAAATTTTCAGCTTACACAGTATGTTTATAGAAAGTTGAAGGAAAAGAAATTATTAACTCAATAAAGACAATTTCTGTTAGACAATGAATCCATTAAATATCAGGAACTTTTGGTGGAAACAGCTTGATGTTTACCTTGTTTGCTGCTAATTAAAACCCCTCCATTCCCATTTCCAAACTTTAAACCAGTACGGGACCTCTTCTTATCCAGGGTATTCTACAGAAAGTATTAATATGTTCAAGTATGTCAATCCTACAAGTATAGAAACTTGATCATAAATGTGTAAAGACACACAAATACTTAAAGGTGTATAAGTAACTAAGTTTCTACAATAGCTTTGGTAAAGATACACAAATACTTAAAGGTGTATAAATAACTAATGTACTACAACAGCCTTGGTAAAGATACACAACTACTTGATGGTGCATAAGTAATGCACTCGAATAGTCTCTTCTATCTAATAGTATTTACAGTTTGTCTTTAGCTATTTTCAAAGTTGAGTTTCAATAGAATATGTTCACATCATATGCTGGGAGGTCATAAAGGGTGGGAACAAAAGGTTGTAGTAACAAAATTATATAAAGAGAATGAAACATTCCACATCAAACCTTGAGAAGGTACAAATGTTTAGTAGGAAATGTAAATCTATACTTTGGAATAGGCAGAAAAATTGTACAAAAAATAATAAATGGTTTAGAAAAAAAGTAGATTATAAGTATGAACTTTTTCTTGTTGTTTTTGCCAATAAACTAAATAAATATTAGCAAACAATGAAATATTAATTCCAAAATATGTGCGAGTAAATTAACTTTTGATACAATTAAAATTATGATTTTGACATCAATTTCTGAATTCAATATTCACGTGTGCACTCAACATTTGAAAGTTTTTTTTATATAACTAGAGGGAAGGCAGTAAGCCTAATCTTCTGTTAATTCTGATCAGAATGTAACAAGAACTTACTTTATATTTTGAAAGTGAAGACAGTAACATCAGTTTTTCTTCTTGCAGTTGTTTAACCCGCTCTTGCAAGTATCTAAAAGAAATGTTAATCTCCACAATAAACACTCTTACTTCAAATAACTATTTTCAACTAACTTCTGATACTTGACTGGTTAAAAATAGGATTTTGTTTCAGTTTTAAATATGTATTTGTTGTTTTTTTTTGTTGTTTTTTTTTAAAGTCCAATGAAATAGCTAAAATATTAAATATAGCAGGATTGTTAAACATAGTACATCAGGTAAATAAACACAAGTATGAAAATTTGAAGCTGGCAAAGATTTAATGAGAAACTGTAGACCCAGTCAAGGAAATACTTTAGAAATGTCTGATTTGTCCAAACCTGTTTTCCATTAACACAGCATCAATATCAACGATCCGATGCTCTTTGCCATGAATGGCCAAATTCAACTGCTGGTTCAGTCTGTTCACTTTGTGGTAATATGCATCTCTAACAGTAACAAGTTCTTCTTTTTCATCTAGAACGGCCTGTAAATCTCGTTGTAGTTGCGAACACTACAGAGGAAAACAAATGTACTGTGATACAGATGGTAAGAAAAAGGGCACACACAAAAACAAAATTTATTCCATTCACTTTAACCAATAAAATAGAAAGTGTAAAGGAAATCAGAATCATATGGAAAGACTTATATTTGTCTTTACTTGCTAAACACAAATAAAATCATCATAATTATTCTAATTTTTAACAATGTCTTTTTATTTTGAGCTGGAAACAAAATGAAAGAGAAACATATTATCTCATGAGCTTGTTACCTTAATAACCAGTGAGAATGGAACTAAAAATATTACATGTGTAAATAAAATAATAGTCAGGGTCAGGATAAAGTTGGAACTGCATGTAAATGAGCGCCATCTACTGTAAAAAGATAGAACTTAATGAAAAAGCTTCAGCAAAAACGACCAAAGTGTCACTGATTTCAAATTTTTCTTTTGGTGACAGAACTTCTGACGAAAAATTACTTTTTTCTGCAAAATAATAAATTTCATCTGGAATAAATGGTTTAATGGTAATACACTACTTGGTAGGTGTAAAGTATTTAGTTCAAAATATGAAGTACTGAAACTTACTTTATGTTGTAGGTCTTCCATTTGCTTAACTAAATCTTCCTTTTCTACGGGAGAAAATTGATGTTCAAAACTTTCATCTAAACTATCAGACCGCTGGCGAGCAAGCTGGTGACGTAACAGCTATGAAACACAACACAGATATCAACACCAAACTTGAAACATTTATTTATAAGTTAAAGAAGCAAATTTAACATACTAACAGATTCATTTATAGTCATTCAAACTTTAGAGGAATTCGAAATTAGGAAAACAATGAAAATAAAAATACAACAAAGTTTCAAAAAAAATATTAAAAAAGACAGTAATGCCACAAAATATATCTTTCATTACAGATGTTTTGGAATTATTTCAAATTCTATCCTCAGGGTTAAAACCTCTAAAATGATAGTTCACAATATTCTAACTGTGAAAAATATCAGCTATTGTTTTTAATATTTGTAACTTCTTTTTCTACTTTGATATCTTATTATTCTCCTTCTTAAAAAGATTTTCTAAAACACATTTCCAGTTGACTTTCACACATGTTTGATATGGCATTTGAATACAATATCGTTTTGAAATTTGTTGGTTGGTTTGGTGTTTTATGGTGCAAACCAACTAGGCTATCTGCACCAAACATCTGGTAAAAAGTTAAAGTAAAATATTTAAAATTTATAAAGAGGAATCAAGATAAAACAAAACAAAGTTTAATTGTTGAATTCAAAACTTAAATAACATTAAATCAAATTTTTATGTCTAGTTTACAGCAGTAAGAGAAATACTACAGTAATACAAGTTGTAAAGGACTTGTTGTGACATAGTTTTAATTATCATAACTTGCCAAGAAAAATAAACATCAGCATTAGTCACCTGAAGTTAGCCTTTCTAGTCCTGATTTCGACTTATTTGGCATTATGATCATACTTTAATTTCAAATCAAACCACATGTACTTTGGTTCTTTAAAGGGAATCACATTTAAAATGGTCTAATGTACAAATTAAAAAATGTTAATAACATTTAAGAGATAAATGGCCTTTAAAAAACTAAAAACATTTCCAAGGTTGATCGTGTCACCATCACCAATAACACTGTATAAGTTGCAGATAAACCTTGAGAAGAGAACATGTTTAAAATGATGCTGTCATTGAGAATCATAACGACAGCAAGACAGTAAAATGTGGTTTATTGTGACCTGAGTGTTACAGAGACAACACACTGGTGCATCAGTCCCAGATAAAAGAAAACAATGATTTAAAAACTGAACAATGCATAGTCTAGTTAGAACAACTTCCTCTTTCCAATCCTTATGGAAGCAAGAAGGCCAAAGTCCAATAGAGAGTTTTATTTGAAAAAGTTTGTTTTCATGTTGCTCACTCCAAGTCGATTGAGAACAGGAACAGTCACAACAGTAATAGTGCCAGAGCAGACAGATTTAGCTGCAGTGTCTGTAAGCTCATTCCTGCAAATACCAATGTGGTCTGGTATCCAGAAAAACTGGATAGAAGTAGATGTTAGAGAGAAATGAGCCAGTCAGTTTTAAATATTGGCAAGAACAAGGTGTTAACTGACATGAAGTGATTCCAGGGCCATTAGAGATCTAAGTAAATCAGTATAAATAGTGCAATTTGAGTACTGCTTAGCTTCTATGTGATGCCAGGGCAAGAGAAATGGTGTACAGTTCAGCAGTGAATACAGAAGCTGTAGAGAGGATTCTGCAAGCAACAACCAAACCACAACAAACTATGGCAGAGCCCAAATAATCACCTGATTTTAAACCATCTGTAAAAATAGGAGTGGAAGGATGGTTCAAAAGATGTTCAGCAAATAGCAGAGAGTATTTCTAATCAAGAGTATTTACTTTTCTCAGATAACTTAAAGATAGGTCACATTTGGGGACTGTAAGAAGCCATAGCAGGATGGGCTGACCAGTGGATACAGCAATGTTATCCAAGGACAGACCCAATTCATCCAACTGTGTCTGGATACGAAGACCAAAAGGAGCAATGGCAGATCGTCTGTTTTGTAAAGTATAGTTTACTCAGGAAGGAAAACACAACCCCAGGTAGGATGCTTTGGTAAGAAACAAAGTTTCAAAGCATATAGTGAAGACTGATGCAAATGGCAGAGGTGCAAAGAAGGTTCATGAGATTCTGTGTATAAGCTCTGAACTGGGGAAGTGCAGCAAGCCCTGGTGCAGAGCCAAAGTCCTTGATCATGAATGGGGTCCAGCATCTTTAAGGCTGAGGTCCTAACAAAACCATAGACCAGTGATCCATAGTCGAGTTTTGATTGAATAAGAACACAATATATCTTTAGCATAGAAAAGTGGTTCTTAACCTGTGGGGTCATTTGAAGTTTCTCCAGAGGTCATGGAAGGTTTGGGAATTATTAGGGAAATCACAGAGCAGTTTATAGTTTTTGTGGCAAGTACCCACCAATGAGAAACATGTTAAAGTGCAGCAGTTGAACTGCGTCGAGATGCTTGTTGCACAACCACCTCTCTAATTTTGAGTAAAAATTTTCACATATTACAATGTTTTGAATTGCCTAAATTTTTTTAACTATATAGTATTAATACATTGAACTTAAAATTTCGATATCAAAGCTTCCATCCTATTTAGTATATTTTCTCATTATATATATTTATATCAACCCTCACACTGAGTGAATAAGTAGATTTTATATGATGTTCAGTAATTCCATGGATTTTGCATTTGTTTAGCACTTGTAGCATTTCTCAAGGTCATTTTTCATAACATTTTTAATAAATTAGGATCTTCACATTGTTTTGTTTTATTCTACCTTTATGCAAAGTTCACCATTACAAAAAATATTATAGGGGTCATGGTAATACCCTGGAGTGTCTCAGGGGGTAAGACGATAAAAATGTTAAAAACCACTGGCATAAAACATCGATCTACTCCCCAAGTGGTGGAGTTCAGTGCTCTTGTACATTTGACCTGTAGCTGCTTGATGTGTAGTACAGAGGTCAGCTTAGGGTCAAAGATAAGCTTGGTTGATTGGTTGGTTGATTTAGTCTTTTATGGCACAAAGTAGCTAGGCTATCTGCACCAAATGTCCAGTAAAAATAAAGTAAATGTAGGAAAATTCAAGAAAGGAAATGAAGGAAAAACAAAACAGCATTGAAAAACAGAAAAAGTATAAAACCAAAGTTGACATTTAGTCTACAATGTTAAGAAAGAAACTTGTAAAAGACTTTCTATAGCATAATGGTAATGATCATAACCTGCCTGGAAGACTAACAGGTAAGCACAAAAACCACTGTCAGTCCTGGTTCCAGGTTATGTGTCATTATGGACATTTTCAAAAAGTAAAGTAATAAAAGTTTTAAAAGACATGCAGCAAAACTGTAATAACAACTCACCAGGAAGACTAAAGGTTAGTTCAAATGGATAGTTCAAACAGCAGAGTTAGTCACCTGAAGTTGGTCTTTCCAGTCCTGGTGTCAAGTTATTTAATGTTACGGCCATTTTCCAATATCAAATTGAACTACAGAAATTGTTATTCTTAAAAGAAAACCATGTTAAGAAAGGTTTAACGTATAAATTTAAAACAAATAAATGACATTAAAAAGATTAATGGCCATTAACAAATTAAAAACTTTATCAAGGTGGACAGTGTCACCATCACCAATAACACTGTCTAACGTTACAGACAAACCTTGGGACCAAACAGTGTTAAAATGGTGCCAACGTTGAGAGTCAAAACAATAGCAAAAAAGTAAAATATGGCTTATAGTAATCTGAGTGTTACACAGACTACACACTAGTGCATCAGTTTCAGATAAAAGAAAATGATAAGTTAAAAAACTGTGACCAATGTGTAGTCTAGTTAGAACAACTTCCTCTTTCCAATTCTTACAGAACCAAGATAGCCAAAGCCCAATATAGGGTTTTATTTGGAAAAGCTTGTTTTTGCATTGCTCACTCCAAGTTGACTGCCAGCTGGTGCAAAGTCAAGCCTTTAATACAGGACCATAGTCAATGTATGGAATAGCCACAGTGGTGATAGTGTCAGAGCAGATAGATTTAGCTGCCGTGTCTGCAAGTTCGCTCCCACAGCTACCAACATAGCCTGGTATCCAGAAAAATTGGATAGAAGTAGATGTTAATGAGAAATGGACCAGTCAGTTTTGAATATCAGTGAAAACAGGATGTTAACCAACATGAAGCAATTCCAGGACCAGTAGAGAACTAAACGAGTCAGTATAAATAGTGCAGTTGGAGTACTGCTTAGCTTCAATATGATCCAGGGCAAGAGAAATGGTGTACAGTTCAGCAGTAAACACAGATGCTGCAGAAGGGATTCTGCACGCAACCACCGAGCCGCAACAAACCATGGCAGTATCCACAGAGTCACCTGATTTCAAAACATTCATATAAATTGGAATGGAAAGACTGTTCAAACGATGTTCAGTAAATAAAAGATGGTATTTCCTATTGGGACTATCTGCTTTTCTCAGATGACATAAAGAAAGGTCACATTTGGGGACTGTAATAAGCCATGGTGGAATGGGCTGACCAGTGGATACTGCAATGTTATCCAAGGACAGACCCAATTCACCCAGTTGCACCAAAAGGAGCAATGGCAGATTGTCTGTTCTAAAAAAGTATGGCCTACTGAGGAAGGAAAACACAACCCCAAGTGGGATGCTTTGGTAGGAAACGAAGTTTCGAAGAATATAGTAAAGACAGTTGCAAACAGCGAAGATGCAAAAAAGGTTCATGAGATTCTACACATAAGCTCTGAACTAGGGAGGTGCAGAAAGCCCCAGTGCAGAGCCAAAGTCCTTGATGAAGAATGGGGTCCAGCATCTTTTAGGCCAAGGGTCTGGCAGAGCCACAGACCAGTGATTCATAGTCAAGTTTCGTTCAAATAAGAGCACAATATATCTTTAACATAGAACATCGATTCGCTCCCCAACTGGTGGTAGAGAGGACACAGAGGATGTTCAGTGCTCTTGTGCATTTATTCCATAACTGCTTAATGTGTGGTATAAAAGTCAGCTTAAGGTCAAAGATAAGCCCCAAGAACTTGGTTTCAAGGACCATAGGCAGCGAAACTTCATTGATACGGAAAGCTCAGGATCAGGGTGAATACCCTGCTGTTGGCAAAAGTGCATGCAAACAGTTTTAGAGAGAGAGAAATTAAAGCCGTTTGCTGTGGTCCACTTCAGTACTCAATCAAGGGCAGTTTGTAGTTGCCGCTCAATATATCTCATGTTTGGTGACTAACATGAGATGTGAAAGTTATCAACATAGAGCCCGTTTGCAACAACGAGAGGGAGTTGTTTAGTGATGACATTAATCTTTGTACTGAAATGTGTGACACTCAAAACACAGCCCTGAGGTACTCCAAGTTCCTGTAGAAAAGTACAGGAAAGTATGTAACCAACACGAGCTTGGAATTTCCTGTCCATAAAAAAAATTTTAATAATAAAAATGGGTAAATGGCCACGTAACTCATATATATATGGTGGTCTTGGAAAATCCCATACCTCCATGTAGTATCATAAGCCTTCTCAATGTCATTGAAAATATTGATACAAGATGTTGTTGTTTGAGAAAAACTTCTCTGATTGATGTTTCAAGTCAAATCAGGTGGTCCATGGTGGAGTGCTGTTGTTGGAACCCAAACTGGGTGGGCAAAAGGAGGTTGTTTGATTCGAGGAACCAAACAAGACAAGCATTAACCATTCTCTCTAAGATCTAACAGAGACAGCTTGTCAAAGCCACTTGGACGATAGTTTGAAGGAATCTTGGGATTTTTACCAGTCTGAGAGAAAAGTAAGATAATAGCCTGGCACCAGGCATTAGGAAAAACATTCTTCTGCCAGATTCAGTTAAAAATAATTAGAATATCAAGAGAAGCAGGAGATAGATGGCACAGCATGTCATAGTGTACATCATCTGGTCCAACAGATGCACTGTCAGACCGATGAAGGGCCAGTTTCAGTTCAACCAGTGTAAAGGGATGATTATAGTCATAGAGACAGTCAGTTCAAAAGGAAAGAGGTGAATGCTCTGCCCAAGTCTTAATGGCCAAGAAGGTGAAGGAACAAGCAGAAGTGCTAGATACCCGACAAAAGCTTTCACCTAGAATATTGGCAATGCTCTGGATATCAACTACTTCTTGATCATCAGAGAGTAAGATCAAGAAGTGGACAGAATTTTAGTGCCCATTGACCTTTCAAACCTTGTCCCATATGACTGTGAAACTGATGGTAGAAGATATGCCAGTTGTGAACTTAATCCAAGATTCCTTCTGGCTTTCATGTCTTACCCACCTAGTATGCACATGGGCCTGCTAGAAAGTGAAAAGGTTTGAAAGTGTGGGATATCTAAGGAAAGTATCCCAGGCCAGTTTTTTGAGCCTTCTATGCCATGTGGCAGAAAGGATTCCACCACGGACGAGGATATAGTGGAAAAGATATCGAGGTTTTAGGAATACATTGAGCAGCAGCTTGTATAATACAGTCAGTTACTTCTGTTATACAGTCATCTATTGATGACTGACAGAAGATGGCAGGGTCAAGTTCTGCAAGAGCAGTGAAAGTGGACCAGTCTGCCTGATCCAGTTTCTTCAGGGGCACGTGGGTTGGGTGGCATCGACCATTGCCAATCTCTCTCAACATTATAGGAAAATGATCACTGCCTCGTGGAGTATTGTCAACCCTCCATGAAAAACAGGAGAATAATGAAGGTGAGCAAACTGAGAGATCAATAGCAGTAAAGGACTGAGTAGGTGCATGAAAATAAGTAGAACTAGTACTGAAAAGAGAAAGGTTGCGATCAGAGAGCATACACTCTACAGAGTGGCCCCTCCTATCAATAATAGCTCATTCCCAGAGAAAATGATGTCCATTAAAGTCCCCCAGGATTAGAAAGGGAAAAGGCAACTGTTCAACAAAGCATCAAGGTCTGATTGATCATCTCTCTCCAGGTGACATGTAGATACAACCCAAGGAAATACGAATGGCTACAGCCTTCAAGGGTGTGTTGAGTGACAAAACCAGGGTGGGCACATGCTGATCAACCAATAGTGCCACTCCTCCATATACTCATTCATCACATAGCCTGTGATTTCTGTACAGAGAAAACTGCCAAAAGGTGACTGTATTGGCAGGTCTGAGAAATCTTTCCTGTAAGGAAAGACGTACAGGATGGTAGGAAGCAGTCAGTGTTTTAATGTCATCCAAATCAGAAGTTATACCTTGACAGTTCCATTGTATCATGGTGGCCATTATTAATGACGTGTAGGCGAATTGGGCAGAGAATCCTTCTGTTTATGACCACATCTTTTTTCCTTACTTTCCTTATTCAGGGGAGGTCTATCAACCTCCATAGATCCTTCACATGGGTTGATTGTGCAGGTATTTGTTGTTAGAAGGAGATTCTAGAGACTGAGGATGTGAACAAATTATTGTTTTACATCTTGGGGTGGATGAAGAAGATGTACCCAGACCCAAAGAAAGTGGATCTTGGATTTGCTGGAATGTATCTTAGGAGCAGAGATGGATGTTGAAGTTGATTCATCAACTTTTTTAACAATGGAGGTCAAAAGACTTTTCATTTGGTTTGAGAATGATTCATTTGGAGGCACAGAAAGATATGTCTACACTTCCACTGTAGTAGTGGAATTAAGTGCAGCAACATATGTCCGAGATGAAGTGGTGGACAGCAATTTTCAAGCCTAAGGGTAAGTAATGTTTTGAATCCTTTTCAAATGCTGTATCTCTTTTTCTTCCAACCATTTTGGGCAAGATTGAAAGTAGAATAGGTGAGAGCCATTGCAATTGATGCAATGATGGTCCATTTCACTCTCACAAGCATTGTGATCCTTGCCACCACAACAAGCACATGTCAAGGAACCACAGCATGACATCTTTGAGTGATTGAATTGCTAACACTGGAAACACCTAAGATGATTTGGAATGTATGGCCACACTCTGCAATTACGATAACCTGCCTTGATGATGGCAGTTGGATGTGGGGATGTAAATGTCAGAATGAGGATACTGATCGACATCATAATTCCATCTTTGCGAGTGGAGATATGTCTCACTGCAGAAACTCCTTGAGTGGAGAAACCAGCAAGAATCTCTGACTCAGAAATGTTCTAATAATACCTGTCAACAACAACTCTTCATGATTAATTCAAAGTAGCATGAGATGTAACCTCAATAAGTATTTCCCCAATCACCTACAATTGTAAGAGAAGTTCACTGTGTTGAGATATGAATGATTCCACCAAGATGTGACCAGAGCGAGGCTTCTTTACTGCCTTTTGGGGGCCAGCAAGGCCTTCTAGTCCCTTTTGATAAAAAAAGGGAGACATTTGTCCTAAAGGTTTGTCTGAAAGAAAATGTAGTGTAAGAAAATAATGTACATCAGGTGTTACAGATGTTAAAGATTGCTGCTCCAAATCTTCAAGGCATGGTCGTTTATTTATGGACTGTTTTTTCACTATTTTAATTTAAGTTATTATTTGAAGGATCCATTATTAAAAAAAAAAATATTTTGGTGCCCACTGACCCCACCCACCATGGAGCCTTACAAGGTGACACACTACAATGCCAAACAAGGACACTGCAGCAACACCATGGTTTCATGAGCACTATACCCAGCATCAGATATAATGTCCACAACACCTGTTGAGAACATCGAATACTGATACTTGTTTGACCCTAGCCCAAATAAACCAGCTAATGGACCCAAGTGGGCCACCCCAAGACTGCCTGTCTACAGGAATTAAAGGCCAAAGTGATGTGTTAGGGTTGGATCCCCCCAACCACCAGGATCCTCTCCTCCCCTCTATGAGTCACCATGCACAGCAAACATGTAAGTGGATGTTTAGATCCCAGAGGAGGTAAACTGAAAGAACAGAACCTTCCATGGGAGGTCCCATTGCCAAGTACAGGAATCCACACTGAGGGGATTGAGATTTGTTATCATTCAGACAACGTACATCTGTAACAATGTAGTTGTGATCCTTTTATGTAAAGTGGATAGACTCTTTGATACTTGAACTTAATTATGAAACATTAGAGGTACGACAATTTATACAAAATGTTGACGATATTTCATATATTGAAGGATATGACACATTTTGTACCACTAATGACTTGCATAACAGAGTTCTTCAACTTACAAAAATGAAACAAATAGATCAGATGAGGTGTAAATAAAAGTACACAAAAAGAATATGGAATTGCCTTGCCACATGAAATGGGATGGTCTTCTTTGCTTTTAACCTTCTGGTTATTTTTGACAATTGTAAATTAAAATATAAACAAGGTAAACCAGAGAATATAACAACTCTATAGGTTGTAATTAGCATTTCCACTGATACCAAAATAATTACGTGATTCATTCACATCACAAAGACAACACTTGTGTTAAAAGTATGCATACAGATATCTTTATGTATGTAAACCCTTACAGCCCTCTAAATAACCTTTTCAGTTTTCAGTGGTTAAATTTTTAAAAATTCTTTGACTTTCCATAACTTTCATTATCCTGTTCACCCTAAACAAATTACTTTGTTGGAACCTTCTGTTCAGCCCAACTATTTGTGGTACCCAATTATAACATTGTCCAGACATTATAAATTAGTTTTTGCTTCTACCACTAAAACATTTCATTCTCTGAATAATGGCCAACAAAATATGGTTGTTCTCATAAAAAATATGCAAAAAAAAAAGACATGAAATTGGTATTATGAATTGTCCTCTTTAATTTTATAGAAAAACTAAATATACTCAACACAAAACACATTATAAACTTTCTCTACAAGAGAAATGAGGTTAGTACTGCCATTTTCCTGTGATAGCACAAAGTTGTACATTGGTCACTTTTATAATGGTTGACATCATATTTGATCCCGTGTTGTCATGACACTTAACAACAAATATATAAAGTGAAGAGATGACAGTTTGTTCTGTGTGAATAAGGACTTCTTCCCTTACATGTGAAAAGTCCTTTTGTGTAATGTAATTCAGTTATGGTTTCCTTTACTGATACGTCATTACATACCCCATACAAAACTAGTACAACAGAACACAAGGTAATGCACATATCCTAAAGGAAGTTACAGCTACACTGTCATCTTACTACCACAGACACTGTAAAGATATCCAAACCTAAAACAAATGAAAGTGGAACCTGTTCAGCTTCCATGAAAATATGTTACACAAATTTTTGGACTCAATGAAAGAAAGAAAGAATTACAACATGTAAAAAATAAAGTTAATTTGATTATATATGTAATATTCAGAACTATAGGCTTATCTTTATATTTCCTCACAAGTATATTTAAGACTTTTCTAACATTTTTCAAAACAATGGCACATTCTTTACCAGAGATAAAAACACTGATAGCTAGTTTCAGTTTGACTACCAAATTACTCACTGTAACACCAGTACAGCTTTAACAGAGTACACAATTAGAATTTTTAATTTTTTTTAAGGATGTACAAGGGAAAGCCTTGAAAGACAAAGTGGTCTCTCATTGTCCAAATTGTCAGAAATTTGAAAACAAATAGGTTTACTATTTGCTGCCATCGATCAGTAAGACATACAGATGTTACGGTAATGTACTTCTACTTAGGTTCTGTTCACTAGTCAACTTATAAAAATAGGGTCAACTTATGAATGGCAAGAGATATTTTTTTATACACAAAAAAATTTTTCTGCATTTATAAATCACAGCAAAATCTTAACATCCCCAAAATGTATCTGTTTCTCTTCTCAATTTGTAATTGTGTAATGACAACAGGTTTAAATCTCTGAACAATTCTTACCCGAGTATCTCCTTGAGCATCACTTAGTTTCTGCTTTAAATCATCCACCTCAGTTTGAAGTGCCCGATTATTTTCCTTCAGCTCACAAAGCAGCTGGGCAAGGCTCTGCAACATATCCTATTCATTAATAATCACCTTATACGACAATAACTTATGAAAAAAATTTGGGTTACAAACACTGCCAAAGCAAAACTAATCATTACTCAGAATGATGATCTGTTCCTTTCCCCTCTTTGTGTTTACTAAATGATCTTCCAAAGGACCACAGTAAACACCAGTAACAAGATTACCATTAAACATGAAAGCGTGATAAATAAATTTTATTTCTTTGTTTACAGACTTTCACACAAGAGCTATCCACACCAGCTGTCTATAACTTTCAACTGACAGCTTAGAGAGAAAGCAACTTTTTTGGCAGCTACTGTTATTGAATAACCAGAATTGACTGTCCCTCTTATAATGCATACATGTGTGACAAACATTTTTTACTTACGGCTACGTAAACGTCTCATAATGTGAAAAATTACTTACAGCTACATAAACAACGTCTCATGGTATACAAAATTACTTACAGCTGTGTAAATGTCTCATAGTATGAAAAATTACTTACAGCTGTTTAAACGTCTCATAGTATGAAAAATTACTTACAGCTGTTTAAACGTCTCATGGTATGAAAAGTTACTTACAGCAATGTAAACAATATCTCATAGTATTACAATTTCATACAGCTACATAAACAATGTCTCATAGTACGAACACTTACAGCTATGTAAACAATGTCTCATAGTAATGTACAATTTGTTACAGATATGTAAACATCTCATAGTATGAACAATTCCTTACAGATATATAAAAGGTGTCTCATAGTATGAACAATTACTTACAGATATGTAAGTAATGTCTTATGGTATGAACAATTCCTTACAGCTAAAACATTACACTTTCAAACATTAAATTATTTTACATGGAAAACAAGATGGTGGTACTGGTATACCAGCATATTAAATTATAAACTGTTTGGTACATATTTTCTTTTCTGAAATTTAAAATTTATTATTGTTAAAAGTTTTCTTACGGTAATGTTTCATATTCTTTAAACAAATTGTGGATTTCTTAACCCAAACATTAGGTAAAAACAAAATGAACAGAACTGACACACAGTACTTCAAAATACTGACACAGACACACACAGTTCTTTAGTCAGAAAAACCAAAAGTCACTGTATTCCATTATTTATTTTCAACCTTAATTTTCTTCATACTACGCACAGATGTTTTTAGTACATTAGTTAGATCACCATATGCATTCCAAACTAAAATAAAATCTTACCTGTTCACCCTCCCCCCTAAAACCTCGAACATCGTACACGCCAACAAGTGATGGACCCTGAAATGCAAAAAGCAGATAAAGAGCTAGATAAAATTATCACAAACAACAATTCATATAATAATACAATCTAAACAGTAATTCTGAGCTACATAAACACAACTAAATTAGTAGTTAAGGAAGTCGCACAGCATAACTTTATACATCACTGAGCCACAATCTTCAACTTGTATAATTACGTTTTCTTATACATCACTCACAATCTTAAATAGATTTATTTTTTTTAAACAGAAAGGATATGAAAGTTTAACTTGTTATTCTTAAGTCTCATGTATCACTTGATATACATACACTATATGAGGGTAACCGTCAAGAAAGCAAAAGCCATACAAAGGATGGTGTTGTATGATGTTCCCTTTCTTTTGTTACTAAATCCCGAATAACCTCACTAGATGCCAACTGGATTTCCTCTTTGTGTAAGGTAACAGTTGACACATTAAACTAATTAAGTACTTGTGTGCTTAAATTAAAATACAAAAGTCTTCAAGAATGTGAACCATTTCAGGGTCTGTTTTATCCTTGTTCTCGGTCAAAAATCCTAAACAAAATGGCTCACATACACCATTGGACAATTTCTAAATACAAAGCCAAAAATCATTATAATGAAGCCAGCTGAATATGGATAATAGATGCTGACATACACACACAACATTATAATGAAGCCAGCTGAATATGGATAATAGATGCTGACACACACATAACAGATTATCGTTAAAGTAAGATGAGATAGTTCAGTTATATTTATACAATTGAATCAAGAGGTGTGACAACAAATCTACCACCCACCCCTCCCCTGAACAAATGGTGTTATTTTGTTTCTCTTTTGACAAATAAAAGTATCTTAATTCTAATAATATTCTACCATTTTTAATCATACAGTTGGTAAGACAGCCATTTTCATACTTGACTGAGTACCAAGACACTTAACTTGTATACAGTTCTTTTGTACAAGGAAGGTTAAAATCTCCAAAACTATTTCTCTTGAAAAAAAATAAGTTACAGAGCTGGCTGTGGTATTTAAAACAAAGGGAATTAATAATGCTGATGAATCATCTTTTCTTTCACCCTTAATAGTTCAAAAAGGGGACATAAATATAAAATCTGGCAGGGTAAGTCATCTTCCTCTTATACAGTTTTATTTTTCTAAGACGATGATTGGCTTTTGGAATGGATTGCCTCCAGATGTGGTGACAACAGCAAATTTAAGAGTTTGTATGGAAAAACTTGACAGATATTTGAATAACACAAACTATTTGAGATTTTTTATATAATTTACCGAATAGGACAGCCTAGATGGACCAACGGGTCACTTGTTATTGTCCTTAAATAAGATACATATTTTTCATGAAGAATATCACAATGGGTTTAATTAGTTGTTTTTTTGTTTTGTTTTTTAATCACAACATCAGGCTTTCTTTAGTTCCACGAGAAATATTACAAGTTTGTATAACAAGAACATGTGGGTTTTACTTATCTTGAAACTAGAAAAACACAAAAACTAGCATTTTGTGAAGGAACTGTTGACATCACTGTTTGTATTACCTTTGTACAACATTCTCTAACAACTGGTAGTCTGTTCTATGTAGTTAAATTATTCTTAATTTATTACGTCTTCTTTATAATTCTTCTTATATGACTTTCTCATCCAATATTATTTAAATTATTAGAAATAAAATAACACATATTTCCATTTAATTAAGACTTCTGTAAACCATGCTTCTCAACAAATGTCAATCAAAATAATCATCTTGCTTTAACTAAAACTTTTGTTATTTGTTTTACAAAAATAAATCACTCACAATTTTGTCTGGACTTATCGTACCCTAAAGAATCAGTAACTGAACTGTTTGTGCTATAATGTTCCATTGTATTTATCTTAATTAAACAAACTATTTTTGCTGTGATGTTGGAAGGACTTTACTTCAATGGAGCAATAATTCTCGCACGTTTAAATATTTAACTTTGATTCTTCTAACGACTGTTGAATAAACTTTTGATGTAGATTATATTTTTAAAGGACCAATAAAAATAAATGTAAATACATACACATCAAAGAGAATAACTCCAAAATATCTCATGTTTCAATAATTACTAGTCAACAGCAATACTCTTCGGACAGTATTACTTTTCAAATAGGGTAGTCAGCTTTTGGAGAGAGAGAGAGATGCAAAAAATGTAACTGAGTTCAAGAAAATACTGGATGAATACCTGACTGGTAAGAGGTGGTTATAGTTGGGAGCTGGAAGGGGCATCCTTCATGATCTAACAAGTTCATTTTCATCCATTTAAAATTTTATGAATTTATTAATTTTAAAGGGCCTGATAACACTGTTTAAAACGTTTTAGTCTTATAAATACAAAAGAATAAAGCACAAGAAAGACGAAATGTTTTTATAGGGGTGGTAATGGTCATTAGTGAGTGGGAAAGGCTACTGATTGACATCATGATTCATTTAATTTCTATAGCTCTCAACAACATGAGAAACACTCATCTAAAAGTTGGTACAATTGTTAATAAAATTTGAGTTTTTTCCAATTAACATGATGGTTAGTTAAAGATGTATAATTGACAATTACAGAATCCAAACTGTTTCCTTTGCCAACAAATTTTCAATGTTCCATTAATGCATATTTACAACTGACATTCAGTCCCACCCATGTAACGAGTGTTACATTATTTATCCTTGTTTTACTTGGCGATGTTGTTTGGTTCTTACTATTAAAATACAAAATAACATCTCCCAAAATTATACACTTTACATTCCTTACACCAGAAAAAGATTATTAAACCTACAGTAACATATACACATTTCAGATATAAATTTAACATTGTATTGTCAGTAACATATACACATTTCAGATATAATTTAATATTGTATTGTCACTTTTTAAGTAATTGTTCTTTCAATCATTATTTTAATAGACACTCATAGAGATATGATACAAGTTATTAAGTAAGCTTATATGAAGATGTCCATAAGAATATTCCTTCCCATCACACTTTTACACTATTGGAATGTCAAGCATAAAAACAGTGCATGTATCAATAAGTTATAATAATCAATAAGGAACAATAGCCAAGTTGATCCTTCAAGTTTAATACAGAATCCCATTTTCTCCAGGGAGATCAGTAAAAAGTTAAAAACCAACTTTCATCTCACAAATATCCATAATTTTCCCCTTACACTTCTAAACAGTTACTGTCAAAAATTAAAAAAAAAACTGTCTTAACTGAAGCCTAGCCCATATTTACCAAATCTTAAATTAATTGCCAAACAGTACAAAAAGAAACCAGAGACCACACTGATCATCATTTAACTTAAATAACATCATCTCTGACATTTCTCTTCTCAACAAACAACTAAAACTCTTACCCATCCTTTCACTCATTACATCATCTCTGACATCTCTTTTCTCAACAAACAACTAAAACTCTTACCCATCCTTTCACTCATTACATCATCTCTGATGTTTCTTTTCTCAACAAATAACACCCTTTATTAAGCTTCAAACAACCAAAAATCTTACCCATCCTTCCACTCGTTTCTTTAGCGAGTTGTATCTCTCACGAAGTTGATCAGCCATCAACTTTAACTGGTCTCTCTCACTGCGATACTGGTCCAACTCTCGATTAAGGATCAAAACAGCTTCATTCTTACTTTCCAGTTTACATTTTGTGATGTTCAACTACAAACAAATAGTACCATGTGTTACTACTGGCAAGCTTCACTCTTACTTTCCAGTTTACATTTTGTGATGTTCAACTACAAACAAATAGTACCAAGTGTTACTACTGGCAAGCTTCACTCTTACTTTCCAGTTTACATTTTGTGATGTTCAACTACAAACAAATAGTACCAAGTGTTACTACTGGCAAGCTTCACTCTTACTTTCCAGTTTACATTTTGTGATGTACAACTACAAACAAATAGTACCAAGTGTTACTACTGGCAAGCTTCACTCTTACTTTCCAGTTTACATTTTGTGATGTTCAACTACAAACAAATAGTACCAAGTGTTACTACTGGCAAGCTTCACTCTTACTTTCCAGTTTACATTTTGTGATGTTCAACTACAAACAAATAGTACCAAGTGTTACTACTGGCAAGCTTCACTCTTACTTTCCAGTTTACATTTTGTGATGTTCAACCACAAACAAATAGTACCATGTGTTACTACTGGCAAGCTTCACTCTTACTTTCCAGTTTACATTTTGTGATGTTCAACTACAAACAAATAGTACCATGTGTTACTACTGGCAAGCTTCACTCTTACTTTCCAGTTTACATTTTGTGATGTACAACTACAAACAAATAGTACCAAGTGTTACTACTGGCAAGCTTCACTCTTACTTTCCAGTTTACATTTTGTGATGTTCAACTACAAACAAATAGTACCATGTGTTACTACTGGCAAGCTTCATTCTTACTTTCCAGTTTACATTTTGTGATGTTCAACTACAAACAAATAGTACCATGTGTTACTACTGGCAAGCTTCACTCTTACTTTCCAGTTTACATTTTGTGATGTTCAACTACAAACAAATAGTACCAAGTGTTACTACTGGCAAGCTTCACTCTTACTTTCCAGTTTACATTTTGTGATGTTCAACTACAAACAAATAGTACCAAGTGTTACTACTGGCAAGCTTCACTCTTACTTTCCAGTTTACATTTTGTGATGTTCAACCACAAACAAATAGTACCATGTGTTACTACTGGCAAGCTTCACTCTTACTTTCCAGTTTACATTTTGTGATG
Source organism: Carcinoscorpius rotundicauda (assembly GCA_011833715.1). NCBI lineage: Eukaryota > Metazoa > Arthropoda > Merostomata > Xiphosura > Limulidae > Carcinoscorpius > Carcinoscorpius rotundicauda. The sequence goes on along the minus strand of CM022391.1, from coordinate 129,889,134 downwards.
TTCAACTACAAACAAATAGTACCATGTGTTACTACTGGCAAGCTTCACTCTTACTTTCCAGTTTACATTTTGTGATGTTCAACTACAAACAAATAGTACCAAGTGTTACTACTGGCAAGCTTCACTCTTACTTTCCAGTTTACATTTTGTGATGTTCAACTACAAACAAATAGTACCAAGTGTTACTACTGGCAAGCTTCACTCTTACTTTCCAGTTTACATTTTGTGATGTTCAACTACAAACAAATAGTACCAAGTGTTACTACTGGCAAGCTTCACTCTTACTTTCCAGTTTACATTTTGTGATGTTCAACTACAAACAAATAGTACCATGTGTTACTACTGGCAAGCTTCACTCTTACTTTCCAGTTTACATTTTGTGATGTTCAACTACAAACAAATAGTACCATGTGTTACTACTGGCAAGCTTCACTCTTACTTTCCAGTTTACATTTTGTGATGTTCAACTACAAACAAATAGTACCAAGTGTTACTACTGGCAACTGTTCTTTTAATCACTGTTTTATAAACAGAGAACTCGCATCATTTTTATTTAATATTTTAGAAACTTTCTCAAGAGTTCTACTAATGTTCAAAAATTCTGTTAATGTGAACCTCAGTCTTTCACTAATCTGTATTTCAAGACTTACCAAGAACAAACAATGACCCTAACTGTCAATCTGTGTACTACTGGCTGAAAAAACAACAATTAAAATGAGGTTAATAACAAAGTAGATATTCCTAAACAAAACACAAACTTCAGACTTTATTTAAGACTGGTTAACAATTCAATTTTGAAGATTTAGTTTGAATGTTTGACGAAATGCCTATTCATCAACATTATAGATTGTGTGTGTGTGTGTGTGTGTGTGTGTGTGTGTGTGTGTGTGTGTGTGTGTGTGTGTGTGTGTGTGTGTGTGTGTGTGTGCGCGCGCGCGCGCGCGCGCATTTCTTGTAACAAAGCCACATCAGGCTATCTGCTGAACCAGATGAGGGGAATCAAAACCCTTTATTTTAACATTGTAAATCCATAGACTTAATGCTGTACTAGTGGGGGCACTGATTCTGTAAGAATTTTAAATGGTTCTCTCATAATATCAGCAAATTACAACAATACGTAACTTTACGAGTACTTGAGTTTAATATACAGTTAATTTAGTAAAAATGATAGCAAAAAATAAATAACTTATAACTGAGTTGACATTTCAGTAAAAGTAAAATGAAAAAAGGCTTTTACACTTCATAAACAAACCACACTTATTGGAAACTACAATGGTTAACATCTTTGGTTTTTATTTTGACATAATTCTTTATATCATCAGCTATTACTCAGTTAAATTTTGAAACAAATCTAAAACCAGCTGATAAAGATATCTTGATGATGTCTTTGTTTTAAATTTTGTGCAAAGTTACACAAAGCCTACATATCTTAGCTGTCTCTAATTTAGCAGTGTAAGATTAGGGTAGAGAGAAGGAAACTAGTCACACACTCCCCCACAGCCAAATCTTGGGCTACTCTTTTACCTACAAATAGTGGGATTAGCCATCATATTATAATGACCCCCACAGCTGAAAGGGTGAGCATGTTTGGTGTGAAAGGGATTTGAAACCACAATCCTGAGATTATGAGTTAGGCACCCTAAGTACCTGGAATCATGATTTGGGGGGGGGGGGGAATTTGCTGAATATCTTAATAATATGCATACACCATAAAGCTCACATGAACACATACTGACATATCCAAACATACATATTATTTCATGACACCACAGACACTGTTAAAAATAACCAACTTATTACTACCATATGTCCTAAAGTCTAACCAACGTATTAAACTTAGTATTATGCACAATAATTTCCCAAAGTTAAGATGAATATGAGAGGGGGACACTATATGCAGTAAGCTTGTTTTTATAACAACTTTCAGGCTTTTATATTTACCAATTGTTAAGACTATTGAAATTTGAAACATAAAAAGTATTGTAATGGATACTTTTCTCAAGTTTTTCCCAAAATGTTTCCCCATTTCAAATCTTACAGTCGTATTTTAATTAGGGGTTAATAACAGACCTAAAATTAAAATATTTGATAAAGTCCACTAATGTGAATCGTAAAATTCCTCTGAATTTATGACTACATACAAAGTTAATGTCTAAAATTAAAGTTCTTCAGGGTTAGTGTTCGAACACTAAGTACATTAGTATTTCTGTGACTTAATCTATCTAATTACAGTCTAGATGTTTATGAGTTAGGTTTACACTGCAATACTGTATTTAGTATTTCTTTTCTTTAGTGTTTATCAAATTCTTAACAACTATAGAGAAACATTTGTCTTACTTCACTTCTAAGATTTTGACATTCCAACTGTAGATGATGCCCGATTTTAGCCATATTTATCACAGTTTATTTAGAATTCCGGTCTCTATTTCGTTACATAACACGATCACAAAAATATTTCAGGATCAAAACAAAACAGAACTTAATAACTTCACCAAAACAATTAACTTTCTTGTTACAACAACTCGTCCATATAGACAAACCTATCGTAAATAATCCTAACGGCTGCGTCCTCTACCGCCAATCAAATGAACTTTATAGTTGTTACACATACACAGCTCTGAAGGGCAGGTTCAAACAAAAACTTGAAAGTTTTGATAACACCTGTTGACGTTCATGAGAATATAAACCAAAAACAAAGTCGTTAAGTAAAAAAATAAATAAATTCAACTTTAAACACCTTTGCTTGTTTATACGTTTTGTTTAATTTCGCCCAAAGCTACACGAGGGCTATCTGCGTTAGACATCCCTTATTTGGAACATCCCTTGCATTTACAATATAATATTCTATTTGCATACAGCTGTAGAGTTCTTATAACGTGACGCTTAGTCCAATATATATGTGTGTGCGTGTGTGCATAATGCTATTGTTTCGTTGGCCCGTTTTTGAGATTACTTGGTTAAAATAATTTAACTTCACTACTTAATAATAATATACTACCTTATTTCCTCTATAAGTTTGCAGGTGAGCACTTGTACACTGTAGTAAATTGTTGGAGGTCTAAATTACAAATAATGTTCACATTTATTTCATTAACGAAAGTCGGCATGACCAGGTGGGTTAGGGCGTAGACTCGTAATCTAAGGGTCGCGGGTTTGAATCCCCGTCACACCAAACATGCTCACCCTTTCAGCCGTGGGGGTGTTATAATGTGACAGTCAATAATATTATTCGTTGGCAAAAGAGTAGCCCAAGAATTGGCGGTGGCTAGTGATGACTAGCTGCCTTCCATCTAGTCTTATACTGCAAAATTGGAGACGGCTAGCGCAGATAGCCCTCGTTTAGCTTTGCGCGAAATTCAAAAACATAACAAACAAACATTAACGTAAACAATTCAATTTGTGCAAAATAACCCGAAATACGTAATAGTTAACAAAACTCCAAATACTTCGTTAAACACGTCGATATAATTTTTATGTTGAAATAGCTTTTAAATCTCAAAAAAATATCTTTGATTACCTCTGCTCTTGAAACCATTTGAACAATTCATTTTATAATGACACAAAACTTTCTTGATTTTAACATAATGCGCTTTCTAGCTAACATCTAAAATAAACATTATAAATATTGTTTATGACAGTGTATAAAATTTTCTAGGAACTACTAAACCCGATAAAAGGTGTTTTTCTACAATAATTTTAAGTTTGTTAAAAAAGCATCATAAGAAACAAGCAGAACAGTTTTGTTGCACAGATTTTTAAAATAAAACGTTTTGATAAATAGTTAATAATTCAACTGTTAAAACAAAATTAAGAGTTTTAGTTTGCACAAAAAGCGTAGTTTCATCGTATACAATAACTTGTTAAGAAAATAAACTTATAAAGAAATCTGTAAACATTTTTTATAGTAACGTGGGTGTAGCATGGTCTGGTGGTTCAGAAAATCTGAGAGCCACAGGTTCAAATCTCCGTCACCGAACATTCGTGCTCTTTTAGCCGCAGAGTCTCTATAATGTTACGAATAATCCAACTATTCTTTATCTTAATAAAGTCCTCACAAAGCTGTTCGAGGGCTACCTGCGTTAATTATCCCTGATATCAAAGTGATAGGCCAGAGGTAAGGTAATTTAGATTGCCTAATAAACTGCAGGTTTCCATGAACAGATAAGAGTATTGATATGTACTAGCTTTTCAATACTTCTAGAACTTTATTTTCACAGAAAATAATGAAAATAACAATAAATTTTACAATTGTGCCACTACATTATAAAAGAAACTGTAATAATAAAAGAAACGCTAATACCGAAACAGAATTCCAAATTCATTAAAACATTTTCTATTTTATTTCAAACAATGATATAACACAGTGACTTACATGTTGATGTTTTTAATTAAATAATATTCATATTTTGAGTTTAAAATTTTTGATAAATTTTAAAGTAAAATATTTTGCGAAAAAACAACATTGTATTAAAAATTCAAATTTCTAGGGTTTCTATGTTGTTTACTCAAAAAGAAAAGTGAATTATTGATTTTGTTACTTTCGTTATGTCGTTTCATGAAAAAAAACACGATGAAAGATACAGTTAGACGATAATTCAAGAGATGGCAGCACTTTCGTCAAATAGTTTTTGGATACTTTCTGGCGCATTACTATTTTCAAAAAGTTAGTCTATAATGATAAAACTTTAAATTTCTCTCTCTAGGTGTTATTAAGAAACATGCGTTATTGTTAAAAGGTAAACGAAAAATGTGGTAGTTACTACTACTGCTCTAGCATGAATGAAGTTATTTCATACTTAAAGTAAAAACTGTTTGAACATCTTAAGGCAGAGGAGAACATAATTTTCATGTTTTCATGCTTAAAATATAAAAAAAATTAAATCTCAGTTACGTTGTAGCATGAATAACTTAAAAAATACCCACAACAGATAAAATATGTTCTTAATAAAAGTAAATTTTGAATAGATTTAATACTTAAAATTCAATGCTTAACCTAAATGTTTTATTCAGAAATTCGTATACTAGGGCCGGGCGTATGTAGCATATTGGTTAACGTATCGGACTATAAACCAGAGTATTCGTGGTTCGAGCTTTATTTCCGTAAAATCAGTCAAATTCTAATATTTGGTTAAACAAATAGTAGGTACTATGGACAAGCTGTCTTCCATCTAGTTTATCAGTTCGAAATTAGGGATAAAAAATGATTTACTTAGACCGATTTTGAATACTTAACAAGCCATACCGAATAACTGTTGCGTTGTTAGGTGAGTTTAATTTGGATTTTAGATTTCGTCTTTTTAAAAGCGTCTTCCTACAAATTAGTTGAAATATACTACCCAATTGAGTGATGACGAGAAACCCATTTGAAGTAAAAAATGTATATCTGACGGCTTCGTTATATCTTCAGTAGAGTCCAACAGTAACCATGGTGATGAGAGAGAATGTTCGCGCCCCCTAATGCGGCCCGGATGTTGCGACACACAAGATCCAGTAGTAAATGTAACGATGTTTTTACAGCAGAGCGATAAGCCACTTGGTTAGATGTTTCATCTTTCCACACGTTACGCTTGCTCTATGACACGACGACTCGCACTGGCTGATTCGCACGAAGAATTAGATTGAGAGTTAGCGCCAATCGCCACAGTCTTGTATTCCCTGATTGGCTATAATCCCATCAGAACGCAACTAACGGTCGCTGTCTTCAACATTATGCTGAAACGTGCAGTCGAATGGTGGTCCCCTGTGGTAAGAGAATCGACAATTTGATCCAGAACTGACTCTCTCGGTTGATGAAACAAGGCAAGGTTTGCGAGATTTATCAAACTAACTACCAGTTCTGACTATTGATTTTCGTGCAACGAGCACAATTGGGTGAAGTTTGCAAGGCACTTGTGCACAACTTTGTTCATGAGTGCGTTTCTCTATATACAACTGAATGATAAAAAACAAACATCAACCACACACACACACAAAAGATTTATGCAATATGTTCGCTTAGAAACGCTTTTCATAAAACAATGTGTAATTCGATAATGGATTAGGTAACAAAATGTAAACATTTAATAGTACCATAATACACCACAAGGAGGTAAATAGCTTACATTCTTATTATCACTAGAAAAATATCTTGAATAAAACAGTTTCTGTCTCACGAGCTTTCCACAAGTCATGCTGTTTTTTGTTTATTTTTTTTCTATTCTGTTAAATACATTTATTTTGGATTTTCTTTTCTTAGTGCAAAGCTGCATAATGGCTTAGCTGCACTTTGTTAACCGAATGTTTTTTTGTTTCTGTTTTGTGGAATTAAATAAAAAAGCCAACAATTTGCGAAAAAAAATTGCGATTATTTTTGTGGCATATTTTAATATCGAATACTTCCATATGGCATGTGTGAACATTATGATACTGTTTGTATAACAATTAAATTATAAAAATTCTGGATCACGCGAAACCCGCTTGAAATCCAAATGTATCTCAGAATGGTTGGTACGTGTATTAACACTTCTGTTAATAAGGAGAGAAGAACGTCTCGACCTTCCTTGGTCATCTTCAGGTTAATAAAGAGAAAGTTTGCAAGTGACCGTTGCCGAACCCATGTCTTAGGGACGAGAGCATAAACGGATACCGGATTGTAGGGGGCGTTGCAGTTGGATGTTACGTTATTAGTATGTGTTTGTGTTTTGAATTTCGCAGAAAGCTACTCGAGGGCTATCTGTGCTAACCGTCCCTAATTTAGCAGTGTAAGACCAGAGGAAAGGCAGCTAGTCATCACCATACACCGCCAACTCTTGGGCTACTTTTTTACCAACGAATAGTGGGATTGGCCGTCACATTATAACGCCCCCACGGCTGAAAGGGCGAACATGTTTAGCGAACCCGCAACCCTCGGATTACGAGTCGCACGCCTTCACACCCTTGGCCGTGCCGGGCCAGGTTATTAGTAAAGTTGTTCCGTTATATTGGTTTAATTTTTATTTTAATCGCTGTATATGTAGAGCTTCTTTCATTTTGCGTTTGTTTATATTTGTTTCCCAACTAAATATTCGTGTGTTTTCTATGGTTATGTTGTGTTTATTTATTTGCAGTATTCAAAAATGTGTGAAGGTATTTTTTTTATTTTTTTTTTGTTCTTTGAACATAATTTCCACTTCTCTGCTTGTTTCTCCAATACAGAAGTGGTGGCAGTTGTTGCTTTGTATTTTATAAATTGTGTTGGTGTTGTGTTTGTTAGTGTAGTTTTTACATAGTATAGAGTTTAGTTTTGTACCTAGTTTTTGAATAAATTTGATGTTTATTGGAATGTAGTGTTTTGTTACAAGTTTCCTCCAAATGTTGTTCGTTTTTTCGCTGATGAACATATGGTATGCAGCAGTATAAGAATTTGTAGTTTGTTCTATCTTGGAATTTATTGTTGTTTGTTTGTTGTTGGTCTAGGTGTGGGTGTATAATTTTTTCCACGGTTTTTTGAGGAAATTTGTTGATGTTGATGAAGTGTTGTTTTATTTTGTTGATTTCATCGTTAATTTTATCAGGTGAACATAGCTGTGTGGTTGTGTTTATTTGGTTTATTAGTATGTTGAGTTTTTGTTTTGATTCATGTGCTGAGTCCCAAGGAATATATAATCCAGTATGGGTGATTTTTCTGTGGATTTCTGTTTTCAATTCTAGTGATTTTGAGGTTAAGAAATGCTGTTTGGTTAGTTTTTCCTGTTCACACGTGAACTTGATGTTGGGGTGTATCGAGTTAACGTGATTGAAAAACTAAGTGTGAGTCTGTAAATATGAATCCAAGCAAACTCTCTCTTACTTAACCTGAAGATGACCTACGAAGGCCGAAATGTTGTTCTTTCTTTATTAACAAAAGTGTTAATACCCATACCAGCTGTTCTGAGATACATTTAAATTATAAAATGTCAGAACTTTATCGAACTGTACGTTAGATGTATTGAACTTGTATTCACTATAATTCTCTCACTAGATGGCACAACCACTAATTGGTGGGATTCGAAATGTTATTGAGAAAAACCAGGTGTTCTTGCCAAATTACTCGAAGAAGGGTTAACCAACTACTTATCATTGACCGAAAGGGGGGTTAATCAAATAATTACTACTGACCTAAAGAGGGGTTAGCCAACTAATTACTACTTGTCTTAAGGGAGATTAACCAAATAATTACTACTGACCTGAAGAGCGTTTAACCAAATAATTACTATTGACCTAGTGGGGTTAACCAAACAATTATTATAGCCTTAACGGTGGTTAATCAAATAATTATTTTGAATAAATTGCTTTGTTCCAGCTCACAAACGAAGCTCGTCTTTACGACTAAATACCAAACATAGACAGGTGTCAATCAGATTCGTCTTTACGACTAAATACCAAACATAGACAGGTGTCAATCAGATTCGTCTTTACGACTAAATACCAAACATAGACAGGTGTCAATCAGATTCGTCTTTACGACTAAATACCAAACATAGACAGGTGTCAATCAGATTCGTCTTTACGACTAAATACCAAACATAGACGGGTGTCAATCAGATTCGTCTTTACGACTAAATACCAAACATAGACAGGTGTCCATCAGATTCGTCTTTACGACTAAATACCAAACATAGACGGGTGTCAATCAGATTCGTTTTACGACTAAATACCAAACATAGACGGATGTCAATCAGATTCGTCTTTACGACTAAATACCAAACATAGACGGGTGTCAATCAGATTCGTCTTTACGACTAAATACCAAACATAGACGGGTGTCAATCAGATTCGTTTTACGACTAAATACCAAACGTAGACGGGTGTTAATCAGATTCGTCTTTACGACTAAATACCAAACACAGACAGGTGTCAATCAGATTCGTCTTTACGACTAAATACCAAACATAGACAGGTGTCAATCAGATTCGTCTTTACGACTAAATACCAAACATAGACGGGTGTCAATCAGATTCGTCTTTACGACTAAATACCAAACATAGACAGGTGTCCATCAGATTCGTCTTTACGACTAAATACCAAACATAGACAGGTGTCCATCAGATTCGTCTTTACGACTAAATACCAAACATAGACGGGTGTCAATCAGATTCGTCTTTACGACTAAATACCAAACATAGACGGATGTCAATCAGATTCGTCTTTACGACTAAATACCAAACATATACGGGTGTCAATCAGATTCGTTTTACGACTAAATACCAAACATAGACGGGTGTTAATCAGATTCGTCTTTACGACTAAATACCAAACATAGACGGGTGTCAATCAGATTCGTCTTTACGACTAAATACCAAACATAGACGGGTGTCAATCAGATTCATGTGAACACCAGAAACTACCGATTTGAAGTTTCGCGAAGTTAAATGAAGAGGAAACTTTTACAGTAATGTTCGTGTATGTTACACAGTTATTCTATGCCAATTAACGGGTTATATCTAAATATCTTTAAAACTATAATCTTCAAAAAAGAAACGCAAAAGGGACATTTTTGTTACTTTAAAGACAAAAATATGTAATAACGTTACAAGCTCAGAGTATGTGATGTTACACGTGTTAAGGCACTGATTGTCAGACCAAAATGACAATAAGAGTTGTGCATTTTGAAAATGGAGGAAAACATCGGATTTTTCGCCAAAACGCATTCGTGTCCAATAAATTTGTTTGAGAGATCTGCATGTTCTGCAAGTGCAACATGTGCAAAATCCTTATAAAAGTGACGGGTTCTCGGTTTCCATAGCTCAGGGTTAAGCCACCGACAAGCAATACAGTTACGCCAAGACTGACTGAAGCACAACGCAACAACGCCATTGGTAGATTGGAAGCAGGCGAATCTCGATCACATGTTGCCATAGCTGTAAATGTCCACCCAAGCACCATTACAAGGCTGTGGAATCGTCACCAACAACATGGATCAACTCGTAACCGTCCACGATCTGGCAGACCTCGTGTGACCACGCCCGCATAAAGATCGCTACATCCGGTTACGTCACCTTCAGGATAGGACCACCACTGCGACGTCTACTGCCTCAACCATACCAGGGCTGCGTAGGATTTCCGATCAAACCGTATGCAATCGTCGATGAGATTCTTAGGCCACATGTGCAAACCATCATGGTGAACGTCAACGACGTTTTTCAACATGACAACGCCCGTCTTCACACAGCCCGACTCACCACTGTCTTCTTGAGACACCACAACATCAACGTTCTTAGCTGGCCCTCCTGATTACCAGATTTAAACCTCATCGAACATCTCTGGGACGAGTTGAACCGACGTCTGCGACGGCGACAACCTCAACCGCAGACTCTACCTCAGCTTGCCGCAGCTTTGCAAGCTGAATGGACAGCCATTCCACAGGATGTGATTCGTCATCTCATCGCTTCTATGGGCAGGAGATGCCAAGCAGTTATTGATGCTCACGGGGGCATACTCGTTATTGATGATGAGTGACGTTAAACGTCAACTAGTAAGCGTGGGCTTCACCTTTGAAGACTTTGGATGTTCAGCAGTGAATGTGCAAAGTTTCACACATGTCACACAGAACTACCCGGAATAAACTTGTTAACAATATGTCTCAAATTTTGCCTTTTGCGTTTCTTTTTTTGAAAAGTATATTTTATTCGGTAAAAAGAAAATATATACTTAAAACAATTAAACAATGCTATGGACTGACAAATTATTCTTAATTGAAGAACTTATTTATTTAAGTTATTTACAGAATCTTTCCACATAAATATATTACGTTTAACGTCACGTAATGAAATATTACCATGTTAAAAATGAAATGTTTCTTTTTCCGTGTACACACATTTGAAGCCCGGCTCGGCCACGTGATTAAGGCCCTCAACTCGTAATCCGAGGGTCGCGAGTTCCAATCTCCGTCACACCAAACGTGCTTGCCCTTTAAGCCGTTTGAGCGTTATAATGAGATGATCAATCCCATTATTCGTTGTTAAAAAGTTGTCCATAAGGTGGTGATGACTAACTGCCTTCACTCTATTCTTACTCTGCAAAATTAGGGACGGCTAGCGCAGATAGTCCTCGTGTAGCTTTGGGCGCAATTAAAAACAAACAAATATACATACATGCGAGTGAGTGTGTGTAATTGCTACGCATTGGCGCTCTCTTTGGAAGAGTTACAAAACATACCATTAGTCAAAATATATAGCAAAACATAATCTATAACTTTTGTTCTATAATATAAATTATTTATACATATAATAAAGGTAATTTTAAATCATTAATATTGAATGATAAAGAAGTTAATTTAAACTTCAAAAGTTTTACATATGCTTGTTGTATATTTTCTCGTATACTATCAGTATCATGGACTGATGGCGTCCCCTAAAAGACAACGCTAAGCCTTAAGACTTGCGATGCCAAAATCAGGGGTTTGATTTCCCGCAATGGACACAACAGATAACCCAATCTGGCTTAGTTTTACAAAAACAAACAATCATTGAAGAAAGAAATATCTTTATTTCAAAGTTCCGTAGTTAGGTTTATGACATCTCATCAAGTTAAAGGCTTAATTTGTATTTAATAATATGTATATCAGCAAATATGAGCGTGTTATTGATATCATTTTTATGTACATCATAGGAATTAACAGTACATTAATGTTTAAAATTGCAATTAATTTCAACATGTCTCAAAATTAGTTAGATCTCATACTGGTGATAACGTTAAGGTAAATAATATAAGAACTGTACTTGAGACAAGCATTTATCAAAGTTTTTTTTGCATTTGATTTTCTGACGCGATGTTTAGAAATTTACGACAACAGTAACACCAAATTACAGCATCAACAACTTGTGGTTGTCGTACATTTTTATGATGAAACTTAAGCAATTAAAACATCGAAAATTGTATCTTTTTTTTTTTTGTCTATGTTTTCCAATTTCCCGCCCACTTTGTTTAGGCCTACTGGCTTTTCAGATACTCTTGTCACTTTCGGCTCTCAATCTGTAACCTCCGAAAATGTTCAAGTCCCGGATGTAAATAAAAGTAATTATCAAACTTTATGAAATATTAAAATAATATACGTGAATTTCTAATATAATTACCATATATTTGATACTGGTCTAATAATCGATTAAACTATAAAACAAAAAAGTTAGAAATAAAAATGTATTCTACAGTAATATATCTTTCAAATTTTGGCTAATTTTAATACCAATATAACGTCGAATGTATAAAAATAGATAAATACGATTGGAGATAAGGGACAGTTATCACGAGCTTGATTGACGTTCGTTGATTAGCAACGTTCAGAAACATATAGAGTTGTGGTGATATTTCTTCGTGCTGGGAGCTAAGCCGGGAGTGAAACTTATTTGCATTTTAATTGGTTTTCCTTCATAGAATGACGAGAATTTGCTCGAATACCTTGAGTAATAATACGGTATTAGCGTCAGATTTCATAGCCTGGCATATGTTCAGTTGGTCCTGATTCTCACGTGTTCGGCAATGTGTCAACTTGACCCTCGTTTCAAAAGAGGCCTGCTTAAGGGAGGAGGCCTAACATAATTGGCTGCTATAAACACTGTAATAGTAATTCGCGCGCTGTCATTTTAATGAAAGAAAATCACCTAGAACTTATAGAAGATTTTTGCAACAGGCGCTGAAAAGAACAACAAATGTTCTGGGTTAGACAATGGATTCAACATAAACAGACACATCACATAAAAGTTATCGTGGTGTAGTTATTTTAAAACGCTACAAATCAAAGGTTCGATTATACACACCATAAAACTCGCTGTGTCCAATATTCCATCTTACCACTTCACGTTAATTATTTATCAGTTTTAAGCAGGAATTAATGATTCGCGCTGTTAAATGTAACGTCCAAATTAAAGCACTGAAAATTTAGTTTACAACACTAATGTAGTTACTCATAATAACATCTGATGTCAAGCAGTTTAATAACTAATTTATATCTGATGTAAACTAATAATTAGATGAAGCTATGCGATATTTTTTAATTAGATCCCTACTCCATGGAATTATTAACTCTAAAATACATACCTTTAGTTTAGCTGCATTCACAATATAAAGTTGATATTAAATGGCGTACAAGTGGAAATCCGTGTGCCCGTAGAATGTGTAAGCGATGGTGAGATAATACTTAGACCATTTTGGGTGTAGTTGTTCGAAAAATATCACATTGGGTTATCTGCTGAGTCCGTCACCGGCACTCGAACTTCGGAGTTTTAAGCATTTCAACTTACTGCTTTCCCACCGCGGGACCTTAAGCTACAATATAACTTAGTTTTTATGAGTTAGGTTTGACACTTTTTTGGCTATAATTATGTAAACCATAGTCATAAACAAAACAGTCACCACTTGTCATGCGCAATCTAACACCAACCTTTTTCAATAACGAACACAAGAGGGTGCCCTTGAGGAGCTTTAATGTTTATGTGATAATTTTATTTAATTAAGCTGGGAAAATAAGCATTGCGAAACTTAGATATTAAACATATTATTCATTAATATATATGTATATATACATATACATGAGTTTTATGCATTCATTGAATCTGGTTTATATTTGAATTTTAAATAATAAATAACGGTAAATCATAATTTTCGTTTAAAAATCATGATATAAATTATAGTTAGAAATAAAATGTACTTGAAAATGTCATACAAATCAGGCTGCAAATTTTTGTTTGTTTAAAGTTAAGCACAAAATTACACAATGGGTCATCTATGGTCTGCCCATCACAGGTATCGAAAGCCTGTTTCTAGCATTGTAAAACTGCAGACGTTCTGCAGTGCCACTGGAGGCGGAGAGTGGGCAATAAATGACAACAATAAAATAGAACAGAAGTAAATAAAAACACCGAGAGAAATAGCATAAAAAACTATACACCATCTATTCTTCAGCGGTTGCGCGGTGGTGTCATGTTTTATCATCTACATGTTACTTAAAATGTGGGAAGTGTGTCAACAGCGCCACCTGCATAAATTTTACTACTAATAATAACCAGTGAGTAGGAGTATGTGTTTTTTATGGCAAAGCAAAATCAGGGTAGTTGCTTAGTCCGCTGGGGGGCTTCTTTAAAAGTAAACGCCTCATATAGTTTTAAAAGACAAAAAAGTAAAATCTAGGCACTAATATTTTTATGTCCATATTTTCTTTTGTTTTCATAAATCGCTCTAATTTTCTTTTAAGGCTATAGGACCATTTTTGACGCATTTTTAATGTTAAGCCTTTACTTAAACGTCTTTTTTTTAAGGATAAAGTTAATAAAAACAACAACGAAACTTTGAAGGACAAGCCGTTTAACTTCGTGTCACGATGTGTAAAAACCGGTATGAAGAAGTGTGTGTTCTTCTGATAAGGCGAACAAAGCTTTAGTCTCAGAAGCTTATACTTCAGGAACGTGAACCCTAACCAACATACCACATTTGACATTTGACATCTATCAGGTTTCCTGGAATTTGGGGGAATAACACTTTTTTATTCCAATATAGCTGTTTATTCTTGTATGTGGTTTCTAAGCACCAACAAAAGGAAAATGTGACATTAACAAACGTCTTCTATCTATCCATTTATGAGAGGATAAATGTCTCCATGAATTCAAGATAACAGAAGCCCTTCAAACAAAATTTACGGTTTTAAAATGGCAATAAACAATTAGTGTCATGATTAGGCTTACGAGAGAAATTTGAAGGTTGAGATTATTTTTTTAGTTTTGTTTTTTGTAATGCTGCCACTAGTTAGAAGTACTATAGTCCTAAAGTTTATTAACCAAAAATTTCAAAATAAAAGATTATGAATTATTCATGGATATACCCAAAGTTATCCGAAAAGAGAGCAATAGCGTGCCATTAGAAACAAATTCGAAGTATGAAAGGAAAAATGTGCCAATAAATAAACTTTATTAAAATAAAGTAAGAATTGAAATAAAATGAAAATGTCAAGTGTGCCATCTGAGTAATGTATAGTTTTTAAAATATGTCAAAAATAAGGAAGAAGTAAAAACTATTAGAGTTTACAATAAAAGAAACATAAAACTATTTAAAAACTAACTTTCTATAAGAATCGCCTTCTACGCTATATCTATTGTTAGTTGAAATTTTGCTAAATATCTGATAGTACTATCATGTGTTTAATTTATTAACAAGAATTCCAAATAATACTAACCAAGTATGTTTATTATTATTTCATTTTTTTAGGATTTAATATAATCTAATTACTAAGTCTTTGCTGAGTTTTTTTTTTTTTTGGTATTATTATTTTAATAAAATATTTCCAAGTTGATACTGAATATCATACCGAACATTTCATATTCAACTTTTATAGACTGAAGCAAGCATAACGTGGCTTTTGTTCAATACAGAAACACAAATTTTATTTTACACTTAAACTATTATTTTGTGTATGTGTGTCAGTGCTGTTCCCAGAATCCAGTTCACTCTGATAAACGTCTGTATGGTAACATTCAAAAGAGTAAAATCATGTTACTTTAGCGAAACACTAACATTTATGCTAAGCAATATATCGGCGATAGGGTAAAGCTTTCCACCATTTATTTTGCTTTGTGAGCTTTTGACATTAGAAATAACTGTTCTAATCATTTCATACACCCATCTTATTTTAGTGAATTCTGAGGTAAATCCATTTAATTTTTGGTTATGACAACGTATTCTCTCTCTGTTTGCTTTCCTCTCTAGCCTGTAACGAAGAGGATTTGATTCACTATCTCGACGGAGAAGAAACACGCGCGCCTCATCCTTATGATGAAACCCATTTCGAACCGCTCGTTTACAAAGCACTCCAAACAGTCAAGTTCTGAGGCTTAGTCGACGGAAGCGTGGATGATGGTTCCTTTAACATTCATACGAACTCGTTTTCTTCAGCGCGATCGTAAGCCGTGTGGTGTTTCGTGTGCAAACACTCTCTTTGTGAGCAGTCTAATCTGTGAAGTATGTTTTTGTTAGGACATCGCTGGGGGCTTGAAAAGAGAAACCTTCATATTATAGTTCGAGCTAGGGCCTCTGTTAGATTGTGCATTAATATCTATGTATTTATTGGCGTACCTCTCAGCTGTACATCTGGCACTAGGGGGCGATCCAAGTAGACAAGGCTGACATCAATCTCCTAAGAAAGATTTGTTTGAAAGGCTTAGGGGGTCCCTGGTTCTTGAAATCCTTCTATTATATTTTCCGCTAAGGTAAGTATTTTGCAGCCATTTTGAAAGAAGGCCGGTATATCTAAGTAAAACACCACCAAGATTGTTGTTACTGGGTCAAAGCAAGGACAAAAAACGATATTGGTCAATTTTTGTCTAGCCGAGTCAGTCTCCTGTTATATACATAAAAGCCAATCACGAGAGGTACGTATGTGTGTTAACTTTCTCATAACTCACCTGGCTCCGACGTGTTATTTATTTGGTGTTGTCTGTTTTGATTTGAGAGTAATCTCGAGTGACAATATTTATTTAACCATAAACTATTTATGATATATCATTCAGCTCAGTCTCAAAAGTAAACCTGACAGATATTATCTGTATCTCATTTGATAATACTTTTTATTCTTGTGTTTGGTTCCTGAAATAAATAAAAAGATAAATAGCACATTGGAAGTAAATAATCTATTCGATAAAACTAAGGTTTGTTCAGTCTTTTTTGATTAGTGACTAAATGTTTCACGTAACACGTGCTATTCTAATTACTACATAAAAACTATATATTTTGTCAGAGTGTTATTTCGTACATTTAGTATGCTCGACAATGTAGGAAGGTTTAGTGATAACACATACAGACAAAAACAACAGTTCTTTTACAAAATATTTTGTTAGAATACAACATCGTGCGTTTTATTAAGAACAACTATATTACGTCTTATTGTTAAATGATATGTATATAATACGTATAACAATATATTTTTACGCTATTACACAGTGTATTAAGTTAAGGCAAGTAATATTACATGTGTTAGTGTTAAATGGTATATGCAATAAGTGTAACAATATATTTTTACGCTATTATACTGTGCATTCCGTTAAGACAAGTAATATTATATGTGTAATATAATTGGTATGTGTAATAAGTGTAACAATATATTTTGTTACGCTGTTACATCGTTTCTTCGGTAATTTAGCGATGTAGCATGTCTTAGAGTAAAACGTGTTTGTTTTCTTCTCTCAAAGTCACATCGGGCTATCTGCTGAGCCCACCGAGGGGAATCGAACATCTGGTTTTAGCGTTGTAAATCCGTAAACGTACCGCTATACTAGCAGGGGGGCCCTTTGGTGTAAAGTGTTATACACAATAGATACCACAAAAATCCCATGTTATAACGTTTTGTCAAGCAAACACTTCCTCAGTTTGTGGCGGTTTTGATTAGTGTGCACTTACCTATAAGATGTAAAATATAACTCAATAATCACAAATACATGTTATATATTATTTTAAATTGGTTTATTTTCGATTCAAACAGTGTGAAATCTAGTATAAAAATTAAAATGTGTATTTTATTGCCATCTGTGTGCATATAACGTAACTGTTTGCCTAAAATTCTTATTTTGTTGTTGACGGCCCTGGCGGCTGAGTGGTAAATCTCTGGACTTTTAATGCTAAAAATCAGGTTTCTATAACCATAATGTGTACAGCACAAACATTCCTTTGTGTAGCTTTGCGCTTGACGACAAACAAACCGTTTGTTGTTTCTCCTGTTTTACCTGGCTGTTACTGAAGTGAGTCTTAATTTTAACAACGTAAAGTGCAAGCTAATGAGTTAAAGAATTTAACATTCGTCTTACCCTTGACACTTTTGTTCATTGCTTTACTTTGTTTTAAGAAATGATAAATAGAAATCTCCCGCTCTCCCTGGAGCCAAAGGTCTCGCAATTCTCACCCCCGGGCAACCTCCCACCCTGTCTTTTAAGCAATGCATCAGTGTTCCACTTCTAGCGCAACATAAAATTTGTGGCTGTCGCTGACACCGGATCTGATTGATGAAACCATATATTTGTCTGCTGCTATTTAACCACAGAAACCTCAGTATTTGAATGTAACTGGGCGAGGCTTCGTTGTCGCCAGCAAGAACCCATGTAACTAGCGAAACCTGGACGTGCCTGTAGTCTTAAACAGTGATCGAAGACTTAAACCACTCCCTTTACGGTACCGAACACATAACACTTCAATAAGTATCATTTGGTCAAGTTTGATGTCCGCGGAGCGCGCTCCAAGTGTGTAAAACTCCATTAAATATGATGAACCCTGACAACACGTTCGTTCATCCTCACAAGCAGCAGAAGACCAAATCAATGGTCAGTAGTGTCCGACCAAACAAAAAACAATGTAGAAGCAGAAAGTGTACACATTAGGTTAAGGGACAAACACAGTTGATAAAGTACATGTTTGATATATTAAAACAAAAAACAATAAATAGTTTGTCTTTAAAGATAAGAACTATCTTATTAAATATCTTTATATCGAAATTATTTTGTTAAAATTGCAGAAACAGGTACATTATCTTAATAGAAAAGCTGATAAACAGGGAGATTATCTTATAAAAGATCTTTACCGACAGAAGGATTATCTTATCAAAGATAATTAGCTTCTCTTCTTAAAGTCACATATACATGAAGATTATCTTATCATGATTCTTCACAGATAAAAGGATTATTTTAAAAAGATAATTTATCGTTTATCTCCTCGAAGTCACATAGACTGGAAGATTACTTTATCAAAATTCTTTACAGATAGAAGGATTATCTTACAAAAGATAGAGTATCTTCTCAAAGTCACTAAGACAGAAGACGAATAACGGTGAAGTGTGTATTATCTAAAATATTTTGAGATTACAGTTATACGATAAAATATCCTTATGTAGCAGCATTATCTTATGGAACTCGTATATGGAGACATACAGCTTAACAAAGACCTCTAGAAACTAGGGTTACCTTATAATTTGTTTGTTTTTGAGTTTCCACCCACCACAAACTCTTGAACTACTCTTTGCCAATAAATATCGGGGTTGGTCGTTACACAGGTGAGAACATATGCGGACGGGATTCGAACTCGTTACCTTCAGATCGAAAACCCAATAGCCATGTGAGACAGACTATCTTATTAAAGTTTTTAAAGACGGGAGTGAGGAGGATGTGATCGTATGAGAAATTATAAAGTTGATATCAGTAGTGAACGTGCGTGTGTGTTTTCTAACAGCAAAGCCAAGTCGGGCTATCTGCTGAGTCCACCAAGGGGAATCGAGTCCCAAATTTTTGCTTCGTAAATCCGGGGGACTATTGTTATTTTGATGTAAAATAAATATGTGTATCTTTTTCGAAATACCTATAACTAAATGAGGCTAATAGTGTCAGCATACAGAAATGGTTGAGTTTTCAAAACGTACCAGTATCTAAGGGGATGCAGATAATAAGTGGTCACTAGACGATACTGTACCCAAGGCAGTTGAATTCAAACAGTATTTGACAATTGCAATATATAAAAAATAAATATATTAACTAGTGACCCTCTGAAAGTGTAGTGTTAAGTATTTACTTTACATATATATACGGGTTCCAATGTCACTTTAGTATTTCCCCCTAAAGATTGTATATATTTCTTACTTACCAGAGTACTTAAAGAGAGAAATCAGTTGTTTTGTTTTTTATGTGTGTTTATTGCAATTGTTTGTTTTGAAATTTCGCACAAAGCTACTCGAGGGCTATCTGTGCTAGCCGTCCCTAATTTAGCAGTGTAAGACTAGAGGGAAGTCAGCTAGTCATCACCACCCACCGCCAACTCTTGGGCTACTCTTTTACCACCGAATAGTGGGATTGACCGTCACATTATACACCCCCACAGCTGGGAGGGCGAGCATGTTTAGCGCGACGCGGGCGCGAACCCGCGACCCTCGGATTAGGAGTCGCACGCCTTACGCGCTTGGCCATGCCGGGCCTGTTTATTGCAAGTATGTTTAATAGTTAACCCTGTAGGAGATTTTAATTCCTTCATAAAACGAATAATGTTCTCGGTGCTACGACTTTACAGTTTTTAAAATCAGTTGACAAAATGTTCTACTTGAAGGGCCATGCAAGGCCAGGTGGTTGAGGGTACTTGACTCATAATCTGAAGATGACGACTTCGAATCTTCGTCATACCAAAGACTTTCGCCTTTTCAACCGTTGGAGGATTATAATGTGGGATTCAATCCTGATACTCGTTGGTAAAATAACAGCACAAAATTTGGCGGTGGGTGGTGACGAATAGATGCTTTCCCTCTGGTCTTTCATTGCTAAATTATAGGCTAGTGCAGACAGCCCTCGTGTAGCTTTGCGCAGAATTCAAGAAACAAGCAAACACTGCTCGAAATGTTAAAATTAATATCGATTTTTTCCCATCTCTTCAACAAAATCATGCGCATGCGAGAAGTTAACGTAATTGGAGGCAAGTGTGTGAAACTATAGTCATGTTGAGTTCTCCACATGTCTACTAATCATTGGTGAAGTTGGGTGTCTGTTCTTAATATCTGATTTAATGAAAGTTATTGTTACACTCAGTTTTGATATACTTAATGACATATAAAGGAGTCACTAAAGGTATATTTATGTGTATATATATATATATGTGTGTGTGTGTGTATGTACATATGTGACGTTACTAGTGCATTGTGCACTTTCTTTACACTTATCGAGTTTCCTCTGTTAAGCACTTAGCAGTTTGAACTCTGTAGGTATATTATTCACAGTTAATTGGTTAAGAAACATAGAGGACAGTAATTTAAAAACAATCAATTCGTGTGTGTCTGATACTAACACGAATTTTCACAAGGTTAGGCTTACGACACGTATGAAGGACTCTGCTATAACATTATGTAACAAAATGTTTACTTTTTCTTGTTCCTGGGCAGAGAGTGTTATTTTCCAATTGCTTAATCCTAAAGTGAATGGAAAAAAATTATTTTTCTCTTCAACCTTGCTTTTGTGACCTGGGTAATGAGATTTTCAAATTTACCCGATTTTCAGAACATCCCAGGTAGATTCAGTGCTGAGTAGCTGATAGAGAATTTTCTCGAACTTACAATAATTTTCAAGAACCTAATAGGATATTGTAGAACGTTCCATAGTAACATATATACAGGGATTCACCGGTCGCTACTTTAGTTTAGTTATAGCTGCCTAAGTGAACACATAGAACTATCTGATTTTATCAGAGGTGGCATCAAGTATTCTCCAGACGCATTCTGCTATGTATGTGGCCAATTTATCAAGACAAGAACGAAAAAGTACTCTGACAGTATCTGCTAAAATGTGTGAAGCCTACAAGACACATTTTGGCATGCCCGTCAGGGATCAAGACACCTCATTTTACCTACGAGCACTGCTGAAAAACTCAAGGTAAGATGGATGATTTTTGCATGCTTGAATAGTAAAATTTTATATTAGATAAATTTTAGACCTCTTAAAATATAAATATCTTTTTTATTTTCCAACAGTATAGAAAAATATCACATATAAAATATGTTGCATGAGCCTCTTACACATTAGTTGTGGATGAAATAAATTTATTCTTCATAATAACAATTTTATTTTGTTCTTTTGCAGGATGATACAGAGGGGGAAAAGAGAGCCATGAAGTTTGCTATTCCAAGAATTTGACGTGAACCCACTGACCACTCAAGCAATTGTTACTTCTGCATGGTGGACCCTTCTAAATGTAGGGCTTGCAAGAATGCATCTGCCATCATGTATCCTGACCTTTCATCTTCCGTCGCCCCAGTGCCACACTGTCCTAAGCTCCCTGTACTCATTCCGCCGGAGAAAAAGCAGCCATCTCGAAAACTACTCACTTCCAAACGTTTTGTTAGTTTTTGTATAACTTTAGTGTAAATACATGTAAATCTTGATTCATATGTT
Organism: Carcinoscorpius rotundicauda; assembly: GCA_011833715.1. Lineage (NCBI taxonomy): Eukaryota > Metazoa > Arthropoda > Merostomata > Xiphosura > Limulidae > Carcinoscorpius > Carcinoscorpius rotundicauda. The sequence goes on along the minus strand of CM022391.1, from coordinate 129,867,250 downwards.
GTTTCATTCAGACCGTACGTAAATGAAAATTTGCTAATTTGCCTGTTTTTACACAGATAATAGGAAAATTCCCAAATATCATTATCCAGGTAACAAAGCAAAGTTTGAAGGGAATAATGGCTATTTTCTGTACTTTTATAACATAAGCAATTGAGAACTAACACATAATATCCAGGAACAAACTTTGTGTTACATGGTGTAATCATTCGAAGATATCCATGGGAATTCATGCACTAAAACGGTTTTCGCAGTTACATTATTTTTCTTTTCAATCTAAAACAAACTTCCTTTCTATAAAGGACAGTGATAGATAAGTTCTCTATCCTCCCCCGCTTAGTCCAACTAGGGGGTCACGTGCAGGCATTTATCTCCGCGTGAATCTATGTGCAAGTTGGAAAGGTGCAGCTAGCGCCACTGGGTGGCAAAGTTTGGTACTGGCAGCTGGTAACCTAGCGAGGAGGGGGGGGGAGAAGTATGGCTTAAGAAGGTCGACTCCCAATTATTCCTGGTGTTCTGCATTGTCACTTTTGTATTTCTTAGACACAGTTCGTTATAGACCCCTGCCGGGAAACTACTTGAACTACAGAAATGGAGTTATGGTTAGAATTAGCTTTCAAGTCTCAGGAAAGCGGTTTTTACCTCGGTAAACCTCACCGTAGACGTTTAACCCTACTGATACGGCCCAATTTCCGCTTTATTGTTGGTTTGCTGCTTGACCAGTTAACTTAAACGAGATTAGGCTTAGGCTTAGGAGTCCTGTATAAGGTATCACTACATTCGTACACCTCGTGATCTCTTGTCCAAATATAACCGAAGATAGTTTCACACGTGTTAAACCTACTTTCATGTAAGAACCGTTGCTAGTCTGTTAAATTCGTAGCCTACTGTCTAAATATCAGATCTGGACGATGGATTTCACGCTTGATTACGCGAATTAATAATCGCCAGTGTATTTGATAAAAATACTGGAAATTACAAGAATTTCTTCTGCTACAACAGAGGGAGTTTTAGGATCACCATTGTTGTAACACAATCTGACGGAAGTTTCGGCAACATAAGGAAACATTGTTAGCAGAGTTAATATTGTTTGTTTTCTTGCGGGTAAAATCTATTCATGTTATTCTGGTAGTGTTTGTACAAGTGTCTACATTAACAACACAACAGCAAAATGAGACCGCATTCTTCACCGGCCTTCGTTTTACTTTATTTGTTTATTTTTTATAAACATGGATGTATAAAGGGTCTTAAACTTTTAAATACATAACAACATATTAGTAAAATGTATTATTGAATAATATTTACACGGGTTTATTGTGTTGCTATAAAGCGAGTTGTGAGGTTTTGATACGTGGGAGTACAATTTATAACTATTATTCACATATTCTCCCACTCAGAATGATAAAAGTCTAAATTTCAATACACCTGAAGGGTGAGTTTATATATATATATATATATATTTACATATGTGTATAAAAATACAAAAGACGAGATTGGTACTTTCTCTTGTGGATCAAAGGTAAGCTTGTGAGCTTTTAGGGCTAAAAATCGGTTTGTGTAGGTTCGTGGGTAAACAGTGAACAAAGAGAAAAAAACAAATGAAAGACGAGATCAGGTTTTTAAAAGAATTAGAATAGCACGTGATGAAGGTGATATAGATGAAACAATCTATTGTGGAATGAGGTAATGACGTTAAGGACAGGGAAAAAATACGGACTGGAAGTATTCAACTTGTAACCTGCAGGTTATGGATCCGAATTCTGTCACCGAATCGGCTTGCTCTTCGATCTGGGAGCCATTATAATGTGATTGTTAATAAAAGAAAGCCCCAAGAATTGGCGGTAGGGGGTGCTGACTAGCTGCTTTCCTTTTTATCTATTGCTGCTGAATTAGGGACAGCTGTGCAGATAGTCTTCGAATAGATTTGCGCGAAATTATACAAACAAACCAAATGATCTCTAATCACAATGCACGAAAATAGTAAATCTACCTATCCGTGTCTACTTTTTTAATCTTTGTAGAATTATTGGAGTAGTTAGAGCCTGAATAAGGAACTATAACATCGATTGTATCTCTGATTCCAATCCGCCATATCTTAGGCCTAACCTTCTGTCAACATAATTAACAGATTCTACATAATACTGAGCTACGTCCCAAGAAATAATTAGTTTTTTCTTTTTGCTCTGGGTTTAGCTTCCCCTTTTACAAAGTAATATTTCTGAAACCATATTTTTATGCCATTATATATCGAAACGTTAAAGGACTGTGGAAGGACTTCGACTAAAGTAGGCCAAAACATCGTTTTATTCTAGAAAGAAAGAAAAGATCAGTCCGTTAAAGTCGAAACTGTTACAAGGTCTACGTATCTTAAGTCCTAACTGAAAATCTTGGTGATTTTATGTTGAACTTTATGTTTCATTTCCTCTGTCATACTTTATAATATTCTTAATGTACCTGAAAAATTACAAATGAGCTTTTATAATCATCTCATATCAAGCTACGATACGTACACTGAACTCTATTAAAATACAGTAAATTAGTAAGTGAATGTGTTTTTTGCTTTTGGAATTTCACGCAAAGCTGTATGAGAGCTATCTGAGATAGCCGTCTCTAATTTAGCAGTGTAAGGCTAGAGGAAAGGCAGCTAGTTATTACCAACCACTCTTTTATAAACAAATAGTGAAATTCACCGTAGCATTTTAAAGCTCCCACGGCTGAAAGAGCAAGTATGTTTGATGTGAAAAGGATTAGAACCCGAAACCCTCAGATCTAACCACCTGACCATGCCGGACAAAATCTAGTAAGTGAATAAAGGTGGAGTTTAAATGATATCAATTACACAGTGGCCTTCTGGTCTTTCTGGGTGTTTGGTCGTTGTGGACGACCAAGGAGAATCAGGTTCAACCTAGGATTTTTTCTTACTTCTTTATTATTGTTTATAAACTGCGAATTGCTACGAAGTTATCGCGGGAATCAGTGAACAGTAATACAAGATATAAAATTGACTTCAACGCCCTATGTTTACGAATAAGCAGACACTTATTCAAGGCGAGTATAAATGTTATAAAATCGCATTTTCTATTGTTTCTTTCCTTTTCTTTCTAGAGGAATAACACACATATTGTTATCCATTATTTCACGCTTTAAAATAAATAAAGAAAAAGTGTACAAGAAACCTGTTTTGTTTTTTGAATTTCGCTGCACGAGGGCTATCTGCGCTAGCGTCTCCAATTTAGCAGTGTTAGACTAGAGGGAAGGCAGCTAGTCATCATCACCCTCCACAAACTCTTGGGCTACTTTATTACCAACGAATAGTGCAATTGACTGTCACATTATAACGCTCCCGCGGCTGAAAGGGCAAGAATGTTTGGTGTGACGGGGATTCGAACCCGCGACCATCAGATTACGAGTTGAACGCCTTAACCCACGTGGCTATGCCGGGCTTTATGTTAATTAAACAGGTTAGTCATACAACTCCAGTTATCCTGAATTGTGAATTTTAATTAGTATTTTTTTAAATAAAAGACACCATTTGCAGGAATAGATTGGGCCGTAGATCATTGAAGAAGTTCTGTGTTTTTTTTTAAAATCAATACAGTTTCATTCATGTTTAACTGGATGTTTACTTTTCCGCTAACGATTCTAGTACGAACAAGTAATAAACAGGTGATTATGTTTATATTTTAAAAATCTCTTGCTGTGAAGTAGTCTCGGTTCATTGGATTTGTTCCTCATATATATCTACACTTTACTTAGACGAATGGTAAACATAATGAGCATTTTATGTATATATTGAAAATTAAATATTTGCATGCTGTGGTGTTTTCTTGTTTTTTTCTTAGTCTTTTGAGTGGATTGTATATATAACGTACAAGCTTTACAGCATTAAGTTCGGCGTTTCCGGGAATCTTTTTTTCCTCCGGTTTTCGTGGAGGACTGGTAAAAAAAAAATATTTTTTAGTGCCTTTTCTCAGTTTCCAATCCGCCCATACCGATGCGACATCCGTGTTTATTGAACAACTAAATATCAGAGTATTTTTAAGGGATTTGTTTGAATTTGAATTTCGCGCAAAGCTACACGAGGGCTATCTGCGCTAGCCGTCCCTGATTTAGCAGTGTAAGATTAGAGGGAAAGCAGCTAGTTACCATCACCCACCGCCAACTCTTGGGCTACACTTTCACCAACGAACAGTGAGATTGACTGTAACATTATAACGCCCCCACAGCTGAAAGGGCAAGCATGTTTGGTACGATAGAGATTCGAACCTGCAATCCTCAAATTACGAATCGAGCGTTTTAAGCAAATGGTCATGCTGGGCCGTTTTTAAAGGGAATTTTATGTACTTAAAACATCTTTGTTTTTTGTTTTGTTTTTCAATTCGTTGTTTATGATCTTCGTCTAAAAGTTACGTAAACAAGAATACGTTCCCCTTATCCAAACGCTTTCTTTCTTAAGAGACCGACCCCTTCACTTGTACAGCGGTAAGTCTACGGATTTACAATGCTAAAATCAGGGGTTCGATTCCCCTCGGTGGGCTCGGCAGATAGCCTGATGTGACTTTGCTGAAAGAAACACAAACAAACACACACGTAAGAGACTACTCCAGTGTATCAACGGCTAATATACGACTTATAACACTAAAATTCGGGTTTCGATACCCGTTGTGAGCACAGCACAGATATCCTGTCGCGTAGCTTAAGTTAACTATAAACAAACAGATCTTTAGCGTAGAAACAGTTATACAGCTTAAAGTCGTAAAACCGTCTTGGTAAACTCATTTTCATTGTAGGTAACTGCAGCTACCAACAAATGTTTCGAAACGCATGCGTGAACCATTCTATTATTCAGTCTAGAGAAAAACAAATCACATCTATAAAAATTGTGTTTTTATAACCGATGGAATTTTTTTCATAAACAGACACAAACTCAGCACACACACAATGTTAATAATAAACTAAACAATAACACACAAAATCGTTCAGATGTCTGTGTTTGTACTTCTCTATGCATTTAGTTATTGCACAGAATAACAAAACAATACTATTTAGGTATACAGTTATTACATAGAATAACAAAACAAAACAACTTAGGTATGCAGTTATTACATAGAATAACAAAACAATACAACTTATATATGTAATTATTATACAGAATAAAAACAATACTACTTGGGTTTGTATTAATTATAGAGAAAAACAATACTACTTAGGTATGTAACTATTATCTAGAAAAATAAAACCATACTATATAGATATGAAGTCACTATAGAGAATAACAAAACAATACTACATAGGTGCATAGTAATTATATAGAATAACAAACTAATACTACTTATGTATGTAATTGTTATATAGAAGAGTAAAACAATACTACTTATTTAGGTAGTTATTATACACAATAACGAAACAATCCTAATTATTTGTGTAGCAATTATATTGAAAAATAAAACAATTCTGCTCAGGTATGTAGTTATTATATAGGACACGAAAACAATATTACTTAGGAGTGTAATTATTATATAGAATAACAAAATAATACAACTGAGGTATGAAGTTATTATTTAGAATAATAAAACAATTCTACTTAAGTATGTATTTATTATATAGAATAACAAAACAACACTAATTACATGTCTATTCATTATATAGTTAAATAAAAATAATACTTACTTATATAGGTATTATATAGAATAATAAAAATATTATTAAGGTATGTAGGTATTATGTAGAAAATAAAACAATACTTCATTGGTATGTGGTTATTATATAGAATAATAAAACAATATTACATAGGTATTTTGTTTTTATATAGAAAAATAAAATAATACTACTTGCCTATGTAGGTATTACGTAAATTTACAAAACAATATTACTTAGATATGTAATTATTATGTATAACAATAAAACAATACTATATAGGTATGTAGTTATTATCCAGAAAAATTAAAATACTCTATTTTGGTATGTAATTTTTATGTAGAATAACAAAACAATACTACTTGGGTATGTTGATTTTACATTGAATAATAAAACAGTACTACTCAGGTGAGTACTTATTATATACAGAAATAAAACAATAATTCTTAGGTATGTAGTTATTATATAAAATAACAAAACAACACTGCTTAGTTATAAACAAATTAAACAGAAATATAAAACAATACGACAAAGGTATGTAGTTTTATATACCATAACAAATATACTACTTAGGTAGGTAGTTATTATATAGAATAATAAAACAATACTTTTCAGGTACGTAGTTCTTATATAGAACAATCACACAATGCTACTTAGGTATGTAGTTATTATATAGAATTACAAAACAGTATTGCTTAAGTATGTTGTTATTACATAGAATTACAAACAATACTACTTAAGTATGTAGTTATGGCATAGTAAATAAATCAAAACAACTTAGGTACGTGAGTATAATACAGAATAACAAAACAATACTACTTAAGCATGTAGTTATTATACAGAATAATAAGACAATACTTCTTAGGTATGTATTTATTATACAGAATAACAAAAGAATGCTACTTACGTATGTTGTGTTTATAAGAATGATAAAACAATACAACTTACGTATGTTGTGTTTATACAGAATAATAAAACAATGCTACTTAGGTACGTAGTTCTGATATAGAAGAATAAAACAATACCAATTAGGTATGTAGTTATTATACAGAATAACAAAAAATACTAGTTATTTGTGTAGCTATTAGGGAGAATAATAAAACTATATTACTTAGGTATGTAATTATTATATACAAAAATAGAGCAATACTGCTTAGGCATGTAGTTATGATATAAAAATAAAACAATAATACTTAAATATTGAGTTATTACACAAAATAACAAAATAATACTACTTATGTGTTTAGTTATTCTACATAAAAATAAAACAATACTGCTTAGGTATATAGTTATTACATAGACTAACAAAACAATACTGCTTAGGTATATATTTATTATATAGACTAACAAAACAATACTACTTAGGTATGTAGTTATTATATAGAAAAATAAAAATATAACTTAGATATGTAGTTATTATATTTAATAAGAAAACAATACTACTTTGGTTTGTAGTTATTATATAGTAGAGTAAAACAATACTACTTATGTAGTATGTAGTTGTTTTACAGGATAAGAAAACAATACTAGTTATGTGTGTAGTTATTATATTGAAAAATAAAACAACACTACTTCGCTATGTAGGTATTATATAGAAAAACAAAACATTACAACTCAGGTATGTAGTTATTTTGTCTTAAAATAAAATAATACTACTTAGCAATTTATGTATTACATAGAAAAACAAAACAATACTACTTATGTATGTAGTTATTATGTCGAAAAATGAAATAACACCACTTAGGTATGTTGTTATTATATAGAATATCAAAACAATACTACTTAGGTATGTTGTTATTATATTGAATAGTAAAATAATAGTAGTTAGGTATGTAGTTATTATACAGAATATCAAAACAATACTACTTATGTATGTGGTTATTATGTTGAAAAATGAAACAGTAGTATTTAGACATGTAGTTATTATATAGAATAATAAAACAATATTGTTTAGGTATGTGGCTATTATATAAAAAACAATAGTACATAGGTATGTAGTTATGTACAGAATAGCATAGCAATTCTACTTAGATGTGTAGTTATTATATTTAGAAATAGAACAATACTACTTAGATGTGTAGTTATTATATAGAATAATATTACTTCGATATATAGTTATTACATCGAATAATAAAACAATACTACAAATTCGTGTAGCCATTATATAGAGTAATAAAACTATACTTCTTAGGTACGTAGTTATTATATAGAATAATAAAATAATACAACCTAAGTATGTAGTTATTATATAGAATAATAAAAATAATGTTACAAAACATTAACAACAATGTATTGTTGTAGTTGTAGAACAGTAACAACAATCTCAACTTCTTGTAGTTACAAGATAGTAACAACAATCTCATCTTGTTTTAGTTGCTGTTTTGTAACTACAATCTCAAGTTCTTATAGCTACAAGATAGTTACGACAATTTCTTCTTGTTAAAGTTACGAAACACTAATTACTTCATCTTTTTTTGAAGAAAAGGACAGTGTGCTGAGAACGTAGTCACAGTTATACTTTGAAGTGGAGAGTGTTCAGTTGGATTAAGATAATATCGTGTTGATTCTAATATGCATACGATATATCACAAAATAAAAACAAACAGTAAAGATACTAAGTTTTCAGTAATATGTGTTTCATGAAAAATGTGTCATTATGTTGCCTCAAATTTGCACCATGAAATCGGAAACGTATCCTTTCATAATAGTGCCTTATAATTATAAAGTGTCGAATATGTTATATTAAAATGGTAATCACAGCTCTTTCTGACACAAAATATTGATGATCCTAAATCATAAAAACGTTTTTTCAGGTTGGCGATTTAGAACTTTCAATGTGCGGGTATTCCTCGTACTTAACAGCTTTGGAGAACTAAGAATATTGATCAACTTGTGTTCCAAGACCATCCAAAAGGAGACTTGCAATAAGTCGTATCCCAGCAACAGTAAGCAAAGTGCGATGTTTTGTAATAGATGAGATTCAATGACTACTAGGCAAATCAGTCCATTTGGAAAATCTATTCAAGTCACGATTTACCAGTTCAAAAGTCGCATATCTCAAGCAGATGGAGAATAAAACGAATATTCATGCTAACCCTGAAGAACATACCATTCAAGTCACATATGGATTTCTATGAGATACGACTGTTGAAACTGTCGCTAGAAACCGTAATCCTCTCTCACTACAAGGCTATTTTAAGGATGCAAGTTCATAGGACAGAGCCTGAACGGATGTGGTAATATGGACTACCAATGTAGTGAGACGCCGAAGCTGTATTAATATAACATACTTAACTTCTGTACGCAAGTATATGGACTACGTTTTTCATATGAAAAACGCATTTTAAAACAAACAAATTGTAACCAGAAATATGTCGGAAGCCAAATGTTTAACGAATTTTATTCAATTTGATTCTGTGCTTTCACAATGACAAAAGTAGTACACAGATGAAAATGACACAAATATCTTGTAGAAGTGAGAGGTTTGTGTTTATTTGTGAATTTTGATTTTAAAAATAAATATTTTGTGGATATTACCTTTCATTTATCATTTATTTTCTATTAGTGTGCGCCCCCTACTGCAAAAAGGAGAGAAGTGTATAATACATTTACTTGAAATGTAATTTTTGTTGTTGTCAATAGCTCTTTACAATTGTCTACAGGAGACATTAGCCACTATAATTCATTGCGTCATTTGCTTATTTTGGTCCTGTGATGGTGTCGTTTAATCAGGGTTAGCTGACCTTAACTTGTCTTTTAGTGGCTCGTTTGGTGGAGAAACTTTCACTTCATGTCGTCCATCACGGAGCTCGTTAGTTCATGCAGAGTATCAGCCCATATTGGAAGTTCATTTATTCGCTGCCCGACCAATCGGACGCATTTGTTGCCCTGACAACCTTACCCCGCGTGACGAACCAATCCTAGTTCCTAGGGCGTTTGCTGGTTGCGCACCCTGGTGGGCCGTCCACTTCACGCACTGCACGAGGTACACGTGCCTGGGGCAGCAAAAACGCCTCCTAGCTAGACAAGAAGTGCCAAAAACTACGTTCATGCCAGTTTTACTACTTTGTATGGTCGATAATGTGACAGAGATAGCACGGTATACTGAATGATCATTTGACATCACGATCATGAACCAGGGTACGAAGTATCGTTTAGATCTTGACTTTAGTTGAATAAGCTCAAAGCGTTCGCTATAAATTAAGACGTAAGACAGTACATTCATCACTTCTTCTGAATACGAAAATTTTTAGAGGTGTAACTAACTCCGCAGGTCATGTTACCAAAACGATATATGTTAAAAATAGAGGGCTCTACCTCAGACATTTTTTGTTTTTTAATATCTCACAAAGCTACACTAAGGCTATCTGCGCTAGCCGTTCCTAATTTAGGAGTGTAAGGCAGCTAGTGATCACCACCCATTGACTATTCTATGGGCGACTTTTTTTTCAACGAATAGTAGGATTTGCCATAACACTATAATGCCCCCACGGCTGGAATGGCGAGTAGATTTGGCGCGACAGGGATTCGAACCCGCGACCCTCAGATTACGAGTCGAACGCCTTAACCATCTGAAGAATGTTTAATTTTCAAGAGAGTCTGACAGTGCTTATCAATGTGTCTTGGGAATATTGTCTACGTCCGGTAGTTTCTTTTTATCAGCTAAACAACAATTGAAGTTGATTCGTACTCCAAAACTATACAATCAAAAGTAAATCAATCAAAACGATGAACAAACAAAAATGTATGTCACTCAAATACTAAATAGCTGGCTGTTCTTTATGTATATACCCTGGGGTAAAGTGTACATTCTCTCATGTGGGACCCCTAATGGCTCAGCGGTACTTCTGCGGACTTACCACTGTAAAAACCGGGTTTCGATACAGACAGCCCATTGTTTAGCTATGTGCTTCATTCAAAACAACAACAACTCCCATATAGAATGCTCCCCAGTGGCACAGGGATATGTCTGCAGAGTTACAATGCTAGAAACCGGGTTTTGATACCCGTGGTGGACAGAGTTCAAAAAGCCCACTGTAGAGCTTTGTTCTTAACTTAAAACAAACTCACAGGGACTCATTTTTCTCTCACACAGAAAAATTGAGTCATTATTTAACTTTTGATAAAAATATAACAGTAAATGTAATTTAACTAGTCTATTTGTTTTATTTACAAAAATAAAAAAAACATGCCAGTCTATTTCTATAGGCATTCTAGTTGTTTTTTCCGTACTTCGATGTCACAGCAGTAAGCTCGAAATGTCATAACTTTAAAATTCGGGACTCGACCACTGTTGTGACATAATGCAGATGATCCTCACCGCTGTCGTTTTGCGCTTTGAAAAAACAAAAAAAGTTATCCATCCATTTTGTAATGCCATCTGGTGGCAGTCTGATACTATACACCGTTTAAGGTTTAGTTGTAGAATTAAAAACTATCGAATACGCAGCTGAGGTTCATTGGAAGTTAACTCTTTTTCTTTCGAAAAATAATTCTAACAATACTTGCTTTAACCTTCTACGTACATTTCAGTTTCAAAATATACATTGAAATAATAACAGTAAGTAGAACAACAAACGTAGCGCTATTGTACCTAAATTTCCTCTAAAAACGACTCAGTATAATCAATTTCTATCTCGAGCGGTACACACTTTCCTCGAAAGAGAAACAAAGGTCACTTTAAGGAATCGCATGTTGTAACTACTCGCACCACGAAACAGTAATGTATCGTCTTTCAGTCAGTCAGTCAATAGACACTAAAATGACGTCATATAAGAGATGCGTAATATGGTGATTAGCACCGTTGTAACGCCAGTAAATCATCCACATGCCGTGAATCAGTCCGGTATAATATATAAACTTGAAAATGAAGGAATAACAATATTTAATCTTAGTTTGGGTTTTATTTACTTGTGGAACGGAACATTTTCACAGACACTAAGGAAGTACAACTAGTCGGAAGAATATTTATGGTTTAAATATCTATTTCACGAATTACTTCCATCACTCCTCCCAAAAGAATAGTGGTGTATTTGTAGGCATATATCTCTAAAAGATAGTCTTCGATATCCGTGTGGGGCGCAGCACAGATAGCCCATTTTGTAGCTTTGTGTTTAAGAACAATCCAAACAAATTAACATACAGATTATCCTGCGAATAAAGGAATTTGATTTTTCCGACGAGCCGTAATACGATTATTAAAACATTTTTACCTCAGAAATCATTATAATCTTCTTTGACTTTTTTTTTTACATTCATACAAAATGTTTGGTTGAAATAATCACGTGATATCTGGTGGGTGGTATTTGATTCCAAAGAAATTATTTCGTTTTAAGCTCACCTACATACACAGTCTATAAACTTTTAGGATTTTTGTGAAACGTAAACTAATATCTGGGATTCGAGTTGCCTCGGTGGACAACGCAGATAACGTAGAGTGTTGTCTTAGTAACAATGTTGTTGTTGTTTTGCTGTTTTATAATTAAGCACAAAGCTACACAATGGGCTATCTGTTCTCTGCCCACCACGGGTATCGAAACCCGGATTTTAGCGTGTAAGTCCGGAGACATACCGCTGAGCCACTGGGGGGCCTTAGTAACAAAGAAACAATCAGAATTTTGTAAGTAACATAATTAAAACTTTATTTTCTATTATTTCACTCCAGTGGGTGAGCGATAAGTTTAAGAAGAATGAAACCCAAGGTTCGAGTTTCCTCATTAGACGGGGTGCGGATAGCCTAGTATGCATGTGTGTATGTGTTTTTTGCTACAAAAACAGATAATCATTTATGTTTAAATGAAACTTCCATTCCGTTAATTTATCATCAATAACGGAGTAGGATGAAAATCTTTAATCTTAATGGCACATTAAGCGCACACAGGCTAAACCTAGGGTTCAGGTATAGCCATCCTTAATTATGAACTACTGGTGTGGGAATACGGTAACACTTGCCACTATAATAGTTTTCTCTAGATAATAGGATTAACTTCTAATATTATTACTAAATGAAAGATTTAAGCGAATTCGTGCCTTGGATCTTGTGGCTCACAGTTCGACACATTCATTGTCGAGCAGTCTTCGGCCTATTACAGAACAAGGCCATCGTATTATTGTACGAACCTTTACTAATGACAGATATTGTTTGTCCATCGAGTAATGTTTGTGATTATTTTAACATCTATACATACAGTGTTTCTTGTGATCATCGCTATAATTGAAGTCGACCCTGAGATTCGAAACATCAAAAGAGCGAAAATTACACAACACTAAACGATTTGTTGTTGTTGTTTTTAAATAAATTTCTTTCAGGTAGAAATATTACTAAGCCAAAAGGTTCTGGGTGAGTGAAAATATCTTGTATTCGTACGCCTTGTATAACTACCGGTCACATTTCAACTCTCTTCTACGTGAAAGTTATAGGTTACAAACTCTAGAAGTTTTTATCGTGGCAACGTGAGATGTTATCGTCAGTATTATGAGATGTCAATACCGTTATTACGCTGTAGTTATAAGCTATATTAGACCAGACGGAAGTAACATGACAACGAGCTCCTATGTGCTGATTAGGCTTTAGCACACAGTCTCGATGATAGAGACGTCACGCAGCCCTCGGTCGAAACACCCTTGGCAGATGGCCGATTTACGAGTCGAAGGAATAGGACAAAAACCTCAGCGCCTGTCTGGAACGATTCGCCGAGGACAATACCGCTTTGTTCGGCTCATCTTGTTCGGGTTATGGATGGATTTTGTTGAAAAAGAGACGCGAAGAGGCTGCGTACAATTGGTTACTAACAGTGTGTGTTGAACGAAGTTTGGTCCTCGCTGAAAATGACAATAAAATTGACTTCCTACAAATTGACTGAAGTCAATCATTTTTCCACCGACAACAATACAACCGCGATTCTGGGTTCGGCCTCCGCAACCGATCGCTTCTGTCTCCGCTGGCGACTGGTCCGTGTAACGTCTTTGTCACTCGGTTACGTGTGTGTGTGTGTGAGTGTCGCGCCCATCCGACCATGTCGCGGTAGTTTGTACAGGCTGTTAAGCCTCGCCCTGCTGCGTTTGTCGCCATAAAATGGCATTTGATAGCCGAGCTCTGGCAGGAATCTTGCCAACTTTCTGAACGCGTCATCGTTTATCTTGGAAGGACTTTTGTTAGCTATCCAAACTATGACATCAAACCATTTGTAACGTATAGCTTTTTGAGCTTCATGTGACAATATTAGCTAGCACAGCTTGAAGCCTCGAGCTCCTACGAGAAATTTTACCCGACGTAGTTACCTTGCAATATCTGAACATGCTACCAAGGAAACTTACTGGTACCATTTCGTTTTGAGAAATATATAAAGATCAAAAGGTTTTGAAGATTCGTCAAAGTGGCACCACCGAATCATATGTCTACCAGTTAACACGAACATAGCTTCTCACACCAACAAACATCTTGAAACATAATTAATAACACAAACTTTACAGTTCGGGGTGGAACGTTTCTCTCAGTCATTTGAGGTAACCATCACGTTCTCCAAACTCCACATACATAAAGTTTTATCTACCAATCGCTAATTATTACTTATTATGGAAGTGTTATCTCTATCTATCACCGATCATTACTCATTACGAAAGTTTTATATCTACCAATCACTGATTATTACTCATTACGAAAGTTTTATATCTACCAATCACTGATCATTACTCATTACGGAAGTTTTATCTCTACCAATCACTGATTATTACTCATTACGGAAGTTTTATCTCTACCAATCACTGATTATTACTTATTATGTTTTATACAGTGCTGGACATTACAATATAAGTTGGGGCGGAAGTCGGGTGCACAAAATTTTGAAACCAGTCAGTTTACATACATCTATATGTATCTATCGGGTAAGATTCTTAGAACTGTGATATTTCTGATGATCTGAAACTCGTATTCTGCAATAAACTATTTTCGAAATTTGTCTTTACTTTTTTTTGAGAGCATTTAATCACAGTATAATTCAGTCCATAACTAGAGAACAGTTTACGTTAAATAACTCGACTTTAGATTGAGCGTCAGTACTCGCATTCCCTACGGTAAAGAATGGTATGTATATATATATATATAATATAAATCTTACTACCTGTTCTTTATCTACCTATAAAGCTGTTCATCTGGTTTCTTTTATATTATATCTATCTTTTAATTCATTCCACAAAAATATTTTTCAAATCTATCTTTTAAAATATTCCGTGCTGGGTTTTTTTTTCCATGGCTAATGCTATCTATAGAAAATGGAGCTGGTCAGAGAAAGAAGAGTCGAGGTTGATGTTATCTGTGTAAGAGGCAGCTAGCAAGAGGAAGAGTCAGGGTTGATGTTGTTTTTGGAAGAGACAATTGGCCAGAGGAAGGGTCAGGGCTGATTCTGAGTATACTTTCCTAAGTATACGGATTAATACATCAATGGGTATAAATACAGTCTGTTACAAGATAATTCATGGTAAAGATGAGAATACAACAGTGATGTACAAGATAAGTTATATAGTAAAGAACAGTAAAGTAACAGTAGTATTAGATTGTGTACGAAATCAGAAACAACATCACGTTGAAATCACGAGAGAAAAACTAGTTTCAAAATATTGTGGAAACCACAGTGTGGTATATCAACCACATAAATGTAATGTTTTTACCTAATATATGTCATGTAATACCCTTTATTCATGGCCCTGGAATAAATAGTTGGATAGAATTGCCCTTTTAAAAATGACTTGTTCAGTGTCACATCTGACACATCTGTGGTTTTTATGAAGCGCGAGAGAATAACAGTAACCCTAGGTGGAGATTAGATGGGAAAGAACAGTTTTAGTATGTGTTGTTGAAAACTTTCTTTATAATTCTCATGTTTGTTTGCGTGGTCAGACTTAAATATTTATGCAATGAGTAAATATAGACAGTTGGTTGAAGTGACGCAGACGCGTATCGTTCCTGAGACTTTCTACCTTACATTCAGTGATATGTTTGTCTTATGATCTGCTCAAATCATAAAGCTCCTAACATGAGTTCCCCCTGTCGATTGAAAATGGGCGGAGCATATAAACTACGACGAAGAAAAGTAGGCGTGGTCAAAACCTTCGGATTCGTTGATGTTGATAATTTACATACTACGATCTCTACGATGTTATCTATCTCACTGCAATAAAGCCCTACACGCCAAGATGTTTATAAATATGTATATGTGTGTTTGTTTATCTGTATATATAAGAGCGATACTTTTGTATCTTTTAGCATAATAAATGTGTTTATATGGTTAGTCAAATACCTAAAACTTGCTGTTGTCTTTTTAAAGTATTCCACAAGCTACTCTTTAATTTCATTCTGATGAATCGTGAAGTTATTTTCTCCTTAAAGCGAGTCTGTTATGCTGAAAAAATGCAGATTCAGGTTTCTTTGTTTGTTTTTCGAATTTCACGCAAAGCTACACGAGGGCTATCTGCGCTAGCTGTCCCTAATTTAACAGTGTAAGACTAGAGGGAAGGCGGCTAGTCATCACCACCCACCGCCAACTCTTTGGCTACTCTTTTACCAACGAATAGCGGGATTGACCGCCACTTTATAACACCCCCACGGCTGAAAGGGCGGACATGTTTGGAGTGACAGGGATTCGAACCAGCGATCCTCAGATTACGAGTTGAACTCCTTAATCCATCTGGCCATGCCGAGCCGGGAGGATCCATGTAAGGTTTACCCGAAGTTGACTTGTGGGAATGAACAAAGTATTTCCGAACAAAATTATAACCTGATGTTTAAGAACGAATGACAACCGGAAATATTCTCGTGCTCGGTATTTGTTCTCCCAGAAAATCCTCTATAGTATAAATATGATTGAGCCTTAATAAAAAAAAAATATTTTAATTAAGTATAATGTAGAGCCAATTATATAACGACTTTTAATCCGCTAGGTGACGCTGGAATCTAATTTATTATTTTGAAACAGTTACATATTCTCATCATTTACGTATAGAAACATAAGGAAAATTATGATGAAGATAAACTATTAAAATAAACGTGTAAAGACTTCATGATTATGTAAGATCGGTTGTTTTTCAGATGAGCCGTCGACTTCTGATAATATTCATATTATTTGTCTGTTATATTTTTTGTATTAGGGTCTGACTTCGTTTCTCAAAATGTAGGACAAATGTTAATGAAATATCGGGGGAAAATATAGTTCAGTCATATTTATCAAAAATTTCTTATTTCTCTCAAAATGTATTTTCCCCTGGTGAATCAGAAGCAAGTCTCACAGCTTACGTAGTTTAATGAAGAAGGAGGACATTCATGCTATCACAAATGTTCGGGTTAACGGGTTTCTTGAAGAAGGAGGACATTTATACTATCCACAAATGTTCGGGTTAACGGGTTTCTTGAAGTAGGAGGACATTTATACTATCACAAAGGTTCGGGTTAACGGGTTTCTTGAAGTAGGAGGACATTTATACTATCCACAAATGTTCGGGTTAACGGGTCTTTTGAAGAAGGAAGACACTTATATTATCACAAATGTTCGGAGTTAACGGGTTTCCTGCAGAAAGAAGACCTACCATCCAAAAGCGTTCGGGTTAACAGGTTTCTTGTCTTGTGACACACTCTGGTTCAAGGATTAGCGAGGAACAATCATCAAACATTTTACGTTTTTCGTTTCTGGTTGGTGGACGCAACAACACAGAGCGGAAAAGAACACAGCTTCCACAATGTGGTGGAAAATGTAGAAAACACTTTCTTTACTGGTAGCAATACCGCAGAAGAAGAACGAATATTCTTCTGTCCCAAACTTTGTGATAAAAATCAACTTAAGTGTAGATACTTTATTTTCGTACTTTCTTTCATTTGTCCATTTTCGATTTAGGGTCAGAGACTCATAAAAATTGCATTTTAGATTCTATCTTTTGTCTCCCATAATTCACTAATTACCCAACAGGCTCTTCTTTCAATACCAGAATGAAGACAAGAATAAGTAACTCTGCAGTTAACGTGATTTTATCACAAACTTTAGGCTTGTTAGTTTATATTGCTTCGTCAGATTTCGGTGTTTGAGTCATGATATTGCATTAAGTTTGCCCTTTATTGGTTGACCCAGGATTAATCCCAATGATGCTAAGACCATTAAGTGAGTCTTGTAACCTTAACCTTAGGACGCATTACTTTCACAACAGTTATCCCTATAAGTTATAGGTATAAAAGTTATATCTTGTGTAATGGAATTCATATTCCCGTTTCTATGAAAGTCCCCACACTTACAGAACAGGATAGTAGTGATTGTTGACCGTTTTATGTTCAGAACAAATTATGTATCGTGTTTTTGTTTGTTTGTAGGCGACGTCTGTCCACGTGACTTAGTGTGTGTGAATCAACAAGGATTCAAATGAGCATATAAGACATGACTACTGAGTGAATATAGACACGCTGAACTGTATTCATAAGATGGTTGGTATAGGTATAAAAACTAATTAAAATAAGGCACAGAGTAACGTTCCGACCTTCTGAAATCAGTTTCAGGTTAACAAAAGGTAATATGTAACTGAACGTTTACTTTAAGTGGGTTTCTCGTCATCATGACACGTAGAATGTAATGCTATGTTATGTGTTTGAGTGAGAGATCTACATGATATGGTGAGTGTACGTGTGGTGAGTACATTTTTTTTATCACGAAGTGTGAGTATACGTGTGTTAAATTTGGACATAACCCAGGTTCAGTAGACGTGTGTCTATAAGACTGTGTTTGTATCAGTCTATAAGACATAATTACTGTATGAATATATACGTAAATCGTAATGATTTCATGTAACGTTTCTCTTCCATTTATTAAAGTTATTATTTAGTCTCATGGAGTGTTTTTTTCTTGAGCCCATTTTCGATAATATTTGCTAACTCATACATTACAAGGGTGCCATCGGAGGAAAGTTAGTAATGTTAAATATCGTAATTTATTATTTTGGTTATTTTCTCCTCTTTTTCTCTTGTTTAGAATTAATGCCTATATTAATTCCAAGAGATCTTACAAAAATTGAACATGCATTAGTTGTAATGGAAATATTCTTAAAAAAGTGAGTAAAACATATAAACAGAACAGCCGTATCGAATGATAATTCGAAAACGAACCACTAGGAGCGCTATGTGAACACATTTTTTTTATTCAGTTCTCTTTGTTGATGTATAGGAAGCAATCTGTCAAAACGTAGTCAACACACAGACTAGAAGACATTTATATTTCAGTAGTTTTTATTTTTAATAAATAATTACAAAGTGTTTTTTTTCAACCTCTTCCTGTCATACATAAAGTTACATTTTTATATAGCATAATTAGACAAAAAAGAATTATCAAAAAGCCATAACAATATAACATTGTCATAACATTGATCAATATTCTAATCACTGTCTTCTAACCACCGCTCGATCATACTTCACAAGACGTAAACTATAGCACTGTAATAATGTTTACATAAATACATAAACCACTTTACACCTTGTTTTACTGTCTCAAAACGACGCGGAAAAAATGAGTGTGATTTGAACTACAGATTCGTGAGAACTTGAAATATGATAAAAGACCGACTTAAAAACCGTAATTTTAACTGTACGGAAACATTGGCAAACTCAGTGATCTTAGTTTGATACTAGCATGGCAGACCCTAGTGTTTATTGGTTGACCTTAGTTTGATACTAGCATGGCAGACCCTAGTGTTTATTGGTTGACCTTAGTTTGATACTAGCAAGGCAGACCCTAGTGTTTATTGGTTGACCTTAGTTTGATACTAGCATGGCAGACCCTAGTGTTTATTGGTTGATCTTAGTTTGATACTAGCATGGCAGACCCTAGTGTTTATTGATTGACCTTAGTTTGATACTAGCATGGCAGACCCTAGTGTTTATTGGTTGATCTTAGTTTGATACTAGCATGGCAGACCCTAGTGTTTATTGGTTGATCTTAGTTTGATACTAGCATAGCAGACCCTAGTGTTTATTGGTTGATCTTAGTTTGATACTAGCATGGCAGACCCTAGTGTTTATTGGTGAGTAAATACAACTAAGTTTCATGAAAAATGGGTGTTTCTAATCCAGTTCGCCAGATATCAGCTTTAACTATGGAAACCTTTTCATCGCATCCTGGTGTGTTTTATCATACCCAATTAACATAGAAATATTACAAACAAAATAATAAAAAAATAATATTTGGCTGTAATGTGTAAATATTTTGAACCAAGTACCCTACCTTTACACTTTAAGTGTTATTGTTACACTCTTATTTGTAACAGCATTTGTGAGACAGAGTTTCGTCACTTGGCAGATGTCCCCTGGAAAGACAGCAGTATGCCAATGGATTTACAATGCTAAAATGTGAGGTTCGACTCCCTGCGATGGACACAGCAGATATCTAACTGTGCTTTTACCTTAATATAACTGAGCCTAACAACCAACTAAGAGGCGACGATACAAAAACACTCGTAAATCACCTGGTGGGTCAAGAGTAAACTTAAGAACTTTCAGTATCAAAATTTGGGGTTCAGTCCCTTTGATGGACAGAAAACATATTGTTCAGCTTTGCTTTTAAACAAATAGACAAAAACAACGGTTCAACACAAACTGTAAAATGGGAGTAAAAAGAAACAAACAGAGAACGTTAAATAATTATATTTCATTATTTTTATCAAATTAATAAAATATATTTTATTCGTCCTGATAGCAATTCTATTTGTTTCCTCAGATCTGTCTCCTGGTTGTTTATATCGGTAAGTTTGAGGGCTAATAAAGCCAGAACTTATTTGGGTTGAATCTTGGCAGAGGGCAAAACGCAGACAACCCACTGCTGCAGATTTTAAGATGAGCAGAAAGAAAATAAACAATCTGAAATTCCTAACATTTTATAATCTTTCAGAGCTAAATACCTTCTTTGAAATATTTAAAAATCGGTTGGAATGGATATAATCTAAAAGTCTTCCACAACAGTAATTCAGTAAGTTTCAACAAAATGGCTACTTTTAACTATATTAAGAATTAAATAAAAACACTTAAGTTTTTTCATAATAATTAAATTAAATTTGAGAAAGAAAAAAAATCGTATCTTTAACCTTATTCTAAACGATATCGTGGAAGCACAATTTAAAGTAAATTTAAAATACTTATGTTATATTCTATTTTAAGATATAAATTATATTTTCGATGGCACCGCCATAAGCTTGGAATTAGGCTTCGTGTGTTTAATCAGTTGCTTCAATCTTGGTAGTACAAGGTTTAATCTGTTTGAACGTTCAGACTTTAACACTCTGAGTAACTGCCTATAAGTTCTATACAGATTTTTAAACCTGATAATATCTACGCAGCCTAATATCCTGCGAAGTCAATTAATTATAAATATTATGCACTGCCTCCTATAAATGCAACCAACAGTACGGTATAAGAAGGCCGCTTATATATGTTGTACTCACACGTTTTAGTACGGTTAAATAGATCCACTAACACGAAATAATTAATCAAATTTTTCAGTAGAGTCTTTTATTTTTCATTGTCAACATTATGTACATAAATTATTGAAGATCGAAAGTCGTTTAAATAATAAATGCAACACAATATGACAGTACAATTGAGCTATTTGCTACAAAAAAAAGGTTGCATACGAAGTAACGTAAGTTAACCGAACGCCAACGATCATAGGTTGAAAAATAGAAACAGAGAATTTCACTCCAAAAACAACAAACTAGCCAAACCCACATCCTGACCTTTAATAAACGGAAACAAAAATCAATAGTGTACTTTCTCGATATGCCTTACGAAACTAAAGGAAGGTTGGTTACAACGCTTTGTTAAATCAGTTCATAAACGAATAGAAACTTCTCACGTCTTACTTATAAAGTACGTGATTGGTTGGTTTGGAGTTTTATGGCGCAAAGCAACTGGGTTATTTGCGCCAACCAAAGACGCAAACGAATTTTAGACGATAAGATAATAATAAAATCCAAAACAATTATTTGTTCTGGTCAAGTAGTCAGTGCCATCAAGTGGTTAAAAATATTTCGTTAAAGCACCTATGCAAATCGTGTCTTTCTGTCCTTTCTGGTAACATGTATGTTTTTCAGAATTTTTTTGACATGAAAACAAACAAATAATGAATAAATGTCTTCAAATATTTTTTCCCTTAATACACCAAAGCTTTAATTTCATAGTGAAGTTCAAAATGCCGGTTGAACAACATTTGGCACTTTAGTCGAAATGCACTTGTTAGTTGTGATTATCAACATGAGGCGCCCTCTATGAAACAATGAGATAAACTATAATTTAATGCTAAAGTATACGCATAAGAACTTTTTTTTTAAATCAAACAAATAGCTGAAAGACACAAGTCACGTTCTATCTGTACAAGTCACCGAAAGAGCCAATCCATAAAAACAAACCACCACAGCAACTGTATGTATGCGAAACAAAAAGGAACAATTCGGCACATCGGGCATAATGTGAACATTTTATTTCAGTAACAATACATCTAGGAACTCTTGCTGGACAGTGTTTTTTGAAATCTTTGGTACGTTATGTAATCAGCAAGGAGACACGGTACGTAATGCTTATATTCGGAACTGAACCACAACCACACAAACTTCCATGACTTCTGTGCGACATTTACCAGTAAAGTGCTAAACCTAACAATGATGTCTTTCTTACATCGTGTGTTGTCTCGGAACGACAACAATGATCCAAACACTTAGGTACAACAACATTTTTAAAAGACGTACTAATCGAACGTCACTTGACGAATACTTAACACTTACGTGATATTCTTAAAGGAGAGTTATCGACAATATATTTTCTCCTTGTTTGAATGCAGCCAGCATATTTGTTTATCTCTGTAATTCAGTAATCGAAAACTGTAAGTGTGGATGCTTATCTCATAGGAATTCTACACTGATATCATAGTTTAATGCGAAATATTCACCCTCAGTAGCTAAGAGTGCGCTGAATGTTAATTCCTCACAACCTGTGATCAAGTTGCTGAAAGTCCAAAACGTTTCGGTTCTTGAGGTATGCATATTTCAAAGGTCAAACGATGCTCACCGTTTTTGTAAGTATAATAAGAGAAGAAAAAATTACACCATCTTATGAGATGTCGTTGTTGATGAAGGTTCCAGGGACAGGTCAGAGGCCTGCTTATCTTCAGCCCTCCATTGCTCTGAGTGGGGGGACGATCTCCAGTGAGGAGACGTCGGGGAGACTGGGGGGCTTGTATCTACAGGGGATGACGGGGGGGACGATTGGTCAGCAGGTTGAAGACCTCCTTGTTCGTTTTCCTGCTTCTGCCTCTTGTGTTTGGTTCTTCTGTTTTGAAACCACACCTTCACCTACCAGAAAAATAAAACATTCACTGTGTAAAGTCTGACATATACAAAAAGCTAAGAAAGTCAGATCTCCGGTGGCTCAGTGAAAGGTCTAGATACAGCAAAGATATGTTTATTGTACAGCTTTGTGCTTAACAACGTTTTGCCTGTTATTTCTACACACCGCTGGAAAAAAGTACCAACTACTTGAGGCTGAACGAAATTCGTCAAAGTTTGAAAAAAAATCCAGTAAAAGATAAATGGTTTATAAATCATTGTTATGTAGAAAAAATAAAGGAAAAAAAGTAAAACTTTGGATCATTACCAAAATTTGTTTTATGCAGCTCAAAACTCCACAATTCTTTGCTCAGTCCGCCGGGAAGAATCGAAAGTGAAACTTTAACGCTGCATATCCTTAAGATTATCTCTGACTTATCAGGGGACCAAAATTACTTTGAAAGAAAAAAACGAAACAAAAGAGTAAACTCTTTTAAAAAGATATTTCAAATAACTTATTTTCAAACCATGCTTCCCTGCCCGTGTTGGGCAGAGCACAGATAGCCCATTGTGTAGCTTTGAGCCTAATTACAAACCAAATTTTAGCCCAGTATTGATTTAGGTTTTTGTTTCAAATCAGAAAGCTACATTCTGTTTGTATCGTGCGTATCGAACTACGATTTTTAGCGTTATAAACTCTCAGTTGAACCACTCGGAGGAAGGTTCCAGTAATAAATTTAGTGTCGTGAAACGCCTTTCCAGCGCCATTTGTTTTATTCATTTGTGGAAAATATCACGTTTTGGATGAGTGTGTAAAAAGCTTCGATATTCTAGAAAATTATGTGGTAACATTAACTTAATCCTCTTAGTAGTTAGAATATACATGTATAAATACTAAATAAAGGAATCCAGTTGTTCAATGTAAACGATCTTTATCAGAGCTTTGTTTGTTTGTTTGTTTTGGGAATTCGCACAAAGCTATTCGAGGGCTATCTGTGCTAGCCGTCCCTAATTTTGCAGTGTAAGACTAGAGGGAAGGCAGCTAGTCATCACCACCCACCGCCAACTCTTGGGCTACTCTTCTACCAACGAATAGTGGGATTGACCGTCACATTATACACCCCCACGGCTGGGAGGGCGAGCATGTTTAGCGCGACGCGGGCGCGAACCCGCGACCCTCGGATTACGAGTGCACGCCTTAACGCGCTCGGCCATGCCAGGCCCTTTATCAGAGCACATTGCCCATTTTGATTATCTTTCTGTATCTTCTAAATTCTGTTACTTTTGTTCGGTCCGGCATGGCCAGGTGGTTAAGGCACTCGACTCGTAATTCGAGAGTCGCGGGTTCGAATCCCCGTCACACTAAACATGCTTGCCCTTTCAGTTGTGGGGGCATTATAATATGACGGTCAATCCCACTATTCGTTGGTAAAAGAATAGCCCAAGGGTTGCCGATGGGTGGTGATGACTTCTCGTCTAGCCTTCCCTCTAGTCTTACACTGCTAAATTAGGGACAGTTAGCGCAGATAGCCCTCGTGTAGCTTTGTGCAAAATTCAAAAACAACAAAAAAACTTTGTTTAGGCCTAAGACCCTTGACCCATGACACTCATCTCGTATGGCAAATGTCTGTGTGTATGTTGAATTAAGAACAAAGAAAAATTCATTAGAAATACGAAGCAATCTAAACTCTGTATTATGTTAAGGATTGATACAAACTAAACACGAAAGTAATGGCGCGTTACACGTATGATCGTATTGTCGGAATGAACAACTGGTACAGATCTTTCTTGCACTTAAACTTTTATAGGTAAATCTTTGAATGACACTTTTCATCAATACAAACCATATGCTTTTCATATCCACTTCAGTTTATTATGCTACATGAACGAACTGCAGTTTGTGATGTTTTTTTCCAAGTGCAAACCTGTAGAATGAGCTATCTATGCTGTGTTCGTCAAACGGATTAAGTCTCTGATTCCAGTGCTACTTATAGATCCCTATCTATCAGTAGTATATCAGTACTTTAGTTATCTTCCGATGGGGCGATGGGAAAGTTATGAGGTTACAAACTTACAGCGTTAAAATTCGGGTTTCAATTCCTTGCGGCGGACATAGCAAATAGCCCAATGTGGTTTTTCTCTAAGAGAAACAAATAAACAATACTTTATTTAACAAAAATCAAAAGTGAAACATAATACGAAAGCATCTTCCATTTATATGAAGACTTTCCGAGTTTTTATGATATTATACGAAATATGTATATATATATATATTTAAAATATTTCTTTTCTGGTTCTGTTCACGGGCTTACAAGTTTTGGTGTTGTTTCAACTGGAAGGATGACCCACACGTCGTTCCTTCTCAATTGAGTTATAAAGTCGCTTCATTTGTTTAAACTCTTGTTAAAATGTTGCTAAAAGTGCTGGCCAATCTTTGTTTGGTGTAATAAAGGTTTAAACCATTGTTACAATGTTGTGAAAATTGCTGACCAATTATTGTTTGGTGTAATAAAGGTTTAAACCATTGTTACAATGTTGTGAAAATTGCTGACCAATTATTGTTTGGTGTAATGAAGATTTAAACTCTTCTTACAACGCTGTTAAAATGCTGACCAATCTTTGTTTGGCGTAATAAAGGTTGAATAAAATGTTATTAGAAAGGTAACATTGTAACAAATGCACACCTTTTCGACACGACGACAGAACCTTGTAGACGTGTTGTAAAATTGTTACAATGTTACATTTGTAATCAAGTTTTCTCCAAACTTCATTCTTTAAAAGTATGTTCCTTTTTTTAGTACAAGTCACGAGATATCTTCACCAAACCATGGTAAATACTAAATACGATTTCCAGGAAAGTGAATTAATTTTGTAATATGGCTCTAGTGAAAACTAATAGACTAGACAAAATAATTTAAAACAGTGCAACTAACTGACTTTAAGTGTGAAATGCTAATTAAAAGTCTTCAGATTAAAAGTAACATTTGTTGGGACGAGATAAAGATGTATTTTAAATAAACTCAATATTTGCCATCATCAATTGACGCAGGTGCCACCTTACTCTATTGATTGTGTATTTAGTGGCCGAGGAGGTGTGGGGTTTGGTAAGAATTTAACCCCACTTCACCTAATGCAAACGTTAGTGTTATATTTCACACTTTACTCGCTCAGTCGGAAATGAATGATATTTTCTTTATATTTCGCACAACGTCAAACTTGCTTTTGTCATTCTAATGTCAGTAGCAATTACTTTCTCGTTGGTCAAGGCTCGAAACCCTGATCTTCTCGTTGGTCGTACGACAGGGTCTAATGGACTTCCTGCAGGGTACTGCTGGTCAAACTTCCGTTCCGGAATGGATTTAATGACTTCATCAAATATCTGTTTTCTTGCGTAGATAAATCTCTCGTTCAGAAATTATGTAAAAATATATCTGTTAGCAATTGTACTTTACCTCAAACAGAACAAAACATTTTCCTTAATAATTGTCAAAAGTCAGAATAATTTATCACACTGAATCTCAGAGACTATGTCTTCAATTCAAACTGAGTTGTGCCCTTTGACTCTGAATATACGTGGATCCCCTACAAACTTTCTGTTGTGAGATGAGACGAAACAACGAAAAATAGAAACGTTGCCAATAGGCCTAACGGACACACAATTCGTCATCTCAAAAGAATACAACACCTGTCTCTTTCAGGCGTAATAAAAATAATTAAAACCATATATATACGTTTTTCTTAGTTTGTCCATTACAGATTCCTAGTCAGAATTATAGTAAGAAAAACTTCACTTGCCTATGCTTTGAACAGTAACAGTTGCAAATGCACCAGCTTAAGTTATAGAATCGTACAGTTAAAACCAATTCTTTTACTGTGTTGTTACTGTTTTTCCGAAATGGCTTCCCAATCTATACAGATCTGTTTTAAATATCTTAGCAGAAATCCTCCTTTTCTGTCTCTCAGCAACCACAAAAGCAGGAATTAGTTATTGCGTCTTATCGGTGTAAAATAGATAATATATGTCGTTGTCTTCTAATGACTGCTTGTAGCAGTAATGCACGGCTTTCACCATATCTCTAAAACTTTGCACCTATACCAATAAATCCTCTTCACCCAACAAAAATAACAATTCACAGAAATTCTGGTATATACAACGACATAAATCTAAGTAGCAGTAAAAATTAATCAATAATTATAAGAACAAATCGACAGAGAAAAATACCACGTTGGAACAGTGGACAATACATGTTCAGTTGAACAAAATTTAGAAGACCCATCCATCTCTCAATGTCTGGTTAAGCACGTTAAAACTGAGCAATATATTTAGCCTTTCTCCCCCCACCCTCAAGGTTAACATTCGGATAAAGTAAATAATAAATGACTTGAAAAACAAAAGTTACCAGACGTGGGCACTTACTTAGTCTAATGTGTAAAAATCAACCATGATTAACAATTATCATGGTTATTGCTAAACTAATGTTTATTGGTTTACACTGTGAATAATTTGGAGTTTTAAAACGTACTTTAGTAAAATAATGAATGCATCAAAATGTGTGTTTTGCACATTAGATGGTTCGTCTAAGTTAGTTGCATGTTTGTTTGTATTTTATGGTACGTTAACATAATGCAATCCGCCTATGTAAGATCACCTTTCATCAAATATATATATATATATGTATGGTATTAATGCTACACCAATTGTCACGCCTGTTGTTAGTCAACTGTTAATAATCGGATCATAATGTTTTGGTTGGTTGTTAGTACTTATAAATTTACGAATTTTGATTGGTACTTATAGCAGTACGGACCAGCATTTGATTGGTCATTAGGAGTATAAGAGCTATAATTGGTTATTAACAGTATAGGAGGTTCTATTCATTTATTTCCCCAAGTTTTTTTGATCGGCTATAAGTATTTTCTTATAGCAAAGCCACATTGGATTATCTGCTGAGCCTACCGAGTGGAATCAAACCCCTGATTTTTAGCGTTGTAAATCCATGGACATACCGCTGTACTCCGTTTCCTCAAAGTCTGGGTCGTTCGTGATTTGTGGGTTTAATTAGAGCACAGTTCTGTTAAATCCAGACTGTTTCAGAAAATTTTTAATTTCAGAACTTTGCGTTTAGCTACATAAGGGCTACTTTCACATAGCTACATTTAATTCTAAACATGTAGGTTAGAGATAAAAGTCATCTAATCAACAACACCCATCGCTAAGCCTCGGGGTTTTCTTGTCTGATCAAATAGTGCGATTTGGCCTCACTCTTGTAGAGGAACCCAAGGACCTTAAGTATGATGCACGTTTTTTTGCTGGAATCGATGACGAACCTCTGGTTAGGACAGAATAATTATTTAGGTCCCGCACGCGCCATTTCAGAAAAATTGAAAACATAAGCCTGGCTGTTGAAAGAGATAAAAGAAGCAGTTATAAAGCTAGAAAAACCAGAAGGTGTATCAAACGAAAAACCTCTTTTAGAGACATATCAATATATACTCAAATATTTCACAGAAAACTCCCCCCCCCGCGACTAATCGTGTTCTTCTTAGCACTCATACTACAAACTGACGTTCTTACGGTTAAGTAGTGGTGGATGAATGCATCGCATCATTTTGAGAAATTCGCAAAAAAAATTCCTCCCTCAAAAATATTCGCAAAACTGTACCAACACCACCCCAACAAAAAAATCTGAGTAAACGCTTCTGGAATTTTACAGTCTCTAAATCATGTTCTGTTCCTTGCCTCTTATATTATCAAGTGACGCTTGTTTCTGTGATTCACTACCACCAGTGGTTCAACACACTAAGTAACTTTTCTTCTTGCCTTATATAACACTTCAGTGTGAAGAACTGGAAGAAAGGAAAGGAAAAGAAACACATTCTTTTTCTACATAGAATAAGTCCATAGGTGTGAAAACGGTAAGCTTACGGACTTATGATCCTGAAATATAGGGTTCGATTCTCCGCTCTAAACACAGCAGGTTGTCCAGTGTGGCTTTGCTGTAAAACGAAACAAACAATTTTTTCCTATAAAACGGCTAAAATTCTACGGACTTACAACGGTAAAATCCAGGGCCCGATTCTCTCGAATGTCCCAAAAGTAATTACCAGGATTAATTAAATTAATTAGAACAGCAGTGATGGTGTTTCTCTTTAAACAACTTGTTCGTGTGACTCATATGCCGTCAGGCACTGTTAGCAGTAAGTTCAAGGACTCGCAAACAACTTCGTGACAGGTGGGCCAGAAAAGTTTGTTTTTAAAATGCTAATGGCAACTGTGGACCTTCGGTATGAAAATCGCAGATGCACGAGCGAATTCCTTGCTCACCTTCCCGGCAGTAAAATTTTCGACTCAGGACCTCTAGCAGCTAGCGCCTGGACGATCGTTTCTTGTGTAATTGAAAGTTACGGCTGTACACACAAAAATACTAGAAACTAATTGCAACAAAAACAACTATTTAAATATATCAAACTAATTGACAGAAACGTAACTTTAATATGTATATCTTCTATAGTATCGAGCGGAATGTGTGAATATCTTTTTCTACAGGTATCGTGATTTTAAGTACCCAGTGATCTTAAGTTCAATTCTTACAAACCGCATAGGATCGGTACGAAGAAAATCATTGTTTTGTAAACTGCTTGACCTGGGTTAACCAAGTGTCACCAAGATATACATCGAAAATTCTAATGTTCAAACCAAAAGTCTTTGGACTGTATGACTTTATAAATTATAACCTATCAGAATTTTAGGCCTATCCTAAAATGAAGCGAAAATGTGCATCACCTATCATAGACACTGTTTATCAACCCTCGTAAAAATCCCACTGAGAGCCAGTTGTAAGTTTACAACCCTGACGTGCAACGCAGTAAATTCAAAGGTTCGATTACTATTGGTGGTAGCGCAGATAGTCTCTTGAGTGACTTTAAGAAGCCAGCAGTAAGAGGTCTCGGATCATCCTGTTTAATCGTGTGTCTTTTATTCAAATCAAAATTCTCTCATCGCTGAAAGGCAGAATATGAAGAGAATTGAAAACAATACTTGTTTATGGTTTTACATATAACACTATAACACGTTTTTAAAATATCCTGAACCATCTACTGGTACTTTCGAATGAAACATACTACTTTCAATATGCCTCTGGTAAAACCATGTTTCTCCAGGGTAACCAGTTTTGAAGATATAATCATTTTGAACAAGAAGGTTTTACTGTAGCTCGTTTTCAAATAACAAACAAACAAAAAGGCATGTAGCTATGTTAGTGTCAATTTCAAATATAAACAGAGACTAGACTCCTACTAAGGCCGCTAGGAGTCTCTCTAAATCTTCTACTTCAAAGGAAGAATGCATTAGTTGGGCTTTACAAATTAGGATGTGAGGTAGTTTGTGAGGGTGGTGTTTATTTTAATGTGCCTGTTGTTGGGGCGCGGAAAAGAATGCTCTGACACTTAAATCAGACAGCGCATCGCTTTGGGGCAGTGATGTATAAGCCTCGACACCGTTTCTGTCACAGGAAAGCAACGAACAAAGCAGCAGGAGACGGCTTCGACACACTCTTTCGTGGTCAAAAGTTAAATAGGTACGTAAAACAACCCACACATCTCTCAGTGTGAGCTCAAACGTAAACTGCTACCAAGTTTCTCCTATAAAATTAAATTCGGCTACTTCCTCCAACGAAACTTTAATAAGTCTTACTCACTTGTTAAGCCTAGCTTCGTGAAAGTCCTAGATATTCGCGGGCTCAAACGGTGAATCAGAAGTATGCTGCTGTGGGCGTGTGAGAAGAATGACTGTCAGTTCCAAATGGGTGATGTTGCCTAGCTGCATTTCTTTCAGTTCATAAGTTCAAAATTAGAGACGGTTAGTAGAGATAGGCTTATGTAACTTGATTCTCTGTTTCTTCGTAATTAAGAACAAAGTTACGCAATGGAGCATCTGTACTCTACCTACCATGGGTATCGAAACCTAGTTTTTAGTGTTGCCAGTTCGCAGACGTACCGCTGTACCATTGGGGGAAGGGGAGGGGCTTACTTAGCTTTATGCGAACACTATATTAAAAAATAAACAAACTTTAAGAGAAACAAAACCTATTTCTTGTTGTTTCTTCAGATACAAGAACACCATCGTCATTTTTGGAATCTTTTATCTCACTACAAAAATATGTTTTTTTTATAATTCTTACGTAAATCTTAAACTGCCTTAAATAACCTGGTCAATAGTGTACAGGCACCACGTTAAACCCACGCCTGCATCAGTAAATGTTCGTTAATACTTAACCCTACAATTACTGATCTGTGTCAATACCATTTACTATCAGTGAGGACCGAGTACTGAACCATTCCGAGTGTAAAGAAATTCCCACAAACCAATAGAATAAAATACGCTACTTTATCTACAAAATAATTATATGGAAAACCCTGACAGAAAATTGTTTCTTTGCTCCTAAGCTATCTGAGCTGTTCTCACCACAGGTATCGAAACCCGTTGTTTGGTGTTATAAGCCTCCAGACTTACCGCTGAGTCACTGGGAAAGGGGGGTGCTATTTGTTTTCGAGCTAAGCTGCGTTGCCAGCTGCTGCGTCCAATGCGGTGTTTGAACCTCGAATATTTGTGCTATAGTCTGTAAACTTACCGCTGTTCCATCGGGATATAGGGGGCGCTAGCAATAATAAGTGGCATTAAATGAGGATGTATTTGGCTTCAACTTCTTATAGGTATGATTATACGTTATAGAGGTCTTGTAACTAAGAAAGTCGCGGGCCCAAGAATAGTGCATCCAATAGGTCTTCAGATACTTGAAATTAACCCTCTCAATCACTTTAGCATCCAATTTAACCTCAAAATAGAGTACTGTAAGAACTGTTTGTACGGGAATGAAATGCAAGTACGGGAAGTTTCCGTCTGAATGTTTTACCTTATGCACATGTATGGTTTTCTTTATAAACTCCCGAGTGTTAAGGTTTGTGATAAATAAAACGTATGCTATTATTATGAAACGTCAGCCCTCCTCCGAGCGGCACAATAGTATGTCTGCAGCCTTACAACGCTAGAAACTGGGTTGAGATACCTGTGGTGGGCAGAGCACAGATAGCCCATTATGTAGCTTTACACTTAACCACAAATAAATAAAATGTAAATGTGAATTTATATTACGTTATTAAATATTTATCAAACGCTTGTACATATCTTTAAAATACATTACAGTAATTTTATTAGCGACTGTAAATGATTTACCTAACGCACGTGTCCTGCTAGTGTCAGCTCAGAAGTCGTAAGTCATTAAATATTATGTTATCAGTGGGTAGCTGGAGGTAAGAAAGGATCAACGCTCACTGTGGAAATAAAGGAGTGTCGGAGGAGACGGGTGGGGGAGATAACAGCAGTCTGGGGCCACCCACAATCTCAAGATAGAACGAGCGTTCAAATGAAAGAGCACAGAATGACACGTGAAGGCAGGCGTTGGTGACGTCATTCCTCCGATGTCTAATATTGAACATCGTAGGTCTCTATATCTGTGCAATTTAAATCAAATTGTATCGCGACTGTTAGTTTTCTCATAGGTTATCTGTGTATGTTTAAACATACCTTTCTTAAGAGCTGCAACATAGAAGTCGAACCGTCAAAAACGGTTTTGTGAAGTGTAGTTTTTATGAATGCGACGTATAACTAATAGGCACGTTGTGCGCACGTGAACTAAATGGTCAGAGTCAGACTCAAGTATTTCTGAAGCTGATGTTGAGTTACTGAACAAAATGAAGTCACCAGTATCCGGTGCCATGAGGGCTTTGTACGGCTCTTTGAATAACGTACTAGAATTTATTGTAAATTTATAACGCGCCCACAGCTGTGAGTTAGCACGTGCTCAGGGGCATCACGTCTCGAATCGTGGTCCTTTCGTTACGTAGTCTGATGTATTAACTACTATAGTACTCCCAGTCCACATACTTTCAAATATTTTATGTATAAATTCCATATAATTAGTGTATATTTATATTTCAAAAATGTTATATACAAAGTCCATATAATTAGTGGATCATTTTAATTCAAACGCTTCCCAGTGGCACAACAGTGAGTCTGCGGACTCACATCTCTAGAAATCGGGTTTTGATACACGTAGTGGGCAGAGCTTTATGTAGCATTATGCTTAATTACAAACAAACAAACTTGTTTCAAACATCTTTTATAAGACCATTATAATTGGTGCATACTTCTGTTTTAAAAATATTATATTGTTTGTTTGTTATGAATTATCGCGCAATGCTACACAAGGGCTACTTTCACTAGCTGTCCCTAATTTAGTAGTGTAATATTAGAGAGAAGGTATTTAGTCGTTACCACCCACAATCAACTCGTGAGCTACTCTTTTACCAACGATTAATGGGATTGACCAACACATAATAATGCCCCTACGGCTGAAAGGGCGAACATGTTTGATGTGACGGAGATTCGAACCCGCGACCCTCCAATTACGAATCAGGCACCCTAACCACAGGGCCATGCCAGTCTCAAAGTATTAAATGAGACCCAAATAATTAATGCATCGAATTATTTCAAAAATCTTATATAAGACCCACACACTTAATGCATCATTTTTTAAAAGAAATTAAATAAGACCCATATATTTCGTGCATTCTTCTATTTTAAAAATCTTGTATAAGACGCTTGTAATAAGTGGATCCTGATAAAAAAAATAAACAAATTATGTTCGCAAGATGTCCCTCTATCGACCCACCGTTTAAATGGTTCGTTGAAGTGATTGGTTGACGTTTTGCTAAAATAATCATGTTGATATTTCTAGTCCGCCAAAAAAAAAGTCCGTGGCACAAATTGAAAAATTGCTCAACTCATCAAATTAAATCTGTTCCCTTCAATCAAATTAAAACTTTTAAGTTGGAAAAGTACAATTAACAGCGTGTTGGACTTCTGAACGCAGAATTGTCGAAATCATACTTTCTGTATTTTTATACATGCTTTCTTATAATTCTCGGAATAGTACCATTATTACACCTTTCAAAGGTCTGCATGTCTGAGCTCGAGGACAAAGATTTCAACAGTTCCGCCGTGTGTAATACTGCGCATGTTTTTCATTTATATACTGTTTTATTTGGCTTGCCTCGTGAAACTTGTCAAGATAATGAGACATTGAAGTCTTGGGCTAACGATTTGTCTTCTTCATTAAGTCGCCAGACTTTACTAATTTGTTAGAACTCTGAAATAGCTCAGCTGCCAAGAGTGCGCACGAGATTACAAGAAAAAAATTGAATGTATTGACAAGAGGATCACGAATTCACGGACGAGGCATTTGTCCACCTGCCGCTTTCACTGCTTCACTTCATTTACACATGGGAGGAGAGTAGGGGCTGGGGGAGGGAAAGAAAAACTACAAAATATGTTGTTGGACTGGGCGGTGAAACAAAGACAGCGTCCACTTTCTTTTCCCAAAAGATGTAAATCGTTTTGCTCTGTGACCTGGCTGATACTAGTGACCAACTGGCAGATGTGGTTTAAATATTATTTGTTCCCTCCCCTGGTGTTTTTATTCATTTATTTTATTGCAAGTTGTTTAGAACTATTTTAAAGACCACGAAACACAGGCAGTCAATTATTGGCAGTACTAAGAACACTAAATTAAAATAACACAATGGCTAAAAATAAAAGACAGAAATAGATCTCTATGTTAAAAATATCTGGTATTTTAAAACTAAAACAGATTTTCTATAATTATCAAACATGTGGGACATTTTCTTACACGTAGTTTTCTTTGCTTTATGGGTTTATGTTTGATCTGTGGAACTTATCCTGCAGAAGAACTGAGAACCTATTTCACACCAAATGTTTTTGTGTGTGTGTGTTTTTCTTATATATTCCAGACTTACTGATGAAGGTTCTTAATGTTACTACTCAATACAGATGAAAGTTAAAATAATTAATTAATTATACTCTCATAATAAATTATTTTAGGCCTATTTTAATTCTAAACTGAAGATAGCTGCAGCGACCTCTAAGTGGGCATATATGAGCTCCTATAAACGCTAAAACAACGATTTTATTGTCTATGACCGGGTTTTAGGGGTCAAATAATTCATCATTTACTTCACCTAGCTGGCTAACATTAATACATAAATTGCAAAAACTCTCCTCCTGGGTCATTATCACTTTGGATCCTATGGCTAGATTTAGGAAGCCATCTGAGTCGTTATTAACCTTGCCTGTATCCCACATAGAACTATTACCGAATTATAGTTTACGATGCCGTTTACCAGTGTACTAAAAGACACATACATATCTAGATATATATATATATATATCAAAACCATTACAAAGAGACTCAAAAAATAAAATTGATTTTCTTATTTTCAGTCCTTGTTCTCATCACTATAACTCACAACGGATGTTGCCTGTGGTAATAGTTCCCAGGTGTGTTGGGAATATTCCATATTTCAGACAAGATCCAGAGCCCGATGTCAAAATACGCAGAAACTTAGAAAAAAATCAGTTGATGATTGAGAGTTGAGTGCTTAGACCTTGTAACGTCTCAACTACTACTGTCTTTCGCTATCTGCAGCCAGTTGCGGGAAGACAGTTACCTTTAAACACAACCTTAAACAAGAAATAAACACCCTAAAATTCTACAGTGCAAATCTCCCAAACTTCACTCTTTTATAAGATGTAAAAAACAAGTAAAATATTCTCACAGTAGAAGTGTATCACCATATATCTCTACAAGAATCCAAGACTTCACCAATTTATGTAACAATTATAAAGCGATATTAAAGAGCACTAAAATCTTTACTTGAGTTTCTGTAAGACATAACAGGTAACTCACCTGAGTTTCTGTAAGATATAGCAGGTATCTCGCTTGAGTTTCTGTAAGACAGCAGGTAACTCATTTGAGATACTGTAGAACAATGTAAATAATTCACCCGAGTTTCTGTAAGACATAGCAGGTATCTTACCATAGTTTCAGAAAGACATAGCACGTATCTCACCTAAGTTTCTGAAAGACATAGCAGGTAACTCACCTGAGATTCTGTAAGACAATGTTAGTAACTCACCTAAGTTTCTGTAAGACATAACAGGTAAGTCACACGAGATTCTGTAAGACAACGTTAGTAACTCACTTGAATTTCTGTAAAACATAGCTGGTAACTCATTTGAGAAGCTGTAAGACAATTTTAATAATTCATCTGAGTTTCTGTACGACAATGCTAGTAACTCACCTGAGTTTCTGTTAGACACAGTTTGTGTGTGTATATGTTTTGTTATAGCAAAGGTACATCGGGCTGCTTGCTGAGTTCACCGATGGAAATCAAACCCCTGGTTTTAGCGTTGTAAATCTGTAGACTTGCCGTTGTACCAGTGGGGGACTAAGACAGTGTTAGTAACTCACCTGAGTTTCTGTAAGACAGAACTAGTACCTCATCTGGGTATCTATAATACAGAGCTAGTAACTCACCTGAGTTTCTATAATACAGAGCTAGTAACTCATCTGGGTTTCTATAATACAGAGATAGTAACTCACCGGGCTTTCTATAATACAGAGCTAGTAACTCACCGGGCTTTCTATAATACAGAGCTAGTAACTCATCTGGGTTTCTATAATACAGAGCTAGTAACTCAACTGGGTTTTTATAATACAGAGATAGTAACTCACCGGGGTTTCTATAATACAGAGCTAGTAACTCATCTGGGTTTCTATAATACAGAGCTAGTAACTCACCTGAGTTTCTATAATACAGAGCTAGTAACTCATCTGGGTTTCTATAATACAGAGCTAGTAACTCATCTGGGTTTCTATAATACAGAGATAGTAACTCACCTGGGTTTCTGTGAGACTGAGACTCTGAGCTAACTGTTTCCTTTCAGTTCCCACAACGTAATGATTTTTCTCAAAGGCGTGCTCTAATTTCAGCAGTTGGGAAGGAGAGAACGCTGTTCGGATTCTCTTCGGTTTTCTGAACGGATGAAGTAGAAATCCAGAAACATCCGGAACTAGAAACATATAAGATTGAGATACTTAGTTATGGACCCAATACGTAATTATTGTATACTTTCCAACGCATTGTGACACACTCATGAAATGGAGAAAAATGGACATTTGTTTAGTTCCATAAGTATGTAATATTTACAAAATCTGTTCTTAATCTGTTGATTGCGTTTTGTAAGTTTTCAATTGAGTCACTTCGTGTATGTTTGTATATTTTCATATGACTTGTGTGGACATACTATGTAACTTTTTACACGAATCAATTTATACGTACCATATAAAATTTTACATGACTTGGTTTCTGTATACTAAATACATGTTTACGTGATTCAGTTTTTATATAATATATATAAGTCAGTTTCTTTATACTGTGTGTATAGTTTTACATAACGTATATAATCAATGTAAATTTTAATATGACCCAGTTATTTATACCACGTGCATTTTTATATGAATCACAATATCTATATGTTTTTACATGAGTAAGTTTTATGTGTATATCACATAAAATATATCACGGATTTTCACTTCGCACACATTTTAGTCTAGACCAAATATTCTTACATGTAACCTTTTGAGACGTAAAATATTATCACACAAAGAAGATTTCATAAAATCCTCCCGCTAGGGGTCTTTATGCCATAAATCTGTTAAAAATATCCAGTTTTATTCAAACCTTAAGTAATGAAATAAAATAAAAGCTAATTGTGTTATTTAAGTATTATATACCACGATATTTCATTGCTTGGCTTTAGTCACTTAGCTCAACAGTGATTCGTCATTAGTCTGAATGAATAGCACGTAAATTCAAATAAATGATGACAATAAATAATATATAAGACTCAAATAAATATAGTGTTTAATAATATTTACGCTGTCCTGGTGTGTTGTGACGTGAATGGAAATGGATGACGTATTACTTTCCACCCAACTCATCCGTAACTGGCGTAACAGATGCTATCAATCAAGCGTCTGAACAATTATTTGGCCTGTTGTATCGCATTCGAATTGATGGGTGTATGGAGCGGAAAGATTTGTTCGGACTCAATATGGTAGATATACTATGTTTGATATGTTGTCATGCATTCTTTGTTAGCTTCATTCATAGGTTCTTACTAATGTTGTTTGTAAGACGTGGAAACCCTTAAGTATTCCTATTTGTTTTTAAGCAATTGCAAAAAATGACCTAGAAAATGAATAAAAGTTGTTTATAACAAACGAGTTAATATTTTAGTATTCGTGTCTAGGGTTTATTGCAATTATATGAATGTTATTCACGAACACTGTTTTTAAAAAACACAAATATACCTTTCTTTACAGTGTAACATACCACTATTTCTACTTCTAAATCACTGAACACTTCACCCAGTTTTTAACTGTTTCTGTATCAAAACTTCTTCTGTAAGAGTACATTTTGTAATACTAAGCCTAATTCACGCTGTTCATATGAATACCAAAGTGTCCTGCAATTGTGTTTCTTAGGAAAAAAAAAAATCTTTCTTCACAGTGACACTATTTCTACTTCTAAATCACTGAATACTTTGCCCATTTTTTACATGCGTCTCTATGAAAACTTTTATAAGAATAAACTTGAAAGTACTAAGCCTAACTCTCGCTGTTCCTCGCTCACTGGAATGTCTCTTATGCCTAGTAATAACGTTGTTTCAACAAGTAAAATCTTTGATATTAACTATTTTAATCAGTATGTTGATAACAGTACTAAAATAAAAATTTACAATTTAGTTTTGTAGCAAAGATGGAATATTCACCGTACCAGAAAGATAGATGGACTAATTACTGTGATTTTTGTATCGTAAATGAAAAATACCGGACGGTGAATGTGGGCTATTTTATTTTAGAGAATTTTTTCCCCCAGAAGTGAGATAAAAACATCCTGAAAAGGATACATTTTCAACAAATACTTAATTTGTTGAATGAATTAATTATAACTTTCCATAATGAGGGTGTGCAATTAGTTTAGAGCTTATTAGGGATTTGATAATAAAAGAGATAACACAGATAAACATTATATAACATTGTATTTACATAGTTTTTGCTTCCTTAACGGACATCCTCGGTTAGAATACATGATTGGTAGGAATTTAAATAGTTTGGCATGATTTTTGTGCTACAAATCTAAGCACAAGAGCGCGAAGCAAGCTGCTTTCAGTTCGTTTGTTAACGAAGCTAGCATTTCGAATAATAAAATAAAGTTCGGTGAGACGTTGCTTGGCATATGTACAAAAATCTTGTAACAGTCTACTTGTTCTGTTACGAAATGTTTTGGGCAACAGACAATCATCCGTTTAAAAATGATAACATTTAATCTATGCGTACTTACGACGCATGACTTTTTGCTATAATCATATTAGGCATATTTTGTTCGAGTTTACGCTGTGACTTCTTTTCTTCAGAAACATTCCATTTCATGTTATAAGAAATATCTTAGTTCTAGAAACTGGTAGAATTAATTTAGTTATTTAAGAGAAGTGTAATGATCAGCTAGCTGATTGGTAAACTAGAAATTATACGAGTTTGTTTAAACAAGGACTGTTATAAATATTCCAGCCTAGAATTATCAGTTCCTCACGATGAAGAAGGCTTACGTAAATTATTGTGTTCTTATAACCCTGATTTTCGAGCCGAGAAATCCAACCTTGGAAGCTTACCAATGTCCCACAAGGGGACTTGTACTGAATATGATAGAACTATGTATCACAACCAAGAGATGGAAGGGTATGAATTGCCAAGCCTGTTGACCATTTGGAGTTTTATCAAATACAATATTATCTGTAATATAAATTAATATAAATATAAATTGATATAAATAGGTTGCAGTATAATTAAAGATATTTTGTGAACTTGGATTCAGAGCCTCATTAAATGAAGCCCTTCGGTGGCACAGCAGTATGTCTGCGGACTCATCGCTAGAAACCAGTGGTGGGCAAAGCACAGATACCCAATCGTGTAGCTTTGTTCTTAATTCTAAAAACAAAACGAACAAACAATGAAATAATTAACGAGTAACAACGACTGTATTCATTTGGCTTCCATGGAAACACCCAACCAACAAATAATGATTTTTTTTATTACTGCTTAATGAACAAAACAAAAGAGGGCGCTATTAATCATTGTTTCTGAATTTTACCTTGGCGTTTTCTTAATACTAACCAATTCTTAGTAAGATGCACAATATATTTTAGTGTTTAGATTATGTGTAATATGAAGTTAGAAAAATAAAAGAAGGGAGAGAAAGGGAGTCGGGAGCACCCGATGTACGAATACGAATTTTCCTTTTGTTTATTTTTTTTCTCTCTCCCAAGGACAAACGAGTTTCTGCAGACTACATATTAGAGAGATCTATATGAATAAAGGAACCCCCCAAATTCATGTTTACAGACAATGTACAAATAATTAAACTAGCAAGAAACTTTTTAAATGTTTAATGAGGCAAAATCACTGGCCATCGTATCCAGATCTTGTTAGTGTCTTACTTGAGTTAACATATTACAGTATATGACAAACGACTTATTATTTTATGAAGTTTTTTTTTACGATACATTGTTAAAACGTCACAATTTTCTTTTCTATTGTTTGCCTTTTTTTAATCTTCCGTACTTTCATTACGTGACTTCATTAAACTATATCTTTGTCGGTTAATTTTGATCTATACATCATTAGTTTATCTAAGAAATGTTTTAGGTTTAACGAGTATAAATAACCATGAAACATGAGTGT
This sequence comes from Carcinoscorpius rotundicauda, assembly GCA_011833715.1. Taxonomy (NCBI): domain Eukaryota; kingdom Metazoa; phylum Arthropoda; class Merostomata; order Xiphosura; family Limulidae; genus Carcinoscorpius; species Carcinoscorpius rotundicauda. Next base: position 129,826,559 of record CM022391.1, on the reverse strand, counting down.
GTATTGTGAGTACGCTGAAAAAAAATTACTTAATATGTAAATTCATACCGAAGCTGATTCCGACTTATCTTCAGTCGTTAGAGAGTAGTTCTTGTGTGTAGTCGTTCGTTATACGATGGTTTTCGAAGATAACTAGCAAATTATATTTGTCACGAGGCCTAACGAGGCGTTATAAACAACGTGCAGTTTTATTGTACTTGTTATTACAATAATTATTAAAAACAAAAACATGTACGAACGACACACTAAATAGTGGCGACACAATTACTTGTTATTGTATATGGGATAAAGAGTGTAGCTAACTCCCCCCTCCCCAACTTTGTTTCGTAATTGAAGACTTAAAACACAAAACATTAAAATTTTTATTGCGTATAACAAGTCTCCAACAGTATATATTTATGTTTAGTTCCATTTGTTATTTTGGGTAAATTCACAGTTATGGTTAAGAAAATATACTGACAATTTGGTCGTGTATGTATATATATACTGCAGTTATGTTTCCTCTGTGGGGCGGGAGGTAATACGAATTAACCGTGAAAGGAAAGAACTTCCTTGCTTTCTGCGAGTTTAAATGTGCATTATGGTACTTTGACACTTGGTTTTCTTGTTGTTTTGTTATCTTGAATTTTCAGTGTTTCTCCTGATAGTTCTCAGTAGATACTATTTACTTGTATAGAGCTATAAGGTATAAACCTTATATGTACTGACCAAACTCGACTGTTTTAAAATCAAGAATAAAAAACGAAATTTTAGCTGCACTTTAACGTCAAGGGTACACAAAACCATATCGTTGAATAACGTTTTCGTTCTTTCTGGGCATGACATGGCCTGGTGTTTAGTGCACTTGACTCGTAATGTGCGAGTCACGGCTTCGAATCCCCATCGTCGAACATGCTCACTCTTTCAATGGCGGGGACATTAGTGTAACGGTCACTTCCACTGTTCCAGTTAACAGTGAATGGTATTGACCATCTGACTTCCATCTACTTATATTATTACACATCAAAGGCTGAAATTTGACAAGCATTATGTCCAATACTTGGAGATGGCAGAATATGAGCCAAAATGATATACTTAATGTGTAAAAAAAATGATATATATATGTTATATGAACGATAAACTTGAGGGTTACATATGATTTTCAAGAATTGCTATAATTCGTTTCTTACTGGTTGGTCATATGTAACCACATAATTCACCGTTCATAGTCCATATGTACATTTTTGTAACTAAAATATACCTCTCTTTACGCATTAGACACATATGTACATCAGTATACCGCTTCTAAATTAGGGATTATTAGAAGGGATAGTTCTCGGGTACCTTTGTGCTGATTCAGAGGAAACTGAATGAAAGAAACAGTTCTGTCATACTGGATACAGTATGATAGAACACAGACTATTTCTATATTTCATTTGCATTCGAAAGCACGTGTTTTGCGAAGGTTATTATAAACGTATGTTCAACTCAAATGATTTCATTTCATTTTGAAATTACGGTGATAAATAGCAGACTCGACTAGCGAACGACATCGAGTAATATTGAGTTTAATTTAAAATTTTCAACTTCATTAGTGTTTTTAATATCCCTCGGAGGGACAGCAATGAGTTCACGCTAACATCCAGGATAATACTCCGCAACAGCAGATAGCGCAGTGTGGATTTCCTATAAAAGAAACAAGTTTGCTACGCCTTATCCAAAAACACCTTTTCTATAGTAGCCAAAGACAGCAAACCACAACATGTGACACATAATTAACAACTACTTCGTTCAAATATTACATCTTAATTGGATATGTGTACAAGTTTCAACATTATGACCAATCGTTATAAAATATGTACTTGAAACAGACGAAACATAGCGTTTAAAGTAGAGGAATAGAAACTGCACAGCTGTCTGAAATGAGAACTACTCAAAGAGTCATAAATTATTGCCACATTAGGCACTAGTTATACGCCGAGCTTTTACTACCAAAGCTTTAAGGTGTCATTTTTTGTTTTTGTTACAACGACGAAAGATGATGGAATTTTAAGAGCAAACTGTTGTTCGTAAAGATTCCCAGTCCCAACCACGGCTGTTGGCTATTTACACTTGTCACAACGGATCATAATTCTTATATCGATTAGTTAATCTGGTTTTCATGGATATTCCGATGACGCCGCAAAGAAATAACGGATATAATGGGCTAATGGGTAAACCCTCATTGAAAAACAATGACACCATAGCCCTACAGAACCGACAGCACCCAAATGGATTCTCTCTTAATGAACTATTTGAATTAATTCGACATAAATCTTTCAGAATTTCTAATTATAGAAAATATAAGTGCATGTTTAAAACTCCGATATAAAATAGTACATAATAGCCGTAAAATCAGTAGCTAATGCCTGGTGTTTACACGAATATTTCATCAATATAAAACATTACACCAATCAGTATTCCTTACATACATATGTTTAGGTTGCTCAGATATTAGATAATTTTTGTATTTTTTCTGTTGTTTTCTTTTTGCAGTTTTAAACAAGATTTCACTTATTTAGCTTCTATCTCTCGGAACTTGTAATGTTAGCATTTAAGGTTCGATCCTGCAGTTAGAAAATCACGGATAACTAGTGATACAACTTTGACAACAAGCAGACAAAAGCGTCGTTTGTAAGAACTTTGAAAATTAAACTAATGACACAACTTTGACAACAAGCAGACAAAAGCGTCGTTTATAAGAACTTTGAAAATTAAAATTTTAATTTAATTTTTCAAAATTTCAAAATTTTTTGCAGTAGTTAATTTAGAATAAGAAATTAACAAGTGATATTATTTAAAATATTTAATTAAATTCAGATGTTCTAATATAATTCAAGACTTAAGACTAAACGAGACGTAACTAAGAAGTTTGGAGAAAAATTGAGAATTCACAAAAGGAAAAGGCCCCGTCATGGCTAGGTGGCAAAGGCGCTCGACTCATAATCCAAGGGTCGCAGGTTTGAATCCCCGTCACATCAAACATACTCGCCATTTCAGCCGTGGGGGGTGTTATAATGTGACGGTCAATCCCACTATTCGTTGATAAAAGAGTAGCCCAAGAGTTGGCGGTGAGTGGTGATTATTAGCTGTCTTCTCTTTAGTCTTACACTGCTAAATTACAGACGGTTAGCGCAGATAGCCCTCGTGTAGCTTTGCGCGAAATTAAAGAAACAAACACAAAAGCAAATGAACAAAATATATTTACCCCATAAGGCGTCACTCTCTAGTACATCTTTAGAAACGTTTGCTAAAAATATTTAAGAAATTTCGAAGACTTTAATTTTACACCAGAATCTTTAAAGATCTATAAGAAATTCGTTCCATTGGGCAATTAACGTTAGTTTACGTAAATATAGTACACCAAAGTACTCTGTACATTCAAGGAGAGACACATTTAACGAGCTGTTATTTCAACAGGAGGGGACAAGTTAGGCGTGCTTTCCATGTTCAAATCTTTCTAACAAGTTTAACAGACTATAAAAATGTCTACGTTAACCTGCGAGCAGGGATTTAGTAAATTGTGGCCCCAAACCTTGGTTGAATTTGCGAGAGGCCTCCTGGGTTAGCAGAGCACGACCCCACTGAAGTCACGTGGTAATGCTAGGTACTTTATGTTTGTTGGTGGTTTTTTAACGTTGCACTTAATGATTGTTTTTCGGTTAGTTAACAGTTTCCCGTCAGAATGGCGTAGTTTATGGGTTCTCGTTGCTTTTCGCACCTGCTGTGGCTAGAAGACAAAACTGGTGAACACATATCCAGGGACGTTGTTAGGCTGTATACCAAGTGAGACCTGTTCAAGGACGATGCTGGACTGTCTGCTCTCCGTCTTATGTTACAAAAGTTCTCTCCATCTTATGTTGCAAGAATGCTTTACATCTTATATTATAAGATATTCTCTCCGTCTTATGTTACAATACATCTCTCCATCTTATGTTGCAAGACTGCTTTACATCTTTTGTCATAAGACCTCTCTCCGTCTTATACTACAATACTGCTCTCTATATTGCATTCCCTGCTATGTATTACGAGATTTTAAATGTCATAAAAGTTACTTTAAGATCGTACTTTACGAGGAAATATTAATTCTTTCTGTCAGTATAAGACTTGTTTTTAACCCTTTCAGTCGTATACCTGTGTATATTCACTTCTGTTGTGCATAGAAGACAGTCACTTTCAAACAGCTTTTCAACACATGTCATCGTTAACTGTATCTAGTGTTACCTGTAATGATATGTGTATAAAAACTGTTGTGAGACTGTAGAACTCCCACAGGCTGACAGAGCTGTTATTAAAGCCAGAATCCAAACCTCTCAGGCTGTACAAATTGAGCTCGGGTTGTCTGAGTTGCCCAAACTTTGCTTCTTGAAGTATTTGTGAAATAGGCCAAAAAACCGTGGGCAGCGAAGGTTGTGCCTGCAACAGTGAGGAAGGATTTTCTCGACGTCTTTCAGACAGTCCATGTTTGGTGATTTCGACCTAATTGTATCTATGAACATCTTATGCAGTTGGAAGTGGGCACCGCGGGGGTTCTGTAGATTTTCTGTTTCTTAGGTAAGTAAGCTGCTTCGAGTAAGGTACGCGACACCTATTACAGAAACACTTCGTCTTCTTCCGCCTTGTGGGCTTAGTTTCCAGTGGAAGCAGGTTCCTGTTGATCCGTATCTCTTCCGTAGCTTTTATTGTAGTACGGTTGTAGTATCCGTGTCAGCCATTACCACTTGAAAGTCTCACCAGTTTCCGGTTTAAAGTCTTGACGTATGCCGTTATAAAATAAAGCGAGAAAATGACTGTTTAAACAAAGCTATATGGTTATAAAAATAACTTGTTGTAGTTATTTTTGGTAACTATATGAGGAAGTAAAGGTTCAGCCTTTAACATCTAACTCTGTATGCATTAACCTTGTCATTAACGAAGGTAAACCATGGATTAAGCTAAGACATGAACTGAGCTAAGGCATAGATAAACCACGAATTAAATTAAAACACTGATTAAACTAAACCATTAATTAAATTAATTAGACTTCAGGTATAGATATAACTAACCCATGGATTTTGCTAACCTAGAATCAAAATTAGCCATGAATTAGGCTAAGATGTTCTTTGATTTAAGGCATGTATCAAACTAAGCTATAAATAGAATTAAACCATCGATTAAGCTAAGACATGATCTGAGCTAAGTAGAATTTCAAGATTTGAGCTAAGGGTAGTGAATATGAACCTCTTTACTAATCAGGCCAAATGACATGTTTTCTATGGCTCTAGTTTAAAGTCTTATAACCTGGCTTTCCTGATCTTAGTTTATTGGTATAGGTAATATAAGAAGGAAAAGATAAGTAAGTAATTCGAGAACCACTCCTATAACCATGAGCTGTGCTGGTTCAAACGAAACATCCATATCAAAAATTAGTTCTAAAACCACGCTTATAACCATGGGCTGTACTGGTTCAAACAAAACATCCATATCAAAAATTAGTTCTAAAACCACGCTTATAACCATGGGCTGTACTGGTTCAAATGAAACATCCATATAAATAATTAGTTCTAAAACCACGCTTATAACCATGGGCTGTACTGGTTCAAACAAAACATCCATATCAAAAATTAGTTCTAAAACCACGTTCTAGAATCATGTTTATATCCTTCTGTTAGGGCTGTCGTATGCTATGTGTTTAAATAATTTATAATATTTTATTTATTGTTTCGTGGTTTCACATTTTTAATCGGTAGTTCCATCTTTTAATCCAACAGATAACTACTGTGTTAAAGTGATTTATGATTTTAAAAATAAAACATTAGCTGAATTTATCCTTCTATTATTTACGTTAATGTCGTCTCTTCTGTCTGTTTCTGTGACCCACTACTACGGCCCAAGATATTGCTATGATCCGTCGTGTTCTTGTTGCTCAAACTTTTCCATTACTAAAGACGTTGTCATAGTAAAATATATTTGTCGGGATCCAAAATGTTGATGTTACGCAAAGTTTATCCATGAACCAAGGTTTCTATAACTCAAAATATTTCTGTGATTCAAAATATTACTCCGAATCAAGATGTCACTGATACCCAAGTTTTTCATTATCCAAAGTGTTTATATGAGTGAAAATATATTATTACAGTTAAAGAGGTTTTATTTGGAAATATATTTGTTATAAAAGTGACGGATTAGTTTTATTTATATCGACCGGCGACTAGAAACTGTGTTAATAAATTTACTAACATTACTCTCTTGTCGGGCCGCGCTGTCGTGATATTGCACGTATGGTGTAATAAGGCTCGGTTGGTCTGATGCAATTCTAGAAATCATTGTAACAACGTTGCAAAGCTCACGCCCCTGTAACGTAAGCAGACAATTTTGTTAATACAATTTTCGGACATCCTGTTCAACAACATTGCTTGGTTGATGAAAGAAAATAATACGTTTTCCGTCTGATGTTTTATTAAAATAGGTTCAGGTAATGAAGTGACGAAACATCTAAGCTTAAACTTATGCACATTGTATTTATGTTCTCGTTTTGAACGTTTATATAAAGACATTATTTTAAATGAAATATTTTTTAGCGAAAGTAAACAAAGCAAATCAAACGGTCTAATATTAACCATGGAAACTTAAAACACGAAACGTATTTGTGATTGACATTAAAGTTGTATAAAATCCAATCTCTTCCATCATTACTTTCCTACAATAAAAATTCTAAATACTTGCTTCATTTTTGATAGCAAAAATCTCAAATTAACTTTAGGCCATGTTTGAAGAGAATGGATATGATATGCAAATGAAACATAGAAGTGTTTGAAAATCTGAATTCGGATAATATGCCTAGTAAATAATATACAATAAGCATTTATGTGAAAAATTACTGTAACATTATGTAGCATGTGAAGAAATGTTTCATAAATTCTAAACGTATTTCAAGAAAATAATTGTATTCTTTCTCTAATAAGAAATGACCTCCTTACGAATTATTTGGAAACTGAACACATTACTAGCCGTATAATTACCACCAGGCAGCGCTACTAGACTTAAAATGGCGTCCAATATGATAATATCTTGGCAAAGGCATTCTAATGATTTCTTTAAAAATGCATTGAGGTTCGTTAAGAGAAGTCTTGACTAAGTGCTGTTTGTCTTGTATAGTAAACTTATACTGCTTGATACATGGAAACGTAAAGACTAAAATCTGATAGAGTTTACATCTTTTTTTGGTCAGTGTCTTAGTTACACTAGCTCTAGATCCACCAACTCTAATTCATGTGGTGGACCAAACTATAGATCCGAGGGTCTATGATTTGTGCCTTGTTGCTTCATACACACACCAACACTTTCGAATTGTGGGTGCATTATGAAGGTGTTGGTCAAATCCCACAATTTATTTAGAGTAGCCCGTGAAATGATACTTAGTGCCACTACGTACCCGCCATCCCTCGAAATTAGGGATGGCTGGTACACATAAGCTTTGGTCGAGTATCCGAAACATATGAACATCATATTATATTCTAGAAACAATATACTACAAGCGGTGAGATTTATAGAATGATTCTGAGTTATTTAATGTAACAGAGAACAACTTAACAAAGATATCTCAGCAACAATATTCCTAACAATGATAACTCGGCAACATTACTTTCATCTATTAAATTAAAGCATGCAAATACAACCTCTAAAGCAAAAGTTAATACAACTGTACTTTCTATCATATAAATACAGCTTAGCAATTATTAATCTAACAACAATACTTTCTACCATACAAATACAGATTAATAATTATTAGCCTAAGAACAATACTTTCTACCATACAAATACAGCTTAATAATTATTATCCTAACAACAATATTTTCTACCATATAAATACAGCTTAAAAATTATTATCCTAACAACAATACTTTCTACCATATAAATACAGCTTAATAATTATTAATCAAAACAACAATATTTTTTACCATATAAATACAGCTTAACAATAATTGACCTAACAACAATACTTTCTACCATACAAATACAGCTTAATAATTATTAACCTAACAACAATATTTTCTACCATATAAATACAGCTTATTAGTCATTTCTTAGGAATAATATTTTCTTCTGTCTAATTATAACTAATCATTATAACTCAGGTAATCCTACTTTCTTCCACATAACTGTGCTTTATATTATATTAATTATTAATGTACATGACATCTTTCTTTCTTACGTACAACATGAGAGTAACACATGCACAGCCAGTCTGTGCGTACTGTGTGTAAGCTGTTCAGTACTAGTTAGAAGAAAAGAGAAATCAGCGTGTAGAATGTCATTCATTTTGTAGCTTCGAACAAGGCTTAGTAATTGTAAAATAGCTATTTTTTACACATCGTAACAATGAAATGGTAGCGTTTTAAAGAGGTAGCCTTTCTAATAGCACTGAGGTAACAAACATCAACTATCAATACACGAGTTTTTAATCACCATATAACATTTAGGTGTTTATAATTCTGATTTGTGAGTACTATATTATACCCACCCACGCACGTAATGTAAATCTCGATTAATTGCCCTCCCCTCGAATGAAATAAAACCATCTTGAGAAATAGCATTTTATCACGTCATAGAGAAAAAATCCAGTTATATTGTTGTGAAGAAACAGTTTGGGAAGGATAAACCAAGGATCGAGTTTAATTGGAAGATTGGATGGAAGCTCAATTCTTCTGTTCTAATGCTGCGAATAAACGCTCAAAATAAGCAGTAAATTCGATAATAAAATGCGGTTCCCAGTGTTAACCGTACTGGATAATATGCTGATGAGAATAGACAATACGCTTTGATCTTAGTAAAGAAATGTGAAGTTTAACAGCACTGGTACTTTTGCGTGGGACGAATGGCTCGTGTGCTACAACTCGAAATAGTAGAATGGGGCAGCCTGTACCCCGATTTATCACATTTCTTTTAAACTCTTTTTAAACTTATAGGGTATCTTTGCTAATATCTTAATAAGTATTATTTGACTTTTCTGTTCACAAGTCCTTACTACACGTGTAGATTCGCTCAGAACATTGCACTGTTACTTATTTTATCAGAAAGCAGACAGGATATTTTATATCAGACAATTTCTTGGAATAGTTTGTTATATCCACACAATATTTTATACCAGAGGACTTCTAATGCTGGAAACTGACTAAGAAAGAAAACACGGCGTTCAGAGCCAAAAGTTGGCGGGTTTGAGCCCTGTTGTTACTGTTCAGACTTGGAGTGGTTTAGTTTGATCCTTTGCGCAAAATTATACGAAGGCTATCTGCGCTATCCGTCCCTTATTTAGCAGTAATATACTAGAGGGAAGGCAGTTAGTTAAAGCTACTCATCACCAATTGTTAGGTTGAAAGGGAGAACATGCTCGGTTAAGGGAATTTGAAATGAACTCAGCCACTTAGAGGTTCAGAGGATTGTAATAGGAAAATGTGGAGTTCGATCCACGAGGAGAACACGGTTCAGCTAACTCGCGTTAAGAACTATAATCTCCGAGAAGATAAACCCACGTGACACCTGGCAGGCGTGTTGTAGGTAAGTTAACTAAATAATATTGTGTTTGTAACCCTTACCATGAAATTGCAGTAATAACTACAGTTAAGTTATTTAATCCAAGTCACACGATAACAGTTGCTTTTGAAATTGGTGTTACATATAACGCCTAGACTAATTATGCGTCTGTCCTATCCCAGCCGGCCTGATGAGTACTGGTATTGGACGAAATGCCTTTTCATCAGAGAACATGGTGAGTGTAATGTGGGTAGCGTAATTCAATATATATTATTCTTTGTTTTAACTTGTTAATCCTTAGAAGTAAACCGCACAAGTAGCTTTTAATATGCACATGTTAAAAGTAAGTATATAGAAATGGAACTCACGTAAGTTGCTACTTTCACATATGATTATATAGAACAAATGAGCATCGTATTAATATGTTATGTTTATATACAACAGGCAAGTATGATACGAATGTTTTACTTATAACATTATTATATATATAAGTATAACAGATATATTTACATATGCGTTAGATACTCCATGGTTACATTAAAACAGGCACTTGCTACGTTGTTTATTTAGTTACGTCAAACAGTATCAGCAACAGTATACAGTAGGTCCTGCTGGCTTTATTATTCATCATACATAATGAGGTAACCCCTATTGTAACGCTGTTTAGTACAAAATACAATAATTTAATATTATGTTCATTTGTGAACAATATACTCACCTTCCAGCCTTGGCGGAAGAAATCTTTGCTGTCTCGCTGCCAGTAACCATGGGAACACTTGGTACTGTGGCTCTCGGCCGATGAAGAACGGAGAAACCGTCGGATAGACGGGTGACACGGGGGAGTAGGGATATGACGAGACAGGTTCTCCTTGTCCTAGGCAGACGGTAACAGGCCGGGCTGAAGAGAACGTTGAGGGATAAGTTGGCATGCAATGCGAAATCACCGATTCTGATATTGTTGTCCGACTGTTTGTTTGTTGTGTTGAGAAGGTCATGTTTTCTCCACGACCCTCGTTCGAGTCTTTTCCCACTAGCGACTCGATGGAGAAAGTTAATTTAGGCTTAGTTGGGACTGGCATTATTGGGGTCGGGGCTTGCGGCATCATGCTGACATGGAACCGACCCCCTCTGACCACTGGCCCGTCAACTTGAAAATTACGTCCAGCGATGGTCCGTGTACTGTTTGCACGTGAAGTACAATTTTTGTACTGTAGTAGCTAGACCTTAACTTGTCTTAGCGTAACCTTCTCCTCTGCTCCTGATAAAAACAGGAGGTTCCTAATTTCATCTGTTTCTTCAGCATTTTGATCGGCTAATTATATCGCTTAAATGTTATTGGCAGTAATACTTGCTTCTGATTGGTCAGGATGGTTCTAAAACATGTTCTCTGAAACGTCCCATTTGCTATACAGAAAGAATAATTGAGAATAATAGCAAAGCTAGAGTCCAAACCGCAATGATTCCTCTGATTGGTCACGGCGTTTTCGACTACCTGACACGTGGCTCCCTCTATAAAATTGCATAAACTGTATGCCAGTCAAATATTTTTTAACTTCTTTCTTTTTCACATCTCATGACAAAGGCAAATGACGTCGAAAACGTTAACAACCTTGCATAGATAGATATACACCTGATTACACCTTACAGTTTCGTTGTAGCTAAATATCTTTAACACGTTTCTTTGAGCACTTATTTGAGGACTTAGGTATAACTGTGTTTTATAGTGTTCTTTGATTATTACTTTTTAGTTTTGATCTGTAACGTTAACTTACTTTTGATTTGAAGTCATCGCTCGGGGGTTACTTGCCGACTAGTCAACTGAGGATACGCTCACCTGCCATTACCTCGTTCTGAATCGGTTTCATCTGTTAGCCGTTTGTTTGTTTTTTTAGGAGTTAATTGAAGTGAATCCTAGATTTGACATGAGTAATTGCAGTTATGAAACAAATTATAAACCCCATATTTGATTAAAAAACGGATAAATTAAATTATGTCAGCTTCGAATCTGATACAGCTAATGGTAGAGCTAAATAAAAAAGAACATTTGATTGGATGCAACCAACCAGTCTGATACAGCTAATAGTAAAGCTAAATAAAAAAGAAAATTTGACTGGATGCAACCAACCAGTCTGATACAGCTAATGGTAAAGCTAAATAAAAAAGAGTATTTTGTTGAATATAACCAACCAATCTGATACCGCTAACGGTAGAGCTAAATAAAAAATAACATTTGATTGGATACAACCAACCAGTCTGCTACAGCTAATGGTAGAACTAAATAAAAAAAAAACATGTGACTGAATGCAACCAACCAATAGAAAACTAAACAAAGATAATAGATCTGGAAAAAAAACTGCGATATAGTGCAGTCCATAAGTGGTCTATGGAATATGCTTGTTATATTATTGTTAACAAATTGAATGTTACATCCGGATGTAATTAAGAAGATAGGTGCCCATCAAACTTAATGTCCTGGACACACTTCTGTTTTCCTTGAAGATGTCCGAGAGGCTGAACTAATGATTGTACTTCTGTCTTCCCCTTTCCAGCATGAGAAAACAAAATGCTACCCATAGTAACTCGATAATTTGGAGACACTGTACGACTGGGTTCTAGACTCATGTTACTAAACTTCTTCGACCACTACAACGTCTATTTGTTTGTTGTTCATATTTTCATTTTACTTACTCTTTATTAAACGATATCATTTTATCTAATGTTTGTACAACTTCGCTTGGAAAAAGACACTGATGTTTGTACAACTTCGTTTGGAAGAAGACATTGATGTTTGTACAACTTCGTTTAGAAGAAGACATTGCCTGGCATATTGAAGTCAGCTTTTAGTCCCGTTGTATTCATTTGGGTAAACTCTTTTAAAAAGCTGAATATTTGTAATAAGTTAAAAACATTCATTAGGCTTATCAGTATTTAGATCTCAAGTCATCTACCCAGTGTACACAATCTGTTGAATTCGCGTTGTTTACTTTGTGTGATGGGTTAATCTGATCGGATCGGTGAAAACTGTAAGATTCTCTTAAGTAACATCACTTGCAACAAGTTAACCTGGCCAATGTCATGTTCTAACTCTCACAACTGGTAAAATTGACCGTACAACACTGTTTGTTTGTGTTCCTTCACTTAATCATAGCTAGTTTCAGTAAAGGACTTAGCCTACTAATCTACAGAAGTTTATCTAAACGCCACTTCTAGTGTGGCGAATGTTCTGAAGAACGCTTATTATTCGAGTGAACTTTTTGTTCTTAAAATTGTGAAAACGCAAAGCAACACATGGCTAGAAAACTTCAAAAACTGAAAGGTTCTTAAACGTGTTTAAAGTTACCACACGTGGAATAAAAGTATAACACTCAGAATACTCTGAGATATTAGAGCCGTTTAACAGGATTCCACAAAGTGAAATACATGCTTGTCGTAAACTGGTATTTTGAAGCACAAAAAGGTTTATAAATATCAGCTGAGTGTATCTGTCAGCAGCCATGCGCTCTAAATACGTTTTGATTGTCTGACATGTTCATCAGCACTCGTATACTCTAAATGCCTGCTGATCGTATGATATATCAAGTACAGGTTGTGACTTTTAACTTCATAAGCTTAGTCATATTACAGCTAGCTTGTAAAAAAATCACCCAAAGTACGGATATATTAGACTTAAAGGTCGAGTGATCATCCAGTTGTAGAGCTAGTGTAAAAGAACATTCTTGTGTAAAAAATAATTTGAAATCAGTTTATCAGTGTATTTTGATGAGGAAAACAAACTGTTCATTTAGGGAGAAAAACACAAACAATTGTTTTTTGTTTGTTTGTTTTGAATTTCGCACAAAGGTATTTGAGGACTATCTATGCTAGCAGTGTAAGATTAGAGGGAAGGTAGCTAGTCATTAACGCCCACCGCCATTTCTTGGGCTACTCTTTAAACAACGAATAGTGAGATTGACCGTAACATTATAACGCCCCACGGCTGAAAGGGCGAGCATGTTTGGTGCAACCGGGATTCGAACTCGCGACCCTCGGATTACGAGTCGAATGCCTTAACATACTTGGCCATGCTGAGCCCACACAAACAAACTGGGTGTGTAAGATTATCAAGTGAAAAAGTCAAAATACGGGTACGCTCTTTATGTAAACCAGGGCTCAACTGTGCTATGAAAAGGAGATTACAATGAAAATCGAAAACCAGTTTAAACATTGGTCACAGCAGATGTAACCCGAAGACGTTTTTGATGGTTTTTAGGGGGAAGAAAGTATTAACTATGATTCACTGTAAGTTCCTGATGGAATATTTGACGTCATTGTTTTTCTCCATATAGAAGGATAAAGCACTGATGGGAAGACCACATGAGGAATTTAAACCTACTAGCGTTATGTCAACAGTTAGAGGTGTCGTCCAACATTATTCCAGAAAACGTTAATTGGATTTGGTTTTGTTGTTTGAAATTTCGCTCAAAAACTACTTAAGAGCTATATTCACTAATTGTCCCTCATTTAGCAGTGATAAACCCGAAGGAAGGCAGCTAGTCAACACCACTCTTTTACGAACAAATTGTGGGATTGACTGTTGTATTATTAACACCCTCTTGACTGAAAGGGCGAGCATTTCGATGACGGGAATTCGAACGCATAAGCTGCAAGTCGAGCACCCTATCCATCAGGCAATGACAGGTAAAATTAGAAACAAATTCAACACTGAAAATATCCATGGTGCTTGTGTAGTACAACATTGTTGATACTGAAACAGCTCTAACAATATTATCCAAAATGATATTCCAACGGTCCACACTGTTTACTGTTCACGTTGTACATTGTTTTCAAGGCCATGACAGTGGCATTGGTCATCTTTCTCAACTGGTATGACCAACACATCTTAATCCAATTGACCTATTGGTTTATAATGAGCTCAGACACTGTCTTTGCCATAATTTACATCTTCGGATAATTGTTGTGAGTCAGTTTCAATTCGTACATTTTAACGAATAAGAGGTCTAGGCTACTGTAGATAAATTACCTTAATATAATTTACTTTTATTTTTTATTTCTTTGACGACATTTTGAGAATGCGCTTTTTTATTTCAAATCAGAAAGAAGGATGTCTATTACAGATGAGATACCACACCCCCAAAACAAAGTTTCTCAAGACGTCGCCAAGGAAATATTGATCAAGCTTTACGTATATTAAGGTCTTTTATCTTTATCACCTTCACATCTTTCTCTCTCGAAATAAGAGGTCAGTATCAAAGAAGAAACTTCTAGACCTTCTGGACTTTTTTCTTTCTGAGTCCAAACTGTTGTAGTGACGAAAAATTACTTCAAACTTATAAACAGATATGTGTGTGGGAGGGGTCCTAATAAAGTGTCCAACCAATACGTAAAATAATTACTATTTCATTGTTTGACTTGTCGTTGGGGTACAAAGTTACACAATGGGCTATCTGTACTGTCCTCTCCAGGGGTATTGAAACCCGATTGTTCGCGTTATAAATGTTCAAAATTTTAGTGACCAGAATTAAATGCTAAACTTCTTCGCTGGCTTCATTCTTGCCCTCTCACACGTTTCCCAGAAAATAAATAAAAGTACAGGTCAGCTTTTAATTGTTGTCACCACCCAGTGGTAAAGAGGTATGTCTGCGGACTTACATCGCTAGAAATTGGATTTCGATACCTGTCCGTAGTGGGCACAGCACAGACAGCCCATTTTGTAGCTTTGGGCTTAATTACAAACAAACATACTTTTAATTTTATTCCTGATTGATGTTTTGTCGTGGTGTTCTAAGAAGCTTTACTGCTGTAGTCTGTCAGATTGGGCATCACATGCCAGTTCCGCATGGTAAATCGAAAAATCGGCTGAAATGTAACAAATGTTTCGCTCCAGGGGTCGAAAGTCTGATAGCATTATTATTTTATGCCGTTCAGAATGAACATAAATTTACAATTTTGACGAGACATAAAAATCTTTCAACACGATTCAACATTAAAAAGAAATAACAGGCCAGTATACCTGCATTTTTAAACTATTTTTGCCCCAGTTTTAATTGGTTTGTTTCGGACAAAACTGAGTAAGATATTTACGTTCTCGGTCTATAATTTTGAGCGTATAGACTAAACGAAGGCAGCTAATCAACAGCACCCACAGCCAACTCTTTAGCTATTCTTGTCTGATCGGAGAGTAAGATTTAACCAATACTCTCAAAGTACGCTCAAAACCCTAACGGTTAAAGTGCGATTTTGTAGTGACAGGCCGTGAAAACCACGGTCGACTGAGTCTCGCTCAAACTCTCAATTTATGATTGGTTTATTTCGAATTTCGCGCAAATCTACACGAAGGCTATTTGTGCTAGCCGTCCTCAATTTAGCAGTGTAAGACTAGAGGGAAGGCAGCTAGTCTTCACCACCCACCAACAATTCTTAGTCCACTCTTTTACCAACGTATAGTGGGATTGACCGACACATTATAACGTCCCTACGGCTGAAAGGACGAGGATGTTTGGTGTGACGGGGATTCGACCCATAATCCTCGAATTACGAATCGAATGCCTTAACCACCTGGCCATGCCGGGCCGTCCAAATTTATGAACCCGTGTGATGTATTATTGCTATGTCAAACGTTATTTTCAGTCTATCCTGCTTTGGTTAGTCTGAAAAGCATTAAGAAAGTACACATTATTGTTACTATAATTAATACTTACATTTATGTATATGTGAGGGTGTCTGTATTGATCACATTTGAATATAGAATTGTTAAATTAATTCTAGACTAAAATGTTGTCGATTACTGAAGCATATTTCAGTAATCGACAGTTTACATTACAAGAGAAGTGGAATCACTCTTCGTGGCTGAGCTGCTATGGTGAAGTATCCACTAAGTGTGTGTGGCCACCAGCCAGCTGGCTCTCGGTAATGTCCAATGCTCTTATTTGGATACGATAATTGATGACTTTACGGCTTATTAGAAAAGCGTGTGTAATTACAAAACCAAATCACAGACACCCCTAGCGGTGAAACTTTATTCGGAGTGGTGTAGAGGAATGCGATCACATACAAAGTTGACTGCTCCTGTGTCACGAGTGACAGCGGCATTGAGGCTTAACCTTAGGATTTTTCTTAGTCTCGTACCGTGTTACTGGCACTCACCCATCCTCCACCCGCGCACTCACCCTCCGTGGGGTCGCTCTGTACAGAAAGAACACATCCCCAGTATCGTTAATGGGATCTTGGGGCTTTCAACCGAAACGATTTGTCTAAAATGGCAGGTTTAGGTTTCGGAGATTGTTGGTACAAAGGCGGCTGATAGGTTTACTTGAGCGGGTTTTTACTAACCACGTGCACATGAAAACACAATGGATCATGTACCAGTTTCCAGTTTCACAGTGAAATGATACAATGTATTACAACACCTAGAATTACAGCAAATCCCATTTTAAAGAAACCAACGACATCTCGGTTGCAGAGTTTTAGAAAAAGTGACACCTAGTATTTTGAACCTCTTGCGTGCGTTTTAAAAGACAGAAAAATTAATTATATATTACAAGTTTTATCAAATGACATCAATTCACATTATTTCCAGAAAGTTTTTATTGTACACTAAGTTTCAAACAAAATTCTAAACAGTTCTGTGCACTCCTTGGGTAACTTCGCGCTCACTATTTAAGTAACAAAGTATTGTTTTGTGTATTTCTGCAAGTTTTGAAATTTTAATTTGTTTGTTTCATAATTAAGCACAAAGCTACATATGGGGGTATCTGTGCTCTGTCGACCACGGGTATCGAAACCCGGTTTCTAGCGGTGTGAGTCCGTAGACATGCCGCTGTGCCACTAGGGGGCATTTTGAATTGAGAAATTCAAAAAAAGGTTTTGTTTCAGATGTTATAACTTTATCAAATAAAAATTCTGTGCATTGAAGAAAATGGTTTGAATCTCGACTGAATAAAATGGTTCGAAACCCGGCTGAAAGAATATCAAAGTAAATAGTTCAATTAGACAGAGAACAGATTGAACTGGTGAATTCTATAGTTAGACAGAGAACAGATTGAACTGGTGAATTCTATAGTTAGACAGAGAACAGATTGAACTGATGAATTCTATAGTTAGACAGAGAACAGATTGAACTGATGAATTCTATAGTTAGACAGAAAACAGATTGAACTGGTGAATTCTATAGTTAGACAGAGAACAGATTGAACTGGTGAATTCTATAGTTAGACAGAAAACAGATTGAACTGATGAATTCTATAGTTAGACAGAAAACAGATTGAACTGGTGAATTCTATAGTTAGACAGAGAACAGATTGAACTGGTGAATTCTATAGTTAGACAGAGAACAGATTGAACTGATGAATTTTACATTTAGACGGAGAACAGATTGAACTGATGAATTTTATAGTTAGACAGAAAACAGATTGAACTGATGAATTTTATAGTTAGACAGAAAACAGATTGAACTGATGAATTTTATAGTTAGACAGAGAACAGATTCAACTGATGAATTCTATAGTTAGACAGAGAACAGATTGAACTGATGAATTTTATAGTTAGACAGAGAACAGATTGAACTGATGAATTTTACATTTAGACGGAGAACAGATTGAACTGATGAATTCTATAGTTAGACAGAGAACAGATTGAACTGGTGAATTCTATAGTTAGACAGAGAACAGATTGAACTGATGAATTCTATAGTTAGACAGAGAACAGATTGAACTGATGAATTCTATAGTTAGACAGAAAACAGATTGAACTGGTGAATTCTATAGTTAGACAGAGAACAGATTGAACTGGTGAATTTTATAGTTAGACAGAAAACAGATTGAACTGATGAATTTTATAGTTAGACAGAAAACAGATTGAACTGATGAATTTTATAGTTAGACAGAGAACAGATTCAACTGATGAATTCTATAGTTAGACAGAGAACAGATTGAACTGATGAATTTTATAGTTAGACAGAGAACAGATTGAACTGATGAATTTTACATTTAGACGGAGAACAGATTGAACTGATGAATTTTACATTTAGACGGAGAACAGATTGAACTGATGAATTTTATAGTTAGACAGAAAACAGATTGAACTGATGAATTTTATAGTTAGACAGAGAACAGATTCAACTGATGAATTCTATAGTTAGACAGAGAACAGATTGAACTGGTGAATTCTATAGTTAGACAGAGAACAGATTGAACTGATGAATTCTATAGTTAGACTGAGAACAGATTGAACAGATGAATTTTATTGTTAGACTGAGAACAGATTGAACTGATGAATTTTATAGTTAGACAGAGAACAGATTGAACTGATGAATTTTATAGTTAGACAGAGAACAGATTGAACAGATGAATTTTATTGTTAGACTGAGAACAGATTGAACTGGTGAATTCTATAGTTAGACAGAGAACAGATTGAACTGATGAATTCTATAGTTAGACAG
The DNA here is from genome assembly GCA_011833715.1 of Carcinoscorpius rotundicauda. Lineage (NCBI taxonomy): Eukaryota > Metazoa > Arthropoda > Merostomata > Xiphosura > Limulidae > Carcinoscorpius > Carcinoscorpius rotundicauda. The sequence goes on along the minus strand of CM022391.1, from coordinate 129,807,592 downwards.
AAAACAGATTGAACTGGTGAATTTTATAGTTAGACAGAGAACAGATTGAACAGATGAATTTTATTGTTAGACAGAGAACAGATTGAACTGGTGAATTCTATAGTTAGACAGAAAACAGATTGAACTGGTGAATTTTATAGTTAGACAGAGAACAGATTGAACAGATGAATTTTATTGTTAGACAGAGAACAGATTGAACTGGTGAATTCTATAGTTAGACAGAAAACAGATTGAACTGGTGAATTTTATAGTTAGACAGAGAACAGATTGAACAGATGAATTTTATTGTTAGACAGAGAACAGATTGAACTGGTGAATTCTATAGTTAGACAGAAAACAGATTGAACTGATGAATTTTATAGTTAGACAGAGAACAGATTCAACTGATGAATTCTATAGTTAGACAGAGAACAGATTGAACTGGTGAATTCTATAGTTAGACAGAGAACAGATTGAACTGATGAATTTTATTGTTAGACTGAGAACAGATTGAACTGGTGAATTCTATAGTTAGACAGAGAACAGATTGAACTGATGAATTCTATAGTTAGACAGAAAACAGATTGAACTGGTGAATTTTATAGTTAGACAGAGAACAGATTGAACAGATGAATTTTATTGTTAGACAGAGAACAGATTGAACTGGTGAATTCTATAGTTAGACAGAAAACAGATTGAACTGATGAATTTTATAGTTAGACAGAGAACAGATTCAACTGATGAATTCTATAGTTAGACAGAGAACAGATTGAACTGGTGAATTCTATAGTTAGACAGAGAACAGATTGAACAGATGAATTTTATAGTTAGACAGAGAACAGATTGAACAGATGAATTTTATTGTTAGACTGAGAACAGATTGAACTGATGAATTTTATAGCTAGACTGAGAACAGATTGAACTGATGAATTTTATAGTTAGACAGAGAACAGATTGAACTGGTGAATTCTATAGTTAGACAGAGAACAGATTGAACTGATGAATTTTACATTTAGACGGAGAACAGATTGAACTGGTGAATTCTATAGTTAGACAGAGAACAGATTGAACTGATGAATTCTATAGTTAGACAGAAAACAGATTGAACTGGTGAATTCTATAGTTAGACAGAGAACAGATTGAACTGATGAATTCTATAGTTAGACAGAGAACAAATTGAACTGGTGAATTTTATAGTTAGACAGAGAACAGATTGAACTGGTGAATTCTATAGTTAGACAGAGAACAGATTGAACTGATGAATTTTACATTTAGACGGAGAACAGATTGAACTGATGAATTTTATAGTTAGACAGAGAACAGATTGAACTGGTGAATTCTATAGTTAGACAGAGAACAGATTGAACAGATGAATTTTATAGTTAGACAGAGAATAGATTGAACTGGTGAATTCTATAGTTAGACAGAGAACAGATTGAACTGATGAATTTTACATTTAGACGGAGAACAGATTGAACTGATGAATTTTATAGTTAGACAGAGAACAGATTGAACTGGTGAATTCTATAGTTAGACAGAAAACAGATTGAACTGGTGAATTTTATAGTTAGACAGAGAACAGATTGAACTGGTGAATTCTATAGTTAGACAGAGAACAGATTGAACTGATGAATTTTACATTTAGACGGAGAACAGATTGAACTGATGAATTTTATAGTTAGACAGAGAACAGATTGAACTGGTGAATTCTATAGTTAGACAGAGAACAGATTGAACAGATGAATTTTATAGTTAGACAGAGAACAGATTGAACTGGTGAATTCTATAGTTAGACAGAGAACAGATTGAACTGATGAATTTTACATTTAGACGGAGAACAGATTGAACTGATGAATTTTATAGTTAGACAGAGAACAGATTGAACTGGTGAATTCTATAGTTAGACAGAAAACAGATTGAACTGGTGAATTCTATAGTTAGACAGAGAACAGATTGAACTGATGAATTCTATAGTTAGACAGAGAACAGATTGAACTGATGAATTCTATAGTTAGACAGAAAACAGATTGAACTGGTGAATTCTATAGTTAGACAGAAAACAGATTGAACTGATGAATTTTATAGTTAGACAGAGAACAGATTGAACTGATGAATTTTACATTTAGACGGAGAACAGATTGAACTGATGAATTTTATAGTTAGACAGAGAACAGATTGTACTGGTGAATTCTATAGTTAGACAGAAAACAGATTGAACTGGTGAATTCTATAGTTAGACAGAGAACAGATTGAACTGATGAATTCTATAGTTAGACAGAAAACAGATTGAACTGGTGAATTCTATAGTTAGACAGAAAACAGATTGAACTGATGAATTTTATAGTTAGACAGAGAACAGATTCAACTGATGAATTCTATAGTTAGACAGAGAACAGATTGAACTGGTGAATTCTATAGTTAGACAGAGAACAGATTGAACTGATGAATTTTACATTTAGACGGAGAACAGATTGAACTGATGAATTTTATAGCTAGACTGAGAACAGATTGAACTGATGAATTTTATAGTTAGACAGAGAACAGATTGAACAGATGAATTTTATAGTTAGACAGAGAACAGATTGAACTAGTGAATTCTATAGTTAGACAGAGAACAGATTGAACTGATGAATTTTATAGCTAGACGGAGAACAGATTGAACTGATGAATTTTATAGTTAGACAGAGAACAGATTGAACTGGTGAATTCTATAGTTAGACAGAGAACAAATTGAACTGATGAATTCTATAGTTAGACAGAAAACAGATTGAACTGGTGAATTCTATAGTTAGACAGAGAACAGATTGAACTGATGAATTCTATAGTTAGACAGAAAACAGATTGAACTGGTGAATTCTATAGTTAGACAGAAAACAGATTGAACTGATGAATTTTATAGTTAGACAGAGAACAGATTGAACTGGTGAATTCTATAGTTAGACAGAGAACAGATTGAACTGGTGAATTCTATAGTTAGACAGAGAACAGATTGAACTGATGAATTCTATAGTTAGACAGAGAACAGATTGAACTGGTGAATTCTATAGTTAGACAGAGAACAGATTGAACTGATGAATTTTATAGTTAGACAGAGAACAGATTGAACAGATGAATTTTATTGTTAGACTGAGAACAGATTGAACTGATGAATTTTATAGCTAGACTGAGAACAGATTGAACTGATGAATTTTATAGTTAGACAGAGAACAGATTGAACAGATGAATTTTATAGTTAGACAGAGAACAGATTGAACTGATGAATTTTATAGTCTATTTCCGTGGACCACAACTAAGTGAATAGTGTAGCTAATTTAATATACCCGCCCAATTTGGAGTTTACGATATAAATTCTTTTTATTGGTCAACAGCATCAAAAGAAATAATTCACATCTAAGTAATGCAATTTCACGTGGATAGAACGATTTAGCATCCATGGAGTTAAAACGAATATCAAAACATTATACTTCGAAATACACACGTGTATATCAGTTTGAAATCTCAGTGCAGAACATTTTTCCCCCCATTGTACCAGATGGGCCTACTGCGATGTTGTTCTGACTGCGCAGGCGCCGTGTTGGGTATTAACTTGATTATTTTAATTATCTGACAAGATTACTCCGAGCAACCGCCTTGAAGTAAGTAGTAGTCATTAGCTGTTCCCTTTTTCATTGGCCCTCTCAGTCGTCATTTAATTGTGAGTAATTATGAATGATTAAACGTAATTATGCAATTAACGTTTATTTTACGAAAATCATAGTAATTATTCGAAGTTATTTTGTGCCTTATGGCTACAACCATCCATTTAAAATGCAGTTGAATATTTATGCTAGAGAAACGCTTTTGGAGTGTTGAAGGTTGTTTTCTTTCTTTTTTTTTCCTTTTAAAATTAACAAGTCAGCTTACGTTGTTCATACTAAAGTTGAAAACATCAGAAAATGTCCTGCTTTAACAAAAATAATCAGATCTTAAACTAAAGATAATTCTTAAAATGTTAGTTATTATTGAAGATAACATTCGTTATTTACTGCAGAAGTTATCATTGGGTAGCTATTATTGAAATAAATGTTGTTTAGTTATTATTGTTAAAGCTAACATTAGTTAGTTATTGTTGAAATTAATGATGGTTAGTTATTGTTGAAATTAATATTGGTTAGATACTGATGAAAGCATTGTTGCTTAGTTATTATTGTTAAAGCTAACGTTAATTAGTTATCGTTGAAATTAATGTTGGTTAGTTATTGTTGAAGTTATTATTGTTGTTAATATTTGTCGAAGCTAGTGTTGGTTAGTTACTTATAAAGTTATTCTTGACTACTTATTGTTGAAGTTAGTTATTTTTAAGGTATTGTTATTATTAGTTAATTTTGTATCATTAGCGCAAAGCTACACAATGATCTATCTGCGCTTTGTCCATCGAGAAGACTTGAGCTCCAGATAGAGATATAAATCTGGAGAGTTAATACTGGTACACTGAAGGACAAGAAAGAAAATAAATCTGAAAGAATTTCAACAGAAGCTTGCATAACGTATTCACAATTTTAGGAAACAACGTATACACAACAAATAGACTTCTGGACGAACTATACGATTAGTTATAATATTTTCCTTTTCTGTAACTTGCTAAACAATATAAAACAAAGTGTTAATGACATTGTATGATCATGTAAATGGGAAATGCCGTAAGGTTTCCGACCCCAATAAATCAGCATAGAAAATTGTTTTAGTCAGGTGACTGACAAAAACTAGCTACAGAGGAAAGCACAATTTTATCGACCTTTGCTTTTTTCAAGGGTCATGTACATTTTAACGCTTAGTGAAAAGAAAGTGTTAGAGCTTGTAACTCTTATGGGATAAGTCCCAAGTGTATTTAGTGTGGTTACATGCCATGTAGATCACCCTGGATTTCTTTCGTATATACCACGAAACGCATCCTTACCCATGCAAAGAAAAAACAAATGATATGTTATTATAGACGCTCACCAACAAGTCCGCGTCTTGGTTGTTCGCAGGAAGCAAATTGAACACCAATTAAAAGCTACAAAATCTTTACTTAGACCCGAGAAAAATCTATTAAAATGTTCCTATCGTGCTCATGTTAACATTAAAACTAATTTATTTTGTTTTTATTTTAGGCTAATAATTCTTTACTCATATCTCTTTCTCTCTAGTAACGCCATATTTTCTTGCTTTAATTAGAAAAGACAAAGAACCTGGATACGAACTTTTTCTTTTGTTTTGAAGATGATATAAAAGAATCCAAAGGCGTTGCAAGCGCAACGAACCGTGGTTTTATTTTGCAAGTGCAAGCTATTAAGTTGACTCACTTAACTTTGAATTTTTTTGTCTGGCAAAGGAAAGAAATTAGGGGCTCCCTTCTTATATTGATTTGCAAATCTAAAGACTTTACCACAAAGGGTTTGTTTGTTTCTTTGGAAATTCGAATCTCAGTGAGTACAATCTGCGTTAACCTTCCATTCTTTTTAACTGATAAACTAGCAGGAAGGCAATAAAAACAAAAAACCCAAGGCCAGATCTTGAGCTGTTTCAATCAAACAAATAATAGAATTTGACCCTCACACTTATATCGCACGCAAAGGCCCAAAAATGCGACATGAGCTTTAGGGCATTAGAACGTAAACCACGAATTAGCCCAAATTATTCAAAGGCTTCCTTAAAATTCTTGTGTTGAAAATACATGACGACTTGAAGGGTTTTTTCATTTAAATTAAGAAAACAAAGAGTAGCAACTATTCATAAATGCTTGAAATATATTTGAATTTTCACAAAGAAAATCACCGCCAGTGGCACAGCTATAAACTTGGTTTCAATATCTGTAATAGGCGGAGCACAGATAGCTACTTGTGCTTAACTACAAGACATACAATTAGAGCGAATAAAATGGTATTCTTTTATCTCTGTATTTTTTATACGCAGTTATGCACATTTGGTTGACTCACAGCGGCGTTTAAAATAACGAGTTGGTACACGATACGTGAACGAATGAAAACAATGACTTAAAGATGTTCGTATAATTTAAAGATCTGAAGTAATTTCAGTCGTTTAAAAATTGAATTTTAATTTAAAGGCACAAAAAGTCACATTTATCCACTGCATACTTGGATGACAATCGAGCACCACAGTCATACGAATACAGCGGTGTCAGATTAGATCGGCTTCGTTAGCCAATCTGAGGGAAAGTGAAATGACAATATGATTTTAGTGTTTTTAAGCATGGTAAATGGCTTTTTACTCTTTTACTCAGCGAAACGTTCAGATCCCCGTCACACCAAACATGCTCGCCCCTGCAGCCGTGGAAACGTTATAATGTGACATTCAGTTCTACTATTCGTTGAAAAAAAGACTAGCCCAAGAATTAGCGGTGGGTGGTGATGACTTAGCTGCCTTCCCTTTAGTCTTACGCTAGTAAATTAGGGACGGCTACGCAGATAACCCTCGTATAGCATTGCGCGAAATTCAAAAACAAAACTGAACTAAACAAGATTTTGAGTCTATCTAACTGGAGTTAAATATATTTAGGAATCGGGTTTTATATGAATATAGTAACCGGCTTTTATCTAGAGCTAGTGATCAAGTTTTGTATAGATTTATTAACTGGAATTTGCGTAAATTGGTCACCAGAGTTTTACCTATCTTTAGTACTCAGGTTTTGTCTGGGTTACCATGTGTCTTCCAAATAAAACACTAAACTTTCAGTGGAAGACCTGTTATTAGATCTAGCTGCACAGTTAGGTAATATATCGCCACGTTCATCTGTTTGAAAGTGCACTTGAAACACGTGATAAATATAAATGTATTTATATTGTTCGGTCAATTTACCATGCAGTTAGGCTTAAGTTTCAACGATTAAGGTATACGAAATACCCACCTTTAAAAAGCTGTTTCAAGAATCAAATATAAAATCTTCAAATCATGATCCGAGATGGACTTTATAAATAGAACTTTAAGAAGTTTCAGCTCTTTTTATTTCTTGTTTACTATATTAAATCAATCCATAACGCTGCTCAATTATACATTTTTACACTGCTGTTCCAAGATCGATGTGGTATCCCCTACTGTGACACGTAATAGGCTAAGCAGAGGCTACAGGAATTAATGTCTATCTAATATAACAAGCCACTTAAGTGAGATGACGTTGGGCAGTAGTAACAACGCCCCTAGGGCCTAGGCTATACTCACTGGGAACTAAACGTGATAGGTTAGCTGTGAAAGGAGTGAAAACCACAAATCACCTCATGACGAAAGTATTGCTAAGTACTACCATGCATTTAGTATTTGTGTTGCGTCCAATAAGGGTATCAAACTTCGAATTTTAGCGTTTAAGACCTGAAAACTTACCTCTGATCTTCCAACAGAAAAAAATACTAATCTGACTGTCACTATTAATAATTGTGTATAATAAATATAAGTATTAATGAATACACACATATATACACTCATAGAATGAAGATTGTTGTTTCTAATTCGAAATTTATTGCTAAAACAACATCATTTATTATCTTACTGCTAACTAAGATTCTGTTAATGTGTAAAACATTGATGTTAATAAGTGTATCGAATACAACTCTTAGTCAGAATATAGAATTTATTTTTATCGTAAATAATCACAGAATGTTGTACAACATTTGGAGACTAGATCTTACGTCTATCCAGACTACCTACTTCGTCCGCAACGTTCCGGATAAACTGCGGTAATTAAACAACAATCTCATGATTTTAAGTCTAAAGTATTACAAGCCACGAGGTAAAGTGACTGGTTACACTTTGAGTTGACTGTTCACTGGGGTAACATACCATTCAAAGCATTGTTAAATGTCTTCTCTCGTTTCATTGAGTTAAAAAGAATAATGGGTTTAGAACATACCTGTTTAGCTGTCAGCATGATTTATGAACAAACCGCAAGATTAATTGTATATTTGGCCGATAGGGAATAGAAAGTTGTCATTGTCCAATAAAAACAGAGATACGGAACTCAATAAAAAGTGGAACTAAGGGCACAGGTTATGGTAAACGACTCTTTTGGGATGTGGGACAAGCTTGAAGGGAATGTGTCCAGGATTTCAGAGCTCAAAGGAGGAGCTAACGCAGTCCAAGCGAGCGAGAAGCCATTAATTAAGCATGTCTTAAAAGTCACAGCCGCTAGTACGAAACATGTCTCTTCAGTACTTTCAATCATTTTTTTCACTCCTTTTGATTTGGTAGAATAAAATCAACAAAATGAAAATAAGCAGATTAATTATCCCCGTAAATTAGTATATTGTCATTAAAGAAAGATAATTTATTATTTTTAAAGCGTTTATTTGTGTTTGTTTCTTATAGTAAAGCCACATCGGGCTATCTGCCGTGTCCAGTGAAGGGAATCGAACCTCTGATTTTAGCGTTGCAAATCCGCAGACTTACCGCTGTCCCAGCGGAGGACATTTTTAAAGCGTTGCTGAGTTTGCTCATATGAAAGTTCGTTAATATACAGAGGACATTAAAATGACAGGGCTCTTTAACAACAACAACAAAAAGAGACATTTTTTAGGTGTTTAAGGCAAGCCATTTTCTTGAAAGGAGGGTATTATTGAAAATGTTTGGTTGCCTCTGATACGTATATGGTGAAAGCCCATGAGAACTAAACAGATACATTTTTTCATTCCTTTTTTTCTGAGACAGGTGATAAGGGGGCACTCGACTCACAATCTGAGGTCGTGGAGATATTATAATGTGACGGACAATCCAACTATTCGTTGATAAAATAATAGTCCAAGAGTTGGCAGTGGGTAGTGATGACTAGCTTTCTTCTCTCTATTCTGTCATTGTTAAATTAGTGACGGCTAACAAAAAAAGACCTCGTGTAGCTTTACACGAAATTCAAAACAACCTAACTTTCAGAGCAAGGCGTAATATTAGGTGTATCTTTTTTTACAATTGTGGTAGTTTTTATAACAGAAAAAAAAACACTTTTGGGGCATAATGAAAGGAAAGTGAGGGTTTGAGCCCACCCAACCACCCACCCCCTTATGCACGTCACTGAGAGATTGAACTTTTAAGAAATTATGTTCTTCGCTTCAAGTAAAACAATGTAACACTCTACAAGTTTATGAAATTAAAACTTGGGATTCGATTCCAGCGGTATGCAGAGCACTGATCGTTCATTGCTCTTAATTATGTTCTTCGCTTCAAGTAAAACAATGTAACACTCTACAAGTTTATGAAATTAAAACTTGGGATTCGATTCCAGCGGTATGCAGAGCACTGATCGTTCATTGCTCTTAACAACAAACAAACAGTACACAAATGCAATAAGATATAAGAAAAAATTCAGACTTTTTGAGACTTGACGCTCAATATTTGTTTCGGTCCTAAGATGGATTTCGTTTTTATCTTAGATTTAACATAAAGTTTCTCTTCACTACTTACAACAAAGATTATGCATTTATTTTCGAACACGGCAGATATAATCTTTCCCGATATACCATCTGACGAATTACATTGCTTATCGAATTAATGTTTCATTTCATATTAAGTTTTACGTCAACGTATTACAAACGCGGTAAGTAAACTGAAGACGAAATACTTTCAAAAAGTCTTTCTCTGCACTTGGGTTTCTATAACATGCATTTCCGTTCATTCATGTAAATTTTGTCATGAATATTCTGTCTAAGCAATCTATCAAAGAATATTATAGGCTTGTTATTGCTTTCCTATTTATTATACACTCAGCTACTATTACTTTAGTATAAAAAAAATATGAAATTATTGGTCGCAAGCTTCGAATTTTCAATTTTAACGTGTAACAGTGTGTGTAATAAAACATCATTTTAAAGTCTTTTTACATGTTTATTATTATTATTTCAAAAAGTATGTAACATTATATTCTTCCTTATTAAAGCTATCTATGATTGTTTATGTCAGTCAAACTAACTGGTCATTAGCTCGTCTAAATTTTGTAAATCTGTTTTGGATATCACGTCATCTTGACGTGATCTTTCTAAGATTCTTGTACACCCATTCCTAATTTTAAGCAACTGATAAAAAAGAAGGTAGCCAGTCATCAGCGCCGTATCATAAAGTTTCGTTCATGTATTTCTAGTGAATGATGGGACCATTTCCACCTCTATAACCTTCCCACACATAAAAGTGCGATACGTGTTCAGCGACATCATATCATGATATGCTGATAACTAAGACGCTGGAAACTAGCAGAAAGTGCGAATTTTGCCAGACTGAGTGGCATTACAATGTACATTTAGGAAAATATAACAAAACTTGGAGAAAATACGCTTTCAAACATCTTGCTATGTAAAATGAAAAAAAAAAGCTTGAAACATACTGCTGAGCAACCTATTATAGAGTATATAGCGAAAAAATTTTGTAACCCTAAGTTTGAGACATATTACTAACTCGTCTTTTTAAAAAAAATACAAATCGAAGTGTCCGATTTACTTTCATTTAGGCTTAAGTTTGAAACGTCTTACTAAATGATCCTTTATACAGAATACAAATAAAAGTGTTTGATTTATTTTCATTTAGGCTTAAGTTTCAAACGTCTCACTAAATTATCTTTTACATAGAATACAAGCAAAAGTATTCGATTTACTTTAATTTAGGTCTACGTTTGATACATGTTATTAAATGATCTTTTACGCAGAATGGAGGGCAAAAAGGCCCATCTTCTCTCATTTAGGCCTAAGTTTGATATTTTTTGCCAAAAGGCAGTTAAAGCATTTGTTAAAATTTTAGGAAGTTTTGAAAGTATGACAAATTGAAAAAATCAACTTATTAGTGGTAAAACATAACACAATATCATGTGTAACATTTTAATTTAAAAGATAAACACATTTTTGAACATCTCAAAGTGAAAAAAATGCCATCTTGAAGACAATGGAAAAACTCCAAGAAAAATTAGGAAAAACTCATTTTATTTGTTAGCAACAATGTGAAAAAATATTAGTTAGAACTAATCTTTTTCAGATGATATATATTTTGTTTCAAAGGGTTTTTTTCTTCATTTCTCTCTCTCTCTTTTAGGACCAACTTTCTTCTGGTTGGTTAATTTTTTTCAGAGAATTCGCTTTTGTTTTATAGGTTTGTTTCAGCATTATCCATCACCATTTAACGAACCAGTTTCTAGTGAAAATTCTTAACAATAATGTGGGGACAAAATATAAATAAAGGTGTACTAACAAGAATTATAATATATTATTTTTTTTATGAAACACAACCGGAAGCTGCCGAATTACCAAACATATTTGGTCAATGAATAAAATGCATGGTAATTATGACTTTATAATTTGTGTGCACCTGTCTGAAGAACTGTTACAGCTCGTCAAGAGACGTCTTTTATAGCTAGTGTTGGTTGTTTATCAATGGGATATCGCACTGATAGAACTTCATGAGATGCGTTAATTAATTTTTTTTGTTATTTTTGTCTACGTGCACGCGAGTCCTCCCGCTTGCCAGATGCACGAGATTTCTCATTCATTCACATTCAAAGCAACGTTTTAACATTAATTCACAGTATAATTGCCGTAATTATATCAAAGCCAAAGAGGAAAGAGATGTTAGTTCTTCTAAAAAAAATTTATTATATATTTATGATTCATTTAGAAGGGGAGCAGGGGGGACATCATTAATAACGAAAAAGCAGGTACTTGCTGTATATAAATGATCATTAGAGAGGGAATATGGGGGGGGGGGATTATAACTGGCCGCGTTGTCTATGTCAGCCACAACAGACCTTGGAGAAGAAGGAGCTATATTTCCAGACGTTAATAACTAGCGGTACATAGTATACCCGCTAAGATACGTCACGTCGGTGCTGCGAAAAGAGAAAGGGGTAATCGAACTTCGATTTCCTTGTAAGCAGCCCAATGAACGAGGCTCAAGAAGCTGATAATGAGTAAACTCATCAGCACGTGATTAGACGGTAACAGTGCATTGTGAAAGGAGGATTTTGTACAAGAAGGTGTCGCCCTCAGCCATTTGACAGACCATTTTGCAATTTGTTGACTGTGACTAACTCAGTAGTCGCCCTCTGGAGAAACTGTCCCCTTTTTCCTGTCCTTGGAAGGGTAATTAATCAGAAACCTGCATCTTTATGTAGCCATGAACTTCAGAAATGGTGTTAGTTTGTTTGTTACAAAATAAGAGAAACAATGCAGAAAACAATTACCCCTTTTTAGGTAATTAATGAAAACCGAACGTTGCAGTCAGTTGTTATTAAACGCCTTTCACTCTTAACGTAGTACAAGATAGACAACAGGGTACAATATAGATTATTGGATTTCCCAAAATTGTACGTCGTAAGATCTTCAATAACATTTATCTTTATTCTTTGGCGAGACAGACTATAAACTGGTAGAGCAGGCGCTTGTGGTGTTTTTGCTCGGGACCTTTTCGAAGACGAGAGCTAAAGTATCTCCAGACGATAATTTCAAGCACTGATCTAAAATCTACTCCACTTACGCAACTTCGGTTTTTGTTTTTTCCATGTTTAGGACAGGGTGCGGCCTTCTCGTTAACGTGCCGGGCTGTGAATCCGAATATCAATGGCTCATTTCCCGTTGCTGCAGTAAATAAATAAGACATGCTCCAAATTCTGAAACCAAGGATGTTTTATAAAATCCAATTATTCGATTAGAGTAGTCTAAGAGTTGGCAGCGTTCGACTGCTGCCTTCCTTCTAATTTGTCAGTTCAAAACCAAGAATGGTTAACGCAGAAAGTGTATGTGCAGCTTCGTGCGATAATTTTAAAACAAACAATAGTTAGGAGCTGCTTTGTAGATTAGATGAAAAGATGGAACTGTAGGTTAAAACAAACATACATATACACACATATATACTGTAAATATTAGTATATTGGTGGTGCTATTCAACCACTAGAGAATACTCTCTGTGCGCACAGATATGTTTAGCCATGGGTGAAGTTAGTTGTCATATACGACAATACGTGTACAAAAGGGTGCGTTGAAACTTTTTAACTTTGCCAGAAGATACGACGGCAGGGGTTTCATTTACTGTGACACATATTAACGTTATAATTGGTCAGCAGGAGGAGTTATGTCTATGTTTGTGCTTTAATCGTTTCTTCAGCTCAAATGTAAATGAATGTTTACAGACAGATGTTATCCATCGAGCAGCCCAGCACACTGTAATTGTACCCACGCTCAACAACTCTGAAGCCACCGTTCACAGGATGTGTTTACGAAATACATACAACTCCAAAGCTTTGTGTTCCGATACAGTCTTCATAAAGAATCACTCTCAGAGGGTACGTCTATATATACACATAGCGTGGAAATTCACAATGCTGCTCGGAGTTTTTGTGAGCTAAAGTCAACAAAGTTGGCTTTTCCAAACAGAATTCTTTTTCAGATTCATATAAATACTACACCGCCCACTTCGGTTCTCGATTTTTTTTTCTTTTCTGTATCTCTGGCAAAAAGGTTTAGGTATTTGCACGTGTTGTTAAGTTAACTGTCATGCTGATTGGCTCAGTAGTTGAATCTAGAAGAGTTAGTCGACATTCTCATGAAAAGTGAGCGTGTATGTGTGTATAAAATGCGAAAAGGAAACGTGAACGAATGACGAGACAAAGGCGAACATAAGGCGTAAAACCGCTACTGACAGAACTTATACGGTTGGGAAGTGTGGAGGGGAGGGGGAAATGCTTGATAGCCGTGTGACCGCTGACTTTCCAGTCACGTTCGAGTGCGACTTTAACACTGACAGCGTACAACAGGAGTTGTTTATTTAACCAATTCTTAAAAATGGGGAATCCGTCCCCCTTTTGTACTGATTCAAGTTTCGGCTTTTCAGAGCGCTGTGGGAAGAGATACTTCATTGAAGCCAGAAGGAAAGAACGATACAGTCCATTTAGGGCGCGAGGAACCTCCACTCGCAACAAGAATTCTGTCCACAAGGCCGAGGTTACAAACACACCTTGTGTGTGAGGCAACACCAAATACAACCAGTGTCTTCCTTCGGCCTGTTATTAAAATGATCAGTGGTCACAAGGAAGATAAGTTTTTGGTGTGTTTCTCTAAATTGTAATTATATTTACCAAACAACCGTATCCTTTAAAACTGGTTCATTTTCTAGTTATGCGTTTTAGAAAAGAAACAAAAAAGACAATAAAAACGGCCAATAAAGGTGTAGCAAGAACACGAAAGTTTGACATTCTACGACACATAACCGAGGGGATGATGACACACTGACGAAACACAACCAGAACGACAACCAGCTGAGGTGTAACAAAACCATACAACAGTGACCATTTTCAAACTGCAGTTTATCAACAATGTCATAATACCCATTTAGACTGATTTAGGGAATAGAAAACGACTTGATGTAGTCTTTAGGTGTACACGGCCACACACCATTATACTTTTCCATTTCGAAGGTCATGAAAAGTCTCATCTGGTCATTGTTCTGGTCCTGTTTCTTGAAGTTGTAATAATTTTAGTTTTGGCTAATATACCTGTTCATCACTCTGATCTTGTTTACTTCGTTGTTTCTCCATTTTGGTTTGTTGCTTTACCTGGTCATTATTTTACCTCTGTTTTTTTTCATCTGGTCAGCCTTTGGGCTCGTAACTTAGTCGAGATGTGACAAAAACCTGATTTCTATATTTAACTGGAAAGATTAACAGCGTCAGACTCCCGCAAAAGTATAAAGTTGTAGAAACAAGTTTAATAAATATAAGAGGTTAAACAGGTGAAACTACACCAATCTTCAGCCAGCGTTCAGAGTACAAACACATTGTGTTTTATTTTTTTTTGGGGGGGGGATCGGGAATGGCTAGGTGGGTTAAGGCGTTCGACTCGTAATCTGAGGGTGGCGGGTTTGTTTTGAATTTCGCGCAAAGCTACTCGAGGGCTATTTGCGCTAGCCGTCCCTAATTTAACAGTGTAAGACTAGAGGGAAGGCAGCTAGTCATCACCACCCACCGCCAACTCTTGGGCTATTCTTTTACAAACGAATAGTGGAATTAACCGTAACATTATTACGCCCCCACGACTGAAAGTGCTAGCATGTTTGATTTGACAGAGATTCGAGCCCGCGACCGTCAGATTACAAGTCAAGTGCCTTAACCACCTCTCCATGCTGAACCATAATTTGGTAAAAATGTGGGTTTCATTGCTACTTGTGGGAGGTGCAGATGATGGGTTATTGCACATGTAGGACTCATTTAACACTGACTTCTGTTTTGTGGGGTTCCACTCAGTCTCTGTCAGGTATAATTATGATTTTATGATACAACAGCGCCCATTCATTTTGTTCTTTCTTCAACGTAGTGTCACGTTTGAAACAGGCAAGGATCTATGTATTTCCCAAGAAAACTCTCACGTTATCTCACTGACTTTAGAAGACATTTTCTGACGGGAACACAGAGAACTGTAATGCACGATTCGTTTTCTTCAGAAGATTTATCGCCCGCTTCTTTAATAAAATTAACCTTTTCTAAATTTATTGTCCATATCCACACTGGATAAAGTAAGGTCTAATATCATAATTTTGACTTCTATTTGATCTGTTGTTACTTTTTATTAGTTTTTAGGATGTACAGATATAAAGAGTTTTTTAAATCATTTTTCGATATTTCATTAAAAAGAGTTTCTCCAATGATCAGTTTATTTCAATACGGGAGAGGTGATGTACGTACTCAGTGTCTTCTAAAGACCCACTGTTAATTTCAAGATGAGGAAAAAGAAATCGTGCACGTGGCTCGTTTCTTCTGTCTTTACGTATTTTGACTAGTTCCGTTAGTTGTTAAGGTTAGTATTTACATAATCGAATTCTCTTAACAGTTGAATACTCACTATAGCAGATTGTGATGAATTATGATCATCACCAGAAACGTGCCTGACGTCATCGACGGCTCATTAACCTTGCACGCGCCACTATATAGAGCGAAGAAAAGTATCAAACTCGTAATCCAATAATAACGTTTGACTTCCGTTTAGCAGGCCCGGGAAAACTAAAAGCTTTTGTAAAAGAGTATTGCAACAAATAATGAGCCAATCGGAGAGCAGCTGATATCTTTCTCTCACTTGTTGCCTAGCAACGTAAATTAGACTTAGAGTGTCCTCATAAATTTAATAGCCGATTCTTTTCAAATAAAATTAATTGTATGATTTTGATCTATTTTGCTTCATTTTCAAATATCTAAAGTAACTGGAAGCTGCACACACTAGTTAAATCTACTTTTATGGAGCTTCCACGTAAACAGACCTGCAATCAGGCCCTATTGTACTACAGAATCACGTGCACTTAGGGCGTAGAATGAAGCAATATTCGCGTGATAAACATGTGATTAGCCACTGATGAAGAAAAGAGCATTCTATAAATTTAGTTACGTCATGCAACTGTAGGTATTTCAAGTCATAACCACGTGAGCAGATACAATTGTAGTTCACAAAAAATATGATGTGTAAACAGTTTGTTTAGAATTAAGCACAATGGGCTATCTGTGCTATGCCCACCACGGGTATCGAAACCCGATTTTTAGTGTGTAAGTCCGTAGACGTACCACTATGTCACTGGGGGGCAGTGTAAACAGAAGCGTAGTCCACTAATTAAGTGACATCACGTGCTCAGATTTAGAGTAGAATGAGCTTTTTCTTACGAGAGTAAAACAAGCAACGCTGGCGTTGATTTTAAAATGTGATTTTGTTGTGTGGTAAGAATAGTATAACGTTCCAATTATTTAATGTAAGTTTTTGCTTCCTCAACCTGAATATTACGTGTACGGTTTAATTTATTCAATGTAGTTTAGTTCGTCAAACCATCTGGTAAAACTATGTTACTTGTACTTCAAGTTTTCTGTTCGTTTTTAAACAAAAAGCCTCGTGGGTTTCGTTTTAAATTCCGACTTAGACAACCCTTTTGCTAAGACTTTCGCATATAAACGCTCAACTTTCTGGTGCTATTGGTAATACATCGTTGTGTGTTTTTACACATATAACACACAGTGCGGTTAGACTATATATATGTAGTCTTGCCGTATTACCATGTTTATTAATAACTTCTTATTAAAGTCAACTACCAACAAACTTTAAATAATTACGAGCCGGTACACATAGGAGTTTATCAGTTGATAACATTTCTCTTTGTTTTAGGTGTTTTCCAATTAAACCAGTTAAACACATTAAGGATCACAATGAAGGTTAACGACTAGAATAACAACCAAAAACATTGTAAGGGGGCAGAAACTCATCAATAATCTATCACAGAAGTTGACGTGTATTAAATAATTCATTTCTTTTAAACTTCGCGCTGTTCCCAGGATAGTCCGAGCAACACCAGAAGAAAGTGAGAGTCACCGGCGATTTGCTTTTACGCCCCGAACATGTTATCACCAAGGTTACTGGCTCACGTCACGACGGATGTGCCAATTTCGGTTTACTGCGCGTAGTTGTTTCCTAGGTGAAGCATAGGATCTCTAACGATGTATCATAGTAACCAAGCTTTAGATGTTTTAAGCAGTTCCGGTCAGGCGGATGTGAAGAGTTCTTCCTATCTCTTTCCTTAACAACGCGAATTTCGGTAATGTAGATAAACATATTTTTTAATGACAAGGAGAATACGTCAGCCAGAAAGCTAGTGGATATTCCCGGAGAAATAATTTTTATTACAGCCGAAGGGCAACTTGAAATAATTTTACTTGGGCTACTCAACCCCCCCCCTCATCACACACACACACAAGAGAAAAAGGACTTGCACGGACTAGTGGAAGGCCATCGTATAAATAATTTCCTCTGAGTGTATAACGCTATGGAGTCGCGCGGAAAACATTTTAATCTACACAGTGACCGATCGGATTATTATGCACGCTTTTTAAAACTATTTATGCACAATTGATGATTACACCTTATTATTTAGAGGTTCTCTAATAAAGGCTGCGGGGACTGAACGGTAAATTTTAGAGTTATAAAATCTGTAGATTAAGGTGGAATTACCGAGTGTTCGTGGGGGAGGGCAAACACTATTTCAGATAACATTACTAGTGACTGCTTCAGCCCTCTATACATTTTATGTAGAATATGAATGATTTCTACCAGTGTTTTAATCAGCTCTTTACAGTGATGTTGTAACAGGTAAAAGCTATAGTAAACAACATGAAATCAAGCCTGTAATACGAGGGTTAAGCTATATCAAACGCTTTCGAGGTTTTTGTTGAATGTTTTTCGTGGAATTGTAACAGTAGAAGTGATATAAGAAATAAACCAATCAATGGTAACATTTCACACCACTAATCTTCACCTAACTTGCTAAATGACACGTGCTTGAAACAGACATTCATTTCACAGAGATGCACACAAACGTAATTCGTCAAATTACATAGCATAAGAATGTCCGTGATTCGTGGAACAATTAACGTAAGGAGTAATATTAAATTAATTACTTAATTGTTATTAGGTGCCCGATTAAAACATGTATGTGGTTCTCAAGAAAAGTTAGATTTAATGCGAAAAGTATCTGTAAATATAGCTCCCATTTCGAAATGAAGTGTTCGAAATTATAAATATCATTACAGATATGAATGTGGGCGAGAAACGTGATAATATATTAATATTCATATTGTATGGGGCCTATAAATTTGTTTCAGCTCTACCACTTTAAAAGCAGTAAAGACGATTCGGTACTAATTCATAACCATTCACAATTTGTTTGTGTTTATAGATTGTAGATCGCCCCAGAAAGTTTGAACTTTAGCCTAAATCTACGAACTGTAATATAATGCGCCATCTTCCTCCGGGGATTGTCACTTTTAATCTTCTGTATTTGTGATTCAACCCTCAACTATTGAGAGAATTAATTATGTTTCCCGAGGGCGTTGTGATGTGGTTACTGGACGCCTGGAGCAGATGGAAAGCGGCGACGGAGAACGGGAAGAACAGGCCCTACATGGCCGTAAACTCTCAAAGCTTGATTACCTACTGTCGATAAAAAAAATCTCTTAGGTAAGTAAGTTCTGACAACAGCTTGTCCATGAATCGTGCCTACATCAGTTTAACAATACCCCCGGGAGAAATCTCAGTTAACGAAAACAAAGATAAAGTAATAGTACAGCAGTGTAGAGAAACAACTTCTGATTATGTATCACTGGTGTAAGGTTTGTTACATTACTTTCGTAACTTATGTCCGAAACTTTCCTCACTCTATAAGGCCTTGTGATACCAAAGCAAGACCGTAGCAATTGTGGAATTTCAAGGTCTCTTACTTACACTGGACGAGATGTGATAAACAATTAATTGAAGCGATGTGAAAGAAAGAAAAGGAATCGAACCTATTTGTTTATTTATCTATTTTTTCTATTCTTCACGTAATAGCTTTTTGACTTCAATGCAGTTAGTTGAAACAATACCATAGCTCCGATATGGAAGAAACAAGCTACACTTGAAGTACAGAGATGCCTTCAAAGGAAATGGATCTGTCTGGTTACTATAGCTACAGCCATATAGAAAAAGCTCTTCCTTCTCGGTGTCAGCCACTTTCCGGTTATGTTACCACATCCTACCAAACAGCTATAAACAGATACCCATAATGCTGCGTTTAGTTTGTCCACTAGTTACCACTGTGGTCACGTGTATATTTTACACGAAAAACAAGGTGCTTTAACAAGGAAAACAACAACGTAAAGTAACTCTCTATGATGCAGCATGTGGACATACAGCATATGAAATGAAAAAGAGTCAGTTATTTGAGGGTTAAATATCAAACTTCCATTGTTAAATAGAAGTCGATGATTATTAATATCTTGTTGTTTTTTTTACAAGTCATTATCACTAAAATGTTTCTTTTACCAGTCATTATCACCAAGATGTTTATTTTACCAGTTATTATTACCAATATGTTTCATTTACCATTTACTATCACTAAGATGTTTCTTTTACCAGTCACTATTACTAAGATGTTTCTTTTATCAGTCATTATTACTAAGATGTTTTTCTATCTGTTATTATTACCAAGATGTTTCTCTTACAAATCATTATTGTCAAGACATTTCTTTTACCAGTCATTATAATCAAGATGTTTTTTACTAGTCATTATCACTAAGTTGTTTTTTACCAGTCATTGTCATTGGGATGTTTTTAGCAGTCATTATAAACATAATGTTTCTCATTAACAATTATTATGAAACATTTTTTTCTTATTGTCAGGTATTATGAATCTTTTCTTATTACAAGTTTTCCTCGTTTTTCCTTTTACCAATTATTGTGAACAACGTTTTTGTTCGCAGATGGCATAAACACTATCAGAAGATAATGTCTACACTTGCAGCACGAAGAAACAGATGGCGTTTCTGAGAGGTTTTGTTTTTATTTATTTGTTTGGTTGGTTTTGAATTTCGCGCAAAGCTACACGAGGGCTATCTGCACTAGCCGTTTATAATGTAGCAGTTTAAGACTAAAGAGGAAGCAGCTAGTCATCACCACCCACCGCCAACTCTTGGGCTACTCTTTTACTAGTGAAGAGTAGGATTGCCGTCACATTATAACTCCCCCGCAGGTGAAATAGCGAGCATGTTTTATGTGATGGGGATTCGAACCCGCAACCCTCAGATTACGAATCGAATGCATTAACCATCTATCCATGCCGAGCCACAAAACAAATGATGTCAAACGTTATGATGCCAAGAACCAGGTGTAACGTAGGTATATACAAACGTTATGATGCTCACAATGAGATGTAACGAATTTATATACAAGTGTTGTGATGCTAACAACTAGATGTGACGAAGTTATATATAAACGTTATGATGCCAAAAACCAGGTTGGCGTAGGTATGTACAAGCGTTATGTTGCTCACAACCAGATGTGACGAAGTTTTGTACAAACATTATGATACTTGCAACCAGATGTGACATCGAATTTGTTATTCAAATGAATGTAATCACAAAACTTAAATCAACGCCAGAAACAGCTAAAACAAATATATCAAAGAAAAGTTACGGTGGTATGAAAAGTGATGGACAGAAATTTTAAGAAAAAATAAAGGTACAGAAAAATAAAAAATAAAACCCTGATATTAAGCTGAAAAAAAGCGCCACTCCTTGAAAGTTAAACCGTGAGATCACGAGTTTTAATCGTGTTTTCTCATGCTTTAGGAAACTGACGATATTGGTTTTAACGTCCAAATTGTCATGATGGAAGGCGGAGATTCACTGTCAGCCACATCCAGCCCCTAAATCAGACTCTAATCCTTGTAGTCTGATATGACATAGGGTCTGACGTCGTGCTTTGAGCTTCATGTTCACTGATGAGACAGCGTTGACAACTTAATTAGCTTATCTCATCACTACTTATAGATACAAGTATGCAACTAAATTCGTGAACCCTAAAAGATCAGGTATTCGTTAATAGTCCATAGCTTGGAGCTAACGAAGTTTCTGGCAAACGTCAACTACCATCAGAGCTGGGAGACAGTAATGACCACCTTAGAGACACTGGCCGCCCATGCAGTATTTGTACTGACCAATATGTTAAGAAACGTGCACTTACGTTCAAGGCGGAAGAATACGTCTAAAACGAAACTTTAAACTTGATTGAAGAGCTTATTATGCAAATTTGGTAGTAAGACATCAGTGGATGAGGTTTGGACAACACTCCGCCCCTGTGATGGAGAATAACAACAGCGAACCTGGTGGGAGAAACGTATCGTGTTTAGTTCTGACCTTGCGTTAATCAAAGAGGATGGTAAGAAATGCACGCGCGAGTGAAAAAATAAAATAAGCACATTCCATTCTAGATATTAAAAAAAACCTGAAAACGTTTCATAAAAAAAGTCCAAGTACGCAGGTGGATCTTACTTACAGAAGATGCATAAAATTCCATTGTATCCTAATTGCCAGTTACTTATGGGTTACCATCCTCAAAATAATGTAAAAATAACCATCTGTCCAAAGTTGTTAAGTTATATTATGATAACAATAGTAATTATGGGTTATCTTCACTTAAAAATGGAAACGTAACCATCTGCAGTTATGTTCTGTTATGTCAACAATAGTTGGTTTATTTTCACCCAAAAGCTAAATTAACATGTTTACCCCCACTCCCAAAAATACAGCCCAGTGGATCAGCAATTAGTTTAAGGATTTACATTGCTAAAATCTGGTATGAGGTTTGATTCCCTACAGTAGGTGTGAGCTCACGTGTCTCCCTGTCCTGTTCAACCAATAGAGTTATACACAAGTAAAAACACAATTGCGATTTGGTTTTATAGAGAAACATAAAGAATAGAAAACAATTAGTGCTTAAAACCAGGAAAAAGGGCCAGTGTGTCCCTGCTGAAGGGTGGTTGAATTCTGGATGATAACAGTTACATAAGCCACTATTTGAGATGAGGCTGAAACGAAGAGGCATACTTGGCTAAGACAATCAAACATTGATTTTCAACTCATCAGAGGTACTCCAAAGGGGTCAGCGATTAGTATACTAACTTACAACGCCAAAATTTTAGGTTCGATACCCTGTGTAGATAGACTATTGTGTAGTTTGGCGGAGAAACAAACATACTTGAAATTAATGAGGGTTTCCGCCCTTATATAGAGTTAGAAAATAAAAATCAAATTCTGGAACCTTACGAACAATATTTAAGCAGTGTTTCACCCCAACACCAACTTATCCGTGGTCTTCGGCCAGTTAAATTAGAATAAACAAAAATAAACTAGATCTGGTGAAGATGAAAACAGAGAAAATTCTAGAACTTAAAAAAGACCACAGAGCCTTGTTACCTCTTGCTTGTTGATTTGATTTGTGTAGACTTAACTATACTGCTGCAACACTGAAGTTAGGCTTTACGAAATCTGTCTTGTTTCGTCAGTCAAACATTGTCAACTCATTAACTGTTCGAATGCTAAATGAGGAGTCCTTTTCTTTGATAGATTGTTTGGGCAGAGTATACTTGATGAAACTTTTTAGAATGGTCAGCAACTGCCTGTTGGGGAGACGCAAGTGTAGAAGACGACGTTGCTGTGAAAGAAAATAATTTTAAAATAATGTACGTTAATTTAGTCAGTGATGTATTCATGCTCTGCTATATATAACGTGTGTAAAGGAATGTGTTGGTCGTCCATTCATCCGCAGAGAAAATAAACAGCTGTGAAACGGAGAGCAGCATGGGTAATGGGTATAAGATTGTTTTGTTTATGATTTAATCTCCTTTAACCAATAGCGTTTAAACAACGGAAAGACAACGGAAACTTGAAGGTCAGGAGAAAAAAATAAGCAAAAAGAAATTTAACTTGTTATGTGGAATAATTAGATTTATAGCTTGAAATTATATCTGAAAACAGGTTTTGAAAATGAACAATATAAAAATTGTTTGTTTGTCGCTAGGCATAAATCCATTTAATTTGTTGTTTGTGCTTCGAAACTTAATGTTTGGTATTATAAGCTATCATATCGCTCAGTAAGTACGATATACTTAAACTGCCACAACCAAACGTTTAGTAAGCACGTACAAAACTACAACCACTTCTGAAGTAACGCCCCTATAACGATTTTTTTTTTCCACTTTAGAATTCGATATTACTATTAGGTGGTTTAACAGCTACGTTGCCCGGCATCGCTAGGTGGTTAAGGTACTCCCCACGTAATGTGAGGATCACGGGTTCGAATCTCCATAACACCAAACATATTCTCCACTTTCAGCTGTGGAGACGTTATAATGTGTGATCAGTTCCATTATTCGTTGATTAAAAGAGAATCTCAAGAGTTGGCTGTGGGTGGTGATGACTAGCTGCCTTACTTCTAGTTTTACACTACTAAATTAGGGACAGTTGGCGCAGATACCCCTCGTGTAGCTTTGCGCGAAATTCAGAACAAACCGAACATTTACTTCTTTTTAAAACATTTTTCGGCATTGAATATCACTTTTATTTTATCGCATTTTCTCACCAAAAAATTGCATTTTATTCGCTGAAAGAATGTAGAATCAAACAGAACATTCACGGTCTTCCCTTTCTCCATTCGCGTGAGTCCACTTGTGTCACATGGTACGCTTGATCGCGCGATCGAAAAAGCAGCAGTCAGTGACAACATGTGGTACTGTAGAACTAACTATATGAAAGATGAACTTTAATAAGTCGATTTTGGTCTTCGTAAGATATGTATTGTGAGTGGTCATATTTAAAATGTAGGAAACAAACTTACACAGACGGAAGAATTATGTCGGTTAATTAAGGTAATTAATAAAGATTTTGGGAGTGACACAACGAAAAAGTAAAAACTGAAATAAGAAGAAATTTGAATCTCAAACTACGATATTTTAAGTATCTAACTTATCATCGCATCTCGAATCATGTGGAAATCCATCTTTGGAAACAACGGTTCGTCAGTTTTCTTCATAACCACTGAAATGAAAACTAAAAGTTGTAACACATGGTTAAGGATTGTTCTGTTTCTTTCAAAATTTCACGTCCAGTTACATCTTCGAATGCCCCCCATCTCTAAGCTTTCCCCGACAGACTAGAACAGTGGTTCCCAACCCCATGGGGTGCGAGATAACATTTGTTTTGGCTATCTTTACCTTTATTCTTAAATAAATAATTACTGTGAGGGGTATGAGAACATATTAAAATTTTTTAAGGGTGCGGGGCATAAAAAAGGTTGGGAACCACTGGACTGGAAGGAACGCAAATAGTGAACAGCGCTCACCGCTGGCTCTTGTCTGATCGACTAATGGGATTTAACACTTGTAGAGAAACGATAGCCACAAAGTATATAGTTAGTTTTTGAAGCATTGGGTCACACTCCGAGAATACTGATCATTAGGTCGAGCCTGAAGATTCCGGACAGCAGCTAAAGTTACAGGGTTAAGACCAGTTTTATCTGTAGAGCAGATAAAGTTGCACAGTGAAGTTCAGTTCAATCTGGACAAGAGGTAAAGTTGTATGGTAAAGTTCAGTTCAATCTCAGTTTGGAACTCTTCAAAACGTTGTTAAAGTTCACGCTCCCCGATGATTTAGCAACAAGATTAAAGTCTTATAATGCTAAAAATCAAGTTTTGATACCTGCAGTAAGCAGAGTAGGTACTTCATTGTATATCTTTGCTTTAAGAACAAACAATGCGGTTTCACAGAATGATTTTTACCCATAACTTTTTTTAAGGTCATTCATTAGAAATTGATATTGATAGAAACAGTTTTTAAAATCGATTTTTACTTGTAATGAACGTTCTAAGACAGGTATAGCAGCATCTTTGCTATTATGTGAAACTTATTTTCAACTTTATTCAAAACTATTGTTTATTTAAAAATCAGGTTACGAAAACATGAGACTTAATGCCGTTAATTTACCAACTAGAACCAATGTAAAAATTAAGTGAAGTTTACATTAATGGAGTTGGAGTCGTGAAAAATATCTTCAGCTTGGCACATAAACTTAACTTAATTTTTTTTTTATAAGAAGGAAAGTAAGAGTCATAATCATAAAGTAGTGTTTGTTTGTTTTTTGAATTTCGCGCAAAGCTACACGAGGGCTATCTGCGCTAGCCGTCCCTAATTTTGCAGTGTAAGACAAGAGGGAAGGTAGCTAGTCATCACCACCTACCGCCAACTATTAGACTACTCTTTTGCCAACGAATAGTGGGATTGCTCGTAACTTTAGAGCACCTCACGATAAAAAGGGTGAGCATGTTTGGTGCGACTCAGATTCGAACCCGCGACCCTCCGATTACGAGTCGAGTGCCTTAACCACTTGACTATCTGAGGCTTCTTACATTTTGATCTGGAAAGGTTGGCCTAGTGGTGACGGAGCTCTACTATGGTAATGGATCGCGGGAAAGAAACCCTTTGCCAAACACTATCGCTCTGTTAGATGTGAGGGCATTATAATGTGACAGTCAATCCAACTATTCGTTGGTAAAATAGTGGCTAAAGAGTTGGCAGTGGGTTGTATTGACTAGATTTCTTCTCTAATTTAGCTTAGTCCAGTCTGTCACTTCATAATTAGGGACAGCTAACACAGATATCACGGCCCTGCATGGCCACACGCGTAATCTGAGGGTCGCGGGTTCGCATCCCCGTTGCGCCAAACATGCTCGCCCTCCCAGCCGTGGGGGCGTTATAATATGACGGTCAATCCCACTATTCGTTGGTAAAAGAGTAGCCCAACAGTTGGCGGTGGGTGGTGATGACTAGCTGCCTTCCCTCTAGTCTTATACAACTAAATTAGGGACGGCTAGGTGCAGTGGGCTAACAACCTACTCACCTTAAAAACCTGTTGAAGAATCCACAAGTGATTGCGCCCTATGTTCCTTGAAGGAACTGAGTGGCAGATGATGATGATGATGAACACAGATATCGCTCGAAAAGCTTCGCGTATCTAAAATAAATATTTGCAATTATTAATGCAGGGGTGAAAGAACATTTTAGCTTTCTGTTGCTCATAAACTCTAATAACATAGAATAAATAATGTATTTCTTGAATGTATGTTTTTTAAGCGTTACGGTCACGGTATATGATATGAAGTCTTGTCTGTGTGGGAAGTCTTGCCTCAGTACATTTCGATATGTCAGAAAGAGACAAGCGCATCTTGGATTTGAGATAATGGAATTATTGTATAAGTGCCACCTGGTGGCTAACAACTTTAAAGAAATAGAACGTTATTTATCAAAAGAACACACGAAATGTCAAGATCTTTGAGATCGTCACGATGAAACAATTTCGAAATCTGATTGGTTCGCTTTCATTACGAGATATAACATAAATATTATGTCAGGTAGTTAAAGATATCTGGAGGCTATATTGTTATGGTTACTATAGGAACGGTGGTAGGGGAAATTCACTTTATCTTATTAAGAGTAGAAAACATTAGAAGGTTAATGGACAACATATAACTTAAAAAAATACACCTTATATCTTTAAACTGTGGTACTATATTGTTTCCATGTTCAGGACAAGAGCCATGGCTTCCAGTGCTTACTTTATATATAGTACAGGATGTAACTTTGAGACTCTACTTTGATAATGTATACAGTTTAAAATGCAACTTGGTGACTCTACTTTGGTAATGTACACAGTTAGAGACGTAACTTTGTAACTCTACATTGGTAATGTACACAGTTTAAGACGTAACTTTGTAACTCTACATTGGTAATGTACACAGTTAGAGACGTAACTTTGTAACTCTACATTGGTAATGTACACAGAGACGTAACTTTGTAACTCTACATTGGTAATGTACACAGTTAGAGACGTAACTTTGTCTGTTGCAGCTAGCAATTCAAAATCTTAATTTGCAACAAGGTAAATCGACACATAAATTATTTCCAGTGTTTCAATAAGAAGAAATAAGAAAGTTTTGAAAGTTTTTCTTTTCTGTGAGAAATAAAGATGATTATCTTTCTTCATTACGGGTCTCTCACAGTGGACACAGCAGTTATCCCACTGTGGCTTTGCTGTGAAACAAACAACCTTCATTAAGGTCAACAATCTTTTTTTTTCTTTCCATTCTAATGACTATTCTTTCTAATAAGAAATTAAAAAACAGCTTCTTTGTGATTCTTCGTATCCTCACTAGAGAACAGAAGGAAAAAAATATACATTGAATTTGTTTAAACCTCTGAGATTTGTTTCGAATTTCGCGCAAAGCTATATGAGGGCTATCTGCGCT
This sequence comes from Carcinoscorpius rotundicauda, assembly GCA_011833715.1. Taxonomy (NCBI): domain Eukaryota; kingdom Metazoa; phylum Arthropoda; class Merostomata; order Xiphosura; family Limulidae; genus Carcinoscorpius; species Carcinoscorpius rotundicauda. The sequence goes on along the minus strand of CM022391.1, from coordinate 129,779,986 downwards.
AGCCGTCCTTAATTTAGCAGTGTAAAACTAGAGGGGAGGCAGCTAGTCACCACTCTTGGGCTACTATTTTACCAACGAATAGTGGGGTTGACCATCACAATATAACGCCCCTCCAGCTGAACGGGCAAGCATGTTTGGTGCGACAGGGACTAGAACCCGAAACCCTCGGATTACGAGTTGAGTGTCGTAACCACCTGGCTGTGCCGGGCGGGGAGGGAATCTACAATCTTCTGACACTAATAGACAAGAAAGATGGTTCCTGTACAAAAGGACCACATAACGAAGTTAGGGAAACAATTTTAATATATTTGGACATTTTACTCTGTCATGATATAAAAGTAGCATTTTTGCTTTAAAAAAAACCAACAACAACGTTACTTTACTAATCAAATTCGTTTGAGTTCTCTCTCTACTTGGTATCTTTCTTGGGAAATCGTGTGAGCAAAGCGCCATCTATGATCCCAAACCAATCACTTTATGACCTTGTAATCACCAGTCTTTTAACGCACATGCCGTTTTATGTCGTATGCGTGAGTTAAAGGTTCATTCTCTTGGCTGTTAACAAGATGGCCGGATATGGCCAAGTGGTTGAGGCACTCGACTCGTAATCTAAGGATCACAGGTTCGAATTCCTGGTACACTAAACTCGTACTTTCAACCGTGCAGGCGTTATAATGTTACAGCTAATTCCACTATTCGTTGGTAAAAGAGTAGCCCAAGAGTTGGTTGTGGGTGGTGATGACTAGCTTCCTCCCCTCTAGTCTTACACTGCTAATTCAGGAACGGCTAGCGCAGATAGCCCTCGTGTAGCTTTGCGCGAAATGCAAAACAAACAAACAATTAACAAGATAAACTATTTCTGAATCCAGAGACTGGGGACCGTGAAGTTGACCACTACATCTTATAAAACGGTGTTGTTTTCATTATGGTTAATATTTAGAAATATCAGTAATAATCAATAGAAGTTTTACCCGTAAGTTGAAAATAATAATCGTTTCTACGTTGCTAAGCAACTTGATTCTCGCAGTATTATTAACTAAGATTTCTGTGTTGCTTAGCGACTGATATCTATGACAAGGTTTATTCTCTAAGAGTCTAAGTAGTAATGAGCGGCTCCTAACTTGTAAATAATTAGTTTCTGAGTGGACCAGGTGATTCTATATCAATTCTGAACTAAAATGAATAAAATAATCTGTTGAAATATATCAAATTATAAATTAAAGTCATCCATCTACTCTTTTCTTTTTTACAAGATCTTGATTACAAACAAACAAAAAATCAAACTATTCATATCTCAATCACTTTTAATCAAAATCTATCTCAAGCCTATTTTGTCGATACTTTGCAGGGTCTCACTAGTTATTTTATAATCATATTTTTAGGAAGAGTGTATATATAGCTGCTGTGACCCAACAAATAAGTGGCCCTTTAAAAAGAAAATAGAGCACGACTCACCGCTGGGTCGCGTGTGTCTTACTGGAGGACTATGACGACCCACCATGTAAAGAGAGTTTGACTCCCAGTGGTTAAATCAGAGTTAAATGATTATTTGGACCAATCAGAGTTCGTGACAGTGAGAGCAAAATAAAACCCAATTAGTTCTTAAGCCATGATTGGTTCAACCATAAATCTATCACTCTCACAGCTGGTATATTATGTACATATAATTATAGAAATGTACAAAAGAACAGCGAACAATGAGGCTGTTTAAAACTTTATTTTTTGTAACTTAATATTACAATTAAATAAATAATCACAATTAATTAATCTGGTTTCTTCTTCTTATCTTTTCAGAAATATAAACTTTTTTCTTAAGTATTTTTTTGTTTTCTTTCAAGTTATATGATCCTACATTTAACTAGTGGTAAGTCAGTGGACCTATAACACTAAAAAACTAGTGTTTCATTAACCCCAGTTGTTTATAGTCTGGTATGGCCAGGTGGTTAAGGCATTCAATTCGTAATCTAGGGTTTGCGAGTTCGAATTCCCGTCGCACCAAACATGCTCGCCCTTTTAGCTGTGGGGGCATTGTAAAGACAATTAATCTCACTATTCGTTGGTAAAACAGTAGCCAAAGAGTTGGCGGTGGGGGTGAAGACTAGTTGTCTTCTCTCTAGTCTTATACTGCTAAATTAAAAACGGCTAGCGCATATACCCCTCGTGCAGCTTTGCGCGAAATTAAGAAGAAAAGAACAAACAAAAAACAGGCATACACTTAGCTAGTTAGGCCTAATTAGCTTCTGTCACCTTTAAGAAAAAAATATATTTTATTTGTGTACTTTGTGTGTAAGCTTTATTTTTTATATAATTTGTGTTTTCACTTTAATGTTCACAATTATTCTGATATCTTGTGTTTTCGATTGAGTTTTATCATATATTGTAATTTAAATTATTATTTTATTGTCTCTTGTTACTTTATGGTCTCTTGAGATTTCAGGTAATAACAAAACGGGGAATAGATACACTCTGCAAACATTAAATGAAAGGTCAAAAACCGAACGCTTCACCCATAAAAAAAAAGTGTTTATTACGATAAACAGCTCCAGAATTGATCGTGTTCTCAGGCCCCCTTTGGCCTGGCATGGCCGAGCGCGTTAAGGCGTGCGCTCGTAATCCGAGGGTCGCGGGTTCGCGCCCGCGTCGCGCTAAAACATGCTCGCCCTCCCAGCCGTGGGGGTGTATAATGTGACGGTCAATCCCACTATTCGTTGGTAAAAGAGTAGCCCCAGAGTTGGCGGTGGGTGGTGATGACTAGCTGCCTTCCCTCTAGTCTTACACTGCTAAATTAGGGACGGCTAGCACAGATAGCCCTCGAGTAGCTTTGTGCGAAATTCCAAAACAAACAAACAAACAAACATCAGGCCCTCTACCGTTAACACAATTCAGACGAAATTGCGGATTATAATATCTTAAATGAGACTGACAGCAAGTTGTAATTACCATTTATTTGGTGGAAGAATACGTTTTAGAGGAACACCGGATATCTCCCACAGCTACGAGATTTCAGCAATTTATTACCCTAAGACACACATCAGCACATCCTTTACAATTGTATCACATCTGCTAAATATTCATCACAATTAAAATAATTAGACAACCAATTACTAACAGGTTCTACTCAACTTTTACATTGTAACATTAATAACGAATACAGAACAAAAGATTTATTAGCTTACTATATAGTTTTTAAATAATTGTTTCTTTCCGCACGTTTACGTGAGAAATATATGTGTTTACTTACGTATAACAATATACAAAGCATTACCAAGATTGAATTATCATGTGGTTTTGTTTGTTTTTATTCTTGTTTCTGATTGGTTGGAAACTTTCTCGTAGCCATAAAGGTACTCTACAGTCAACATAATTTTACGTAAAAGATAGAACAGTCTTTAATGAATTTGTTTGAACAACAGTTAACATAACTATATAAAAAAACTCGTATATCCTAGGAATGTAAAGTACGATCAACCTGAAATAATAATAAAAAATATAGAAAAATCAAAAAATGGTTTAACATGTTAAAAGTATCAAAAATTGGTTGTTTCTTAACAAAGTTTACACAATGCTCTATCGATGATACGCTCACCAGGGTTTTTAACACTGAGCCACGAGACTTACCGTTTAGTAACGAATGGGGAAGTTTGTTTCTAATTAACTAAGCTCAAAACTACGAAGTGGCCTATCTGTGTTCCACTCACCACGATTATTGGAACCTGATTTCTGGTATTGCAAGTCCGCAGGTCTTTTGCAAGGGAACAATATTAATACTCTAAAAATAATTTAAATGAGACTTAAGGTACTTCTTCATTGATGTTTTTTGTCAATTTTTACTTGCGGAAATTAAAGGAAGAAGGGTTATTTTAACAGGTTAGGGTAATTAAAGAACAAATGTTTTGAGTATCTTAATGGGCTCTGACTTGGTAGCTACTTGCATCTGCAACTGAGTTTAGAGACTTATGAAGGTTCGACATGGTCAAGTAGGTTAAGGCGTTCGATTCATATTCTGAGGGTCGCAGGTTCGAATCCCCGCCGCACCCAACATGCTCGACCTTTTAGCCATGAGGGCGTTATAATGATACGGTCAATCCCACTATTCATTGATAAAAGAGTAGCCAAAGAGCTGGTGGTGGATGGTGACGACTAGCTGTCTTCCTCTCCAGTCTTACACAGCTAAATTGGGGATGGCTAGCGCAGATATCCCTTGAGTAGCTTTGCGCGAAGTTCAAAACAAAAAGAAACTTATGAAGCCAAAAAAAGTAAGTGTCGATATCTGCGGTGAGCGGAACATACGTAACCTATTGTGTAGCTTTGCGCTTACCAGCTGTCAATCAAACGTGACGAGTTTCTATCACTAAACTTACGTTGATTCTCAGGTTCTCACTGTGGCCGCCATAACATTCGCCACTTATGCTACAATTTAAAATTTAAATACACTTTTTAAGAGTTACTAGAGGAAGGTCTTTTGATTTTAAACACAACAGTTGAACTTATTTTTCTTGTGCTACTAGTATTAGTGATATAACCTACATTACAGTTAAAATTTCTCACACTAAAACCCTCTTGCTTGTTTCCTGAATTAACTCATTTATCTGAAAGTTTCAACAGATCCAGGTTTTCACATATCTAACCAGAATAACACCAATATTACTTACTGTTTTATTTTGTAAAGTTAAATATACACAAACCTTATCGATCTCTGATACCAACCTGTAGCCTGATGTATAAACAGGTAACATTGATGACTTTGTGCGTTCGGATCACGTGATTATTTTGACTCATTTTTCAAAAACATAAACAAGTGTTTTGAATCTTATTCAAGTTAACTTTTGTAATTTCATCTTCTCAAAATATGGTTATATACAAGTTTTAATTCTTTTTGGATTTAATATGATGTGTAATTATTACTTAATGTTCATTTGTAGAATTATTCCTCTTCAGCTTATGAGTTTCGGTACATATATATATGTTTAATTCAGGTGACGTTCTCACAGATGAGTTTTAGTACATATGTATATGTTTAATTCAGGTGACGTTCTTACAGATGAATTTTGAGTACATATATATATGTTTAATTCAGGTGACGTTCTTACAGATGAGTTTTAGTACGTATATATATGTTTAATTCAGGTGACGTTCTTACAGATGAGTTTCGGTACATATATATATGTTTAATTCAGGTGACGTTCTTACAGATGAGTTTTAGTACATATATATATGTTTAATTCAGGTGACGTTCTTACAGATGAGTTTTAGTACATATATATATGTTTAATTCAGGTGACGTTCTTACAGATGAATTTTGAGTACATATATATATGTTTAATTCAGGTGACGTTCTTACAGATGAGTTTCGGTACATATATATATGTTTAATTCAGGTGACCTTCTTACAGATGAGTTTTAGTACATATGTATATGTTTAATTCAGGTGACGTTCTTACAGATGAATTTTGAGTACATATATATATGTTTAATTCAGGTGACGTTCTTACAGATGAGTTTTAGTACGTATATATATGTTTAATTCAGGTGACGTTCTTACAGATGAGTTTCGGTACATTTATATATGTTTAATTCAGGTGACGTTCTTACAGATGAGTTTCGGTACATATATATATGTTTAATTCAGGTGACGTTCTTACAGATGAGTTTAAGTACATATATATATGTTTAATTCAGGTGACGTTCTTACAGATGAATTTTGAGTACATATATATATGTTTGATTCAGGTGACGTTCTTACAGATGAGTTTTGAGTACATATATATATGTTTAATTCAAGTGACGTTCTTACAGATGAGTTTTAGTACATATATATATGTTTAATTCAGGTGACGTTCTTACAGATGAGTTTCGGTACATATATATATGTTTAATTCAGGTGACGTTCTTACAGATGAGTTTTAGTACGTATATATATGTTTAATTCAGGTGACGTTTTTACAGATGAGTTTCGGTACATATATATATGTTTAATTCAGGTGACGTTCTTACAGATGAGTTTCGGTACATATATATATGTTTAATTCAGGTGACGTTCTTACAGATGAGTTTTAGTACAGATATATATGTTTAATTCAGGTGACGTTCTTACAGATGAGTTTTAGTACATATATATATGTTTAATTCAGGTGACGTTCTTACAGATGAATTTTGAGTACATATATATATGTTTAATTCAGGTGACGTTCTTACAGATGAGTTTCGGTACATATATATATGTTTAATTCAGGTGACCTTCTTACAGATGAGTTTTAGTACATATATATATGTTTAATTCAGGTGACCTTCTTACAGATGAGTTTTAGTACATATGTATATGTTTAATTCAGGTGACGTTCTTACAGATGAATTTTGAGTACATATATATATGTTTAATTCAGGTGACGTTCTTACAGATGAGTTTTAGTACGTATATATATGTTTAATTCAGGTGACGTTCTTACAGATGAGTTTTAGTACATATATATATGTTTAATTCAGGTGACGTTCTTACAGATGAGTTTTAGTACGTATATATATGTTTAATTCAGGTGACGTTCTTACAGATGAGTTTCGGTACATATATATATGTTTAATTCAGGTGACGTTCTTACAGATGAGTTTTAGTACAGATATATATGTTTAATTCAGGTGACATTCTTACAGATGAGTTTTAGTACATATATATATGTTTAATTCAGGTGACGTTCTTACAGATGAGTTTCGGTACATATATATATGTTTAATTCAGGTGACGTTCTTACAGATGAGTTTTAGTACGTATATATATGTTTAATTCAGGTGACGTTCTTACAGATGAGTTTTAGTACGTATATATATGTTTAATTCAGGTGACGTTCTTACAGATGAGTTTTAGTACGTATATATATGTTTAATTCAGGTGACGTTCTTACAGATGAGTTTTAGTACATATATATATGTTTAATTCAGGTGACGTTCTTACAGATGAGTTTCGGTACATATATATATGTTTAATTCAGGTGACGTTCTTACAGATGAGTTTTAGTACATATATATATGTTTAATTCAGGTGATGTTCTTACAGATGAGTTTCGGTACATTTATATATGTTTAATTCAGGTGACGTTCTTACAGATGAGTTTTAGTACATATATATATGTTTAATTCAGTTGACGTTCTTACAGATGAGTTTTAGTACATATATATATGTTTAATTCAGGTGACGTTCTTACAGATGAGTTTCGGTACATATATATATGTTTAATTCAGGTGACGTTCTTACAGATGAGTTTTAGTACATATATATATGTTTAATTCAGGTGATGTTCTTACAGATGAGTTTCGGTACATTTATATATGTTTAATTCAGGTGACGTTCTTACAGATGAGTTTCGGTACATATATATATGTTTAATTCAGGTGACGTTCTTACAGATGAGTTTAAGTACATATATATATGTTTAATTCAGGTGACGTTCTTACAGATGAATTTTGAGTACATATATATATGTTTGATTCAGGTGACGTTCTTACAGATGAGTTTTAGTACATATATATATGTTTAATTCAAGTGACGTTCTTACAGATGAGTTTTAGTACATATATATATGTTTAATTCAGGTGACGTTCTTACAGATGAGTTTCGGTACATATATATATGTTTAATTCAGGTGACGTTCTTACAGATGAGTTTTAGCACATATATATGTTTGATTCAGGTGACATCCTTACAGATGAGTTTTAGTACATACATATATGTTTGATTGAGGTGGCGTTCTTGCAGATGAGTTTTATGCTTTCTCTAGTAATTATTCTTCAACGATATATCTGAAGACTATGTCGTTAAATTCGGGTTTCGTTACCCGTGGTGGTCAGTGCTCAAGTAGCGCATGGCGTAACGTAGTACTTAACAACAAACAACTTTGTTATTTTTTATTATTACATTGACTGAAGAGCAGCCTTAAAACTGAGAATGCGGTTCTGACCAAATACCATAATAAAATCCAGAGGGTAATACAACCCTAGCGGTACTTTAAATATATTACAACTTCAGTTTTACTTTAAATACATTAAAACCCAAGTGTTACTTTGAATATATTACAACCCAAGTGGCACTTTAAATACAGTACAACTGTAGTGTGTCCCCCGCTGTTACAGCGGTCAGTCTACGGATTTATAACGTTAAAATCAGTAGTTTGATTCCCCTCGGTGGACTCAGCAGATATCCTAGTGTGGCTTTGTTATAAGAAAACTACAAACACAACACTAGTAGTACTTTAAATACAGTGCAACTCTTGTGGTACTTTGGATACATTACAACTGTAGTGGTACATTGAATACAGTACAACTCTTGTGGTACTTTGAATGCAGTACAACTCTTGTGGTACTTTGGATACATTACAACTGTAGTGGTACATTGAATACAGTGCAACTCTTGTGGTACTTTGGATACATTACAACTGTAGTGGTACATTGAATACAGTACAACTCTTGTGGTACTTTGAATGCAGTACAACTCTTGTGGTACTTTGGATACATTACAACTGTAGTGGTACATTGAATACAGTGCAACTTTTGTGGTACTTTGGATACATTACAACTGTAGTGGTACATTGAATACAGTGCAACTCTTGTGGTACTTTGGATACATTACAACTGTTATGGTACATTGAATGCAGTACAACTCTTGTGGTACTTTGAATGCAGTACAACTCTTGCGGTACTTTGGATACATTAGAACTGTAGTGGTACATTGAATACAGTATAACCCTAGTGGTGCTTAAATACACATTTTTTTTGCATTAAATACTATAGAGAAGTCCAGAGTAATTTAAATACACAAACGTGTGTTCATATAAGGGTTAACTTCCAGTATCTTGGATATATGGATGATGAGTGAAAACTGTTTGGAACGTTACAGTATCATCCGTATAAGTTGGCTTATTTTAATATACGAGGACATTTTTTAAAAGCATTATGCACATATAGCAAAAGTTGCAATAAAAAAAACCCTTACAAAAATAGAAATCTACAAAGACAAACGCATGTACAAGAATAATCTAACTTCAAGATACGGAGAGCTCAGCCAGGTTATTACTTACACTAGCATAAGTTACACTTGTCATAGTAATCATTACACCATGTTGTTTTTTGTTGTTTTTTTTGCTTCGCTACTGATGATTGTAGGTGGTAAACTACACCTTTCACTGCTTCCCTTGGAATCATATTCTGTAAGCCTTCAGTTTTCTCATTTTCCCCTAGTTACAGGGGCATGAAATGTATCTTAACGACCTAAAATGTGGCGAGGAACTCTGACGCTAAATATTATAATAAAAATAAATAGAGAGAGAGAGAGAAAAAAAACTGGTGGGTCTCGATCCAGAGAATATGACAACTTTAACACAGATATGTGTTCCTGAACTTGTTTTATTTTTACGGAGCTTGCGCGTTAACCCTGATTTAGAATAATGTTTTCGTGGTTTGTCATATCTCTGGTAAATGTAGGAACAACAGGAAATCCCAGAAATTAAAGGGCTCTCATGCTGAACATGGAATTCAATTTTGAAACATTGACACCGTGATAGCTTGCTCTAAATTTTCTATGTTTTCCATGTTATCGAATATTACCAGAAAAAGGTTCTCTCAACCCCCAAGTGGCACAGCGGCATGCCTCGAGACTTACATCGTTATGATTCGGGTTTCGAAACCCATGGCAGGCAGTGTACAGGTAATCTGTTGTGTCACTTTGCGCTCAATTACGAACAAATTCTCGTGAAAAGTCACGTGTGTTGCAACTATACGTTTTTAAGTTCAACCTTTCAAATATCAATAAAACTATCTTCTCCATAAAATATGACACGTGTCATACTTTTCACGTTCGCCCACAGCAATTGGCCCTCCACAAAAACTGTCATACGGAAATTGCTTGGCGTTATAAGCCCTCAGCCCTCAAGCTCACTGCTGAGCTTTAGGATTGTGATTCAAAAGATCCGAGAAACGGGGTAACTTGGTAAAGGAAACAAGGTTTTCTAATGAAGACCCAGGATCTGGGGAGAAAAAAAGGTAGTAATTTTCACTTGAGTTAATGGCAAGTGAATCAACTCGCTAAATAAAAGTTTTATTATAAATTTAATTATTCGGTGTTCGATTAAACTAAACACATGTTGATGTGTTACAAAACTACACGACTCATGAGGCTAATAACATCAGAAAATATCAATACTTGTCATTCAACAATAACAATCGATTTTGCTGCTATTTTATTCAGTTTGTTTGTTTTCTTTCTTTTAAATTTCGCGGAAAACTACATGAGAGCTTTCTGCGCTAGCTGTCCCTAATTTAGCAGTGTAAGACTAGAGGGAAGGCAGCTAGTCATCACAACCCATTCTCAACTCTTGAGCTACTCTTTTACCAATGAATAGTAAGATTGAGCGTCACATTATAATGCCCCAACGGATGAAAGGGCGAGCATGTTTAATGTGACGGGGATTCGAACCCGCGACCCTCAGATTACGAGCCGTAACGTCCGTACTACTTGGCCATGTTGAAGCACCGCAATTTGTACAAGCTTATTCGGCTTCAGGTCTGGCTGGACCCTATTTTCGCTCTTGACTGTAGGACTTACAGGAATTTCTTTAATGCTCTAATTGGCACTAAGTCGAACCCTACTACACGGTCTCGGATTAGAACGAACTTGAAGCTGAAAATCTCAGGCAGATTTGGGCTTCGATACTCAAGTCTGAACTTCCGGTTTTCCAGGTTATTTGATATTCATTATAAGTTGTTTTTTTAATTTATTTTTTATGTGTAACAGTGTCCAGAAGTAAGTTTAGTTATTCCTTCATAATTCAGATGCATTTGACAAACAAGTAGAAAGTCAACTATACGAGTAAATTTTAAAAAGGCCCGGCATGGCCAGGTGGGTTAAGACGTTTTAATCGTAATCTGAGGGTTGCCGGTTCGAATCCCCATTGTACCAAACATGCTCTCTCTTTCAGCCTGAGAGACTTTTGAGACCGAGGGCATCACAACGTCAAAAATAATCGAAAATGATAAACACAGTGTTGTTCGTAGGGTAAGGTGTGATGTAAATATTTATTCTTTTTGTTAGATTGGCCTGGCATGACCAAGCGCGGAAAGCGTGCGACTCGTAATCCGAGGGTCGCGGGTTCGCGCCCGCGTTGCGCTAAACATGCTCGCCCTCCCAGCCGTGGGGGCGTATAATGTGACAGTCAATCCCACTATTCGTTGGTAAAAGGTTAGCCCAAGAGTTGGCGGTGGGTAGTGATGACTAGCTGCCTTCCCTCTAGTCTTACACTGCTAAATTAGGGACGGCTAGCACAGATAGCCCTCGAGTAGCTTTGTGAGAAATTCATAACAAACAAAAACTTAAAAAAACGAACTTTGATGATTCTACATAAATTCACATAACTAATGGAAATCTTAACACTAAAGTAACTACAAAGTTTAATACAAATTATCTGAACCACGTAGCTTTTATATGGTATGAAAGAAAAAACCCAAAATATTTACCTCTGGGCAAAAAGCGACAGTGGTGTGTTCAGTTGTTTCTTTAGCTAAAATAACCTAATATATATCGAAATTATTTTACGTAATAGAGTAATGAGGAGGAAATAATAAAAAGAACCAATTAGAATATTTCTCGTTCAGAAGTGGAAGTGAATCACACAATGACATTCTTCTGTAGGAAATTCGCTTCGGGTCAGTCAGTTCCATTGAAATTATAATAGAACAATTTACCTCAGTGACGTAGTTGATGCTTCTCTAAACTAGCTTCTGATTTTTAAAGTTTTTACAAATGCCGGATCAAAACCAAAGTGTAATAATGATCACAACAACGACAATGACATTCGAGATCGTAAAGACATGATTTCTCATGCTTCAGTGAATTTTGTCCTGTCTTATTAGTGAAATAGTCTCATGGCAGGATTTTTGAAATATCTGAGAAGTGAACAAATATGCGATGAAAAAAGGCGGAAAAATATAATTGCTCGTAGCAACACAATGCCAAATTGTCACTGCCTCGAGACAATTATTTGGTTTGTTGCGAATTTCGGCCAAAACTACACGAGGGCTATCTGCAGCAGCCACCTATAATTTTACAGTGATAGACTAGCCAGGCATCATAACCCACCGCCAACTCTTGGGCTACTCTTTTACCAATGAATAGCGGGATTAACGAAAAGCGCGAGCATTTTTCGCACCCGCGACCCTCAGATTGCAAATCGAGCGCCCTCGTCTCCTGGCTGTGCTGGGCGGTATTAAGAGAAATGCAGTGACTTATAAAATATTCTGTTCTTTATTCTAATGGCCGAGCGCGTAAGGCGTGTGGCTCATAATCCGAGGGTCGCGGGTTCGCGCCCGCGTCGCTCTAAACATGCTTGCCCTCTCAGCCGTGGGGGTGTATAATGTGACGATCAATCCCACTATTCGTTGGCAAAAGAGTAGCCCAAGAGTTGGCGGTGGGTGGTGATAACTCGCTGTCTTCCCTCTAGTCTTACACTGTTAAATTAGGGACGGCTCGCACAGATAGCCCTCAAGTAGCTTTGTGCGAAATTCCAAAACAAACTTTTGTGTCCCTCTCCTTTTAAAAATAATGCGTTTTTTTAATGAACTAAAAAAATTATAATTGCATGTCAACCGATGTCTTTAGATTAACAAAAAACAGCACATCAATTTTAGAACAAACATTTAAAAAAAACTTGTGTATTTTGTATACAAACACATAAAAGGCATTGCTGTTGATAAAACATCCCCCATTAGCTCAGCTACTAGTCCCGAGGCTTATAACGCTTTAAACCGAGTTTCAAAACCCGTAATGGTCACAACGCAGATAGCGTATTTTGTGGCTTTAGACTTGATAATAAAGTCTGTTTGTTTGGAATTAAGCACAAAGCTACACAATGGGCTATTTGTGCTCTGCCCACCAGGGTATAGAAATACTGTTTCCAGCGGTGTGAGTTTGCAGACATTCCGCTGTGTCAATGGGATAATAGTAAAGAAACGTGTTAAAGTCGAGTTTAAGGTCCATCATTAGCACCGTGGTAAGTCTACGGACTTCTAGCACTAGAAACATAGTAGACGTATTACAGATTGTTAGTTCACTGTGTATATTTGTGTTTAAGTATAAATAAATTATTTTTAATTACATTCAAAGGGACTTCTACTCTTATGATTTTAGATAAGTCTTTTTCATTAACCTTTAAACTGTGCAGTATTGTTAATGGCATAATACTTGGGTTACAGTTCACTCGGCTTTATCTCAAGACTAGGATGTGTGCATAACGTTTCATTCTACGCTTTTTTTTCCTTTGGTGTGTTTATTAACATCCTTAGTGTAAACATTCACACTTCAAAACCTCTTTTATTCAGGCTCAGACGCACGCCTAAGAACCAACGATTACAGGCCACGTAATCTCAAGTGTTGTAATAAGTCTCAGCCATTTTTCAGCATTCTTTGTCTCTAGTAAAGATTCGTGGTATTCTGAGATAGGACTCACTGAGAATGTGACCCCATCTCGAGTTTAAAATCTGTTTCGTATCACACAAGATCCAAATCACTCTCGAAAAAATATAAATTATCAACAGCTTACCCTCTTACAGCCGCTTGATGTACCCCATGTCCATTATCGATTGCAAAGAGCCACCTGGGGTAGGTTAGTAATATCAAAATTCTAGACTTTTTTTTTCTTTTTCCATGAACTATGTCATTCACAAAGTGTTTGCTAATTATTTTCGTTCGTTCGTTTGTCCATTTGCTATATGATAAGTGGATTCCCTTAAAACTTTTTGTCAAAGTATTGGAACAACTTACCAACTTGACCACTCACTTTTGGTAATTTGAAGTTTTGAGTTTTCTAATTGTTTTTAACAACTAATAAGAGGAATTTCGTTTGTTTTCTTCTTATTTTTATCAAAATTTGAAGAATGATTTTGATAGTTTTCTACCGTTTATAGTTCGCCCAAGTGATGTGGGACTGTAACTGACACACACAAAACTCTGTACTATAGTTCGAGTTAATGACAGAAACCTAAACTGATAAATCGTCTCATAGGGAAGCCAGTTGCAAACCTAAAAAGGTATTAAAGTATGCTTACAAAGAGGTCAAATAAAACCTAACGAACTATTAAAGCCTGCTTACAGAGAAGTAAAAAAAATCTGACAAAATATTAAAGCTTGCTTACTGAGAAGCCAGACAGAACCTAACGTACTATTAAAGTCTGCGTACAACCATGACAAAACATTTTTTATAAACATCCCCCGTTGGGACAGCGATAAGTCTTCGGATTTACAAAGTTTAAAATCAGGAGTTCGATTCTCCTCGCTAGACTTAGCAGATAGCCCGATATATCTTTGCTATAAGAAATCACACACACACGCTTTATAAATATGTCAAAAAAACTCGGCTCGGCATGGCCAAGCGCGTTAAGGCACGCGACTCGTAATCTGAGAGTCGCAGGTTCGCATCCTCGTCGCGCCAAACATGCTCGCCCTTTTAGCCGCCAAGAATTGGTGGTGGGTGGTGATGACTAGCTGCCTTCCCTCTAGTCTTACACTACTAAATTAGGGACGGATAGCATAGATAGCCCTCGAATAGCTTCGTGCGAAATTCAAAGGACAAACAAACAATCAAAAACTGTAAATTGCTCACAAAATAGTCAGTGGCAAACCTGAGAAAATTTAAATAATGCTTACAAAGAAGTCACTTAAAAATGTTAGAAATAAATTTATTTCAAATAAAAAAAGGAAACACTAGAGACTCGAGTCAGGTTATGACCAATGAATGACCTGGCTTACACAGCGACATCTTGTGACCAAACAGGAGTCAGTCGCAGGTACGTCATAATGTGTAACTGTATGGAGTCGAAAGGCGCATACAAGTAAAATGCGTTTGAAATATCATTCGTTTCTTTTTCTATCTAAGCTTGTCGTACGTAGCACATTCTAAACAACATTTTGTGTTTCTTATTAAATGCAATTCATATATTTGTTAATAAATGTATTTAAAAGCACACACACACATACATAATTATAATTCTATTGGATACCAATAGCTTCGTTGTGTCTTGTTGTAAGTATATCGTACTTTATAGGGCCAACATTATCCAGAGATATATATATTTAGTGACGTTTGTTTAACATATATATACGTAGCATTTTTTTTGCTTTAACATTACGTGGACACCCACGGACACGTTCTGGTACCGCTTCATAACATTTCAAAAGTCAGTGTTATCTACAAAGAAGTAAGAAGCCTCTCGCCGTTCCCTGAGTGAGTTTAGGAAACTCAGTAACTTCACGCCTCTCACAATATTCCACGGAACCTCTCTGTTCCTGAAATCTCTTTTCAACACCACGAATTAAAAGAGTGTCAAGATTTTAAGTGCCTTCAGTAACCACGAAAAAAGGGTCAGTGAAATACGGCCTGTTTATTTTCACCTCAGAAACTTTCGTCTCAATCTCCAGTATCGTATGGATTCATTTTCTTATTTTTCTTTTGGAAAAGAAATTTCAGCCAACAACAGCGACACACGTCTTGCACAGAAACGTTAGAGATTACTAAGTGAGCTATAAGTCCAGGTGCCAGCACTCCATTTACACCTCTCGAGTGTTAATCTTCACAAGAACGACATGACATGCTGACTAGATCCCCGATGTCAAGTGCCCTTTGACTGGTGATCTTGGCCTGGTAGCTAGAAAGTATTAAAGGTTTGTTTTACAACAAATTTATTAGTGTATACTAACGTAGCGATGAGGAAAGAGGAAAAACATCTTCTTCTGAAAGTTTCAAAAACTGAAGAGGCCGGGCGTGGCCGAGCGGTGGGTGTGCCCGACCTTGAATCCGTGGATACTTAGCCTGCTACTAAGTCTCTTTGTTTATATAGCATGGCGATAAACACACACTCACAATTATTCATAGTTTTTATTTGGGATATTCTATTTTATTATCAAAACCATTCAACAACTCCTTGTACAATAAACATACTTATTTGTATAGTATTAATATAAAACCACCAGTGGCTGCTTGTTTAATTGTATGAAGGTGAAATGCAAGAGAGAAAAATCGTATGTTAATAATTTACAGTGTTACGTCAATACAATGTCTGTAAAAATACAGTTAGGCATACGATTCCCAACAGTAGTGTGGTGAATGCACTCATGGCTTCTAGTACAAAAATGCTCCATAATAAACGTGAGGAAGTAAAATTTTGTCAGATAAATGCTAGTTATTTCATTCGATGAACTGAAGCAAAATGTTGTGTTTCAATAGGAACTGTACGACAAAGTGCACACGTGCTCACGAGACTACTTCCGTTAGTAAAGTCCAAAATCATCAATATACAGGATACGTTTTACACGTGTTTCAAGACAATTCGGTTGTAATTTTTTTTCAGTGGCCTATATGTCAAGGTATTCTCTAGAACAGTAAGATACACACTGACACGAAGTAGTTTCAGTGTACGCGTTGTTTTTCAGAAACTTCTGTTTAGGAGAAATGAACAAATCAAAAAGTTACATTGTCATCAAATTTCAAACAATAAGACGAGCAATGTTGGAGGAAGGTGTGCTCTTTATAGATAAATTCACAACTATTGGCAACAGTCAACAGTGGATTGTTCGATGGAAGAGGGAAGAAAGGAATATAAGTGAACGTGCAATTTCTACAGTTAAGCATGCTGGGAGTGAATAAACGTGTGGATGCAATAAATCTACACAAAACTAGTGATATCCTGGAAACGACTGATACGAACTAGTTCTTATCTTTACCAAGTCATTTCCTCAAGAATATGTCTGTTGGGCAGGGATTATATTCCAGTAAGATAATTATCCCAAACTTGAAGCAAAAATGGTGAAGTGATACTTAGAGGTAAATTTTCGTGACTTGTACACAGTTTCGATACGAATATTATTAAGGGTTTTTGGGCTTTCATGAACATTTAGAAGGTTCAACAGCAACAAAACAGAACATCTACAAGAATATTTCACTACCATCCATCGATACATCTATTGTAGCACACAAATAAGGTGTATAGGTGTGCGTAAAAAAAAAACAAAAAAACGCCCCCCAGTGGCTCAGCGGTATGTCTGCGGACTTACACGCTAAAATCCGGGTTTCGATACCCGTGGTGGGCAGAGCACAGATAGCCCATTGTGTAGCTTTGTGCTTAATTCAAAACAACAACAACAACAACAGCGCAAAAAAACAACAAAACAATATGGACGTAACACCTCTGTATTTGCATGATTATTTTCAACACTGTATACACATATAATCTGGTAGTTAAAGCTCTCGACTCTTGGGTTTGAATCTCTGTCGCCAAATATGTTCGCCTATTTTGGCCATGGAAGTGTTATAATGTGATGGTCAATCCCACTATTCTTGGTCTACCCTCTGGTCTTTCACTGATAAATGAGTACCACTTATCTGGAGAGGAGATGGAAGTTAGCTTATGATTCTGTGACACAATATTAACATGGAACTGTCTCACTGTTACACTGTGACACAATATTAACATGGCGACTGTCTCATTGTTACACTGTGATACGATATTGACATGGAGACTTCTCAAAGTTACAATGTGAAATAATGCTAACAAGGAGACTCTCTCATTGCCCTAGTAAATTATTTTGACAAGTATTTTTTGCCTTATGTAACACATTCACCACAGTCACGTAAACAACGAACACCATTGCACTAATAAATTATTTTGATAATTACTATTTGCTTTATGTGATATATTCACTACAGTCACGTGAACAATGACTTCTTTTGTTTTCTACTTGTACAGCTCAATATAATAAGTAGAAGCAAACTATTTTTTCACTGAAAAATGAACCGAGATATTGATTTTGGTGACCTTTTTTTGGCCTAGGGCTGTAAAGGTATCTCCGTCTATTAGCATTTTTCATGGATGACGTGTTAAATAGCAGAACTTTATTAATTCAGGATTAGACGTAGCACTAAATTAGTTGTCAGTCAAATATCCAAACAACACTTCTCTTGAGACATTCACGTGTCCGTCCCACTGTACAGCCATCTCTCATTCTGACTCGACGAATAACATGCTGTAGTAAGCGAAAATATGTCACAAGAAGAAACGAAAGGAGACAGCGACCAACAACTTAGGTCAGTCTGTTTTCTTTGTGGGATGGGTTGGTCGCTATATATGGAAATGGGGGTGAGGGAGATCGAAGCTCTGTAGAAGTAAGAGAGGTATCAGAAGACTAATGAAACTAGTCGTTTGTGAGATTGTCACTTGTAGGTCACTTCTTTGTTCTTAGACCATTGTCACATTAGTTTATAAACACGAGAAACGTATAAGATGTGTAAATTGCACGAGAAACTCCGATTCTATATCGTGCTAGCAGCTACAACCTATGATCGGTTACACTTTCAACACGTCTTTCACTTCTAGCCGGATTAGTTAGTTGGGTTTCGGTGTACGATGACGGTGGTGATAAAGCTGTAAACCACGTGGCTACCATGCTCATGTTTACGCATTTTACGTGTGGTCCACATTATCCTCACACGTAGAGAAATACGAATCAGATTATAACTCACAAGGACAGAACACAGCTCCACGTTACGTGTGGTCCACATTATCCTCACAAGTAGAGAGACACGGATAGGGTTATAAATCAGAAGGACACCACACAGCTCCACATTACGTATGGACCACGTTATCCTCACACGTAGAGAAACACGAATCAGGTTATAAACACTGCATAGCTCCACGTTATCCTCGCATTTAGACA
The DNA here is from genome assembly GCA_011833715.1 of Carcinoscorpius rotundicauda. NCBI lineage: Eukaryota > Metazoa > Arthropoda > Merostomata > Xiphosura > Limulidae > Carcinoscorpius > Carcinoscorpius rotundicauda. The sequence goes on along the minus strand of CM022391.1, from coordinate 129,761,244 downwards.
GAAACGGTTCAGGTTGTAAATCATATATGTAAAATTTACATACTTACAAGCTCTAGGTCACGGTCCAGTTGTTATGAAACCCATCTTATTTCCGGTTACTGATTTTAAAAAATGTCCCAAACTTCCGAAAGATGGTGCTTGTGTTGTGTAATTAGATGAGGAAGACATTTTTGCCCCAACATATCAGTTTTCTCTACACTTTGAAACTAAACCATATATTTATTGGTACTTGCAAAACCCATCTATTATAACTGACTAGACAAGATTAAAACAAGGTTAAAATAAATAAAAAGGCACATTAATATATTGTTAGGAAATGTTCTTTTGTTGTCTTTTGTTTCTTTGTAGGTCTGGTTGTTGGCAGAATAATCTTCAAGATGCACAGACCATAAGTAGTTAGACGAAGTTTGATAATACCAGACAACACAGCGTTCGATTTTCGTTTTTCTTTTCTTTTTGTCAGAATTTCGTTGTTTTTCTCCATTTTTAAATATTTATTTTCTGAAAATAATTTTGTTCTTTCCGGAAAAAATAGCTTTAGGATTTCGTTCGGGAGCTTTTGAAGAATTGCAATAGTCGAACATGAGGTTCGATTCTGCGCGATGGTTTGTTTGTTTGGAATTAAGCAAAAAGCTACACAATGGGCTATTTGTGCTTTGCCCACCACGAATATCGAAACCCGGTTTTTAACGGTGTGAGTTCACAGACATACATACCTCTATGCCACTAGTGGGCTTTACTTGATGGACACAGTAGATGATTCAATGTGGATTTGCTTTAAAAAGAGATAAAATGTTTTTACAGAATACCAGTTTCTAGCAACTCCGCCGGAAAAAACTGTGGATGTGTAACGTTTAACTTATTTGAAAGGTTCCCTGGCTTCGATTTCTGATCTACACAGCCCGCGTTACACTAAGATACCCGAAAAATTGCATGCTTTTAAGAACTTTAAATGTATCATCGAATAATGTTTTTTGAGGGGGAGGAACTTTTGTGTAAAGCCACACGAAGGGCTAACAACGCATAAGCCTCTCTAATTTTCAACTGATAGATTTTACGGAAATTCGGCTTGTGAACAACACTCACTACCATCTGTTTGTGACAGAATATTTGTATTTTTATGTTATTTTTATAACGCGACTATAGCCCCAAAATGCGGAGTCCATTTTTTTTCTTTTCGATAACGGACTATGTATCATGAACCTTCCGATTATCAATCCGAACACGCCAGGCATCATCTCTCTCTGCTGAACATCAGTCTAGAATGCTTGTTATTACAAATATTAAACTAGTGTATTCCACACGTTGGTTCATCAGTCTTATGTCGCAAAACAAATCAGAAACATCTAACAGATCAACCATATTTGACTTTTCCACAGGTAAATAAATGCACGATAACTTCTTCGTTTAAATATCTTTCTGGATAACTCAAATAATTTCCTTTACTTAAGAGATAAAAGAACTGTATTAGTGTCAAACCTTACATAGTTGTAAAAGTGCTTATGTTCATATATGTCCAGACTACTTGTCTTAAGGTGATGGAGGATTTGACGTTCTCGTGTCTTTTTATCGTTTATTATCTTCCCTAAGAACTTTCTCTGTTTCAGGCATGCGTAAACATTTCGATCACTCATGGCGACTAATGGTAGCTATTTAAACGTATCTGAAATGTAGAAGATTTGGTTCTTTCTTTTATTTTAAACCTTCAAATATTTAGTAATTGTTTTTTTTAATAAATATATAGCATTGGTCTATTAACAATCAAAACAAAGGATGCTTTAGTGATGGTTCTGAGTTTGTTCTTGTTGTTGTTTAGGCTAATCTGTGGGGGCGAATGGAATATGACGACGATTAGCTCTCTTTTGCGGCCGCGCTTTGCCGTCATCTTAAAGGATTTTCAGAAACGCCAGCTGCCGAGAATGGTCTATGAGCAATCTACATGTCGCTTCAGGCAGGTTTCACGAGCGTTACGGACCGTGCTCTTCATTACAGTGCACTTTGATATCTGTCACGATAAAATAGGCCCATTGTTTGTTTGTCAAGCTTTAAATCAGAGTGCCCGTGAACACACCCAGAAAACACTGTTGTATCCACAACAAATAACAAAGATATATAAGCTTTCTGATTAAAATCTGTTATATTGCAGTTTGAAACTGTTTTTATAGCGTTTTTTTTTAAAACTGGAAGACTAAACATTCAACTGAAATATGAACTCGTTAAACAATAAGGAAATTTCTATCCATCACACCAATGTAATTACTGTCTATAGGTTTCCTCACCTAAATATTCACAATGTTACACACTTATTCCACTATTGCCTACAGGTTTCCTTATCTAAATATTCACAATGTTATACACTTATTCCACTATTGCTTATATGTTTCCTTACCTAAATGTCCTCAATGTTGCCTATCGATTCGACAACTATCATAGCTTTTCTCACCCAAATATCCACAATGTTGTCCTATGACGTTTTTGGCGATTTGCAGCAACCAGTTCTTAACATACACCAGATAATTCCGCACTCCCAAGATCTTCGTTTGTCATCTCAGTTTGTTTCTGAGTTCTTGAGTTTGACAGGTCGTGAAAATTCAGGTTTGTTACTGTTATACTGAAAGTGCTTGACCTTTAGCATATCCTCGCCCTTTGAACCAGTTTCACCAGAAGTTAATCAACTGGTCCTTCTGGGTCACTCACACTTTCTTTTTGTGATCAGATGAAACTTTATCGGTTATTCACTAAGCATTGAACTATTAATGTATAACTTAAGAAGAGAGTGACATGTGGGACAAATTTACGACGACACGTATAAACAGTGTCCAGTAATTTATCTACAGTGGAACCGAAAACTAACCTTTATGGTGATAGAAATAAGAAATTAAGACAGGTTTTGTTGTCGTTGTTAAGTGCCGTAAGTCAGCAAAAAGCTATCGTTAAATAATATCTGAGTCATAAATGAAAATAAAACAATGTTAAACGTAATACAAACCAACAACAAAATACGAAACCTGTTTCGAGGTGTATCTAACTAACACAAACACTCTTTGTGTTATAAAAAATATAAATGTGATTACAGAAAACAATAAAAAAACGTTAAATCACAAAGGAAACACGATTATATTGTAAATATTTCTATAACTTTAACAATATTTGGAAGTTATAACATTCATTAATGTACCAAAAATCTAACGACGCAATGTCGTATTATATAGATATATGGAATTGTTTTATATTACAAGACGTATAACGTGGGTCATAGGTAAATTAACGTGCAGAATTATACACGACCTTACATCTATGTTAAAATACAATGTACATTGTTGTCCGATGAAGGCTGCAGTAAAAGGGCCAAAAGTTGAAATAAAATATTTCAACGTAGAAAAAATCCATGCATAATTCTAATCTTAACTGTTTGTAATGAAAATTTAACTTATCGGAAGGTAAAACCAGTGGTAAGCAATACTGTAACGATTCATTATTATCTTAAACGTCCCTCCAGGTGGCGCAGCGGTATGTCTGCGGAGTTTTAACACAAGAAACAGGGTTTCGATACCCGTGGTGAGCAAAGCGTAGATAGTCCATTGTGTAGGTTTATTCTTAACTTCAAACAGTTATCTTAAATAATTTCCACAATAATTAAAATCCAAAGGCGAAAGATTTAAAACGGCCTTCGTAACCTGTGAAACTCCTTTATCAGGAATGTTGTTGAATTGTCTATAGAAATCAATTAATTTTGTATTTAAAATGCAAAATTTGGTTTACGAAAAAAGAAATGAGTCTATGGCTTCTATCCTCGAAATCTTGCAATGTTAAAATGATTGTATTACACCTAATAAGTGCTATTATGAGCACTGTAACAAATTTATAGACTCATTTATCTTAAACACTTTGATCTAATTGTCAAGATTTATTTAAAGAAAACATAAATATGAAATATTAGTTTTTAGATTTACCTCTATTTAGTAGTACTGGCAGTTGAGATCTGTTTCACTAAACCTCTCTATTTCAAAAATTCGTCTAATATTACAATAAATGATAATATTTTCATGTACGTCATTTTCGCTCTTTTTGTAAGAGTTTTCAATAAAGACAATGTATGATATTTAATGTTCACACTACACTGTACGCCGTTACCGTCTAGGTCTTTCGGTTAGTTCTAAAGTTCGTATAACCTAACAAAAAGCGTATTTTTTATTTTTATTTAACCCCTTAACAGGGATGGGTGAGAACGTCTGAATAACCTTAAATAGAAAATAAATCCCATGCCTCAAAATCGAGGAGCAGGCTCACTGAATAACCAACGTGTTCTACTCAACCCCTGATTTATTTGGAGTTACAAACGTGTTCCACTCGACCCTTGATTTTTCATGGTTACTCACATATTCTACTCAATCCTTGATCTATTTTTATTATATTTTCATCAGTACTCATAAGTCATTTTTATTTATCAAGTTATCTATGCCTTTGGTACACATGGGTATGACTGTCAGTACGTGGCATTATAAAACTCTCTATTGCAATGAACTGAACATCTGTTTATCTTTTTCTTCACGAATACATTCATTCATTCAATCAGCACTCGACTCTATCAAGGAACATTGGACCGCAATCGTTTGCGGATTCTTCAACAGGTTTTTAAGTGAGTTAGCCCACTGCACCGAGCCGTCCCTAATTTAGTAGTGTAAGACTAGAGAGAAGGCAGCTAGTCATCACCACCCACCGCCAACTCTTGGGCTACTCTTGTACCAACGAATAGTGGGATTGATTGTCACATTTATAACGCCCCCACAGCTGGGAAGGCGAGCATGTTTGGCGCGATGCGGGCGCGAACCCGCGACCTTCGGATTTCGAGTCGCACGCCTCAACACGCTTGGCCATGCCGGGCCTTCACGAATACATGGTTCCCGGAAATTATATCAACAAAATCGTTTAGCTGTGTTTCAGGAAATTCCTGCTAGAATACCAATTATACAACAAAAAAATAGAGTCCGAGAGGCGGTACTGTCGACATTTAAAGTGGTACTTAGTTACATAACCGTGAAAAGTGTAATTTTGGTTTTCGAAAGCAATAAAAAATACCAATAACTAGATTATTACCTTTTTAATCGATCGAAGCGAAGCGTAATGGCTAGCGTGCTGGTATGCGGAAAGAACTGTGTAACACGCTCTAAAATTTCAACCAATCCTGATAGATATTCGGTTTTATGTAGCTACGTAATCGGTGGCAAAATACTCTCTCTTTTATAAACGTTACTAAATTATGGATGAGACTTTGGCCTCTGACCTGGCCGTTTAGGCAGGCCCTCCAGCAGATGTCTCAGGAAAAGTAGGAACTTTACCCAAAGGCAACGTTTTTCTAAAGTGAAGCTTTTACTAAGGGCTTTTAAATAACATTAATACTTCTAACTGATGGCCAACGAGTGACACAAACAGAACTGTTGCTGGACTTGTTTGTTATTCTTGATTTGAATTTCGTTCGAAGCTACACGAGAGTTAGTCGTTTTTAATTTGGAAATGTAAGACTAGCGAGGTGATGACAACTAGTCATCACCACCCACTGCCAACTTTTGGGCTACTCTTTGACTAACGAATAGAGTCACCTTATAACGCCCCGACGGCTAAAAGGGAAAAGCAGATTACGAGTCTTGTGCCTTAACCACCTGGCCCTGCCGGGATCTACTTTCTACCCTGAAGTATAAACAGCTTTGATCTACTTCAAACTTTACATCCTAAAGCATAAACAACTTTGGTCTACTTCAAACTTTATATCCTAAAGTATAAACAACTTTGATCTACTTCAAACTTTATATCCTAAAGTATAAATAACTTTGATCTACCTCAAACTTTATATTCTAAAGTATAAACAACTTTGACCTACCTCAAACTTTATATCCTAAAGTATAAACAACTTTGATCTACTTCAAACTTTATATCCTAAAGTATAAACAACTTTGATCTACTTCAAACTTTATATCCTAAAGTATAAACAGCTTTGATCTACTTCAAACTTTATATCCTAAAGTATAAACAACTTTGATCTACTTCAAACTTTATATCCTAAAGTATAAACAACTTTAATCTACCTCAAACATTATATCCTAAAGTATAAACAACATTTGATATGTCACAAACTTTCTACCCTGAAGTGTAAACAGCTTTAATCTACCTCAAACTTTATATCCTAAAGTATATACAACATTTGATACATCACAATTTTTTTACCCTGAAGTGTAAACTGCTTTGATTCACCTCTTTAATTTTCTTTCATAAACACTATCTCCTCAAGTGATGGAATAAAAATCAAAATGTTCATACGCAACTTAATCATACTTATAGGTAATATACAAAAGAAACATAAAATATGCTTTACATAAATCTACCCTATTTTCAATAAATACTCAATTAAATCCCCCTAGTGACAACGTCAAAAGTAATGACATCGTTAACACAGACTTAGTAAGAGTCTAACTGAAATATTGAAGTCATAACATAGGCTAATTAGTGCTAAACGTATAAACACAGAAAGGAATAAAACCAAATATATTGTGTAAGACTGAAATGACTAGATAACAAAAGAAAAACTTATTAACAGCTGGTTCGGGAACCAATGGAAAAAAATCCCATTGGTCCTTTGTGCAGTTGTATAGAATACTAATAAAATGAAGTGTGTTTTTTTCACTTTCGTTTTTAAGAGATCATGAGAATAAATAGAAGAAACATAACCTTTAACTTGTTTTCTGTCCAATAAGCAGAAACAGGAGGTAAGTATGCTTAAATTTCGTTCCCCTCTTGTTCTCAAATGGCTGGTGTGCTGTTTCTTCACAGTGCCACCTACAGTCATTCATAAATAAGCACATTTCCAGGCTTCTCATGTTTGCAGGAGACACATAAGGTAGTAATACAGAGCGTTATCTTCTAACAAGTTTCTCCAGATGTGACATGTACCAAAGTTAACTACATAGTTAACGAAAGGCGTGCATTTACCACCTAATGGTGATGGTAGCAAAGCTGTTCTGACTTCTGACGACTGCTAAGAGTAATTGCTACTCGCAGACGTCTTTCTGAGAGGACGATTACACAGAGTTAAACCAAAACTCGAAGACTTCTTTTTTGAGATTACACAAGTCTAAACTAAAACTCGAAGACTTCTTTCTAAGAGAAGGGCCTCCCAGTGGCTCAGCGGTATGTCTGCGGACTTACAACACTAAAAACCGGGTTTCGATACCGGTGGTGGGCAGAGCAAAGATAGCCCATTATGCAGCCTTGTGCTTAATTAAAAAACAAAACAAAAACAAAACTGAGAGGACGATTACACAAAGCCCAAACTAAAACTCGAGGACTTCTTTCTGAGAGAAAGATTACACAAAGCCCAAACTAAAACTCGACGACTTCTTTCTGAGATAAGAATTACACAAAGTCCAAACCAAAACTTGAAGACTTCTTTCTGAGAGAAGGATTACCCAAAACTCAAAGATTTAGTTTGTTGGCTTCCATCTTTAAATATGCGATATCAATATCTAAAAATCATTCTTCTTCCACTGATCAATGGGATTTAGTTTTTGAGGTTGTTTGTCTTGTGGTCAAGTTTTTTATTACAATAGTTTTAATTCACAACACTTCACTGTATCTACGAATAAATGTCCACATCTGATCTGTACAGGTTAGTAAAGACAAAACAAAAAAAAATTACATGAAATATACAACTTTTGTAATTAAAATAAAAACAACAGAAATATGAACAAAATGTTATAACGTTTCACTGCTATGTATACCTAACACGTTCTTACTGTTCTGCAATTGTTCTAAATCCTATTTCTTTTTCTAAAACATCGAGTTCTGAGTTCAAACAAATTGTACTCCGATATTTGAGCGACAGTTCTGGGGGCTTACAACGTTACAGTTCGGTATTCGATTCTCGTGGTGTCTAGCCCCAGATAATCTACTGTGCAAACTTTTGCTTGAGAACAAACAAAATGAAGAGAATCAAACTTATTATTTGTGTAGCCAACATTTGGGTTGATTGTTTTGTTTTCGTTTTGGAATTAAAAACAAATCTACATAAAGGGCTACTTGTGCTCTGCCCACTACGGGTATCGAAACCCGGATTCTAGTGGTGTGAGTCTGCAGACTTGCCGTTATGCAACTAGGAGGCCTAGCTTTGGAGACATTTAATTATATTTACTGAATTACTGTTTTGTTCAGATAGTAGATAACTTTGTTTGTTTCTAGCCACCTGGAAAGGAGTAGCTGGTTGATATGACCATGTTTTCAAGACGTTATGTTTCTGGGGTTTAATATTCTTCAGGTGGCAGGTGCTAATTTCAATCGTAACTATAATACAAATAACAAATTTGGTAGATGCTGGTGATTAAGCTACTCGATTCCCAATCTTAGAATCGCGGGTTTGAATCCTCCCTCGTCTCACCGAACATACTCTCCCTTTCAGCGGTGGGGTCATTATAAAGTGAGTTTATTCCACTGATAAATAGCCCATGGGTTAGCGATGGATGGTGATGACTAGTTGTCTTCCCTCTCGTCTTACACTGCTAAATTAGGGATAGTTAGGGCAGATAGCTCTGATGTAACTGTGGGCAAAAATTAAAGAGAAACTGAAGCTGTTGAAAGATAAAAGATGTTTTTTTAATAAACTAGCGAATGATAATGTCCCCAGTACTTACTCATAATGGCAGATTAATTGCATGTTATACATACGGTAATTGCCTACATATACATACATTAAGTATGTTCGTATACGTACATTAAGTGTCTTCATATACATAGATTGTGTTCGTATATGTACATTAAGTATGTTCATATACATACATTAAATGCGTTCATATACAAACAATAAGTGTGTTCATATACATGCATTAAATGTGTTAACAGACATATATTAAGTGTGTTAATATACATGCAGGGACGGCTAGCGCAGGTGGCCCTCGTGTAGCTTAACGCGAAATTCGAAACAAATCAAACTAATTAATCTTTCCAAACGTGGATTTGTATTTATTGCTAAGTTGTTGAGGATCTCTATTCCCTTCCCTAGTTTTGAACTAATGATCAGCTGGAATGGACCCAGTTAGTTACAACCTACCACCTACCTTCCCTACCAAGGGAAGTGACTGTCAATCTTACAAAGTACCCACAACCTAAGTGCGAGGAATGTTTTGTACCAACACGTGGATTCGAAACTGGCTTTCCAATCCCTGAAATCCTTAGCTCTCACACAGGCTCGATTAGCTCCATCTTTTAATTAATTTCATGTGTGATAAACCACTTAAACTCCGAAAGCATCTCGTATTCCGTTTGTCCAGGAAGAAGTATTCTGTTATACACTTTGCGAGATGAGAGACGACAGGTATACATTAAAATGCCCTTAAGATATTAATGAAATTATCGTTAAAAATACCCATACATACATATAAATACAGAAACAAACAAGTATAAATAATATACCTACCCAGACAAATAAGACGAGCGTACCGCATATGTATCTTTAGCTTTCCTGCTATTGGCTATCTGTAAAACTTTACCTATTACGTTAAGCAATCTTCACTTTCATAAGTCTTTTATGGAATGACAGAAAAAGGTTGACGGTGCTCGTTTTCAATGAAACAAAGGATCTAACGTAATAAGAGTAATTTAAGTCCAATTTATTGTCACAAGTGAAAGATATTATTGATAATTTGATGTTTAGGTTGTTAACATTAATTTTCTGTTTCCTCTGCTGCATCAGCCCTTCGGCAGTGACAGAATTGTTACATCTTTTTCTGTCCCTCGCCCTAATTAAAGAAGTCCTTTCAGTTGTTTGACTTGCTTAGATAAATAGCTAAAACGAGAATAAATTAAGACACACACAAAAGAACAGGAACCGACTGTCAGAAAAGGATGTTTATCGATTTTGAAGGCTTTTCTTTGCTTCTTATCTTTCGCTCAGCTCGTAAGTTGTTAATACATATAGTACAAACGACTAGAAAAGTGCAGTAATCCAAAAAATGACATAAAGACACATCATTAATCAGTTGTCTTGCCCTTTGTCTATTTATTTAATTGCTTCAGACTAGAGCCACATTGGGTTATCTGCTGTGTACTCCACGGAGAATAGAACCCCAGATTTTAGGGTCGTAAGTCCGTAGACGTAAACGCAAGATGTAAAATGATTAAATCGTGTATATAATGTTTCATAATAGATGATAAATTAATTATTATGATGACGCATGCAAGAGACGAGATTTTTTTTACATGTGCTACTCGAATTTAAGCAGGCTTGTTGCCTAGTAGCTTGCATGATCATATGTTAATCGGAAGTATCTAGGTTCGAATCCTCCATATAACGTTCAGCAGACTCCGTCTGCACTTTCAACCGTGGACGCGTTCGTTTCTAAAACTTGGCAGTCGGTCCAAACAGTAAACTAAAAGTAACCGTTTAGGCGGCGAGTGCTACTGACTAGTTTTATTTCTCGTGAGTCGTTCTAAATTAGGAAAGCTGTGCATGAGCCATGAGGTTCTCTGACCGGCCATTCAACCCTTGTGTCGCAGAAGGTGTCTTAAAACTCAGCACGTTGTAGCTTTTCTAATTTCCTTTAATGCACTCACTTCGTTTAAACATGGAAGAGAAGTTATTGTGTTTTGGTGTCTTCAAGAACGTGCGTTCTAAATGCGCCAAGTATTGAACATATCTCTTGCATGCAATACCGATTCCTGACTCAGGTAGGTCTGTATTTTTAAACTAGATTGTACGTCACGTTCAGAGTCTGTATTTATGAACAGAGTTTCATAGTAAAACTCGGCTCTGCTTGTTTACTTAGCAAAAATTTAAAAAAAAATCATGTGAATTTATTTACTCCAACTGTTTGTTTACTGTTAAGTGGAAAAGATAAACAATGGGCTATTTGTGCTCTTCTCGCCAGGGGTATCAAAACCCGATTTTTAGCGTCCTATGCCCATGTTTACTCAACATTTGCGATATACACGTGGTTTACACAGGATCTCCGTTTTCCAACTGTGCATACGTTACATATTTCGCCACATACCACCTTACCAGAATGTATTTCTACGTACAAGGTGCTTCATTGGCACATTTTCGTGAATACTTCTTATTTCGAGAATGAATTAGAGAACCAGAAAGTAAGGGCATGAAAAGTTTGATATTAATAATGGTCAATGAATCGCAAAATTTCTATTGGTTGAATAATTGTTATTTTGAAGCTATGAGAGTTATCTCTGAATTTTAATCAGTGTCACACTGCTCAATCAATAATTCTTACTCCTTCATATTTTGATTTTTTAGACTAAATAGAAATGACTTCCATAAAATATAACAGTTTTAAAAATTCGTGGCAATTAAATGTAATTAATATTCGCAGATTTCTTACAAAAAATTAATTGCTTTTTCATGCGAGTTAGATTAGGGCGCTCCCAAACATCTTAGTTTTCCACTAGGAGGCGTGAAAAACTCCGATCTTAATGGTTTAAATAGCTGGCACGATTTATGCTGTACGAGCTCTTTTTCCTAAACACTGCTTACTGCTAATGTAGCGCTAAAGTTAAACACGTGATAACACATGAGCAATTAGTGTAAACTCTTTCTAATTGGTGGTAAGAAAATGGTGTCTTTATGGAAACAAGCTCGAGCCTAGAATGGGGGGCTTTCTCTAGTCAGCCTAAAATCTATAATTTAAATACTAACATTAGAAATAATAAAATGAGACATGTTATGTGTAGCCTTAATCCCATAAACCCATTTAAAACACTGTAAAAAACACAACAACAAACAAACCGCTAATAACTGTATACTAACAATTAACAAGTTTTAATAAAGGCGAACAGAGATTTAACCGCAACTTCATTTCAATATCTTATTTCTGTTTGTTCATAATTAAGCACGTAACTACACAATGGGCTATCTGTGCTCTGCCCATCATTGATATCGAAACTCGGTTTACATCGTTGTAAATATGTACTTTTGAATAATTTATGTGAAGAGAAAGCTAATTTGATTAACAGTCTTTACGTTTCTAAGTAAAAGTATTGATATTAAAGAAACGTAATTACCTGTTTAACAGTTTGTGTTTCTAAGTAAAGGTGTTGATATTAAATGTGTACGTTTATCTGGTGATTTTAACATCTTTGTTTTTCTTTCGTTAACAACACAAATCTGTCAGTCGACCCTCATCAAGAAAAGATTAGTGTAGGAAAAGAAAAGCAAAAAACTTACGCATCACGTGCATTCCTCTCGTACAGTTTTCTTTTCAGAAGAAACTATAGTAAAATGGCGCTTATCGGACCCTGGCAAGAGTGTTAAAGAAACAGAAAATTTCGAAGTTGAGTAAACCGGATGTATTAAAAGAAGCAGGACACCTCCTTCTGCTTCGTATTCATTCGATGTTCGCCTACAAATTGGTGTCCCTTTCCAACGTGACACAGATCCTCGTGACTGGAATCTAAATGTCTGTTTGATGCCTAATTATCAAACAGTCACGCAGCCTTATCAGCTGTATAAACTGACTTCGTCTCTTTGCACGTGAACCGTGGCTTCCGTAGATTAAACCCTTTTCAGCAAGCTGATGATGTTTGTCCTCTCGATGTTGCTGAGCTCGGGTTTTGTTATGCTCATAAGTTGTAGTAGTTCACACTATCACCGCCTCAAAAAAAACAAAATTGAACATATACTTACGCACCGGACCATTTGAACCTTTCGAGTCAATTGTGTAAAACTATGAAAAGTTAGGATAATAGATTTTGAAGACATTATTTAAACGTGAAAGTTTATGTAACGGAAAAGTGAAGTTGGAATTAGTGAAAAGCATTTAATATCTCTTTTAATGTAATAATTACAATAGATGTATAATAAAAACACTACAATATAACTAGTGAACAGAAGTGATACCCCACTTAAAACAGTTATAATACATCGACACATTAAGGAACTAATAGACTTGAAAATCCTTAACTAGTTTTGACCGCTTCAAGCTTGGCCTTCGAAAACTTTTACGTTTTCATTATTCTTGTCCGTTGTTTTTTGTTTTGTTTTTCAAAAACAAAACGACAAATCTTATTATAAACTACGCAACCTAATATGGAATGTGTATTTAGTGTATGTAGCTAAATAAATTTTCATTATATAGTATTTTACACATCACTATAAAGTAAATAGCTAATTAGACTCGTTATTACATAGATATACATATGTTAAATACCTAAATAATTTTTGGATTACAAAGTGGAGTACCTAGATAAATGTTTTGGATTACTACGTAGTATTATCAGAAAAAGCATTTAAACATATTTTTTGGGCTACATGGTGTTATAGATAAAGCAGGTGAATAGGGTTTTTAAGATTTGGGTCGTAGTTTTAACAGATAAGTAAGCTGTAATTAATTTAGTCTTTTTGTCGTTTTCTGTTTGTACTATTTTAGTTATATGATTTTTATATAATTCTATTTACTTCTAACAATATTTTTACCACTTTTTACTATTGTTTACAGTTTACTTTCAGTCTTACTTACCTTAGCAACTTATTAATTAATTTATTATTATTAGTCCTAGTACTACATGTTTTCCCTTCCACAACTTATTAAATGTTTATTCTTGCAAGAATGTAACTACTAGTGTTACTGAAGTCAATCTTCAAGGCGAAACGTAATTCAGCTTGATGGAATTTGAACATCAGTTACTTTCTAAAGAATTACTAGTGCTAGTTTACCGTGAATAATTAAAAAAAATGTGTAGCGAAAGAAGACAAATATATTTTCAATTATCTTAATTCCATCTTCACTAAGATGGAGCCCCCGTTGGTACAGCGGTGAGTCTACTAATTTATAACCCTAAAATCAGGGGTTCGATTCCACTCGGCGGACTCAGCACACACACATACACTACCAGGGTACTTTCAGCTGCGGGTTTGTTTGTTTATTTGTTTCGGAATTTCGCACAAAGCTACTCGAGGGCTATTTGTGCTAACCGTCTCTAATTTAGCAGTGTAAGACTAGAGGGAAGGCAGCTAGTCATCACCACCCACCGCCAACTCTTGGGCTACTCTTTTACCAATGCACATTATAACACCCTCACGGTTGAAAGGGCGAGCATATTTGGTGTGATGAGGATTCGAATCCGCGACTCTAGGATTATGAGTCGAACGCCTTAATCCACCTGGCCTTGCTAGACCCTCAGCTGTGGGTGCGTTATAAAGATGACAGTGAATACTGCTATTTGGTTAGGAGTTGTTAGGGATATTTTAGAGTTTATCGTGCTCAAGTGTAAGGTGAGCGATGTACAGATCAACGCATCCCCTCTTTCATTTTAAAAGTGGAATTTTTAAAGGTAGGTGCTATTCTGGTCTGTCAACCTCTGAAACAGGAAAAACTATATTTGAACCTTGAGACCTTTGACCTGAACGTTTAGGTCATTTGTCGCATAAGATGACCTTTACGTTGAAAATGTCAGCACCAGAGGCGTAGCCAGAAATGGCCTTTGGGTAGTAGTTTGAGTGCTTGATGCAAGCGCCGTAGGCACGAAGCCGTGCTAGGGAGTCCGGGGGCATGCCCCCCGTGAAAGTTTTAAAACATAAAAAAGCCTGAATTATGCATTCTGAGATCACCTTTTTGGAAAATTTTAAAATGGCACACTGAGATGATTGTCTTACATTTTTAATCATAAATAAATATATATATATTTATATAATAGTAATAAATATATTATATATATAGGCCTATATATAAAATATATAACTTAAAGTTATCAGGCCCAGCAAAGTAGGCCTACAGTCCTGTCATAAACATTTAAAATATAGAGTCACTCAGGAGAGTGCAAAATGTATGTATAGTGTCTTTAATCTGTGTTCAAATATCATGGACAGTGCATATTAAAATTCCCTGGATTTCAAGAATAAACTTCACAAAAAAACAGTGGGTAGCACCGTGGCAGGCTGGCAGCACCCTGGCACTAACCTAGACCCATTGGCGCCATCTATAGTGAATTATTCACTAAAGATGGCACCAATGGTACTGTGAATGTGACATTGACAAACAGAAGCTGCGATAAACAATCATTCACTACGTCAAGCCTGAGAAAGCAAAAGACACTGCATGGATTCTTTAAACCCATTCATGAGGCTAAACCTGATCAATCTGCTACAGCCAATCAGGTTGAATCAGAATTGTCAATTGAATTGTCAGAATCAACAACGTGTCCTTCTACCAGTGCTGCCACTACCTCCTCAGGTCCACTCTGGGACATTGAAAATTACATTTCTGATAATGTCAGCATTGATAAACAGGTAAGTCGACTCCCCATTGTATTAAATTTTGTATTAAAAATCATGCAAACACTCTGATGAGTTTTAGACTAAATATTCATTGCTGCTAGAGGCTGTAGGCCAACAGCAACAGGATCTTCGGCCTGCTGTGTGAAGTTCAGCTCTAAGCCTTTCTCTTCGAGGTTATCGTACTCTGATAACAAACTTTCCTATGTGCAAAATAACTAAATTAGAACTATGTCTTTCTGTCTCTTTTAGATAAACGCTGAAACCAAAATATTTCTTCTTGAGAATTCCTGCGTTTTTAGCATCGTTGGCTTTCATAGCAGAGATCGCTACTTTACAGTCAACATGCAAAGGGTGCTTTCTGCAAGTACTGCTGTCTTTTTGCTCCTGATGGTGCTGGTGTTGGAAGCCAGAAATTAGGACAACGAGTGAAATTTCCATACACAAACTGGAAGAAGGCTCTTGAAGACTTCAAGTTACATGAATTGAAACAGTACCACCAAGACAACAATGAAAAAGCTAACAATTTTCTACAGTTCGTGAACACAAGTTCATCTGTGCACTTGCAGCTTGATGCAACTTACAAGCAATAAATCGAACAGAACCGGCAATATCTAATGCCTATTATTGATACTGTATTGCTGTGTGGGAGACAGGGTTTAGCTTTGAGGGTAAAATATGATTCTGGTCCAATGTTTGTTGGTGAAACTGATGAGGAGCCCATCAATAATGATGGGAGTTTTCGGGCAATTTTGCGCTACAGGGCAAAGGGTGATGTTAAGCTTTCAGCAAGCCTTAAGAGTACAAAGAGGAATGCTACGTATCTGAGTCCTCAAATTCAAAATGAAATTATCAATGCGTTTGAGCCTTTCATAGATATTCAATTGTATTGCTTAAGTTCTGACAAAACTTGCTGTATTAAAAGAGTGTTCAATCAGAAATTTGTATTTGACCATTTGTTGTGTGAAATTATCTGTCATGCAATCACGGATCTTTATGTAACTTCACAGGTGACAACTGAACTTGTCTAAAATGTTTGGGTCCATGGGGGATAAACCCCCAAATCCCCCTTGGTTATGCCCCTGACTAGCACTATACTTTTATTTATAACCATTTTTACGTTACAGTAGTTTTTTCTTCAGAATATACATCAATGTTTCAAGGTACTTATCGTTTATAACAAATCATTCAGTGGCTCCCTCTTACATTTTATAGCTGCCTGAGCTCGGGGTTCACTGTTTACCAACAAACTAACGCATTATTAAGTTTAAATTAGAAGTGCGATCTGTCTATCTCTGGACCAAATAGTATTTTACTGATAGATCGATAACCAATATCGTAATTTCCAGATTGTATTCGTACACGTATAAACTGTTATCATAAGCGTACATCAACTTTTAATGTGTAAATTCTTCTTTGCTGTTGTGGCTACTTCTTGAAGATTACCAAAATGTCTCAGGCACAGCACTCATAGTATACTGATATGTACCGAATGAACATTATGTCAGGTCATCCCTTAAGTTATGTCCAATTTTAGGTTCAGAAAAAGAGAAAATATATCAAACGCTTTTAATGCTATTTGATCATTAATGTATGTTACATTATTATTAATTACTTCCTGCCAGTGATTCACAAGCCTCTGAATGCCACTTCTATAAAATTCTTGGGGTTTGGAGGAAAAGAATGCGGAGAGGGTAGTTTTGACATATTCATGTGTTCCAAGCTCTTTTCCATCAAGATAATTCTGCAAACTTCGGAATAGATGATAATCAGATGGGGCAAAGACTGGAGAATAAGGATGATGTGGAAGTTTTTCCCAGTCTAGCTTTTCTATCTTTGCAGATGTGATCCTTGCTGTATGGGGCTGTGCATTGTTCTGATGTAACACAACACCTTTACGATTGATCAAAGCAGGCTTCTTTTCTTTCAGTGCAACATTCAAGCACTCTAACTGTTGACAACAGAAGTCTGATGTAATCGTTACATTTAATGGCAGCAACTTAAAGTGGATCACACCAACAATATCACATCAGATGCTTAACAAGACTTTCCTAGGATGGGGGTCCATTTTTGCTTGTTCTTTAGCCACTTCATCTACACTATCCCATTTGTCTGCAGTCCTTAACATTCTTATAAAATATCCATTTTTTCATCTCCATTTACTAACCTGTTCAAAAAAGGCGAGTTACGTTCACAGGAGTGCAGAGAAGTGCAAATATCCACTCTTGCTCTAAGATTGGCTTCTGTCAAATTATGGAGGACCTATTTTCCAAGTTTTGACGCCTTTTCAAGCAGTTGCAGATGTCGGTGAACTGTTGAATGGGTTGAATTAAGCTTCTGTACTTGTTCTTCAATTGTTATAGCACAGTCTTCATCAAGTGCAGCCAGCAGTAAGTCATTATTAAACTCAAGAGGACGATATAAACGTGACGCATCACTTAAACTGAGGTCATTTGATCTGATCTTTTGAAAGCACCTTCGACATTTACTTTCACTGAGAAATTCCACACCATAAACACCTTGAATGCTTTGTGCAGTATCTGCTGCACTATTGCCTTTTTTAAAGCATCATATGTATAATGTGCTTCTCAGACACATCCACCTTCATAAGGGTTTATTTGATTTATCTGAAAAAGTGAAGTCTGGTTAGTTTCTTTTATATGTCTGAACATTTTAATACACGTCCTACTACATATTTTAGTCATTAAAACCTTCTACAAAGACAGAAATGATGATGCACTTCCTCTATTAAATTTTCGAATACTACTTAAGGTATAACCTGATAAAACTGTCAACTTTATTTCATTAAACGTTCTTTTAGAACTTTCCATCAAACCTGCACTTAAAGCTATCTGTGCATAGTCAGTTCTAATTTAAAAATGGCAGACTTGGGCTTTTCTAGTCTGGTCGAAGAGTAAAATTTGACTATCACCCTCAAAGTGCAGTGCGCTTCTTTTCTTTTTTTTTCAGCAACGAGTAGCAAACTATTAATCATCGGATTCAGGGTCTGGGCACACCAACCACTAGACTTCTCCCAGCCAAATGTTGTTTTTTTGTTTTGGATCGTCCGTCAGTGACACAATTTCTTGCAACCTGTTCTGTGACTATGACTAAATACCAATGAAAAGCAATGTTATCACTTACACGAATGCTCCCGTGATAATTTTAAGTATTCGACACGTGCTTAAAATAAAAAAATCGAGTTTTTTTTACATCACATCATTCTGTGAATGGAAGTTCACATACATTCAGAACAAGTAATTATAAGTGTTTCTAACAAACAGAAATTAAGTCTGAAAGAAAAAAATGGTTCATAGTACAATGATTGGGTGTGTATCAACAGGGAATCCTTGTTTGAGGATAACATCGGCGAAACGAACAATTTGGTTGTTATGTTGCTAATGGCGCCGCGTCCAAGCGCTCTGATCATATCATAGGTTACTTTAATTGGCATGCTATCCTTCTTCGCCGATAGGCGGAGAAGCTGATTACAGTCTCAAACCCAGCTCTTTTGCTTCAGCTCTACTCTTTTTCCCTGGTCCACTTTCGAGGTCACAACCGAGTCCTTGAGGAGTGGACTTGGGAAACCGAATAGTGATGATGAATTTATTTCGTGAAGTTACCTGTCTCACGTAATTCATAGCTTCTGCGAAGTAAACTGAACGTTCTGTATTCAGCCCATGGTTAGTCTAATGACCGCCAGGGCCAACGTACCGTTTATTATACTTGCAGAAGCAATAACGTACGGGTTTGCTGTGTACAGCGAATGATTTGAAGTGTAAAGAAATGTGATAATAACAGTATTTAGCCACTAATAGCTCTGTAACTTCGAAGTGTTGCTAGTATTTAAAAATAAAAAAGTGGTTCTGGGAATTAAATGATTCGTGCCCTATGGCAGAACGCGCGCCCTGTTATTGGATGAGTGGGCTTGACCAAACGACACACAAAATATGTTCTGTCGACTTCTAAGAGGAATGGTTGTTTTTAAACCAAAAGGTCTAGCTCTCTTCTAGAAGGGAGAATCAGTAGATAAAAGCAAGATGGTAGAAAGCTATATTTACTTGACGTATATTGGTTATAACGTCTAATAAACTTAGATCTGACCGCTAATGAAGCATTACGTGTCGATTTTTCTTCTTTATATGATCCATTTACTATTTAGGCTTAACACATGTCATAGATTACTGTACTTTGTTCATGCATTCTTATATCTAGTCCATTATGCTGACATGTCTTTATGACCGTCACTTAAATAGAACTTGCAAACTGCTTACGTAAGCGTTGGACCACAAAGAAAACATAAGATTTAACACTGCAAAAACAAACTTTTGTTCCAGTCTCGGCAGTACTGTTAAGATTATTCATGAACCAAGGTGTCCAAAGAGTTTGGATGGAACATCAGACGGCCATCACACATTTCGTTGTGCATCTGTAGTTTATAAATATCATAACTGATAGTTTTGCGCTTGCACAAGAAGGTAAAATTTACCTGTGCCCAGCTTATGAAGCTCTTGGATAGAGACCAAAGTACGCTAATAATCAAACAAAGAATTGCTCCAAGTTTCACTGATTGGAAGCCTAAAGGTCCATACGTACAAATGCAAAGTAAACAATTAATAAATACACGATTGTAAATCTGGAAACCCCGTAATAAATAGAAAGCAGTGACTGCCTTAAACAGATTATTTTGAAAGGTTATAATTGCTGACTTTATCAGGATATTACGAATACGTTCCATGTATTATTTTACGCCATTTGCTCTAGGTAACACGTTTTTGATGGAAGTGAATTCACCCACCATAGAAAACAGCTATAGATTAGGTTTTCTTTTATGTTGTTCTGTCGTATATAAAACCGATGTGACCTAGTAGTTGTGGATTGAATGGTCTAAGGTTCGAGACATGATGCCACTGGAAATGTACACGTATCTACCGAACGCTGACATCTTATGCGCATGTATGTTAAACGTCAGTGACCTGTAATTAATTTCGACCTTCTGACAACAAAAACTTTAGGCCTTGACCTTGAGCTTGACCTCACACAAATTGTGAACAAGTTGTTGTTAACTTTAAAACCCTGACATAATACACAAACGTGTGTTTGAAAGCTTTATGTAGTCATGGTGACGAGAAGTATATATCCATGCACGATAAAGCAGACGAAAATAATTTATAAGTAAAATAAATTGGAGCGACTGCTAAATAGATAGCAAACTACCTGAGATACTTTTGAGACCGAGGGCATCACAACGTCAAATATAATCGAAAATGATAAACACAGTGTTGTTCGTAGGGTAAGGTGTGGTGTAAATATTTATTTTTTTTTGTTAGAGTGGCCTGGCATGACCAAGCGCGTAAGGCGTGCGACTCCTAATCCTAGGGTCGCGGGTTCGCGCCCGCGTCGCGCTAAACAGGCTCGCCCTCCCAGCCGTGGGGGCGTATAAAGTTACGGTCAATCCCACTATTCGTTGGTGAAAGAGTAGCCCAAGAGTTGGCGGTGGGTGGTGATGACTAGCTGCCTTCCCTCTAGTCTTACACTGCTAAATTAGGGACGGCTAGCACAGATAGCCCTCGTGTAGCTTTGTGCGAAATTCCAAAACAAACAAACAAACTTTTTGTTAGAACTATTACTCGTTCATATCTTTGAAGGTACGAATCCGTTTTACTTTACCAGTAGTAACCCAGTAAGTAGACAGGTGAACTATGTTACGACATTTCATTGAATTCATTATTCATTGTGATACAATGGATGAAGTGGCCAGTAATACAGTTTGTATATACGTCACAGAGTCACTTTTGAACTTTAATTCTGGTGAAAAAAAGAAATGAAACCTTTAACATATATATGTATATATAATTATTGTTCACTCAGTTTTCAGTAAAGGGCTTCACAGATGTGCAATACATTAATTAGAAGTAGCAATTAGCTTATTAATTATGGAATGGTAAAACTGAACGATGCGGAAAAGGTAAGTTGTTTTTCATACCACAATACGTGTAAACTCATTCGTATATAGGCTTAGATTTTTTAAACATAAAATCAAACATCTAAGACGAGATATTATTAGTAGAGATGAAGTAACATGATCTGTGTTAGCTTTCTATGAATTCTCTTTAGTAACATACCAGCAACAGACGAAATTTTTTATTGACAATTGGTGAAAACAAATTATAATTTCATGACTTGTCCGGTGTGGCCAGGTTATTTACGGCCCTTGATTCGCAATCTTGTGGTCGAGGGTTCAAATTCCGTGGTATAAAATATAAAACTGAAAACTCTGGTGCAGCTTAGCGCCAATTACAAAAGAAACAAATAAAAATCAAAGATTTTCGATCAATAAGAATACGAGTTGACAATGGTAAGACACATTCCAGTAATGAATGGGACGTTTGTTTGTTTGTTTGTTTTGAATTTTGCGCAAGCCTACACGAGGGCTATCTGCGCTAGCCGTCCCTAATTTAGCAGTGTAAGACTACAGGGAATGCAGCTAGTCATCACCACCCACCGCCAACTCTTGGGCTACTCTTTTACCAACGAATAGTGGGATTGACCATCACATATAACGCCCCCATGGCTGAAAGGACGAGCATATTTGGTGCGACCGGGATTCAAACTTGCGACCCTCGGATTACAAGTGGAGAACCTGAACCACCTGGCATGGCCAGGTGGACTTGGGGGAGCATTGCCATAGTTCTGTTTAATTGATTCTGAAAAGAAAATGATAATACGCAACACGTATGAAGGTTGAACCAGATTATTTGAGAGATTATGGGTAAAAAAAATATTGTGGCAAGAAGCAGTATCCTTCATAATTTTACATTATTCCAGTAAATTGTAAAATTTTAAAAGTTTGAAAGAAATACTTTACAGACGAATGTTTGGGGGAAATGGATGGAACGAAGTAATAATTGTTATTTTCATCTTGTTGGGTTACTCGAGTTTCTCTAAACGACCCCACAGATCAGGGGTAACTTTGTAGCGTGGCCCTTTTTTCAAAACTATTCCTAAGGGAGTGAAAGTAAATTTGATACAGATCTCTTAAGGCAGTGACGTAGTAATAAAGAATACAGTGAGGGGGCGTTACCTCTGAAGACACGTTGTAACATTGAGAAATGGAAACGGTGTTCTTCATTTCAGGAAATCTTATCACTATTCTCAAACCCCACGGCTTCAGCGCTGAATTATATACCCCCTTCCCCCCATCAGACACAAGAAGGTGGGACTGTAACCATGAACAGGATTAATCACGTGAGGTCATACACAGTCCTCCCTTCGGTAATTGTGTTTGTTTAAGAGACCCCACCTCATAACCACCCACACATTAGTTAGTTGTTCACGTTTCTCCTTTTTATTGTACTTATCGGACAACAGCAGACAGACAGGCACACGGTTTTTCTATATCCACTGTATAGAAACCCGCGCATCTTTTGAAAACATCAAGGATTTATTGTTTGCAGTTAAGTACAAAGCTACAACAATGGGCTGTATGTGCTCTCTACCCGTCACGGGTATCAAAAACTGGATTCTCGCATTGTACATCCGCATCCCACTGTGTCCAGTTGTAGGGAGAAGAAAGAATTTTCTGATCTCTTGTTGTTCCGTAATGGGAGAACATTTTACTGTAAACTCACAATGATAGACCCACATATTAATCATGTGGTAAGGGTGCTCGTCTCGTAGCCTGAGGATCACGAGTTCGAATCCCCGTCACGCCAAACTCGCTCGCTCTTTCAGCCGTGTGGGCATTATAATGTGACGGTCAACCCCGTTATTCCTTGGTAACAGAGTAGCCCAAGATTTGGCGGTCGGTGATAATGACTAGCTGCCTTCTCTCTAGTTTTACACAGCTAAATTAGGGCGGACTAGCGGAGAAAGCCCTCATGTACTTTGCACAAAATTCAAAAGAAACCAAACAAATCACACCCAAATGGAGTTCCTTGTATTCCGGAGATCCCTTGCCCATTTTTAAACATTATAGGAAATTCCTGTGACGTTTGTAATAAAAAGGATGTTCCTTGAACACGTAAATGGATCCCAAGAAAGTCTGAAAAATATATACATCTCAGTTAAAAACTATCTTACTTTTTGGTCAGTCTTAAAACAGCAGCCGAAAGCCACATTGGTTTTGTGTTCATATGAATATGATATGATCATAAACTGTTGTTTTCGTTTTCAGTTAAAGAGTTTTGTTTTTAATGTTAGACAAACACGTGTATTTGCGAATGTCTGTTTTGTTTGTTTGCCGTTTTTTGGTTGTTTTTCTTTTGCGAATTAAACAAATAAAATTGATAATTAAATAGATGTAAGTACGAGCTTCGAGTGAGCCAATACATCCTGATAACAAAGATCAGTTCAAGTCCTTGTGAAGGATTTTTTAAACGTAATATATATATGTATGTATAATGAATATTCAACAATAAACAACTAGGACAAGAGAACTTTAATTCTTAGTAAGGACTCTTTATATTCGTTCTAACTGTGAGTACAAGGACTGATGCTAATTGTCACATTACCTCCCGTTAGGTGGCTACGATCAGGATTTCTTTATGTAATGGAACTTAATTTTTTATCTATTTTTCAACCAATATTCGTATTATGGGCGAAAGCTTCGAAAGCAAAAATTAGAAAGTCGTTTAACAGAAAGAATTTCTCGTTTCCTTTTATTATTGTGTTTTTCGAATATCTTCTCATTTTTTATACCTGAAGCGTAATTTTAACAACCCCGATGTACTATGTTCTTTTATCGCTTTAAAATTAAAGTGAAGTTTGGCAAATAATATTTAAGAAATGCCTGTATAGGAGTCAATAATTTCAGGTTTTGTCTGTAAGAACCCTTCTTTAAGACCCCAGTTCACGAAAAACCGATTCCCTTGAGACGCCGCTTCAAATTTTGAAATATTATATCCCAGAAGGCGTTTATTGATAGAAATAAATTAATTGGCTCTGCTATTCAGAATCGTTTCTTTCAGATTTGAAATCCGTGAAGCATGAAGAAATGTACAGCTGTATATAACAGTAACGAGTTTAGAGTTTTCAGCGTTCCCACAATTCTCCATAATCAATATCACACACCTTGCTTCATTGTAATCTAATTTTGTATTGGCCTCTCAGGTCACTTGTCCTTCTATTTACTCTTCTTTCAGCAATGTTTCTTCACTTCCAGTTAATATGATTTGTTTTATTCTCGCATGAATTCAAAGGTAAACAGAACAAACACCACAGGTTTCTTTCTTTCTATATTTATGTTCTTGTCAAGATATTCTGCGGACTTCATTAATATATTTTCGATCAGAATAAAAAGCTATTTCAGATCGTATTATTGAATTACTGTTACGTAGTCTGACGCCTCTATTCTTTTTCTCGGTCCTAACGGTTATTTGTTTTCTAAATTTGGGTAGGTTTTTGGCGCCTGCTGGCTTTAAGTAACACAAATAGTGTTAATGTGGTAGAGAATTCTCGCATTATAATTGGTTTTAATTAATTAACAGCAGCGTATAACAACATTTATCAAACCAAAGCTCTCATTGATTTGCTTTTCTTTCTTTCTTTTTACAGAAATAACTCCATTTAACAAAACGCCTTGAGAGAGGAGACGCTAACCCTAATTTTAGTCTGGGGTCATTCACTACGTCAACTCATATTGGACAGAAGGGTGAAAAATGGACTTCTCCCTGCCTCGACTAATGAATTGACGATGGAAGTACATCCACATTTGCTTAACAACACTATGTGCAGCACGTTCGCCCGCGTCACGTATCGCAGTATGCACATTATGCTTAACAAACCCTCCTTCGGCCAGTTTTTACATTTTCACTGAACTCTTGCACGAGTTGCAACACGGGCAGCTCGCACCAAGCGGTCCACGCGCACACCTGCAGACGTGTAAATAGCAGATCGCCTACGCTTCCAATCAACTAATCTAGACAGTCTAATAAACACTTCTTCCCTGCGATCTAATAGCATCTTCTTCCACCAGGAGTCGCTGAAATGGCAATGAGAGATAAACTGCCTTGCAGGAGGTTCTGGTGAGCCATTTTCTTGAAGCCATGAAAATCGCAAATTATCTTCTTTCAGTCCTCTTTAACACTAGCATTTGATATGAATAACTTAGCGTGCTCGTTTAGGAAGATATGTTTATTGAATACCGACCATATGCTTCCGGAAACCAGCTTTGATTACACTGTCTCCAAAAGGAAACTAAACTGTATGTTCCTGTTGCTAGGGTACGAAGTTGATGTATAGTAACACGTCTGTTGTAAAATAGGACACGTGAACAGGGGGTTTTGAAAAAGCACGGCATGAAGTGACAGAAACATATAAAAGTGTGAGCATAATGTAAGTATGATATGGAAAGGACACTTGGTCGTGTTATAACATTAATATTAAGACGATGGGAAAAAACTGTGCTAAAAATGTGTATTTATTGTTTATTTTGGATTTTGCGCAAAGTTACACGAGGGCTATCTGCACTAGTCATTCTTAATTTAGCAATGTAAGACTAGAGGGAAGGCAGCTAATCATCACCACCCACCGCCAACTTTTGGGCTACTACTTTACCAACGAATAATGGGATTAACCGTTACATTATAACGCCCTCACGAATGAAAAGGAGAACATAGCAGACGGCTCAACAGGCTATGGCATAAAGCAAAGAAGCAAATTTTCGTTGGTTTATTTTGGGGCTTGACTTGTTAAATGAGAACAAAGCATGCACGTTATTTTTGTCCAATAGCAGTTTGAACCTCTGCATGTTGACCTTACCTATCGACCTTATAAAGGTTATCCTGTTCTTTCGAATCTCGTCTTTAGAATTTCGAACAAGCACTTTACTCCAGTGATTAACATTACTTTGTGAAAATATTTTGCCGCGAAATCGGTACACGACCTTTAAAAATGTCGTTTAACAACATTAAAGTTCCTTTACAACATGGTCAATAACAAGGCTAAGTATCTCTCAATCGATTGTAATGATTTAAGATCTTAAGGCACCGAAAACTTTAATTGGAGGATACGGTATTATCTTTCTTTCTGGTTATTATCGAGCCCATTAGAAAGACTCAATTCAGGGTTTGTGCCTCACGAGACAGAGGAGGAAGCAGAACAAAAGAAAGCTGAAGTCGGGAGGGGTAGGGGTGGCAGGATGCACTAACTTGTAGTCTGTTTGTAATGGCTTTGTAGCATTGTTTACGTGACACCACGAGCAAAACAATAAGAGCATTCGAGCTTATTTGAGAAAAATACTTTTTTTTTTATTCTGGAACGTTCTGAAACAAGATAAAACTTTTCTAGCATTCTTTTCTTTTTATGAATGCCAGTAATTAAGCAATTATATACACCGTGTATATTATAATTACACTTGGTGAATTGTTAGGCCTAAACATAAAGTCATTACATCATGATATTTACATTAATTAGTCCCCTCTCTCCCTCACGGTGGGTCGGGGATACGTTTCGTGAATTACAACCCTAAAATCTCACGTTAGAGTCCCTCACAATAAACAGAGCACGTTCAACCCCATATATAGTTTAGCCCTAAAAGTCAATCACTACGTCAGTTCTTTAATTACGTTGTGAATGTGAATGCGCAGTTTATGCTAGTTTTATCTCAACTTACATATATCCCGAATATCTTATTTAATGTTATTTCAGTTTTATGTAACGCTCAGATCTAATGATTTATTCAGTATTAGATTTATTCAAACCAATTTTAAATAAGTATTTAAGTTCTATCATTAATAAAATGCAAAAACGTTTGTTTTTTAATTTCGCGCAAAGCTACACGAAGGCTATCTGTGCTCGCCGTCCCTAATTTAGCATTGTAAGACTAGAGAGAAGGCAACTAATCATCGCCACTTACCATCAACTCTTAGACTACTCTTTTATCGAGGGATAAGGGGATTGACTGTAACATTATGACGCCCCTACGGCTGAAAGAGCAAGCACGTTTGCTGTGACGGGGATTCGAACCCGTGACCCTTAGATTACGAGTCGAGTGTCCTAACGACCTGGCCATGCCGGGCCAGGTGTATTAAAAAATGGAGCATCGTCGGAATGAGAAATGGCAGGTGTATTAGGAAAGGGCATATTGTTGAAATGAAAAACAAAGATTTATTAGGAAAGAAAGTTTGTTGTTATTTTTAATGTACAACTTTACAACTGCCGTAATAATATACATCTAAAGCCTAATTTACCAACTCTTTATATTTCCGACAAATCTAAGGCTGTCTTAAAGGTAAAGGGAAATACGGACTATAAAATGCTTTATCTTCGAAGTATATTATTTCGTAGATCTTGCCCCCCAGTGGCTCAGCGGTATGTCTGCGGACTTACACGCTAAAATCCGGGTTTCGATACCCGTGGTGGGCAGAGCACAGATAGCCCATTGTGTAGCTTTGTGCTTAATTCAAAACAAACAAATCGTAGATCTTAAAATCATGTTTTAAATTTCAAAATTTATCTTCTCTACTTTAGTGTTTTATTTTGCTCTGAATCACTCCACGTGGGTGTATAAGTGATGTGGCGTGGTGAACTAAATAGATATGCAAGCAGTGTAATCTATCGAACTGTGTGGATGTAACATTAGAAATATTTTGTGGATGTAAATGATGTAATGTGATGAACTGTGTGGATGTAAGTGATGTAATATTACGAAAAGATACAACGATATGTACAAATAGAAGCTAAAGACCAACATGAGGATTAGTGGAAGAAAAGACAGTTAAAAACGATACCGAACATTGGAGGAAGAAGACAGGTAAACGATGTACGATGGAAAGGTCGCGCTGATTGGCAAAAGTATGACAACTGGCCAGTCATCTCGAGTAAAAGATTTAACAGGCAGACTGCAACTACGTAAAGTCTTTGTTTTTCAAGGAGACTCATGATCAGCAGAAAACAACAAACAAACAATGATTATAAACGTAAGATAACAGAGAAAAGACAAAGTAAAAGATGGAAGGAAGACCATTAAAAAAAGCATTGGAACAAAATTATTGATTGACAACATCTTGATTCGCCACCTACGTGGTGAATGTTCGTTGGTTGATTCATGAACCCAAGTGTATCTATCTAAAATAAATAATGTCCTGGATTTTTAAATCATTCGAAGTAAAGTAATATGTAAAGAAATACCTTTAACAAAGTAATAATAAAATAAAATATTGTGCTTAGCATCAAGTAAATGGAACAAACCGTCAGAAGACTACAGAGGATGAGAAAGAAACGTAACTAGTTTCTCTGATACCATACTCCTGTTACCATGATATTGTTCAGTTTACCGCGAGTTTTCAAAACTTACGTTGTGAATTCAAATGAATAAAACGCATTTCTTGTTACCATGTTTCTTTTTTATTCATTTTTTTCACAGTCTCCAGAACAAAATCTTGTTATATTTTGTTTCATTGCACAATAATGGGTTTACACAAAACAAGACATGTCTGTAAATGGCGGATCTGATGCACACACACAAAGAAAGCTAGCAAGTAAAGTGATAACAGCCATCTCTACACAGTGTATTTAAACTTATCGTAAAATAAAATAAACAGTACAAAGTTATGAATAATTTGGATAATAACAGAGCTTTGTTTCGGACTTCGACACCGAAAATAACAGACATTCTGTAAATAAACTCCAAAACAATAAGTCCTTAAACATTAACGTACATACTGATGGGACATTTAATACACACTCGCGTATCTCTTAGTTTTGCACAAAACATCAAGAGAAGTCTGTGGGGCGCATTTTGTACACATACACACACACATATATATATACAGACCGGAAACTAGTCATCCGTCATATTGGATTTTTCTATTGGTGTATAATGGTGACACAATAGCAATAAAGTTCATAAAGATTGTAAGTAACGTCCATACATTGTGACTAACTTCCAGTTCAAGAGGTGGTCAAGTTTAAATAGTCATTAAAGTTTATTTTGGTAAGTGAAATGTTTTCCCATTGGAGGAAAAACTGGTATATTCTGGATTTTTCTGTATTACAAAGGGACGTTTATAATACACCTATTTAAAACACCTCCAGCACGTTGCTGTAAGTACACGACAAAGTCATCTAGATGGCGAAGAAGGTGGTGGAATATCTGGATCAAAAAAGTGGTCAGAGTCCAAGGTTGGAGACTGTCGTAACTTTATGGACCTGGAGTCTGCAGCCGTTATGACATCGGGTGGCTCAGAGCTACGAGAAGATGACTGTTCTTGTTGGTGTTTACCAATCTCTTCTTCTTCCTGCTTTTGCCGCTTATATTTTGTTCTTCTGTTTTGAAACCAAACTTTCACCTGTTGAAATCAGGGTAAGAAATATAAGGTAAAAAGTGGAATGACAGAATACATTGATAAAAAAGGTGTAAAAAATAATATAACGTTTTGAAATTAAACGAACATGGTAAATTATTAACTTTACATGTGAGAATAGGTTAATAAAAGTTTGCTTCCAGACTGTAAAAAAGCCCCCGCCTCCACTAGATTTTTTTTGACACTCAATTCCTCTAAGGATCATAGGGCCGCAATCACTCTAACAGCTTTTTAAGTGAGTAGGTTGTTAGCCCACTGCACGTAGCCGTCCCTAATTTAGCAATGTAAGATTAGAGGGAAGGCAGCTACTCATCACTACCCACCGCCAACTCTTGGGCTACTCTTGTACCAACGAATAGTGGGATTGACCGTAACATTATAACGCCCCTACGGATGGGAGGGCGAGCATGTTTAGCGCGACTCGGATGCGAGCCAGCGACCCTCAGATTGCGAGCGCATGCCTTAACGCGCTCGGCCATGACTGTCCTCACCAGACGTACCGTGCTAAAAATTGGGTTTCGATACTGGTGGTGGGGAAAGCAGAGATAGTCAATACGTAGTTTTGTGCTATAAAATGATTTTTTTTTGCTCAATGATTTTGATAAATTGTAATAATAACACACGGTGTGTAGTTTAAAGCCTATAAATAGGATTTATATTACAGAAGAGAGCTCTGAAATTGTTGAAAATATCACGTAGAAACACGATCTGAAACAAAGCTAAACATTCAAATCATTTGTTTGTTCGTTCGCCAAACCCCCAGTGACACAGAGATATGTCTGCGGACTCACAACGCTAACAACTGGGTTTCGATACCCCTGGCAAGCAGAGTGCAGATAAGTTCATTGTGCAGTTATGTGATGTGCTCATTGTGCAGTTACGTGATGTGCTCATTGTGCAGTTATGTGATGTGCTCAATTCCATAAATCAGTCAATGATCGCTCACTTTTGCACAAAGTTACACGAGGGCTACCTGCGCTAGTCGTCTCTAACTTAGCAGTATAAGACCAAAAGGAAAAGAAGTAGTTATCACCAACCGCCGCCAACTCTTGACCGTCACGTTATAACGCCCTAACGGCTGAGAAGACGAACATGTTTGGTGTAAAGGAGAGTCGAACCCACGACCCTCGGATTACGAGCGTAACCAATCAGCTTTACTTACATTTGTTGACGAGGGGAAGCTTAAGTGCTTCCTGTACCCCCTTTTCACAGCTGAGAAAGAGTGTTCAACAGCCTATCACAGTTCAAACCTTGACTTCCCAATCTGCAATCCGACACATTAGTCTCTAGGCCATGCAGAACTCCCAAAGTTTAAAGTAATCCGATTTTGAATAAAACAATGACTAATAGTGAAATTAAAAGTGTTTTGTGTGTTTCTTACGATGTTTTATAAAAGTTTGTGTTTTTTGACAACAAAGCCACATCGGACTATCTGCTGTGTTCTCCGAGGGGAATCGAAGCTCTGATTTTAGCAATGTAAATCCGCACACTTACTGATGTCCCACCGAAGAACGTTTCATACAAGGAAAAAAAAAAGAACATAAAAGTTGGACAGGGGTTAAAAACCAGTTGTTAACTTACTAAAGGATGTGTGTTTTAAGTACAACTGAACTACCCATTTATTATCGTTACAACGTTTCATCAGGTTAACTTGACAACACTAAGTACAACACCTATAACACATATTACGAGTTAACTCTTTCAATTATTCAAAAACAAACCCCTAACGAATTCCTCGTTAACAAGGGCTAGGGATCTGGCTACTTGAGCAAAATATTTCCTTCATAATCTGCTTAGTTGTCCATCTGTCCATCTCCTGACCCCGATGGTGACCAACAGGAGCAGATAAGAATAGCCCACCCGCATCGCTAGGACTGAGGCGTGGACTGTCTTTCGTCCATCGTGCAAGACCGATCACTTTACACCTCGTGGACGACGACAATTAGATCTCAACCTTACCCTGGGGTAAAACAAAACTTAAAGAAACGAAATCACCTTATAGGCCCGTGCACCCCCGAATTGAGGACATAACGTAACACTCCAAATAGTTTCTCTATTTTTATGACACCAAAACTAGGTTGTTCAAACCCAATAGTGAAACGTTGACAAGAAAACACCACAAGAAGAAATATCAACGTGTTGAAACTCAACACCTCAACCGACTTCGAAAGAAACTCCGTAAAATATGAAAGTCACAAGAGATTAAGTCATTAGCTACTGTCATAGTCAGACAATGATGTTGCTTTATGTGAGTCGTGATAATTCCAAACGGAATCAGTAACATTGATTATTGTAGATGCACTTTTACAACACCAAGCAACGTCCTTTCTGAGAGTGTCCTGAAAGAACATTAAACAGGATAAATTATTTTGATTACTGAAACAGTAAGATAAAGTGTTAACACAACAATAAACTTAATTAGTTACTTCGATTACCGTAAGTACTCTACAACAACGTGAAGTGCAAAAATGATGTTGACGCGTAACCTCACAACAACAAGAGAAGACAGTTTCAGTAACAGCGTCTCAACATCAGAATCGTTAAACAGAGGGCGTTTCATTCAGTGATTTAAAAAAAAACAAAAACAGCGCGAATGTTCTGAACCTGATGATAGATATCCTTACCGGCAAAACCGTTGTCGTAATAAATGAAAAATATGTAAAACCTATGGTCGCCTTTGTCTTCCTTTATTCCTCAATCTGTAATTACAGAGCTTTTCCAAGCACCGACGATTCCAAGTATTAATTATATGACATAAAACTTTTTAACTGTTTTAAACAAAACTATTAACGTTACAAAAAGCATTATAAAAGTTTTATCTTTTTTTAAACACGGCTTTCTTTATAACTTCAAGTACATTTTTCCAGCCAAATCGAGTTATGAAATTTCACCTTCTATGCAATAACTGCAGTAAGGTTTCACGTTTCGCTGCTTGGTAGACAGAAACTACCCCAGCAAGCACGAGGCACGAGAACGTGACACCTATAGTCACCTGTCTAGAGGACTACACAACGCGGCGTTCTCTTTAGGCTTACGTCTTGTGATTAAAGTATGTATTAGTGGTCGTGAACTGTACTATATTTGTGGAATGTTCTTCATAACTGGATTTGGAAAGAGCAACTGGGCGCATATTTTGCCGGGATTGAACAGCTAATTACGTATTATGGTTATTCTGGAACTTTAGCTACCCCACGAACTCGATGACTAAAATTGTTTATTACTACGAGCACCGCCCGTAAAGGGAACACTAATGGCCGTTAACAATGTAAGCATGATTTGTTTAGAGTTGGGAACCGCTCAAGCTTGGACATTTTTTGTTTGATGCATACCAGAAATACTGTTTGTTTGTGTAGAGCTCGTGCTTTTATGTATACATATGATCCAAATCGTGTTAAATTATTATGTATATATGTGATCCAAATCGTGTTAAATCATTATGTATATATGTGATCTAAATCGTGTTAAATTATTATGTATACATATGATCCAAATCGTGTTAAATTATTATGTATACATGTGATACAAATCGTGTTAAATCATTATGTATATATGTGATCCAAATCGTGTTACACCTTTATTTCACTTAACTTTATCAAATTTTGCACTAACTTAGCTCTTTCATGTTATGATCTAACACTTTGTGTTTGTAGAAAATGATCTCATGTTACCATGTAATTCATATCACACCGATACCAATTTCCAGGCGCAGATCAGTCGCTAGCGTGTCTGCACTATGAGTTCGAGAATTTACGGTTCAAATCGTGTTGTAAAATAAATGCTGTCCACATTTTGGGGTGGTGGTTTCACCACAAGAGTGAGACTTGTCTCTCACTATTCAATCAGACAAAATTTGGCGGTGGGTAATGTTGACCAGTTGTCTTCCCTCTAGTCGATAAACTCAAAATTATAGAAAGTTATAAGCTGACAACTCTTGTGCAAACGCTAAACGACAAAACCGAGGCCGCTGTGTTAAACGTCTCACACTTGCGCGGAAAAGGTCGCAAGAGGTTCGAAGACTCCCATTTCGGTTTCGTTTTTGTTTTTGTTTTTTAATTTCACGCAAAAGGTTATCTGCGCTAGTCGTCCCTAATTTAACAGTTTAAGACTAGAGAGAAGGCAACTAGTCATTATCATCCACGGTCAATTTTTGGGCTACTCTTTTACCAACGAATAGTGGGATTGACCGTAATATTATAACGCTCCCATAGCTGAAATGGCGAGCATGTTTGGTGTGACGTTGATTTGAACCTGCAACATTCCGGTTACCACTTGAGTGCCTTATCCACCTGGCCATGCCGGACCCTTAAAGGATTGAAATATCCTTTTCTTCTTTACTTTAAAATCTGTAACTTGTAATTTGCCTGCCAGTAGCTCAGCAGTATATCGGTGGGCCTACAACGCTAAAAACTTGGTTTCGATACCCGTGGTGGGCAGAGCACCCATTGTGCATAATTCAAAACAACAAAACTTCAACTTGTAATTTAAAATAATGCTTACAATCAGTAAGTAAATCTATTAATAATTAATATTTGCGTAAAGTTCATTACCAATATATTATTTATGTCTCGAACATAATCTGATTTCAGATTAAAGTGGCAGCACTTGATATCTCAGTTAAACAAGTAACGAGCAAAACCACCCTACCCTCCACCCATTCCCCCAAATAAAACGATGATAAAAAATAAAAGCATCAGTGAGGAGTTCCATCTGCAACTTGCAATTACTTTAATAAAATAACAGAACCTTCGTTTCATTTTGGGAACAACTGTCTTCTGTGGAATCGTTGGTATGTTGTGCTCCTATTGTCCACTGGTACTTTGAAACTCTACTGCACCAACTTCCAATTCCCTTTTATTCCGTTTCCCAGCGCCGCAGAGGTATGTCTGCGGACTCACACCGCTATAACTCAGGTTTCGACACCTGTGGTGGGCAAGACACAGATAGCTCTTTATATAGCTTTGTTTTTAATTTAAAACAAACTAAACCCTTTTATACCATTGGTCTCAGATAATATCAGGTTTAAATAAACACCATTTTTGGATTCGCTATCAAAATAGAACTATTTGTGATGAGTTAGGTGTCTCAGGAACCCAAACCCAACTCATGGTTCGTGAATGATAGAACTGTTTTTGTGTCCTTAAAAAAAAAGATAGATAAAATTTTAAGAACGTTAGCGATTTGACTTCTTTTCTTTACCCTAAATATTAAAAAAAGAGAAACAATAACTTCAAAAACCTCTTGATAGGTTACTCTTCATGATATATAGCTCTGATTTAATTATTGTTATGTAGCAATGCTCCCAAACATAAGCAGTCTATGATAGTAAACGTAATATTCATAATTTTCTAAGTTGCGATGTGTGTTTGGTCCATTAACCATATACATAAGGATGCAGAGTAGAAACCAAGTTTACCAGATTCCAATTGGCGGATTTTCTGTCGGAAAATAGGAAAAATTAATATGGACCTCCGGAACTGGGAATGACCTAGATCACTTTGAGTGAGATGTGTTGTGTACGTAAAATAAAAGAGCGTTGAAGCCAGTAAAATAGCAACTTTTCAGTCAGCTGCATCGTTTATAAATAACCGGCTTATTAATATTCGCCTGTGAACAGACGAACCGTCAACTACTAGGACTGAGGTTCGAAAGGTTTAGGGTGTAAGATGTGAAAACATTGAGCACATTTCCTGTTTCAGCTGAGGGTGCACTACAAAAGTTTCAGTTTCGTTAGCATATTCAAAAAGTAGAACAAAGTCATCGCGTTGATGAGAACTGCTGCCCTTTGGTCAGTAGTTCAATTATGGATCGCTGTTCCTGAAACCGAGATGTTTTCTAAACTGGTGTCACTCTGGTTTAAAATCCTAACTTCAGTTCATATGCAAAGCACAACGCTTTTGAGTACGCCAGTCTTTAAGCGTTTTAATGAGATGATCTCGCCAGAATTATTGTTGATCAATCAACACGAAGATTCAAGTACCGGCTTACAAGGGTTTCTGAAAAACATCTCATTAGTCGTTCACCTATATCTATTTAGACTTAGTCGTGTAGAATTACAGCAGTTTAGCACTTTTCCATTAACTTAAACAGGCTTATCTTATTCTGAGACTAACTAATTGAATTCCTCAGATTTTAACTACTCCTTGTCATTCATCTGGTGAGACTTAGCATGTTTTTCTGATATTAAATGACCTTTACATTGGAGTTTCTGAAAATTGAATCTACTAATCCACGTATGATTTAGTGGAATTAAACCTGTAATTAGTCTAGTGACCCTCTTTGGTTTAGTGAGATTAAATTACTAATCCATTTGAAGTTTTGTAAGATTAAACTTCCCATCCACACAAGTGGTTATAGGAAATTAAACTAGATATGAACTTGAGTATTTTGCGAAATTGATTTTGTTATCCACATGATTTTTTGTACTTTTAAACTATTTATGCATCTAAGTTGTTTTAAGAAATATTCCTAGGGATAAACTTGAGTTTTATATGAAACTAAATTAGTGTTCCTGAAACACAGTTAGTAACTCACCTGAGTTCTGCAATACAGAGTTTAAAACTCACTTGAGTTCTGTAATACAGAGTTTGAAACTCACTTGAGTTTCTGTAATAAAGAGTTAGTAGCTCACCTGAGTTTCTGTAAGACAGAGTTAGTAACTCATCTGAGTTTCTGTAAGACAGATATAAAAACTCACCTGAGTTACTGTAAAACAGAGCTAGAAACTCACCAGAGTTACTGTAAGACAGATCTGGAAACTCACCTGAGTTTCTGTAAGACATAGTTCGTAACTCACCTGAGTTTCTGTTAGATCAAGACTCTGAGCTAACTGTTTCCTCTCAGCTCCCACTACGTAATGACTTTTTTCAAACGCATGTTCCAACTTCAGCAGCTGAGATGGAGAGAAGGCCGTTCGGATCCTCTTCGGTTTTCTGAACGGATGAAGTAAAAATTCTGGACCTGAAACGAACGTTTCAAACACGACTTTTCAATTAGTTAAACTGAGAAGAACATCTAGAACTGTAATGAATGTTTCAAACACAACTTGTAAACTAGTTACATGGAGTAGAACATCTAGACCTGTAACGAACGTTTCAAACACGACTTTTCAATTAGTTAAACTGAGAAGAACATCTAGACCTGTAATGAATGTTTCAAACACAACTTGTAAACTAGTTACATGGAGTAGAACATCTAGACCTGTAATGAATGTTTCAAACACAGCTTGTAAACTAGTTACATAGAGTAGAACATCTAGACCTGTAATGAATGTTTCAAACACAGCTTGTAAACTAGTTACATAGAGTAGAACATCTAGACCTGTAATGAATGTTTCAAACACATCTCGTAAACTAGTTACATGGAGTACAATATCTAGACCTGTAATGAATGTTTCAAACACATCTCGTAAACTAGTTACATGGAGTAGAACATCTAGACCTGTAACGAACGTTTCAAACACAACTTGTAAACTAGTTACATGGAGTAGAACATCTAGACCTGTAATGAATGTTTCAAACACATCTCGTAAACTAGTTACATGGAGTAGAACATCTAGACCTGTAACGAACGTTTCAAACACAACTTGTAAACTAGTTACATGGAGTAGAACATCTAGACCTGTAATGAATGTTTCAAACACAGCTTGTAAACTAGTTACATAGAGTAGAACATCTAGACCTGTAATGAATGTTTCAAACACATCTCGTAAACTAGTTACATGGAGTACAATATCTAGACCTGTAATGAATGTTTCAAACACATCTCGTAAACTAGTTACATGGAGTAGAACATCTAGACCTGTAACGAACGTTTCAAACACGACTTTTCAATTAGTTAAACTGAGAAGAACATCTAAACCTGTAATGAATGTTTCAAACACAACTTGTAAACTAGTTACATGGAGTAGAACATTTAGACCTGTAATGAATGTTTCAAACACAGCTTGTAAACTAGTTACATAGAGTAGAACATCTAGACCTGTAATAAATGTTTCAAACACAAATTGTAAACTAGTTACATGGAGAAGAACATCTAGACCTGTAATGAAAGTTTCAAACACAACTTGTAAACTATTTACATAGAGTAGAACATCTAGACCTGTAATGAATGTTTCAAACACAACTTGTAAACTAGTTACATAGAGTACAATATCTAGACCTGTAATGAAAGTTTCAAACACAACTTGTAAACTAGTTACATGGAGAAGAACATCTAGACCTGTAATGAACGTTTCAAACACAACTTGTAAACTAGTTACATGGAGTAGAACATTTAGACCTGTAATGAATGTTTCAAACACAACTTGTAAACTAGTTACATGGAGTAGAACATCTAGACCTGTAATGAATGTTTCAAACACAACTTGTAAACTAGTTACATGGAGTAGAACATCTAGACCTGTAATGAATGTTTCAAACACAACTTGTAAACTAGTTACATGGAGTAGAACATCTAGACCTGTAATGAATGTTTCAAACACAGCTTGTAAACTAGTTACATAGAGTAGAACATCTAGACCTGTAATGAATGTTTCAAACACATCTCGTAAACTAGTTACATAGAGTAGAACATCTAGACATGTAATGAACGTTTCAAACACAACTTGTAAACTAGTTACATGGAGTAGAACATCTAGACCTGTAACGAACGTTTCAAACACGACTTTTCAATTAGTTAAACTGAGAAGAACATCTAGACCTGTAATGAATGTTTCAAACACAACTTGTAAACTAGTTACATGGAGTAGAACATTTAGACCTGTAATGAATGTTTCAAACACAGCTTGTAAACTAGTTACATAGAGTAGAACATCTAGACCTGTAATAAATGTTTCAAACACAAATTGTAAACTAGTTACATAGAGTAGAACATCTAGACCTGTAATGAATGTTTCAAACACAACTTGTAAACTAGTTACATGGAGAAGAACATCTAGACCTGTAATGAAAGTTTCAAACACAACTTGTAAACTATTTACATAGAGTAGAACATCTAGACCTGTAATGAATGTTTCAAACACAACTTGTAAACTAGTTACATAGAGTACAATATCTAGACCTGTAATGAAAGTTTCAAACACAACTTGTAAACTAGTTACATGGAGAAGAACATCTAGACCTGTAATGAACGTTTCAAACACAACTTGTAAACTAGTTACATGGAGTAGAACATTTAGACCTGTAATGAATGTTTCAAACACAACTTGTAAACTAGTTACATGGAGTAGAACATCTAGACCTGTAATGAATGTTTCAAACACAACTTGTAAACTAGTTACATGGAGTAGAACATCTAGACCTGTAATGAATGTTTCAAACACAACTTGTAAACTAGTTACATGGAGTAGAACATCTAGACCTGTAATGAATGTTTCAAACACAGCTTGTAAACTAGTTACATAGAGTAGAACATCTAGACCTGTAATGAATGTTTCAAACACATCTCGTAAACTAGTTACATGGAGAAGAACATCTAGACCTGTAATGAACGTTTCAAACACAACTTGTAAAGTAGTTACATAGAGTACAACATCTAGACCTGTAATGAATGTTTCAAACACATCTCGTAAACTAGTTACATAGAGTAGAACATCTAGACATGTAATGAACGTTTCAAACACAACTTGTAAACTAGTTACATGGAGTAGAACATCTAGACCTGTAACGAACGTTTCAAACACGACTTTTCAATTAGTTAAACTGAGAAGAACATCTAGACCTGTAATGAATGTTTCAAACACAACTTGTAAACTAGTTACATGGAGTAGAACATTTAGACCTGTAATGAATGTTTCAAACACAGCTTGTAAACTAGTTACATAGAGTAGAACATCTAGACCTGTAATGAATGTTTCAAACACATCTCGTAAACTAGTTACATGGAGAAGAACATCTAGACCTGTAATGAACGTTTCAAACACAACTTGTAAAGTAGTTACATAGAGTACAACATCTAGACCTGTAATGAATGTTTCAAACACATCTCGTAAACTAGTTACATAGAGTAGAACATCTAGACATGTAATGAACGTTTCAAACACAACTTGTAAACTAGTTACATGGAGTAGAACATCTAGACCTGTAACGAACGTTTCAAACACGACTTTTCAATTAGTTAAACTGAGAAGAACATCTAGACCTGTAATGAATGTTTCAAACACAACTTGTAAACTAGTTACATGGAGTAGAACATTTAGACCTGTAATGAATGTTTCAAACACATCTCGTAAACTAGTTACATGGAGTACAATATCTAGACCTGTAATGAATGTTTCAAACACATCTCGTAAACTAGTTACATGGAGTAGAACATCTAGACCTGTAACGAACGTTTCAAACACGACTTTTCAATTAGTTAAACTGAGAAGAACATCTAAACCTGTAATGAATGTTTCAAACACAACTTGTAAACTAGTTACATGGAGTAGAACATTTAGACCTGTAATGAATGTTTCAAACACAGCTTGTAAACTAGTTACATAGAGTAGAACATCTAGACCTGTAATAAATGTTTCAAACACAAATTGTAAACTAGTTACATGGAGAAGAACATCTAGACCTGTAATGAAAGTTTCAAACACAACTTGTAAACTATTTACATAGAGTAGAACATCTAGACCTGTAATGAATGTTTCAAACACAACTTGTAAACTAGTTACATAGAGTACAATATCTAGACCTGTAATGAAAGTTTCAAACACAACTTGTAAACTAGTTACATGGAGAAGAACATCTAGACCTGTAATGAACGTTTCAAACACAACTTGTAAACTAGTTACATGGAGTAGAACATTTAGACCTGTAATGAATGTTTCAAACACAACTTGTAAACTAGTTACATGGAGTAGAACATCTAGACCTGTAATGAATGTTTCAAACACAACTTGTAAACTAGTTACATGGAGTAGAACATCTAGACCTGTAATGAATGTTTCAAACACAACTTGTAAACTAGTTACATGGAGTAGAACATCTAGACCTGTAATGAATGTTTCAAACACAGCTTGTAAACTAGTTACATAGAGTAGAACATCTAGACCTGTAATGAATGTTTCAAACACATCTCGTAAACTAGTTACATAGAGTAGAACATCTAGACATGTAATGAACGTTTCAAACACAACTTGTAAACTAGTTACATGGAGTAGAACATCTAGACCTGTAACGAACGTTTCAAACACGACTTTTCAATTAGTTAAACTGAGAAGAACATCTAGACCTGTAATGAATGTTTCAAACACAACTTGTAAACTAGTTACATGGAGTAGAACATTTAGACCTGTAATGAATGTTTCAAACACAGCTTGTAAACTAGTTACATAGAGTAGAACATCTAGACCTGTAATAAATGTTTCAAACACAAATTGTAAACTAGTTACATAGAGTAGAACATCTAGACCTGTAATGAATGTTTCAAACACAACTTGTAAACTAGTTACATGGAGAAGAACATCTAGACCTGTAATGAAAGTTTCAAACACAACTTGTAAACTATTTACATAGAGTAGAACATCTAGACCTGTAATGAATGTTTCAAACACAACTTGTAAACTAGTTACATAGAGTACAATATCTAGACCTGTAATGAAAGTTTCAAACACAACTTGTAAACTAGTTACATGGAGAAGAACATCTAGACCTGTAATGAACGTTTCAAACACAACTTGTAAACTAGTTACATGGAGTAGAACATTTAGACCTGTAATGAATGTTTCAAACACAACTTGTAAACTAGTTACATGGAGTAGAACATCTAGACCTGTAATGAATGTTTCAAACACAACTTGTAAACTAGTTACATGGAGTAGAACATCTAGACCTGTAATGAATGTTTCAAACACAACTTGTAAACTAGTTACATGGAGTAGAACATCTAGACCTGTAATGAATGTTTCAAACACAGCTTGTAAACTAGTTACATAGAGTAGAACATCTAGACCTGTAATGAATGTTTCAAACACATCTCGTAAACTAGTTACATGGAGAAGAACATCTAGACCTGTAATGAACGTTTCAAACACAACTTGTAAAGTAGTTACATAGAGTACAACATCTAGACCTGTAATGAATGTTTCAAACACATCTCGTAAACTAGTTACATAGAGTAGAACATCTAGACATGTAATGAACGTTTCAAACACAACTTGTAAACTAGTTACATGGAGTAGAACATCTAGACCTGTAACGAACGTTTCAAACACGACTTTTCAATTAGTTAAACTGAGAAGAACATCTAGACCTGTAATGAATGTTTCAAACACAACTTGTAAACTAGTTACATGGAGTAGAACATTTAGACCTGTAATGAATGTTTCAAACACAGCTTGTAAACTAGTTACATAGAGTAGAACATCTAGACCTGTAATGAATGTTTCAAACACATCTCGTAAACTAGTTACATGGAGAAGAACATCTAGACCTGTAATGAACGTTTCAAACACAACTTGTAAAGTAGTTACATAGAGTACAACATCTAGACCTGTAATGAATGTTTCAAACACATCTCGTAAACTAGTTACATAGAGTAGAACATCTAGACATGTAATGAACGTTTCAAACACAACTTGTAAACTAGTTACATGGAGTAGAACATCTAGACCTGTAACGAACGTTTCAAACACGACTTTTCAATTAGTTAAACTGAGAAGAACATCTAGACCTGTAATGAATGTTTCAAACACAACTTGTAAACTAGTTACATGGAGTAGAACATTTAGACCTGTAATGAATGTTTCAAACACAGCTTGTAAACTAGTTACATAGAGTAGAACATCTAGACCTGTAATAAATGTTTCAAACACAAATTGTAAACTAGTTACATAGAGTAGAACATCTAGACCTGTAATGAATGTTTCAAACACAACTTGTAAACTAGTTACATGGAGAAGAACATCTAGACCTGTAATGAACGTTTCAAACACAACTTGTAAACTATTTACATAGAGTAGAACATCTAGACCTGTAATGAATGTTTCAAACACAACTTGTAAACTAGTTACATGGAGAAGAACATCTAGACCTGTAATGAACGTTTCAAACACAACTTGTAAACTAGTTACATGGAGTAGAACATCTAGACCTGTAATGAATGTTTCAAACACAACTTGTAAACTAGTTACATAGAGTAGAACATCTAGACCTGTAATGAAAGTTTCAAACACAACTTGTAAACTAGTTACATGGAGAAGAACATCTAGACCTGTAATGAACGTTTCAAACACAACTTGTAAACTAGTTACATGGAGTAGAACATCTAGACCTGTAATGAATGTTTCAAACACAACTTGTAAACTAGTTACATAAAGTAGAACATCCTGACCTGTAATGAACATTTCAAACACGATGTTTCAACTTTTTAATCCGTTAGAACCTATTAATCGAATCCGGGTCTTTTTAAAGAGATACAAATAGAGTTCGGAAAGTGTTTCGAAACCAGTTAAAGCTATTCGCCAGTATTAACATGTTAATGCTAGTTAGTTGTTTAACAAAAGCTGAAAAGCAACGTTCTTGTAATTACACCAAAGATTCCTCATGAGTTTAAGTGGGGGATAAGTAATAATGTTACGTAGTTTTTTACGTAAGAGATGACACCGCCGATTTACCGCCATGTGTTAGCACGAGTCACGGTTCGCTTGAAAGAGACATGTAACTCAACTTGGGATTCCTTTGCGAATAGAAACGAGAATCCCGACGTATCCGTGAGTGTAGCTGCGGCACTTTAACCGAGTTGGGACGCATCGTCTATCGCCGTAACAAATGCTGTGAAGCGTTAGATGATTTGTAATTCCGAAGATTGAATCAATTAAGGCTCCGCGAACGGAAAACACGGACCTCCGGACCCCCGAAGCAGATGCATAAAAGTGACGACAGGATTTGGGAGAATGTATCAGATTGAAGAAAATAGAGTTGAAAGCTGAGTGTAAGTAAATCTCACACAGCCTGTTTACCGTTGTAGCGGTTATAAGTAATAATGAAAGCTACTCGCCCTCTTACAATGTAGTGCAATGAAAACTATTAGCTCTTTAAAACACCAGCGCAGAACCAGGCTAGACACACCCCACTGTTTTTTAGGGATGGGTTTTTGTGTGTGTGTGTTATCTTATAGCAAAGCAACATTGGGCTGTCTGCTGAGTTCACCGAGGGGAATCGAGCCCCTGATTTTAGCGTTGTAAATCCGTAGACTTACCACTGCACCAGCGGAAGACGTTGGGGGATGTTTTATTGTATTCCAAATGTAAATATTTTTAAGTTTCAGGAATTTTAAAAAAGTATTTAACTAATGTATACCTCTTTCCGTGAGTTGTATTTACTACGACGTATTGAAGTACGTCTCCTGGGGAGAGGGGGGTCATTGCTAAAATACGGGGTTCGATTCCTTAAGGTGGAAAGGTCGCAGATAGTCCATGATGTGGTTTCAGGCTAAGAAAAAAACAAACATTGACCTTTGGTGGCTCAGCGGTAAGTTTCAGGGTTTATCGCTCAGGAATTGAGGGATCGATCCATGTGGTGGGCACTGCACAACTGGCACACTAGCTATTACTTCTGTTCTTCTTAGGCTAAAGGGGAAGTAGACCGTGCAGGGGTTCAAAACCAAATTTAAACTATGATACGATCATAAGCAATGTTCACACAAAAAATATCATTATCATATGTTTGTTTGTTTGTTTTTGTTTTTCATATTTCCAGGTATGATCTGGTCACAAATTAAAGTGAAACGTCAGAGTACAGAGTTCAAAATTATATATTTTATCACTGTAGATTTATATATTTTTTCGTATAATCTGAAGAAAAATTTATGAGTGTTAAAAAAAGTTCTATAAACAGAATTTAGAAACTGATTGTCACTGAATCAATGATATAATAAAAACTAGTTCCGGCGTGTCCAGGTAGGTTAAGGCGTTCGACTCATAATCCGAAGGTCGCGGGTTCGAATCCCACTCGCACCGAACATGCTCTCCCTTTCAGTCGGGGGGCGTTATAATATTATGGTGAATCCCATTATTCGTTAGTAAAAGAGTAGCCCAAGAGTTGGCGGTGGGTGGTGATGATTAGCTGCCTTCCCTGTGGTTTTACATTCCTAAATTAGGAACGGCTAGCGCAGATCGCCCTCGAGTTGTTTTGCGCGAAATTCAAAACAAAGAAACAACAGAAACTCAACATTATAGCGTTAATATTTATACATAGTATGACAGAGGGTTTGGTATAAGTCTTGAAAAGAAAGTAAGTAGAACGTTATATCAGTCTCGTTATATTCAACGGAATTTCTATATTGTATTGTAAGCTTGTTTATGGCTACTTAAATAGTTTTTAAGTTAATAAAATAATTTAGTTTGTGTCGC
The DNA here is from genome assembly GCA_011833715.1 of Carcinoscorpius rotundicauda. NCBI lineage: Eukaryota > Metazoa > Arthropoda > Merostomata > Xiphosura > Limulidae > Carcinoscorpius > Carcinoscorpius rotundicauda. Next base: position 129,716,339 of record CM022391.1, on the reverse strand, counting down.
GAATTTATTTAAATCTTAATAAAAATAAATTTAAAAACGAAATATGTTCTTACTTTACGTACATTTAAAACTCATTTTTTTACTTATAAAAACATGTTACTATATATTTTACTGTCAACAGTTTTTATACAGGAAACTAACATTTGATGGTTAAAAAGATATAGCATCCGATATTTCTTGTACATATGTATAATAGGTTTGCCTACACAACCATTTGGTTGTTTTCAAACCACTAGGGGTCTCAACTATAAAAGAATGCTCCAGTCTTCTCCCTAAGTGTAATATTCAGAAAGTTCTGGAACATTACGTGTTTATAAAGTTGGGAATTTGACCAGTGATCTAAGCTGGAGACTTGGGATAACTAGTTATGTCTCGGTTAACTGAGACACGCTGCAGAGAAATATTAGGTTTCACAGAACTTTTATAGTGTCATCGGTTTTAGAATATCAAAAACGTTTTTCTAAACGATATTGTTGGTGTCTCTTCTAGTGACGAGAACACTGCCATAATTAAAGAACTACACTCCTACACCTGACACTTTACACAAAAACACTACATTTGTATGACTTGACACTTCACAGAACAATTCTACACTTCTATGATCTGACACTTCACACAAAAACACTACACTCCTACACCTGACACTTTACACAAGAACACTTTATAGTCCTATGATCTGACACCTTACCCAAAAACACTTAGTCCTATGATCTGACACCTTACCCAAAAACACTTAGTCCTATGACCTGATACTTTACACAAAACACTTTATAGTCCTATATCTGACACTTTACATAACAACACTTTATGACTTATCACTGTAAGTTAATTTGTTTGGAATCCTAACCCTCTTTATTTCTAATTGTATTAATGTTAGTTAAGGAATCTTCAGAATTTTCGCCACTCTCACGCATGCTAGAGGATAGATCATTTATATTGCTTAAAGAAAGAAAATCAAATGGGTGTCATTTTCTATCAATAAAAAACTTGCAAAAATAGTCGCCAAAAATGCATTCTGCAGATGGACTTACGTTTGAACACGTGCTTCTGTTTCCCAGTATCCTAATTAACGAAAACTAATATCTAATGATGTCACTCCCATTAAATGAAAAATGAACCTTCTCCGTGTTACGTATACGTTTTTAAAGAAGTCAAGTTTTTGAAATTATTGTGTGTACGTGTACTTTACAACAGTTTAAAATCTGTTTGCATCCTAGGATTGTTAAATACAACGCATTTTAAAACTGTTATTTACTTATTAAGCCATTAGATTTCAAAGTAATTTGCATAAATTACTTTATATTTTAATTTTTATGTATAAACTGAATTTTCAATTTCGGTGTGTGTGGCGCTTTCCTTTATTTCAAAATACATATTCTTATAAGATTTTTTTTCTGCACAGGTCTGCACTTTTTAAATATATAATTTAATTCCACGCCCTAGATGTGTCACTCATGCGTATCTCCCTAAACGATGATTGGACGATGCCGTAAATAAGGGGCTGAGCCAAGGAACGGATAAGAGGCGGAGTCTTTAAAACTGTCGTTTCCTGTCATCTGTTAATTAATTGGCCTTTCTCATCCTCCTCCCCCTGTCAAAGTAGCAAAATGGCTTGTTAGATGTAATTGCGAATTAAAATACGGAGGTTTGTGGCAGGGGATGGCTTACACCGTTCATGTTTTGTTTCACCCAAGAATAAACCGCCATTATAAATTGCTCCATTGAAACTCTAATCAGTTCTTGACACAACTGGTACAAACGCAAGTTTTCTAACTAGTGATATTTTCATCTCGTCCTCAGACTCATGAAGAGCCTGACTAGTCCTGTTTTTATTTTTCTTCTGAATTTTTTAAAACTGAATTACACGGTTTTTATCACCTCACTCAAATTCCACTCACTTGGCTTCAGTTTGTCATCTGGCCATTCCCAGTTTGTTTCTAATGAAGAAAGGTCAGCTTTTCGATAGTTCTCGGTGTGTGTGTTTTTTGGAGGGGCAAAGTCACATCGGGCTGTCTTCTGTGTCCACTGAATGGAAACGAAGCCCTGATTTTAACGTTGTAAATCCGAAGACTTACCGCTGTCCCAGAGGGTAACGGGTTAGAAAGTATTATATTTCAAAATGTTTTTGTTTTGTTCTGACAGATATTTCACTTATGTGCCTATTTCCTACCGATAATCGAATTCCAAAATGAAAACATTTTCGGTCGAAAGTTTCACACATATGACATTTAACATTTTAACTTACTAATATTCATCTATCTATCCGTCTGCCACCTTGTCTGTCTATTGTAATATTGTATTGTACCAATTATTATCACTAACTTATGATCAATGGAGTGCGTTTTTTATATCAAAACCACATCCACCGCGGAGAATCGAACCTCTAATTTTAATGTTGTAAACCCCAGGCCACTGTCCCACCAGAGGGCCTGAAGAAAGCAACATGTCGACACAACTATAAACGAACCCAGTAATCAACACAACAAATTTAATATACTGTTATTACTTATAATTGTTGAAATGTATTGATTCGTTACCATTTAAATTTCTCGTTCAATGTATCGCGATATTTTTAGCCTTACTCCCAATAATATCTAAGGACGTTCAACCAGTCTAGGAAATAGTGCAAGCACAGTTACCAAGCTAGCTAGCTACGCAAAATAATTCCTAAACGAATTTCGAACTACTGGTCAAAGGGAATGGTAGGAACTCATTAGTACTCTATCACCAATTATCCACGTTAAAGGTTCGACTGTCGCTCTTATAACGCATACGTAGCTTAAATTGGGAAGAATTTTTTTTGTTTTATCGAATCTAGCTCGTCAGCTTCAAAAATCGAAAAGCTATCACGTGCCTTGAAATAATAATAAAAGGATAAAAATTTTGCACTAAAGCAATGGTATGTCGCGCTCGTTCAAAGCTGAGGTATTTGTTCATGACGTTTTTTATTTCTGGGTACGATATTAAATGTACTATTTACAAAATATCGTAACGAAATAAAAGCGTAATTAAGGAAAATTGTCAAGACGATAACGTAGCTTTCGAATTAGGCCAAAGAAGGCAACATTTTCTTTGCACAGTATACCTCCAAGTAGTGCATGAAATATAATAGATTTCGTTAGAAATAGCTTATGCCCGTAGTTATATACTGTATAAACTTATAATACTTTTCGATACAGCGTAATAATATCAAACTATGTACAAGTGTCAGGGGACACTGATTTGTTTGGCGCAGTAAGTAAGAAAAATTTCTTTGTATTTGTTTGTTTTACGAGAACTATCTGCTTACCCATCCCTTATTTAGTAGTAAAAGACTACAGTAGTAATCACTACCCGTTGCCAACTCTTGGGATACTTTTCTACTAAATTATAGTGGGATTTATCGTGACATTATGACGCTCCCGCGGATAAAGGTATGAACAGATACAGATATGTTTATATACACTGAGCATAAACAAAGAGTGACTGTTTTGGTACAGTAGTTATAAACAGACACCGACTGTTTTGGTACAGTAGTTATAAACAGACACCGACTGTTTTGTACAGTAGTTATTAACAGACACCGACTGTTTTGGTACAGTAGTTATAAACAGACACCGACTGTTTTGTACAGTAGTTATTAACAGACACCGACTCTTTTGGTATAGTAAGTGTCAATAAACGTTGCTCTGGTACAGTAACTGTTCAGTACTCCTTAGTAGTACAAGATATGTCTGGTATGACTCTGGTAAGCAACAAGGGACTTCTAATTTTTTTTTTAAATGCTCTCTAATTTTCTTCGAACACAACTTGTTAAGAAACAGATTTTTGTTCAAGTATAATGGATTCAAACAGTACTTTTACGGTTAGAAACTTATAACCTATCAGTGATTTCTTCGCTACATTGCTTTTAAATAACAATCTAGCTATTCTAGAAAGAGAACAAATCGGTGCAGTGAAATCTGTCGGTACAATCATTGCGAAAAATCGGCAATTTTTCCGGGATAGCACGACATTTTCCGATGCACAAAACCGATGAATTTTCGGTATGGTAGTCCCGTACAATGAAGGTGCTCACTGTTGTAGTACCTTTCTGGTTCAGTTCTCTACATTTCCTGTTATAGTACCTTTCTGGTTCAGTTCTCTACATTTCCTGTTATAGTACCTTTCTGGTTCAGTTCTCTACATTTCCTGTTATAGTACCTTTCTGGTTCAGTTCTCTACATTTCCTGTTATAGTACCTTTCTGGTTCAGTTCTCTACATTTCCTGTTATAGTACCACCACATAGTACACACATACGCAAATAAAAATATAGGAACGCTGGGGAACTAAACACAGTAGACAGCCTCACCCTCAGTAAAGTATGCAATGACTAGATAATTGATTTTATTGTTTTTTTTATCAGGCCTAAACTCGACAAAAGTGTAAGGCTAGGCTTATCAGAAGATCATGAAAACGAGACTGTATAATACCGTACTTTAAACAGTTTCCTTTAGGCTAAAGAAATACAGTAAATTTGAAACGTGGTACGAAATGATTTATCTATTTTGTACATTGTTAATGTGTATTGTGTCTGTTTTTAGTATATACATATATATATATAACATTTTCACCTTCGTGTATGTAATTAAGCCTTCAGGCAGACGAGTTCCAGTAAAGACCTCCTGAGAACTTTATATTCAATTATATTCGCAATTAAACAACACTTATGTAACGTTTATATAGTTTTATTCTAATGTTCCGTTGTTTTACTTCAAATCTCGTCAGATCATTTTAGCCCTGTCTGCCTTGACATGGATTCTTAGATACTGTTCCAAGCAGCTATATGAAAATAAATATAAACTTTGAAGGTTTTGTTTAACTGTGTAGAATCATTGTTGGAGAGATTTTGTAACGTTATTTTCTGATGACGTCGATATAGTCTGTCACGTGACTTTTCCCCTCACAGAATATGAAATAGATATAAGTGTTTGTTTGTTTTGTAATTAAAATGCTGTTTTACACTGTACTTAATGCATAATTTATGAAGAAACAAATTACATCAAATCATTATTTAATTAAACCCATTACATTTCAAGTTTCCTAGATAGCGCAAACTGTGTTATGACTTCGAAGGTTGCGTGTATCGGACGTATGATAATTGGTTTCAAGCGAGTGAGCGACTAGTTTAGAATAAGGTCTAAGTCATGAGCATAAGAACCTTTTTAATAAGAGTCGTCTCTCATGAATATTTATCCACGGACAAAAAATATTATTAAGCTGCGTGTGGTCTACAGAAACGTGGGCTGTGAAATGTTTATAGCCCAAACTATCACATACTTATAAACCCAAGCAGATTAGCCACCAACGTAAGGCTTCTTTAAAGTCATGTTCAATTCTTTTATCAAGATATAAAAAAAAATATCCATAACACATTGTCGTCATGAAACGAATATTTATATAAAAGTAATAATATATTATTATTTTATATTATAAGGCTCTTCGGGAAGAAAAAGCCCGAGATTCATTATTAGGCTAAATGTGGGATATACGAATTACAAAACGCCTCTTTCACATACTAGCAATGCGAGGGTTGTGAAGTTAGTCAATTTGTACGAGAATTAATTAGGCGTTTTGTTCTCATAAACGTATAACAAGACTAATGATCACTAAAGAAAGATAGATTAACATAGTAAAATCATGTTGGGTTTGGTGAGATTAACTTAGGGCTAGAAGACAACAAAATAAACATATTCTTATATTGATTATTAATAAACATCAAAACGAATCAGATGAAATGTCTAACTTTAAACTTTACGTTTCATAAATAAAAGCCCTGGCGTATATTTGTACTTTAATCCAACTGGTAATAAATAGAAAACGTGGAGTGATTGTACAACACTAAACCAAGAATGAAACTATGTTTTTTAATAACTGTATTATACATAGTGTTATAAGGTTTATTTTTAATGACGTAATTTGTTTGACTGTTAGAATGGACTAGGGGTCGTAACGATGACGTTAGAGATAAAAAGATTGAATAATATAGGCCTATAAAGATCTAAGGTTTTGACGTCGAGCTTTTTAGTAAATTCGGAGATAGATTATGCATACAAAGTTCGTTAGAGATAATAAATGAGACAGGGAGTTGTCTCTATACGACAGTGAATCAGTTAGTGTATTTTTAGTGAGGTATTGAGATCTGTTTCTGATGTCGCGCATACTGAGTTGTTTAAAAAAAAGTAAGTTGTTTTTGTTATGTTAACAAGGGTATTTAACATGGCTGTAAACGTTGCCTGCAAGTTATCATAGTGTTTAAGCTTCTGAAAACGTTAAAGGAGGGAAACAAGCCTAATTTGTTATCGTTAAGTGGACTGGATTATTTTCACATGATAATTTAAAAAGAATCTTCACCACAAAAGAAAAACTCTGCAGGAATATATATATCAAATGATTCCCTCATTAACAATTAAACACTCAGTAACTCAGCGATAGATATGAGGGGTTTGTAATGCAAACATTTAAGGTTCGATCCATGCAGTTGGTACAGTACAAACAGCTCATTGTGCAAGCTAGATGTGTACTGAAAATAAAACAATTAAAACTTGAGCACATATTCGATACATCTCTAGTTAGGGTTCAGTGTTTATTATGATGCCTGAAAGAAGAAAATATTATATATAAAAAGTTTTTAACAATACGTTTTATGTCTTATTTATTAAACTTGGGCCCGGCATGGCCAGGTGGGTTAAGGCGTTCGACTCGTAATCTGAGGGCCGCGGGTTCGAATCCCGGTTGCACTAAACATGCTTGCCCTTTGACCCGTGGGGGCATTATAATGTGACGGTAAATCCCGCTATTCGTTGGTAAAAGAGCAGCCCAAAAGTTGGCGGTGGGTGGTGATGACTAGCTGCCTTCCCTCTAGTCTTACACTTCTAAATTAGGGGCGGCTAGCACAGATAGTCCTCGAGTAGCTTTGTGCAAAATTAAAAAACAATCAAACATTTATTAAGCCAATATACATATATATATCAAACAAAATTTTACTTGGAACAGACTTTATTCCTTCGGAACACTAGTTAGCATAAAAGCAACGCAGATCGTAGGTAACAGGTGATAAAAGGGGCTTTCGTTTGTTTCTTTGCAATTAAGCGCAAATCTATTTAATGGGCTGTGTGTACTGCGCTCACCACGGGTATTGAAACACGATTTTTAGGGTTATAACTCTCGAAACTTACGGCTGAATTACTTTTGGAAAGTAATGTCGTTTAACACTAAACTAAATTTAAAAAAGTAGCCCGAAAAACGCTTTCAGCTGGAGGATATTTTGCATGTGGGCTTGTAACACCTAATTAATAACTACGACAAACTGGCTTGTTCAGCATCGTTACTGCTCACTCTTGTAATATAACTAATTACTAATAGTAACAAATGATATTAGAAAATGTGAATCATTTAATCTCATTCTGCGGTGATATAGAAAGATAAACATTGTGTAAGGACATCGAATAAAACATAACTTAAGGACGATATCATTCAGGAAAAAAAACAAACTCAAAAGGATGAATATGGAAAACATTTAACTTTGGTATTGGATAGATGGATATATAGATTTATTTATATACGTCTTCATTAAAGAGGTGAATATCAAATTTATAACAAAGACGTTGAGGACAAAGATACACGATGAGATATTCATGCTATGTCCACCACAGGAATGGAAACTCTGATTCGAGCGTTGTAATTCTTCAGATATAAGGCTGTGCCACTGGGTAGGATTTTGAGAAGGACATAACATTCATACAGTGGAACAGTGTTGTTCTTAAGAGGGTGACAGGTAATATTTTTTTAAAGCTAACTAAACATTTAGGGTTCAATACGCCCCTGGAGAGGGTGAGGAGAAAGATACTCGACAAAAGTATCAATATTGTTTTGAAAATTTCTCAGATTCTGACAAAGCGCTATTTTCAGCGATAATTTTTATTAATTACGATAAATACGGCTACACAGGATTGTTTGTGCTTTGAGTTTTGTTTCTTTTATTGTTATTTGTTCAAATAACAAATTAAAATAAAAGTAAAGAGCTCTGTTAAACATGGGTTCTTTAGCTAGTGGGCCCGGCATGGCCACGTGGGTAAGGCAATCAACTCGTAATCTGACGGTCACGGGTTTGAAACCCCGTCACACCAAACATGTTCGCCCTTTCAGCCGTGGGGGCGTAATAATGTACGGTCAATCCCATTATTCGTTGGTAAAAGAGAAGCCCAAGAGGGCTAAATTAGGGACGGCTAGCACAGATAGCCCTCGTGTAGTTTTGCGTGAAATTCAAACCAAACCAACCATGAGTATGGAAATACGGTTTTTAAACGCAATAAGCATACAGACTTACCAGTAAGTCACTGAATGGCCAAGTAATTCTGACGAATAAGCAACTGAAGTCAGTTTTACGTTAATACGATCTTTTTCCGTCAACTTGTAGCTTCGTATTTCCATACTAACTGACTAACATAAATCGGGTAATTTTGTTTTTAATTGTCGTCAAGCGCAAACTACATAGTAGGCTCTCAGTACTCTGTCCATCGTGGGTATCGAAACCTGATTTGTAGCATTATAAGCCTCCAGACTTGCCGCTGAGCCAGTGACCTGCTGTTATTATCTGACAGCAATTGCTAATTGTTAATTTTCTGCAGGCGAATTTAGCTGACGTCAGGTAAATATTTTAAATTTCTCGGGATTTTCTTTTCCTGACAAAAAAAAATCAAATATTAACTTCATCGTCACGAGAAGAATCAGGGCGTCAGGTGTTATTCAGAGTTTTTATACAAATACTTTGAGACTTGGGCCTAAAAAAGGGTTGAAATTATCTGGCCGTGACTAATGATTCTATCCACCTCTAGACCTACAAAACAGTTGAACTAACGCGATAACATTAAATATACAATCCAGTTGGTGACGCTGTACGTAAAATACATTGTTCTGCTTATATGTCACAGTATGTGTAGAAGACTGTGTGGCTTTAGGCTTATGATCAACAACAAAACGTTTCGTAACATTCTTTTCGATTTCTCTTTTAAGTGTATAATTTTTCACAAACATGCAATGATACTGAAAAGAGGTAAACCGAAAAATGAGATGTCAATGAGTATCACATAATTTTAACAGTGTCAAATAAAATACACTCGAGGACGACTTCTAATACACACCACCCCTATCATATGTAAAAAATTATAAAAAACATGGAGGAAGGTCCACGCTACCCTCTTCTGGGTAGATGACGTTTGACTTAAGTCACGAGAATTTATTATTCTTTCGTCAGCCTGAACACCACGCTTACATATTATTCAAAGATACTCGAGCATTAATCTAATACGTTTGTTTGTATTAGAGCAAGACCACACAGGACTATCTGTCGTGTCCACTGCAGGGAATCGAACTACTAATTTTAGCGCTGCAATTTTGTAAATTGATTGCTGTTTCACGGGGTATAAGCTAAAACAAATTACAATTTTTTTAAAGTGGAATGTACATATATATGTATATAGTGCTCTATAGAAACTAACGCTCACGACCAACGTATATATGTGTAGACAGAAAGAAAGGCCTTTCAGGCAAAAGGAAAGAGCAGGATGGTTTCCATTAACGAAGGCTACATCTAGAAACAAACTGTGGAGGGTGGTCGTGAAAACAAAAACCTTCACATTTTAGTAGGAACAATAATGTTCGAATTTGACGAAACGTGTTTAGAACTTAAGTGACTAGAGCAATATAAACTGTCCGAGTGAGTAGATGTTAGGTCTGACTGACAATCCGAGAGTTCATGGTTCGCACTCTGTTGCAGATGAAACGCGCTTCGCAATTTGGGGTCGTGTGAGAGCACTATAAGTGTGGTAATCAAATCCCACTGTCCCTGTAAACATGTGCAACCCAAAAGTTGGTAGTGGGTGCTGCTAGCTAGATCTCTCTCTTGTCTACCAGTTCGTAGTTATGGACGGATATGTGCACATAACTCTTGAGTAGTGTTTCTCGAATATTCTGTAATAAACAAATATTCGTCTTTTAGGCTTCTTCTCTAGATTAATGTCTATAGATCGTAAGTATTCTATGTTTAGATTTGTCGAATAAAGGAATTTTATTTTATTTAAGACAGGGGTTTGATAAGGAAAGGGTTGTTACGTAAGAATACGAAATGTGCTGTGGTATTGGAGAAATTCTCCAAATAGATAATTAGGCAAAAAGAAAGTCTAATACGTAAAGCTTAATATTCTATAACATTTACTGATAAACTTAAAAAAACCTTTGGAATTTACCGCAAAAAAACACACACAAAGAAAACGCGATATATGAAAATAGACTGCTAGACTAGAACTTAAACCCGGAATTTCTGGGTAACGAAGACAATTTTTTGTTTAAAAAACCATCACCTTGTTTTTGAATATGAAACTTCATACTACACTGGTTTGTTGAGATTCGGCTGTTAGTGTGTTGGGATTCTAACTAGGGGCATGTGTATTTGTTATTATTACTACAATTGTTGTTCACATTATGAATCAACAAAAGTAAATGTTTTAAGAAACGTTGTTATTAAAGAAAAAGACGATAGGTGAAAAGAAATGTTGGCCTTTTAGTTTATTTATAATTACAGAGTTAAAAATGAGACAACTGTTTATTATAATATAATTCCGTATGAGCTACACTTTGGAAGTTGTTAAGGTACGATACAGAGAGACAGATAGTTAGTTACACATATTATATAAAATTTTAATGATAATCTATCACACGTAATTACCAGTACATGCGAATAAAAAAATATGTAAACCAAATTCTACATTAACCAATCAAACGAGTTTTTAAATAACTATTTCTTTTTCTATCGATCTGTTTGTCGGCCTGTCTACCTAGCTCTTTATCTGTCTGTCAATCTAATTATATGCCTGTTTATCTATCTACAACTTTCTATTTATAAATTCTATCTGTCTGTCATTCTATTTGTTTATCTGTATGTCTATGTGTTTATATATTTATTTATCTGTCTACCGTTATTTACTACCTAATATTATATTATCATAAATTTTCCTAGTTTTTAACATCTGTCTTTCGGCACTGTCTTTAAATCTCCTTGTTAGAACAACCTTAGATCACCGTTATTCCGTTAGTTTGCCCCTCTCTGTTCGATAAAAAAAAATTGGGTTTCGATGCCCACGGTGAGAAGGACAAATGTAGCTCGCCCATTATGTAGCTTTTGGCTCAAACATCCATTCCATCAGACTGCATTTTTTTACATTCATCGGTACATCTATATTTCTCATTTGATATACAGTTTAATATCCCATAATAATAATACTCTGGCGTAATGTCTATCATGTACTATAATAAGCCCCTAATAATAATCACGGACAGCTTAAACCTGTGTAACATGTGTTGGTTGTAAATAATATAGCCGTCAATAACTTTCCGGAAACTCCTCTAAGTGCTTTATTTTTAAAGCGTTGTAATGCCTAGCTCAGTACGCTACAACGAACCTCGTAGGAACTAACTGGTTTATGCATTTAAAAGTGTATATCTTTCAAAGTGGAAATTGACGTCCGTCGTCAGTTTCACGAAGCGACGCTGTCTCTTTGATACACGTAGTACAAGCTGAGATGTCTAATCACACAGGACGTGAGTGATAAGCCTATTCACTTGTGGAAGTGACTGCTAGAGTTTTTAAAATTTTGACTGATGTATGCCTGGCAGGCAACACCTCTATAGGGAATCCCTAATCAACAATTAAATATTGAGATGGTTGATCGTCAGAATTACAAAATCAGAAACCGTAAAAAATGAATATGATAAAGTAAGGACAACAACAAAATATATCATAAACTACTAAACTATGTTACCTGCTTGACGATTAATTTCATAAGTTTTGTTTTGTTGGTTTTTTTTAAACCCGGTTCCCGGATTAGTTTTTTAATACAATCGAGTTCACTGCTTGCTCCACGTTCTGAGTGATACATATGGGTCTTTATGGGGTTGTTGTTCTTCGATTATCACCTCGGTTTCTCAAGCACAAATAGCAAACACTTTCTCAGCATGCAGTGTATCATAATTGCTATAATTCTATAACATATCCTTAGGCATTGTCTTGCTTGGATGAACAACAGTGTTAGACTTGTAAAATGCCTTGCTAAGTTTGAGCTTAATAGATTGATAAAGATTTATTGACTTGATTATATGGTAGACTTGGTTCACTTGCAGGACCGCGTTCAGGGTGAACAGTTGTGTACATATACACATTCATCTAAAAACAACAACATAAGGATCTTTATCACGTTAGCACACTGTAAATCGATTCTCTCGTACACTGGCTATTGAAATATTTCAAGAGTTTCGTTTCAATGGCCATACATCTGCGGAAAAGGGTTAACTACGTTTTCCTGGTGATGCGATAATCAGCGCGTGGACTTTTTGTGTACAAACTCAAAGAGCAAACAAGTTATTTTTCCACAAAGTTTAAGTAATGTTGACTGGAACATAGTACACGTAATTTCAAATAAACATAACAGCCATGAACTGCAAGTAATGTAACAAATTGTTTTACTTACTAAACGTCTCTGCTGTAAGACTTGTCGCGAGAACATACAATTTCTGAAACGAACCGCACCACTCAGAGTTCATTCCAGGACTTGCAACCTTCTGATGAAAGCACACGGGTGAACATTTAAAACAACTTGTATAACTCTGTGGAGTTTAAGGCTGTTTTATTTATTTGTAATAAGTGGTTAGGAAAATGTTTTTCTTGTTAAAATTCATATAATACTTGAATATTTTCTTATTTACCGGCCCCCCAGTGGCTCAGCGGTATGTCTCCGGACTTACAACGCTAACAACCGGGTTTCGATACCCGTGGTGAACAGAGCACAGATAGCCTATTGAGTGGCTTTGTGGTTAATTCAAAACAAGAACAACAACTTATTTACCAGATCTCTTAAACAATCACCAAGTGGCACACAAATGAATTCTCGTTTTACTTCTTCTATTTAATGTGTAGCAAATTTCCACTAAAATATTTTTAGTGAATGCTCATAATTGTATTTATCCCCATACTGTTTAAACAAACAATTTCTCGAAACCTGAAACAAAACTTAAATATTATTACTATTACACTTCTCTTTTGTTTAAACAAACAATAACTGAAGCAATGACGTAACTAGTACATTTTCACTGCTTGAACAGTCGACACAGAACTGAAGTAGATACTCTACAGATATTTTAATATGCACCATTTCTAACATGTGAAGCCTATAATATTAATTATTTACTTAACCGAATATTAAAAAATGGAAACGGTATTATTCTAAATACAACGAATTACAGCTTTTTAGTATTTTTTCGTACGACGTTGCAAACGCTAATGTGACAATTGTTAAGTATGCAAAGCTAAGTCTAAAACGTAAAATGTCTTTTATCTTGTATAATAATCTAACAATGTGTAAGGGACAGTTTTATATGTTTTTTGTCCTGTGTGTGTGTCGGGAGTTCGGCTAGGTTGGAAATAACCCGAGGAAGTAGTAGTTAAACATACACAGAAATGTGTTTGAACAGCGGGTTCGTAAGGTTTAACCTCTGAAGAATTGTATAATTCACCTTTTATAAAAGTCTGGCTCGTGACATTAGTATGATGACGTTTTTGACGTAAAATTGTGGTTGTTTTTAATAATCTGTGCATGCTCTCAGAAAATAAGGTGTTTGTTGTGTGTTTCAACGGCTTTGTCTAATTCGTGTCCTATTTCACCAATGTAAGGTTAATCAGCGATTACGATGTACGTTTTAAATGTTTTAAAATTCTTAAAATGCAACTGGATTTTATTCCTGGAGCGAGTGGGAACCTGGTTGTTACATCGTTTTTGTGAAGTGGGAATTGTGTTATTACAGTTGACTGCTGGGTCTGTTACATGACTTTGCACTTAAATTTAGGAACTCTTAAATCTTGTGTTACAACTATCTCATTTTGGACGTCGTGATATATTTAAATATAGTGACACTGATTTAGTTGGAGTTAATCCACAGTTAACTCTGCTTTAAAAATAGATCTATATCCCTGAATGTAAACTCACAAAGAATGAATGTGATGTAATTTACACTGAAGTCTTGAAATCGCTAAGTACAATAAGAAACTTTAAATTTGTCAGTGTCAGTGCATGTATATGTTTTTCACGAGCTTTTCTGTAAAACAGACTTCACTTTATGATAATAAATAAACATCTTTTGCTTAGGCCTAACGACTTCGTGCCTTAATTGGTTAGATTCAACGTTAAAGATATCGCAGTAACAGTACTGTGACTTCGACCATAGCCTTTGATAATTCATATAAATATTTGTTGTTATACAGACCTCATTAAATGTCATGATCATGCTTTGGTCCGTAGTTGCTTATCTTTCAATTATGTCATTCATTGGAAAATCTTGTTAATGATGCTGGTGTTTTTTAGTTTCTTTTTTTTTCAGTGTTACTGAAATGAAATCCCTATTTTATAGTTAGGCCTACCTACTTCGTACCATAATTCTTGAGATTCAAAGTTAAAATACGTCACGGTAATTTTTAATGATTTGTTGGAAAGATATATTTTCTTTATGTAGATCTACTTTTTTGTTAGTTTTTGTTTCCTTCTATTTTATTTCAACAGTAAGAACCGTTCAAAATATTGGTACTTGTTAGCAATCTTGTTTTTAAAAAAAGTTCGTGAAAAATACCAGGTTTTGAAAGTGTGTGTATACTCCGGTCTCGTCATTCAACTTTTTCGCTACCGTGCCATTTCATATTTCAAGATTTAACTTTTAAAATGTTACATATTCTACAAAACACTTTCTTTTAGATAATATGTGACGAATTTTCATCAGTATTATTTTGATGGTTTGAACCGTTACTCTCTTATCGATACTTAGGACCATTGATACTATCTGATAACCAACTACCAGGAATACGACGCCACAGCAAGGATATTTGCCCCACGCCTTGAATAGTTGAGAAGGTGAGTTGAATAATTAGTTATCGTTGTTAATTTGTCTTTCCCATGTTTCTTGATAATGAACTTTTAGATTAAAATTTCATGAACATCATTCAATGGCAGTAGGAGTTGTGTCAGCATTATTTTTAACATACTTGAGCACTGGATCAATGTTTATATGATAGGCTAAGCCTAACAGGCGTAAAACATTGTACAAACAGAACCAAAACAGTGAAACGTTTTGAAATACAAGCTCGAGAATCGATTTAACAAAGAGAACTCAATACACTTTTGAGTAGAATTAGACGTTAGAATTAGTTCTAGAAATATAATTGTCAGAATCAGACGTACTAACATTTCACGAAGTAAATTTATTCGACAGGAAATCAGTTCAGCTTCCTAATAAACAGCACAAATATCAGAATCGCTTAAGCAGAGCGGATACGTCAGATAGTTATACCATCGTGGCAAGCGAGTTTTACAGTATCACGAACAATCACAGAGCGAAACACTTTAAATGCACGAGTAAACGTCACCGAAAGAGTTTGAATGCGAGAAAAAAAAACATAAAACGAATTTTGAAATGTGACGTAATAACAATGGACGAGCAGAAGGTTTAATTCTTATTATACAATATCCTACATGATTTGTTTTTGTTGCAGAAATTTTCATGAATTTTAACCAATGAAGATAATTAATATTTTTATATCACTACAAGCTCATTAAAATGTAAATATGTCTAATTTTTCACTACATAAGAAAGGGAAAAATATATTTTCTGGAAATGTAAATTTTGGCTTGATTTGGGTTTGGTTAGGCACATAGCTACACAATGGACTCTCTGTGTTCTGTTCACCATGGGTATATAAATTCAGATTTTATTATCTGGATAGGTCGAACTGTGATAGTGAATCTAGAACCGTTAATCTCTGTAAACATGCCAATCAGCTTGGAGGTTTAACTTATTTCAAATAGTAACCTAAACAATAAATCAGTCAGTATACATCCTCTTAGAGGGTTAGGAAATTTAAATATTTTTGTAATTGTTAGGATATCTTAATTCTAATAATGTATTAACTTGTTTTACGCATGTACACATCTTCACAAGGAATAAAAAGAAAGCTAAGCCGTTTTTCTGTGTAACACTTCTAAAACTTCCAAACGAAAGGCTTTTACCCGAAATGTTGCAAACAAATATAAAATATTTTTGTTATAGACGTGTGTTTTACTAATTTAAAACTGTTATTTAATTATTTCAAGAAAATCTAAGACATCACGCTACGTATGTCTCATTTCCTTAACATATATTTGGATGAGTAAAGTTTGATTTTTGCGTGTTTGCCAACCGTTAAAATTGATTGTCTAATGATTGTTTGTCTAGAGCGGTATAGAAAGTCCCAGTAGTTATCATTTATACAACAAAAAAACACTGTTTTTATTCGTGCGACAAATTAGAGCTCAGCCACGTAAAAATAATATCTTATACCTGTAACAAATGATCTGTTACTTTTGTAACAAGCAGTGTTTAATCCCGTAAAAGGTACTGCCTCATTCGCGTAAGAAACATTGTATGATTTGTGAAACGAACACTGTTATTTATTTATGTAATAGATGCTTCTTTTTATTCGTGTAACACGTGGAGAGAATAATCATACCGACAATATATTATTCTAAGATTAGAACGTTTTGTAAAATTTAACTGTCTTTCTATGTATTTTCTTAAACTTCAGTTATTTTCAGCTGTCTATGGGTGTATCTTTCCTATTCTCTTGCTATTTTCAATTCTCTTTCAATATTAATTCCTGAGATATTTAACCAAGATAAGTTGCTAACTGAACCGGTCAGTAGTGAGGACGTAAAGAATGTACGAGTTTTGACAGAAAATTGAACGTAAATTGTCCAGAAGAAACTCTGGAAACGTTCAGAAGCGAGAGAGAGGAGAGTTTGGGGTCTCTTCTTGAAAAATAATTTTCTTGACAAGTAGCACCATCTGTCGGTACATGAAATGTGGATTTTTTTCTGAAAAAAATATCTGCTTCTGTGTTGATATATGCATTAAATCGTTGTCCATTCGACATATTCGTTAAACATCAGCCAAATTTCGGTACGTCAACGTATTTCTAAGATGTGTTTTACTGGACTTCATGTGTTTCAACTAAATTTTATCATGCTGCGATTAGTTGATTGTACAAGTAAAACAAACGATATTACATTTCTTGGACGTAATTATCACTCAGCGAGGGGAGTCCGAGTTATAAGGGTTAACGTAGTGTTTGTGTTACCTTTATGAGTTCTGGTGTAAATTGAACATTTTCGTCGTCCGTTGAAAATTATGTGTCAGTGTAATTGTGTATGTTGTCTATTGGTGTTGTGGGTGTGAATATGACATTTGCGTTATTTGCTGGAGTTCTGATGTAAATATAACATCTGTGTTTTCTGTTGGAGACCAACACATTTATAAAAGACTGTTTCATCGATGTATTCTTGAAACTTCTGTTTGCTGTTAGATTACCGAACATTAGTGTAAATCTCACTTTTCCTATTGTGAAGTCCACGTGACTTGTTTTAGTAACTCATATCGATGTATCTTGCGCTCGTGACTATCTATCTCAAGTTTTAGCACCTCAAATATAAATACTTACCCTGAATTGTTTGCCTAATGTAGTAGCACACTGAATATTTATATGAAATGAACTAACCGCCCGTAATGAGAAACGTACGTATAGCTGGAGATAACTACTGACGTCAAACCACAGATACAAGAAGGAAAGTTTATTAAAGTATGTTCCGGCTGTTACTAATTTCATGTAGTTCTTGCTGTAATTCTAAGATGTGGTGTTAGGCTTAAACAACCAGGTGCAAATCTTTCTGCCTGTGGCCCTTTATGAAACATTTTAACACTATAATGGTAACTATTTGGAATACTTAAACTCCAGTCTTACCAGGTATACGATGGGGCAGAAACCTTGGATGCCGGGAAGCCAGAAGCCATGGATATATAGAATAAGGGTCCCGGTTGAGGAGGAAGGGAGATACGGCTTGCAGAGAAGGCTGGTTCGGTGAGCACAGATATGGTGACGAGGTTTCATCTGGAGTACCGTACATCACTGACGGTCTCATGCCGCCGTAGCCGTCAAATGTAGGAACGGATTCCAGACACGTGGGAGCAGCTCTAGCGATCGAGCACACGGGCCTAACGGGCAATGTCCGATGCAGCAGGCCGCGTGAAAAAGTGTCCGATAATTCTGGATCTCTCGTCCAGTCGCCAGGAGACGGTGAATCTTCACGTGCCGATCCTGGTGATAAATTCTCTACATCAACAGAGGAATAACTGTCGATGCTTTCTTCAGGCTGAGGTGAAGCTCTGTGGCCATCTTTCCCAACCAGTGATTCGATAGAGAAACGGAGTTTCGGCTTACGAGACGCCACGGGCGCCATGGAGACAAGAGCTGCACACATCCAAAGTGTCCAGTAAAGTAAAGAAATCGCCCGATTAATACAATGTTGGACTTAATACGAAATGGCTATTGAGTAAATCCTTTCATTTCGGAGCAGCTCAAAACTGGTTTATTCGTTTTCACCTTTCATGCAGCGCAATCCACTGAAGATAACATTAGAAATCAACATCTGTTCATCAGTGCTGACGTTTTAATATTCTGTTATGAGGATCAGTAAAAAAGGCCAGTTTACTATCTCGGTGATAACCAACAAACTCGTGTCCGGACACCTTTGCAGCTGCGAGATGCGGGCCAGACAGGTTTGAAGTACACCAGCGCCATCTCGTGTCACATTCTACGCGTCACGCTTGAACTGCAGGTAATGTCAAATGTGATTAGTATCTGAAGTGTTTTAACACAAAGAATTAAGCAGCGGACTCGACGTTTCTAAGCCTGGTGTTTGACGGAAAGTGCGGATTTGCACGAGATTATCTATGATCGGCATTCTGAACGAAGGAGCCCGTGGGTGGCTCGATGAAGTGTGATGTAAGTTGCTTATTCGTGAGTACGGTTCCAACGGTGTATGCAAGGCGAATCTAAGATCATATACTGAGGTGTGATATGATAACCAGTACTGAAGTATACTGGAGGTATATGTTGATATATGATGTGTTAAACATGTAAAAAACTATACATACTGTGAGTATGTACAGTTACTCCGTTTGTGTTTGACACTCTACTGACAGTGAGTATGTTCAGCTACTCTGTTTGTGTTTGACACTCTACTGACAGTGAGTATGTTCAGCTACTCCGTTTGTGTTTGACACTCTACTGACAGTGAGTATGTTCAGTTACTCCGTTTGTGTTTGATACTCTACTGACAGTGAGTATGTTCAGTTACTCCGTTTGTGTTTGACACTCTACTGACAGTGAGTATGTTCAGTTACTCCGTTTGTGTTTGACACTTTACCGACAGTGAGTATGTACAGTTACTCCATCTGTATTTGACACTCTACTGACAGTGAGTATGTTCAGTTACTCCGTTTGTGTTTGACACTCTACTGACAGTGAGTATGTTCAGTTACTCCATCTGTATTTGACACTTTACTGACAGTGAGTATGTTCAGCTACTCCGTTTGTGTTTGACACTTTACTGACAGTGAGTATGTACAGTTACTCCATCTGTATTTGACACTTTACTGACAGTGAGTATGTTCAGCTACTCCGTTTGTGTTTGACACTTTACTGACAGTGAGTATGTACAGTTACTCCATCTGTATTTGACACTCTACTGACAGTGAGTATGTTCAGTTACTCCGTCTATATTTGACACTTTACTGACAGTGAGTATGTACAGTTACTCCGTCTGTATTTGACACTTTACTGACAGTGAGTATGTACAGTTTGACACTTTACTGACAGTGAGTATGTACAGTTACTCCGTCTATATTTGACTTTACTGACAGTGAGTATGTTCAGTTACTCCGTCTGTATTTTACACTCTTCTGACAGTATGTTCAGCTACTATTTATTTTAAGCCCTACATACAACAATTGTTAATATTTTTTTTCTTAATTTTACTCCTGTTATTTGAGTACAACCTTTTGACCCTAACTCGCATTTGTAAACAACACTGTGGTAATTTTTAGTGGTAACCTTGAAAAGGTATAAATAAATAATTACACGATAAGATAAAAACAGACTATTACTTCCTACTGCATTCAATCCATGCTTCAACCAAAGTGTGCAAATATATCATTAAGAAAAGAGTTTTTAACGCCACTGGATTTGAATAAGCATGTGTTATGATTCGAAGCTAAGTGACGTCATGAAGTCTCGTTCTGAACTCACAACAGTCTTTCAGTAAATGAGATAATTAAAATGGAAGCGCTTTCTCGACTCGACTTAATCATTAAATGTCTGGCTTGTCTTCATACCGACCATAACCTGTGAGATCCACATATACTGAATATTTTTGTAATAACGTAATTTTAATATTTTTTTCATAACATTGACTATAAAGAAATACCCCTGCCTCGCCCCCAAAATAGACGGACTTTGTGGATGAATAAATAGTACAGAGAAATAGGTTTAGAACACACGTAAAACATCGGTTTATTTCGGATGTTCGAGCCAAGCCACTCAAGAGTCACTGGTGCTGACCTCCCGTAGCTCAACGATATGTCTGTGGACTTTTATAGCGTTAAAAACTGGGTTTGGACATGAGTGATGGCCACAGTGCAAGTAGCCCATGCTGCAGTTTTGCGCTTAATAACAAACAAACAAACTCTCTACGTTAGGTGTCCCAAAATGTCAACTGATATATCAGAGGAGAGCAGCTAGCTAACACACACTTTTTATATTCATATTTTTGCAACAACAGGAAACGAACCATGAACCATTTGGATTCTCAGCTCGATACACGTTAAGAACTAGGCCGGTGTCAGTCCCTGAATTTTGAACATGGTGTAGTATTCTTTAAATTTTTTGTTGTATTTATTTTTATTGATAGATGTAAGCTAGATTTGCCACAAATAACTTAGATTTAAGCTAAGTACCGTATTTTACGCATTGTAAGATGCTACACGTGGAAGATTAACCCTAATTTTGGAAAGACAGTTCTAAGAAAAATATATTGTGACTCAGCAACCAACATCTTGATGTAACCTTAACGTTTTTCCAACTCCACTGAGCAAATACAGTGAAATACATCATGTTCTTCTCAGTATATCCACAATATTATTTAAACTGAATGATTTATGTGACTGAAAATACTTGTAATTGACAAGTAATGAGACTATGATCTGTATGGGAGAGACCCGGCATGACCAGGTGGTTAAGGCACTCGACTAGTAATCCGAGGATCGCGGGTTCGAATCCCTGTCACACCAAACATGCTCGCTCTTTGAGCCGTAAGAGCGTTATAAAGTGAGGGTCAATCCCATTATTCGTTGGTAAAAGAGTTGCTCAAGAGTTGGCGGTGGGTGGTGATGACTAGCTGCCTTCTCTCTGGTCTTACATTGTTAAATTAGGGACAGCTAGCGCAGATAGTCCTCGTGTAGATTTGGCGAAATTCAAAACAAACCACCTGTATGGGAAGCTGTTTTGAGCAGACCCTCAGCTAACCTCTTGCCTTAATCCACCACTTTTGTCTTGAAAGACCAATGAGGAATTTTCAAGGTATTTTTAAAGAAAAAAGTTTGTCTTATAAAGCGTAAAATACGGTATCTTCTTTTTTTCATCCTTTAGCAATGCCTGCATACCAGAAAGAAAGGTTTGGAATCAGTGCTGTTCGTACACCTGGCTTTAGTTCTAGATTTGCTTTATAAACTTTACTATTCAAGAGCAACCTGCTCAAGTTTTCTGTGATATTGAAGTAGAGGAAAGGTAGCTAGTCAATTTCACTCACCGCCAACTCGGGGGCTTCTCTAATCCATCACCGGGGCTTACTATCATTCTTATAACATGCTCACGCCCCAAATTAATAGGCACGATATTTTTAAGTTGTTGTTATAACTGGCGCGTGAACCATTGAGCCGCTTTCTGTTCTCGTTGACGTGACAGGACACTTATATATGTATGTATATAAACTCATTCACAAGATTTGTAAAGGAGAAATATATTCTGTTTGCACTGGAACGATAGAACATTTTTACAACAAACTAGTTCGGTCTCACTTTTTAAATGTTCCATTTAATTTATTGCATTTGTTCCTGAAGCCAGCAACAAGTTTTATCTCGTATGGTAAACGTATAGATTTCTTGTTTAAGTCGGATAAATGTGGACCTTAGATTAACCCAGATATAGAGAGGCGTCATCAGAGAATTCATGCTGTGGGTTCAATTCCTAAGTCAATTCATGAAGTCAAAGAAGCTCAGAGTTTGTCTTCGGTGTCTTATTATCTGACTCCTCTAACTTCTAGATTATAATGGCGATTTGGATGAGGTTATAATTGTGACGGGTCTCCTAACCCTTTAAACGGAGGAGTTTTCTGTGAATGTCGCCGCCAGATGGTTCGGTTACTGTCTCTGTTTCCTTTCTCTTCTCCTCACAAGAATCAGCGAGGCCATTGGTAAGGCTTAGTGACAGGCGAAAGACGAGGTGATGGTATGTTCTTCAAATCCCTTAAAGATCCCGACATGATAATGACATATGAAGCGGGCCTAAATCCGTAGCTAACTCTAGAAAATCTCGGCCATGTTTAACGAGATTTGTGGTTGGAAGATTCATATTCTTAACAGTTGGCTGCTCCCGACTGAAACTTAATCTTAAAACTGTAATTCCAACAGTTTACTATGATGTAGACTTGCCTATCTGTATGTGGGGGGGAGGCGTCATTTTCTACTGGAACGGTGTGTCTTTCGTGAGGGGATCTTCTTCATAATTTCACTGAAGATTAGGCCTCGGCTTTTGCTCTCTACAATTGACGGTTTGTGCGTGCAATTTATTCGTTATAGGACACGCATTTACAGAATAACTAATCACACACTCTATGCCCGTTTCATCCCAGAAGTTTATCTTAATTCACTTTCTAATTGTTTATTTTGTTTCCTGAATTGTTTGTTTGTTTTTAAATAGTCAAGAGACAGCCCCTTTCTGTTTAAAACTTCCAAGTTTTACGTCCCTTTTGTTTTGGTTTTATGGCTTGACAGCTTACAGAGCAGACGAAACACGTACTTTATTAAATAATTATTACGTCAGTCATAAGTTCAAGTTTTTCAAATTCTGTGACATTTATACAATCTTATGTTACTGTCGAAAGCGTCAAGTTAACACTGCATATCTCTCTTTAAACAGTCATTGAAGATTTAGAATATAACACTAATGCAATTTTAGGTCCTATACTAACCTTATCAACTTGATTAATATCAGGTAAGGTGTAGGTCCTGTACTAATCCTATTAACTTTAGTATCAGGTAAAGTTTAGGTCCTATATTAACCCTATCAACTTTAGTATCAGGTAAAGTTTAGGTCCTACATTAACCCAAACAACTTTATTATTAGGTAAAGTTTAGGTCCTTTCCTTACATGATTATACTGGTCTGAAACTCTGAGACCCAATAAGCATGTTTCAAACTTCTCACATGGGTGTTGCCCCCCAGTGGCTCAGCGGTATGTCTGCGGACTTACACACTAAAATCCGGGTTTCGATACCCGTGGTGGGCAGAGCACAGATAGCCCATTGTGTAGCTTTGTGCTTAATTCAAAACAACAACACATGGGTGTTATAGGTATATTGTGTACAAGATCCAAAATGAACACAATTTCTGGAATCGGCTGATCTTTAATTGTTTTAACAAAGCTAGTACTATAATTTATTACTTAGTTCACTTTAGGATTGTTTAGAACACCTGTTCTTTGAATATCACATGATTTCTTCATGTATTTAACACTCTAATATTCTACAACCAAACACAAAACATTACACTGGTTACCTCCTAAATTTCACTTATTAAAACCCACACTTTTACTCCAGTTTTATCATTTACCACACGAATAAGAGGTATAAGGAGATATGACAGTCTCTCAGATGTTTTCGTAATGATTCCAACCCACCCAAAGAAAACTTTCAGGAGACTTAACGCACGTCAAGATTTAGCTGACTCAAACACATTCACATGAGTATCAAACCGTATATTTACAAGTTGTATTACGCTTGAACCATGAGCTAAATCAAGCCCATTCCGTAACAAAAAATAAATAAATGAACTGGGTTTTTAAACAGCATTAATAATCTGTGAGCTGACTCAAACTCATGCACAGAAGACACATAGTGAAGTTTTTATAGTATTACGTTCATTAATCCATGAACTGACTCATAGCCATCCACGTATGAATCAAACTAAAGTTTTTTTAAACAGAGTTATCAATTCATGAGCTAATTTAAGTACGTTAATTAAAGAATCATCCAGTGGGACAGCGACAAGTCTGCGGACTTACAACGCTAGAAATCGCGTTTCAGTACCCTTGGTAGGCAGATCACAAATTGTGTAGCTTTAGGCTTAACTTCAAAAACAAACAGGTAATTAACCAAGACAAAGTTTCTTGCTCAACATTATTGAGCTCATAACCAAATTGGCTTGAGACTATGTCATTCAGACTAAACAATGTTCTTCCAAGAGATACACGAGAAACTGCACAAAGGGAAAATATGTTGTTAAAATTTTATAGTTAACACCTGGTTTCTTTATCAACTTTAGAAACGTTTTATGACAATTACTTAGTTGAAGAGTTGATGTATGTTTATTACTGCAGTTACGTACAGAAATCGTTTGAGAAACTACACCTTTCCGAGCTATACGAAACTGTCCTGTTGTTCCAGTGATACATCAAGTTAAAACATATCTTTTTCATGGATTTTCTATACAACTTCTATTGTGAAATAGACACTGATTGTGATCCATGCGGATCTCTTAACAACGGCCTCTATTGTTAAGGTATTGAGAAATCATCGGCACACGGTAAGTATCGGACCACGTCTCGAAGACAGCGGGACTGTGTTAGCCAATTCGAGAATGATAGACTTACAGTAGAAACTTTGACAAAAGGGAACATTCACCGCCATTAGCCTCACATTTAACGACCAGTTCCTTTCAAGCACTCCCATTGTCCATCTAGTCTAACACTCAATACCAAGCTGCTCGAGACAGTTCATAAATGGCTTGTTTGTAGATGCGACTACGGAATAGTTGTGGACGGGGTCAAAGCTGGTAACAGTATTCTCACCCGATTGTTGTTAATGTGAATTCCCAGTGGTATGTTCTCTCCCATAAAAGTACAAGACTTTCCCACGTGGACAGTTTTGTACCCGTGTTGTTTTTTGTTTATCGTTAGAAGAATTTTTTACCTTGAGCCATATGCTTATTATTTTAAATCATGTTATACAAGTCTCTACCTCGAGTCACGTGTTTCAAGTCTTTATTTTGAATATATTTCCGCCAAAATATAAGATGACTTTCTCACATGAACAATTTTATGTTCGCGCATTTGTTTTCAGAACCTTTGTTTGTTTGTTGTTAAAACCAGAATTTCACAATGAGCCGCGCGTGCAGTGTCCACCGCCGGTATCGAAACCCAGTTTTAGCTTTTGGACTTATTGCTGGGCCAATGGGGGCATCATCGGCTATTGAAATCTAAGATGACACTTCTACTAGTTAACAACCATGCCCACAATACTCTAAGATGACATTTCTACCAGTTAACAACCACGCCCACAATACTCTAAGATGACATTTCTACTAGTTAACAACCACGCCAACAATACTCTAAGATGACATTTCTACCAGTTAACAACCACGCCGACAATATTCTAAGATGAAATTTCTACCAATTAACAACCACGCCCACAATACTCTAAGATGACATTTCTACCAGTTAACAACCACGCCCAAAATACTCTAATTTAACAGCCAGTTAACAGTAAATAGCCACGTCCCCAATATAGTATCTTCATTCGCTCTCATTCCTTATTTTTCTTTTGCAAAACCTTTCAGCAATTATTACAATTTTACTCACTTGGTGGCGCATCTTTCCAGCGATTAGAATAAAATTGGAAATAAGACGCTTCTAACAAAAATACTGACAACACCAATATTAATACGCTTAAAAATGTGAATCAAGAAAAGTTGCAAAGTTCTTTCGCATTTGGAAGAAAAAGAAAACAAACAAACCAGAGCGTTCAGAAAAAAATAAATAAATCCGTTACATTTTAGGTAACCCAGCCAAATTGTTGAATAAACAGTCACGTCAGCATGGCCTTACAACAAACAAAATGTTTGTAGTTAAAAGTGGCCTTTATCATTATTTCGGGGCGTTGTCTTCCCGGCTCTAGAATGTGTGGTTTTAGACACGTGTAGCTAAGGGTGGTATAGCACTAAATCTATCACGCTTCCCCAATTGACTGTTTTACAACGCACAACGTGTATTCCTGGAGCCAGCAGATGGATAAACTCATTATTTTCAATATCGTGTATAGATCAGCTTGTGCTCATATTTCATATGATAATTTGCCGAGCCTTTTGAGGTAATCATATCTGGCGTTTTATGGATAACAATATAAGATTTTTACTTCCACTTCTCTTGTCGGTGATGTCATCTGGCGGGGGGAAAGAACACTTTTCTCAGGAACCACGGGCTCCATTTTTCTCAAATGAAAAAAAAAAGTTCAACAAATTCATTGGTGAAACAAGTGACAAAAAGAGGACATCGGTTAAGTTTTGTGGGAGGTGTTAGAATGTCTTTTTATGAGTCTAGCTAGATGTATGACATTTGTAGATATCACAGAATAGCGGGTACACTCTTCCTGTGTTTAAAGTATAACAGATACACTAATGAACATAATACCTAGCTGTGTTTAATGTATGACAGATACACTAGTGAACGTAATACCTAGCTGAGTTTAAAGTATGACAGGTACAGTAGTGAACATAATACCTAGCTGTGTTTAAAGTATGACAGGTACAGTAGTGAACGTAATACCTAGCTGTGTTTAAAGTATGACAGGTACACTAATGAACATAATACCTAGCTGTGTTTAATGTATGACAGATACACTAGTGAACGTAATACCTAGCTGTGTTTAAAGTATGACAGGTACAGTAGTGAACATAATACCTAGCTGTGTTTAAAGTATGACAGGTACAGTAGTGAACGTAATACCTAGCTATGTTTAAAGTATGACAGATACACTAGTGAACGTAATACCTAGCTGTGTTTACAGTATGACAGGTCAGTAGTGAACATAATACCTAGCTGTGTTTAAAGTATGAGAGGTCAGTGTAATAGCTCGATAATTGGAGGTATTTTTACCTTGATTAATTTAACGGCTGCATGTTTAATGACGTTAACCAAACGTTAGCACACTTTAAAGGTCTATAAGCATTTTATAACAACAATTAACACAAATTAATAAAATGTGTTGATAGGATATAGTGGTTAACATCTGTTATATTTATACATGTTATAATGTAGCACTTGGTTTGAGATATCACAGTAACCTGTTTATAGCAGTGAAATGGGTCGGATGTTCATTAAGTCGCCAGTCGTGTAACAAGGGTTTACATACAACATTTAAATAGATAGCAAGACGGTTGACAATCATCCATCGAGGCATCAGATTAAGTTATGTAGAGTTAACTTTGTAGCAAGACGTTTAACAAGCCCTCTCTCGATATAGTAGAATAATTTATATAAAGTATCCATGTCACTAGTAAGATGTTTGATGCATAAGTAAAAACATATTACGGAAAATAGTTTTATGGAACATTACACGTAAGATGGCGGATTCACGCTTTCTTCGAAGATACTTTTAGAGAAGCCATCATTGTTTGTTTGTGTTTCTTTTCTCTTCGCGAGAAGAATTATAACCTTGAAACGTGAATATTATTATCCTTTAACATTTTAATTATTCTACCAGGTTCACAAATAGTTTTTGTTTAAAGCATTGAACCAAGAACATAGTATCTAATCTGCGAATTTTTCGCAAAGTACAAAAGTGGAGATAAAATAATAACCAGAAGTCTCCAAGGACTACAGTGAAACTAATTCCATTAGAATAAACAGGAAATAACGTGTCGTTAATTAAATGTAAATTTCCAGTTCAAGCGCGACTATATTAATGGTGTAGAGCTTGTAATGTGGTTCCAAACATGTCTTTCCTTGAACCCTGTTGTTATTAAAGCCCCATTTGCTTATCTCGAAATCTCTAGACTTTATTAAAGAATGTGTCCGTGACTTTGTTATATGTATAATGTACATCTCCATATCTGTACAGCATTAAGCCATTTTCATATTGGTTTGATCATTCAGATGTTTCTATTGCTAACAATTTATAGAACAGTCTTGTCTTGCTAAAATTAAACTATTTTCTTTTCAAATTCTGGTGTTTCGAGAAAAAGAAAAAAAGAAAAGGTTTGACAAATGAATTTTGTTGTTTTTAATTCAAAATTATATTGATTGTCAATATAATGTCAAATCATTTTATCTGGCATAGTGTTCTTTATTAATTTTCGTAAATATTCTTTTGTAATTCCAGTAAATAGGACCTCGCATTTAGTCATCATCCTCCAAGTAATGCATTTACATTACACAAAATGCAACCTTGCGCCCAATCATCGCTTTTCAACTCCTGTAAAGAAAAACTCTTGGCCAATCATCATCTTTCAATTCTAATAAATACAACCTTGCGTCCAATGATCACCCTGCAATTCCAGTAAAGGCAACTTCACCTCCATTTACCATTCTCTAATTCCTGTAAATGCAACCTTATAGCCAATCATGATTCTCTAATTCCTGTATGTGCAACTCCACAGCTAGTAACGGCTCTGAATTCCAATTAACAGAATTTAGCTGCATTTTTTTAATGGAAGTTAATATCATTTATTCCTATTATTTATTCAGTTAACGAAACCTGTTTAAAACTCCACTTATGAAACCTAGCGACATTCGTTTATCAAACCATTAAATGCATCCTGGAAACATTCCTTTTATGCTTGTGGCCACACTGAGTTTCCTTTAGATGTTGGTTGAATTTTGTACAAAGCTAATCGACAAGTATCCGCGATAGACGTTTCTAGTTTAGAAGTGAAAGTGGGAAGATATCTAGTCAGCTTTTGGGTTACTCTTTTACTAACGAATAATGGAACTGATCATAACTTTATAACACCCTCAAGCCCGAAATTATTCAAATTCACTACCTCCAGACTGTCAGTCCATCGTCCTAACTAGCGGGCCATGCCAGGACAAGCATCGTTTGTTTTTTTCTTCCACTAATCTAACTAATTTTATTATTCCGAGTAAAGCAATTTAATATCTCTGTTTTATTATTATAGTTAAATAAACGTCATAACTTAAATTTTATTATTTTGTTATTCTGGTTAACTCTTCCCCAGTGGCACAGCGGTACGTTTGTGGACTTACAACTTTAGAGACCGGGTTTCAACACCCGTGGTGGTCAGAGCATAAATAGCACACTGTATAGCTTTCTGTTTAATTACAAACATGCAGTTATTGTATCTACTTGAATATAATAACTAACATTTTATTATGCTGACTAATCAGCCCCCCAGTGATATATCTCCGGTCTTACAATGCTAGAAACCGGGTTTCGATACCCTTGGTGGACAGAGCACATATAATTCTTTGTTTAGCTTTGTGCTTAATTACAAACAAATAAAAACTGGCTAATAAAGTCTGATAACTTAAGTTTCATTAGTACGGTTAACTTAATTTCATACTTAAATTTTATTAAACTCTATCTATGTACTTGGTACCGTTGATATACCAGAAAAAGTGGAACAACCCTATCTATAGATATGGTTCAGTTGATATACCAGAAAAAGTGGAACAACCCTATCTATAGATATGGTTCAGTTGATATACCAGTAACAGTGGAACAACCCTATCTATAGATATGGTTCAGTTGATATACCAGTAACAGTGGAACAACCCTATCTATAGATATGGTTCAGTTGATATACCAGTAACAGTGGAACAAACCTATCTATAGATATGGTTCAGTTGATATACCAGAAAAAGTGGAACAAACCTATCTATAGATATGGTTCAGTTGATATACCAGAAAAAGCGGAACAACCCTATCTATAGATATGGTTCAGTTGATATACCAGAAAAAGTGGAACAAACCTATCTATAGATATGGTTCAGTTGATATACCAGAAAAAGTGGAACAAACCTATCTATAGATATGGTTCAGTTGATATACCAGAAAAAGTGGAACAAACCTATCTATAGATATGGTTCAGTTGATATACCAGAAAAAGCGGAACAAACCTATCTATAGATATGGTTCAGTTGATATACCAGAAAAAGTGGAACAACCCTATCTATAGATATGGTTCAGTTGATATACCAGAAAAAGTGGAACAACCTTATCTATAGATATGGTTCAGTTGATATACCAGAAAAAGTGGAACAAACCTATCTATAGATATGGTTCAGTTGATATACCAGAAAAAGCGGAACGACCCTATCTATAGATATGGTTCAGTTGATATACCAGAAAAAGTGGAACAAACCTATCTATAGATATGGTTCAGTTGATATACCAGAAAAAGTGGAACAAACCTATCTATAGATATGGTTCAGTTGATATACCAGTAACAGTGGAACAACCCTATCTATAGATATAGTTCGGTTGATATACCAGTAACAGTGGAACAAACCTATCTATAGATATGGTTCAGTTGATATACCAGAAAAAGTGGAACAAACCTATCTATAGATATGGTTCAGTTGATATACCAGAAAAAGTGGAACAAACCTATCTATAGATATGGTTCAGTTGATATACCAGAAAAAGCGGAACAAACCTATCTATAGATATGGTTCAGTTGATATACCAGTAACAGTGGAACAACCCTATCTATAGATATGGTACAGTTGATATACCAGTAACAGTGGAACAACCCTATCTATAGATATGGTACAGTTGATATACCAGTAACAGTGGAACAACCCTATCTATAGATATGGTTCAGTTGATATACCAGAAAAAGTGGAACAACCCTATCTATAGATATAGTTCGGTTGATATACCAGTAACAGTGGAACAAACCTATCTATAGATATGGTTCAGTTGATATACCAGTAACAGTGGAACAACCCTATCTATAGATATGGCTCAGTTGATATACCAGTAACAGTGGAACAACCCTATCTATAGATATGGTTCAGTTGATATACCAGAAAAAGTGGAACAACCCTATCTATAGATATAGTTCGGTTGATATACCAGAAAAAGTGGAACAACCCTATCTATAGATATAGTTCAGTTGATATACCAGTAACAGTGGAACAACCCTATCTATAGATATGGTTCAGTTGATATACCAGTAACAGTGGAACAAACCTATCTATAGATATAGTTCGGTTGATATACCAGTACAGCTATTATGATCTTACAATAATGTTATTCATAAGTTGCTTCAGGTGATTATCTCCACTTCCTGTATAAAATTGTGTATTGGTTAACTTCCTGTGATGAGAGCTGTTAGAAATACATGCTTCAACAATGTTAGTCATGCCTATAGGTTTTTACCATTAAAGACGTGTAAGGGCAGCAGAGCGAAACGCTATGTAATAGTTTAGCAAAATAATAAAAATATGTTTTACATATGTGTTGTGTTACAAGGAGAACGGTTTTGTAGATAACACAATCTATCTCAAACCTGTTACACAACGATTTTAACTACATATATTAGAATAATTTTATTATAAAACTATGACGTTCGCTAACTTAGTAACAAAGAAAAGCACCTTTTTTCTAAGTTCTCAGTCTAAGTGTAAACCCTTTTAATGCTGTGAAAAGGGCTGAAAATTAATTTCAAAGTTAGTTTTCAAGCAACAACATCGTGGTCTGCGGAACTTAACTTGGAAGTTGGGGAAGGAAAGTTAGATAGATGGCGTGTTTGTCAATTCATTAGAGGCAAACAGCGTGAGTGTTTTTGTACTCCAGACCGGTTTGGTTTGTTTGGAACTTTGGATAAAGACATATAGCAGTGATAGACTAGGGTGAAGACGGCTAATCAACACCACCCACTGCCAACTCTTGAAGTACTCTTTTACCAGTGGATACGGTGATTGACCGTTACATTGTAACATCTACGCGGCTGAAAGGTAGAGTACGTTCGGTGATAAGGATTCGAACTCTCAGACTGTAAGTGAAGCGCCTTAACCTTCAAGTCATGCCAGCCCTTAGACTAATTTGAAAGGCTCTGATATAAAATATATATACAAAATGACATGTTTGATCCACACGAAATATATTCTGACAATATTCAAAGAAAAAAAAAAC
The DNA here is from genome assembly GCA_011833715.1 of Carcinoscorpius rotundicauda. NCBI lineage: Eukaryota > Metazoa > Arthropoda > Merostomata > Xiphosura > Limulidae > Carcinoscorpius > Carcinoscorpius rotundicauda. Next base: position 129,684,143 of record CM022391.1, on the reverse strand, counting down.
AATTGATATAATGTTAATGAAAACTAATAAATCTTTAATTTCACACCATCCTTCGGAGCTAAGCCTTTCTTTCTATGGTGTTTGTCAAAGCCGTATCTACAGAGCACGTGCGAGTGAGACCTAAAAAGGCATAACAACGGGAGAACATGCTGTGAAACGTGGATTTATATGTGATGTAACAATACCGGTAAAACAATAGTTATGAAATACTAACGTAAGTGAAATATCAGTGGAGGGAAAGGCGCAAGAAAAAATAAAGCTGAGGGTTAGGAATCGGGGGGGAGTCGGAGAAAGACATGTGCAATTATAAAAATTAAAATTTCTGGTTTAAACAGACTAGAAATATTGTATCTGGAGCTTCACTCGCAGTCTGATGGTTGTGGGTTTGAATCCCAGTCACACCAAACATGCTCGCTCTTCCGGCTGTGATGGCGTTATAATGATTCGGTCAGTTCCACTATTCGTTGGTAAAAGTGGATCCCAAGAGTTGGCGGTGGGTGGTGATGACTAGCTGCCTTTCCTCCTGTCTTAAACTGCTAAATTAGGGACGGCTAACACAGATAGTCTTCGTGTAGCTTTGCACAAAATTCAAGAAAATAAATCAGATATTGTATTTTGAAGTCCTCTTATTATCTGATTCTTACAGATCTTTAAGACGTAAATCCCTATAATAATGACAACGACGGCGACCTAGAACATATATATATTCCTGACGTAAATAACGGTCTGTCGATGTAGATCTTTAAAAACACAAGTCTGAGATACTACAAGTCATGTCTGTCGTTTGAATGACTGTTAAATCAAGATTATGTTTTACCGTAAGTCGTCTACGTTCAAGAAATAAGTCACTGATTTTGCGAACAGCTTCTCAGTTGGTCGGTCACATCATCTTTACATGTAAGGTTAGCGTAATAATTTAAGTTAAGAATAGTTGGAGCTTTCTTCCAGAGTAGGGCTTTGAAATCCAGTCATTTAACGCTGTGACACTGGGAGGCGCTAGCTGTGGGGGCTTGCTATGTTTAAAGTCTTCATCTGCAACAGTGGGTTCTTAGTATCAACAATATAACCATCAGATAAACTTTATGGGTTATTTAGTTATAAACACGGTTAGGACTACAACACTGCATATTGTTTGAGATACGAGGTTTATGAGTATCTAAACTAGACAAAAGAAACAAAACAAAAGTGAATAGCTCAACCCTTTGTCAGCCCTTTCATGCCTCTCGTGAGAGTCACCCGCTGTCACGGTAAGTTTACTGATTTATAACGTTAAAATTCGAGGTTCTATTCCTCGCGGTGACAGAGTACAGGTTTTTACAACAATGTTGTATCCAATTCTTTGTGTTCATACATGTGACGTTTTACCTGATGTCTTCCTTCCGCTATAGCCCCCAGTTGCACAGTGGTATGTCTGCAGACTTACACACTAAAAACCAAGATTCGATACCCGTGGTGGGCAGAGCACAGATAGCCCATTGTGTAGCTTTGGGCTTAATTCTAAACAAACAAAGAAACAAACGAACCGTCTCCTATGAATGGTTTTCAGAAACTAATTCCTTGCATTGAATGTCAAATTAATTAACTTAACGATCACACAGTAATGAAAACTGTATACAAATAATAAACACTTTTCCCGTTTATTGTGATTTTGTTTTTGTCTAAAATGATTCGCATGAAGCTAGTGACACGTACACCGGGTATTCCTAATCTCTCTGATGATAAACTTGAAGAAAAAAGACGGTAGTCATCGCAAATTCTTGGGCTAATTTAATTGAGTAGTAAGATTTAACTGTCACTTTTATGAAGCACTCACTGTCTCAAAGCAAAAAGCTCAATTTGGTGGCGACGGGACGCAAACCATCGGCCTTCGAGTTTACGCTGAAAATGCGATTTTCTAGAAACAAACTTGTTATACAATTTTTAAATTTCAAACGTGTCGCATAGTTTGCGTATAGAAAAAATAATTTTTGCCTTTAATTTCACGCAAAGCAACGGCCGTTGCTAATTTAGCAGCGATAGAGTAGAAATGAGGCAGCTAGTTGACACCACCCACCGCCAACTCTTGGGCCATTTCTTATCAATAAATAATCAGAATAACTGTCACGTTATAATGCTCCCACGACTAAAGTGGGGTGAGTGGGATTCGAACTTGCGACCCAAGAATTATAAAATCGAGTGCCTGAATTTCTAGCACTTCTTAAATCGTCAGGTCAACCACACTCAAAACTTATTTGGTGTTTCGTAACTGTCGGCGTTATTTATTGAATTAAGCTACGGTCAGCTTGATAACGTTGGCTCACTTCCCATGGGTTGGCGATTTAATGAACAATGTTTAAACTAGAAACGCTTCCTATTGTAAAATACAACCAGGAAAGAAAAAAAAACTGGTTTGCTTTGCAAAATATTATCCTAAAAATTTTCGAATCTTTATATGGACCATTTTTCAGTTTGTTTGTTTTGAATTTTGCGCAAAGCTACAGGAGGGCTATCTACGCTAGCCATTCCTAATTTAGCAGTGTAAAACTAGAGAGAAGGGAACTAGTCATCATTACCTACCGCCAACTCTTGGGCTACTCTTTTACTAACGATTTGTGTGATTGACAGTAATATCATGACGCCCCCGTTATTGAAAGGGTGAGAATGTTAGATGTGACGTGGATTCGAATCCGCAACTTTCAGATTACAAGTCAAGCGCCCTAACCACCCGGCCATGCCGGAGCCTCATTTTCCGGATCCAAGTATTGAGCAAGAGTTCTCGGTTTTTATTGTTAGGTTACTTCCTTTGGTCTCTCTCTTTTTCTTTCTTTTCGTTACAGTGTATTAACATCTTACCTGCAAGAGTGACGAAGCAGCAAATTTTTACAATAACTTTTCTAAAAATATCTCTTAACTCAAGGTTTTAGCCACGATAGCATTTAAAAGGCTTCTAAGTTTCAACGTTATGAAAAATGAATATAAATCGTATTATTCGGTACCAGAAGATGGAGAAAGAAGTTCTTTGTTGGCGGCGGTTACTGCTGACTGGCATTCCTTCTTCTGATCTGTAGCGATTACGCCTGAACCCTAGAGGTCTCTAAACCTTTACATCTGGCTAACGTGCGAATAAGATCTGTACAAGTTGAAAATTCCAATTTTATAGAAACTGTATATAACCTGGCTTATTTGTTACATTCTAACGCACTAGTTCTTCAACAGAATGATTTACAACTGAATAACGTATTACCGTGTGATTCAATTTCATACCGAAACACGTAAGACGTTTTTTAAGAAGTTAAATTATTGTAACTCTTCTTACTGACCTCGTAGCGAGAAGCTGTCATAGTCTGTAAAAATGAACTTGGGTTTTCCTTGTACGTAAGTCTTACACTCTTTTTTAGACACATCGTATTGACTCCTACCCTAAGATGATTATTTCAACAGTTAGGAGTATCCAACTTCCAAATGTAGAAATATTAAAATGGAGTATGTATTTCACAGTGCAACATTAACATTTGATATTAAAAGTCATGACTAAAAATTATTGTATTCTATGAATGTGTGTAATAAATTATAATATTATGCGTATTAATGTTTCTACTTCTTCATTTCATATATAATATAGGAGTTGACTCCCTAAAGACATATACTGTGTAGTGTAAAAAGTATTGGGTATTCTATATGTTACAGCCATATTATGTCTATCTATTATTAGCTGATAATTCTTGTTTCGTCCTGAATTTTAACAGATAATGATAAAATCGTTTACTCAATAAGCTATTGTTTTTTTTAATATTATTACTACTTATTTCTACGAAGCGATGACAACGTACACTGACCAGAAAAACACAGGACGGATTTAGGTTTAAACTGATGTTAGTGGTAAACTAGTTGTACAGCTATCTTCAATAAAGCAAGAAAAGTCTGGTGGGTTGGTCACTTGTGATCTACGAACTGACCAAAAAAGTAAGTAATAACCTGTCAACTATTGTTACTTGTGATCTACTAAGTGGACGATGGAGTAAGTACCAGTATGTTAAACTGACCAACTGAATGAACCTTATTTTTATTTATTTACTTACAGAAAGAAAAAAAAATCTTCAGATAATAATTCTTGTATAGTTGAGGAAGGGGGCTGAAACTTCTATGTTCGATCCAGCACTTTGTCGGAAATTCGATTTTTTTTTCTTCTTTTGTTTTCAAGAGTCCCATTTTAATCTTTCAGTGTAGCCTAAACTGTCACTGTATTGTCCATTTTCAAAGAACGGGAAGTCTAGTTAAGTTACATTTATGGACGCACAGACCATGTCGCCGGGAAGTCGACTTGGAAAAGTGACCACTGCCCGGTTTACTCTGGCTGAGCCATGGATCTCGGCCAAGCGCGACAGATCTAGTCTACGGCTTTCTTTGCAGTGTTCTATGTATATATTTATACGTAAGTAAATAGAAGCCTGTATTTTTGACGTTATTTTTCTATTAGTCTCAAATAAACTAGAGAGTTTGGATGAACGTAAGAGCTACAACTCACTGACCACTAACACTATCTGACTTGTCTAGTTGATTCGTATCGGAATTGGCAAGTGTCGTTGATCAAGTCACCCACCACGAATCTTCGGCTTCACTGGAGAACCCCACCAGGTTTCTTTCCGACTGTAAAACCTCATCCATGTACTCTGTAACATCCAATACGTAAGACACAGTAGTAAAAGTAAAAGGTGCTAGAGAAGTTTTTATTTAGATCTTTCAGCAGAGACACTGACGAAATTTGTGAGAGAAACATACACCAATTAAACCAAGAAAACCACGTGGTTTTGACTCATGGGTGCGTGCTAGGAGCTCTGTGTATAATGTTCTACAATAGCCGTAGTTGGGAGACAAAACATGTTTATCCTGAACGGATATTGGACTAGCTCATTCCTTCTTACGTAGACAATAGGTGACTTACAGACAATGTAACTGATTTCAGGAATGCGTGTTAGTTACATGTTCCTTGGAAAACATGCAGTGTGGTGATGACAGTCACTCTTTCTTTAACCAAATCTCTTTCAGTATTCAGTAGTAGGAATAACAATTTATTTGATACTCTTAACAACAGTATTTACTGATATGTTGGGTAAACGTGTGTTCCACGCGCCCTCAAAGGGATTTTATTCGTCAGAACTTTGACTTTTATCTGTTTCAGTATTGTACGTTTTTTTTTTTTAATTATTTTCAGTGTAAGAGATCCAAAAACACATCACTCTTTCAAGTACCGGTGTATTTCGCAAGCGTTGATTGGCTGCTAGCTACAATACACACAAAGTTTACATGATTTCAAAAAGATACTGGCACAGTGGTAACTGTGTGTTAGTAGGAATGACTTTACTCGTAGCTGTTCCTATTTTAAACTGACAGACTACAGATGAGGCATCCACACACCGATAAATTGTCGATTACTTTTTTCTGACCTAAGATTGGAAATTAACTTTCAGGAGATATAACGATGTTCATATGGAAATAAAACAAGTAACTTTTCACATCTTAAGTATAAATCCCACCTTCCTTCTCTTTCCGGGATCGACACGTGTGGCGCCCTCTAACGGTTTTTACGTGCATTTGCTCTTACTACTACCCTCGGTTTGTTTATACCGAGTTTTAATAATTGACTCTTGTATCACACACAGAAATACTAAGAGTTCTTCAAAGCGCTTTAAATAATAACCTTCATTGTCTTCAAATCTTCTTAGTGACCCTCCTTATCCTCACATCTCTTTAATGACACTCCATATTCTCAAACCCGCTTAATAACTCTTCTCAATAACGTTATAATATTCATGTCAGTCATTTCCCAACATCTGCATTCATAAATGCCTTTTCAAATTATTTGTCAATCGTGAGATGTCGTACAAGGTTGTTTTTTATCTATGTTGTTCTTTTTTTTTATTTCCAAAGAACAGGAATAATGCAGCCTGGCAGTGACGCAGGAGTTGTGACAGTTTAAAATTTACAACTTCCCTAGCAAATCTCGAATCCTTGTGTGACTATTTGTTGCTGCCACTTGTCGTTTTTCTTACTTTCTTTTCTCTCTCTCTCTCTTAAGGACTTGTACGCCTAACAACACGTAGTACTCGTCAAATTTCGTCATTTTCTCGTTGAAAGTCGAACCAAAGTCGGTATCAGGCGCGCCCCCTGTCGCCGCAATGTCTAGAGGAAGGGGCGGAGACAAATACTTCTGTTTGATGAATGAAGCCCCCTACCGGCTACTTGATGAAACCGTCAGATCGGAGTCAACCTCTAGGGTGAAAGAGAAGATATCCTAACACTGTCTGTAGTTTGAGGCAATTATGTCAATAATTCTGACTAGCCTAGTATCATGACTTGTCTAAAACGATTAAAAACGGTTTGGATCCAACAATGGCATTCAAAGAAATTACGGAGAACTCTCGTTACGTTATTCAAAAACATCGCAGATAAAAACAACCCAGCCACAAGAATGATAAAAAAGAAACCGCCACATTCGGATTTGATTTAGTAGTAACTACGCCCTCTAGTGGATGTTATTATCACTGTTCCTCAAAGTTTTAGACGAACAGTAAACATCCCAGAAATTTGTGTTTTTTTATAGCAAAAACACATCGGGCTATCTGCTGTATCCACCAAGGGGAATCAAATCTCTGGTTTTAGCGTTGTAAATCCGTAGACTTACCACTCTACTTCACTTGTGCTGTCAGGGGTTAGTTTAGGTGAATACAAATAAATGTTGTTAAAACTTGTTTCGATTAAATTTAACCCCAAAATGCTGGTGTGTGATATAAGCACATTAGATATTTACCTCTTTTTCAAGGAAAAGTTAAAAAGGACGACAAGCTAGTGTCTTTATTTATGTTTCTATCGTTTACGGCAAAGCTACTGAAGCTTTCTGAATCAGTGTGCAATTTTGAGAACCTGACAAAAGGATGGCATCCAATCAGCAGCAACCCACCATCAAACATGCATGCTAAGAGATTGTATGTCGTTCTCTTAAAGCAATCGCTGCTTAAACATGGCCGAGCGGGTAAGGCGTGCGACTCGTAATTCGAGGGTCGCGGGTTCGCGCCCGCTTCGCGCTAAACACGCTCGCCCTCCCAGCCGTGGGGGTGTATAATGTGACGGTCAATCCCACTATTCGTTGGTAAAAGAGTAGCCCAAGAGTTGGCGGTGGGTGGTGATGACTAGCTGCCTTCCCTCTACTCTTACACTGCTAAATTAGGGACGGCTAGCACAGATAGCCCTCGAGTAGCTTTGTGCGAAATTCCAAAACAAACAAAACAAACGCTGCTTAAAATGTAAGGAAGATTTTGTCGTATCGCACGGATTCGAACAAAGATGAACCTTATAAAGGCCAAAAACAAATATATATATATACCATTTTCCCGAAAACAAATTTTAATGGCAAGAACTACCAGGAAATTTGAAACTGTTTATATATTTTGATGTTTCTTTATTTCAAGTGCAACATTCGCGTGACGAACATTCTAGAAATTTGCCGGCGAGTTCAATATGCTTGCTGATAAACCACTGGAACGAGTGATTACAGAGAATTATCTTTTGTTGTTGTTTTTTTTCACTTTATTTAAGAAGCACAGAACTCGGATAAGATCATTGGAGTTTGTTGGCAATTAAAGGAAGTCAATTTCTTTCAATTAAATAACCAAAGTAGGTGTAGTATCGGAAACTTGAGTTTGAAAAACTAACTTGGTTTTGATTTTTGTCTCTGGTTTATTGTCCTTTACATTTCTTTAAATAGCTTTTCAGTTAAGCTTTTAACTGTTGAAATTCGGCTAGTCACAACCCTTGGTAACTGACCTACATAAAAACCAGAATAAAATACGTATAGGATTGTTAATAATAGTGCATTATATCAATGATGTAATGTCTCGTCATTTGAAATAAGTAAATACTTATATACCATTTTAAGCAGGATCGATACAAGTCAGGAAACGCCCTCCCTGTTTAAGGTTTAGGGGGACTAGAATGTTACAATAAATCGCATTATTCGTCGGTAAGGAGTAGCCCAAGAATTTGCGATGGATGATATTGACTATTTGCCTTCCATTTAGTCCATTATTTTTAAATAAGGACGACTAGAGTAGAAGGCCCTTCAGTGCCTTTTCGCGAAATTAAACAAACAAACAAGTAAACCATTTGGAACTTAAGTCCCTTTGCTTATTACAATGTAAATAAAATGCTAATAAACAGTCGTGCAAACTGAACTAGTTCAAACATTTTTGTTAACACGTTCAGTTTCCTAGTGATAGTTACCTAGATTTGACCAGCTGTCCTGACAAGTATGGTCAGTGTTTTTAAGATCGAATATCCGATAATTAACCTTCCAGTTACTTTAAAGGGACTAGTTTTGCAGCGTATCGTTCTGTTTGTAGAATCAAACATTGTTTAGTCACGTCAAACAAACTCGTTTTATATACAGCCTTGTTTGTTTGTAGCAAGTTACACACTGTTATGTCAAACAGGCACATTTTACAGTTTATAGCTTTGTTTGTTTGTAAGGGAGTTATATACAAGTCTAGTGCATATAACTAAGTTAATACGATATTAAATAATTCTTTTCCACGATTAAAAACAGAAAAAACCTGTTAATAAACGCAGTTGTTATACAGCAAGTTTTAATATGAGCAGTTAATATACACGTGTCATCTAATTATTCTTCATAATACATGACAAACACCTTGAAGCTGGCACTAAACTAACGGAAGTACAAAGTCACTTCATAGCCAGTTTGAAAAACTGTTGTTAACATGTGACTTAAGCAGAATATGCGAGTCTCAGCCCACTAGTTAACCACCTGTACCGGACAGATTGGTACAGAAATTACGACAGAGAATCCTGATGTTGAAGATAAGCGCTTCTAAGTTGGCTATTTGTATGATCGCAAACAAGTATACGCCTTTCCTTCACATACCATGAAGTTACAACCCCGATCTCTGAATTGATTATGCGGTAGTAAAGATCTTACAGTGTTTATGTTTTTGTTTGTTTTTTTGGAATTTCGCGCAAAGCTCCACGAGGGCTATCTGCGCTAGCTGTCCCTAATATAGCAGTGTAAGACTAGAGGGAAGATAGCTAGTCATCACCACCCAGCGAGAACTCTTGAGCTACTCTTTTACCAATGACACTCCCGAGGCTAAAGGAGCGAGCATGTTTTGTTGCTACCGGGATTCGAACCCGCGACCCTCGGATTACGAGTCGAACGCCTTAACACACTTGGCCATGCCGGGCCCTACAGTGTTTATGAAACAATGTTTTCTTGTTGTTTGTACGGTTTTATTAGCGTTTCTAACGAGTGCCATCTTGAGTCAAGATGTATTAAAACATAACAAGTTTTAGAAACAAAAAAATCACAGGACAATCGCAGGTCCAGTTTAATAAACTTGTTTCTAAAATCTCCACCACTTAAACGAAATAATGACAAAAGTATTGTAGCTGAATAAACCCGCTTGTGATTATTCTAATAAATTAGCAGGAGTTAGCTGAATAGATTTAAACACTAGAAGAAAATTATCAAATAGAGGAAATCGTGTTCTTCCCCCACTGTTTAGTACATTGTGTTATGTTGACCAGGTAAATCGTGTTTTTCCCCCACTGTTTAGTACATTGTGTTATGTTGACCACGTAAATCGTGTTCTTCCCCCACTGTTTAGTACATTGTGTTATGTTGACCAGGTAAATCGTGTTGGTGTACATTGTGCTATGTTATGCAACCATCAACCAGGTAAATGGTATCACGTTAACAAACCGTTAGTTAGTAAATTTGTGTTGACTAGGTCAGTATGTTTGAAGAGACAGGCACGCTGCATCACCAAACGATCACGAACCACGAGTGTGTAAGAACAAATACTATGACATGTGAACATTTGGTCAGTTCTAGTTTGTTTGTTTTCTTGAAATCACCAAACCAGTAAGGTGGTTGTGACGGATAATCTATTATGAAACATTGGAATTCGTCACCCGCTGACCAGATGTTATGATGTCAATGTCGCTAATTACTCAAAAATCATTGTAACGTATAGTTGAGCTAATGAATGTTCAGGCTAAAGTGACACCTTTCGGTTGCAATCTAGATCTATTCCACGTGATGCTGCTAAATACGTAACATTTTAAATATTCGTTGATTAAATATAAATAGAAGTTATTACTTCTGTTGTCTGTCTGTTGGTGATTTCATACTTGACGTCGCAGAAGACAGAATTAGGAAACCATATTTCACACAGTTCAGAAGTTCACACATAACTAAAAAAATCAGGCAAGTAAAACTAAATCTTCTAAATCTCCTCCAGAAAAAAACAATACAAAAATTTTTTATAACACATGTGTGTGTGTGTAGCTAAGGATCAATCCACACAAACTACTGTGTAACACGAAGACAAAAACGAAATGTGAATAATTCACAGATGTTCTCTAAATGATAAACAAATAGCAGTAAAATTGTGTACGACTCTTGAACCGTGACTTTAACATTCCAAATATTTAGAATAATAGCATACAATAATTTCATCAAACACGACCTCTCTTGTTGTATAATAATTTTTGTTTTGTATCAAACAAACCTTAGCGTCCCCAGTGGCTCAGCGGTATGTCTGCGGACTTACACGCTAAAATCCGGGTTTCGATACCCGCGGTTGGCAGAGCATAGATAGCCCATTGTGTAGCTTTGTGCTTAATTCAAAACAACAACAGCGAACCTTAGCGCCCCCTAACTTTGTTTCTCAGATTTTCTCTTATGGTGTTTTTGTCATACTTCTTTGATCAAGTAACTCATGATAAACAGAAAAATTAGGAAAACAGAACTTTTTTTTATTTTGCGGATGATTAAAAATAAATAAACATAGTTTTCCTCTACGCACGACATGAAAGACAGTTTCAGAGTTTAGGTAATGCATTCTTTCCGCACTACTTACCTCACTCTTTGCAGCTTAAACATCACAATTGCAGCTGGTATTACCTAATTATACTGCGTTTTTGGTTAATTGCTCGATTAAACGTCTGCAATAATCTGAAGGATTTGACAACATTTTCGAATGGAACGTGATGAGTTTTACCTCGGTAAGTTTTGACTGTCTTAGTTATGCAAATATAATTAGGGGTCATAAAGATTATCTAAGGGAAATGCGGATGGCAGGAAATCCAAAAGTTTGATTCACGGGTAAGTGCTTGGATTGGAACTTACTTCCCTTGGAACATTATTCGTTATGTTTGATTCCCAACACAGTGACTGTGGAAATATCTAGAGCTTCCTAAACGTAAAGTTTGTTTGCTTATTTTGTACTTACACGTGCGTGTTTCTAGAAAACAGAAGAAAAAACTAACAAACTAATATGCGTCTCCAAATCTAATTCGCCAAAACTGTAAAGCTGGGGCTCCAAGGTTCGAGTCTACTTACCGTAAAAAGAAAAGCATTCGTACCTCACAATTTAAGTGTGTTATTAGAGTAATCGTCAGATTTCAATAGGAGGAGTTAGTTCTTAACTAACTAACTTCTCTCTTGTCTGTAAGCTTGAAATTAGATACAACTAATACAGAGGCCCTCCAAGAAGATATGAACGAAAGGCACCAAAAGAAAAAAAACCCGTCAAATTTAATTACAGTTTTCTATCTGAACAACATAAAAAGTATTTATAGGAATATTATAGAAAAATAAATTAAAGATAATAAAAGAAAACTTAAGTACAGTCAAGTGATATATAGAGATACAATGGCGTTATACTGAAGATTAGCCCCCACCTTACCAGATAACATAATGTACTTTCATTAATTTATTATACGTTTTGTTTGTTTCACTAGAAATTCAAGAAAATAGTGAAAAGAAAAAAGATTTTCTTATTTTTAGTTTTCTATCTATTTACAAATGGTAATTAAATTAGAATAACCAAGAAACAAATACAGTTAACAACACTACTGAGATAATAATAGTGTAGAGTTGTAATATTAATATACTAATAATGTAGAACTCGTGCTACAGAGATACTACTAGAATAGTAATTGTTATACAGAGATACTAATAGTGAAGTAGTTGTGATACAGAGACACTACTAGAGTAGTAGTTGTGATACAAGGATACTAATAGTATAGCAGTTGTGATACAGAGAAAAAATACTGAAGTATTTGTGATACAGAGATAATAATATTGTAGAAGTTGTGATACAGAGATACTAATACTGTAGAAGTTGTGATACATAGATACTAATAGTGTAGTAGTTGTGATACAGAAATATTAGTAGAGTTTTGATATTATATACTACTAAAGTATGTGTTCTCATTCACAGATACAGATAGTGTAATAAAATGTGATACACAGATATTACTGGAGTAGTTGTTGTTATACAGAGATACAAATAGTGAAGTATTTGTGATACAGAGAAAATAATAGTGTAGTAGTTGTGATTCGCAGATTTTAGTTGAATAGTAGTTCGCAGATTCTAGTAGAATAGTAGTTGTGATACAGAGATGCTGCTAGAGTAGTAGTTGTGATACAGAAATACCACTAATGTAACAGCTGTGATAGAGAGATATAAATAGTTTAATATAGAGTATTAATACAGTAGAGCTGTAATACTTATATACTACTAAATTAGGAATTATGATACATAGATACTATTAGAGTAGTAGTTGTGATGTAGAGATACAAATAGTGTAGTAATTGTAATACAGAAATATTAATATAGTAGAGTTGTTATGCTAATACACTACCAAGAATCGGATTTGTGATACAGAGATACTACTAAAATAGTAGTTGTGATACAGTGATACAAATAGTGTAATAGTTTTGATACAGAGATACTACTAGAGTAGGAGTTGTGATACAGAGATGCAAATGGTGTAGTAGTTGTAATACAGAAATATTAATAGTGTAAGAGTTGTAATATTAATATACTATTAGAGTAGTAGTTGTGATACAGAGATAGTACTAGTGTAGTAGTTGTGATACAGAAATACTACTTGAGTTGTATTTGAGATACAGAGATACTAATAGTGTAGTAGTTGGGATACAGAGATACTACTAGAGTTGTATTTGAGATACAGAGATAGTAATAGTGTAATAGTTGTGATACAGAGATACTAATATTGTAGCTGTTAGGGTACAGAGATACAAATTGTGTTGTAGTTCTGATACAGAGATACTACGAGAGTACCCTATTGACTCTGTTTTTAAATCAGTTTCTTTAGTTGCATATTTTGGGTGATAGAACAAACTCAGAAATGGTGGTAGTAAATATTGTTTGTTTGTTTTACGGGAGAAAAATATTTTCAGTTAGGTTTTAATAACTACATATTGTGTCTCAAAAAATACGAGCAGTTCCTTCACAATCCGCCTGTCTTTGATTCTTAACTTTGCAGAACAGAGACGTTTTTGTTACCTTATTTATTATCTATATTTTTAATTTTTCCATTTTATCATGTGTGTTATTGCGGTTTTCTCACTTTTCTTGAAATTTGTTTGTTTAGAACTAAGCGCAAATATATACAATGGACTATCCGTACTCTGTCTACCATGGATATTGAAACCCGGTTTGTATCTGTGTGAGGCCGCATACATTCCGCTCTGCCACCAGGGGGCTTATCTTAAAATAAATTATTAATTAGTTAGAATAACTTATTAAATTAAAAAAAATATTTTTCTATGTGTTTTAAAACAAATAATCGCTTAATTTCTTTATTAAGCATTTTTCTTGTGGACTGGCATGGCCAAGCGCGTAAGGCAAGCGACTCGTAATCCGAGCGTCGCGGGTTCGCGCCAAACATGCTCGCCCTCCTATCCGTGGGGTTGTTATAATGTGACGATCAATCCCACTATTCGTTGGTAAAAGAGTAGCCCAAGAGTCTTACACTGCTAAATTAGGGACGGCTAGCACAGATAGCCCTCGAGTAGCTTTGTGCGAGATTCCAAAAAACAAACAAACAAACAATTTTTCTCGTTTCGACAAGAGTTTTACTTGCTAATTTATAGCTTATCCCATAGCTTTGTGCTTATCATCAATTAAACAATGGGGGTTATTTACGATGTGGTTATCGTCGTGTTGAAAACCTGACTTGCTGCTTCAATAACCCTCGTGAGTGTTGAGCCATCTGCGTTGAAGTTAGAAATCTTAAAAATTGGTGCTTTATTACCGGCCATTTTTTACGATTATTTCACTTATCAAAATAAAACATTTTATATCCTGAGAAGCAATGAAGCTTAACATTAATTATATTAAAGAGCTATTCTATCTTGAAGTTTAAATGATAGGTAAACTGAAAATGTTTTATAATTCTTAGATCATGAGTCGGGCCTAAGTACGGAAATCAGAATTTATCAATATTTTTCCTTGTTTCAGTTTCACACAAGGAGTTTCTAATTCTAAATGGACACGCTCTTGACTGAAGGTATATGCTCACGGTATGTAAGCCGGAAGACATCCTCTCCCCCTCTCAATAGCGAAATATATGTGTGGACCATTTCATGTTGATGAGTAAAATGTTGTTTATTTTAATACATATGAAGAAAGAAACTGCGAGACGCTGAAAAACTGTTGCAAGATATATTTTTGAGTTGAGCAGCTAAGCCTAACGAAGAACACATGCCCGATTTTGTGCTTCTGATGTATGTGTAGGTGTCGATGTGGTTTATATACTATATGTTTGATTTAACGTGTCCTCCACTCACAGATTCGGTATAGTCATATGCTTAAGGCACTCCACTCATAATCTGAGGGCCGTGGGTTTAAATCCCCGTCATACTAAACATGCTCGCCCTTTCAGCCGTGGGGGCATTATGATGTGTGGTCAATCCCCACTATTCGTTGGTAAAAGGGTGATCGGTGGGTGGTGATGACTAGCCGTCTTCCATCTAGTATTACACTGCTAAATTATGGACGGCTAGCGCATACAATCCTCGTGTAGCAGGACCTCTACTTTCACTAGCTGTTAACTTTATGGTCCTCAACATACTTTTGGACTATTTTCATCTGATGAAGTAGTTTTTATTTTTTACTTTTGTAAACCTGCAGTTCTAGGTGAAGGGTGCTTTTTTATTTTGCAACAGTGAGACGTGAATCATGGATCTTAAGATTCATAGTTTGGTCACGCTAACAGGGAAAAAGGACGTAACGGGATTTTTTTTATAGTTCAACACTAATCTAATTACAAAGCAGCGCATGGTTATATTAATGTCTGATAATATTTTAAAGGGCTATCCGCGTGAGGTAGAAAACCCTCTGACCTATTGAGATTAACGTTGATAACTCGTGAATTTAATTTCACATTTAATAGCCAATATTTCTGGAGAATGTCCATCATCAGCACCATATGACCTATCATTTATCACATAGTTATGCTAGTTTCTAAGGCATGGTGGTCGGGAGATTAGGCTCACAAAGTTTTCCTGTCCAGAGATCAAGCGAGATTTTATAAGCAGAAACAACGCAATAACGAAGTTTTCTTATATGGAGTAGAAATGGAGTTTTCAGACACAAATACACCAACCACAAAGTTTAACTGTCTAAAATATTTACAACTGAAACCAGAAACTTCAACATTTCTCTAATTGAAGGTGAAACCAGTTTTGTTTTGTTTATACAGACTGCAACATTAGCAAGCAGAAAACAGTCATAAAACCATAGCGAAAAACGTACATATGAAGTTGAAACCTGGTTATATAAGTTCCACGTGCTGTTGATTTTGTTCAAAATAATTTGTTTGTTCATGCAGAACTCAAGGTCATATTTTCAATGAAAACAATATTACAGACAGAAGTGTTACACATAATATCATAGTTCTACAAACGGGCCTAAAGAAACTAAACATTTTATACGAAAGCGAACGTGTCACCTAAATCCAGACTTAAAATCACAACCGAAATACTGCCAGGAATTGTTTGTCTTCTTTCGTCACGAAACAAGTTCGTAATGGGGCGTCATAACAACCATTCTTTGCCACGGGATAAAATTCAGTAATTGGCCAATTGGTAACAGTCGTAGTAACAATTTTTGATAAAGCAGTACACACGCATGTTTTTATTTACGTGCCTCGTTACTTTCGGAAACTGCGTCTCGTCTCCGCGTCTCCTACAAGTATTCATTTTCCAAACAAACGCAATTACGAATTGGAAAGTTTTACGTTACGACAGCGAGACCCGTAAAACAATGCCCTCAAGGGTTTTGCCAGTCAGACTATGTGAATTAAATATTTCTCGTACAAGAGAGAGCTTCTTAGCATACAACAATGGACTGCTGAGACATCACAGATACGTACCCCATAATTGTTTCAGCGGTACAACAAAGACGACAGGTTGTGTTGATGGACTGTCATAGGTTGTATTGTAATAAATCCCAGCAATCAAACAGTAGAAGCAGAGAAACAAATATCTTTGTTATAATACCTTTAACTCCAAACGTTTTTTGATCAAATCTCATTCTTTGCTAATGAGATTAAACAGGATTTATGATGTTGGAACGAAAAACAAACCAACCAAAAACGACCACGTGTTTAAGTAATTCATCGTTACAAAAATAATTATTTCAAACAAAATATTTCTTAATAACGTGAATGAGTTGATTCAGAAAAAGGCCTAATGAAAGCAAACCATGGTTTTCTTTGTTTTCACTGTCGATTCAGACTGCTACTCAACAATACGGTTTAGTATTGTGGTACACAATGGTCCAGTAACTCAGCTTTAAGTTTGTGGACTCACAACGACAAATGATTCCTACAAATAACAACCAATGATACAGGTAAATAACGACCAATGATACAGTTAAATAACGACCAATGATTTAGGTAAATAACAACTGATACAAGTAAATAAAAACAAATGATACAAAAAATATTGACCAATGATTCATTTTAACCAACAAGCAACAATACAGAAAAATAACGAACAATGATTCAGGTAAACAACGATCAACGATACAGGTAGATGACCACCAATTATACAGTTAAATATAAACCAATGATACAGGTATATAACGACCAACGATTCAGGTAAATAACAGCTAATGATACAAATAAATAACGACAAAAGAATCAGGTAAATAACGACCAATGATTCAGTTAAATAGCTATCATTGATTTGAGTAAATAACAACCAATGATACAGGTATATAACAAGGAGTGATTCAGACAACTATGGACTAATGATTCATGGGTATAACGATCCGATTCACTGCAAATAACGATCAATATTTCACCTAAATTACGACGAATGATGCAGGTTTATAACAACGAATGATTAAGGCAACTAACGACCAATGATGCAGTAAAAAACGAACAATTATACTGGTAAATAACGACTAATGATTCAGATAAATAACAACCATTGATACAGGTACATGACGCCCAACGATTCAGTTAAATAAAGACCAATGATAAAGGTAAACAACGACCAATGATTCAAGTAAAAAACGAACAATGATTCAGGCAAATAACGACCAATGAGACGGGTAAACGACAACGAATGATACCGGAAAATAACGATTCATGAATGATTCATTGTAAATAACGATGAATGATAGAGGTAAATACAATTAATGAATTAGGTAAATAACAAAACAATGGTAAAGTGAACAACAAGTAGTGATAAAGGTATATGACAACCAATGATAATGATTCATTGTAAATAACGAGCAATGATACAGCAAAATAACGATCAGTGATTCAGGTAAATAATAACTAATAATTCACGTAATTTACGACCAATGATGCAGGTAAATAACAAATAATGATACCGGTAAATAACAGTCAGAGATACTGGAAAACAAAGATCAATGATACACGTAAATAACAACTAATAATTCAGACAAATATCAACCAATGATACAGGTAAATACGACCAATGATATAGGTAAATAAAAACTAAGTATTCAGATAAATAACAACACATTATTAAGGCAAATATCGACCAATGATACTGATAAGTAGCGACTAATGACGCAGGTATATAACAACTAATTATTCAAGTCAATAACAAAAATAATACACGAAATAACGATCAATGATTCATTGTAAATACAGCCAATGTTCCTGGTATGTAATAACAAGTGATACAGGAAAATAACGACCAATGATAAAGGCATATAAAGATTAATGATACAGGTTCAGGTATTATTGAGCAATGATACAGGTATATAGCGATCAGTGATTCATGTAAATATCGACCAATGATACAGGTAGATAACGACCAGAGATACAGGAACATATCGGCCAATGATGCAGAGAAGTAACGACCAGTTATTACGTTAAAAACAGATCTCCGTCATATCAAACATTTAATAATTTTGGTGTATTTTCGTCGCATTTTACAGGTACCACAACATACAGAAATAATTCTGTTTTAAACATGGCGCCATCGCTACTCTTATTAAACAAGGCCCAGCATGCCCAGGTGGGTAAGGCGTTCGACTCGTAATCAGAGGGTCGTGGGTTCAAATCCCCGTCACACCAAACATGCTCCCCCTTTCATTCGTGGAGGCGTTATAATATTGCATTCAATCCTATTATTCGTTGATAAAAGAGTAACCCAAGAGTTAGTGGTGGGTGGTAATGAATAGCTAGCTGCCTTCCTTTAGTCTTTCACTGATAAATTAGATTTTCGTGAAATTCAAAAGTGAAACGGACTGATATCGACGAATATTTCGAATTTTTTGCTTTATCTTTCACTCTTTGTTGATTGACGATACCACACTCGTGTTTGTTGTTAGGTTAAAGTCCTTCGTTCGATTACTTTCAGCACAACAAAGACTTCATTTACATGTCTGTATGAAATACTCTTTCACTGCCAACATTACAGAAAAGAAACAAGTAGAAAGAGAGAAAAACACTAACTATAGCTTATATCATATTAGTGCTTAACTTCTGACATGAATCCTTCGTTAAATGACTCGAGGAAGTCCTTTGAGAAGCCGGTGAAAAGGACTTAGCGTCAGGTCCATGATTAAGTCACAATTAGTTTGTTTTTGAACATGAATATTTGACGGAAGTGACGGGAAGTTTTCGTTGGATTTGATGATTCGAGATGATAGCTTACAACTCTCGTCAAAGCTTAGTTTTGTTTTCCTGCCAAGGTTTTTCCTTTGAATGAGAAAAGATTGATTTTTCTTCTGGTTTTTAGCTGTTTAGATTTCACCTCAATTAGGGATGTGAGAGTTTTGAAAGCGTAACTAACAACCTGGAGGTTTCTAAAACTTCTTTTGATAATCTCTTCATCTCAGGTGGTGCAGCCAACACATGTAGAAATGTTAATTATTCTTTTGAATTCCTACACTCGGCAGTTATTGGAGAAAGGAAGGCCAACTAGGCGTGATCTCTTGCAAAGCTTTCCACTTAAACAAACATGTCTAAACTAATTTATCACTTGTGTAAACAGGGGAGTGGGTAAACTTCCTGGACTAGTAACACCGTTTAGAGATGTCCATTTCATAGCAGCAATATTCTAAATCCTGATTCCAAGTGTGCAGAAGGTCAAATATTCTTAGGCATAGATCTTTCGAGACTTCACTTTTTTTTTAAGTTTTAAAACAGTTTTCAGTCCAGCATGCTCTAATGTATTTCAGTGAAAGTTCTGTCTCAGAACATAGTGTGTTTGGACTTCAGTTCCTACTGTAATGTATTTCATTCAAATGTCTTTCGTGGAAAATTGTGACTGTCGAATTTAATTTATGGTTTAATGTATTCCACATAATAGAACATTGTGTTTTTAGATATCAGTTTCTGCTCTAGTGTCTTTCATTTGGAGGGTCTTCATAGAACATCATAAATATGAATATTAGTTTTTTGTCTAATTTATCCCATAGAAACAACACATGATTTGGGCCTGCAGTTTCTGCTCTAATATACTCTATAGAAACGTCAATGATAGGATATCATGTCTTTGGCCATCAACTTTTCCTCTAGCGTGTTACATTCAAACATCCATGAGAGAACATCAAGAAGGCGTCCTCTTTTTCTTTTGGAGGAAATAATATTTCTAATCTTTGTTAATCTCTGTGACAGAGTTCTCATTCTTCACGAAGGTAGTGATACATTGAATGTTCCACAATTAAATTTAGTAAATGAAATTCCATGGACAAGAAAAAAAATGATAAAAACGTACCAGTGTGATCATGAAACCTTTTAAACTTAAAAAAATAATAAAAGCAACAAACTTAATTGTTTCAATTATCCTCCTATTCGGTTTGCTAAATTAGAGCATTTCTGTATACCAGCTGTTTGTTCCTTAGTATTAAGGGATAGATTAGATCACTAGATGAACTTATAACACTAAAAACCTGGTTTCGATACTTTTGGTGGGCACGTATAACAGATTGTATAGCTTTGTGCTTAACAACAAAGAAAGAAAGCGATTATTAGATTGAAAGGTATTAATCAACTTCACCCACTCCCTGTTACTAGACCCCTCTACTCAGACCAAACAGTATCACTCTTATAACGTACTCCCTGCTCGGAAGTGCTCAGCGCAATTTAGTTTATGTTTTCTTGGTAGTAACGGGACAGGTACCACGAATCCACAATCAGTCACACTAACCATGCTCGAATAAAATTATAAGTTACACACTTTGTCATGCAAATATACAGGGTATTCCAAAATCTAGTTTCCTGTAGCAGCTGTTTCAGATGAAGGTAATGCAAGTAAATAGTACATATAAACACATAGGCCTTGAATGGCCAGGTGGTTATGGCGCTTGACTCGCAACCTGAGGGTCCAGAGTTGAAATCCCCCACAAAAAATGCTCACCATTTCATCCGTGGGGTCGTTATAATGTGACGGTCAATCTAGTTATTTGTTGGTAAAAGAATAGCCCTAGAGTTGCCGGTGAGTGGTGATGACTATCTGCCTTTTCTCTAGTCTTACACTGCTAAATTAGGTATGGCTAGCGTAGATAGGCCTCGAGTAGCTTTGCTCCAAATTCAAAAACAAATAAACAAACAAACATATAAACATGACTCTCAAAATTGGAAATAACTACTATGTTTGGTGTTTCAAATCAGTTACATTTTTTACAGAAGAGATTGTCGGGCGCCTCTCCTTTTCGAACCATCTCACATACATCTTTAATTATGGTAGGTAATCAGTTATCTAATGCCATCAGAAATGGAACGTAGCCAGTGCTACGGTCAGTTGATTTTCAAACAAATGTAGAAGGTCAAATAGTCTCAGAAGCTGACAGTTTTTTGTTTGTTTGTTTTTGAATTTCGCACAAAGCTACTCGAGGGCTATCTGTGCTAGCCGTTCCTAATTTAGCAGTGTAAGACTAGAGGGAAGGCAGCTAGTCATCACCACTCACCACCAACTCTTGGGCTACTCTTTTACCAACGAATAGTGGGATTGACCATAGCATTATAACGCCTCCACGGCTTGGAGGGCTAGCATGTTTGGCGCCAACCCGCGACCCTCAGATTACGAAACGCACGCATTAACGCGCTAGGCCATGCCGGTACGGTTGATAGTTAATCAAACATTTGTATTTATTAACAGGCTTGGCGATTGTAAAATGTTTTTGTCGCATTTTTTTCAAACTTTTGGTTCTTTGCTTCTGAAATGTACGCAAGTCTACACAGGGATTACATGTGATATCCATCCCTAATTTTGATCTGATGGAGTAAAGGGAAAGCTGCTAATCAACAGCACCCACCGCCAACTATTTGGCTACTCAAATCGAAGAGTGAAACTCTACCAAAATTCTTATAAGGTATTCACGACCCTGCGGTGCGAATGGCGCTTTCGAATCATAAGCTTTTGGATTCCACCTCAGAAAGAAATCTAAGTAACGCAACTATTGTTATAAAACTGCAATACTGTTGCTCTTCGGATTGTCACCCGCCTCCAGTACAGCGGCATGTCTACGGACTTACGAGTCTAAAAACTGGATTTCGACACCCGTGATTAGCAGATCACGGGTAGCCAATGTGTAGCTTTATATTCAAACTACAAACAAATCGATTGTCCGCAGACGTTTTCCAATAGGGAGAAAAATAAAGTCTTTTTTGTGTTGTTGTTGTTTATAGACAATCGTCTGTAGTAATTATACGACCATGAAAAGAATTAAAGTAAAAAAAAACAACTAATCATGTTTAACAATGAAGAGCGAGACACAGTTAATGCCTAGAGGATCGTTTTTCATCCTCGTGCATGCTGCCTTGAACCAGATCATGTGATAAAGAAACGAATTGCGTTTCCCTAGCCCTGCGGGAAGGGAGGGCCTAACGACGAATCAGAGAACTCGTTCATCAAACTAACCACTGCGATCATTTTTACTTGGCATTTTAGAGCGACCCTAAACCGTACACCTCAAGGAAGACAAAGTTTTCTTGAACGTCTTCGTGTACACTAGTATCGATTTAAAATCAATAGCTTAATTCTAAGTTTCTATTTATGGCCAAACTATTTACTAAGCTTCTCTGAAACCGGCTCTAAGTTTGAAAATCTGAACGGAATCAAAGCACATCACCATCTATGCCGAGGAATGAGCTGCTCCGTTTATAATGTACAAGCTTTCATGAGCTTACGCTGTGGGGAATATTTTGTGGTAACGCACGGAATCGAACTTGGATCACCAGTTACGAAATGTAGCTCTCTCTCTCGCGGAGCCGACCACCCTTCCGGTTTAATACAATAAAAAGCAAATATATAATACGAAATAAAATGTGGCGTAGTTTACATCAGTGCGTTATTAACACACTACCTCAAGTTTCAATGTGGTCATAAGATTTAGATTTTGTCATTTATGCTCGCTTTAGGCCTATCTTCAAGTTCGTGAAAGTAACTTGTGTTTGTTATTTACATAATGTTAAGGAGAGCAAATGTCTCAAGCTCGTAGAGTGGTAAGACTGCGGATTTACAACGCTAAAACCATGGGTTTGATTCCCTTCGATGGACTCACCAGATCGCACAATGTGGCTTTGTTATAAGAAAACCGAAGAAACACTGCAAATACGGTTAAACTTCTCGAAATACATTCCCAAATTTAAAGTTAAAAACCGCTTTAATAACTGACACCGACACTGTTTAAACTCTTCTACACGTATACACTGCTGGCCAAAATCTTAAGGCCAATGAACTTAAAGATTTGTTTGTTTGTTTTGGAATTTCGCACAAAGCTACTCGAGGGCTATCTATGCTAGCCGTCCCTAATTTAGCAGTGTAAGACTAGAGGGAAGGCAGCTAGTCATCACCACCCACCGCCAACTCTTGGGCTACTCTTTTACCAACGAATAGTGGGATTGACCTTCACATTATACACCCCCACGGCTGGGAGGGCGAGCATGTTTAGCGCGACGCGGGCGCGAACCCGCGACCCTCGGATTACGAGTGCACGCCTTAACGCGCTCGGCCATGCCAGGCGAACATAAAGAAAAAATATGCATTTTGCGTTGTTAGGCTCAATCACTTATTTGAGTAGAGCTTCGAAAGATGAAAAATGAGAAAAGGAAAAATAAAAATAAAAACATTTTAAGCATTTAATAGGGAAAATGTGAACACAATGATATTAGCCTAAATACCAGCTGGTCAGAAATTTAAGACCATACCAAAAAGAAGTTTTAAACAGAGTAGGAAATGCTCAACAAGGTGTTTCAGTATTGAGTTGCACGGCCGTCACTGTGAATAACTTCAAACATTCGCTTTGGCATAGTCGATATAAGCGTTTGCAGAAGACTGGCTGGAATGTTATTCCAAGTGGTGAAGATGGCTTCACGAAGATTATGCACTGTTTGTAATTGACGCCTATTTCTATAGACTCCATTTGCCATCCACCCCCAAACATTTTCAATGGAGTTCAGTTCGGGTGAACACGCTGGATGGTCCAAAAGAATCACGTTATTTGCCACGAAAAAGTCCTTTGTCCTGTGGGCATTGATGATTTCAGTGTCATCCCGCTGAAAGATCCAGTCATTTCCACACAAGCGAGAGCCTTCAGTCCATAAGGATGCTCTCTCCAACATGTCAGTATTGTCAGCCGCTGTTTGACGCCCCTGTATAACCTGAAGCTTCATTTTTTTATAGAAGGAGAAAACACCCCAGATTATGATGAAACCTTCTCCACTGTGTCGTGTAGAAAATGTCTCCGGTGGGATATCCTTATTCTGGCAGTAACATTGGAAGCCATCTGGACCATCCAGTTTAAATTTTTTCTCATCAAAGAACAAAACTTTCATCCACTTTTCTACGTCCCATGTTTGGTGCTTCTCAGCAAAGTTTAACCAAGCTGTTTTGTGGTATGGAAGGAGGCGTTTGAAGACGTTTAGGGTTTTTAACGCCTTTCTCTCGTAGATGCCATCTAATTGTTCTTGAGCTACATTTTGCGTCCGTAAAGGTGTGACGATAGGCTGGTGTCTTGCCAGACAACCCATCGAATCCTCCTGCTCAACACCAGCGATATTTATTGGGCCGACTACTATAAATTCTCGTTCCGTATTCCTCAGGGTCTTTTAAGAAATGTGCAACAGCAGTTTTACTACGCCCAATCTCACCAGCGATGGCACGTTGAGAGAGATCTTGCTTTTGCAGCTCGACAGTTCTTCCACGTTCAACCTCTGTCAACTTTTTAGCCTTTGCCATGTTTTTACCCGATGTAACACAGGAGATGTCAGTGAGAGATGTTGACAACTCGAATGCTTGAACTAAATTTCGTTACGTGTTTACCAATTAACGCCTCGATTCAGTATGGTCTTAAACTTTTGACCAGCTATTATTTAGGCTAATTTCATAGTGTTCTCATTTTCCCTATTAAATGCTTGGAAAGTTTATTTTTATTTTCCCATTTTTTTACTTTTATCTTTCGAAGCTCTACTCAAATAAGTGGATGTGACTAACAATGCAAAATGTAATTTTTTTTCTTTATGTTCATTGGCCTTAAGATTTTGGCCAAAAGTGTATTTGACCGTGTTGATTGTGTCACGTGACATACATACCGAACCATTACTACTATTCGCAATTAATTCCGTCATCAAAATCCACTGGATTGTTGTTACACACATTTGAAACATTAAAAAACACTTGACTATTGTTATTAGGGACTGTTAAAATATTTACATACACTGGACTATCGTTATCAGACAATGTTAAGATATTCACCTGCACTGGACTATAGTTAATAGGTATTTAAATACTCACATCAACTGGACTATTGTTGTTAGACACTTAAATATTCAAATCCACAGGACTGCTGTTATTCGTCAGTGTTAAATATCCACATACACTGTACTATTGTTATTCGATACTGTTAAAATACATCACCGGACTATTGTTATTTGATACTGTTAGATATTCAAATCCATCGGGCTGTTGTTATTAGACGCTGTTAAATATTCACATGCACTGGACTGTTCTTATTAAACACTGTTAAGGTATTCACATACGCTAAACTATCGTCATTATAAATTGTTATATATTCACATACTCTGGACTATCGTTACAAGACACAGTTAAATATTCACATACACTGGACTATTGCTATCCGACATTGTTACAATATTCTTTTTCACAGAACGATTGTTATTAGACACTTAAATATTCAAATCCACTGGACTATTGTTATTAGACACTGATAAATATTGACATCCACTAAACTATTGTTATTCGACAATTCTGAAATGTCCGCAGCTAATTGACTGGACTATTGTTATTAAACAATTTTGAATATTCACATCCTCCTGATTATTGTTATTCGACACTGTTAAAATATTCACATGCACTGAACTATTGTTATTCGACACCGGTCAATACTCACAACCATTGAACAATTGTTATTAGACACTGTTAAATATTCAAACCCACTGGACTGTTGTTATTAGACGCTGTTAAATATTCACATACACTGGACTATCGTTATAAAAAAACTGTTAAATATTCCCATCCTTTGGATTATTAATAAAAGACACTCTTATATATTCATATCTACTGGACTATTGCAATTCGACACTGTTAAAATATTCACATGCACTGGACCATTGTTATTAGACATTTAAATATTCACATACACCGGATTATTGTTATTTGACACTATTAAAATATTCACAACCACTGAAGTATTATTATTAGACACTGTTAAATATTTACATCCACTGGACTGTTATTTCACGCTGTTAAATATTCACAACCAGTGGACTGATGTTATTAGTCACTGTTAAGATATTCACACACGCTGGACTATCGTAATTAAATGCTGCTAAATATTTACATACACAGGACTATTGTTATTTAACACTGTTAAAATATTCATTTACACAGGATTATTTTTTAGGCATTTAAATAGTCACTTCCACTGGACTATTGTTATTCCACATTGTTAAAATATTCACATACACTGGACTATTATTACTCAACTCTGCTAAAATATCCACAGCCACTGGACTATTGTTATTAGACAATGATAAATATTCACATCCTTAAGACTATTGTTATTCGACAATGTTAAAATATTAACATACACTGGACTATTGTTATTAAACCCTGTTAAATATTCACGTACCCTGTACTACTGTAATTATACACTTCATATTAAAATCCACAGGACTGTTTTTATTAGTCTCTGTTAAATATCTACATATACTGGACTGTTGTTATTGGACACTGTTAAAATACTCACATCCACTGGACTATTGTTATTAGACATAGAAAATTATTCACATCCACTGGACTATTGCTATTCGACACTGTTAAAATATTCACATGCACTGGACTATTGTTATCAGACAGTTAAATATTCACATCCACTGGACTATTTTTATTCGACACTGTTAAAATATTCACAGCCACTAAATTGTTGTTATTAGTCACTGTTAAATATTCACATCCACTGGACTGGTGTTATTAGTCACTGTAGAGATATTCACATACACTGGACTATCGTTATTAAAAGCTGTTAAATATTCACTTTCACTGGACTTATGCTATTTGACAGTTAAAATATTCATTTTCACAGTGCAATTGTTATTAGACATTTAAATATTTACATACACTGGACTATTGTTATTCAACACTATTAAAACATTCACAGCCACTGGACTTTTGTTATTAGTTATTGTTAAATATCCACATACACTGGACTATTGTTACTAGACACAGTTAAAATATTCACATGCACTGGACTATTGTTATTAGACAATGATAAATATTCACATCCTTAAGACTATTGTTATTCCACATTGTTAAAATATTCACATACACTGGACTATTATTACTCAACTCTGCTAAAATATCCACAGCCACTGGACTATTGTTATTAGACAATGATAAATATTCACATCCTTAAGACTATTGTTATTCCACATTGTTAAAATATTCACATACACTGGACTATTATTACTCAACTCTGCTAAAATATCCACAGCCACTGGACTATTGTTATTAGACAATGATAAATATTCACATCCTTAAGACTATTGTTATTCCACATTGTTAAAATATTCACATACACTGGACTATTATTACTCAACTCTGCTAAAATATCCACAGCCACTGGACTATTGTTATTAGACAATGATAAATATTCACATCCTTAAGACTATTGTTATTCCACATTGTTAAAATATTCACATACACTGGACTATTATTACTCAACTCTGCTAAAATATCCACAGCCACTGGACTATTGTTATTAGACAATGATAAATATTCACATCCTTAAGACTATTGTTATTCGACAATGTTAAAATATTAACATACACTGGACTATTGTTACTAGACACTGTTAAAATATTCACATGCACTGGACTATTGTTATTAGACAATGATAAATATTCACATCCTTAAGACTATTGTTATTCCACATTGTTAAAATATTCACATACACTGGACTATTATTACTCAACTCTGCTAAAATATCCACAGCCACTGGACTATTGTTATTAGACAATGATAAATATTCACATCCTTAAGACTATTGTTATTCGACAATGTTAAAATATTAACATACACTGGACTATTGTTATTAAACCCTGTTAAATATTCACGTACCCTGTACTATTGTAATTATACACTTCATATTAAAATCCACAGGACTGTTTTTATTAGTCTCTGTTAAATATCTACATATACTGGACTATTGTTATTGGACACTGTTAAAATACTCACATCCATTGGACTATTGTTATTAGACATAGAAAATTATTCACATCCACTGGACTATTGTTATTCAACCCTGCTAAAATATTCACAGCCACTGAACTATCATTATTAGACACTGTTAAAATATGCACATACACCGATCTATCCTGATTAGATACTGTTAAGATTCACACAAACACCGGATTATTCTGATTAGACACTGTTAAAATAGTTACATGCACTGGACTATTATTGTTAGACACTGGTAAAATATTAACAGCCATTGAATTATTGTTATTAGACACTGTTAAGTATTCAAATCCACTGGACTGTTGTTATTCGACACTGTTAAAATACTCACACCACTGGACCAATGTTATTAGACTGATAAATATTCACATCCACCGGACTATTGTTTTTTCCATACTAGTAAAATGTCCACTTCCACTGGAATGGACTATTGTTTTTAGTCACTGTTAAATATCCACATACACTGGACTATTGTTATTCGACACTGCTAAACTATCCACAACTTCTGGAGTAGACTATTGCTATTAGACACTGTTAAATATTCAGATCCATTGGACTGTTGTAATTAGTCGCTGTTAAATATTCACATACACTGGACTGTTGTTATTATACACTGTTAAGATATTCACATACACTGGACTATTCCTATACGATACTTAAAATATCCACTTCCATAGGACTACTGTTATTAGATATTTAAATATTCATATCCACTGGACTATTGTTATTAAACACTGATAATTATTCACATCCACTGGACTATTATTATTCAACACTGATAAATATTGACATCCACTGGACTATTGTTATTCGATAATTTTAAAATATCCACAACCACTGGACTGGATTATTGTTATTAGACAATGTTAAATATTCACATCTTCTAGACTATTGTTATTCGACACTGTTAAAATATTCATATACACTGGACTATCGTTACCGAACACTGTTAAGATATACACATACACTGTACTATTCTGTTTACATACTGTTAAGATACTCACATACACTGGATTATTGTGATTAGACACTGTTAAGATATTCACATACGCTGGGCTATCGTTATTAGACATTGTGAAGATATTTACATATGCTGGACACTGTTAAAATATTGGCATGTAATGGGCTGTTGTTATTAGACACTGATAAATATTCACATATACTGGAATATTGTTATTCAACACTGTTAAAATATTCATATTTACTGGGCTATTGTTTTCGACACTGTTAAAATATGCATATGCACTGGACTATTGTCATTAGACACTGATAAATATTCACATGCACTGGACTTTTATTATTCGACACTGTTAAAATATTCACATCCACTGGACTGCTGTTATTAGACGCTGTTAAATAGTCACATACACTGGACTATTGTTATTAAAAACTGTAAAATATTCACAGCCACTGAACTATTGTTATTAGACACTGTTAAATATTTACATCCACTGGACTATTGTTATTAGACACTGTTAAGATATTCATATACACTGAACTATCGTTATTAGACATTATGAAGATATTTACATACGCTGGAGTGTCGTTGTTAAAAACTGTTACATATTCACAGCCGCTGGACCTTTGCTATTAGACACTGTTAAATGTTCACATCCTCTGGATTATTGTTATTAGACACTGATAAATATTGACATTTACTGGACTATTATTATTCGACAATTTTAAAATATCCACAGCCACTGAACTGGAATATTGTTATTAAACAATGTTAAATACTCACATTCTCTTGACTATTGTTATTCGACACTGTTAAATTATTCACTTACACAGGACTATTGGTTTTAGGCATTTAAATATTTACATCCACTGGACTATTGTTATTCGACACTGTTAAAATATTCACAGCAACTGAATTATTGTTATTAGACACTGTTAAATAGTCAAATCCTCTGGACTGTTTTTATTAGTCACTGTAAAAATATTCACATACATTGGACTATCGTTATTAGACATTGTGAAGATATTTACATACGCTGGACTATCGTTATTAAAATCTTTTATATATTCACATCTACTTGACTATTGCTATTCGACACTGTTAAATTTTCACATGCACTGGACTATTGTTATCAGACAGTTAAATATTCACATCCACTGGACTATTTTTATTCGACACTATTAAAACATTCACATCCACTGGACTGGTGTTATTAGTCACTGTAGAGGTATTCACATACACTGGACTATCGTTATTAAAAGCTGTTAAATATTCACTTTCACTGGACTTATGCTATTTGACAGTTAAAATATTCATTTTCACAGTGCAATTGTTATTAGACATTTAAATATTTACATACACTGGACTATTGTTATTCAACACTATTAAAACATTCACAGCCACTGGACTTTTGTTATTAGTTACTGTTAAATATCCACATACACTGGACTATTGTTACTAGACACTGTTAAAATATTCACATGCACTGGACTGTTGTTATTAAACGCTGTTAAATTTTTCGTACATACCTGGGCTGTTTCTTATCGTCATTGTTAATATTGTCACGCTACACTCATTGTATAATTAATTATTCTATCTTTGTTTTTCTTAGCCGTACGGGAAAGTAAATTGAACTTTTTCAGTTATAGTGTTATTTTTCCTCCTGCTTTACATGATTTACATGTGTTTATGTACTGTTACAACGTTATTTTTACTTTAACTTTCTATCAGTTTTTGACATATGATTTCACAGTACGTAGATTTAAAATGCGCCTACAGCAACGATTTGTAGCTGGAGCTATTACATGTAAAATGAAGGTCATATGCTAGGTAGGAATATGAAACCGGCCTAAAGTGCATAGGTGGCAGTCTTGATTTGGTAAGTGATGTGACGTCGAAACAACAACAACAAAAAACATAGTTTCTCAGAAACCCAAAAAGTGAAACAAGGGGATCAGAAACACTCAATGCTACCGAGGCCTTGTCTGGTTCTTAGAGCTAAATAACAAAACTTACTGTCATTTTTATAACGCGCCCGACTCATAGCTGAAAAAAAACGGAACTTGTTCGCATTTTAATTCGCATTCTGCAACATTATCTATTGAGCAATATTTAACCCATTGTATCTTTAAAATATCACGAAAGACTGCTTGTTTCTTTATTTTAAAGGGCAACCGCATTGGACTTTCTAATACTTCCACGGCGGAGAATCGAACCACGGATTTTAGCGTTGTAAGTTCGTAGATTATGAAAACACTTTATTCTCTACAATTGTAAATACTTGTTTATTTTATCATTTCAATCTCAATAAAAATTAAGTTGCAAGATTGTTTTTTTTACTTGTATCACGTTTATAAAAAAATTCAAATGTTTATTTGTGACTGGGTGAATTCCGACAAAATCCGAGTATCTGGTATACTACCGAGTTTATTGACGTTTGAAGAAATGAAATCTTTCTTTAAGTACACACTCTAACGTAAACGGCCTGTTGATTAGGATATTCTACTCGAAAACTTAAATCCCAGTATTCATCGATGAGAGGGTATTCTAAGATTTAGTGATATGCTGTGTTTACTAGCTATTTTCCCTTTTAAACTATCATTTTAAAGCCCCCAGTGGCACAGTGTTATGTCTGCGGACTTATAACAGTAGAAAGCGGATTTCGATACCCTTGGTGGGCAGATCACAAATAGTCCTTTGTGTAGCTTTGTGCTTAATTACAAATAAACAAATCATTTTAAATTAGGCATCGCTAGCACAGATAGCCCTCGAATAGTTCTGTGCGAAATTCCACAAACAAATAAACTCTAATATAAAGAAACGAATATGATAAAAAAAAGCAAATTTGGAGACAAGGGCATTACGCCAAATTTGTGCACAATAGCTTAAGTTCACCTATTTATAGTGAAAATCGGCGCTAGTTTGATGTTTAACATTCAAACTCAATGAATTTTGTATTTTTTAAGAAATCGAATGAAGAAAAGTTAAAGAATCCAAAACGAGTATCCACTTGTCACCTCTCAGCTTAAGCTTAACACCTTTCGTCAAACTGGTATCTTAATACTCTATTCTTAGCCCTTGTTTTCCATATTAATAACTAGAAAACTTTAAGCACTAACTAATCTGAAGTTTTTAGCAGATTTCTTTCTTAACCCCTACTTAATTCGATGTATAATTCTTTTTTTAACAGAAGATTAAGGTTTTGTCCATCCGTTTCTGACCTGTTTTGTCTTGAACAAATGCCAATGTATAAAAAAATAAAAATCTTGGTAGGGCCATGTGCTCACTGTTCTACACAGGTTTATTGTCCTACGTGCAAGAAGCCCTTAAGAAAACGGGAATTGTACCAACCAGGAGAGTTAAGGCGTTCCACTCTTAATCTGAGTGTCACGGGTTCAAATCCCTTTCGCACCAGATATGCTCGCCCTTTCAGCTGTGGGGTGTATAATGTTACGGTCAATCCCACTATTCGTTGGTAAAAGAGTAGCCTAAGAGTTGGCTGAGTGGAGATGACTAGCTGCCTTCTCTCTAGTCTTACACTGCTAAATTAGGGATGGTTAGCGCAGATAACCCTCGTGTAGCTTTGCGCGAAATTCCAAAACAAATAAACAAACGTATTTATGAATGTATTATTTTATTATTTTGCATCTTTCATAAAATGGAAGAAAGCTGAAACATGTGATAAAGCAACACCTACAGTCGGTAAGTGAATCAAAGACGAAACTGTATCTACGAATGGTTCAATTGGGGTTACAGTCTCATTATTCTCTATGCACAAATCCTTAAAAAACAAACAGGGATCGAACTGCTTGCTCTGTACTAGTTTCTGGTCAGTAGTTCAAACTCAGGAAGTTCTGATCCGACTGTTTCGCCCACGTTCACTTAAATTTTGGGACAAGTTGAAAATTCCGGTTTCAGTTTAAATTAACATAGAAATAAACTACAGTTTTTCACCGTTAATTAAAACTGAAAATGTTTCTTAAGTAGTAATAGTCTTTAAAAATAGTGCCTTTATAGAGGGAAGCGGAAGAAAGGAGTCTTTTGAAAATCGAAAGCCTGAAATTGTTTTAATGCTTGACATTAAAACACCAAAATGTCGTTTTTATGTAATTAGACACTCAACATTTCGCTTTGTACTGTCAGTTTCAGTTTGCGTTTTAATAAACGCTCCTGAAAAAGCTGTAAAACGAAACGTCGAGTGTCTAATTACATAAAAACCTTTTGGTGTTATTAAGTCGTTTTATTTCCGGTATTAATGCTCTTATACATCAATGTGCGCTACAGAATATTATATAAAGGAAAAAAGTACTTGTAAATTACACACACCTCAGTAAAGAGTTGCAATAGAAAACTGGATGTGTTTATCTGAACATGTCCAATGATATCAAATTAAGAGTCCATTTCATTCACAAGTACCAGAAATTTCCATCGTTGTCATCGTGCGCTCACAACAGCCACTTAAAAAAATAACACGGATAGAAACTTGATTTGTATCTCAAAACGGCTGGTGTGGGTGTTAACACTTTCATTGATAAGAAGAGAACAACGTTACGAACCTCCTAGATAATCTTCAAGTTATGAAAATAAAACTTGATTTCACCCACACTTTTGTGAGATACACTATTTAACATTCTCATAAAAGCTGCACATATGTATAAGTTTGTACCATTGGCGTGATAATTTAGTATTATATGTTTCATTCTTTTAAAATAATGTTTGCTTAAACTGAGATTTTGTGAAGGTAAGTGAACCAAGATGAAGAAATTACTGGTATAAAACTCGTGTCTAATGTCACATAAACGTTTCGTTATATATTAAGCACTTTCATTTCACTTATCTATGTTTGTCCTGTGGATTTCGATACCCTTGGTGGACAGATCACAAATAGTCATTTGTGTAGCTTTGTGCTTTATTACACGTCGTTTAAAGTTGATGTTGCTTCGGGGGCTATCTGCACTTAAGTTATGGCAGGGATCGAAACCCAAACTATGGCGATATAAGCCCTTAAAATCATTGTCAGGTGTTTTGTCGTTTGTTTTTCTTCTGTCTGTATAGAAATTAAATTTTCGGTGGCAAACGTCAAATTTGTTTGTGGTCAAGCACAAAGCTACACAATGGGCTCTCTGTACTTTGCCCACCACGGGTATCGAAATCCGGTTTATAGTATTGTCGGTCTACAGGCATACCGCTGTGCCACTAGAAGGGTCAAACATCTGCTGTTTTAGGTTAATTGTTTTTGTTTTTTAATCCTACATATAAGTTACGTTTTGTGGGTTCAAACTGCATGGGTATATGTGGATGCATTTATATGTGTGTGTCTGTCTGTATTTATGGGTGTTTGTGTCTGCTCGTACATGTGTGTGTATGTTTACACACAAACATCTATACCCAGAAGGAATTTCTGTAATTAGAACGCTCTATAGTTTAAATTTTTGTTATCTAAATGATAAATCTAGTTCGTGATGAAGCATGTGTGTTTTACTAAGAAAATTACACCGTTTGAGAGATACAGTTGACCTAACACGCCATCTGGTGGAATACAGATTTCTTGATACGAAACGTATTTACGTTGTGGCCAGGCTTAATAATAATGGGCTTAAATGGTTAAGTTAATGACGGGTAAAACGACAATTTCGACTAAGACTTGTTAACTTTAGCACGTACGAGTAACTATTAGAATTAAACGTTCTTCGTGGAACGTGAAACGACGTGAGTGCTTTGACGTCGTGCCACTAGATGTGGGAGCTCTCTTTCAGGTCCGGTCTAAAAGTCGTGCGAGGCGAGGCGAGAAGCGTGACTTGGGTCACAGTTGGGTGTTAGCTCACGTGAAGCTAAAACAACAGGTCACTTGGGACTACAGATTACGAATAGTGATAGGTTGATTAAACAAGTGGGAAAATAATGGTTTGGTCAGTTGTTTCATTAAAGTTGACTCGACACTATCAATTTTAGTTGAACGGCTTTTGTTAAACGGAAGATATACGACATCCAAGCAGAGTATAAAGGCTTAACTTAAACGTGCATATTACATGATTTCTTAAGAAAAATACTCTAGATATGATAAAAACTTCTGTGAAATAAAATATTTCCTACCTAGCGTCGCTTATAAAAATATACCTAATATTATACTTCGATAACATAGTGTAAAGGTAAAAAGTTTCAGTTAGGATCAAACAAGTATGTGTCGTTTGGCCTACTTTGTACTCCATCTTCAATTTTAACCTAGCTCATTACATAAAATGTTATCCCCTTACTAAACAACCACTGTTTTATATGTGTATATATACATGTATATGTGTGTTTTTAACTTAGCCTTTAGGCAACCCTTCGTTCTATAAAGCATCGGATGAAGTATTTTTTTCAACATCACTATTTTATTGCTGTTATACGTATATACATGTATATATATATTAGACACAGTTTAGTCTGCCGCCATCAGATAAGTGGTTCGATATCTCCGTGGAAGATAAATGACCCCACAAACTTTATCCAAGTACCGCTGACAGTGTGTACACGTAGTTGTCATGTCGGACTTCACGGACAACCGACACTGACTGATAGAAGCCACTGTACAGAGCGAAGTCAAACATTTTTGGTTCTTCGTCTTAAAGCATTGGAAATTAATCTTTATCTCGAAGAGAAAAGAAAAAAAAATCAAATGTCTTCCCGGCCAATTTAAGGTCCTTAATTTTCCAATACTTTCTAGACATATCACTTTGCAATCTGTCAAATTTATAGGACATCTTACATGGCAGGAACGATACGATGTGACATATACATGGTTCCTGTAGAGCGCCATCTACAAAACAAATTATTGCGTTCGGATGAGAGGAGCAATCACGAGCGAGACGATGTTCGTTCGTTCACTTGGCACGTCTGAGTCTTGACGAATGGAATTCAGGATGTGGGGAGACGGGGTGATTTTAATCAGTTTGTTCTGAAACTACAGACTCGCTCTATCCTGAGAAATCTCTGTGAAAATTTATTTTGAAAACCGATGGAGGCACGTGACGTCACTGGCATGAAACACATTCACTGTCGCTGTTAATCGAATCAAACATTCTCCCCCATCAACGTGTGATAATAACAGTTAAAAATCACGTTTTAGCGTTAAGGAGATTTTGAGACTTGTGTTATTAATACTGAAACATAAAACTT
The DNA here is from genome assembly GCA_011833715.1 of Carcinoscorpius rotundicauda. NCBI lineage: Eukaryota > Metazoa > Arthropoda > Merostomata > Xiphosura > Limulidae > Carcinoscorpius > Carcinoscorpius rotundicauda. The sequence continues at coordinate 129,647,970 of CM022391.1, read as the reverse complement.
TTAACAGTTAAAATGACTGGTTTATTGAGCCTGGTTCGTTATGCAAATATTTGGTATTTTCAATTTGAATGCCATCTCATGCGATACCTGGGCTAAACGACCAGGGAACAAACCAACAAAGTTCAGATAGCCCACACAAATTTTTAGTCACTGACCAGAAAGAGAACAACCAGTCAGAAGCACCAACCGCCTACTCTGGTACCCTTATCCGAAAGGCTAGATTTGCTATTGCTTTTATAACGTGCCAACGACGGAAAGTGAGAATACAAACCTTGAATCCTCAAATATGTAGCCCGATTTGTTAACCAAACACACACACTTATGTATATGTATATATAGCTGTATTTGAAGCTTTAACGTTTCTTCTAAACTTCATAACACTATCACTTCTAAGATAAAATTTGATATTGTTTTTATGATTTTCTTTAGAATTTTGCACACGAAACTGAGTCGTGTATGTGGCGTTAACTTGCCTATCACTCATCCGACAGCTCCTGGTAGGGTAACAGTAATATCTAACTCTGTAACCACTTTTTTGCCGTAATTTCAGCAGTGCTCTAATGGTAATATCCCATAAATCCTACTTATCGGTGGCATGAAATCGAACTAACGCATCCGTTTTGCGATTCACACTGTATTTTCTTGTGACAGTTAGCTTGTTAAGAGTTGGGCGTGGTTATTTCTTCGAGTAGACTAACTCCCTTCCATTGGAAGTCAGATTTAACTCGAGTGGTATTGGCTTGCCGGCGATATTTGACTTCAAAATCATTGGTTAAAAGAAACACGCATATGAACTAGTAAAAACCTTTAGAAAAACAAAAACAAGCTATGATTTGCTTTGAATGCTTCTAGAAAATATATATTTGGTTAAATAAAACTTCGTTAACTAAATTATAACATACTTTTAAAGGGGGGAACAAATAGTTGAAATACCTGTGCATTTATTATGGCATTTGAGAGAAAATATCGGTTAATTTATCCACTTTTGTGCCCTAATATAATGTTTATATTTGGTCTTTTGAAACGGAATAGAAATGAATATTCTGTTTGAGAAATTCACTGGCAACGGTTTTATTTGTGGCTTTTTCATACAAATATTTCGCCCAAACTTTAACTACGATTGCTTCAATTTCAAACTTGATGTATCGAAACCCAGCTTTTTGGAGTCCCTCACTCTGACCGTTCAACCGCTAGGGTCAAAAAGAGATTGACTTTTTAAATTTCCATCGGACAGTAACAATGTTTCCATTATATCACAAGATCTATATTTAATTTTGGTTCTACACTTGTGTTTGCGTATGACTCAAAACAACAAGCAAACAAAACTACTCAATGACCAGCAGTTCCTACTATGGGTGTTGAAACCCGTTTTTTTTGTTTTGTTTATTACCGTTGTAAGCCTTCATATTAGCAGCTAAACCACTGGGGGAAGAGTGCAAGATGTCGGAGGACCTCGCAATCAACAAAGAACTCACAAAAGTAATTTGGTGCAGAACTAGTTTAGAAATGTTCGTTTAATAACTCGATAACTTTTAAGGGTTAAAACCGGGACAATTCCACAGTAATATCTGCCATTTTTTGGCAGATGCGCACCCTGTTAGATTAATAATTAAACTTCATAAGTAAGTTAATTAAGGATCAATATTATTTAGCAAATACAATTTGAGTAACAGATAAACGCAATTGTAAAAATAATACTGATTCTTTTCGTCAAAATGGCCAATTTAATGAAGGGTAAAGCTGTAAGAACACGTTGAAGAAAAAGTACAAAATAACAGGTTTAAATCAAATTATTAAAATCGTTGGTGTCATAGTGGAACGGTTGTTTCCAAATGTGACGACTAGTATTTAATTAAATGTTCATTATTTTTTTCTTAGTTTGAGGCGACTACACTCATTTGCCACACACTTAATCCGGCCCTAAATGACTGATGCTGGATTTTGTCACACTAATCTGTTTCCGAACCTTCTTTATTGTGGCGTTGCAAGGCCTGTTTTAGAACCCTCGTCATTGAGATGAGACAAGACCTATTAAAACCCTCCTCACTGAGGTGTTGCAAGGCCTTTTAGAACACTTCTCACTGAGGTAAGGCAAGGCATATAAGAACACTTCTCGTTGAGGTGAGGCAAGGCCTATGAGAACCTTCTTCATCGTGACGGCGAAAGACCTGTTTTAAAATCTTCTTCATGAAGTCTACTTAAGCGTTAATGGCCAGGGAAACCTCGACTTTCTAAAAATGTTTTGTTAGAACAAACTTCTTAAGCTAAAGTTGCCTGAAATCGATTTCTTTTCAGGTCTCAGTTTATCAGTTGTAAACAACAATTTTGAAGTTTATTAGATAAAATGAAAAGCGTAGGTAACTTTACGAAATTTTAAATTGGTTTGAAATTCGCTCAAAGCTATGCTAGAGCTGTCTACACTAGCCGTCTTTAATTTGATTGTGATAGACCGGAGGGAAGACAACTAGTTATCACCACCTACTGCCAACTCTTGAACTATTCTTTTACAAAAGAATAGTTGGATGGACCGTCACATTACAACAACTCCTCGACTGAAAGAACAAGCACGTTCTATGATGGGGATTCAAACCCACCACCCTCAAATTGCAAGTCGTGCATTCTAACCACCAGATCATTCCAGGCCCTTTCTTAATATATAAATTTGATTTTATATATAAAGAAATATATATATATGAAGAATTTGGTTTGTTTCGGATACTTTCACATAGCTACACAAGAACTATCTGCACTAGCCGTCCAAAACAGGAGACTGATAAACTAGACAGAGGAAAAATAGTCAACACATTCAAATGGTGATGAAGTGTCAAATCCTTCGCTAATTCACACATAAAAACATTAGCTTTCCTGGACACGAAAATAATGAATTGCCAGCGCGTATTTACACTTGTCCATTGTTACAACTACAAATTGGAACAAAAATTACGCTATAATGTTAGAACCTTCCGATACACTGAACAAAGATAGTACAAACAACCCCGACAGCCTTGACCCTCAGTGCTCTATTCAACAGTAACTTTAGTATGTGATTAAATACCCTGTAGATGGCGTCCTACCTTGGTGGTGTTCATGTTTGCTTTCCATTACCTTTATAACAACACGTGCAACTGAAAAGGCGGGAGTTAAGATACCTCATTTTATTCAACAATACAAAAGCTAATTCCGCGTGCGGTTAACTAAATTACCTATTTAAACACGCCTTAAAGCGTACAAGTCCACGTGCTGAATTAAACACAACAAAGCCTTATCCGGAAACTCTCTGGATTCCTCCTGGAATCTCAAGGAACGCATTACAGTTACTGAGGCTCCAGTGAGATAGACCTATACTCCAGGTAACTGCTGGTTGAAGACTGTGCATTTGTTGTGTTTTTGTAGTTGTTTTAACTGTAAAACGGTTTGTTGATTTGTTATTGTGGATTGATTGAGGGATGTCAATTAGAACCAAATGTTTAATGACAAAAACCAATAATGTCCGATCAGGTTTCAGCTGAGCTGGTCCTCATACGTAACAGTAGCTGCTGGTTCCTACAGCTCCCCCCCACACACACACATAGTGGCACAGCGCTAGAAAACGAGTTTAGATTCCTCTGGTGAGAAGAGCATAGATAACCCATCGTGCAGTTTTATGTTTAATTCCCAAAACATCCGACAGGTGTCAGAAACGTGAAGTAAAATATGGGAACTGTAATTATGTTTTTATATTACTTTATATTGATTCGCTCTTAAGAAATACAAGTTGTTGTTGTTTTCACCAATAACGCTGATTAAAATTTAACTGGAATGTGAGGGATAGTTTTGATTTTTCGGGGTAAATTATATCCCAAAGTTCCCACGTATGAACAAAATACTTGGCAGAATACGACCACACACGGTTTTAGCGATACAAATGTTTCGCCCATTCAGTAAAACAAAAGAAAATCGGCCAATCAGAAATACAAGTTTTTTTGTTCATTGTTTTTAGTGGTGTTGATGTATATAGGTTTACCATATTCAATATTTACAACCTAAACAGCGTGGGCTGAAACACTGTTGTTGTTATTTTTTAAAATTGTGAGGCGCGCCCCTTGAGGTCACAGCTTTTTCGCGAGAGAGCGCGAATTTAACGACAATAACCTAACAAAAATATCACCTTAATTTCATTAACACAATCCTTACAATACTTTTTTTTATTAAGAATTATTACAAATAGATAAAGAAAATATTGATTTCTGCCGTTAACAATTGTGAAAATTGTTTCAATGTGAGGGAGGGTCGTAACAGAAACTTTTCTGAGTTAGGAGGGTGCTGCTATTTAAAGTTTGGATAACACTAGGCTAAAAGGTTAAACCAGGCATAGACGACCCTAATTTAAACTACTTACTAGAAAACAGGATATCTAGTGGATAGCATCCACCACCTACACAGTCACTCTTAACCGATTAGCGCAGCTAAATGTCACTTTTACAACACACCCACAGCTCAAAATGTGTAGGAATTGTTCAGCATATATCACAAACTCTAGCCTTGGACTTTCCGATATTTTATAGTTTCATTCAGCATTCACAGACAAACAGTCACACTGCTACTTCTTTGTCTAAAACATCTGAAACAGTTGTGTATGATTTGTTGAAGAAACTGATATATTTTTAAACAGCGTCAAACCTTTGTATGGGCAGACACAACAACTGGAGATGTTATGTTATACCTATCACGGAAAACGAAGTAATCATTAAAACAGATTCCTGTTATCCTCGGATATACTTTCTTGTTTCACATACCCAGGTTAACAAAAAAGTGTATCGCTGCGACACTGGGACTTGAACCATGAACCATAGATTCACACTCCGATACCTTAATCTCTGGACAGCAGATCAAAACGAAAAGAAACAAAACAAAAGCAACAACTTCCCTTCAATTAAAACAAAAGAAAACTTTTTGTTGTTTTTGCATATTTGAGGAATAATTTGAAATTGGCCAATAAGAAAATATTATGGTAACTAAGGTAAGGACAAAATGATATTACTACTTTATGGTGACTAAGGTAAGGACAAAATGATATTACTACTTTATGGTGACTAAGGTAAGGACAAAATGATATTACTACATTATGGTAACTAGAGTTAGAACATATTGACATTAATACATTATGGTAACTAGAGTAAAAACATATCGATATTACTACATTATGGTAACTAGGATAAGAACGTATTGATATTACTACATTATGGTAACTAAAGTAAGGACTTATTGATATTACTTCATTATGTTAACTGAGGTAAGGACATGATGTTACTACTTTATGGTAATTAAGGTAAGGACATAATGATATTACTTCTCTATGGTAACTAATGTAAGAACATATTGATATTACTACATTATGGTGACTAAGGTCAGATCATAATGATGTTACTACATTATAGTAACTAAGGTAAGGACATAATGATATTACTGCATTATGGAAGCTAATGTAAGGACATAATGATGTTACTACTTTATGGTAACTAAGGTAAGGACATATTAATTTTACTACGTTATGGTAACTAAGGTAAGGACAATGATATTACTACATTATTGTAACTAGAATAAGAACATAATGATATTACTACATTACGATAACTAAGGTAAGCATATTGATATTGCTACTTTATGGTAACTAAGGTAAGAATATATTGATATTACTCCATTATGGTAACTAAAGTCAGGACATATTGATATTACTTCATTATGTTAACTTAGGTAAGGACACAATTATATTACTACAATATGGTAAATAGGGTAAGAACATAATGATCTTACTATGTTATTGTAACTAACATTATGGGGGCTTGGCCAGGTAATTAAGGCGCTCGACTCGTAATTTGAGAGACGCGAGCTCGAATCCCCGTCACACCAAACATGCTCATCCTCTCAAACGTGGGGGCTTTATTATGTGACGATCAATTCCATTATTCGTTGACTGTATGTTGCGATGACTATCTGCCTTCCTTGTACTCTTTCACTGCTAAATTATGTACGGCTAGCGCACATAGCTCTTGTATAGAGTTGTGCGAAATTCAAACAAACCAAACCAACTGCTCAACAGTAAACCTTTAGGCTAAAATATCGATACCCTTGGAGTGATGTGCAGAGCACACTGTTTTTCTTTCCTACATACCCATGGAGTGATGTGCAGAGCACACTGTGTTTCTTTCCTACATACCCATGGAGTGATGTGCAGAGCACACTGTGTTTCTTTCCTACATACCCGTGGAGTGATGTGCAGAGCACACTGTGTTTCTTTCCTACATACCTGTGGAGTGATGTGATAACACACTGTGTTTCTTTCTTACATTCAACTCTACCGATCTTTTTTTAGATAAAGCAACTGAAAAAACAAACTTATACAGGCTTTTTTATTGTAATATTCTATCTAATATGTCCTCGTGCTCTTACAATGGTAGTTTAAATTATAGCGATTAGCCCTTCCGACAATCGTATAGAATATAAAAAAGCCTTCAAAATTTAGATTGTCTAATCCGTTTCACAATCTCACCTATTATACTAACAAGGCTATTAATGTTATACCTCTGACACCCTCTATAAGCGTGTTATTAGAAAAAAACCATATATCAGAACACAGTGGGCAACAATTTTAAGAGGTTATTCGGGGTGAAAATACTGTACTTATGTTATCAAAGCTAATAGGAGTGCCGCTCAGTTACCTGTCACCTAGGTCCGGTTTATAACCACTTTGAAGACAGATGTTGCTTTATTTTCAAGATAGGAAACATATTTACGTAAGCGTTTGGTTAGTACACTTGGACACCGTCAGGTGTTGAGGGCGCTGCACGTACACAAGGGGCTTATCTTGCAGTGACATCGACATAAAAAGGAATTAATTCTATATGGATTTCGTGACAAGACTAAAGATTGGTTTACAAGCAATAGTTTCTTTTCTAAGGGCATAAAGCCTCTGTATATGGTAATTAACTGGTGCTTTGTTGTAGTGCCAACCCTTAACAAGTGGTTCCAAGCACCTCCTAATACAAAGATGAATAGAAAGGTTATTATTCTGTATTCTCACGTTTGCTACTAAAACGTAAAAAAAACACACTTTCTACGACCTTTAAAACACCAGTCTCACATTGGACTCTTAGACCCAGTCGATTTCTTAACGGTGTACTTTTTTTATTTCAAACCATTTGAGATGTTTGGTCGAAATCATAACTTCAAGAAGTCCGTGGTGAAACATATATAGACAGAGAGAGAAAAAAAAACTTTGGAACTACTATACAATCATGCGCGACATGTTTTGTTCAACATTTATGTATTCATCTCCTTGACATCTCATAATAATGCTCTTAAATCCGCTGCGTGGATCGAACCCCCGAGTTTTAACGTTATAATCTTCTAATAATGAGATTTACATTTAAAAACTTTTTGGTTTAGCGCAAAGCTACACAATGAGAAATCTTTCTTGTGCCCACCTCAGGGATCGAACCTCGTGTTCTAGCGCTATAGTCACTGAAGTCTGCCACTGAGTTATCGGAGGTGGTGGCGACAATTTAAAAAGAAAAGTGTTTACACTAACACTGGAGGGACAAGTATTGTAAAAACAAATAATTTTCTTTCTGAAAAAAAAACAAAAAACGCAAGTACAACACTTACAAAGACATTTTAGCCAATAAGGAACTTTCAATATAACAGGAAATGAGAGTTGAGAAGAAAGTTAAACTAATCATGATGCTCTAATGGGAGGAACTAAATCTTGCTGACATGTATAAGAAAAATTACAACCACAATCATCAACATTAAGACTGTTTTAATTAACGTGGAGTATATTACCTGTGGCCTTCTACATTAATTGTTTTCATTACCTCCAAGTTATTTCTAAGATATGTAAGATATCTAAATACTGTAGAAGAGTTTAGAATAATCAATCCATCCCCTTCACACACATAAAACAAAAACAAAAAATTCAACAAATAGGACAATGGTAACATATTTCATAATATAGGTCGTAAAGGAAAACACGAAGCATGCTTAACTGTATTTAATGTTTGAAAAATTTACAGTCGTGTATATTTAAACAACATACCCATTCATAGTTTGACTGAAGTTCGCATATACGTATATATTTATACAACCTCCCTATTCATAGATTAAATGATGTTCACCTGTACGTAGATAATATAAATATGTGCATTCACCTTTGGTATTTGTTTTGCACCCTTGTATTTAACATACCGAAACCTTTAGTTCGAGCACCGTACTGAGCTGTGTATACATTTGAAAAAAAAAATTAACTACAGATTTCTGAAATGTACCTATGTCGTCCCAGCGTCATCGAACATATGAAAGAATTATTTTGACTATAACGTGGTTTTTACAGCGTGATGCTTGCCTGGTCTGTGCGGTACTTGGTAATTAACGTTGCACTGAGAAACACTGAACCACTGGCCATAAAGTACGTTCGAATACCTTATAGTTAGCAAGAATATTGGTTTGACTGTTAACGTGCAATAAATTTAGTGACTCGTAAAACCAATGTTCATTTGTGCTTCAAATAAATCTCGGTTTAGTTAAAGATAATCGAAGAATTCCAGTTTGAAAGAAATTAAAAAGTTATTATTTGAAATAAGTTTTCCGGTTTTACAATAGCGTGTGTAAGGAAGAAAAAATTCCCTAGGAGAAAAGTGGCGCCTTTTCAGTGAACTGTTGAGCGAAGTCAACCAATTGGACAGGCGTGGCGAATGGACAGTGAACGAAGACCCGAAGGCAACTTCTAGAAATATCTGGAAACGTGCGCGAAGATAAGGAAAAGATCAAATGACAGTAAAATAATGACGGTACACGAACCAGCTGCCCCTTTACTATAGGAAGAATTGAAACACGAACATTCAAGTTTAAATACAGTGTAACAGATTGGTATGGCCACTCATAAACACCCTACTTGAAGCCACCAATTAGCCTGCCATAAATACGTCATAGAAGAAAAGGTAATGCAGAGAATTAGTCGTTCGGCTTTTCATAATCTCTTAAAGTTCAGATGTTAAATGATGAGAAGTGAACAGAGTGTTAAAACGCCACCAACTATAATGTGTTATATACGATCAGAGTTCGTCTGATTCTCTCTTCCCTTTGCTCCTTCCCTCTCAAGTGGCTCAGCTTTAACTCTGAAGGCATATAACCCTAAAATCCAGGTTTCGATACGCGGTAGACACAATACGGATGACCTATTGTATAGCTTTGTGCTTAACAATAAACTTTGTGTCCTTTCTCTACGATAAGTTGTTGTGATTTATGTGTACGAAGCTCGTTAAAAACTGTATGTAAATGTTACTGTATAATACTATTCTAATAAACACGGCTACTATTATTGTTTGGAACTGTTTTTATCATGTGGAGAGATAATAAACAAAAGTCTATAACTCGTGTTATTATTCTATAACACTATTGTAATAATCACGTGCAACTAATGCTATTGTTTGCAACTGTTGTGATAATAGGTATATATAATGGGTAGAGGTCCACAAATTCTGTGTGAAATTATCCTAATTCTTAAACATTGATGTGAATTTTGTAAACCTTTATTATGTATACAGAATTCGGGGTTCGATTTCAATGAAAGATAAAGTTCATTGCGCAGCTTTCCGATAAAACGTGTGGATGATGATTCTCTTAAGACACATTACATATTGTTCATACAACGCTATATTGGGTAACTTTTAGATTAATTATTAAAAACAGAGGATCTTATTTTCTCTTGTTATAAAATATTACAAACGACACTTATGGTAATCAAATAGACAAATTGATGATAATTTGGTCTCAGATTTTAAAACTAAAGGAAACCTAGTATGCTGAAATACAGAGTTGGGCCACTCGTGGTAAACAGAGCGCAAATAGCTCGTTATGTACTGAAACAGACAAACAATACCGTAGAGACCACGTGAAGAACACAATAAGTAATATACAATAATACTTCCTATATGTCTTGGGGAGGGAGAAAAAAGAAGTCTCGAGTTTGGTTTGGTTTGAATTTCGCGCATAGCTACACGAGGGCTATCTGCGCTAGCCGTCTTAATTTAGCATTGTAATAGAAGGTGCAAGGAGCCAGCCCTTGAGTTTTATTCAAGCTGTATAGTGCAGACTACAGAGAGTTATAAATAAACGATTTTGAATATGAAAATCAGAAAGTCACGGGACACTCGTAAATGATGTAAAGGCCTTGATGACGAGAAGCCCACTCGAAATAAAAATATATCTCAGAACGGCGGGTTAGGTCATCTTCAGGAAGGTCGAAACGTTGTTCTCTCCTTATGAGTAAAAGATTTGAGATACATGATGTAAAGGTCGCGTTGCAACGGATTGTGTAAGTTTGGTTTGTTTTGAATTACACGCAAGACTATTCAAGGGCTATCTGCACTAGCCGTCCTAATTTAGCAGTGTAAGACTAGATGGAAGGCAGCTAGTCATCACCACCCACCGTCAACTCTTGGGCTTCTGTTTTACAAACGAATAGTGTGATTGACCGTAAATTATAACACCCCCACGGCTGAAAGGTTGAACATGTTTGGTGCGACCGGGATTCGAACATACCACCTTCGGATTACGAGTCGAGTGCCTTAACCACCTGGCCATGCCGGGCCTCAAAATCTCTGTTTTTATTAAATAAATAAATCCAAAACTATATTTCTGGTGATATGGATTGACTGGATCAACCAGAATTATTAGCCAAATATAATGAAAATTTATATCAAAAATTAAGACTGGTGCAGATTATTAAACAAATTTGTTTATTGATTTATTATTGGTTTTATATATTTATCTAATTATTTTTAAAATTATTCGGATTGGGATCTTACAGCTAAAACTTTGTGCGAGAAAATTGTATTTTCAACCAAATTATTTAGTCAATGAAATAACATTAAGAGCAAAGGGAGGGGGAGCACTATTTTTACTGTTTCCTTTGAAAGAAGAAAATTCGTTTTGTTTCTCGTCTAGTGCTAGGTCTGGACGGAATTCAAGCTAGCACAAAGTGAGAAGTTTCACAGAAATATAATGGCTTGAGCCCATTATATTTACAATAACGTGACTAGAGTACTGAGGTGTAACTTACAATGTTGAATATTGCTTTCTTTTTTATATCTCATTTTACAACTTTGTCTACTATTTATTCTGTCTGTTTTAAGGTGAATGCCACCGTCTCTCTCTATGTTGATTAGTATTTCTCTCACATAAATGCATCCAACCCCACCTGCATTAGCTTCATTCCTTTGTTATAACTGTGACATAGCTTTTTGGGATTCTCTGACGATATAAAGTACAACCTAATATAAATTTGAAATGGTGGCTCCGGAAAGAAATATAAGTTTACTACCAATTAAACAGAGTGAATTTTATCTGTTGTTTTAATGTACTGCTTTATAAGTGCTTATAAACATTTTGAAAGTATCTTGAAATTAAAAGATTGCAAAACTGTTAACTTAACTTACGATATAACTTTGAATATTTTCTTCACCTTTGATCTTTTTGTTTTGGAAACTCTATAAATATTAATATTACAGTGTGCTCTAAATCCATTCAGCCGATTAGCAAATTCCATTTCTGTTTCTCTTAATTTTGAAGACAATTGGACGAAGATAAGCTTATTTATCAATTTCCTGATTAGTTCAGATAATCTAGCGTTAAAGATGGTACAACTTACATATATATGCCTATGTATAAAATCTACTTAAAAAGCCACTGGTGTAACAATCACAATGCTCTTCCATTCAAAGTTGCCTGAACAATTCACACAAGTGGCATGTTCTTAGAAATATTTTATCCAAACAAGTACCTGATATACATTCATTAATTCTGTACGTACACCAGAGTTAAATATTCCATTTGAAAAGTCTGTAAAAACTTATCTCCATCACTGTCTCTGTTTAAGTTGGTTGTTGTTTTAGTGAATATTAATAGAAAGTTTTACAACACAGCAGTACACGTAAAGAGGCTCACTTGTTGCGAGATTGTAAGCTTGCTACAAGAAACCAAGACTGAAATTCTGCTATTCTCTATCCTGTACAACGACATCTGAGGGCTTGTCTCTTATTCAATATTTAATTTGCTACGATCTCTTTTTGTCTGCTGGAATCCTTTACGAACACATTGTTTCTGACCTCTAAAGTTCTGGGTGATCTTTAGTTTTACCAGTTTTTCAGCGAAATCCTTTTTCAATATCAAATAGACGCGAAATTGTATCACACTCGATAACTGCGGGTGTAAATAGGATGTTACTATGAAGATTTCCTCGATATCTCAGACATCAGACTACGTTCATCTTCTTGTACTTGTGTTACACCCTGCGAAACGTGAATTCGATGAAATCGTCCTCACGTCAGAGTAAAGACGTAATCATATTAACAACAACAAGGAGAAGAACGTAGTCTGATGTCTGAGACATCGAGCGCCACCTCTTGAAGAGCTTTAATGAACGTGCAGGTTAATTTATGCTTATTACTCATACTTACCATGGAACCCCTTTCTCGGAGCAAAGCACCATGTCACCAGCAAAATTAATATCACAACAAACATATTATTTTCATCTGTGATAAGTGAAATATATTTTATATGCAAAAACGGCTCGTTTTGGTTGAGAAAATATTTTACATAGAAGAGCGAACGACGTTTCGACCTTCTTCGGTTATCGTCAGGTCAGCCGTTTTTACATATAAAGTTCTCAACAAGTGGTTTTCTCGACATCACTGAGTGAAATCTATTGTTGATAGCCATTAATAAAGACAATGTCACTGCAGCTTTGTTTGCAATGATACTGTTTGCTTTTTCGTCAGAGCGTTTTCTTACGTTTTTAAAAGTCAATTCCATAAACAATCTAAGACTACCATGACGGACCACTGTTGCGTCATTCTGGATGTTGAATGGCAACACTCCTAACAAAAGCAAATTGAAGGGAAAATAATAGTGTCACGGTGAACCAATATGGTGGATAATTCTCTGGTTTCTACTAGAATTGTACTTCTTAGGAAGTCGGTTACTAAATAATGTTTCGCTAAAAAATATCTAATACTTCTACTGTGTTGTTTAGCCATCTCTAAAGAGCCGACAGTTGTTTATTGTTATTTCTGCAAAGTTCATGTTTACTGTTTACTGGAATATTTACCGAAAAGAAAGATAACACCCTTCGTTAAAATTGTTGTTCGTAGGCCTATGTTATTTATTCAATACACTGACCTCAGAGGCATGAGCATTACGGTCAAAGAGTTAGGATTTAGAGACATAGGTTTTCGCGACTCATTGGCATGATAGTGACCTTCTAAAATGACTTTAAGTTTTCAAAGTGTTTTAAGCGTAAGCACTTAGTTAGTAGATAATTTGCTATAATAAATTTTTACGTCACATAAATAGCTTATCACATTTGAGTACACGTAACAACGCCATGGGTGTGTGTTTTCTTATAGCAAAGCCACATCGGGATATCTGCAGAGCTCGCCGAGGAGAATTGAACCCCTGATTTTAGCCTTGTAAATCCGGAGACTTACCGCTGTACGAGTGGGTGGTAATAATGCCATGAACAAAAAATAAAAACATTGTCGCAGTTAGAAGGCCTACAGTAAAAGATTTAAAAACGTAATGGATTTTTTACTATTTTTTTCGTTCATAACGAAATTTTAAAACTGAGTTTAAAGTATATTTTTTCAAATTAGTTTCAGTGTAATTAACTAATATATTTTCTCTCTTTTTTTGGTGGGGGGATTTTTTTATATATATTACCAAAGGGCGTTTGCGGGATGAGCGGAAATTTTGTTTGTAACACACAATTAACCTTCCAAAGGCCCCTTAGTGAGGGGGCAGACTTTCTTCTGTCATGTAAAGTAAATTCAAAGAAAGGCAATCAAACTCTACATTCAGAGTCGGGTCAAATGACACCGCCTGAGGGATATTGGAAAAAAAAAATCATAGACGCCATTTTAACACAGAAGTAAATATACGAAAAAGGTAAGAAAAGATTTAGGTTAAATAATACATCATTATCAAATTAAACACAGACTTTCAATTTTATATTACATTTACAGAAAATTTAAAGTGGTCTACGATTTGTTGTTCTATTTTAAGAATAAAATAATTCCTATATTTTTGACATACACGGTCAGATGTAAAGGTAAGACTTCAAAGTCTGGGTGGTTTGTTTCAGTTACAGAAGGGATATTTACGAAAGCTGAACCTAATTTTCAACCAATAGACTATAGAGAAAGTAGCTTGTCAATGGAACATACCACTACCTCGTGGAATTTGGCTTTCATCCACGGATCCAAACTGTTTTTGTTTGTTATTTTCCAATTCATGTTGCTCTCGGATCCACAATCCTGCACGTCAGTTTTAAGCTACGCCCGACCTCTTTATTACAACGTCTATTTTTAATCACTACACTGTAAATATAGAAATCTTAGATTGATAGCTCTCAAACTTTTCGGGTTTGCTTACCAGTTCTTTTTTTAAACTTTTTTAAAAGTACAAACCATAGCCTAATTTTCTTTAATCAAGCAGCAAAAATTAATAATTTAAACACTTATTCGCCAATTATTATTGTTTTCATGACAAAGTTAAGGAATATGTAATTTTTGTCAACTTGAATAGAGGAACAACCTTACAAGTTTATGTAGGCGCAGGGCGAGTGTGGAAATCAGGAAAGTAGAACACATATGTATTAGAGAAGTTAAAACTGGGCTAATTACATTTTTATAATTTTTTCTTTTTACGTGTGCCACCGATATTAGCTCCACGTGTCACAACTTGAGAACCACAACATTAAACATTTTATACTAAGCCTCACAAAACCAAAACTGAAATAAAAACTCACCTATATGTTAAAAAGAAATTCTACTCCCAGCAGGTCAGCGGTAAAATCCGAAGTTTTAATCCTATTGGTGAAACGTAGGCAGTCTTTGTGTAACTTTGTGCGAAGTGAAACAACCGGCAGACAATTAATATAATATTATATATATATATATATATATAATTATATGTTAGGTAAACTAGTCTCTAGTCAAAAATGTTTTTCAACCCACTCCTGGCATAATTTACTGGATATTTACAGCTTTGTGAACAATCTAGACAGACAATAATTAAATAAAATTCATTAAAAATTCAGTGCCAACATGTTATGGTTGTGATGGAGCCACTCAAACATCTGTTTTCTCAGTTAATTAATCTTGGAGATTAAAAAAAAAATTATTAAAGGTTAAAGTTAATACCAAAACCTTTTTTTTCGGCTTAAGTACGAATAGTTTGCAAATTAATCACTAGGGTGCTCTGGTATGCTGTGACGAAGAACCTGTTGCGAAGGTGATACATTCACTGATGATTGATTGTTGTTAGTTTGAGGACGGTCTGCTGCATCCCACTGTGAAGAGATATATCAGGATACTCCACTGGTGAGCGTACGTTTTCCAAATATTTTCCCGCCCTTTTCTTCATTACCGGCCTTAGTTTAGGATTAAACTCCGCCTATACTACTCAGACCTCTGCTCGTGTTCAGTCTCTGCTAATTACAACTCTTAGTTAATTTTGGCCTCTACCAAATCGCCGCGGGTGGTAATGTCTCTCGAACATCCGCCATAGGCGATCTTAATTTATTACCTAATAATTATAGTTCTCACTCTTCGCGGCCCCCATTCTTTTATCGACCAAATAATATTTAAGGTGGGTTTTGTTTACCTGACCATAGAGGTCGTTCCTATCAATTTCATAAGAGGTAGCATCCGAGTAATTTGTAATTTGTCGTCACTCTAGGCTTAACTGGCAACCACTTCAATTAAACTCGTAACTTCACGGATTTACGTTCGAGATTTTGAAGGAATGAACAAACTTACAACACTGAATCTGCCCTAAAATAATAATTTTTGCTTTGTTATTTTAGAGTGCATCGTTTTCTTGTTACACATTTTTTAAATACTTATACATAAGGCAGTGAAATACTTTTATAAGAGATTCTAGTGTATGTCTGCGGACTTACACGCTAAAATCCGGGTTTCGATACCCGTGGTGGGCAGAGCACAGATAGCCCATTGTGTAGCTTTGTGCTTAATTCCAAAACAACCAACAACCAACGTTTCTAGTGTACCGACGAAATGTGAGGTCTCAAGGCTTATAGACTTAAAAATCAGGTTTTGATACTTGGGATAAGCACATCTTTGATCGTCCATTGTGTTGTTTGGTGTTTAATTACAAATAAATTAAATAAACATAAATAACAATGATATATTTATATAACAATAAAATTCTTCGATAAGAACAAAATACTTATGTAACAATGAAATATTTTGTAGCCATCTTACTTAACAAGTTTGGCACTAATTGGAAAACTAGTAAATTGTTAACACGTGTTACAGTGTCACATCTCATGTTGTAGCTTGTTATCGGTGTCACAGTGTAACTCACATCTCGTGTTGTAGCGCATGATTAAATCTAATGGACCTTACCTTGTCTCTCATATATGTCATAATGTAATTCATCACCAAATTTGGTGGTCTCTCACGTAAAACTCATAATTAAGAATGGAAAGTTGGAAGATACTGTCTACCCTGTAAATATTCGCTTTTTTGTGTTTTTTTTATGTGCAGAACTATCGGCGGTGAAATCTAGAAGCACGTGTCTTCCAGATATTCACCCAGTAACGAAGTACTTTCGTGAATGGGAAATAAATTGGAACGTGGCTGTTTTAACTTTGAATACAAGATAAATGTTTCAAATCTCCGTTACCCACTCCCAACCCTCCACAAAAATATATTTACCCCCTTATGATGTCTCTGGTCATCCCTAAAGTTATGTATAAACGAATAATTCACTTCTTTTTTTTCAGCAATGCACGGTAACGTCCTACCTCATCGGTAAAAAGGTACTTGAAATTTATATGCAAACATATATATATATTTCTATCAAATATACCAACTTAGTTACCGTTGATGACGAGACTATGAAACTTGGAAATACATCAGAATGCATATTGTTGACCAAAATATATTAACATTATAAATAATTAAGACAGCTTACAAACTCGTTGAGACTTATTGAATCCAGCTTCCTTTCTATGTTGTGACACCAAACTATTCGATATTACTATTGTATCAAACTGTTCTTCTTGACGGGCTTCGAAATGGCCTACCTATTAAAGTTCTAAATACATGCCATGATTTTGTTTACGCGCAGAAATTATAAGATTTTTAATATATCGACTGCTCTATAAATTTATATATATTTCACATAACGGAATTTTTCTAAACATCATACTTATCCGTAATTGTAATTTTATTTCTAAGAATTTTCGGACAAAGTTACACGAAAGCCTGTCTCCACACAGCTGTTCCTAACTTTTAAAACGACAGACTAGATAGAAGGCAGCTAGTCATAACAACCCATCGCCAACTCTTTTACTAACGAAAAGCGGGATTGACCATCACTTTATAACGCCCCAACGGCTGAAAAGTGAGCATGTTTGGTGTGACGGGGATTTGAACCCTCTTGGAATGTAATTTGTGATTTTAGAGGTCTAAGCTAAATGAGTTTAGATTTGGCATGATCAAAGTTTATATTCTTCCAGCATCACTTGTAGCACTTCAACTTTATTCTTTCAAGCCTCAAAACTATTGTTTATATATCTGTAACATCTGAATATTTGATCTCTGAACCAAAACTAAAATCTTTATATAGTTTAAAATGGAAACTAGTCACACCAAGTTTGGTTAACTTATTGTTATAACTTTAATTACTGAGTAGCATATTCATGTAACCTTGACCTTTGTCCCTAAAATTAACGTCCTTATATAGTTTAAATTGGAAAACTGTCACACTGACTCATAGTTATAAGCTGAATCATTGAGTAGCATATTCATGTAACCTTGACCTTTGTCCCTAAAACTAACGTCTTTATGTAATTTAAATTGGAAAATTGTCACACAGGCCTTAGTTTTCTTTTTGTTATAAGTTTAATTATTCAGTAGCATATTCATGTAACCTCGACCTTTGTTCTTTATTATTCTAAACTTAATTAACAACATTTCACTTTTACTCTACAAAAGCAGAATCGCTCTAGGGTGAAAGACGAGCAATCGTTTGTTTGTTTAGAATTATCACAAAGCTACATAATGGGCTATCTGTGCTCTGCCCACGACGGGTATCAAAACCTGCTTTTTAACGGTGTGAGTCCTCAAACATGACGCTGTTCTACTGGAGGAATAAAAAAACCAAGGTTGGTAATTTTATTCTAATCAGTAGTTCTGATTAAAAAATAAAAGCAGTATAAACTGACATAAAGAAGAATTTATTGACAGCACGTGTGACTCTCGTGAGTAGGATATCTTGTATTCATTGGATCTATTCATTGTTTACTCGGCCTTTCAGCCGTGGAAGCGTTATAATGTTCAGTCAATCCCTCTATTCGTTGGTAAAATGAGTAGCCCAAGAGTTGACGGTGGGTGGTGATGGCTAGCTTCCTTCCCTTTAGCCTTACACTACTAAATTAGAGGCGGCTAGCGAAGATAGCCCTCGTGTCGCTTTGCATGAAATTCAAAAATAAATAAACAAACAAACTGTTGATTGTTATATACGTGCGTGTCTTACTTTTCTGTGTCCTGGACACGCATTAAAACCGTTCTCTAAAACAACTGATTAAGTGACTTAACTGTTGCATCATGGCTAGTGATCGTTTGCTCTTTTTATTTGTTTACTTGTTGAATATCTTGCTAAGGTTCTCACGATATCCAGCCCTACTTTCGAGCTGATATACTAGAGAAAAATAGAGAGATCAGCTAGTTAAACAGCACCAACCGCCAAATCTTGGGACACTCCTTGAAAACAAAGAGTGGGATTGACCGTAACATTATGAAACTACCACGGCTGAAAGAGTGAGCATGATTGATGAAATGGTTTGAAGTCGAGTACCCTAACCATCGTGTGTGTATTTATTTAAGGCACTTCTAAATATGCAATTGGTTCTTGATTATGATGTGAGGAAAAAATAATAACAAAAATATGATTTGTAAAAGCTAAATAATCTCTGATAAAAATGGATTGTTTTTGGTTTTTTCTGTGGCTTACTAAATGCAGGTAAGATATATACACATACCGAAGTTCCGGCGGAAAATCATAATTACCTCTGATCACATAAATTAAGAAGGATTCTTGTGTCGTCCCCTACCCCTTCTCATCCGCTAACGGATGTTATATAATTGTGCTCGAGCATCACATAAATTAGGAATGACTACAAATGTTTACCCCTTAACCATCAGGCATCTGTTGAATGTTAAGCCTAACTCTAACTATTAGGCCTAACACTGACTTGCTGTTTTTTCAGAAAAAAAAAAGGCTTCATATCTGCTACAGTTTGCAAAAGACTAAAACGAGAACAACGATGGATATTTTAATGATTAATTATATATATATATATAGTTTGGTTTGCTTTGAATTTCCCGCAAAGCTACGCGAGGACTATATGTGATAGTATTTTCCAGTTTATCAGTGAAAGACTAGAGGGAAGGCAGTTTGTGTCTTTGTTTGTGTTTTCTTATAGCAAAGCCACATCGGGCTATCAGCAGAATCCACCTAGGTGGAAGGCAGCTATTCATCGGTTCCCAACTCTAACTCTTGAACTACTCTTTTAGCAACGAATAGTGGGATTGACTGTAACATTACAACGTCGCTACGGCTAAAATAGTGAGAATATTTGGGGGATGTATATTTTATGAATAGTTTAATGATCTTTATATAATTACTAAAACGAATTGAAATTGTAGATATAATTGTATCAGTGTGTGTATAAACGTAAACAATTATAGCATTTCCGTAACTACTGCTTCTTATACGAAAACCTAATGTTGTTTAATAAAGATTTCAGTCAATAAATAATAATATTTTACTCTCTTTTCCCATTCAGGAGCAGGATTTGGTCAAACAGTAGAATCCTGGATTAAGGACTTGATAGCAGAACTTCGAACCCGCACGATATAACAAAATATTCTCCGCACTATGAGTTATGGATGCGTTATAGGAATGACAGTTATATGTTTGTAATGGACAATGGAAGGATGCTGCTGACCAGCTACTTTCTGTTTTAGTCAGTAGCTCGAAATTACGGACGGCGGCAGATGACGTTAGTAACTTTCCCATGCACGTGTTTTTTTTTTCTTTTATTTACTTATACTTCTTTAAAATAAACTTTGGTTAACTATGAAATTATCTTAGAACTAGCAATTGAAAACAAACTTTAGTGTTCATGAAAAATATACCTATCGTATGCGTTTTCAACTCTTACCAAAAGCTGTTAATTATCGCACGAAGTTACTGACTTTGGTCGTGGGGTGGGGGTAGAAAGGTTGTCAGTACTTACATTAACGATCTATGCAGTCAGCCATTCGCAGTAACCATAACGACCAATTATCTTCTCAACAGCATTCTTAACTTTTCAGACTCAGCTCTCTCGGTGTTCTGTTACCTCATGCATACCCAATGAGATCAGGTGGCCCGGTCTTTATTAGACGTTCACTGAATATCCCCTGCAGAGGTTATAATGATTTTTTGTTGCTTGACGCCTGAAAACTGAACATCTTCACACCACCAGAACTGCAATTAAACACTATGCATTCTTCACACTCGATGCGTTGTTTTCGCATTGTTCATCGAAAGGAAACATGTCCGTCAAGAAACTTCTTTGTTTTGAGTTTTCATTTCGAACTGAAGATAATCTTAAGAAGCAAATAACAATCAGTGGCATTTCTGTCGCTGATCTTAAGCTCATATCTGTACAGTCTTCTGTATGTCGACTGTACGTATCGGAAGTCGATTATAAAAAAATTAGTAAATCAGAAAAAAACAATTGGAATTTCCTGTTCGCTAACTAAGTTTTAACTCATCTTTCAATGAGTGAAGTAAAGAAAGGATTCATTCACTGGACTTCAGGTATTATATCTTACAATGATGTGAGTGAAGTACGGAAAGGATTAGACACTAGACTTCAGGTATTATATCTTACGATGATGTGAGTGAAGTACGGAAAGGATTAGATCACTAGACTTTAGGTATTATATCTTATAATGATGTGAGTGAAGTACGGAAAGGATTAGATCACTAGACTTCAGGTATTATATCTTACAATGAAATAAGTGAAGTACGGAAAGGATTAGATCACTAGACTTCAGGTATTATATCTTACAATGACGTGAGTGAAGTACGGAAAGGATTAGATCACTAGACTTCAGGTATTATATCGTATAATGATGTGAGTGAAGTACGGAAAGGATTAGATCACTAGACTTCAGGGATTATATCTTACAATGACGTGAGTGAAGTACGGAAAGGATTAGATCACTAGACTTCAGGTATTATATCTTACAATGACGTGAGTGAAGTACGGAAAGGATTAGATCACTAGACTTCAGGTATTATATCTTACAATGACGTGAGTGAAGTACGGAAAGGATTAGATCACTAGACTTCAGGTATTATATCGTATAATGATGTGAGTGAAGTACGGAAAGGATTAGATCACTAGACTTCAGGGATTATATCTTACAATGACGTGAGTGAAGTACGGAAAGGATTAGATCACTAGACTTCAGGTATTATATCTTACAATGACGTGAGTGAAGTACGGAAAGGATTAGATCACTAGACTTCAGGTATTATATCTTACAATGACGTGAGTGAAGTACGGAAAGGATTAGATCACTAGACTTCAGGTATTATATCGTATAATGATGTGAATGAAGTACGGAAAGGATTAGATCACTAGACTTCAGTTATTATATCTTACTTCAGGAAGTACACAAGGAAGTATCAAATAAATGGGCTTTAAGAATTATTTACTTTGAATTGTGTCGCAAACTAAATATATATTAAATTAAAATCAATTTAAAAAGTTTTAACAGTTAAAGTAACTGAAAGTCATGATGAGAAAGAGACTCAAACCAATCAAGAAAAAGAGCTAAAAATTTAGTACATCAGTCTTCACTTAAACTGAATATATACATGAATGTTTCACGTATCTGAATAAAACAGCATGGATATACCTAACCTAATCGTGTACTTAACTAGCACGTGTCTACCTAACCTAATCATGTACGTAAATAGCACGTGTCTACCTAACCTAATCATGTACGTAAATAACACGTATCTACCTAACCTAATCATGCACGTAAATAACACGTGTCTACCTAACCTAATCATGTACTTAAATAGCACGTGTCTACCTAACCTAATCATGTACGTAAATAGCACGTGTCTACCTAACCTAATCATGTACGTAAATAACACGTATCTACCTAACCTAATCATGTACGTAAATAGCACGTGTCTACCTAACCTAATCATGTACGTAAATAGCACGTGTCTACCTAACCTAATCATGTACGTAAATAACACGTGTCTACCTAACCTAATCATGTACGTAAATAACACGTATCTACCTAACCTAATCATGCACGTAAATAACACGTGTCTACCTAACCTAATCATGTACGTAAATAACACGTATCTACCTAACCTAATCATGTACGTAAATAGCACGTGTCTACCTAACCTAATCATTACGTAAATAGCACGTGTCTACCTAACCTAATCATGTACGTAAATAACACGTATCTACCTAACCTAATCATGTACGTAAATAACACGTATCTACCTAACCTAATCATGTACGTAAATAACACGTGTCTACCTAACCTAATCATGTACTTAAATACGAATGCGTCACACATAATGATATTCTTTAATTTTAATTTTTGTTGTTCCGTTTTTAATGCAAGTACAAAAGAAACTGAGTTTATTTGTTTAATATTCTTAACTTAGCGCAATGTATTAGACAGTTATCTGCTGTAGCGTCCCTAATATTGAAGTGATAGACTAGGAGGAAAGGTGGTTAGTTGGTCACCATCACTCTCAACCAATTCTTGGCTATTCTTTACTAACGAATAGCGGAATTTTCTGTCACATTAATGACGCCCCTACAATCGAAAAGGCGTGTATATTCGTGGTGGAGTTTGATTCCATGACCTACAGGTTGCGAGTCGCGAGCCCAACCACCATGTATGTGATTATTTAAAGATCTATCCTTGTTTTCCAGCTTTGAATGTGCTTTTAAGACAGTTTAGATGTGTTAGTTATTCTTAATCTTATAAAAATAACTTTTCTGTGCGCCTACATTTAAGCTAATCTGAAGGTAGTGTTCATGCTTCAAACTGTATGAGAGGAAGCCCTACATTCGAGACGACGAACGAGTAACGAATGATCTTTGCGCCATCTATTGGCATCTAACACTACAATTGCTATTTTTTTGTTTTTTAAATCTCGTTACATAGCTTTACAGTGAGCTAGTCTATTTGTGCTGCGTACTCTTCCAGGATGAAACCCAAAATTCTATCTGAAACTTTCTGCTGAGCCAGCTAGATTTATACGGAATTGATACAGTTTTAACAGCGACAGTAATGACAGTATTAATATATTTTATACGTCTGATAATGCCGAATGGTCTTATAATGCTAATTCACCAGCAACGTCGTGATTAATGTATTTTATTTTATATGAATAAATACGATCAACCTGCATTAGATATGATGAAATATAATAAAGAAACCAAACCACGTGCTTCAGTTTCTTCTTTATTCTTCTTTAGCGTTAAGAAGCGAAGGAGATCGGGGATCTCACCAGGGGACAGCACAGGTGCAGAGTAATGTCTACATCATTTAGACGTAGCGTGATAACAATAATAGTTCGTGGTAGTCAGTAATTCATTTTGCGTAGTAAGGTTTCACGAAGTTCAGGCCTAGGTCGGCTGAAAAATAAACACTTGGACAGATATTAATGGATAGTTCGAGACCGGAAAAGTTGGGGGCAAATGAAGTCAAACACGTTGCTATTCAGAGTACCGCCAAGCAGCACGAGAGCCCCACTTTTCACTTTGTTTCAAATTATTATATCCGTTTTTCATAAGATTAAAATAGCTCTTAAAAATCTGAATAATGTTACATGTATGTTCAGTACTTTATCACGAATCTAAATTTTTGGAGACACTCATACATTTTTCTTTTTTAAAGTTTCGCTTTCCAACCTAATAACTTTTGCGCTATAATAATTAAATTTCAATGATTAACAAAGGTGTTTTTTTACGAAATTTAAGGTAACAGTGTTTCTTTATACTCATATATGTATAATTTAGCAAAAATAGAACAATTGAAAACAAATGCCCACAGTAGTTCAGCAAGGATGGGTCTTCGTCTACCTAGGATTGATAATACTTAGGTTGCATATACTTTAAAGCTGTAGGAAATTCTTATAGGTGTGAGTCGTAGCGTTACAGGCAAAATTATTAACGCCTGTATATTTAATTTACGACTATTTGGCTGCTCTGTTCCATCACGGAGGACTTTGGCTCAATTCGTGATGACGAGAAACCGCCTTGAAGTAAAAAATGTATTCTCCAGATGGATGGTAACGTTTCTACCTTATTAGGTCACCTTCAAGTGTATAAAGAGAACTTGAAGAGAGTTGATTTGATTGTTAGAAGATGCTGAACCAAAGGACATCATCAAAGCATGGAATGGTTACTGAAAGAGGGCAAAATCCTAAAATTAGAATTATTAGGAAATAGCATAATGAGCATAATATAGAAACGGATTTTTCCTAACGAAGAATTAATGTGTGATTGTGCTTCATCCATGACACTCATGAACCAAATAATAACCCGAGGCTGGAGAGTAGGGGTTCTGGTGGTACCTCGTCTTCTCAGGTCACTTGGTCAACTAAACAACCAACAAAGAAACGACTTGCAACTGCTTACAAAACCATACCTCAAAACCAGTTCGTAAAATGAAGACTGTTTACGAAAGCGAACATTCCGACCCAAATAGGCATTGCAATTCAATCGACCATGTCTCCTACTACCGTTAAATAACAGTATACAAGAATAGAAACAGAAACAGACGAATGCTCACAAGCCAAAGTTCCACAAATTCACGGCTATACCTAGATATCAACAGCTGTTTTCACGTGAAAGGTAGTTGTACAAACTGGAAAATCATGATCGTTCTCTCAAAAATTTCTAGGATGGTTGAAACGATTAGGATTACAATAACTACCTTTGACCACGTACCTGTCGACTCCTCTGATGGAGTTTTGTATCTTTGAGTTGCTTAATCGTAGCCTTAAAATTCGATGTCCGTTCAACGCATAAAGGGTCTATGTAAAGCCTTCCAGTGCGTGTTGTAAGACTTGTCTTACCATTTTTGACTGATTTAGTGATTGATTGATTTAGTGTTTTATGGCACAAAGCAACGAGGCTATCTGCGCCAACCATTTTTGACAGAACCTATTTTCAGTGAGAACTGAGGACTCGTGCAGTGATGCATATTCGTGGTCACAAGAATTCCAAGATTGACAATGGATGGAGTACAGAAGTTTAAATATAATTCCTAAGAAATCTGCGTTTACTTAACTTTTATTTACAACCACTATGAAGTGAAGTTCATTAGTTACTCAATCATATAATACTTCTGCTAAAACTTCTAAAATAATAACAGATCTTCTGATTGGGCTTGCTTAACAATATTACTAAAATCCAAAGAGGAAGGTTCACACATGTAAAGTATCGTGTTCCGTGTCCATCAAGTTTGACACGTTTAATTTATCATGTCAGTTTGGTTATTGTAGTTGTTACTAAATCAAAAACATAATATTACGTAGCCAATAATATAAATACACATTGAATTACCAAATTTAATACTGTAAAATTACTACAAGTTTTTTTTAAAAAAAACACGTATAAAAGTATGCCTTATTTAGTATATGGCAAGTTCTATTTAGATGCACACAGAATAACAGCACAGCCTGGGTGAATACGTAGCCACTAGTTCTGTGCGTCCCAGTCCATCGTAGTGTTTGGGGGTGATCTGGCTAAAGTTTGTTCAACGACCGTACTTGGAAGAGAACAACCTAAAGGCGACCAGTTATAATAAGTTATAGGATAATTTGAAAAAAGTTAGCCTAAAGACTGAGGTATGACAGATGTAGTTTTAAATCTCAAGGGATTCACACATGATAAGCAGTGCATCTGTTAACGAATGTACATAAAACACGCCTTTCCTGACACCCTTTCTGTTCAGTTTAGAAGATAGGTTTTCTTACCATGCAAGGTTCGTTTTCCAACAGTCATAAATTAACAAAGAAATTACTCATGATATTTCATGTACATACATAAAATGTCCCACCCATCTTTTCCGTCATTGATACAAAAATACATAAACGTCACCACCAACTGCCTGTACATACATAAAATGTCCCACCCACTACTTTCGTCATCGCTACATAAACACAGGAAATTATTATGTCAGTTTTTTAATAAGTTTCTAAATATAAATAAAGATTTTTTAATCGGGAATTTATTTACAAAAAAGCAAGTTTTCAGTGGGTTATAAATCCGCAAACACATCTGTTTTATTTTATTTATTAATCCACAAAGAAACCAGTTTTAAACGAATTATTTTCTAGAGGGTTATTAATCAAAGAAGCAAACCATTATCTAGTGGGCTTATCAAGACACAAACACAACAGTTTTAAGCGGGTTTATTAAGTAGCGAACAAATCGATTTGTATCAAGATATTAATTAATCCACAAAGAAGCGAGTATCAGTGGGTGTATTAAGTAGCGAACAAGCTGATTTCTATAAAGATATTAATTAATCTACAAAGAAGCCAGTATCAGTGGGTGTATTAAGTAGCGAACAAGCTGATTTCTATAAAGATATTAATTAATCCACAAAGAAGCGAGTATCAGTGGGTGTATTAAGTAGCGAACAAGCTGATTTCTATAAAGATATTAATTAATCTACAAAGAAGCCAGAATCAGTGGGTGTATTAAGTAGCGAACAAGCTGATTTCTATAAAGATATTAATTAATCTACAAAGAAGCCAGAATCAGTGGATGTATTAAGTAGCGAACAAGCCAATTTTTATTAAGATATTAATCAATACACAAAGAAGCCAGAATCAGTGGATGTATTAAGTAGCGAACAAGCCAATTTTTATTAAGATATTAATCAATACACAAAGAAGCCAGAATTAGTGGGTATATTAAGCAGCAAACAAACCGATTTCTAATATTGCTTATAGAAGAAGAAGAATCTAGAACTAAGACAGTTACTGAAACTTCAGTGATATAACTTAGAACCAAGGTAGATATTGTCAACATACTAAAGATCAGTAAGGACTCAGAAACCGGTTAAGTAAATTGTATTAAATAAATCAGTGAGGAGTTCAGAACTAGTTAGATAAATTGTGTTAAATATATCAAGAAAAAGTCTAGCACTGATTAAATAAATGGTGTTAAATAGACCAGTAAGGAGTCCAGAATTGATTAAGTAAATTATGTCAAACAGATCAGAAAGACGTCCAGAACTGGTTAGGTGAAACGTTTTTAAGAACACTTAATAGTCCAGAGAACAGTAAAAAATTAACAGTTTTGAAAATAAAGCTAGAAATTCATGAGCAAATGAAAAAACGAACAATTATTAATTTTTGAAAATTATAAAAGTAGTAAGTTTCTATGAATTTTAAATTCTTATCAGATTTTAAGGACGTCAATACAGAGATAAATACGTTACTCACACGTTCAATTGTCTATCAATTTGAATGTGCGTCTGTTTACAAATACCAATTTACACAATACCAGGAAAAATGTTTTTCAATCAGACAGCGATAGTTTCGGACGTTCAACGCTAAATCCACTGGCGTTCGATTCTCCGCGGCGGAAACTAGCTAGAATATGGACGACACTTATTTCGCTGCCC
Source organism: Carcinoscorpius rotundicauda (assembly GCA_011833715.1). Classification (NCBI taxonomy): domain Eukaryota; kingdom Metazoa; phylum Arthropoda; class Merostomata; order Xiphosura; family Limulidae; genus Carcinoscorpius; species Carcinoscorpius rotundicauda. The sequence continues at coordinate 129,620,158 of CM022391.1, read as the reverse complement.
TCACAGAGCTGTCAAATTCATAAAAGTGTATAAATAAGTGACATAAAGGGTTATTTAATCCATCTGGACCATAACCCCCCCCAAAAAAACACACTGAACATTTCATCAGTGGACACAAAGATAAATAAATACAGGGTAGGGGTTGAGAACCGGAGGTAAGTGATTTTAAAATACCTGTAAGTTTCGAGCTGATCAGGGTTCGAGTAGTGGAACATTTTATGTTATGAACAAAATGACAAGCCGTCTTACAGAAAAGATGTGATAACAGACTTGTACTTGCGAAATTAACCAATTTCTAAATTATCCAGTATATATGATATGGACAATGAAAATAACCTAAGGTAACTAACGAATTAAAAAAGAAAACACAAACACCTAGTCACTCACTGGAAAAGTAAAAATCCATAGAAGCTCTAATTAATCTGAGGGTTGCGGGTTCGAATTCCCCCAAACATGCTCGCCCATTCAGCCATGGGTGCATTAGAAAGATACGGTCAATCCCACAATTCGCTGGTGAATGAGCAGCCCGAAAGTTGGGGGTCGGCGACTGATGACTAGTTGCCTTTCCTCTATTCTTTCACTGCTAAACTAGAGACGGCTAGCGCAGATATCCCTCGTGTAGCGAACTAAGCACAGAATTCGTAACAAATCAAACATAACGTATTCTAAAATAATCCCAATTAAATTACTTAATATAAAAAACAATTGACTGAAACTAAAACAACGAGTAACGAATTATTTCAAAATCTGACTTTTATTTTTTAGCTCTCGTTGGCCTAAAAAGTAACCGCTGAGCCGATAGGGAGACCTTGAGTATTAGATGTTATTTGTAACCGTCATTAGGAACTCACCTATTGTTAGCCTATTTACAGACTTATTAGTAGAAGTCATTATACATACGGCCCGGCATGGCCAGGTGGGTTAAGACGTTCGACTCGTAATATGAGGGTCGCGGTTTCGAATCCCCGTCGCACCAAACATGCTCGCCCTTTCAACGGTGGGGGCGTTATAATGTTACGGTCAATATTACTATTGATTGGTAAAAGAGTAACCCGAGAGTTAGCGGTGGGTGATGATGACTAGCTGACTTCCCTCTAATCTTACACTGCTAAATTAGGGACGGCTGGCACAGATAGCTCTTACGTAGCTTTGTGCGAAATTCAAAACAAAAAACAAACAAACATTATATATACAAATATACGTAAGAACAGAAACTAGTGCTAAGTGAGTGGATAAGTGACTTAGGAATATTTTGTTATAGTTAATCAGAGTGAACAAAGAAACAAACAACTCTGTCGTGATGTTTGTTACCTAGTGTATTCACGATACCAATTAATTTTTCTGCTTACCACCAGATGTCTCGCTTTTCAAGGACAATTCTTGAGACTTTGTACATGCATCAATTGTTCGCTGCCGTAAGAACTTCCAGCCGAACTCCAAAACCGATAGGCGGCGGCCACCTGTTTCAAGTGCTTATGATTCTATATAAACTGCCTCACGAGGTATATAATTAACAGAATTTCGACTTCTTTACTTCTGAGGTTTGATCACACAGATTTTATTGTTCCTTCAGGGTATCGCGGCTTCAACAGTAAACCAACAAGCTGACAATTTTGTTGTTTGTTTTTCTCTCGTTCCTTTTTTGTAATAATCAGATAGAGACCTGTGCTACAATACTTTATGGACTGACACTCGCCTGACGCCGACAGATGTTTCGTCAAGACCATGAGTAATTTTAATCTATGTCCTCACAGTACACTTTACTCTAGTACAAAGTAAGAAAACATAACATTTTCGAGCCAGAATGGTGTAATTCGTCGCCTCCTTACGTCGTGTCTCTTGATGTAATAATGTTAATGTAATAATATTTGTCAAATCCCATCTCTCGTAACGTTGATAAATGATATAGACATAACTTCGTTAAAAACGAAAAAGTTGAACGAATTATTTATTATCATTAATATATTTCTGCTAGTGTACCAATCCTTTATTTTTTCTTTATAGTTTTTTTTGTTCAATATGTCGGATTGACTTTAATTTTCCGGTTGTTAGGAGATAAAGGACAGGTTATTACGTCAACGAAACACTCAACATGCTGTAAAACACAGGTACGCCTTCTGAGTTTGATTTAAAAATACTGTATCGTTACAAAAACGCCCACATTTAATTGTTATGCCCGAAACCTTTAAATTATTGCTCAATGCTCTCACGTCTAAATTCCCCCACCCAAAAAATAGCGTCGTTAAAATTTCGTAGCGAAATCAAAACGTAAAACCTACAACGCTTTGCAGTTTATTAAATACCGAGTAATTCCTATGCTTTATTTTAACTATAAAAAGGCCTGCCTGCGTTGTGTTCAGCAGAGTTTTTAGCGTTATAAGCCTTGAGGGGGAGTATGTTGCGGAGAATTTGAATGTATTTATGATATTAGAGGAGTAGTTTTGCCCCTCCCCCACAGTGACATTGAAATATGTTTGCGGAAATACAACGCTATAAATCGAGTTTCAATATCCAAACTTTATTATGTTTTTTTATCAGTAAGTTGACTCAATACAGATGATCGTGTCGGCGATTTCCTATCCTATACATGCGCTTATGTGCAAGTCAGTGGATTGTGGGCCGATCTGAGCGTCTATGGTTATCGCTCCGTTACGCCAACCGATAAATCGCGCTCCTCATTTTGAGGCAGTAAATGCGTTATGAAAGTAAAAGTCACATCCCACTATTTACTTTCAATAAGAGAAAAATCAATAGTAGCTTTTAGTTGATCAGTTTAAAATTTGGAACATGTTGAATGGTTAAGCCTCGTGCAGCTTTTCTTTTGGCATGCAACAAACAAACGATGTCCCCTCCCTTAAACGTTAATGTTAAAAACAGTAACACCTCAAATTGCCGTAGTTCAAGTAAAAATGAAAGAACCTTAGAGTACGTTAATTATAATACATGCCTAAGTGAAGTAACGTTACTTCAATGAGCAGGCTAGTTGGAGAATGCTATTAGATGTGTTCAACTGTATAATAGGCAGGTAAATGTGACTGGTTTTAACTGACTTGGGCGTAGCCTAATTATTAGTTTCTCGAGCAACGGAACAGCGAGTCTACAATTTGAGGCGTAATACCTGTGAACACTATGATAGTTTCTAGCTATGGGCACGTTATAGAAGTGCTAACTATATACAGAATTAGATAGCTATGTCGTAGATGGTTATATCAGAACCTTTAGTGTCTCTGAACTGGCAGTTGACAAGTAGGTAAACAGTTACAGGTGGTTATGTCCGAACCTTCATTGTCTCTGAACTGACTGTTGACAAATGGGTCAACAATTACAGATGGTCATATCTGAACCTTGAATGTCTCTGAACTGACTGTTGACAAATGGGTCAACAATTACAGATGGTTATACCTGAACCTTGAATGTCTCTGAACTGGCTGTTGACAACTAGGTCAACAATTACACAATGTAACAAAATTTTTACTTTTCTTGTTCTTAGGCAGAAAGTGTTATTTCCCAATTGCTTATGCCTGAAGTAAACGGAAAAGACCTACTTCTTTTCTTAAAACTTTGCCTTTGTGACCTGGCTAATGAAAATTTCCAGAACATTTCAGGTAGATTCAGTGCTGAGTATCTGATAGAGATACTGCCTAAGTGAACACATAGGCAGAACCTATCTGACTCTATCAGAGTTGGCATCAAGAAGCTGCAAGCATTCTCCAGACGTATTCTGCTATGTATGTGGCCAATTTATCAAGACAAGAGCGAAAAAGTACTCTAAGAGCATCTGCTAAAACGTATGAAGCCTACAAGGCACATTTTGGCATGCCTGTCAGGGATTATGACAACCTGGGTACCCTATTTTATCTGCGAGCACTGCAAAAAAACTCAAGGTAAGATAGACAATTTTTGCTTGCTTGAATAATAAGATTTTATATCAAACAAATTTTAGACCTTTTAAATTTTAAATATCTTTTAATTTATTTTTTTTACTTTCCAATAGTATAGAAAAATATCACATTATATAATATTTTGCATGAACCTCTTACACATCAGTTGTGGATGAAATAAATTTATTCTTCAAAATAATTTTATTTTGCTCTTTTGCAGAATGATACAGAGGGGGGGGGGGAAGAGCCATGAAGTTCGTTATTCCAAGAATCTGGCATGAACCCACTGAACACTCAAGTAATTGATACTTCTGCATGGTAGGCCCTTCAACTGAACATAAAATTAGGTCTTATGAAAAAATTTGTCACAGCTTTTGATAAAGAGTCTGCAACCTTCAAGTACCTTTGAGGCTTCTTCCCTAAGCAGTATGAGGCAGAGGTCAAAGCTGGTGTCCTCTTTTGGACCACAAATAAAGAAGATTCTAGAGTGCACAGAATTCCCCAAGAAGCTCAGTAGGAAGGAAAAAAGCTTGGGGCAGCTTTGTCGCAGTTGTTCGGGGCTTCTTGGAAAATCACAATCAATCGAAAATTATGTGGAACTGGTTGAGGTGTTCGTAAAGAACTACGTCAAAATAGGCTGCAGGATGTTCCTGAATGTTCATATCCTTAACGCTTATCTTGATAAGTTCAAGCAGAACATGGGAGCAAACTCAGAGGAGCAAGGCGAGCGCCTCCACCAAGATATACTGGACTTTGAACGCCGCTACCAAGAACCGTATAACGAAAACATGATGGGAGACTATATTTGGGGGCTAATATGTGAAAATGATTTACATTACATTCACAAATCTCGAAAACTACTCACTTCTGAACATTTTTGTATAACTTTAGTAAAAATACATGTAAGTCTTGATTCATATGCTGTTTTATAAATGAAAATGTGCAGATTTATCCGTTTTTACGTATAAAATAAGTTAATTTCTAAATTTCATTATCCAGATCACAAAAACAAAGTTAGAAGGGAATAATGGCCATTTTCTGTACTTTTTACAACAGAAGCAATTAAGAAATAAAACATACTATCCAGGAATAAAATTTGTTACATTGTGTTGTAAGTGGTTATATTTGAACCCTCAATGTTTCTGAAAGACCTGTTTGGTTCATGTATTGATAAAGCGATTTTCAGTTAAGAATTACATTTTCTATTAATTTAATTAGGATTTTAAACTTTAATGTTAAAACAAAACATTTAGTGCGTTTTTAATCGTACCCGCCCCCCAGTGGCTCAGCGGTATGTCTGCGGAATTATAACGTTAAAAACCGGGTTTTGATACGCGTGGCGGGCAGAGCACACATAGCCTATTGTGTAGCTTTATGCTTAATTCAAAACAACAACAGCGTATTTAATTGGATTAACTATAAGTCACGGGCAAATTAAACTTTAAATAATATAAGTTTTATTCTTAAAAGGTATAAAACATAATATCACTTACAAAGTAAAATGCATTATTTCACACTTTACGAAATAGGTTTCATTGATAGCGTCAAGAATCTAGCACCCAAATAAGTTTCTTTGTTTTAAATAACAGAAATCTCATGTTTTTTGCTTGTATTCACGTTTGTGTTAATTATAAACTACGACTCCTGTCAAGTGTCCATCAGTAGCGCTCAGAGCCTGTCATCTGGTCTGTCTGTCGTCAATAGTTTCAATATGTTTCTTTACCACCCTAATTCTTTCTCGCTACTCTCCTTTAGAGTAATTCCAAATACGCAACATTTCTTTCCATGGATAATTGATTGTACCGAAATATTGATCATTCATCAATTGCAAAACGATTTCCCATATTTCTTTCGGTTCACCAAATACTGGCGTGCGTTGTGTGATTCAAGACTATTCCAGTTTAATTCGTTTGATTTTAAATTTCACACAAAGCTACTCGAGGACTATCTGTGCTAGTCGTCCCTAATTTAGCAGTGTAAGACTAGAGAGAAGGCAGGTAGGCATCACCACCCACCACCAACTCTTGAGCTACTCTTTTACCAACGAATAGTGGGATTGACCGTCACAATATAACGCCCCCAAGGCTAAAATGGAGAGCATGTTTGGTGCGATGGAGATTCAAACCCGCAACTCTCAAATGACGAATCAAACGCCTTTATCCACTTGTTCATGCCGAGCCATAGTTTACTTTGAAGTCATGTGAATTCGTGGTTACTTGGACCTACCAACATTAGAAATAGGCTATCAGAGACGAAGAGACCTTTCAGTATTCCTTTAACAGGATTGGTATGTTGCACGTTTCCTTTATTTAAAAAAAGAATTATTATTATTATATATTTTTTGCCTATTTTGGGCCTCAGATAAACCGCCAAACATGCTAGCCATTTCAAACGTGAGGACAGTTATAATGTGACGGTGAATCCCGCTATGCGATACTAAAGAGTAGCGGAAGATATAATAGGGAGTGTTGGACAGCTGTCTTTCCTTTAGTCCATCATTGCGCAAATAGTCCTCTAGTAGCCTTATGTGAAACTAAACAAAACGTTCGGGAGTTAATTTTCTTAAACTATTTTATTTTTATTCATGTATTTATTCTTTGACAGCTTCCATTCATTTCGTAAATTAGTACACTGCATTACTTGTCTGTTTCGTTTGTTTGTTTGTTGTAAAGCACGATGGGCTATCTGTATTGTAACCATCATGAATATTGAAATCTGGTTTTTAGCATAAGCCTGTAAACTTACCGCTAAGTTACTATGACTTATCCATACGCGTGCACTGTTGTAAGTGTGTAATTAATCCTTTTATTCTCAATATTTAGCGAGAACCTCCAAGACACATCTCAGGCTTGTGTCTTTAGTTTTACCAAAAACTTTCCTCTAAACTCACTCTTCATGCGGAACTGTTTGAAGTTGCAGACAGAAATGCGTGGGAGAGGTCGCTGTGGGCGGTTTATTCTTCCCATACACAAAATATTTCTTTTTTATTTGGTAAACTATTGCGCGCTGGTGAAATTTATTATTGTTATTGCTTTTATTGTAAGGTGATTGTAACCCTATCTTATATCTTTCACGAGTCAGTAACGCTGGTAATAATGGGTTATGGATTACCACTTACGAACACTAGATGGCAGTGATAAGAGAGTGAGGGCTTCTGTGCCGTTGTCAGTTCGGACGTTTGATGACTGCTGTAATTACACTTTTCATATTATTTATGTGATATTGTGTTTCTAATTACATCTTCCTAGGAGCAGCTACATACGTTTTATTCTAGAGATAATTATATTTGTAAAATGTTCACTTTTTTCTCTTTCAGGGTCATAATAAAAATAAAAGTACGACCAAAAGAGAAAATTTATAGCACTAGAATACGTTATATGTTCATAATTTAGTGCGAAAAGAGCGAAAATTTAAAATGAAAACGTTGAAATTGAGTCTACACTACACAACAGAAAATGAATACACTATCTTAACGTTTTTCTCACTCAACTATTAATAACGTAAATAAATGTAAACAGAAAAAGATCAAGCTAGGCCTAAATGATGTAGTTTGAATAATTAAGATTTTTAATATTCACATTTATTAATGCCTGAACAAGGAATGGTTATTCAATCAAGAACAAACCTTTGTTGCAGTAACAGAAAGCTACACAAAGGGTTAGCTGCGATTTGTCGAACATTCATTTATGAGCCTTGAGGAAGCTTGCTTTATAGCTTTATTTTATTGTATAATGTTAGTATTACAAACGTGACCTAGAAAGTCCAAGGTTTGAGTCGTGAGACCACTAAACTTGTTTCGCACCTTCAACTACAGTGTTCCCTCGTGTATTGCTGTAGATGCGTTCCAAAACCCCCCGCGAAAGGAGATTTTCCGCGAAGTGGGATCGCCGATTTTTACGTATATATTTATGTGCATTTAGACTTTTAAAACCCTCCCTGTACAACTATTTAACCCTCCCATTACAATACTGTTCATTATTGCTGAAATAATAAGAACAATTATTAAGATATTAAGCCTTAAAATTAAAAATTACATATCTTCAGCAGGTGGTGTCTTTTCGGGGGACACCACTTCCTCTTCTGTGGAAGGTGAATCGGCAATTTTCTTCGTCGGTCGTTACAACTTCAGGAACAGTACTTGCCACCGGTACCTTTTTTTCTTTACACTATTAATTATATTTATTTTTAATATTTTAATGGTATTTAATGCTATATTTTAGATGTAATGTTTATTATTTTATATATACATATGTGGGGGTCGGCCGAGCCCGCGAAGTGGCGAGGGAACACTGTATTGAGATGTTATAAACAGCCCAACAAATTTCTTGTGTTAAAGAGTGTTGGCGGCTAGGTAGCATCTCAAAGTTTGGACAACTATTGGTGCCTGGTAAGTATTTCTAAATTTTGGACGACTGTATTCGAGTTCTAAGGGTCTTTTTAGTCAGCCCGTTTAGTTCGAGCTCACGTAAAGAGTCATATAAGTTGAAAATGCCAATATTATATCTCAAAGGGTGGTGCGAGTTTAAAGTTTATTATATTTTTATAAGGCTTTTTCTTTCTCCTCAGGTGCTTAATGTACACCAAATGGATTGAGAAAGATAAAAAAATAAATAAATGACCATAACGTAGAAAGTGAAACTCACACCCTACATATTACACATTCGAGTGAGAAAAACGCGCCTCCCTTAACAATTACATTTCATATTACAAATTCGTATGTGAAGTTTTGTAAATTATACATTTGGAAAGCATTATTCCAATTGAGAGGAAATTATGTGAATAGAAACTACCCTGAAGCTCACAGGAAGAAATAGAACTTATTTGTCCAATTAATCTAGCACGCAGAGATCTCGCGTGTAACGAAGCATTCCGAGATTACAACGCCAGGTGTCGAATGATCAAATACCTCACTTACTGCTGTGAACATCCGGGACCTGAGTATCTCGTTGCAATAAATTAGGTACTTCTCAAAAAGGAAATAAAAGGTTTTGTTTCTTCCAAATTTTATTTTTTTGTATGTAAGAATGAAACAGCGAAAATCAGTAGGGATGAACTCACTAACTGAATTGAAACAATAGCCTGTCGGCCATCAGAGCCAAGCCTATACAAATTATACCATAATAACACTTTTAATTGCTTCTAAGCAAGGTTATACCTCGTATAACAACTGAAAAGTATAAAGCCCTTTGTTGTAGAAAATTAAAACTTATGAGGATATGTCTAAAGTTAAAATGAAGCTTTAGTTCAAAAACCTTCGTTACGTCTCATTTTTATTTCTTAGCTCTTTAATGTTCAGGAATAATAATAATGTGTTCTGACGTAAAAGAAGACGTAACACAAATGTTTATATATAAGCCATAAACACAATTTATGGTACCAATTATTTATTTTGTGGAAAGTAAAACGATTTGTAAAGTAACAATGATCAACTGTCAATCATTTTATTATTTCTGGAGTATTGTCGTAGCAAATACTGTGATTCTGAAATATACAATATTTAAACAAAATAAGTTGTTGTTTTGAATTAAGCACAAAGCCTACACAATGGGCTATCTGTGCTCTGCTCACCACGGGTATCGACACCCGATAAAATAAGATACTCGAGAATATTTCGCTGCTTCATCTGTCGGCTTTCAAACTTAGCTTTAAACGAGAAAGATTTTCAGACGTTTCGGTTTTTTGCATTCGTCAGTGTTTTCATTAAAGGAAAACAAAAATAATATTTTGACTTTATGAAACCTCCTAGTGACGTCACCATTTATTAATGATTGTGTTGAGTAAAAAAACGTAGAAAAGAAAGACGACACTTTGGTTATTTACTCAGTGATGTCGAGAAACCCACTTGTAGAGAAATATATATGCAAAAACGGCTCGTTTGGGTTCGCTCTTCTATGTAAGATATTTTCTCAACCCAAAGGAGCCGTTTTTGCATATATATTGTGGTTATTCACTGTTTGGATGGTCTGACAAAATGATAAGGACTAAACAGAAATGTAAGAGGTGTAATTTTCGCATTACTTTAATCAAGCAGCTTGTAACAATGATAACAATTAATACATCATCTTTCGTGTAATAACTTGTAACAATGATAACAATTAATACATCATCTTTCGTGTAATAACTCGTAACAATGATAACAATTAATACATTATCTTTTGTGTAATAACTTGTAACAATGATAACAATAATACATTTTTAATGAAGCCACTTGTAACAATGACAGTAAGAATGCTGAAGTAACAGGATGTAGTGATGACGTAAGCAACTCAATGAAGAGGTTTGAAAGATCTGAGTTACGTTATAGAGTCAAAGCAGCAGACATAGGAGACTGTGTTCAAGGAAATTCGCCTTTTGACAACTTCTCTGTGAACGTGTCAAAAGATAAACAATTTTGAATATAAGTATCGTCCCTCGGTGGTCTCAACAGATATCCCGATGCAACTTTGTTACAAAAAACACAAACACATATAAGTCTGTAAGTGTCAAGTAGTTAAATTCTGGACTTTCTTTCTCTTGTTTTTTACCAACTTAATAGCCTGGATAAAGAAAGATCCAGGGTTTTTAAAGATATATCATAAGATATCACCAATCACATTAAATATCAAATTGGTATCATCCAATTATCGTTCTTTGGAGACGCAAAGAAATGTACAATATCCCTTGGCAACGTCAACACACCCTGGCGATAACAACACCCCTACAGTCTAAAACCTATAAATTGGCTTATTAAGCATTTAAAACTTTTTTCTTAATAAAACTTAATAAATAAATGAATATTTGATTTATTCATCATTACTGTGGGATATAAGCATACAGCTTTTTATTTCATCAGATTTGGTTAGGAGTATATAGTTGAAAGTTAGATAAAGAAATACTATAATGCGAAAAATGTTTAAAAGAAAATCATTTATGTTTGTTCGTTTGAATTGGAGCACAAAGGGTTATCTATGCTCTCCCACCATGGATAATGAAACTTGATTTCCAACGTTATAAATAATTTACTTATTTCTAGACGTTTCAATTTTATACGTTCGTCTAGGTTCACATTTCGGAGGAGAAAAAATGATATTTTAATTTTGTGAAACCCTGGTGGTGGGAGTGTCAAGACATTTGGCTGGAACATTATATAAAATGAGTATATTTGTGTTAATCTAATCGAGTAACCAATGATAAATGGTGGATCACAGGTTTGAGTCCAATCCTCGAACACGCTCACACTTTTACCCAAGGAATGGGCATTAGGATGTTAGAGTCAATCAAATATTTTGTTAGTAAAAGGGTTATCCAAGGTTTGGCAGTTGGTAATCTTGACTCGCCTCCTTTCCTAGTTTAATCTATCACTTCAAAATTATGGAAGGCTAGCGCTCATAGGTCTCGCATACCTTCATGTAAAGTTCAGATAAACAGAGTAATACTTACAGTTTGGTGAGCACGAGTAAACGAAAAACTGACCTTTATGGGTCTGGCGTTTAGGGAGCTCGACTCACATTCTGTAGGTCATGGGATCGAAATCCATTTCAGAATATTCCTTTTCAGCCGTGGGTGTATTATTATGTGACGGTCGATCCAACTATTTGCTGGTGAAAAGGTAGTCCGAGATTCAGGCTGCATCTAGTTGTCTTGCCTTTATATTCTCATTTCGAAATTAGAGAAAGTCTACACAGATAGCCATCGAGTAGTTTTGCGCGAAATTCCTCAAACAAACGAATGGAAAAGTCGTAAATGTTTTAATCCGTGATAATATACTTTAATGAGGTGTTGCTTATAATGTTATGCATGTTCTTAAGAATTAAAATACATTAAAATAATTAATCCCAAATATTTTTAAAGTAAAAATAGAACGTGTGATTATATTCATTTTGATTTAAGCCTGATACACCTGAAAGTAAAAAATATGTACAATTGTAAGTGTTTGTTTTCTTGAATTTCGCACAAAGCCACAAGAGGGCTATCTGCGCTGGCGGTCCCTAATTTACCAGTGTAAGACTAGAGGGAAGGCAGCTAGTCATCACCACCCACCGCCAGCTCTCGGGCTACTCTTTTACCAACGAATAGTTGGATTGACCGTCACATTATAACGCTCCTACGGCTGAAAAGGCGAGCATGTTTGATGCGACCGGAATTCGAACTCGCGACCCTCGGATTACGAGTCGAACGGCTTAACCCACCTGGCCATGCCGGGCCGTTATAATTAGAAGTACATATTGTAATAGCTTTTATAACCAGAAGATTTAATGAAGATTTTGTGCCAACTGAAATAATCTGGCTTCCAGATTTTTAGTAAAAATAAAAACTAAGAGTTCTCATAATCAGAAGATGTAATTCCATAACCGAAAATGTTGCATGAAACGTTTCGTAGAATTTCTGGATAACAACATCCTCAAACCAAATTGTGAAGATATCATAATAAAAATAAACGAAAACTTTGTTACCCTAACAATTTATATCTTCTGAGTGCCGATAGTTCTGGTTCATGTTAGCTTAGAATTTTTAAAACAAATCAAACCTTTATCGGACAAGGTAGTCGTAAATTGCTGTGCTGGTTTCCGAGGAAATTTCTCTAGCGTATTCTTGTTTTTTAATAAGAAACGTTTGTCATTTAAGTCCATGAATATTATTTCTTTCGTTAGCAGTACAGCCTCAAACGAGAAAGCACGAATTATTCAATGAGATTCCTGGTATTTAACGAAAGGCCTCTTTGGCACTGGATATTGCTTTTACGTTCTTTCTTTTATTGTCATTTATAAATTGTTCAAATTTAATAATACAGTACTCGCCTGTTACTTGATCCAGTTTTAATGAATGACTTGTAAAATGAATTTAAGTAGATAATATTAATAAATTGAAATTAATAAATAATATTGCGTTCTTCACTTTTGTCTTAAATCTGATTTATAAATGACTCATATGAAATTCCTACGTCACATCATAAAGTTAATGCACATGGAATTTAGTAACATAAATAGCGTATCTTAAGAGCAGAAAAAATATGTTATCATGTTTTGTTTTTTTCACTTTCGTCTCCCGCTAGCACAAAAGTAAGTATAGGAATTTACAACGCTAAAATCAGGGGCCCTATTCCTTTCGGTGGGCTCGCAGATAGCCCGATGTGGCTTTGTTATAAGAAAACACACACACACTTTTTTATTTTGACTCAAAAGCTCTTGGGGCCCGGCATGACCAAGCGTGTTAAGGCGTTCGACTCGTAATCCGAGGGTCGCATCAAACATGCTCGCCCTTTCAGCCGTGGGGGCGTTATAATGTTTCAGTCAATCCCACTATTGGTTAGTAAAAGAGTAGCGCAAGAGTTGGCGGTGGGTGGTGATGACTAGCTGCCTTCCCTCTAGTCTTACACTGCTAAATTAGGGACGGTTAGCGCAGATAGCCCTCGAGTAGCTTTGTGGGAAATTAAAAAAGACAATAACAAAAGCTCTTGAAACGGCTTTACGTAAAGTTGAAAAATAATTATTGCGGTAGCGCCGTCTGTAAAACATAATAAGCAGCTTTGAGACACAATATCATATCAACAAATAGGTCTTACATCGGACTTGGGGTCCTAGTAACCTTTGTAACCATAAACATTAACTTCATGGTTTCTGGTTTCTTTGTCAAATCTAAAATAATTTACTTATATTTCAAATATGATGCTTTTAACCAACTCTTTCTTTTCTTCTTTCTTTTAATTATCGAAAAGTAACATTCATCAACTTTAACCCTAAAATAAATACAGTGAAACCCGTCTAAATCGACCCCCCAGTGGCACAGTGGTATGTCTGCGGACTTACACACTAAAAACCGAGTTTCGATACCCGTGGTGGGCAGAGCACGGATAGCCCATTGAGTAACTTTGTGCTTAATTTTAAACAAACAAACAAACAAACGTCTGAACCGAAATCTGCATTAGGCGGAAACCGGTACAAACCGGAAATATCAACATATTGTTAGGTCATCCTAAGATGTCGCTTATAAAAGGCCCTCTACATGTCGGAACCTGCGTAACGTGGACGGAAAACCATCTTTTACCTTCCTCATCTATCAATAAGTTGGATTAGAACCTGAGTAAGGAGGAAAGAATGTTTTTGATTAAATATTAATTTATTATTTAATTAATAATTTATTTAAATATAAATAAATTTCCCGACAATTTGTTATAGTAAACATTGGTTAAATATATTTTGTTCTTTTTCTGCCGTCATTATTTTTGCACTTAAATTAAACAAAAGAATGGAAAAAGAAAATAGTAATATTCTAGTTTTTCTAGATAATGCAACTTGTCAACCAGAAGTTAAACTTTCAAATGTTTATTTAGTTTATCTATCTCCATGTTCAACATCAGTTCTACAGCCACTATATGAAGGAATTATACAATATATAAAATTGAAATACAGAGAACTGATGCTTCAGTATATTATTTTAAACATGGACGACTGTAAGAGAGCATCTAAAATTGATGTGTTTGATGCAATTGCATCATTCAATCAAATGTGTAATAAAGTGTTTTTAAAACTGTGGATTTATTCCTCATAATGTCGAAGATTGTGGAGACGTTGATTGTTGTGACGATTCTAATGAAATCCAACCTCTGATTGAAAAGACAGGTACAGATGATTCTGTGAACGTGGAAAGTTTTGTGAACGTTGACAAGAATGTTTTAAGAGAAACTGATGAAACTAATTGAAAATCAATAATAGAATCGCAAGATGGTAACAGTGAGAGATTCAGAAGATGAACGAAATGGAAAAGATAGTGAGGAAATAGAATTCATACTTCATTCTAAGTGTTAAGTTTTATTAACATGATCAAATTGTATGCAAAAATGAAGGGGAAATAAACTTCATGAACAGGTTGTAGAATTATAGATCCGTAAACTTACCTCTGTATTAGCGGGAGACCGTCCAGTAGCACAATCGCATATTTGTGGACGTATACCACGAGAAATCAGATTTCGATACTTGTGATGGGCAGAGCACTGACAGCCCTTTGTGTATATTTGTGCTCAATAACCAACAACCAAACCTGTCATTGTTGTGTCAAGCTTTAGAGACGTCATATCCACACAAGAACACCACACGATAAACACATTTATTTTTGTAGCAATCCTCCAAAGCAGCCAACAGGGAACTGAGCGCAAACCAGAGATGTCAAACCCAGTTATTAAAATTCCAGTCCTACGCAATTCATGAAGTTATATTTAAGTCTCAATTTTCATGCATTTCTATGTGCAATAATGTAATGTCAAGGCAACGTGAAAGTTCAAAACAATTCATTGATAGGTTTCCAATTCATAATCTAAACTCGAGTCCTAAAACTTAGATTTTTGGTCCTTATGGGACTGATTTAAAGAAAACTGCAGAAAATATTTTCGACGTTTACAGTCATGTGAAAAAGTTAGGACAACCTATGGAAGCCTGTGTATTCTTGTAAAATTTTTGATATATATATATATCTTCTGTAAATGTAATTCTGCAAACATGCATGTTCTAACTGAGGAAAAGTTAGGACACCTTCACATTTATTTCTACTTATAATAGTTCAACTCACACAAAGGTGTACCACACTGTGTGCACATGATCAGAAGATCGTTACTCACCATTGTGAATGAGGCTTGCCCTATTTAAACCTCAGACATTTAGTTTGGTGTGCTCATGACTGTTGAAGTGAGAGTGAGCACCATGGTGAGAGCAAAAGAGCTGTCTGAGGTCTTCAGAAAGAAACTTGTACCAGCTTATGAGTCTGGTAAGGGATTTAAAAAGACCCTAAAGGATTTTGAAATCAGTCATTCCACTGTCCGGAAAATAGTCAATAGATGGAGGGCTTTCAAAACAACTGCCAACATGCCCTGGTTTAGTCGTCCAAGCAAGTTCACCCTGAGAGCAGACCCAAGATGCTAAAAGAGGTCTCCAAACATCCTAACATGTCATCACAGGGCCTACAGCAGGCTCTGGCTACTGCTTATGTGAGAGTGCATGCCTCTACAATCAATAAAAGATAACAAAAGTTTAACTTGCATGAGAGGTGCACATGGGAGAAAACCTGTGCTGTCTAAGAGACACATCAACACCGGACTGAAGTTTGTCAGAGAGAATGTAGACAAAGACCAGGACTTCTGGAGTAATGTTCTTTGGACAGATAAGTTCAAAATTTAATTATTTAGACATCAAAACAGAGGACAGGTTTGACGTAAACCAAATACAGCATTCCAGGAAAAGAACCTCATACCAACTGTGAAGCATGAAGGTGGAAGCGTCATGATTTGGGGCTGCTTTGCTGCAGCAGGACCTGGACAGCTCACAATCACAGAATCCACCATGAATTCTTCTGTGCATTAGAGGGTGCTTGGTGAACATGTGAGTCCATCTGTAAGAAAATTAAAGCTGAAGTGGAACTGGACCCTGCAACACGACAATGACCCAAAACATACCAGTAAATTCACCAAGGAGTGACTGAAAACAGAGAAATGGAGAGTCCTGGAAAGGCCGAGTCAAAAACCAGATCTTAATCTCATTGAGATTCTGTGGGGTGACTTGAAACAGGCTGTACGTGCAAGAAACCCCTCAAACATCTCACAGCTGAAAGAATCTTGCATTGAGGAGTGGGACAAACTTTCTTCAGACCGATGTCAGAGACTGGTAGATGGCTACAAGAAGCATCTCACTGCAGTTATTTCAGCCAAAGTGGGTAACACGAGCTATTAGGGGGTAGGGTGTCCTAACTTTTTCCTTTGTTAGAATATGCATTTTTGTAGAATTACATTTACAGAATATCCTGGAAAGTTTTCTTCAGTTTTAATTGTTTAGTTATATTTCTATACTTTCTTAGTATTGTTAAAGTTGAAATCAAATATCTATTTATCCAAAAATGTAAAAAAATACACAGGCTTTCATAGGGTGTCCTAACTTTTTCACATGACTGTACCTAATCCATAACCCGGCATGCCCGGGTGATTAAGGCACTCGACTCGTAATCTGTGGGTCGCGGGTTTGAATCCCCGTCACACCAAACATGCTCGTTTTCTCAGCCGTGGAGGCATTCTAATGTGACTAATAATCCCACTATTCGTTGGTTAACGAGTAGCCCAAGAGTTGGCTGTGACTGATGATTACTAGCTGCCTTCTCTCTTGTCTTACACTGCTAACTTAGAGACTGCTAGCGCAAATAGCCTTCGTGTAGCTTTGCGCGAATTTTAAAGCTAAAAACCGATAAATATTTAATTTGTGTATACTCTGAGTATTTCACAATACTCAGTGAATACCTTAATTTTTTTTCCAAGTTCTTGAGTTTTCATAAATTCTATCTGCTTGGAACCACGACGAAAGACGTCCCGGGTTTTTTATCAACCCAAGCTGAATATTGGTGCCAATGCTTGATAATTACTCTGCCAGAATTATTATTCTTTCAACAAGCCCAATGTGTACTTTTCATAACCTGTGATTCTTAGACTGCAGTGAGCCCAGCATACAGATAACCCATTGTGTAGCTTTAGGCTTTGTGACGAAAAACAAACTTAAATTATATATGCAATGTTTTGTTAGAAATACGCTTACTAATTTTATTTCTTAATTAGTCTTTGGTTCTGTTTTGTGATGTGTTTCTGTTGTTGTTGTTGTCTTTACGGGTAAGTTCAAAAGGTTAAAAAAAAACAATCCACCATAAAATTACCACAAGATTCAAAGGTTTTCACGTAATGATGCGATTTCAAGTTTTAGAATGCAAATAGAGTGGAAGTTTTTATGTTTTTGTGTGTTTTTTTTTCACCGAAAATCTAGAAACGACCACATCTTACCCTTTGTTTGGCTTCCAATCACGGCGTGGTCACACCTGCCGCCAGACGGGCAAGTTCTGGAAAAAGTAACCAAAATTATTATCTTTAGAGTTGTTGAGCTGGTTAAAATGCCTCAATTCCTCGCCATCGTTCAAGTTCATGGGTCATATTATCTGTAGTTTACTAAAGAGCACGTAGTCGTGGTGCGACTTGGATCGAATCGCGATTACGGACTCGAGGCTCACTTCATTTTGTTAGTCCCGGCCCCCACCAGAGGGAGACGGCGCCTAAGCAGCTCAGAAGGGCGTGTTCTGGTATGTCTTCGCATAAGATCAAACCAGAGATTACCTCAGCAGTTAAAAGTATGCTTGTTTTGCGAAGATTAATTGAATACATCATTTGTAAAAACAGTCGGTACCTGGAATAAGTCTGATCTGTCAGTTGTTTATTGGAATAAGTCTGGTCTGTCAGTTGTTTGTTGGAATAAGTCTGATCTGTCAGTTGTTTGTTGGAATAAGTCTGGTCTGTCAGTTGTTTGTTGGAATAAGTCTGATCTGTCAGTTGTTTGTTGGAATAAGTCTGATCTGTCAGTTGTTTGTTGGAATAAGTCTGGTCTGTCAGTTGTTTGTTGGAATAAGTCTGATCTGTCAGTTGTTTATTGGAATAAGTCTGGTCTGTCAGTTGTTTGTTGGAATAAGTCTGATCTGTCAGTTGTTTGTTGGAATAAGTCTGGTCTGTCAGTTGTTTGTTGGAATAAGTCTGATCTGTCAGTTGTTTGTTGGAATAAGTCTGATCTGTCAGTTGTTTGTTGGAATAAGTCTGATCTGTCAGTTGTTTGTTTTAATATGTCTGATCTGTCAGTTGTTTGTTTTAATATGTCTGGTCTGTCAGTTGTTTGTTTTAATGTGTCTGGTCTGTCAGTTGTTTGTTCTAATAAGTCTGATCTGTCAGTTGTTTTCCTGGAATAAGTCTGATCTGTCAGTTGTTTGTTTTAATAAGTCTGGTCTGTCAGTTGTTTGTTTTAATATGTCTGGTCTGTCAGTTGTTTGTTTTAATATGTCTGATCTGTCAGTTGTTTGTTTTAATATGTCTGGTCTGTCAGTTGTTTGTTTTAATGTGTCTGGTCTGTCAGTTGTTTGTTTTAATAAGTCTGATTTGTCAGTTGTTTGTTGGAATAAGTCTGGTCTGTCAGTTGTTTGTTTTAATAAGTCTGGTCTGTCAGTTGTTTGTTGACTTTAACGCGTGACTTGAATACCTCTGCTTCGTTTCATAAAAAAAGTTCTCATTTATTTAATTTTGTCTTCTAATAATATTTTAAGGTTTTAGCCTGAATCACCTGCCAAAAACATTGAAATAATCAAAACTATAATGTTAATTCGCCAAGTTTTAGATGAATCACTTTCTATTACCTGTTCTTGTTTGACTTCAACTTGTTCGGAATTAAGCACAATGATATTGAAACCCAGTTTCTAGCGGTGTAAGTTTAAAGACATACCGCTATAATATTGAGGAGGAGGAATGTTTGTTTGTTTGTTTTGAATTTCGCGCAAAGCTACACGAGGACTATCAGCGCTAGCCGTCCCTAATTTAGCAAAGACTAAAGGGAAGACAGCTAGTCATTACCACTCACCGCCAACTTTTGGGCTACTCTTTTTACCAACGAATCGTGGGATTGACTGTCACGGCTGAAAGGGCGGGTATATTTCGTGTGACAGTGATTGGAACCCGCAGATAACGAGTCGAGTGCCTTAACCACTTGGCCATGCCGAGCACAATATTAGGTTGTTGTTGTTGTTGTTTTGAATTAAGCACAAAGCTACACAATGGGCTATCTGTGCTCTGCCCACCACGGGTATCGAAACCCGGATTTTAGCGTGTAAGTCCGCAGACATACCGCTGAGCCACTGAAAGGCCACAATATTAGGACTAGTTTCCAAATACAAATAACAATATGGTATCGTAGAGCCAAAGCGTATGCTAAAAATTATGTTATTGAAAATTTTGTTTTCAGTGAAATTTTTAAATATATGTTTTTTTTCTTTTGTCGCTTTTTGTTTTACAAACTAGAAAAAAATCAGGTGGCTTATTTTCAAATAATTCTATTGTTAAAATACTTTTTTGGTGTATGTACAGATTATAATCCTAAATGATATTAATATATGATTTATTTATTCCCCCAGTGGGTCAGTGGTAAGTTTACAAAATTACAACATTGAAATTTGGGGCTAGATTCCCCTCGGCAGACAGAACTCAAATATCCCATTGGTGCGGTAAAACGAACAATAATGTTTATTTTAAGATACTTTCCACAGTTAGCAAAATTCTAGTTTCATCCAATACATCACATTGTCCTCAAAATAATTTCAGAAATGGATTTCATTATGGATTTGGGGATTACGGCGCTCGACTCGTAAACTGTGGTTCGTGGTATCAAAACTCATCACCGAAGCGACTTTTTCAATCGCTAAAACGTTACAATTTTAACGGTAGGTGGTGTTGACTAGCTGCCTGACTTCTTGTCTATCATTTCAAAATTAGAAAGTGCTAGCGTAGATGGCGTTTGAATAGCTTTCTCCGATGCCTAACAGGGAAACACATCCTTATTGGTTGTTTGACGAAACACGGTCTCAAACCCGAAAATCTTTCTTAACTCCATTCTTTTGTGGCTCAGGAACACAGAGTATTTTCTTTCTTCTTGGGCCTTTTAGTAGTTTACATGCAAAGATTCATTTGATCATATAATTACTTAAAATCAACACTTGGCAAGAGAAGAAAAGAATATTTGATTTCGTAACAAAGAAGTTGATGAGACACTCATAACAGGCCCACTTAAATCTGTAGATCAAGACATCTTTTTTATTTACTTTGGCGAGCTACGAAGGAGTTGATGAGACGCTCATAATAGGCCTTTTTAGATCTGTAGATCAAGACAGCTTTTGTATTCACTTTGGCGACTTTCGAAGGAGTTGATGAGACGCTCATTACAGGCCCTCTTAGATCCGTAGAACAAGACATCTTTTGTATTCACTTTGGCGACTTACGAAGGAATTGATGAGACGCTCATAACAGGCCATCTTAGATCTGTAGATCAAGACAGCTTTTGTATTCACTTTGGCGAGTTATTACGCCTTTTAATGACAACTACTCATTTAAGCTAGTTGAAATATGAAAGCCTGGACAGACGGGGCAACTGATAAATCAGTGTCGGCCACGCAATCTGGTGTTGAAGTAGATATTATCACAAGAAACTTTCTTCATGAAGGTGAATTAGATTTAATTAATCTATCTCATCAGAAATATTGTGGAACAAATAAAGCTGATAGCCTTGGTTATCTCTCATAAACCGCGATAAATCTCTACGCGAGGTGATTTATTAACGAGCAAAAAATAAATAAATAAGTAATATATTAGTAATGCTTGCGGTAATAATAAATAGAAACTCCTTTGCAATAACTTTTATGATTTAACACTTAGCCAGCTTGGTTCACACAAACCCTAGTGTGTTAAAGAATATAACAGTTCTATGCTAACAACAAAAAGACAAACCATAAGTAAACTTAAACTTTTATGCAAGCAAAAAATGAATAAAAGTGTTTATTTTAGAGCGTTGACAAATTAATTGTAAACTACTTAACATCCTTTAGATAAAATCAGTCCTCGCGCGATGATTTTATCTGCTTCTCTTTCGTAGCTATTGTTCCTCCGGTAGGTTTTCGGATCTAGAACGCTAAGATTAAATGTTCGATTCCCCTCGGTGGGCACGGCAGATAGCCCGACGGAGTTTTACGGTACGAAAATACACATACTCTCGTT
The DNA here is from genome assembly GCA_011833715.1 of Carcinoscorpius rotundicauda. Classification (NCBI taxonomy): domain Eukaryota; kingdom Metazoa; phylum Arthropoda; class Merostomata; order Xiphosura; family Limulidae; genus Carcinoscorpius; species Carcinoscorpius rotundicauda. The sequence continues at coordinate 129,598,702 of CM022391.1, read as the reverse complement.
ACCATTGCTTTGACTTAAACAATAACACTGTGAGGGTTAGATTCCTTCATTATTCTGGTCCTTTGACGAAATTAAAAACACGGCTCATCGCTAACGAAATCATTAACCCTGTAATTTCTATTATTAATCAAATGTCTCCATGTGAAATAAAATGATGGTTCCTTGTTTAAATATTTATTTTATTATTTCATCCACAAGAAAATATGAAAATAACAATAAAAAAAGCAGCTTCGTTCATTTCGAAAGCTGTTTTGTTTAATTTTTAAAAAATGATTTATTTTGCCTCTTTCATACACCTGTTTCTTACTATAAGATAACTATTAAACATCTTTATTTCAATATTTAAAAGTTATCACAATAATAATATATCACCAGTACCTTTGAACTGCATTATACATTAATATAATTTTTGAATTTCAGATATTGTTTAAAACGTTTGTTGTATGATATTCAATTCTTCTGTTGTTTAACAACAGACGAAACAGTAGTTAATTATTAGGCCCGGCATGGCCAGATGATCAAGGCACTCGACTCGTAATCCGAGGGTCGCGGGTTTGAATTCCCTTGACACCAAACATGCTCGCTCTTTCAGACGTAGAGGCGTTATAATGTTTCAGTCAATCCGACTATTCGTTGGTAAAAGAGTAGCCTAAGAGTTGGCGGTGAGTGGTGAGGACTAAGTGCTTTTTCTCTAGTCTTATACTGCTAAATTAGGAACGGCTAGCGCAGATAGTCCTCGAGTAGCTTTGAGCGAAATTAAAAAATAAAAAACAAGTTAATTGTTACATGATGTTATGCTGCCATCTAGAGGATTATTTATGTACTTTTAAAACTAAATTTTGAGGTGTAATAAAAACAATATAAACGTTAATGCAATTTATTTTCTATGTTTTTCGTTCTCTAGTTTTTTAAACACAAATACAGAATTATTTGATGTGGAGAAAAAAGAACTACACCGATGTTTATGCTGCAATATGATAATAGCAAATACTTCTTCAAATATATTCACTAATATCAAAACTAACGTTTATACTCGTTATTTCAGCCATGGGAGCGTTATAATATTACAATAAATCCCATTATTCGTTAGTATAAGAGTAGCTGAAGAGTTAGCGGTGGGCGTTGACGACTAGCTGTCTACCCTCTAGTTTTACACTGCTAAGTTAAGGACGACTAGTGCAGATAGCCCTCGTGTAGCTTCGCGCGAAATTCAAAAACAAACTGTGTTTCAGTTGTCTGCTTCTATCAAAAATTATCCCTATTCGCTCTTAACCATGCGAAGTGAAAAAATTACAATAAGTTTTGTTCTGTAGTCGATAGCTAACCCTCGTGTTGCTTGTTTAAAATGAAAAGAGAAAAATGTATCTTTAGTCAATAAAACGTTGACAGTGAGTGACTTGAATGTGTGAGTTGACTTCATGACTTTATAGTTGTTAATTTTAGGGTAAGTGTAAAGAGAAAACCACACGAGACACTTAACCTTGTTCGTATTGTTCTGGAAATATTATGATGTTATTACATATTCTATAAAAAATACACGAAGTACTTAACCCAACCTATGTTGTTCTTACAGTACAATGTGATGAAAACTCTGTAATTAAGTGAGATTCTCTAAAACCATGGAGAAAACCACACGAAGCACCTGATCCTACCTGTGTTGTTCTGACAGTAGAACGGGTAGGAAATGTTAAAATTATGTGGGATATATACTCTTACCATGGAATAGGTTACTGGATTCCTGAAGAAGGATGAATACCATTCTGAGAGTTTCTGAAGATTAATGACCATCAATCTTCGTGAAGAACACAATTTCATCTTCTTTACCAGATATAAATTCACTCTTCCACTCACCATGCACACAAAAGGATTGACTTCCAATCTTATAACGCTGATAAAACTTAAGAGGGCGCTGAATATTTTTTGGTTTCTCACGATCTCGAACTGAGTCCTTCCGTTCTCTTCAAATTATCGAGCTTAACTACAGAACACATAAGTGCCTTAAAATAATGCCTAGAACAGATGTTTTCTCTCCTAACTACGTTACTATCGTACGAAGTGATAACTGAACAGAGCTTGGCTGTTGTAACAAATTAGTCTGACTTGATTCCTCAAAAATGAATAACGAATGAAATGCTGTTAACCCTCTCCCCTAGTAGCAAATCGTAATTTGAAGTGCTTGATTATAATTTAACGATTGACTTCAGGTATACAGTTTCATCATATTCAGTTATGGATATTTATACAGTTTCACCATATTAAGTTATGGATATTTATACAGTTTTACCATATTTAGTTATGGATATTTAATTTTGAGCGATATCAGATACTACGCTTTAGAATTACAATAAAGTTTTCACGTAAGTTTTAATGTAAAAATAATAGAATGTTAAGGTGATTAATACATTTATATAAAAATAGACTATCGACAATTGTAAAGACATTTCATAAAAATGACAACTTAGAAACTTAAGAGTGTGTAGGTGCCTATGAAAAGAAAGATTCTGATTGTTGAGTTAAGACATTATTTGTAATTAGACACAAAGCTACACAAGAGACTATATGTGCTCTGCTCACCACGGGTATCGAAAACCGAATATTAGGGTTGTAACTCTGCAGACACACCGCTGTGCCACTGGGGTGGGGGTCAATTAGCGATTGAAGACTGAATAAACATACTGAACTGTTTGTAAATGCAGTAAACAACTATCGATGTATTAAAGATTTTTTTGAAAATTTTTACTGCAATTATTTTACAGATCGATTTTATAGAATTCACTGAAAAATTTTGTACTTAATAATATACTAAGTCATTCTTCGTCATTTCTAGAATTGTCGCTACCACAGGAATCAACTTTGAAAACTTGGTTCATCTTCTGATTCCCTTATCCGTCTCTCATCCATTACATTGAATACAACATTTTTTTTTTTTGAAATCTTTAACGATACTTTAATAACATCCAGTGGTAACTTCTAGAAGATCCCTAACAAAATTGAGGGTGCGCAAAAATAATACGCAGGCAATTTTTCGTGATGTATTTTGAGGAAACAAGTACGCATACGCATTATGTCTAAGCAAATACAGTAATTGGATTATTCAAGATTTGAGCAAAGCCATGTTTCGTCATCTGTTTTTAGCATTGAAAGACAATGGCTTTAGCGATTCCATACTAGAGGGCTTAACACTTGATATAACAACATTATATCTAAAACTACTTATATTGTTTAGAAAGGTTTTCATTTTGTACGGTGACATTATTATTGCCTTTGAGTAACGAATATACTCTGTTTTTGTCTAATTTGAAAGTTATACCATCACGATAAATTAAAAGTTCTAACCTGATTGATGTAAATTTAATACAATAAGTCAGTTAAGGTTTTCACCTGGAGGCTTCCCGTAGATTAAAGACGATTGGGTTGGTTGAGTATTAAGCTTTGGATATATTGCTACTGACGTCAAGAAAACTGCATCGTGTTTTTGAGTAGTTGAGAACTTCATGCTGATTAAGGAAGTTAAATATGGATCTGTCCGACTTTTAAACTGAACAGTCTTTCTGATACTTCGAATCAGGCCTTGCAAAATTCATGCTTCCTGTTCCTAATCATTCCGCTCTGATTTGTTTGAAAACCCCAATATAAACTGTTGATTAAGGCTCTATCTTTTCAGATGATGAGATCATACAGATGTAGCCTAAGATATCCTGTAAACTTTTTTGAATAAAATTAGCTGGAACTAGAACCCTCTTTGGAAGACATTGTTACGTGACCTTGTGCTAGTTCTAACTTAGTTTTAAATTTGTGTAATCTTTTCACCAAATTGTTACACTTCCTCGCTAACTTGGATTGATTATTTGTTTCCTTCTAATCTGTACTTTTCTAATCCGTCTTGACGATTTGGCTGATGTTCGTGCAACTACTTTTAATTTCTGACTCTGTATCTTTTTCTATTTCACCCAAAGCTACTCTAGTGTTATCTGCGCTAGTCGTCCCTAATTTAGCAGTATAAGACTAGAGAAAAGACACTCGTCACCCACACCTATCGCCAACTCTTGGGAAATTCGAACCCGCGACCCTCAAATTATGAGTCAAGCGCCCTAACCACCTGGCCATGCCTATTATTCTCATTGTTGTGTCTTCATTTTGTAATGCATTATTTTCTATTATTTTATAAATTTAGATTTTATTGTCTCATCCAATCAAAGTAATTTTACTTTTAACGTGTCAGCCGAAGATGAACTGGGAGTGTCCAAACACTTACCCCTAGTTCATATACCTAAATCAATATTGAGAAAAAGAAGAGAGTATTTGGACTGAAAAATCGAGGTTGTTAGGCGTCGTCGCTGGCTTTCGTGAGATGGAAGTTACATCGTTTTACACTCTCGTATTTATTTTTGTGTAGATTTTTCTTCAACCTTTGTTACCTAATATCCTTTTATTCATTTATGAATTGTTTCAAAGGTGATTATTGTTTGGATCCTCGCTTTTAAAGTAAAACTTTTCGTAGTTTGGTTCATGAAACCAAGTTGACGAAATATATGTTCAAGCCTAAATAAAATGGAGTACATAAAAATAACCACCGATATCTTCAAAATGTATCTTTATTAGCTCGATATTTCGCTTTTAGTTTCATAAGGCGTTATCTATATTATACAAGTTAAGTAATCCACCTGAATTCAGCCGAAGTTCTGAAAACATGATTTTTTAAAGTGCAAACATTTTTGTTTAATAGTTAAAAACAACAAAAAAAACGATTTAGGAAAAACAAAATCTCTCGCATTTGTTTATATAATTTGGCTTCTCAAGAATGTTTGTGTAATTGAAATACAAAGAGACGTAATGAGAAAGGAAACCATTTGAATGTGGTTTTTATTTGTCATATTGTTTCTAACAGAGAGATACGAATAGCCCATACATCATTACAGTATATCTTTCACATGTTCCAAATCTTTACCTGTCGTGTACCACTAAAATACTATAGTTAGTTATTAATACATGAATATCTAGGTATGCATGGTAAACGTTTGGACTTTAGTTGAACGTTGTAAGATTTTTCTTAAATGTTTCCTTTGTACTGGATCTTAACATCAGTCAAAGACATATTTGGAGTCAGGAACTCTTCGACAGTATGAGCTTTGATTGGACGGTCGAAGGGGTAGCCCATAGGTTTTTTATCAGGGTACAGGTGGTCTCTGGCTCCACAGTAGCTAACAGCATCTGCGCAAGTGAGGTGTTCCAAATCTTTGCCAGCCTGGTGATAAAAACAGAAACCAAGATTAAAATAATATTTACTCGGTTTAATAAAATAATTAATATTGTAATAATTATTTCTGGCATGTAACAACGTTGTAGGTTTATACAATATACATTTATATTATGTGACTAGAGACTGAATTATTACATTATTAGGTTGTGTTTGGGTCTGTGTAATTGTAATAGTTAATTATTATTATTATTATAGGTTCGATCACCTTAAACACTGATTTTTTTAAACAATAAAGCATTGATATTTATTTTAATTGAATACTAAAAGCAGTGTTTGAAGTTTCAAATTCTTGAATATTTGTGTGAGTGTACCTTAAATACGCAGTTCTAATACCTTATAAATTAAAATTGGCGTCACAAATTAAGAAAAGAACACTAAACCATAATACCATATATTACATTTAAAATGTCATGTCTGCAAAGTTATCTCTTTAAATAGTTTTACTCGCCATTGATATAATCTTTTGATGTATCTAAACAGATGAAGAAAACACGACTAATGTAAGTTAAAGGCATATAGATAGTTAACAGTTATACATAGAAGATTATGTAATATCCAGAGCATATAAAAACTAAGAGAAAGTGATGAAATATCTGATACTAACTTTATCCTGTTCCCAATCGGTGAGCATGACAAACAGTTGGAATTCCATGCCCAGGTAGTTTCCACGTGGGATCAACATGTGTTGGGGCCAACCACAACTGCAAAATTCGCTGTTGTTTACGTCGACTCCTTTCCCGTTCCTCAGCTCTTCGAAAGTCGGCACGTGAGAAATGGTGACACTTGAATCCGCGGAACTCCTGGTGATAACGGACTTGCCAGTAGGCACTGTCAGTATAATGACAGTAAGTATGAAAGGCTGGTTTTAGTCAAAGCTACATACATATCCTCTACTGTTCAAACAATATATTTTAGGGTATGTAAGGAAATCATTCACAAAATACAGAGCTCAATAAATATTTATCATTATAAAACTGATCACTAAAGAAAGATAAAGTGTCCAGGTCAAGCGAAGGGCTATCACTATGTTTAAATTAGATGTTTTAAAAAGTGAATAATGTCAAATTCAACTGCCGGAATGATGTATTTGAATTAAACACAAAGCTACACAATGGACAATCTGTGTTCTGCGCACCACGGGTATCGAAACCCGGTTTTAGCTGTCTGAGTCCGTAAACATACTGCTGTGCCACTAGAGGGCAACTGCCAGAATGCCGTGACTACATATACCCACTTAACTCTAGATTAATCCTCTGACGCTATAGATAATTATGCAAATACTGAATCTTTTAAAAAAAATACCTGCCCCCCAGTGGCTCAGCGGTATGTCTGTGGACTTGCACGCTAAAATCCGGGTTTCGATACCCGTGGTGGGCAGAGCACAGATAGCCCATTGTGTAGCTTTGTGCTTAATTCAAAACAACAACAACAGAATACCTGAAGTTTCTCTAGTTCGTCACGTTAAACAAGGAAATTTTCAGAAACTAACAAATCTGATTTAATACAAGAAAAATAATGAAATCAGAGACTATCTCATACGAAGGCCAAACACTGATTAAAAATAAATTAATTTATCTTGGGAAAAATGTGATAATAATGTTTGTATCTTACTCTGTCATACAGACATACGGCAAATGTGTAAGGACAGTAAAATGCCACCATAATCATATTATCAAAATCAAATGTCACTCGTGTTTTGTTTAAGACGTTAAATAACTATATATATATATAATTCAAGGTAAGATTATATTTTATTAATAGTGTATGGCAAACCTTCACGATGGAACTTGTCCAGTTCAATAAAGAAACGGCGCTGTTGTTCAGGTGTAAGTAGATTTCCAAGTTCATCATATTTTGGTCCCAAGAAAATTCGGAAGGTAGCGTTCTTCGCTAGGCCTGAAGTATTGTTTACGCTAATACTATAGTCAAATTTATCGTGATCCAGATGATGATACTTAACCTGTTTGTAACGATAAGTATATTCGTAAAGTTTCTCTTATAGTAGTGTATCATATTTATTTATATATAGTTTTTTATCTCGAATCATTAGGGGTTTTTGGATTATGACTACAAATTATCACGTTCGAGTCACCATGACTTGCGACACATAAATGATCGTAGGCCTACTAAATTGCTTAGGCTGACACTGAATTAATATAACTATCTGAAGCAATGTAGGCGTAAACGAAAAACTAACAAATTATTTAAAAAATAAGTATTTAAGCCAGCACAATTACTTATATTAAAGAATTGTTTTGATTAGACGTCTTGCTGCTTAGAAATATTTTTGTAGAAAAATGTTAATAGCAACAGAACATTAGACAACTGAAAAATACAAAGATTAACTATTATATATAGAATATAGCTGTTTCGAAAACTTGGAGTTCTGTCTATACTATAAATCGTTGACTGATAAATAATTGAATAAATATCAGTATCTACTTATCAAATGTATGTAACTGTAAACTGAAGAAAAGTAATTTTCAGAAGTGTTATTTTTGGACTAAATTAGACATCATTATAAAACATAAAACGTGACAAACCTTGGTCGGTCCTTTCATGTGGATACCGTGAGATAGTTCTAGTTCTGATTCGGTCGTGTACGTATTAATAACGTTAGGTTGTTTAGCTTTGACTGTAACGTTGTCAATTTGAACACCGCTGAAAGTTAACTGATATAAAAAAATAAAACAGAACAACGTATATTTATTATTTCCTTTTTTTTAATACTCTTCATTTAGTTCATATTTCTTATTCACTGGGAGGAATCTTTCTTAGTTAAGACGTAAATAATAGGTAAAATTATTTTTGATGTTACTTGTTTAAGAAAGAACGTCGGTAGAAACAACATACTAATAAAAAATATTTTCCCTACACACACTCACTTTGTATGAAAAGTGATAGTGTTAGAACTAGTTCCAAATATTAAGTGAGATTATTATATCATATCCTTCCTTAGTGTATTAATACTACTCTTTTAAATGTATACTTCTGAAGAAATCGTAACACCAAACTTCATAGTAACGTTAGGATACCAAAATATTCTGGAATGCAAACTGTTTAACAGTTTAATTGTTTTTCCATTTTATTCCAAGCATTTTTTTTCAGGATGTTTTGATATATGTACACTGTTGTTTAATTTTATCTCATAATGTACGAGTCATGGAATCCAAATTTGTCAAGGCCAGGCATGGCCAAGCGCGTAAGGCGTGCGACTCGTAATCCGAGGGTCGCTGGTTCGTGCCCGAGTCGCGCTTAACATGCTCGCCCTCCCAGCCGTGGGGGTGTATAATGTGACAGTCAATCCCACTATTCGTAGCCCAAGAGTTGGCGGTGGGTGGTGATGACTAGCTGCCTTCCCTCTAGTCTTACACTGCTAAATTAGGGACGGCTAGCACAGATAGCCCTCTAGTAGCTTTGTGCGAAATTCCAAAACAAACAAACAAATTTGTCATCAAACATATCGTTTCAGCTGTGGGACATTTTAATGTAAAGATACAGTCTCTCTCGAGTCATTGGCAGTATCGGCTAGATAATTAGTCTGGTACTTCGAAATTAGGAGCTATAACAGACAATTATGTACAATTAGCGATAACACTAAACGTTCAATTTCAAAATCCATGTTAAAGATTTTTCTAAAACTTTGTTAACAGTGAACGGAAATAGTCCTTACAGTGAACTGTGTTTGAATTTAACCACACATACACGTGCGTGAAAATATATCAAAGAACGTCGCCTCGTTTTATGATGTTGTGATAGGAAACTTACTCTGATCGTAAAACGTAATTAAACATTGGATATTCCTATCTGTTTGTTTTGTATGCTTAACTTCTTCAACAGACGTAGCTCAGTTTTGGCCTTTAGACTCAGTGTACATTAAATGTGAAAATATCAAACAAACCGATGACCAAACCTGTTTTTTTAACTCTCTCTCTTTCCACTCTTGTTTTTATTTTTATTACCGCAAATAATGTTCATTTGATTAGCTTTGCAATAGTAACTGGGGAAGGAATACTGAAAAATGCTTTTCGAATAGAAACAATAGCTTTAAATGTTACTTTAAGTCTTGTTTGTAGTTTTAGTCGTTATTTCAGCATTCTGTTTTTATTACTTTTGTTGTAGCCGTTTGAGTTTTCATTAACTAAAATAAAGACTGGTAAAGGTACATTATTTTAAGTTAATTTTCAGATGTTGTTGATATAATATAGTTTGGGCACCTCTTGTGTTGGACTCAAACACCTTACCTGGTGATGTTCATAGGAGTGAAGCGTAGCTTTGTACGTCTGGAACATGTTGTCGATGTACCTGTGGAATCGGTAGAAGATGGGGTCTCTGAGAGACGTGGCGGTGTCACTCATTACACCTGGGTTGTCCTGTTGTAGTAAAGAACCAAGAACAAATTAGCTAACCCACGTCACTTACTCGATTTAAACTTTTCAAATCATCGCTAATGTATAAAGGTTAATATAAATCTCTTAAACTTTCTTCCCCACAAGATAAACGTGAATGAATGGTATCTAAGAGGTATTTATCCATCTTATTGAAATTGATCTCTTATTTCGACATCAGAGGGCATGTTCTACTTACATTCTTTGGCTATAACTTGCAGTTGGAGTTTTCGAAATGAGTAGTAACGTTTTAACTAAAGCGTTCAATATTTTATAAATATTTCATAATAATTTTTTATCATGTTAAGAACGTATAAAAGTTTATTTTCTTTCTCTCTCTGTCTCTTTTCAGGTGCCTGTTTGATCTTCTTTATAAATTAAACTTTCTCTAGACATATGATTTGTTTGGTTTTTAGAATCATAATAAAAGTTAGAAAAGTATAAACACTTTCATCTTTCACTCACGTGATAACGACCGTCGGGATCGTGTAGGCGGGCAAACATCACGTGACCCCAGTTATGAATGCTACCATAAAAGTCGTGTTTCACGGAGTCATGACTGGCTTCGATAATGGCGCCCAGCATGTCAATACCATGAGGTTCTTCCAGCTTGTGCTCGTGATTATCGTCATCGTAAACCAACCCTCTTTCGATGGCGTCCATAATTCTCTCTCGCCATCGTTCCATCTCGTAAAGGTTGACCACCCCCTTCAAGTCGTGAAGATGCATACCTTCCGGACGGCTAGCGTAGTGCAGCCCACTGACCAGGGAAGTCAGATGGGCGGAATATCCTTCGAGTTCTTCTTCAAAATTTTGGAATGGTAACATTCGTTGAAGTCCAACTGAAAGTCGCTCGCAGTCGTACCTAAGATAATCGCAAAATCGCCCACATGAAATTAGATACTGTCTTATTGAGACAGACAAGGCAAATAAAAACCTTTAATGAACGCGAAAAGGAATTAAGTTATTGGTTAGATGTTCATTGCTGACGAATGTATAGAATGCCAGCAGCTTTCCTTTAGGAACTCTTTACAAAGGGCTTCATCTGACTTTAAAAAGACGTAAGCTTATTATACAAAATGCCAACTACAAACAGGTAAATGGCGCTCATTCAATATTCCTGGTTGAATACCCTCCGAAAATCTCATTTGTAGAAAGGAAATAAAAAAAAAACCCTAAATTTTTCCAATACGTGTTGTTTAATGCTATCTTTTAATTATATTATGTCCTGTTCACTTGATTGATGATTAGTGAGTGTTTTACTTATGATGAAGGTAAATATGTTTATTGTTATCATGTGAACATTATTCAGTATCTGATAATGAAGTTGAAATGTTAATTATTTTCGAGGTTTTTTTCGATATAAGAATCGTTAATTTTACTGAATAAGTAAGAAGGTTTATCACACACACACAAATATTTGTTTTTAACAAATACCCCATCCCACTTTTTGTATGTAGCTGTCCCTACTTAACTAATACTATATCAATAAACACTAAATATGTTGGTTACTCGTACTGTAATATAGCAGACTGGAACAGGTAATTGGACTGTTTATTTGTTTATTTCAGAACAAAGCCACATTGGACTATCTGCTGTGTTCACCGAGGAGATTCAAACCCCATATTTCAGCATTGTAAGTCAGTAAGCTTTTCACTGTGCCACTGTAGAACCATCTGATTGGGTTAGTAAGAGTTACCAAGGTAGGTAACGCTGGTTGTCCAATTCTTACCTGGCGCACATCTGCTGATGCATGTAGAAAAACAGTTCTCCTTTTCTGTCCTTTACTTTATGCATAACTTTCGAGTTCCAGGTGGCTGGATAAACAATGTGCCAATGCCAGTGGTGTGCGTTGGTTTCGATATCCTCCCGGAAGTAAGCCAGATGCTGCTCCGGATTTAGGATGTTTCCAGTATCGTGAGCCTCAACTGTCAGAACTTCCTATTGATTGTCGAAAAACAAAGATTAATGTAATCTATTAATACTAAAAGTTATGTTAAATAGTATGATCTATTCTCAATTTGTTGGATGAAATGTATTTTTATTACACAAAAGCCTTTATTGGATTATGCTTGATAAGTATTCCTATGAATACGTTCGCTACCATGTACTCCACTGGTAACAACCAACTTTTAGTTATGGACCAAATGGCATACTGGTGGGTCACAGACAATTATATTAGAAAGCGAAATTTCTCTTGTAGCATATTAGCTTCAGACACTTGACTACTCGTTGACACATCTCGAATGCTTAATTGGCACGTCTCGATTGCTTAATCAACACATCTCGAATGCTTAATTTTATTTATAATTGACTCACTCTGTTTAATTATTTATTTTGCGAATGTGTTAAACAATAGCTTCTAGTGGATAATAATTAATACATATTCGTGTCAAACGAATGCTGTTATTTAGATGGATGACAACTGTATTGTAATTAAGAAATTAGCTCCTATTAGATGCAAACGTTGAAAAAAACAGTAAGTTTCTTATTTGATGTGGTAATTTCAAACTGTATTTCCAATAGAGCAAATAAAAAGAAAAAAAACGGATTCAAATGTACATTAATGTTTCGTAAACAACAAAGCTTTTCAAACATCAGTATAAAATGGAAGAAGAAAACAAAGCACCAGGTATTAACTTTTTTCAATTTCGTTTGATCAGTATAACTGATGTGGTTTAAAATAAAATGTAGTTAGTGTGATTACTGTGGTAAAAACGTAGTTTTAGGTTTGTCAACGTCAGTATAGATCCAGACAGGTGTAGAACGATCTAAACATAAATCACACTCACGTGGTCGTGACGGTTGTGGTCATCCTTAATGGCCTCTGTGATTGTTTCAGCTGGGATGAACCTGTCCGGGAAGATTTCCTGAATCGGCGGTAAAGCCAGACCTTTACAGTCGTTTCGGTGGAGAACGGCTACCGAAATAGCGTATGCGAACATTCCCTCGTTCACCACATCTTTTGCTTGCTCGCAAAGATGGATAAAATCGTCGAAGTCTTCAGCATCTGAAATGAAATTTTTACATTTGGGTAAGTAATGTCCATCTCCAATATCATCGCGTGAAAGCTATGAAACTACGTGATTTACCAATAGAGGGTGTTTTATCTGAATTTTTAACTAACCTTAGATGTGTTTTTAAGATGTTAGACCACAAATTAGTGTTTGTCTCTTCTTCTTCAAGGTAATAAAATCTTAACTCATCTCACAGATTAAATACGCTCGTTTTTAATACTGTTTGTGAAAATAAGTCGTATATATTCAGTGTTTGTAACTGTAAACCATTAAATGCACAGAAAATGAATAATAAAGAGTGTTATGTCATCAAATAGTAACAAAAGTTTAAGGAAACATCGACTGTCTAGAAACTTTAAATCCAATCTTTAAGGAAGGTCAAATGTGAATTTCTGACACGTGTGAAAATAAGTGTGTCATGTCAATCCAGTAAAAGACTTTGGTGACAATTAGAGGGTTGCGCCCTCTTCATTGCTATGAGATGTGAGTAGAAAGTGAGAGAATTTTTTTTGATTGACGAGTTAGAGACAATAGTTAGATGCTACAACTGCGTGGTCTGAATTTCGCGCGAAACTACACGAAGGCTATCTGCGCTAGCCTTCCCTAATTTAGCAATGTCAGAGTAGAGGGAAGGCAAATAGACATCGCCATTCACAGTCAATTAATGGTCTATTCTTTTACAAACGAAAAGTGGAATTAATCGTAGCATTATTACGGCCCCGGGGCTGAAAGGGTATACATTTTGGCAAGACGGGGATTCGAATCCTTGGCTCTCAAATTGGCCTAGCATGGCCAGGTGGTTAAGGCACTCGACTCCTAATCCGAGAGTCGCGAGTTCGATTCCCTGTTACACCAAACATATTCTCCCTCTCAGCCGTGGGGGCATTATAATGTGACGGTAAATCCCATTATTTGTTGACAAAAGAGTTGCCCAAGAGTTGGCGATGGGTGGTGACGACTAGCTGCCTTCCTTCTAGTCTTACACTGCTAAATTAGGGGCGGCTAGCGCTGATAACCCTTCAAAACAAACCAAGCCTTAAATTGTGAGTTGAGCTGCCTAACCACTCGGCCATGCTAGACCTATTTGAATATGAAAGAAGTAACTATTCAAGCACATGTGGAGTGTAACGAGATCAAATGTGTTGTTAAGCGTATAATGTGTATAGTATTTAATGTCTCTGAATCACACAGTGATTCTGCATTTATATAGGAAGTTCAGTAACATGTAGCATTGATGCAAGTGATTTATAATTGTATATTTTTCAGTGAACAAACTGTTTAAAATATAAATTAATTAAACAGTTTACTGCAGTAATTCAGTGTTTGTTTGTTTTTGTTATTTTTAGAACAAATTCACATTAGGCTATCTGTTGTGTCCGTAATGGAAATCGAACCACGGATTTTAGCGTTGTAATTCCGTAAGCTTACTGCAGAGGTTAACAGTTAACTCAGTATATCAACATGTAAATCGAATGATAGAATTGATATTTTAAACACAGAATATTCGTCCATGATGGACCACCCGCGCTGTGATCACTGCAGCGATCGAACCTCGAATTTTAGATGTAATCTTTTTAAATGATTGATGTTTCAATTTATAGAAATGTTTTATGCGTTTGTTTCTGGTGATATTGTTTCTTGTTCTTGTATATACAGGAAAGTTGAGACACAGGATACAATGCAAAGTAGCTTAACTGTCACAGGCTTAGAATAAGATATCTTAGCAACTAGTATAGAAGGCTTCGCAAAAATGTACTTACTGTACAACGTCTCGTACAAGTGAGTGGCTTCAGTCAGGTGTTCCATGTGGAAAAGCGAGAACAACTCGCCACGATGCAGATGACCAACATCTTTTAGCCTTGGGTCTCTCTCGTCCACTGGCAACTGGTGTTTGGTCAAGTTGTTCAAGTGTTCCAACAAACTCAGTATCTTATTCTGCTTCTCCTGGATGGTCATTCTTGTTGATTTAGGCCTGACCGTTGCACCACCACAGACAACTTTCTAAGTTTCCAGTGCAGTATCTGGCTGTGTGGAATGGCTCTTTTCTACGCTTATATACCCTGATGATGGGGATAAGTTACCACGAAATGTTTGTTTAAATTTCTCTGAAGTATAACTCACGCCCATTCTAGACATCAAAGGTTTTTAGTGCTTGTTGTTATTATTCGTAGTACAACCGACAATCTATTTTCACCCGTCTAAAATTTTTCTTGTGTTATTTTTACTGTAATTCCGGTGCTGACAAAATCAGAAACTACGTATACATTTCTCAAGTTAGATTATTGTCGTCACTAGTTAATCAATAGCACGATTTGATTCCCGTAATTTCGACTTTTCATCAGAATACAAAGTAGGATTTTTGAATTATAAAAAAGTGTGTGTTTTTCTTATGGTAAAGTCACAAAGGGCTATCTGCTTAGCCCACCGAGGGGAATCGAACCCCTAATTTTAGCGTTGTAAATCCGGAAACATACCGCTATACTAGTGGGGTGCATGAAAAAAGAAAGAAAGAAAGATAAAAAACAACATTCCTCAACATAACAAATCTTAAGGTATTTGTAAAATATATCAGATATGTTCCACATGATATAAGCGTCACATATTGCATTCTAATTCGCTAAATATTTGTTTTTTTAAGTAAATTGACGTAAAAATCTGGCCAAGCATTTGGCTTCAGTGACCACAAACTCTCATACGTTAGTTTACGTAAAAAACCTGGCCAAGTATTTGGCTTCAGTGGCCATAAACTGTCATAAGTAAGTTAACGTAAAAAATCTGACCAAGTGCATGGCGTCAGTGACCATAAACTGTTACAAGTTAGTTGAGTTTAAAAAGAATACTGAAATTCAAATTTATTCCTTTAGAATGTGAATGGATTATAACTAAGAATTCGAACCATATTAAAGATAGTGTTTAACCCTAGAATTACCACTGTAAATCGACCTTGATCCCATTACTCAATGTAATGCAAGATAAAAGAGGTGAGTTACTTGAGAGTTAACAAACATGTATATAGTCACTCCGCCAGTACAGCGGATTTACAACGCTAAAATCAGGGGTTCGATTCCCTTCGGTGGGCTTCGCAGCTCGACGTGACTTTGGTATAAGAAAAAAAAAACACATATATTAGAAAGATAAATACACAGCGAGAGAGAGCAAGACAGAAATGGGTTTAAGTTTGAACTTTATAAAAATGTGTTACAGACAGATATGATAAACCATTAGTGTGAGAAACAGTGCACGTTCAGAAGACATTCACAAAGTAAAACGACTGGAAAAGATAATTTATCTACAATCTGGGAACCTAACAGCCATCCAATTAAAACTTTTTTTATGTAGATTTTCATTTTTCCATTTCTGGTTGAAAATTTAATTGCAGTCTGTTTTGTCTCTTCGTGATTTGTAATTTTTAGGTAATACATATAATTTTACATAGAAATTTCACGTTTAACATTCCAAATGCTACGCACTCAAGTTCTTTGAACTCTGCGCATGCGCTTTTCTTGTTAGCTGTGAGACGAACGGTGGCTCGAAACCTCATCTTTCTTTAAATAGAATATTTAAAATACAAACAAAAATTTGGTAATTGTTCAATCTATTCGTAATGACAAGAAATTCACTTGAAATAAAAATATATTTTTAAGATGACTGGTATAGGTATTAAAATTTTAATTAAAACAAAGTACAGAACAACGTTTCAACCTTTTTAGATCATCTTCAGGTATTTTACTTTAAATGTACCCCGCTGGGACAGCAGTAAGTCTTCGGATTTACAACGCCAAAATCAGTAGTTAGATCTCGCTCGGTAGACACAGCAAATAGCTCGAGGTGGTTTTGCTACAAAGAAAGGCACTCATATTTATTTGAAATATATCATTATTTGATATTATTTCACATGTCTACTAAAGTAACTGTTTGTTTTTTGAATTTCGCACAAAACTACTCGAGGGCTATCTGTGCTAGCCGTCCCTAATTTAGCAGTGTAAGACTAGAGGAAGGGCAGCTGGTCATCACCACCCACCGCCAACTCTTGGGCTACTCTTTTACCAACGAAAAGTCGGATTGACCGTAACATCTGAAGGCTCCCACGGCTAATAGGACAAGCATGTTTGATGTGAAGAGGATTAGAACTCAGATCACGAGTTGAGCGCTGTAACCACCTGGCCATGCTGAACCTTAAATTTGTGACACATCATGTATGGATATTCAGTCGAATATTTTCAAACGTTTAATACTACGTGAGTAAAGAATACCCTAATGGAACAGAGAAACGTTGACGGACTTACAACGCCAAAATCCGGGATTCAGTTTCCCTCAGTGAACACAGCGGATACCCAAATGTAGCTTCGTTCTTAAACAAGCCTCGCTATTTTGTTCAGAATTAAGCGCAAAGCTACACAAGGGACTATCTGTACTCTACTTACCACGGGTATCGAAACCCGGGGTTTAGCAGTGTGGGTCCGCAGATATACCGCTGTGCCACTGGGGGACAAACAAGCCTCGTAGGTGTAATGCTGTAGGTAGGCTTGTAGCGCTACACACTGAATTTCTGTACCTGTGATGGGCACAGCACAGATAGTCCATTGCGCATATTTCTGCTTAGCAACAAACAAACAAAAGCTGTACGCTTTTACCGTATTTATAAGGGGTTATATCGCTTGAGGAAACCAATCAATGGTCAAAGATGGCCATTTGCAGTCATTGATCAAATGAGCAACTGTCTATTAAGTGACCAATGATTAAGAAAGTTGATAAATTATTGGATATATTTTGAAATAATAATAAGATCTGATATATTGCTATGATAAACCAAACAACCAAACTAAGGAAACGTAACAAGTCGACACAAATGACCTAACGCACATAATGCATGCAAGTTATAGCTGCTCTTTCAGAGGTTATGTTTGACAGATCCTCTTGTAAGAGTTTGCAGAAGAGGTAACTTTAAAAAGTTATTAATAATTGTTATGTTTATTACGGCCCCAAGCATGGACAGGTGGTTAGGGGCGCTCCACTCGCAATCTGACAGTCTCAGCTTCGAATTCCCGTCACACTAAATATGCTTGCTATTTTAGTCGTGGGAGCATTATAAAGTTACGATCAATCCTACTTTTCGTTGGTAAAAAAATAGCCCAACAGTTAGCTATGGGTGTTGTTGACTAGCTGCCTTCCCTCTAGCCCTCGTGTAGCTTTGCACGGAATTCAAAACAAGCATAATAAATATTATTTTTATAAGAAATACGAATGAGTTTACAGTTTGTTAATTCATAGGTTAGTAAAATACTAGAGCAATGCCTCGTATAATTGAACAAGTTGATTACCGTACTCGTGTTTGGATTTCAGATATGTACTAAGGTTACTATATTCGTATTTGCATTGTCTGCCTGTATACGTGTTTCTCGTTTTCTTTTCAGCTCTTCTAGCTCGGTCCAGTGGCACGTGCCAGACTGTGGAAATGAGTAATTCTAGTTCTTTTCCTTTTACCGTGTAAATAATAATAATAAATTGCTCTACGCACTTTGGAGCCATGAATTTGTTATAAAAGTTACTGTACATTTCCATTACTTGGTCTGGTAAGAGTAGTCTAATGGATAATAAAGGGTGCTGTTAACAACTGCCTTCTCTTTAGCTTATCAACTTAAAATTAGGGGCTGTTAGCACAGATATCCTTCATGTAGGTAGCTATGTGCCTGCTGTTCATAAGGGTTGTCGTAAGTGGGTAGGTTTGGCACAGACCAACTAGGCTATCTGTACCAGAATTGTCGTACTAATAAAATATCTCTGACTGATCTAAAGAAACTAAATGGACAAGAATTTCACTCGAATGGTATTTTTTCTTTAACTTACTATTTACACTTTTTGGTTGTGAAGAGTAAATTTTGACAGATATTCTGTCAACAGTCTTCTGGCATTTAGTTCTCGGTTGAGTCATAGACTTACATTGTTTACACCTACCAATAATTTAGTTTTTTTTAACACCAGCCTTCTCATTACTGTCTACAATTACCAATAATTTTAGTCCTTGCTAACACCCACCCGTCATTACTGTTTACAGTTAGCAAAATAATTTTAGTCTTTTTTTAAAAAATTTCCACCTGCATATTACTTTTTATCAGAAATTCCGGTGTTTTTAAACTTCCCACTTAACTGTAATTTTCTAAACTTTCAGTCCCTCATTACAGTTTATAATTAGTTGTAATTTTAGTCTTTGTCAACTCTCTATCCCTCATTACAGTTTATAATCAGCTGTAATTTTAGTTTTTGTCAACTCTCTATCCCTCACTACTGTTTATAATTAGCTGTAATTTTAGTCTTTGTTAACTCTCTATCCCTCACTACTGTTTATAATTAGCTGTAATTTTAGTCTTTGTTAACTTGCAGTCCCTCATTACAGTTTATAATTAGTTGTAATCTTAGTCTTTGTCAACTCTCTATCCCTCATTACAGTTTATAATCAGCTGTAATTTTAGTCTTTGTTAACTCTCTATCCCTCACTACTGTTTATAATTAGCTGTAATTTAATTTTAGTTTTTGTTAATTCTCAGTCCCTCACTACTGATTATAATTAGCTGTAATTTTAGTTTTTGTCAACTCTCTTTCCCTCACTACTGTTTATAATTAGCTGTAATTTTAGTCTTTGTTAACTTGCAGTCCCTCACTACTGTTTATAATTAGCTGTAATTTTAGTTTTTGGTAATTCTCAGTCCCTCACTACAGTTTATAATTAGCTGTAATTTTAGTTTTTGTTAATTCTCAGTCCCTCACTACAGTTTATAATTAGCTGTAATTTTAGTTTTTGTTAATTCTCAGTCCCTCACTACTGTTTATAATTTACTGTAATTTTAGTCTTTGTTAAAAAAGTGGAGTTTGGTTGGTTTCTTTTATTTGTTTGAACATTTCTATACATGTCTTACCACATATTTTCGTCATTAAAACTTTCTACAAAAACAGAAATGATGATGCATTTTCTGTATTAAATTTTCGAACATTACTTATGGGATAACCTGATACCTACATATTTGATTTGGTTTGTTTGAAATTCCTCGCAACGTATCGCGAGGGATGTCTGCTCTAGCCGTCCATAATGTTGCAGTTAGACTAAAAGGAAGGCAGCTAGTCATTACCACCAACTCCCGAACTATTTTACCAAGGAAGAGTGGGATTAACCGTATATTATAACGACCCCACGGTTGAAAGAACAAGCATTCTCAGTGTTCTAGGTTAATAGTTTACAACAAATATCGCTCTCCGCACTTTAAAACTATGCATAAGTGTGCTGTAAAAATTACAGTCAAGTCAACCTTTTGTATCATACAAGAGTAGTAAATCCAAGAAGATATGAAAGCTTTTTCTTAATCTGTCGTATCAAAATTAAGAACATAATAGCCACCCTTGTGTTTATTTGTTTTTTTAGGGAAATTCCTAAGCAAACAAATTGAAGAATTCGATTTTCTCTTCCATGGTATAGTGACAGCGAAGCTACTTTATTGTGCAGTTTTTACACTTAAACAGTGATTTCCCATTAAGTAATCCACTGTAACTGCCTATAACCAGGATTAATTTTGATTTTGTATTCATAAATATGTATAACTTTATTATTTTGTCTTGTTGTTTTTTTTTCACATCACAATGTAATACATTTTATATAAATGTTGCTTACGTTGTATTAAAATGATTTTGGAACCTCACAAAGTCATTACAGTTCGTGTCACCACATTTGGTCGTGATCTACCTCACAACCATACGTCTTGACAATAGTCCTATTGCGTAACTTCCGTTGCGTAAAGTTCCGTTGTAAGGCTGTCGTGTGTAAACCATTCAAATCTTTGAATACGTTCTAGAATCCATCTAGTTTACGAAGACTACCATATGCCACTTGCAACAGTGCGGTTTTATTGAAATCCATAGGCGCTGCTTATATCAGCTTGATCAGTATGACATCATATGACACAGCGAGGATACATGTTTCATTCTTTAGTTATGCGACGGCTAAACGGGAAGTATGACTGTGCCTTAACATGGTGAACCCATAACCAGTTAGCCGTGATTCCAAACGATTATGTTGCGTACTGTTGCCTAAGACACGTGGATGATCTTTTACCACTTGTACGACTCGTTGCAAGTCTATTTTTTAATGGTCGCTTTCTCCAAATTGATCCATGTTTCTTTGCTTTCCAAAGTCATTAGGTATAACCAACATCGCAATGATGAAGATTTTAAATCCTCTGCCTGAAACGTCGTTATCAATCACTGTATACATATTTTGCACTCAAAAGGACTGTTACAAATCCTTCTCAAATGCAATCATCATATCACACACGCTATGCCAAAGAATGTGAAAATGTAGTTCTGATACTTGCCATTCCATCGGAATTCAATAGCGGCAGTGATTTTCACACGACTTGCTAATCTGCATATTCAGAATCGTTTTACTCTAACGTACTCAACTCCACTGTCGTTAAACTGATTCTTATTTATCATTACTTAATACCTGAAAGTAGTTTTGCTTATTGTTGAATCTTCATGAATAACTATTAATATGCTTACTGGAATACCCGTCCCCTGAACAGAATCTATGTAAATTTATCATTAATTAAAAACATTATCTCAGGATATGGAAAGCTGCTTTCCTCACATGTAATTGGCCCGACTTGGCCAGGTGGTTAAGGCACTTGACTCTCAATCTGAGGGTCGCGGGTTCGATTCCCCGTCACACCGAACATGCTCGCCCTTTCAGCCGTGGAGGCATTATAATGTAACAGTTTATCCCACTATTCATGGGTAAAGAAGTAGCCCCAAGAGTTGGCGGTGGGTGGTGATGACCAGCTGCCTTCCCTCTAGTCTTACACTGCTAAATTAAATACGGCTAGCGCAGATAGCCCTAGAGTAGCTTTGCGCGATATTCTAAACAAACCAACACATGTAATTAAAAAAAAACGCCCATTAAATCGCAAAACTTAAAATTGAATCCCCTATGTACCTCCTACTAATTTTGGTGAAGATCTACCCACAACCTGCGAAGTAGTTACATGAATATACAACGGACAGTACTGTTATATTTATACAGATAAGTAGTTACATGAACATACAACAGTCAGTACTATTATATTTATGTAGATAAGTAATTATATGAACATACAACAGTCAGTATTATTAGATTTATGTAGATAATTAGTTACATGGACATACAACAGACAATACAATTATATTTATATGCATAAGTAGTTGGATGGACATACAACAAACAATACTATTATTTTTATATACATATATAGTTACATGGACATATAACAGACAGTACTATTATATTTATATAGATATATATAGATATATTGTTAAATCTTTCCATTTGTTTGTTTGGAATTAAACACAAAGTTACACAATGGGCTATCTATCTGTGCTCTGCTCACCACGAGTATCGAAACTCGGTTTATAGCAGGGTTAGTCCGCAGACATGCCACTGTGTAAAAAAAAATCTTTATGGCTCGTTTTCTTATAATTAGAAGTAAATTTTTCTTTGTCTTAAGTATTCATTAAATAATTTTATAGCCACCAGCAAAATATTTTCTATGAACTTTTCAAATTCAAACGTAGGGAAATACTTAAGTTCAGTCTGTCCCCCTTTTCCCCACGAACCACGATAAATTTCCGGGTGGACTTACAATGCTGACGTTCGGACAAAAACCCATTCTGTAGTTTTGCGCTTAAATAGCAAGTAGCAGGTTTGAGCATAACTACTGATAATAAAATCAAAGTTAATTTGAAAAATTAGACAGCTTTTATTTTAGGTTAAATTTCCCATCATGTTGTTTTGATAAATAAATTAAATTACCAACAAAATACTCTCAACCACTAAGACTTTTGAATTCGTTTCTTTAGTAACCTAATAAAACACCAAAGCTGTACAGTTACGCCTGTTTTGTTTTCTGTAACACACGTACACTGGTGACCAGAATAATGGTGATATAAAAACACAAAGATGTAACGTCTGACAACAACATTTCGTGGAAGCCAGCCCAATAACGGCTTGATCTAAAATCGGCGAATGACAAACAAGTGAAGTGCGAAACTTTTTGTGATGTTTTCTATGTGACAGATTTAACTTCGTCAAGTCGCAATAGAAGTGTTGGGTATACGGTTGTGGCTGTGCAGGATTTATCACTTCTATCGTAAGCACAGAGCTAATTTCTGCTGATTAGTCCGTTTCCTGTCGAACGAGCGGGAATTTCAGAAAATTATAATCTATGATATTTTTATAAGCGCATTTTGTAGTTTTTACTCAATAAAATGCACCTGGTATTTGTTTCACATCGTTCTATTTTTGTTAAATAAGTGTTTTATTTTATGACAGACTTTATTGTACATCAACTTTGTCCAACAATTTTTTTTTCATAGTTGCAAAAAATAATATTTTCGCCATATCACAAAATAACCTCATAGTGGCACAGTAGTATGTCTACAGATTTATACTATTATAAACAGGTTTTGATATCCATGGTAGACAGAGCATAGATAGCCCTTTGTACACCTTTGTGGAAAGTAGTAAAATATACTATGTTTATATAGATATAGTCTGCGGACTTACACGCTAAAACCCGGGTTTCGATACCCGTGGTGGGCAGAGCACAGATAGCCCATTGTGTAGCTTTGTGCTTAATTCAAAAAACAAAACAAACTTATATAGATATAGAGGACTGGGAAAATACACAATAATATTTTCAAACAAACAAACAAACTTTTCATTAAACCAATGTTTAATTTTTATAAATGGCACTTCATTTTACATAATCTGAGATCCCTGTTTATTACAGTTATTACGTATGGTTTCGTTTACCATTATTTTACTCATGAAACAAGAAAATTCAACTATCGACATCAACAGTGTGACAAAAATTGTAACACGTATTAAATCGAATTAGTTTATTAGTTGTATTCAACATAAAGAAGTAAAAAGATTATATTTTTAAGTAGTGTAACAATTGTATTTTAGAGCCTCAGCAGCGTCTAACACGAGGCTCTCTTTTACACTCTGGCATGGCCAAGCGTGTTAATGCGTGAGACTCCTAATCTGAGGGTCGCGCCAAACATGCTCGCCCTTTCAGCCGTGAGGGCGTTATAATGTTTCAGTCAATCCCACTATTCGTCGGTAAAAGAGTAGCCCAAGAGTTGGCGGTGGGTGGTGATGACTAGCTGCCGCCTTCTCTCTAGTCTTACACTTCAAAATTAAGGACGGCTAGCGCAGATGGCCCTTGAGTCGCTTTGCGCGAAATTCAAGAACAAAAAACAAACAAAAGTGCTGTTTTTACACGCCTCTGATTTTGCATAAGAAATAGATAAA
This sequence comes from Carcinoscorpius rotundicauda, assembly GCA_011833715.1. Lineage (NCBI taxonomy): Eukaryota > Metazoa > Arthropoda > Merostomata > Xiphosura > Limulidae > Carcinoscorpius > Carcinoscorpius rotundicauda. Next base: position 129,574,699 of record CM022391.1, on the reverse strand, counting down.
GTAGTGGAGAGTGATAATAAAAATAATATGTGTAATGAACATTGACACTCTACTTGACAACGTTGTGGGCAGAGCGCAGCTAACCCATTGTGTGGATTTGTGCCGAATTGCAAGTAAACAAACATATTCTCTTGAATGTTAAGACTAATTTCTTCCTAATGCTTCGACAGCTTTCGATGGTACAACCATAAATATTATATATATGTTTGTTCTGCTTTTTTTTTAACTGCAGTACCGTCTGGAGTATTTGTACATCCTAGCACAGTATTATTAAGTCTTCTATTTTAAATCCATAACATAGGTAAGATTAATGGTAAAACTGACATTAAACCCTTTTGGGTTTATATTACGATATATAAATTTATTTAGCATAGTTTGTAGACCTTCCCTTCAAATTCAGCTTACTTATAATTGATTTATGATTTTATTGGAAGAGTTATCAAAAAAATTATTTTTCTACAGATAAACAAGTACCTGTTTGATATTTTCTTTGTAAACAAAAAATACGACTTTCATTAGTTTCACCTAGCGTCATCTGGTAGCAAAATATGAATATAATCGCATAATCAATAATTTTTCATAAATCTTCGTATCAGACTCTCTTAATGACATTTATATGCAAAAACGGCTGTTCTGGGCCCAGAAAACACTTCAAATAGAAGAGCGAACAACGTTTCGACCTTCTTCGGTCATCGTCAGGTTTACAAAGAAAGGGTTACTGGTCGGAAGCTGACCACGTGTTTGGGAGGGGTTGTATAATTGAGTGTTGCCATGTAGAGGGCGCGGTTTGAATATATAATTTTGTCTATAATATTAATATAGGTATAATGGTGTTCCTTTATATTGGTTTATTTTGGGTTTGAGTTGTTGTATAAGTAAGGCTTCTTTAATTTTTCGTTTGTTTATGTTTGTTTCTTTATTTAGTATTTTAGTGTTTTCTATGGTTATGTTGTGTCCATTTGACTTGCAGTGTTCGAAAACGTGTGAAGGTGACTTTTTATGTTCTTTGAATCTGGTTTCCATTTTTCTACTTGTTTCTCCTATATAGAAGTCGTGGCAGTTATCACATTGTATTTTATAAATAATGTTGGTGTGGTGTTTGTCAGTGTAGTTCTTACATAGTATAGACCTTAGTTTTGTGCCTGGTTTTTGAATAAATTTAGTGTTAACTGGAATGTTATATTTTGTTACTAGTTTTTGCCAAATGTTGGTTATTTGTTTGCTGATGTCGGGAATATATGGTATACAGCAGTATATGGTTTCGTGATTTTTTTATTCGTGAGATATATTTACTTTTGTTGGTTGATTTTGCTTTCTGTCTAGGTGTGTGCGTATAATGTTTTCTACAGTTTGTGGAGGAAACTTATTAATGTTGATGAAGTGTTGTTTTATTTTATCTAATTCATCGTTAATTTTATCTGGTGAGCATAGTTTTATGGCTGTGTTTATCTGGTTTCTTAGTATGTTGAGTTTTTGTTTTGTTTCATGTGCTGAGTCCCAAGGAATGTATAGTCCAGTATGGGTGATTTTTCGGTGGATTTCTGTTTTGAATTGTGTGTCGGTTCTTATAATTTTGAGGTTAAGAAATGATATTTGATTGCTTTCTTCCTGTTCACATGTGAAGTTAATGTTGGGATGTATAGAGTTAATGTGAGTGAAAAAGTTAAGTATGTGTTCTGTAGATTCGAATCCCGCAATCGTGTCATCTACATATCTGTACCAGTATAGTGGTGGATGTAATGCTGTATTAATTGCTTGTGTTTCAATTTGTGTCATAAAAATATTGGCTAGAACTGGCGATACTGGGTTGCCCATGCTTAGGCCATTTGTTTGTATATAGTTTTGGTTGTTGAACATGAAGTTTGTCTTTATTGTGGTGAATTCTATGAGGGTTGCTAACTGGTTACTGGGAATGTCTATGATCGGGTTAGGGTCTCGAATATAGAGTTCTAAGGCTATCTTGCAGGCTTCTGTTGTTGGAACTTCTGTGAAGAGGGATATAACATCGAAACTGGCCATTAAGGCTTTATGATTAAGTTGATTTAGATTGGACTTGAAATTAAAAGAGTCTTTGATGAATGAGCTGGCTGATGTTGCATATTTGGAGAATGCCCATGCTATGTATTTACCAAGATTGTAGTTAAACGATTCATATGTTGACATTATTGGTCGTAATGGACAATCTGGTTTATGAGGTTTGGGGATGCCGTATATTTGCGGTGTGCGTGAGTCGGTTTTACGTAGGTAGGAATAAAGTGTTTGTGAAATTGTGTTGGCTTTTTTTATTTGTAGTAGTAATTTGTTTAGTTGCGTCTCATGTGTCTTTGTTGGATTTGTGTGTATTGGTTTAAATTTGTTCGTGTCTGATAGGATGTTATTCATTTTTTGTATGTATTCATTCGTGTTCATTATTACTATAGCGTTACCTTTATCTGCTTTTAGAATTTTTATGTTTCTGTCTTGTTTTAGGTTTCTAATGGAATTAATGTCTCTTTTTGTAAGGTTGTTTTTTAGTTTTCTGTTTTGTGAAATTACGTTGATAGTTTTGTAAGAAAATTCTTTGAAAAAATCGTTTAAGATAATGTTTTTAGGTGGTTCTGGAAAATATAAATTTGTAATTTTACCTGGGAAGTTTGGCAGTTGGATGTCAATAAAGTTATCTAAGTTGTCATCTTTCTGTTTTCTACAGAAAACAAAAACAACAAACAGAAAGATGAATATAAATTTGTAATTTTACCTGGGAAGTTTGGCAGTTGGATGTCAATAAAGTTATCTAAGTTGTCATCTTTCTATTTTCTACAGAAAACAAAAACAACAAACAGAAAGATGAATATAAATTTGTAATTTTACCTGGGAAGTTTGGCAGTTGGATGTCAATAAAGTTATCTAAGTTGTCATCTTTCTGTTTTCTACAGAAAACAAAAACAACAAACAGAAAGATGACAACTTAGATAACTTTATTGACATCCAACAGCCAAACTTCCCAGGTAAAATTACAAATTTATATTTTCCAGAACCACCTAAAAACATTATCTTAAACGATTTTTTCAAAGAATTTTCTTACAAAACTATCAACGTAATTTCACAAAACAGAAAACTAAAAAACAACCTTACAAAAAGAGACATTAATTCCATTAGAAACCTAAAACAAGACAGAAACATAAAAATTCTAAAAGCAGATAAAGGTAACGCTATAGTAATAATGAACACGAATGAATACATACAAAAAATGAATAACATCCTATCAGACACGAACAAATTTAAACCAATACACACAAATCCAACAAAGACACATGAGACGCAACTAAACAAATTACTACTACAAATAAAAAAAGCCAACACAATTTCACAAACACTTTATTCCTACCTACGTAAAACCGACTCACGCACACCGCAAATATACGGCATCCCCAAACCTCATAAACCAGATTGTCCATTACGACCAATAATGTCAACATATGAATCGTTTAACTACAATCTTGGTAAATACATAGCATGGGCATTCTCCAAATATGCAACATCAGCCAGCTCATTCATCAAAGACTCTTTTAATTTCAAGTCCAATCTAAATCAACTTAATCATAAAGCCTTAATGGCCAGTTTCGATGTTATATCCCTCTTCACAGAAGTTCCAACAACAGAAGCCTGCAAGATAGCCTTAGAACTCTATATTCGAGACCCTAACCCGATCATAGACATTCCCAGTAACCAGTTAGCAACCCTCATAGAATTCACCACAATAAAGACAAACTTCATGTTCAACAACCAAAACTATATACAAACAAATGGCCTAAGCATGGGCAACCCAGTATCGCCAGTTCTAGCCAATATTTTTATGACACAAATTGAAACACAAGCAATTAATACAGCATTACATCCACCACTATACTGGTACAGATATGTAGATGACACGATTGCGGGATTCGAATCTACAGAACACATACTTAACTTTTTCACTCACATTAACTCTATACATCCCAACATTAACTTCACATGTGAACAGGAAGAAAGCAATCAAATATCATTTCTTAACCTCAAAATTATAAGAACCGACACACAATTCAAAACAGAAATCCACCGAAAAATCACCCATACTGGACTATACATTCCTTGGGACTCAGCACATGAAACAAAACAAAAACTCAACATACTAAGAAACCAGATAAACACAGCCATAAAACTATGCTCACCAGATAAAATTAACGATGAATTAGATAAAATAAAACAACACTTCATCAACATTAATAAGTTTCCTCCACAAACTGTAGAAAACATTATACGCACACACCTAGACAGAAAGCAAAATCAACCAACAAAAGTAAATATATCTCACGAATCAAAAAATCACGAAACCATATACTGCTGTATACCATATATTCCCGACATCAGCAAACAAATAACCAACATTTGGCAAAAACTAGTAACAAAATATAACATTCCAGTTAACACTAAATTTATTCAAAAACCAGGCACAAAACTAAGGTCTATACTATGTAAGAACTACACTGACAAACACCACACCAACATTATTTATAAAATACAATGTGATAACTGCCACGACTTCTATATAGGAGAAACAAGTAGAAAAATGGAAACCAGATTCAAAGAACATAAAAAGTCACCTTCACACGTTTTCGAACACTGCAAGTCAAATGAACACAACATAACCATAGAAAACACTAAAATACTAAATAAAGAAACAAACATAAACAAACGAAAAATTAAAGAAGCCTTACTTATACAACAACTCAAACCCAAAATAAACCAATATAAAGGAACACCATTATACCTATATTAATATTATAGACAAAATTATATATTCAAACCGCGCCCTCTACATTGCAACACTCAATTATACAACCCCTCCCAAACACGTGGTCAGCTTCCGACCAGTAACCCTTTCTTTGTGAACCTGACGATGACCGAAGAAGGTCAAAACGTTGTTCGCTCTTCTATTTGAAGTGTTTTCTGGGCCCAGAACAGCCGTTTTTGCATATAAAAGTTCTCAACAAGTGGGTTTCTTGACATCACTGATTCTCTTAATGACAATTGTTGTCTTATTATTTTGTAAGCTCGTTTTTTAACATTTTAAAATCTTTATTCGTATTATATATCAATTAGCACGGACAGCGACTCCTAGATAGTAGTTTAAGGTTTTCCTACAAAAATGCGAAAATAAAAACCCGAGCAAGGTTTTATTACATTTTGTGAGAACCAAATCTTTTTTATCCCCCCTTCGTATCTTTATAAGCATGATCAGGTGGTTAAAGCGCTTGACTCACAATCTGTAGGTTCCAATCCTCATCCCACCAAACATGCTCTTTCCTTTCAACAGGACCAGGCGTGGCCAAGCGTGTTAAGGCGTGCGACTCGTAATCTGAGGGTTGCGGGTTCGCATCCCCGTCGCTCCAAACATGCTCGCCCTTTCAGCCGTGGTGGCGTTATAATGTAAAGATAAATCCCACTATTCGTTGGTAAAAGAGTAACCCAAGAGTTGGCTTGGTGGTGGTGATGACTACCCGCCTTCCCTCTAGTCTTACACTGCTAAATTAGTAACGGCTAGCACAGATAGCTCTCGAGTAGTTTTGTGCGAAATTGGGCAATGGGTGGTGGTGTTAACTAACTGTCTTCCCTCCAATCTTTCACGGCTAAATGAGGGACGAATAGCACACATGGTCTCGAGAAGTTTTGCGCGATATTCACCAAAAAACAAACCAACCCATTTTTTATAGAAAAGTTATATAATTTTCAGTAAGCCCTTGAACAATTGTCATCCTCTTTCTACTTTGCTGATTTTGTTTTATTTATTCAGCAAAATTATTTCTCAGCCGTTTATTTTCGTAAGTGTCTAAATACCTTGAATCGAAAGAAATTTAATCTTGTCCGTTTGTCTCTAGATTAGACAGTTGTTGTTTTGAATTAAGCACAAAGCTACACAATGGGCTATCTGTGCTCTGCCCACCACGGGTATCGAAACCCGGATTTTAGCGTGTAAGTCCGCAGACATACCGCTGAGCCACTGGGGGCACATTGGAGAGACATTTTACATCGGCTCCTGTTTAAGTTTGTGATAGTGCTTTACGCTGTTTGTTTGGTGTTCTTTGTGAGTTGCTAACTGTATTTATTTCGAGTTTTTTTCTAACTGTAGAAGTTCCTGAGCCTAATTAGTTATGTCCAGAACCTCTGTTGATGCTCGAGCTGGACAGTTTATTTAATTTCGCGCAAAGCAACACGAGTACTATGATCTGTGCTAGCCGTCCCTAATTTAGCAGTGTAAGGGTAGAGGGGAAGCAGCTAGTTATCACCACCCACCGCCAACTCTTGGGCCACTCTTTTATCAACAGATAGCGGGATTTACCATAATTAAATAACGCCCCCACGTCTAAAAGGGCGAGCGTGTTTGGTATGACTGGGATTCGAATCTGCAATCCTCAAATTACGAGTCGAGCTCCCTAACCACCTAGTCATACCGGACAGTTTAGATGTTATAAAGGGAACTGTGTGAAGGAGCCTCATGTTAATCAATGTGAAGTTATACAATCTGTGTTTCTCAATTTGACGGTGATTTCATTTCTTCTACTGTACCTCGTCCTGGGGGATATAAGGTTACAATTATTTTAATAGAATACGAAAACTGTTTCATGTTTTGATATACTTGAGTATGTTACTGATGACAACCTTATTTCTAAGTTAAACGACTTTGAGTGTGAAGTTAAGAGAGCTATCCTGTGTAAATTGAGCCAGGAAATTTATAATGATATCAGGTTTGTGTATGTTATTTTCTGGTTCCCCTACATGAAAGTGTTAGACCCTTTGGGTAAAAGTCTGTTTATTAACATAAACAATGACTACAAACGACGTGTCTGTAATTTGTGTCTCGTTGAGGACCAGCTATACAAGGATTGTCCTCAGTTGATTTGTCATCGACAAGGTCATGTTGTCGGGGGTTGTAATCGAGACATCATTAGGCTCTGAGGTTGTAGGGGTGAACCATACGAACGTGGAGGTGGACCGTGAGGGTGGTGATATTAATGAACCCGCTGCTACAGATACTGGGTCAATTCAACCATGATCTTCGTATACTGAATGTGGTGAAGAACGTTCTACAGAGGTTCAGAAACAGTCTGGAAGTTTGAATGCTGATTGTGTTTATGTTTTCTCGTATACCAAAGCCACATCATGCTATCTGCTGAGTCCACCGAGGGATTGTATTCATACCATTGGGGCAGAAAGTCAATCGACTTCTTCGTTGCTGGACACAATGTTGAGCATGACGTCTATACCCCACAGAAGTTAAACTGTTTGGTACGGAAGTGAAATCTTCACCTAGCGGACAGAAACGATGTTTGGAGCTTTACGATACTTTACGGTACAGGACTCACTCATCTCGTGTGAAAAAAAAAATTGCTAATAGACCGTAACTTTAAGACATACTTCGATTTAATGTATGTCTTTTACATTTAAAATAGGGCTGGTGAACATTAACCATTTGAAGGTGCTTGAGAACTGAGAAAATAGGTTAAATATGTATTTTTTTTACAAATGATCATTTTTAATCAGTTAACAGATTTTTCTCAAGGTCATTGTTTTCTGTCTAATGCAGTAGTTGGTGGCTATGTTTGTTCTTCACTCAGTTTGCATTGTGTAGATCAGTTACTGGTATTAATTGTACACATAATGTCTTCAGTTGTATTGTTTAATGTGGTATTAATTGCACACATAATGACTTCAGTTGTATTGTTTAATGTGTATGATCCTTTAAAGTGGAGGTTTTTGAAGGGATTACATTATCCTTACAATCATTAAAGGTTCTTGTTATCCTGTTTCATCCTGATGGTGTTGTGGTGCATGGTACAAATTGACATATTTGTCAACATATCACGCTCATTTTAAAATCCTGGCGTTACAGACATTTATCTTTGAAAGGTAGGGTGCTGATAGTTACTGCTTTAGTGGCCTCTATATTATGATATCATCTTCAGGTTTTACATATTGAAGAGTCTACAATTGTTTTAATACTGGTGGTATTCAGTGTTAGTTATAAAGTGTTGGTTAAACAGCTTCACGAGGGTGGGTTCAATTCTGTAGATATTAGGCTTATAGACGGAAACTGCTTCAAGAGTGTTTGTCGGGACAGTGTCATGAGGTACTACGATCGGTGTTGGACTTTTATTTTGGACTATATTGTGATATATATCTTGGTGTTGATGTTTTATCTTTAAAGCAGTCCCGCATTTCATGCGACTTTTATCTCCATTTGTTGCTGAGATCTTTAAAGTGTGGTAACGTTTTTTGGGGTAGGTTTCATCATCTGCCAACTGTTTCTTTTATACTTGGAACAACCTTTGTTTCTTAGTCATAATATTGTGGGCAGGCGTTTTATCCTACTGAATTTGTTGCTGTGGGAATCACCGACTCTGGCATTTACACTGTGAGGCTATACCTCTCCGGGAATCTCCTGCTATTTAGTTGGTTTTTTCTTACAATAGTGCGCTACCTAGGGAGTTTATTACAAAACAGTTCCTTTAACTTTCTTCCATGTTCCCCTCAGATTGGATATCTTTAATTACGTCTGGATTATCTTCAGGTATGTGTTCTTCTACGCGTATTTTGTATTTTACACATAATAATGGTTTGGATTTTCTTCATTTCAGGGTCTTTCTTTGAGGAAAGTATTTTGTGGATTGTAGAATAACTTTCATTCTCGTGTACCACATCCGTTTCTGAGAGTCATTGTATCTGGTACTGTTTGGCCGTCTCTTTGGAAAGGCTCTTTTGATTCTTTTGTCGGTTATAGATATTGTAGTTTAGATTACCTTATTTGGGATCATGTGTGACTGCAAATGTTAAATTAGATTACATGTTTAGACATCCAACAGGGATGTGTTCTTACTTTAGGTGTACTCGAAATACTTTTCGAGTTCATTTGTTTTTCAATGTCCCAATGTACAAGGTTTATGGGCTTTAGTATTTAGTTTGTTGAAAATAGTATTGTGTTGTATTCTTTTAGATCAAGAGAAACAATTGGTGGCTTTCATTGGATATTTACTTGATCTCAGTTCACATCGTAACAAGCTTTTCGCTTTTGTAGTCGTGTTTGGAAAAATTTTTGATATATCCTGCACTTGTTAAGGTTTTGACATAGGATGATCATGCAGATTTTGTACATTTCTTTAAAGCTGGACTTAAAATTAAGATTATGTTAATATCTTACAGTTCCAACTCAGGATGAACTATTAGACATTTATAATATCTATAGGGATCATAGCCATGAGGGTCTACAGGGATATGTACAGTGTAAGAAGTTATAGTAATATCTTATGTGAGTGTTTAGTGTATTGTTATTTGGTGACTGAGGGTCTACAAGGATATGTACTTTGTGAGAATTTATAGTAATATCTTATGTGAGTGTTCAGTGTATTGTTATTTGGTGACTAAGGGTCTACAGGGATATGTACTTTGTGAGAAGTTACAGCAATATCTTATATGAGTGTTCAGTGTATTGTTATTTGGCGAATGTGGTTCTACAGGGATATGTGCTGTATGAGAAGTTTAGTGATATCTTATGTGAGTGTTTAGTGTCTTGTTATTTTACAAATGTTTCATCAGTGTTTATCCGGATAATTTATTATAATATATATATTGTAAGTAATTGTTTTTTTTATTGTCATGTAATGTTATTAACATGCTATGTTCTGAGAATATGATGTTTTTATGTTTTATATTTCTCTCTGTGAGGGTGAAATAATTATTTTAAAAAAGTATACGGACTTACGAAACTAAAAACCGAATTAGGTTTTCATTCTGAGTAAATTTTATCTATTATTTAATTGAAACACTGTCTCTAAAGTGTTTGTATTATAGGTACTAGTAACACGTAAATACAGACACAGTCCGTAAATGGTGAAGGTCTGTAGCTTAAAGTGAATGTTTTAAATACATTTGCTTCGGTTTTTATTGCAAAAACTTAGCCACCTGAAATATTTAATTATAGACAAATCCAGCAGTGTTACAGTATTAATTTATTTTACTTTTGAACATAAATTCATCGTTATCTAAGTTGTTTTATTACACCATCAAGAATGTTTGGCATGAGCATGTTGAAAACACTGCACGATTTCCGTTTTACCCTTCTTAACCTTCAAACTTAATCTTCACGTCGGTCAAGGTCATGTTGGTGGTCAAGAATTCCTCAGCAGTATGAGCACTGATATGACGATCAAAGGGGAAACCCATGGGTTTTTTATCAGGGTACTTACTGTTCTTGGCTCCACAATAGCTGACGGCATCATCACACATGTGATTTTCAGGTCCGCTTCCACCCACCTGTTGAATAGTGAACGTTACCAGTTTAAAACACATACGCCCTCTCGTGATTACACGACAAACAGAAATAATATACAAAAATTTATAAAATTTTATTTTTCATGTATCGTAACAATTTAAAACTAATACCTAAACTCTCTACTTGACTTTGAAACTTAAATTCTATAGTAAAATTCTCACCAGAGGGTTTCATCATTATAAATTTTATAATGAATTTATTTAGTGGGTTCAATTTTTTCTTCTCAGACTATACTAAAATAAAACTACAACTAAAATGCTTTTTTCGTTAAAATCTCCCTACATCTTGCATATTTCGAAGATAATTTAAATGAATAAAAGACATCATATGCGATGTATCGACCAAATCAGGTATTCCTAACTTAGAAATGCTCAGACCTTGGACTTTCCAATTCACAGTCCAACTTATTAACCATTAAGCCACATCAGACATAACATCTTAAAGGCATAAAATACACTTCCAAGTCTTGCTTGTTAAATTTGCGCATCTAGTTATGAGAGAGTAATATATATATATATGTATAATTTTTTTCAATTATTGGTTTTTAAAGTTCGAAACGCTTAATACGTGTTAGTTAATCTGTAGTTTCACTGTCTTGATCGAATGACCAATAAGGTGATAGGTCTTTTACTGTCTTTGCTCTTATTTCCTTACTTACATTGTCTTTCTCCCAATCGGTCAGCATGATGAAAAGGTCAAATACCATGCCTTTGTGGTTACCACGTGGTACAAGCATGTTCTTCGGCCACCCACAACTGCAATATTCGTCAGCTTGCTCACTGACTCCCTGACCTGCCTTCAGCTCCTCGAAAGTGCGTAGAGTAGAGATAGTCACGCTGGAATCCACAGAGTTCCTCGTGATTTCGTTCTTGCCAGCTGACACTGTAGGAAGGTGTTTTACTATTACATTTCCGTGTTCAAAAACAGAACATGTTGATCTTTACACAGATTTAAAGGGGCACGTTGCTGATCATCATAACTTTCAGTTTTTGATTGTTTCTAGTTACAGGGCAAAGCTACACAGTGGGCTACCTTTTGCTTACCCACCACAGAGATCGAACCCAGAATCTGAACGTTATAAGCTCTCGAGCTTGTCGCTGAGTCACTGGAGGGCCCGTGAGATATTCAATAATAGCAACAGTAATTAGCCTTACCAGTGACACATATTTGCAGACTCACAACTTTAGGATCTGGGTTTCGATACCCGTGGTGGGCAGAGCACAGACAGCCTGTTGTATAGCTTTGTGCTTAAGCGCAGGCATCAACAGCAATTGAAAAATTTTTGTAATTATATTCAAAATATACATAATTAAAGGAAAGCGGGTGTCTGTGGGCATCGTGCTCGCTTCAGAAAACTACATACAAGGGCACTGGTGACCTACCAAAATAGGAAACGTTTTGAAAACTCTACACCAAACCCTCAAGAGCCCCAGGTATGCGTGATATTTTCTTTATTTGTGTTTTTGCTAAAGCGAAGCTACACTGAGCTATCTGCTGAGTCCACTGTGGGGAGGGATAGAACCCCAGATCTTAGAGTTGTAACCCCGTAAAAATACTGTGCCTCTGAGGGACACTAGTAACGAATATATGAAAATGCAAAAAGCCAGTTTTTGCAATCCACCAGTCAGAATGTGTGAAAATATATGATGATTTATTGTGTTTAGTTTGTACTTAATAAGTCTGATACATATACATAGTCGTACTAAAGATAATTACTAGATTGTGATTGGTGACCCTTGTTAACACACGAGTACTGAGTTAACAAAGGTTCACTACCACTGGGTTAAGAGTAAAAAGGTTTTTTTTTCATTAACGAAACAAATGGATAAAAAGTGTTACTGAATTACAAAAACAAAAAGTTCTCCCAGTGGCACAGCGGAATGTCTGGGGTTCTTAAAACGCTATAAATTGAGTTTAGGTACTGTGATGGGCACAGAACAGATAACCCATTGAGTAGTTTTCTACTTTATTACAAACAAACCAAAGCTACATGGAATCCAAGAAGTGTGGAACAATAGATGATTTGCATCTTGGAAGACTAAGAGCTTAATCGAATGACACCTTTTCAGGACACTTAGATTAGCAGACATGGTCCCCAAGAATAGGCCTCAAGATTTTCGGATTTTGAATCCTATGGATTTCTTTCTCTGAGGACTGGTCGAGACATAATTGTACAAAGATAAGATAAGAAACATCAAGTATTTCAAAAAAAGAAACAAATTTGTGGTTAATTCGAAAAGAATGAATATACAATCTCCAAACTTGTTTCGAATTACAAGGACAGCGTATGGAACACATTGGCCCGGCATGGCTAAACGTGTTAAGGCATGCGACTCGTAATTCGAGGGTCGCGGGTTCGCATCCCAGTCGCGCCAAACATGCTCGCCCTTTCAGCCGTGGTGGCATTATAATGTTACGGTCAATTCCACTATTCGTTGGTAAAAGAGTAGCCCAAGAGTTGGCGGTGGGGGGTGATGATTAGCTGACTTCCTTCTAGTCTTACACTGCTAAATTAGGGATGGCTAGCACAGATAGCCCTCGAGTAGCTTTGTGCGAAATTCAAAAAACAAACAAACGGTTACTTTAGTAGACACGTGAAATAATATCAAATAATCATATATTTCAAATAAATGTGTGCGCCTTTCTTTGTAGCAAAACCACCTCGAGCTATTTGCTGTGTCTATCGAGCGGTAAGTTTACGGATTATAACGCTAAAATTCAGATTCGATTCACGGCGGTGGATAAGTCGGATAGCCCAGTGCGGCTTTGTTTAAAAAGTGACAGAGACACACAAAACGAATGTTACAACAATTGTCTTTAAACTCTGATTATTATATTTGCTTTCCCTCCCCTTCGGGTTTATATTATCATTTTTTCGTAACCTAATCGCTGAATGTACTCACGTTCTCTATGGAACTTGTCCAGTTCGATATAGAGACGACGCTGTTCATTTGGGCTCAAAAGGTTACCCAGTTCGTCATATTTAGGAGCCAGGAAGATCCGCACAGTGGCGTGCTGAGTGGAACCTGTTTTGTTCTCCACGTTGATCTGGTAGCTGAACGCTTCGTGGTCCAGATGGTGGTACTTAACCTGTCATTACAGGATGAAATAAAATCGATCACTTCTGCGAAACCATAAAAAGAACCTTTACGGACTATAAACAACATCGTATGTGCACGTGTTGGCTATAATTAACACGAATCACTAAGCGTCCGTCCCCTTGTGGAATGTATTAAATTTACACTGTTAAGCTCTGAAACTTGCCTGCTTTGATTGATTGGCTACTACAAGTTACGTTTTTAAAGAAAATGAATATACTTAGGAACCTTGTTAACTAATATTAATGTATTATTTCTCTGAGGATGGGTTTCACTTTAAATATCTAATTAAAGCTTTTAATTAATACTTAAAGAACTAAAGCTGAGCGTCATTTCACTTTAAATCTTTAATTAATTTATTTCACAAAATATTTAATTAGCACATGGTGAAAAATAATGTGTGAGTTTTCGATTTTACTCTCTCTAAATCATCATCATAAATGCCAGTTTACTTTATTTGTTTGCATTAGGTACTCTGATGTAGCTTCTATGCTTAGGGTTAATCAACATTAGATCCTCTGATGTAGCTTCTATGCTTAGGGTTAATCGACATTAGGTCCTCTGATGTAGCTTCTATGCTTAGGGTTAATCGACATTAGATCCTCTGATGTAGCTTCTATGCTTAGGGTTAATCGACATTAGATACTCTGATGTAGCTTCTATGCTTAGGGTTAATCGCAATTTCTGAAAATTTTCTATGAAATTACTCCCCCTTCACTGATCTTGCACAGTCTGATGGACATGATGACTTACTGTTGTCCTACTGTTTTATGGTCACTATTACTTACTGGCGCCTATTACAATAGTTTCCACTACAACGAGTATCTACAAAACATGGTGAGACCCACTTAAAGTATACATTTTGAAAACTGTTCATAAATCCTGCACTGAACAAGACTACATTTATACAGAGTTAAAAATATAAAAATCCATTGATGCCATATTGGAGGTACGTGGTGAAATAGGATCGTCATGATTTCACTGTTTTTTGTCATAGCTGTTCAACAGAACAAAGAAACACGTTCACTTTAGTTTAACTGTCTTTTAGAGTTGGAAGATTCTCATTGGTAGCCATAGTAATCACTTTACAGACGAAAGCGTTGTTTGGCTTCAAGCGTGGATTTGATGTTTGATTCTATAATAAGTGCTCTGATATACGAATGTTTTTACAGCTTCTTTCCTTGAAATTCCCTGACATTTGTCTGGATATCCATTAACAGTCTTGCTATTCGAATGTTCTTCTTTGAAAAAGATTGCAGGTTAATTCTGTAGTAAATGAACTTTCAGCGACACTTCATATCAAATAATTGGACCTTCGCCTGAAACAATTATACAGATGCTAAAACATGTATCCCGTTTTGCCATTTCTTTCATTTGCGGCAACAAACCTCCATATTATCATATGAAAACTATTATTATAAAATACGACTAATCCTCTGTAATATAATGATTCAGTATATATATTCTGTACATATAGATATATATAACCTTTCGTATCGTCTACAACTTGTACAGCTCGTGCCTGACAATAAGAATCTGTATTTATCTACACAACCACGATATTGTGAAGCTATAAAGTTTTAATAGTTACCTTTACTGAATGATCAGTTCCGAAGTCGATACCGTGGGAAAGCTCAAGTTCGCTCAGAACCAGTGATGTAGTGATCACGTTGTTGGTCTTGGCGGCAACACTAGCGCTCAGTACTTCGACACCAGGGAAAGAAAGCTATTCAAACACACACACACGTACAAAAGAAAAAAAAAATTATTAAGGTAAAATGATTACTCTTTTATAATTACATACACACACACACACACACACACACATATATATATATATATATATATACATGTCCGATAAGCTACTCCAAATCATCCCACATTAGTTCAGTACTTTTAACACCAGGTAGGGAAAGCATCAACACACACACGCGTCATATATATTAATAAATCTTTAGTAGTTTTTGATTAGATTACGTTTACAAGTTTATTCAATAAGCTACTGAAAACACTCCACAAATCTCTGAGTAGCTGAATAAGTTGGCTCCATATTTGTTCAATTCTTTAACACCAGGGAAGGAAAACATCCACACACATACTCGGAAGTTTTAACAGCTCCATTACACAACTTGTTATTTTGGTTTGTTTTTGTTTTTCGTCACTTTCAATAATTCAATACAATAACGAAACCTTAAGCCTAATTTTCGTTTTTTAATACAGCATTCTATGTTTGTGGTATTTCGCACCAAGGTTTGCGTGTAAAAGTAAATTATAAGTTTCATTACTTATCACCCCCGACTAAGCTTTTACATTTTTCAAAACTTAACGATATTTCAATTATTTTATTTTCGTCTAAGTTTGACTAGAAATGGTTATACGCTAACCTCCTCTTTTGTATAAGGGGTCAGAGATTCTTTGTATTCTTGGAACATGTTGTCGAGGGTCCTGTGCCACCTATAAAAGATTGGATCTCGTAGTGACGTAGAGGTGTCGCTCATAACGCCTGGATTTTCCTGTTGAACGATACTAAAATGTATTAAGACGTGTTTGTTCGTAGTGTAAATTTATAGATAGAACCTGGTAAACACGCAGTCAAAATCACCAAATGGAATTGACATTGCTATAAATTCAAGTAAAGATAATACTATTAAGATCTAAGCTAAATAAACAGAGAAACATAACCTTGTTAAAAATAACAGTCATTGTTATGCATTAAAATAGCATCCAGCTTCTTTCATTTATGTGACGAATTATTGTCCTCAACTAGGAACAATATACAGAAAACAACCTTGATTTGGATTACTAAACTTCATAAGAATTTATTATTTTTCGCCCACAATCAATAGGAGTAGTTGACGTCCAATGTGGCGGAATACGCTGAAGATCACGTGACTTTTCGAAATCAGTGCAATACCTTTGCACCTGATTCATAAAAGTTTGGTTTGTTTTGAATTTTGCACAAAGCTACACGAGGGATATCTGTGCTAGCCATGTATGACTAGAGGGAAGGCAGTTAGTCATTACCACCCACCGACAACTCTTAGGCTACTCTTTTACCAACGAATAGTGTGATTGACCGTCATATTATAATGCCCCCACGGCTGAAAAGTGAGCATGTTTGGTGTGAGGGGGATAAGGGGATTCGAACTCACGACCCTCAGATTACGAGCCAAGCGCCCTAACCACCTAGGTATGCCAGGCATATGGTAAGTAAAAATATATTTTATTTATTCATCCTATTATCGGGAGGTCGCACTCTTCATTTGGATTTGAGGTAAAGGCTATTTAGCGCATTAAGTGCGTTCAGAACACACGGCATTACCTTTTTAACCCTTAAATCGCGGGAATATTGTAGGTAGCAGTAGCAGTTGATGATGGCCGCCGTTTAAGCGATAAGGTATTTGGTGTTTTGAACCTTAACATCACTTATGCGACTCATGGACTAAACGACCGGGTCAGAAGAGACAATGGTTTCAAAAGCATGTCTATTCTTAAATTCGAGCTGCTAACGAGTCAGCAGCATCCGCCGCCTACAAGACTACTCCGATGTGACTTTGCTGGATAAAAACACACACCTTCATACTCAGCTCGGCTCGTTAATTGCTATAAGCCTATCACCTCAAGAGTTGGAGAAAAAACCTATTCGATTTCTTGAAGAAAAAAAAAGTCTTAAAGGCCATGAATATCATATTTTGTCTCATCCAAGTGTCTCTCCGATTGGAGTGAATTGTTGTAAAAATAAGTTGTTCATTGTATGGGTTTAGTACGATTTTTATTGACAGTAACTTAATCTATGATTGGTCGCTAAGGGCACGTGTATGAATAATTAATTAACTTGATTGTTGATTTAATATTTTTAAAGTAAATCCAAGTTCTTTTTTTTCATAAATTGAACCTTACTTCATAACTGATAGGATGACTATTGGAAAATTTACGAATACTGTATTCTGACTTGTTATTATAAACTATATTACAACAGTTGAAACACTTAAAATTAATAAAGTCGAATAATCAACCAATAGATTTGTATGTATACAGTTAATTACCGGTGGGGTTTAAGTATTTCGTCACACTGAGTAATTCTATATATTTTCTCTGCTACAACACTTGGGACAAAGAACTTGGTTTGTTTTTGGATTTGTTTTGAATTTCGCGCAAAGCTACACGAGGGATATCTCCGCTAGCCGTTCTTAATTTAGCAGTGTAAGGCTAGAGGGAAGGCAGCAACTCATCACCACTCACCGCCAACTCTTGGACTACTGTTTTACCAACGAATAGTGGGATTGGCCATCATATTATAACGCCGCCACGGCTGAAATTTCAAGTATGTTTAGTGTGACGGGGATTCGAACTCGCGACCTTCGAATTACGAGTTGAGTACCTTAACCACCTGACCATGCTGGGTCAAACAAAGAAGTTATCACAAAAGTTTTAAAACTACTCACTTAATATGTGAAATACATTGTAAATAGCAGTAGTGATTAGTGGAATTTTAATGTTGTTATTTCCTACTATTTATTTATTTTTTTTGTGCCTTGTGTTTTACCAGAATAACTTTAACCAAACATATTTTGGTTCCATAAGTTCTGGATAGCTCATAATCTCGTCTTCTGTTTCCAGAATTTGAAATGTTAACACGTCACTTGGGTGATCTGTTATTACGAGTGGTTGGATGCAGTCTTAAAAGAGACTTACCCCAAACTTGCCTTCGGGATCGTGAATACGAGCTGTTAGCACGTGACCCCAGTTGTGCAAGCTACCGTAATAGCCTTGATTGAGAGATTCGTGGCTGGATTCAACCAGGGCACCCAGTAAGTCAATACCATTCTCGTCATGAAGGACGACCTCATGACCATCGTGGTGGTGCACAATCTTCAGGTCGATGGAATCCGTGATCCTGTGCTTCCAACGCTCCATGTCCTGGATGGTTACTTCTGGAAGGTCGTGAAGCGTCATGCCGCTGCATCGAGAGCCGTAACTGAGCCCACTTGTTAGAGAGGTCAAGTGGGGAGAGTAACCCTCGAGTTCCTCGTGAAAATCGTTAAAAGGCAGCGTACGATGCATCCCGTTAGACAGACGCTCACAATCATACCTAGGAACACAACAGACCTGCTATTCAAAGTTCTGGCGGTAGCTCATAAACTTAACACGTAAAGTAAAACAAAAACATAGAAATGGATTATAAAAGGATCATATAAATTGCGTCTCACGGGAGTTAACTCGTCATCCTCTAGATATTTACTATATACTCCTCTGTAAGAAAGGTGAATCAGGGCGGGGATGGGGCGATAATTGTATCTCTTAATTACACTTTTTTCGGAAGCTCATATTTTGACGATGCCGGGTTAACTATGGTCAGTCCTTGATCCATTATGTAATTCTTTTATAATACATTTTTGTCTCCTTTTTTTTAACTATTGTTACTTCTAAAAGATTTGCGTTTCAAACTACTCACGAAAAAATTTGAACTATTAAAAACACAGTAAGTCTTTGGACCCTACAAAAATATAGCACCTTCAGTGACACAGTGGAATGTTTGTGGACTTAACAACGCTAGAAAACGAGCTTCAAACCCCAGACGAACACAGTACAAGCAACCTATTGTGTCGCTTTTCGCTTCACAACAAGCAAACAGACTTAGCTTTTTTTTGTTTCTTTCACCATTCAATTTTCGAGATATAGATATGATCGTATGAGGATGTAGAATCTCCAAAAATTACAGTTTCAGTTTCACACTTTTAATACCTGGTGTGATGGTGGTAAATCTGAGGTCTTATGACACTAAAATCCTTGTTTAGGTTTGTCGTGATGGACGTGGCAAGTAGCTTAATGTGGCTTTGCTCTAAAACAAACAGAATCTCCAAAAATTACAGTTTCAGTTTCACACTTTTAATTCCTGGTGTGATGGTGGTAAATCTGAGGTCTTACGACACTAAAATCCTTGTTTAGGTTTGTCGTGATGGACGTGGCAAGTAGCTTAATGTGGCTTTGCTCTAAAACAAACAAACCTTATAGCTATTAACGTGATATGAAAAACTGATAATTATTTTCCCAAAAAGACTTATACCATTACTTTCTTTTCCCTTTAAGCTGATGACCAGTAAAGATTTCCAAACTTGCTGAAAACACAGATGCTGTGTCAACATTAAAATTATTCAGTTCTTACCGAGCGCACATCTGCTGGTGCATGTAATAGAACAGCTCTCCCTTCCTGTCCTTCTCTTTGTGCATGACTTCTTGCCGCCAGGTGGCAGGATATACGATGTGCCAGTGCCAGTGATGTCGGTTGATGCTGACATCTTCTCTGTAGTAAGATAACTGGTATTCAGGATCTAAAATATTACCCGTCTCCTCGAATTCGACAACAATATCCTGAAGATAAACCAAACAGATTTAGTTGGTTTTTCTTTATCACAACTCGGCAACATCCTGAATATAAACTAAATACATTATTAGATTTAGTTAGTTTTTCTATATCAGAACGAAACAACAATATCCTGACGATAAACCAAATAGATTTAGTTGGCTTTTCATTGTTAACTATAATTCGGGTATTAAAAGGGGCAACACATACCATAAGCGTTAAATAGGTTCTCCCTTACCTGACAACGTGTCAAATTCTGTCACGTTCCTGCTTATGTTTTAACTAGGCTATTATTACATTACTGAAGTATATGTGTTAATCCTAAAACTAACGACTTATATTTACACCATTTACTGTAATTTTGGGTACATTTATGTTAGTGTGTGTGTGTGTGTGTGACACCTTGTCAGAGTGCTTGCTGTAAATGATTGGCCAAAACAAATGTTGAGGACCTTATAGGTAACTAATGGAATTAACTGTACTACTGGTGGAATTTTTATTTACTGCACGTGTGATTCGTATGTCGTCAAATTTACAGTTTAGTTTGGTGGCAACTGTTACATCACGAATAGGCAAGCAAAATAATATGATAGCTGTAAAGTAACATATTTTGGGCGAGTGTTGTATGAAGAGTTATGCAACTCAACTCGGATCTAAATTGATACCAGTACAACTTAAAACTAATCTAAATTAATAGTTATGTACATAGTTTAATCCGGTTTTCAACTGAAAGTCATGTAATTTAACTTATTTCTGAATTGATTGACATGTGGATGTAGATTAGTGCTCACAGAGTTTATCTCACTTGTAAAACAAAAACTGCGCTACCTAATTTGGTTCTGAACGTGGCTGTTTATAGCTTAATTAATTTGCTATTAAGATATTACACAGAATAATTTAGTTGTAAATGAAAGGCTAAGTACCTTATTAATTAATTAAAGTTCTCAACCTTTCACTTAAAACTAAATTATACTGTGAAAAGGTAAAGTAGCTTAATTAATTTCCTATTAAGATATCATACAGTATAATTTAGTTTTAAATTAAAGGTTAATTAGTTTAATTATTTTCGGCTTAAGTAACACAGCTTAACTGGATTCCGAATGGAAGTGACGTCATAGATTTAACCCGATTAACCCTGTATCTGTTCTGAGGTAGTGGGTTACCTTATTGGGATTAGCTACTACTTCTTTATCAGCGTGTCTAATAGTTTCGGAGGGGATGAACCTGTCAGGGAACACTTCCTCGATTGGTGGAACAGTAATGCCCCTACAGTCATCACGGTGAAGCACGGCTACGGAGGCAGCATATACAAACATACCCTCGTTAACAATGTTTCGGGCCTGTTCCAGTAGGTGGATGAAATCATCGAAGTTTTGAGCCGCTGAAAACGGAAACGAAAGTCAATACTTGTAAACAGAAAAAATCGTTTTATTTTTGAAATGCGATTCTATTCGTGAATGAATGAAGAGCTGTGTTTAGAATTATTCTGAATACTAGTAATAAATGCTCTGTTAGGTATAAATGTTTGTTTATTTTATTCTAATGCGAAAAATTACACAGTGGGCTATCTATGATGTGCCCAACGGGTATCGAACTTCTGTATTTAGCTTGCTGAGCCATCAGACTTTCTGTTTAATTACTAGCAGACTATTATGTATAAAATGGGCCCCGGCATGATCAGGAGGTTAGGGCGCTCGACTATGAATCTGAGGGTCGCGGTTTCGAATCTTCGTTAAACCAAATATGCTCGCCCTTTCAGCTGCAGGAGCGTTATAATGTGACGATCGTTGGTAAAAGAGCAGCCCAAGAGTTGGTGGTCATGACCAGCTGCCTTCCCTCTGGTCTTACACTGCTAAATTAGGGACAACTAGCGCACATAGCCCTCGTGTAGCTTTGCACAAAATTAAAAGCAAAAATGTATGAAATGGCTAATTTAAAGTGAATTTAATAGTATTTAACCTATGTCCCCCGATAAGTGAGCAGTAATTCTTACAAACTTTCAATGCTAAAATCCAAGGTTCGATTCTGCACAACTAATAGAGGTGCAGATAGTCTAGTGTGGCTTTGCGCGGAAACAAACTTTTTTCTATAACTACCCTACAGACTTTGACGCAGAAGACAAGTCAAAGAAAGAAAAAAAAAGATATTGCTCCATCGTATGTCTGAAGATTTATAACAGTAAAAGACCTGCTTTTGGAATTCATGTTGGACACAGCACAGATAGCTCATTGTATTTGGTTTGAATTTCGCGCAGAGCTACACGAGAGCTATCTGCGCTAGCCATCCCTAATTTAGTAGTGTAAGACTAGAGGAAAGCCAGCTGGTCACCACCGCCCACTGCCAACCCTTAAATTGTTTACTATTAAATAGGCCCCCCAGTGGCTCAGCGGTATGTCTGCGGACTTACGCGCTAAAATCCGGGTTTCGATACCCGTGGTGGGCAGACCACAGATAGCCCATTGTGTAGCTTTGTGCGTAATTCAAAACAACAACAACAACCATTAAAAAGTGGGATTCACTGTAACTTATAACGCCCCTACGGCTAAAAGGGCGAGTATGTTTGTTGCGATGAAGATTCCAACCCACGACCCTCGGATTACGAGGCGAATGTATTAACCACCTCACCAAGCTTTACAACGAACAAACAACAACAAAACTTTTTGTTGTTCAAAAAAAATTTAAAAACGATAAAATTTGACAATTTTGAAACTAGGTAATTTATAACGAAACTTAAGCACAACTTATTTATTAAAATTAAAACATACTCACTTTCCTAAGAACTCTACACCAGTGGTGCGCAATCTTTGTTTATGGCGCTGCCCCATCATTTTACTTATGGATTTTATTTCGATGGTCTTTGATGAAAGTAATATTTATACGTTTGCTATGGAAACGTCTTTACTTTTAAGTGTTACTTTCAGATATTGCTAACATGCTTTTATAGTCACTGTTGCATTTATTCCCCAACTGACTCTTTGCGCCTCCCTTGGGGAACACTCACCCTCAGCTTGCGCACCATGGCATTGAAATGAATCTGATACGTTTTCTTTATTGATTTAACATTGGTCGGGGTTACTTACAAGGGGCGGAATGTTTCGAAACTGGTAAAAAGTGGCAAGTTGAACGATGTCAAGGGTTTCATGTTTTTCTATCACTGCCGTTTCCCCCGCTATAAACCGGTTTTCGATACCCATGGTGAGCAGAAGACAAATAGCCCTTTGTATAGGTGATGCATTAACTACAAACTCTTACACCGTATTAGTTTTCAGTGTAGCAAAATACACGATTCAAACCCGAGTCCATTGACAAGAAACATAACCGTAATTTAAAGATAAAAAAGGTGAAAATAAATCACCGATACTGGATATTATTGAGAAATTGCTATAAAACACTTACCATATAGAATTTCGTACAAGTGGGTAGCTTCTTCCAGGTGTTTGGCGTGAAAGAGCGAAAAGAGCTGACCCCTGGGCAGGTGTCCGACGTCTTTGAGACGAGCATCTCTCTTGTCAACTGCAAGTTTATCCCTTGACAAGCTGGTCAAGTGCTTGAACAGGACAAGTAGACGGCTTTGTCTTTCCTTCACTGTCATGGTTACTCGGCTAAAGAGAGAGTGGGCACAGGTGACCTGGATTTAAAGTGACATGCGCCCCTTTTGTAGGTCTTTTCACTCTCGACTCCTGTCTTTTATACCGACACTGTCTTTCAACTAGGGCCCCCTTCCTCCATTCCTGGAAATATTTTGCTCTGTTCTACATTCATCGAGAATAATGCTGGAAAAATATTGTCTCGTTTTAGGAAGGGAGCGGTTTTCCAGCTAACCCGATTTAGAAATTTGGATACCACGATATCTTGAGAGGCCAAGAACTTCCGAGTGAAAGTAAATTAGAGTGTAGAATACTTTGTCAGCCACACTACGTCGAATGCATACAGAGCCAACGATGCCTTTCTTACAGTACCAGAGCTTTTCTGGATAGATGTGTTAATAACTAATCAAATACGTTTTGTGTTTGTGTTTTATGATAGTAAAGTCATATCGAGCTATCTGCTGTATCTACCGAGAAGAATCAAACCCTTGATTTTAGCATTGTAAATCCGAAGTCTTGCCGCTGATCCTCCGGGGGAAGCCAAATAAGGAACAAGGACACTAGATCAATTTGAATACACACCATTATACGTAGTGTTTTAGTTGTACTCCACTTATGGCGAAGACAGAATGAACATTATTTTTACGTATTTATTATTTACACTTTACTTCAAAGAACCAAGTACGTGGATATGTGATGAACAGACAACATTATTGAATACAACTTAACCTAAGTTCCACATTTATTTTGCTCGATTTCCATGTCCTCTCTTGATCTCTGTTTCTGTTTTAACAAAACTGTTAACTGTGAGAATAACTAAACCTAAAATTCATTTGGTAGAAAAATACCAGATGCACTGAGCATTCCTTCTTAACCAAAGTGAGATGTTTAGAGAGCAGGGATCGGTGGTGAGAGCACTCGGCTCGAAATCTGTAAATCACAAGTTCTTATTTGCAAAATAACTCATAGCACATTCAGTGCGGTGCCTTGTTTTATTATAACGAGAGTCTGAATAACCGAGCAAACACAACTGAATACTAAAATAATATGTTCTAAAGCATGACAAGAACCTTTTTAGACGAAGAAAACAAAAGGATGTTACAATAATTACAGGGCTTTACTTGTGTAATGTTATCAAGCGGAGCTCAGTTTCACAGCCTATATAAAACAGGTAGGCAGAAGGGCATCGTAGTATCTTATTTCAATTATATGATAATATCATAATGTATTTTGTTCGAGAAAAATTATTCGAATTTATAAGAATTACATGTTACAAAGTAAGTCTACATAAACGATATGAATAGATATAATATTTTCATATGTCCTTGGAAATTCTACAACAGGAACATAATCACAATAATTTCCAACTGGTATCAAGTGTTTCCGAGTGAAGTGTAGTAAATCCGGGAGTTCTAATCAAACAAAATAGACAATTCCTGTACGGTTCGCAGTACAAGAATGATATTTTACAACACTTTAACTTTGCCTAGGTGCATTGTGACATTGTTAGCCTGATAAGCTCTAGGTTTAAGTTTAGTGCTCCACAAACAAGAGGTAACTGAAGTGTTAGTCGTTCTACTGGAAACTAGAAAAAAAAGAAATGTGTGATTTAAGCCACTATTAATTATGTTTCTTTCAAATGTCATGATGCTCGGCCAATTGGGTCTGGCATGACCAAGTGATTAGGGTGCTCGACTTGCAATTTAAGGGTTGCGGGTTCGAATCCCCATCCCATCAGCCATGCTCGCCCTTTCAGCTGTGTGGGCGTTATGTTTGAGACAGTCAATCCCAATATTCGTTGGTAAAAGAGTAGCCCAACAGTTGGCGATGAGTGCTGATGACTAACTAACTGCCTTCCCTCTAGTCTTAAACTAAATTAGGGATTACTAGCGCAGGTAACCTTCGCGTAAATTTTGAGCGAAATTCACAACAAACCAGAACATTAATCTTAACAACAGGAACAATGCCAGCTTCTATAAAAACTTCAATTGGAACTCCTAAGCACCACCTATAAATTTAAACCAACTCAACAGAAGTATATTAAGTTTCAATTGGACACATTCTTTATCACCGCTCACGTTTCTTAATATAAATTCGTATTTAGAAACAGGTACATGAATGATACTTTTTCACAAATTATTTGAATATTTTAGTATTGAAATACTTAATTTTTGAAAGAACGTCTATTTGTTTGTTTTTTCAATTTCGCGCAAAGCTACACGTGAGCTAATTAAGCAGTATAAGACTAGAGGGAAAGCAGCTAGTCATCACCACCCACCGCCAACTCTTGGGCTACTCTTTTGCCAACGAATAGTGGGATTGACCGTCACATTATAACGCTCCTACGGCTGAAAAGGCGAGCATGTTTGGTGTGATGGAGATTCGAACCCGCGACCCTCAGATTACGAGTCGAACGTCGTAACCCACCTGGCCATGTCGGGTCGGTGCAGTCAGACAGTAAATGAACACTTATGCGATTTTAAAACGTGTTTTAATATTAGTTATTTTTATTTGATACACCATTCGTTTTTGTTGTTTTTTCCTTGCTGTTCAATTTAAATTAGGTTTAGCTGCGTATTTTCACTCTCTGATAGATTCGCAATCAGTTTAACTCCAACGTTGGCCTGGCATGGCCAAGCGCGTAAGGCACTAGACCCGTAATCTGAGGGTCGCGGGTTCAAATCTCCGTCACACCAAACATGCTCGCCCTTTCAGCCGTGGGGGCATTATGATGTAACGGTCAATCCCACTATTCGTTGGTAAAAGAGTAGCCCAAGAGTTGGCGGTGGGTGGTGAGGACTGACTAGCTGCTTTCCCTCTAGTCTTACACTGCTAAATTAGGGACGGCTAGCACAGATAGCCCTCGAGTAGCTTTGTGCGAAATTCCAAAACAAACAAACAAACATTAACTTTAACGTAAGTAGTTTGAAATAGCTGGACAAAAATAATTTTATTATCTTCGTGAATATCTTATTGTGTTCCCACTAGTCAGGTTCAAGTCAGACGGGATTCAGCGTTTCACAATCACACCTATAATAACACGTCGTGTTTTTTTTGTTTGTTTGTTTTTTGCGTATAAAAGAAACTTACTGTTTATCGAAACTGAATATTCAGTTAATAAATGCCGGTGACAACATGTTTTTAATATCTTTTTGTTGTTGTTGTCCTTGTTGTTATTATGCTATCTGTGCTCTTCCAACCAGGGGTGTCGAAACCTAATTTCTAGTTATATAAGTTTGCAGACATACCGCTGTGACACTAGGGGGACTTTTGTTGTCTTTCAACAAATAAATATATGTATGTGTTATTATATTTCTTATTGGTTTTTATTTGACTCTTTCTAGGAAAATATCCGAGCTGTGACGAGTTGACTCACAAGCTGTGTTTTCTTGTTACTTTATTTATAGATTTATTATACACGTGTTCCGGAAAGAGAGGTTATCAATATTCTTAAAAGAGAATCTAAATTTTCCGTCACATTACACCGGATGTCACGTGCAGGGTCACTTTAATGCGTTTTGTAAATTGTATGTTTTTGTGTTCCTTTCATTGCAAAGATTTTAAGTCCAAGTATATTAACTGTCTGTTAACCCCCCAAAAAAATTTTTTTTTCGCAATACCTTCGTTAATCATATCCACATGTAACTTTAAATCTTAATATTGGTTCAGATATGTAAACGATGTTTCTTGCAGCGTCAACTCTTGACGAAGGAAAAGATAATGAAACCAAATCAATGAATAATATCCCAACATTCGTTTTACAACCAAAGACGAAGACAATTTATCCACCTCGTTAGAGACCAAACAGGATTTAAAACTAAAATTAATTTAAAACACACACATAAACTCACACCAATACCTTAACTGGAAATCGGCACGCTCGATACTGTATAAACTGAAAACCTTGAAGTCAACATTTGTTTGCTGAGTGGGTATTAAATGACCTTGTGCTAACGACACTTAACAACTGCTCCGTAAATAAATGCAGACAATGAACTGATGGTTCATGAAATCTTCATTAACAAACAAACTATACAGTAATTGTTGTTGAAGATCAGTCGATACGTCAAACAAACAAACAAAAATAATAAATAAACCTCACAGATAAAAACGTTTTGGTCGTAACCACAGTTCCTGATGTCAGTGAAAACCTCACTGAATTATAGAAATAACTGTGGTCAACACCACCTGCCTCCATCTCTTGGGCTACTATTCTTTTATCAATAAATAGAAGTCCGGCATGGCCAGGTGGTTAGGGAGATCGAACGCGATTTGAAGGTCGTAAGGTCGAATCCCCATCACACCAAACATGGTCACCCTTTGAGCCGTGGAAGCATTATAATGTGACGCTCAATCCCACTATGCATTGATAAAATAATCCAAAAGTTGGAGGCTGGTGGTAATGACTAGCTGCCTTCCCTCTAGTCTTACACTGCTAAATTAGGGAAGGCTAGTGCAGATAGCCCTCGTGTAGCTTTGCATGAAAATCCAAAAGCTAAGTTCCGAAAAACTATATAGTATCAGAGGTATCACTGGGCATTGCCACACAGTACCCCGAATCTCTAGAAAGTCCTCGTCAGCATTACATTGTGACAGATGTAGCGTGGTTGGCATATTACAAAATATTCATCTTTCCACTCACAAGTTCTTAGAATTCATAAACATATTAAACTAAAACAATATTTTAGTTATTTTGAGCATTAATTGGTTTTTGAGGCCCAAACTCTGAATCTTTTTGGTAGCTTGTAATGCTGCTGAGTCTTTTAATGTCACCGAAAATTGGTCAATATGGGGAAAGGCATGTATTAGCTCTATCCGAAAGATGTTCAAACTGTTAAATAGTAAAGATATGTTCAGGTCTGAGATGTATAACTTTCAAAATTGGGATATCTCTTGTACTTGACACTGTAAACAGAGGAATATATATTAAGTTGGTGACACAGGACCATCTAAAACCAGACCTTCAACAAGTCATACACCTGGTGTGGTAAGCAAAGTGTGATATATTGTAACATTTGAAATATATGAACACAAAGGTTAGTTGTGAAAACTGTCCACATGTCCCATGAATCAGAATGCAACATATTCAAGAAGAATCTGTGTATAAAAGTGACATAAGTCAATTATAAACATTCAGCCGCGCATACCTCAAACAGCTGGAGAATGAAATGGATACCTGTGCTATTCAATATAAGAGCATACCAGTCAAGAAGCTGAACACAGAAAAGGCAGGCAAACATGCAATTAAAAGAAACAACAAGACACAATCATCCTTCTATATTGTTATTTTATATACAGACGAATCAAAATATTTCTATTTTGTGAAGCAGATTGGTTACACAACAGATGCTTTAGAGTTACTATAATTTTATTATTAACATGTTTTTCTCACAAACAGGACCATAACAAAAAATTATTGGTCAAAAATACAATCAAGATACATTATCTGTTATCTGATTTTTTTAATGAAATATTCTTTACACATCTGATCTGCCTTGGTTATAGCTTCCATCACTTCGGCATACGACCACTGGTACTGACGAAGGGCATCTTTCATCGTAAATGGCCCATGTTGTGTCCGCTCTAGCTCCAACATGTGTGCAAAGCTGCCCAAAGCTAAACATAGTGAATACTGATACAGAAACAATCGATTTCAAAGAATTCTATTTGAATAAAATTTTAAGAAATAATCCTGAAAATGTAAAAAAAAAAAAACATTGTACTTGTCGCTAACCACAACTGGATTACAGATTGCTTTTAATATTTTTACAATCCTAAATCACCTATTGTTATATGATGACACTTCAAGACTGCTATACGAGTCAGCACTAAGCTATAACTTGTAAAACAGTTTTGTCTGACAATTTTTTAAATGTTCTTAACTATTTCAACTGTATCCATCATTAATTATTGAACTATTAAAATATGGCCTATTTAAATAACATAAAAAAGCTGTGTGTGTATACAAATTTACCTCATTTATTTCTCAGAATAATATTTTTTCCTCAGAAATTATTGTATCATGGCATTAGTCCTAATATTGTACTTTGTTGTATGTGGGTGTGTTTTCTTATCACAGAGCCACATCAGGCTATCTGCTGAGTCCACCAAGGGGAATTGAACCCCTGATTTTAGCATTGTAAATCCATAGACTACTGTTCCATTTAGATTGTGTATTTGAACTGATTAAACTATGGATGCTTAACTCTTGACTGTTTGTAGATAAGCACAAATCTACACAATGAGCTATCTGTGCTCTGCACACCACAGATATCAAAACCTGGTTTCAAGTGGTATAACCCTGGAGATCTACTGCTGTAGCCACTTGGAGGCCTAACCCTTGATAAAGACACAAATCAAAATGTCACATACATTAAAAGTTTTATTTTTCTGGAATTTATAGTTTGATTTCAATAGTGACTTCTGGTCTCGAGTGTGAACTTTAACATCTGAATTTAAGTAACAGGTCTAAAGTTTCCAAAATACTATTTCTGTGAAATATGAAGTATACCACTATTACATTTATTAACAAAAAAAAAAGTTATTCACTTCCTTTTGCAGCACTTTATATCACAAAGATGTAATTCTAAAAAATCTATTTATTTTCCAATACTCACAACTCAGTTGGATAACGTTACTGTTCAGTTTCCTCATTATCAAAACTGTGGCATTTGCCAGCAAAACAGAAATATGTAATCCAGTTCATCTGGCTATTTTTAGAATATGCCTTATTCCTTGGAGTAAAATATGGTATTCCAGAGAAGCAAAATTTAAAATATTTATTAAATTTAATGCACTAAATATACCAATTTTCAGGCAGTAGGAATCTTGATCACATCTCTACTGTAAAATGAGCAGCTTTGGATAAGAAGTGATGCAACTGCTTTGCAATTTCTGCCAAGTTTCTCAACTTGACTGTGACACACTCTCATTTATTACTCATTTCACAACAAATCTCTTTTGGAATGAACACTACTGAAAAACCTCACAGAGATTTTTGCTCATTTTTATCCAACTTGTGAGTTTTCAAGAAAGAAATACAGTGTCATGAAGAACCATTAAGGTAAGACATTTAATGTACATTACAAGAATTTCAAAAAGAAAGCCCATAATGGACTGAAAGTTCACTTCACTCATAGAATTTCATAGGATATCTTGGGCTTTCATCAAGGACAGAGTTGGGTATTCAACCTGCACATCTACGTAATTCTTATATCTGTCCGTCTATCATTGAGTTAGGCAAACTTCGCGTATTAATACACTTCACATCAGTGAAATTCAATAACAGGTTAAACAACTGCCAAGTTTTTATACATTTTTATTTAAAGGATGATATTTTTGAGCCTTTGCTCTTTGCAAATTCTGCAATTTACAACAAAGACGCATGCTCAGAATTCAAAGAATTGGAATGTTGAGTATGAAAATTCTGAGCAAAATTACATGTATTAGATAAAAATTAGAAGTCATGAAAAAATTATGAATAGCAATTTATAAAGTGTACGATCTGATGAAGAACTCAAAACATCTTCCTTTATCATATCAAAACTTATAGATTGTTTGACTTGTTATGAAATATCTTTGTCACTTGTGGTTTTAACTATATTTGTTTTTTAATTATTCTTCATAAGTGACACTGACTAGGTTCAAACTCAAATACTACATTATCAATTCTTTTGTAATGATGAAATGGAACTCATGAGAATCAATAATTGAAACACCACACACATTACTAGCTTCCCAATCACATCTAAGGGGACAATAAACAAACCCAATCTTTAAAATTTACACATTAAATACCACTTATGTTAGGAGAAGTAAATTTCGTCACATGCATTAATAATTAGAAGTCTTATTCAGATAAAATTTGAGCATTGTACAGGGGGTTTTAAACACTATACAATACTAACATTTTGTCTGAATACGACTTATAATTCTCAATGTTAATGAAGAAGTTTATAATGTCCTGTTATAAATAGCTACTAATGAAACAATGCATTACAATTTTTATAACTAAAAGCATAGGAAAATTATATTTTACTAGCTATGATCCTCACTACATTTAAATTTAGTTTTGGTCTAAAAGAACAGCTTGCTCTAATCTGAAGTTAAAATTAATTGTATGTTCCAGGCAGTATTGACTGACCTTTGCAACATCCTGCACCAAGGTTATAAAAACACTCAAAACTGTGGGTAATGTTACTTTAAATTTCAAAGCTTTGGCTCAGGAAGTTCTTAAATCCTTGCATTATATTTTTTGTGGGTGGCATTTTACAGATTTACAAGTTCTCAAGCCTTTATGTCATTTTTTTATTTATTTTTACAGCTCAGTAACATGGTTAACACAATTCAAATATGATACACTATTTCATTAAACCTGTTGTTACAAACAAAGCTAATCAATTTTAACTGCATATTAAACAAATTTCTATTATCCTAATGAACTGCACTATTACATAATATCACAAATCTAACTTGTGTGGTTTACTTACCAAGTCCTAGATCATGTATGAAACTCTGAACAAAGAATCCTCCACTACAGTGTATGTCTAAGGTAAAATATGTATATACTTTACTGAGAACATATTAATAGGCACATACTGAAAACACATGACAAATTGACATAAACATTAAGCCAACCACATAAAGAAATGAAATTATTTTAAAGATATTTTAAAAAATGAACATAAAAACCAAAGAGAAATGGGACAAAAACTAGTTCCCTACCAAAATAAAAACATAAAATTACCAGAAATACCACGTGGAAAAGTACAAAATATGATCATTGTTATAACCAAATAAATAACTAAACACAAGCATGATGAAACTTTGTAGAATGGACAGCAACTGCCTGTTGTGGAAACACAAGTGAAGAGAACGACGTTTTGAAAATCTTCTGCCTTTTGTCTTCAGAGGGTCCTGGTGGATTGTGGAGAGTGTGTTATGATTGGTTGGATTATCACTGTTTCTGATTGGAGGAGATATTTCATGTAGATTTAACCAATGGCAGACACAGGTTACTCACCTCTAATCCAGAATCACTGTTTAATGAAGATTTAATAGTATTAATGTAAATTGATTCAATGATTTTTCTCGTCTTTCAGAATTTGTCTGTGTCGATGATTCTTGTTTTCTCCCAGTTTATTTTGTTTACACTTGACGTGGCATACTCTGCAATGGCTGAATTTTGTGTTTTCATGAGTCTTGTACAACACTAACCTGAAGTTGAAAGACAGAAGACTTTTGAAACGTTGTCCACTACACTCGTATCTCCACAACAGGCAGCTGCCATCCATTCTAAAAAGTTTCATCATGAATACTCTGCCCAAACAATCTATCAAAGAAGGCACAAGCAGTTTCAATCAAAATTCACTTGACAAAATATTAATATATCATTTCTCATTGACAATTCACAAATGCCTATTAAAAACGTCTCTCTCAACAATGTAACGTCAAATTATAACTAAAATAATTATAAGATAAAAAAAGTTAAGCATCCTATTACATCCTTAACCATAAGATTTTTGATACATCTGGCCATTTCAAAGATGTACTTCAACCTGCAAACACAGTGCATTAGTTTTCCATTTTATAGTTTAATTTCATTTCTGTTAACTTTACCACTGGATGATTAGGCACTGAGAACCTTGTTAGACATTTGGTATTAATAAAAATTTCCAGAGTTTTAGAGGTATTTCCAGCTTACCAAGAGAGAAGTATGGGGGGTTAAATTCCTTGCAACATATGCTGTGACAATGAACATTTCTAGGTTCAGGAGAGACATCAACTTCATTTCCAATCGGGTCAGAGAATCCAATTCTGTCAAGACTCATGGCACCATGTGGGGGTTTTTTCTGCAGTGTACTCCCCTCAAATTGTTTTATTGCACCCTCAAATATTTCTTTTGTTACATGATCTGAAAACAAATAACTGAAAACAAAGTTACTTCAAAGAAGGTTGAACTCCATCAATAATTATTGAATGCAGTCAATATTTCTCCAAGGTAACAAAGACATATTTCACACTTAAAAAGTTAAATGTATATTTCAGCATACAATTGTGACGAACATGCTTACGTCTAGTATGTTTACTAAAATGTTAAACAATAATGAAGAGACTTGATCTCAGTTTGAAAGAATTTTTAAACCCACTATCATTAACATTTTTAATTAATAAAAATAATTAATTAGAAAAGAGCTATTACTTTCATGCACGAGGTTGGTAGTGGTAGATCAAAACCACTTGTGTAAAATAAGACTGTTATATTTGTTATCCATGCAGTGATGTCTGCCAAGGGATAGGGAACTTAGTAAAAACAGTAAGTATACGTGAAGAGAAAGATGCATATTTCAATAAATCCTAACCCAAAACTTTATCCCTTTAATGTCACACCCTTTTAAATAAAAGCAAAAACAAACTTCTTGTCAGAATTGTACTAAATAAATAAATAATTTGTAACTCTGAAAAAGTACTCAGTGCCTTTCTGATGATATCACATTGTTTTATACTTATGCTAGCAAATGAAATATACCAGAAGATTTCTTAAATATTTCAAAAGCCAATCCTCACTGACTGCTTTTGTACACCTTCAATTACATTTCTGACACTTTTGTTATAAATCTCAATATTTTAGAAACAAAATTAAACTGTGATTCTGTATTAAACTGTGATTCTGTGTTTTTCTAACATCAGATTAGAAGGTTGTTTGTTTGAATGAATGAAGGTTCATAATGTTGCACTAATGGACCATCCCCTTATTGGATGAGGAATGTTGGGTACACAAGGTGGCAAGCTTTCAGTAAAACAAACAAGTCTGTCACACAAAAAAATGTATGTGCTGCAAAAATAAAAGTACGGGGGACATGTCCGTAAACTGATGACAAGTTGGAAAGTTAGATGACGCTCATGTGAAGAACATGCACATTTTTGTTCATCGAACAGTTTGTATTCAAGGCCTCTAGAAGGCATATTTAGCTGCATAGCATTACACTGAATGACACTTCATAAAAGGTCATTGGAAGTGCACTTAGGTCCACTTCAGTACACACAGGGTTAATACTGAGAACAATCATGTAAAAAAGATACAGACTATTTCTGGGTCCACATCAACTGTTATTAAAAACAAAATTATACTTTCATGCATACAAAAATTACCACAAGTCTAATGGGGTGTGAAGTTATATTATGTTGGTGTGGTCATTGCAACTGAAACATTAATATTGTTTACATACTAGAATCTTATTTGAAAATGCTGATTTTCAAGTTTCGTATTTGTGACACAATTTCCAATCATCTCTATTTTTTATAAATTTGGGGATGTAAGAGATTTTCTTACTCATTAAAAAAAATTTTACCAAACTAGAGCTAACTAAAGGGATTCCAGTTAAGTATTGAAATGATAAATTTTAAACACACAGAAAGAGAAAACTGGAGATTTTGATGAATTCACATGGTCAACTTATCTACGTAAACCTCATGTTCACAAACACAGACACCATCAAAAGCACAGGTGACATTAATGCAAAACTGTGCATACTGTATAAACAAAGTCTGCACACAAAAACTGGCACACTGTGTGTATCATATATGCACATACTGTTATTATTATTTTACTATGACACCTATGTCTCAGCTTTCATTTCCAACAATACAATTACCATTGAAATTTCTTTGATTTCTATAATAGTTCTTTTCACATATCCAATGAAAATCTGTCTAGACAGACAAACAGATATATGAATGGGGCACCTGAATTAGAGCGAGTATAGAGCTTGTGGTCACAAGTTTTGTCCAGTTTCTCACCACTAATCAGAAGACACATTTACGCAATTTTATAAACCCCTAACACAACCTCTGTGAACACAGCAAAAATCCAGAAGAGAGATGTTGTCTGCAAAGGATACATACCAAAAGGTTTTTCCCCAGTGATTTTTCCACTTGTATCATAAGTATCAGTTGATACTCCCAGACAACCAATAGCACTGTATTTCTGTAATATACACATATATAATTATAGAGAGAGAAAAAGAGATGTGTAAAGAAAAGAAAGTAAAAAACAGACAGCTCCAACAGAGAGTAAACTCTTGAAACATTTAATCTAATATCACTTGGTTTTTTAAGATAGTTTTAAGTAATTATTTACGACAACACCTAGGTTAATAAGAAAACAAGAATTTGTTTCAGGGAAGAAGCATTTTTTTTACTAACTGAAAGATTTTTATATAGATCATGGTAACTTTCTGGAGGCACTATGTTGACATAAATGGTACAACTGTTGTTTAATATTACCTTTCAACACGTCAACTTTAACTTAACAGGTGAATTTGGTTCAAAGAAATGAAAAAGAAAAAAAGAGTACAGTGTGTACTCTAAATTAGTTTAGGCCTATAAATGCCCCCTATTTTCTTACTTTCAGCTTCCCCCACCTTTACACTTTCTACTTTCCCTATTTTTTGGTTTTTGTGTTACCTGTACAGATTATTCATTGCAGCTGCAATATTTTGAGCAACTATCTGACTGACGCGAGGTTCCAGATTTCATGGAGGAGATTTATTAAAGTTTCCTTGGTATTTAGAAAATTTAATACGTTTATTGTATCAAATAATGTAAAATAACAAAAGAAATTTAAATATACAGAAGAGATGTTGGTATGCATATCAAACATGTAAAAACATAAAGAACTTGAATATCTGGGAAAGATATTTGTATGTATATCAAACATGTAAATACATGAAAAACCTGAACTTTTAAGAGAGGTTTTGGTGTGCGTATGTATATATAATCTGAAATAAGTACATCATTAATAATAAATGTTTAATTAGTACTAACTCATTAAATAAATCATTGTGTTATCCTATTTTCTTCATGTTTTACTGTTGTGTCATATTTTCACCTAAATTTTACTTTTTTATTTTTTAATTTGTCTCTGAAATCAGTTCTGTTTTTTCTTGGTATGGCACAAGAAACTCTGTTAACAAGATCCAAGTCATAAGTCATCACAGACATCAGAAAGCTGTAATTCTTTATCAAATAAATACTTAAAGATTAAGTTTATAAATGTTTGATTCTAGTCAGTCTTTATACACAACACCATGTAACACAAATTTTGTTCTTGAATAATATGTGTTATTTCTTAATTTCTTGTATTGTAAAAGTACAGAAAATGACCATTATTTCCTCCAAACTTTGCTTTTGTGACCTAGATTTGTTTGTTTGTTTTGAAATTTCGCACAAAGCTATTCGAGGGCTATCTGTGCTAGCCGTCCCTAATTTAGCAGTGTAAGACTAGAGGGAAGGCAGCTAGTCATCACCACTCACCGCCAACTCTTGGGCTACTCTTTTACCAACGAATAGTGGGATTGACCATCACATTATACACCCCCACAGCTGGGAGGGCAAGCATGTTTAGTGCGACGCGGGCGCAAACCCGCGGCCCTCAGATTACGAGCTCACGCCTTAACGAGCTCGGCCATGCCAGGCCTTGTGACCTAGATAATTAAATTCAGAAATTAACCTAATTTCTATGTAAAAACAGGTAAAACTGCACATTTTTGTGTACAAAAAGTCTAAATACAACAACATATGATTCAAGATTTACATGTATTTATACAAAAGTTGAAAAAAAAATGTTTAGAAATGAATAGTTTTTCAAGAGTTGCAACTGTAATGAAAATCACTTTCACATATCAGCTCCTAAATATAGTCTCCCATCATGTTTTTATTATATGCTCCCAGGTTACAAGAGCAAAGTTTGAGAATAAAAATAGGTCTTTTCCATTTACTTCAATTCAAAATTACACTATGTAACAAAATTTTTACTTTTTCTTGAGCAGAAAGAGTTATTTCCTAATTGCTTATGCCTAAAGTCCCACCCCTTAATAGTTAGGCAGTAAGTCTACAGACTAATTATGTTAAAAATTGGATTTCGATACTCATGATAGGCAGACTGCAAATAGCCCATTAATCAACTCTGTGTATGATTACAAATAAATTAATTTTAAGTTAAAACAACTTGCACACGGACACGACATTTTCGGTGAAATCTCAACAAAAACAAAAGTCCCTCTTCAAAACTGCCTTTTTTTTCCCTCCAATTCTCTGTTTTCCAGTAACCGACAAAATTAGCATGTTGAGTTACTGAGTTAAAATGCTACATTTGAACGGTTATCCGAGACTGAGATGACGTAACATAGTTTGTGACTACAAGTATGAAATGAGTAACTGTAATCAGCCATTTCACTCAAGTCGTGTTTTAACGTGAACAACAGCGAAATAAGTTTTGGTGGTTGAACCGAGTTACAAGCAGGATTTGTTAACACCGAACGATTTTACTTTTTAATTCATAACAATTTTTGCCTTACTGAGAAATGATTGTGGAAGTGAAGTGTAAATGAAATGAACTTCAGTTTGTTTTTTTAATTCCAGTAGACTTGTACTACTTCTTCACTTGTGCTCAAAAGTTTGGAGGTTACGAAATTTAGAAATTAATCTAATTTCTATGTAAAAACAGGCAAATTTGCACATTTTCATTTATAAAAAAGTCTAAATAAAACAACATATGAATCAAGATTTACATGTATTTATACTAAAGTTATACAAAAATGTGTAGAAGTGAGTAGTTTTTCAAAATTTGTGACTAATATAAATCACTTTCATGTGTCAGCCCCCAAATATAGGCTCCCATCATGTTTTTGTTACATGCTCACAGGTCACAAAAGCAAAGTTTGAAGATAAAAATAGGCCTTTTCCATTTACTTTAGGAATAAACAATTAGGAAATAACACTTTCTGCCCAGGAACAAGAAAAATTTTAAACATTTTTACATAGTGTAATCATTGATGTTTACTTTAAAATTAAGGGATTGTCCATTGTTTCAACACTATTCTTAAATATGCCTTTTAAGGTGTATTACATGCACTAACAAGCAGTGTTGTAGGTTAACCTATAACTGGAAGTGCGTGTAATGCTTAAATACAACAAATACTTAAATGCAAACATTTTAATATTTTTTAACAAAAGGTTTATAGATGGTATAATTCCTAATTTAACAGTCTCATAGGGGGCACTTGAAGGTTCAAATTAATGACTTGGATAAAAATTAAGGTAAGAAGTTTATT
This sequence comes from Carcinoscorpius rotundicauda, assembly GCA_011833715.1. Taxonomy (NCBI): domain Eukaryota; kingdom Metazoa; phylum Arthropoda; class Merostomata; order Xiphosura; family Limulidae; genus Carcinoscorpius; species Carcinoscorpius rotundicauda. The sequence goes on along the minus strand of CM022391.1, from coordinate 129,536,192 downwards.
TTATAGTTCAAAGGTGAAACCAGTGACCATGTAAAGATTTTTTTTTAATATACCTTGATTACCACTCTCAGCCATTGCTAAAAATAAGTATACATTAATTAGGTAGTTAGATATTACTTACTATGAAGAGATATAGTGTAGAAAGTACTGTAGCTAGCTACATAATGAACCCAATAAAACATGTATTACACAGAAGTAATAAACTATATCCTGATTTCACTTTACATTGTTTGTCTTTACTTTTCTTCTTGTAACACTGCACAACAAAGTTTTTGCTTCTTGATCCTTGTACATTTTTGGCAGCTGATCACGAAACTCACATCCAAATTTGCCCATCACGCACCATTTCATCGAAATCTTCAGTTTTGGCATGTTTTTTTTCTTATATGTGTCCAAAAATTTTCATTTCTGTAAGACACCTGAGAACAATGTTTTGTTGTTCAATGTAATGTATCCTATTGCCTCATCTGAGAGTCACAGGTTCAAATCCCTGTTACAAACATGCTCGCTCTTTCAGCTGTGGGGGCATTATAATGTGACAGTCAATCCCACTATCTGTTAATAAAAGAGTAGCCCAAGAGTTAGCAGTGGGTTGTGATGACGAGCTGCCTTCCCTCTAGTCTTCCAATGCTAAATTAGGGACAGCCAGTGAAGATAGTCCTCGTGCAGCTTTGAGTAAAATTAAAAAACAAACAAACCTTATCCGTATACTGTATTTTAATTTTAACAAATGTAATACACATTCATAAAAAGCATTACACATAGCATAAAATATCAAGCACACATAATACAAGTTACATAACTGAGTAGATCATTATAGATAATGAGATTAAAGGCCTAACTAATAGTTGTAGTATGTGCATAAATTACTGTACTACATTTACAAACAGTTAAAAACAAGGAAATAATTTATTATGTGGTAATATTGGTTATTTAATCTGTTTACAACAGCAGTTAAAAGTTTTTACTTTTTTCTGTATATATACATGTTCCTACAGCTAGTTAACGAGAGTTTTGACACCAACTTCTCAGACAAGTAGTAAATTCTAATTACTGCCATAAAATGTTAACTTCCACCCCCAATAAACAGATATTAACTGTTACAAAATTATAAGCATGTATTCACGAGCTTTCATTCTCACTTGAAAATGTATAGGTATGAATTAGTTTTCTACTCAAAGGTTTAATTGTCAAGAGTTTATATAATAAAAATTATACATGATACCATAGCCCCTTTTTTCCTCTACACTTGTTATTGTCCTTCCATTTCAAGTTGCCTCAAGTTCAGAAGAGTTTTCAAAACTTCAAAAAACATTTCTGAGGCTTACCAATAAAACAAAGAGGCTAGGGGAATATCTTCAGGGCTCTAGAAAAGACAGGGGAATTTACTGTTAAGGAATCCCACTTATCAATCTTCCTTCAAGTTCCATGAGAGTTCTCAGTGGCCCTTTTTACACACACACACTTTTTTTTTTAACCTGTACATTGAAAATATTTTGAAAAGATGTACATCAGTTACCTTGTCTCCCTCATAAAACCATTTCAGTTTCTTGCTCTTCGATCCAACAGCAACAGCTACAATAATAATGAGTATTAAACATATATATTGAAAAACTGCATTTTGTTAGATACATAATAATCTGAAACACTGATACAAAAAACTTCTGACACTAAAAATGTTTTTTCCTGGAAAGGGAAGTGATTCCAAACACCTATTACTAATAATTTTAGGGATTTCACCCCACCCCCCATGGTCAGTCTGCACCATACATGACGCCTCTGCTATTGTTTCTCACAGCTGCAAAAAAACAAACAAATACTACACATTTCATTAAAATTAATATTTTTTATGAGTCAAAAATTGTAAGAATGTTTCAAACACCCAATCTTAGGTTTTCCATTATAAATGGTAGTTGAATACCATTTCATCCTTACTTTCAGATATGAAATGTTAACAGTTTTGTGGGTGACTGTCAAACAAAATTTAGGAGAAAACTATTTCATAGCTACCAGTTTCTGTATTTCATTTACTGAGTTACCAGTATAAGTTTATTTTTATTTACTTCACACAAAAAAAACAACTTTAACCTAACTTACAGAAAAGTATCCGACACAATACAACGTATCAGAAAATAGGATTATAGCAACTGGCACCCAAATTCCACATATTGTGGGAACGATGTGAGCCACCATTTCTATCTTGCTACCAAGTCCTAACACAGCGTACATTTTTATTTGATTTTCTCTTTTTATTACCAACTCGGTTGTGGTTTGTCAGTAGTACTTATAAGCCCATAATTTTACTCCCAGGAGTTAAAAACCATATATGATAGGGAATTCAAACTTGTGACACTCAAGTGCCCTAACCAGCAGGCCATGCAAGACCCCCCAACATAGTACACAAACCATAAATAGACTCACTAGGCAAATTTCAAATATCACAAGCTTTTGAAGTATAGGCAAAGAGCAATAAAAATTACTTATAAATAGCTTACAAGAAGACCTAAATACTATTATAAAAAGTAAATAGCTTTCTGATAGATTGGATTTTTCAAAGTTCTACAACATACTGGAATAATTTCATCTTGTTCAGCAGTTTCTCAGTATGCTATTCGAAGTGTACCAATGTTTCCATTAGCACTATGCCATACCAAAATTTATTTATTATAACATTAACTGTCTGTTTAGCTCTAACTTTTATTCATTTTCCCATGCAATTAGGTCTAATATGAAAACCAGTTTTGTGCAGTTTCTTTTTAATATGTAGGAATCTCATAAATAAATATACCTGTATATGTTGTACCAAGAGCAAAACTTACCTAGAACACCACATGATGACTGGTCTAATATCCCTCCATGTCCCAATCTGACACCATACATTTTGGTGTTTAACCCTAGATCTAGAAATAGATGTGGAAAACATCAATAAACTACACTGACCCACTTTTAATATTAGAACATGTTTACTTCTTTCCTTCTAAATTTTAAAACATTATTTTAAATTAGTTACACAAGAGATACACCTGTTAATACTGCAGTTGAAAAGTAAGTTATTTCTCTAGGATATTAATGATACATTAAAGAAGTAAATGTAATTATTTTAGCTAAAATAACAAATATATCAGCTGGTACACAAAAAGAAAAATAATTCTATGTTTTTATTAAAACAACTAATTCAATTGAAAATAAGAAATACCATATAACTGACCAACACAAAACATCTTCTCTTGTTACAAAGATGCAGAAACTGTTATTCGACAACAGACACCTGACTTGGTAATAAGCCAATTGATAATGTCTTCCCAAAACATGACTCTTTTTTTTTTTTTTACCAATTACCAACAATGCTTAACAATTTACAAAACTTAGAGTTTTACTCACTGTTTACTGTCAGTTCTACTTGTTTTTGCATGTGACAGCTTGTATAACTAACTTTTAATATGGCTTTCCCCTAAACATAAACATAAGACACTGACTTACATAAAGTGGAATCTCCTACTAGACCAACATCAACATCAGGATAACAAATAAAATATACTATATTCATGGTTGCAAGATGTTCCATGTTACTACTATCATGACATCAGACCAGTTGACTGAACTACAGTTAAACTAAAGTCTTGAGTCTTTGACAAGTGACAAGAAGCTATAAAAGTGGATTCGAGGCTTGAATTTTAGGCTGTTATGGTTAGGTGAAACAATGGGACCTCAATGCATTTCTGTCAGAGATGGAACTATTTTCAAAGATACCAAAAACATTACTCCTTCATAATAAATTTCATCATAAAACAAATTTTAGTTATTCTGTATAAACTCTAAACATTTTTTGATTAATTCATACCTTTTATGCTTAACTTGCTTTAGTCTTTTTAAAATTATCTCTATAAAATTAAAATAACTATGGCACTTGAAAATCTTTTAGGCAGAATTAGAGTAAATTAATTTACGAGATCTTTGGCATAGTCAAATACATCACTCAAAATGGTTTGATTTACAAAGTCCAAAACTTTAATTAGAGTTTAAATGGTCAAGAGATAGCAGAGCTAAAGGCTAAAAGTTTGTACTTGAAAAACTTGGAGCCATTCTATGTACCACAGCTAAGAATTCCTTTCAACAACAGCAATAAAAAAAATTAAACATTATTCATGTCTTGATAAAATTTCTAACAGAATATAGTAGTTTTACTTCAAATTATTAATTCTAAGGAAGAAAAAAAAGAACTTTTGAGGTATGTTATTGTTTGAAGACTAGGAAACATGCTATGAAGAAAAGTTTGTAAACTGTTTATTTCTAATTTATTTAAGCATGCTGTATCTAAACAGTTTGTTTACCAAAGTCAGTTTTTGTCTTGTTGACCTTATAACTATGAGAAAAAAGGCACCATATACATCATCAAATAACCATAAAATATAAACTAATAATGATGGAGCTACAATCATGGGGTTTAACCCCACATATTTATCATTAATGGAACCATAATTCTGGAGTTCAATCTCATGTTTTTACGTACACGTAACTATTGGAGGGAAGGTAAATAGAATGGTTAGAGAATGATGCAGGTGATAAAGAAGATATAGTTACAGGTGATTCCTTCACAAGACTTGCAGATAGAATAGTCAGTGGGGTAAACAGGAAAAGAAATATATTACACTGCCTGGTGCACAGGTGGAAGATATAACTAATAAGAGTAAGAAATGTAATAAAGGTGGTTAACCTGAAGGTGACCTAAGAAGGGGGAAACATTGTTCTGTATTTTATTTTAATTAAAGTTTTAATACCCATACCAGCCATCTTGAGAATACATTTTTTACTTCAAGTGGGTTTCTTGCCATCATGTAATAGCAGAGATGCAGTTTTTTGCTGTGCACATAGTGGCTAATAATGTGAGGAAAAACTGGTCAATGGAGCTAATTAATGAGCCCAAGGAGTTGATATTGTCATTTAAATAAAAAAGCTGGAAGTTAATTCTTACTGATGAAGATTTAATCAGTTGATAAATGGAAACAAGATCAAACAAGATGACTACATTAATTCAAAGCTGGTACAGAAATAATTGGGAAGTTTAAAAAATGATAAGACTCCTGTGCCAGACAGTATTTTCTTGAGGGTTTTGAACGAGGTTAAAAATTGGGTATGTGACTCACTTACTACTGATTTTTTGTCAGTCTTTGAAATTAGCTAATGTAACTCCTCTTTCCAATGATGATGATAAAAATTGTGTCAGTTATTATAGATCCATTAGTCTTGCATCAATTGTGAAAAAAGTTTTGGAAAGTATGTTAAAAGATACTTTGCAAAACCATTTAACAAAGTTTGGAATTTTATTGGACAGTCAACATGGTTTCACGAACAGAAAAATCTTGCCTTACAAATCTTTTGAAATTCTTTACAAAAGTCACTGCTTATGTAGATGACGGTAAGGGTGTAGATTTGATGTATCTGGATTTTCAGAAAGTATCAGGCAAGGTGCCACATAAAAGGCTTGCAGACAAAATAATCTTTATAGGTGTGGAGGATATGTTAACAAACTGAATAGAAGAGTGATCAAATGGAAGAAAGAAGGAGATTGTTACAAATGGAGTTCAGTCAAACTGGATTAATGTCACATTTGCAGTACCTCAGGGCTCAGTATTAGGACCCTTGCTCTTTTTTTTTTTTTTGCTATGTACATCAGTGGAATAGGTGAAAAAATGGTCAATATATTTGTTATATTTGCAGATTATATTAAGGTCTTGGGTGTTGCAAACTGCAAAGAGGATACTGCTGATTTACAAAAAGATTTAGATCATTTAGCAAGTTGGGTAAATAAATGGAAGATGGGTTTTAATTATATTAAATGTAAGATAATGCAGGTTGGTTATTATAAATTGAATGAGAACAACCTAAACAGCACTACAAAGAAAGAAGAGTTTTGGCATAAAATCAAAAAGTCTCTCAAACTGTCCAAGTAGTATGCTGTTGCTAGTGGTAAGACAAATGAGATTTTGTCCCACACCTATAGAAATACTGAATACAAGTAGAAAGAAGCTATAATTTAATTGTACTGGTTAAGCCATATTTGGAATACTGTGTTCAGTATTTAGCTCCTTACCTTACTTAGAAAAGACAATGAATTGTAAGAAAACATTCAAAGAATGGTTATTAAAATGATACCTGGAATGGAAGAGTTTTCATATGAGGATAGGCTGAAACCTCTCAAATTTTTTTTTATTAAAAAGGATGAGGTAAGGTGGATCTGATTGAGATGTTTAAGATTGTAAATTGAATTGATAGTGTTGATGCATCACCTTTTTTAATATTTAATTATGCAAATAGTAGGGCTAAGGAGACAAATATAAATTTTGGTAGGGTAGGAGTCACCTCTAGCTAGGAGTTTTATTTTTCTAACAAGGTGGTTGGCCTTCGGATGTTGCATAGGCAGTATATTTACACGAGTTCAACAAAATGTTTTATAAGTATATGAATAATAAGGGCTGACTTTAAGAATTTTTAGAAAATATTTTAATTTAGTTCTGAGGATGGAACAGCAGAGATGGGCTAACAGGTCCCACGTTGAGAAGATTGGAAATGAGTAGACTGTACAGCATTTGCAGATACTCACGTGATAAGATGATTAGGTTACTTTCCTGGAAGTTATTTGTTATTTTGAATTAAGCACAAAGCTACACAATGGGCTATCTGTGTTCTGCCCACCACGGGTATCGAAACCCGGATTTCAGCGTGTAAGTCCGCAGACATACCGCTGAGCCACTGGGGGGCTACTTGCCTGGAAGCAGAACTAAGTTGTATGGACGTTAAAAAGATTAGTTCACTCAATAAATAGCAGAGAAAGTTTCATATCACTACTAGTACAAATGTAATTACCGTCTTCTATTTGTAGCCTCAAAAATCTCAAAACATCCACACAAGTCATCCCTTTTTCCTTATACACAGAAAATATTCCTTTTAAAGAATTAACCACTTTTCTGGGATCCTTAAAATTACGAAACATTTTTCATGCTATCTTTAAACTTCTTAGAGTTTACAAGTATTTTGTGAAATAAATTACATGAGTCTCAACAATTAATTTTCGTCTTTTAACTTACAGCAATAAAAAATATTTATTTCCGTTGTACTTCCACCTGCCGGACAACATTAACTAGCTACATAGTTAGTGTATTTATTTAATATTTATATACTTTAGAAAAGGAGTGCTACAAAAACTAAAAGAATGGATGAGAGAGTTCAAAAGATAATCACGTTTGCCTCAACACCTCTTTTACATTCGAAGTAATGTTACCGTTTGAACATAAAATTCATTTGTCTTTAAGCACAAAACTACACAATGCATCGTCTGTAAAGAAACCCAATTTTTAGTGTTATAAGCCTTAGTGTTTGCGGCTGTGCCACTGGAAGGAGTGAAGAGGGAATTTAACATTGAGTGCTTTCAGCTATAGAAGCATTATAATTAAGATATTTAGTCCACGTTACCTATTGAAAAACCATCAGATCATCCCTTAAGTAATGTACGATTTAAGGTTCAGAAAAAGAGAAAAGATTTCAATTGCCTTTAATGTTATTTAATCAATAAACTTCTGAATACCATTTCTATAAAATTCTTGGGAATATAGAGAGGATAGTTTGACATCTTCGTGCGTTCCAAGTTCTTTTCCATCAAGATAGTTATGCAAACTTTGGAATACGTAATATTCAAATAGGGCGAAGTCTGGAGAATAAAGAGGGTGTAGAAGTTTTTCCCAGTCTAGCTCTTCAACTTTGCAGATGTAATCCTTGCTGTATGGGGCCTTGCATTATCCTTATGTAACACAACACCTTTACGAATGATCAAAGCAGGCCTTCTTTCTTTCAGTGGAACATTCAAGCACTCTAACTGTTGACAATAGAAGTCTGATGTAATCGTTACATTTAATGGCAGCAACTTAAAGTGGATCACACCAACAATATCCCACCAAACGCTTAACAAGACTTTCCTAGGACGGAAGTTTATTTTGGGCTGTGCTTTAGTTAGTTTACCTGCACTGAGCCACTGTCTGCAGTACTTAACATTCTTATAAAATATCCATTTTTTTTTAATTTCCAGTCACTAACATGTCCAAAAAAGGTGAGTTACGTTCACAAGAGTGCAGAGAAGTGCAAATGTTTATTCTTGTTCTAAGATTGGCTTCTGTCGAATCGTGGGGGACCCATTTCTCAAGTTTTTAAAGCTCTCTAAGTTGTTGCAGATGACAGAAAACTGTTGAATGGGTTTAGTTAAGTTTCTGTGCCAGTTCTTCAACTGTTACACCACAATCTTCAACAATTGCAGCCAGCAACCAGTCATCATTAAACTCAACAGGACGACCTGAACGTGGCACATCACTTAAGCTGTTGTCACCTGAACTGAACTTCTGAAACCATCTTTAACATTTTGTTTCATTAAGAGATTCCACACCATAAAAACCTTGAATGTTTTATGTAGTTTTTGCTGCACTATTGCACTTTTTAAACTTATATACCATTATATGCCTAACATGCTCTTCAGACACGTTGATCTTCATAAGGGTTTATTTCATTAATTATCTGAAAAAGTGGAGTTGGGTTAATTTCTTTTGTTTGTTTGAACATTTTTACAGACATGCTACTTCATATCTTAGTCTTTGAAGTCTTCTACAAAGTCAGAAATGATTATGCATTTTCTGTATTAAATGTTGAGACATTACATATGGGATGACCTGATATTTGATGTGATCTTCTTTAGACTTTACAAGCTATAGCTTGTTGGATCACCCTCGAACATTTTACCATAATAACATTGTTAGTTTTACTTGTATATTTATCGTAATAAATATTTAAGAATTGCAAAAACAAAATATATTTTAAGATTTTATGAAGGAAATATTTTATTACTGTTTGCTGAATCTCACTCAAAAGTACTCAAGAGCTTATTCATATTAGCTGTCTCAGATTGTGACGTATAGACTAAATGGAAGAATCAGAAACTCGAATCCTTTCGGTGGACTTAACAGATAGACTGTGCGGCTTTGCTGGGAGAAAACACACACACACTAAATGGAAGATAATTAGTTAATACCACCCTCCACCATTCATTAAACTACTTTAATCAAATAGTTGAATTTATCTGTCAGTCTTATAATGCCTCCAATTCACCTAAATGTGAGCGCTTTTGTATTTTCTTTTAGGTGACATTGCGGTACGAACCGAGTATTCACAGTTTGACACACTAACCACTGGGCTGCGCTCAGTCCTGAACTTTGTTTACAACTCTACTGTATCACTTCTAAAATAGGGACGGCTAGTACAGATAGCTCTTTAGTAGCTTTGTACAAAATTCAACAAACACGATAAATTTATAAATATGTGTTTCAAAAGATATGTATATAAATGCATTTAGTATAGATTAATAACATTTTTGACATATACAATTTTTCGATACATGTAAGGTTATTTATATAAATCGAGAAAAATATATTTTGCAATGTTTTGTAATGATATTTTATTTACTGTTCTTTTATGCCTAAAAATAAACTTTCTTAGGTGAATAATTTTCAGAAGCATGAATACTACAGTATGATCTGAGAACTAGATTAGTAAGCTATAAGCTATTTAATAACATGTGGATAATCATTGGTAAAGTGAAACTTGTGGTAGACGTCCATGAAATAAGTCACTAAAGAGATAGTGAGGAAAATAATATCGTTTATCATTTGCTTGCTACCCTTGTTTATTTGTTTTTAAGCACTGAACCACACAACAAGCTATGTTTACTTTGCCCTCTGTGTACAGAAATCCAGTTTTTAGCATTATAATATTTAAAACTTAATGCTGACTGCAATTTCCTTATTTCAATACTTAATTTTTTCCAAATATTTCTCTTATTCTAGTGCATTTATAGTTTCCACAAAATACTTTAGCCAAGTGAATAATCAAATTCTTTTCACTTTAAGTATCTACTATTCTGTGTCATTCACCTGAGGTGATATATTGTCTGCCTTTGGAGCAAACAGCTTTAAAATTTTTCTTAGCGTTTAAAAAAACACGGGAGTTTTTTTCGATTGGCAAACCATGTAATATTTTGAAGTTATAGCTTCCATTGCTTTCTACTGAAAATTATAAGTAACGTCTTAACGTTAGTCTCTCTGATGGCCCGGCATGGCCAAGCGCGTTAAGGCGTGCGACTCGTAATCCGAGGGTCGAGAGTTCGCGCCTGTGTCGCGCCAAACATGCTTGCCCTCCCAGCGGTGGGGGAGTGATTATCTTACCCCTTTGGATAGTGGTACACATTTCATTCAAATTACGAATCTCATTATTGAAAGGGCTCGGCATGGTCAGATGGTTAAGATCCTCGACTCGTAATCCGACGGTCTAGGGTTCGAATTCTCGTTACACCAAATATGCTCGTCATTTCAGCCGTGGGGTTGTTATAATGGTACGGTCAGTCCCAACATTCGGCGGTGAAAGAGTAGCCCAAGAATTGGCGGTGGGTAGTGATGACTAGCTGCCTTCCCTCTAGTCTTACACTGCTAAATTAGGGACGGCTAGCACAGATAGCCCTCGAGTAGCTTTGTGCGAAAATTCAAAACAAACAAACAAACAAAACTCTCTCTGGAAACATACGATAATGTTTGATGTTATAGTTCTAGGTATATAACGTGATGTTCCCCATTTTGAAACAACTTAGAATTACAAAAAAGACTGATAGAGGTTTCAAAAGAACTATAGCATTTTTACACTTAAGAGTTATAAACTAGAGTTATGAGGTCCCATGACTCTTAGACAATATACACACGCACACACACTGTTCTTTTGTGTTAGAAATAAAAATTTTCACTATTTATTTGCATGTGTTCAATCTCTTTCTTTTTAGTTAGTTTCAAAGAAGTTCAGGATTAATCACATTTGTCCTACGAAATTATGCTAAGCTTACTTTATTTATTAATACTACATTTCCAGTCTAGTATCTTAAAGATTTACAAAAATTAAAAGAGCGTATAGTAACAGTATATTAACCACACTATATTCGTCATATCTATTGTCGACGACGCATTTTCTCTCCACTTAGAGGTCTTCATGCCGCTTGAGTCAACACTGAGTTTCTGGACTTGCACAACAAACATGTTCGCCCTCTTAGTTGTGGGGGTGTTATTATGTGACAGTCAATCCTACTATTCGTTGGTAAAAGAGTAGCCCTAGAGTCGATGGTTGGTGGTGATGACTAGCTGCCTTCCCTCTAGTCTTACACTGCTAAATTAGGGACGACTAGCACAGGTAGCGAAATTAAAAACAAAGCAAACCAAACCTGGACTTTTAACGCCAAAATCCGTTGTTAGATTTCCCATGTTGACGGAGCGTAGATAGACCAATACGTGGCTTTGTACCAAACAAAATGAACACTTTAATATAATTGCACTTGCAAAATTGAGAATAGAAAAATAAAGGTGTCGAATCTCTCTACATCACTATAATACCATTTTAAGTTTCAATTTTTAAACGCTTCAGGTGGCTTAGTGATAAGTATGATAGCTCATAACGCTAAAAACCAGGTTTTGATACCAGCGATTAGCAGGACAAATATGACCTTTTGAGGAACTTTGTACCTTTTACAAAAATAAAGAGTTCTTCTGTATAAATATAAATTTTTTTTGAAAAAATAACAAACCATGGTCATTGATGACATACTTTCTTATATATGAACTTTTAAATCAGATCCTTCAATGTTAATAAAATAAATTTCGAGTAAAAGATATTTTACACCATATATTTGTATGTATTTTATTTAAAATCTTAGAGCTTTGGGTTTTCAAAGCTACTTATTAACATCGAATATCAGGCAACACTTTGTCCTCTTTGCCTTGTCATAATATAAACTATATAACCAGTGAGGTGAATACCAAATTCAGAGGTCTGTGAAGATGGATTCGTGTTTTGCTGTAGAAAAAGAAGTTGATAGAGTTATAACAAAGTATAATGCATTTAATGAACATGCTAAAATTACATTAGCTGATTTGGTGGATTATGTCCAAGGTCTACAAAATGAATTAAACCAAGGTAAGTTTTAACTTTTCATTCACGTATAAATTAGTAAAGAAGTTAGGCCTATTTGAGCATTATTTTGTCTTCTGACTTTTCCTTTTAGTTCATCTAACTCAGCTCTTAATCCTAAAATTATAGACTAAGAATTATGTAAGCTCAACTCTAGGACTAATATTAGTAGTACTTAGCACCAGGTCTTGCTGTCTATTATTTTAGTTGACACTCGTATCATAACTGGTTTACAACGTAGTGTAAGTTATAAATAATACGATAACTGACCAAAGCTACGTTTTACGTTATACTGTAATATTACTAAGTAACGGTAACACTGCCATACGGTTGTACTGGTGTTATTTACAAAATAAGAATTTGCTGATGTACCATTGTCATTGTCATACACTGCCACATAGAGCAGTGAACACAAAACAGTAACAGTACTTGTTAAAAATTAACACAGTTGTTGAACTACTACTGTAACAAAAACATGTATTTACACAGACGTATTACAGCTAGTACTACAACAATAGGGTTTAGATACATTTAACAAGTATACAAATATTTTCCGTGTATAAACAGAAGATGTTTTTGTTTTTTAATCCACTATTTCATAGTACTGAAGCTGAAGTAATTAAACAATATATTTATTGTTTACATAAGAATTAAATGTCAAATCTGTTGATTAAGGGTCACTTAATATGGTTTATTGAATGAATGTTTATGTAAATTTGATTAATCATTATAACAAAGCTACATAGTGACTTTAAAGGATGCATATTACTTATACCTTTCCAAAAAAAATTGAAATACCTTAAATAAAAGAGGCTTGTCAATAGTAGATAAACTTGTACCGCTTTGCAGCTACCAGGAACTTCTTTCATTTTAACATGCATTACCACAGATTTAAATCAATTGGTTTCTCAGCTTAATTTGTAAAATGAGTTTGGGTACATTTATGTGGCCAGTAGTGACTGTCTTCATCTCCAACCAGCATATCTATGTTTTATAAATGTTTGTTTTTGTGATAAGCAGCTTTAAGGAATATACTGTACTTTTATTAAGCTACAGGATTCATTTAACTTTATTTACCTTAGATTAACTTCATTTTAATTTTCTTTGAGAGTATTTGATTTATCCATATTTGCTGTGCATTTTTCACTGTTTCAGATGTTTAGGCTAAAAAATACTTAATATGTGGAATAGAGCAATACTGTTGCATTACATTGGAAGATTTCAGGCCAGGTGTGGTCAAAATAAATTATACTTGTGCTATTTAGAAAGTTATGGGAGGAAAGAAGTTTTAAAGAAAATTGGTGATAATTGTTTTTGAGTTCTAAGAAGGGTACATTTTGACTTTGAAAGATTCTAATCTTGGATGTTGCTGACTTACATGATTTAATAATGGTGTTGCCATAATTTATGGTTCATAATGATTAAAAATCCTTTTTATTAAACACGATCCATATAAATGAAATAAAGCATAAATGTGTGGTTTAAAAATGTGATCACAGAACATCAAAAATGTTTTTATAACTTAAGTACAACAAAACAATTCACATCATTTATGTATGTAGTTAATGCTATATGTGATACTCATATACACACACCAGGAAGTTTTTATGGCAGCTGGTTAAGAAAGCTACAGCTGATTTAAGCAAAACAAACCTTTATTTGACAATCACCATTCCATGGAATTTAACAGCCCCAATCTCTGCAAATATTGTTGATTAAGTAACATGTAATCTAGTAAATATAGTAATTACATGAACAGCAAGACAGAACAATCTTACACTAACAGTTTAACCAGAAAACTTGTTATGTTACATTCTTGTGTAAATTAATTGAAACAAATGGTCGTTTTACAATATTTTTAGCATGGCGGCCGGTGTAGGCTCACTGGACCTGCAGATTTCCTTTAATAGTCATTTTTTCACATAAAAAGAGATTTGGAGGTCAAAGGAATAAAAGTCAGCTCATCGACAGTTTGTCGTGGGCTTCTTGATGTAGGTCGAAGGGCAAGGAGACCAGTCAAGACACACTGTTACCAACTCAATGAAGAAAAAACAGTATCAATGGACAATGAAGGAAGGTGTTTTTCAGTGATGAGACTTGTTTCTTTGTACAGAGTCAAAGAAGTCTGCATGTTTGCAGATTTCCAGGTGAGAAACTTCAAGAATCTTGCATCAATCAGTTCATAAAACATCCTTTGAAAGAGATGATTTGGGGCTATTTCAGTTACTGTGGCATCGGAGGCTTACATATCATAGAATGTATGATGCAAGGACAACAGTACATCGAAGTTTTGCACAGAAGAGTTGTTCTAGAATTGAAAAAGAGACTTCCAGATGAACCTGGTATTTTTATTCAAGATCTGGCTCCATGCCACACATCAAAACTTGTGGAGAATTTTATAACTACAACACAAATAAAGGTGTTGGACTGGCCTGGAAACTCTCCGGACTTAAATCCTATTGAAAATCTTTGGGTGATTTGTAAAGAAAGACTTCATGAAAAGACTGTACTATGAAAGATAAGCTAATTGAGACCATAACTGAGGTGTGGTATCACGATCCAAAAATGAGTAAAGATTGCAGTAAACTTGTGGACTCTATGCCAAAGCAGATTAATGATCTTCTGAAAAATAAAGGAAGTCATATCATGTATTAATTTGTGAGTAATTTTTGGATTCTCAGAAATAAAATGCAAAAAAATTGAAAAAATTGTAATTTTCAGTCTTGTTTCAATTAATTTGCACAAGGGTGTAGGATTGATTTAACTTTATTTACTTTAGTTCAACTTAATTCCACTTTTTTTGGATTTACCCATGTTTGCCATGCATTTTTTCACTAGTTTGGCATCTAATCTTAATTCTCAAGCCGTTGCTGTCATTTTAGGTGCATATCACTGGACTGTAACTGCACTCCCAACCACAAATGTTTGTGACCTGTTAGGAAATTCCTCAGCCTTTGTTCACTGGGAGATGGAACATTTTGTGGAATGCACATTGCTTCCTTCTCATTCATGACCTTCTTTCTGTCCTTTTTTAATCTTTTAAAGGTGCAGCAAGCTGATGAAATATTTACCCTTGCCCCAAAGTTCGTCAAGCCTATTCACACCTTCCTGAGGATTCTGTTCAGTTCTTGTCAAATTTGTAGGTAATTATATCTCAAGTATGTCACATTTTATCTCTTGTCACAGTTATTTTGACCTTCCTTATTGTTTCTATCTCTGCCCCCTTATGCTTGTGTTTACACTGTATTTTTGCCATCCTGTTGGGTGATGGCAGTGATATATCTAGTCTCCTGCAGGATTTGGGTCCATCCACCCTTGTGACTTATAGGGCAGGCTCCAAAATTCTGAGCCAACATTTGTGGGTTCAGTTTTATCTGTTTGGGAAGATGGGTCCCAATGTCCCTGTTCACCCTATCTGTGCCTAGTATTCCCACCTTTGTCTTCCTCTGACATCTCACCTCAATCCTCTTCCTGTCTGAGGTTCTCTGTGGGAATCTTATGGGATTTTTGGGGACATCTTCTCCTTTTTCCCTTTTATTGTAGGCTGCAAGTTCTCTTCAACTCTGGTCCTACACATGTGGTTCACTTTTCTTTAGGACTTTTTGAATTATGATGTTCTTGCACACCTGTTGCCCAGCTCTCTATATACAGGACCTTCTTATGATTCTGTTTTTATGATGTTTTGGGTGTGATACAATTACTGTGTCCTTAGAGTTGCAGGTGGCTTCTGTCCAACAGTGATCCACCTTTCATCAGGTGCCCTGTTGGCTCATGTCATAGTTGTTGTGTGTCCCAGAATCCCGTCATCTCCCAACTTTTCTCTTCGTAACTCTGCCTGTCACATCTTGCTGGACCACAGTGTCCTGGTTTTCTTAGTGATACAAGGCACCCAGTGTTCAATCAGATAGTTTTGTCTTATCCTTCTCTCCTGTTTCTTTCTTTCTTGGGATCTCTTGTCATGCCAGTGTCTATCCAAGGCAATACTCAACCATCTCACCTAACAGGTTTTCCTTCCTTCTCCACTCAGGTTTTACAACTACCAACTTGTCTGTCATAGGATGGAATACCTTTTTAGCATTCCTCTCTCTGTTTGGCTTTCGTATTGTATGTTTTTGTTAGAGTAGTTTGCCCCTTTACTCAATATATTCATATCCTGGGGCTGTTCTTCCATGTGTTCATGCATAGTATTCATGCACTCAGATCATAAAGATGTGCTAAAGTTGTGTATTTAGAATTTCTAAGATAGAATACCCCTTTTACTTAATGGTTTTGGAAAACAATTGAATGTGGATCAACCTGGGGTACCAAAATCATCCACATACATCAAAGTTTTAAACAGGTCATGTTCTAGTTAAAATAAGTAAAGTGCAATGCTTTGTAACAGGTGAGAAGCCACAAACAGAAAAGTCAATGGCAAATATATTCAACATGATAAGAAAAAACCTTCATCTAGAAAAAGAGGCATGAGTTCACCATGGTAAGGCTTCCAGTCGTTACTACTGTTTAACTATTGGATACTTCAAGTAGCTGGAGAATGAAACAAGTATTCATTCTATTCTATGTGAAGATATATTTATTGTGTTCCTAGATGCACCGTCTATAGATTTCTCTGCAACAGAACTGTTGAAATAGGCACGACAAATTGTAGATGGATTATGGAAAGTTTATAGGGAGATGTGTGTGCTTTGGAAATGGCAACCTATCACCAGAGCCTTTTTCAAAGGAAACAACACTACATGGGTTTTCTCACAATGCATAGTTCAATAAAGCATTAACAAACATGGATTGTAGCAATACTGTGGTGCTCCAAAACATTTTGATATAACTGTATAATATTTTTCTTTTTTGAAACATATGTAGACACACACACACACACACACACACACACACACACACACACACACACACACACACACACACACACAGTAAGCAAGTTCTAATGAACTGGTAAAAGCAAGAAATAAGTTGCATTAAAACAAACTGGCTTAGTTCATAAGTCATCAAAAATAATTTGTTAAAGAAGTTTTTTTTCTAATTATGTTGTATGGAAGTTTGTGATGTATTAGTGTGAATTGAATCTTGGAAATATACTTTGGTCAGATTTGTTAAGAAAGGATCTTGGTGTATACTGTATAAGTAGGTGCTGTTATATTCAGTTTTATTAACATTATTGTTTATAATATTTAAAATATTTTTTTAATATTGTTATATTTTATATTTATGAAGGTTAATTTTCATTTTTAGCATACCATGAATTTTGGACTAATCTTAATGTATTGAAGCTGACTAGATCTTGTGTGATATTTTTAAAATTATAATTTAAATATTGTTAGTGCCAAGGAAATTAAACTGGTTAATCATTGCACTCTGATCATTATGTAATTTGATTTCTCTTTTTATTTTGATTCATGATGTTTAATGCAAGTTATTTAGTTATTAGGCTCAAACTTTGATTTTTAAATTTTGTTTTTTTAGTTCTGACCTGTGCATTTTATTTATAATCTGGTAATTTATAATAAATTTTAATAAGTGTTGTAACTACAGCACCATTTGATCAAGAAATCACACCATCCCAAGCACTGTTGTTAACACAGTGTGCTAAACGAGTAAAAGATGTCACAACAGCTATGACTGCAGAACACAGGGACCTACATGGAACTGTTTCAAAAGTAGGAAAAGCTATTGACAAGGTAAATCTTATCTTTTGAAATATCATTTTTCATATAGTTTTTGTTGCTGTTAATTTTCTAGAGACTTTAAAAATTCTAACTAGAGTGTATAGATCGCAAATGCTAAACAAATACATATCATTAAACTATCAGATTGAGTAACTTCCAATATAAACAGATGCGTGACACAAGACAAACAATTTCATCCATAGCTAGAACTTGAATTTAATAGTAATAAACATAAATATTATTATTAGGAGTTTCAAATGCCGGAAGTAGCCAATCTAGAAATGTAACAACTGTTTTAAGTTTTTAAAAACAAGTTATAAAATAAATCAGATTTTAATTACTTGTGTTTTTAGTAACATTTTAATTGCTACATGTGATATTATGTTGCTTTATTGTTGTCACATGAGGAACAGTGAATCACTTAAGATGTTAGTGTAAATGAAAGGTCCCTGTAAAATAGTACATCAGATTTTGTTAGTTGTCACTAAGTAACATTTTTACTTTTGTTTACATATACTTGAGAAGGTGTAGACCAAAACATTGATAACTATAGTGTTTGGTAAAGTCACCCATGTAGGTATTTTACCATGTTCAAATGGTTTTGGTTATATTTAGAAAAAAATAAAGTTTTTTTTATTTTATTTTTTATGAGGAAGAAGTTTTGAAATTATCTCAATAATATAAAAATAGAGTAAGAAAGAAATATCTGTATATGTTCATAAGTACAGCAGTTGAAGTTAATATTATTTTTAACAAAAGATAATGCTTATTAGTTAGTGTAATTCTAGGCTTAGTTATTAAGTTAGAACCAATAACTGTTCTCCTAGAACAGTTTATGGCTCTTTGCCAGATAAGAATAGCCCATGACATCACTTTCTTGAAAACTTGTAATTGTGGATTTCACTAAATGTATGTTGGCAAGCCTTGAGTCACAGCTACAAATATAAACCAGTTGTTTTTCTACGAGACATACTGAGTCGTATTAAATGGGTTGAAATGTTGGGTGAATGAACCATTTCATAATTAAATGTAACTAAACCCAGTGAAATATTAAAACAAACTATAACTTCTTAACACATTTTATACTACTGAGAAAATATTGTTAGTTAATTCAGGACCTGCTGACTTGTGTATTATTATAGCAATTTTACTAAAACACAACTAGAACACTACATAAAATATGCATGTATTGTAGAGAGGTAAGGAAGTGTATAATGAAGGATTAGTAAAACTGTAACTTTTTACCAAGATAATAGTACCATTTTTTTTTATTTCACCTGAACTATCAGTAGTTGAGGTTATGTTTTTCTCTCATTCATATGTTTTTGGTTTGTCTCTAGAACTTAATTCCAGACTTTGGTAGCACTAGCAGTGAAAAAGTTTTTGGGGAAGAAGAAAGTCAACGGTTACTAAACCAAGTAGTGTGTGAGCACTTTCTACGACAAGGGATGCTAGACATAGCTGAAGAACTCATAAAAGTAACTAATTGTTGCTGTTGGTATACACTTTGTTAGTGCAGGAAGTCATGAAGATGAATTATAACAAATAAGACTATTTTATAAAGGTCATTGTACTTTATTTGTAACTCAGTGAGCATGGACTTGTTCATTTCTAGCAACCTTGTGACCTTGAAAATACATATACATTTAGCAACTGAAGGTTCTAAGTGTATCTTTTACAAGTTTGACAAAATTATAGTTAACATATAAGTATGTTGTGCACAAAACAAAAATTGTTGGTAAAGCATTTTTTACTAAAGGTTTATATGTGGACTTTTTGAGTCACTAACTGATACTAACTAGTGTTAGTAAGATGTAAGGTGATTTTTATATTAAGAAAAAAATACTTTTTCATCTTAAGGTTTATCAAAGAGTTTTTGTATATCTTCTAAAATGTCATTAAGGAACATTAAAACTTTATATTTGTTGTATTCTTTACCCTTATATTCTAATTATAGCAAAATCAAATGTGGGTGTTAAAATGGGCAGTTGAAAAGTATAAAATCTTAATTTCCCTTTTTAGAATCACTGAATACTGTAATAGACAATTACACACTATTTATTGTAATAAATGTTTCATGGGTGAGTTCCTTTAGATTTATTGCTTTACATCTGAACTTGGACAGTCATAAAGTATGTTAAAAGCCACAGCTTAATACAGGGTGGTCGCTAGAAAAGCGGAAAATTTGAGGGTCAGATGAGATCATGAATAAAATGTGTGCTTACTCATTTCTATTTTGATTTCTTTACATCATGAATAAAATGCATGATTTTAATAATTTTGAGCATCTATGAGTGTAATATAACATATGCTTTTAAAAAACTTTGTAAAAGTAAATAGCTGTTTGACAAATTTTCCACTTTTCTAGCGACCACCCTGTAGTTGTATAAACACATTGCAATCAAACATTGAATAGCGCGATAAATTGTATTCACTTTTTTGTTTAGTTAACTTTTCTTATCTAACTTAAGTTTCTAATTTTGAAGTTTTAGTTTATTCGTTAGATTCAATCAAATATAATTTTTACTGTTAATCGACAGTTGTTTTCTTAGCGTAAATTGGTGGTCCAAAACATTTCCAATCTTTATTTCAGATAAAACTTTATACAAAACATTATCACACACAAAAAATAAATGTCCTAAAACTGGTATAATATAACTGGCTTTCTGACAAAGCTATAGTTAGGTTAAAAACCTATTTTTTCCCCAGTGGGACAGTGGTAAGTCTACAGACTTATAACTAAAGTAATGGGGTTGGTCATCTTGGTGGACACAACACATAACCTGAAATGACTTTGCTATTAAATGTAAAAAAAACAATAAACAGTACAAAAAATAATGTAACTAGTGCTGAATATTTCCTAACCTGGAACTTAAACAAACTAGTTTTCTGACATGTCCTATAAAGAACAATTTGGTGCTGCTGTTGTTTATAAATAATTTATTAACAATGTCAGAGAGAGAGGAAATTATTGACATTGTTTGATAGCAGCTTGTCTTTTTTGTTTTATATTCCACTGAAGCTATACATTTACTGTATAGCTTAACAGTATCATAATATAATTCATTGAACATTGTTGTATAGAGGTATAAAGAAAGTTTAAAATGAACTGATGAAATAACTGACAAGTTTTTGCTTCATTTGCTGTTAGTTCAAGTCACTTTAACCAGACACTAATATTGGACTTTGATGCTCTCTAAGATAGTGGTTTATTATTAGAAATTTTTTTTACTCAATGTACAGTTAAATGATTTCACAAAAATATATAAAAGTAGTTCAGAAAATGTATTTTTAATTTTTTTGTGCTATGTTATAAATTGCAAAGGTAACATCAGTTGAATCACCAAAAAATATTGCATATTTTGTAGGAGGCAGGATTGCAAATGGAAGAAGGGAAAAAGGAACCTTTCTCTGAACTAAATCAAATACTAGAAGCACTGAAACACAAGGACCTGAAGCCTGGATTAGAGTGAGCATCTTCTCTCACATGTGATGTGAACATAATCAATTACTTTATCTTTTATTTGTTTATTTACTTACAATTGTTGATAAGGATATAACTAATAACATCTGAGATTAAAATGTTGAGTATTTCTAGTTGAGATGATAAAATGAATTGATCATTTGATCAAATTAATATTTGTTAAGTTATATTTATATGTAGTAGTGCAAGGTAATATCATGATATGGATAACATCATTAATATATCTGAGAACATTATAATTTAACTGAAGGTAGGACCATGGTATAAAAGTGAATGAGTCACCCAAGTTGTTGAGCCAGTATTTTATTACTAGTAGTTAAGCTAACAGCATTTTAGAGTGTATTTGTATACATGTTGATCTCTGGTCAAAAGAGGTAATTATTAATGTATAAATCATTGATTAGGCCTTACTTGGAAGGTTGTGCACAATTTTAGTTTTCTTATTTAAAGAATATATTGGTTTATTAAAAATGGTTCAGACATTAGAGGGTTACTACCAAGATGGTTACTGGCAACAAAGGGTTATCTTGTGGGAATGAATTAAGGTCTTTTAACTTGTTTTCCTTTAAGAAAACCAGGTTAAGAGCTGATCTTTTCAAATATTACAAGATTATCTTGGGACCAGTAAGATAAAGGCCTCTGATTTCTATTTTGCTGTATTCTGAAAATGGTTTATTTAGAGAACATGACTTTAAAACTAATTTCTTGTTGTGATATAAAACAAATCACATTAATAATAACACTGCACAATATATTTTTCAAATAAATAAACTTTGCTAACACTAACATGCAAATACATTTCGCATGCTAGTTCTAATGCTTTTAAATGCCAGTTTTGTAATAGGTTCATTGGCTTGTAGAATGAGTTGTTGTGAAGGCTAGCACAAGAAGTGTTTAAAATAAGAGTAGGTTTAAATTAATACCTTATCAATCATGGGTATTTAGGAATAGCTTAGACATATCAAGTATTTTTGTTGTCTGTGTGTTAAGTTGTATCAATCTGGTCCTTTGTTGTCCATGTGTTAAACTGTATCAGTCAGTTTTATTAGAATTACCAGTATGCCAGATGTTTCATGTTCTGGCATTTAAAAGCATTAGAACTAGCATGTGAAATGTATTTGCATGTTAGTGTTAGCAAAGTTTATTTCTTTGAAAAATATATTGTGCAGTGTTATTATTAATGTGATTTATTTTATTTCACAACAAGAAATTAGTTTTATTTTTGTAGTAAAATACATGTGACATGTGACTAAAGCCTTCCTGATTACTTGTTTTTTATAACTGTGTGAATAAATGTTCAAAGTTTTTTATCATTGCAAGTAATTATCAGTTTCTGTGTTAAATTTTACGTTCTTGTAGTTTGTTTTTGATTTCTTTTGTTAATTTGAATCTTTTTTTGTGTGTGTATGTGTGAAAATTTATAGAAGAGTTGTATTTTACTAGGAAGTTAAAGAGTTGTACTTTAATAAAAGTAAAAATTTACAAGAATGGACATAGACATTTTATAATAATAATAAATACTGTTTAGCTTCAGAACTTGAGTATCTTGATAGTAACTTTGAAGATGGGGGAATTGACAGAGAGTAGAAATATTTTTAGAATTCAATGCTGCTAATACACCCAAAAATGATAATGGACAATGGGAGCACATTGACATATGTAGTTTTCACACCAGTGATAATGAACAGTGGGAAGTCATTGACGTGCGTAGTTTTCACACCAGTGGTAATGGACAGTGGGAGGACATTGACATGCATAGTTTTCACACCAGTGGTAATGGACAGTGGGAGGACATTGATGTGCGTAGTTTTCATACTATTGCTTGCTTTCTTCTTCTTCTTAAAAACTTTAATTTCATCTGGTTTGGGGTTGGGCAGTACTTTATGGATGCCAAGAATTTTTACATCTTGGTAGCTGGCCCAGATTGCAACCATATACTGTATCTTATTCTTCTATGGGGATTTGAACTTGCAACTGTCAGATTGCGAGTCAAACACCTTAACCACCAGGTCACAGCATTGCTATGCTACTAGGGCCAAACTGGGATGGTAAACAAAAGAAAAACCAAGAAATGGGGAAAAACAAAAAGTGTGAAAACATAACCAACTGGCACCAAGAGTTATTCAACTGTAGACTGTCTGGCACAAAAACAAAAGAAACATGATTGATGAAGCAATGGATATATTGATAAGCAATTGCATCACCATGCCTGGTACCATCCAGCAAGCCCAGAAGAGAGAGTTACAAAAAAAAACAAAACACTGTCTGAATCTGTTACTTGTTTAATATTTTATAATTTTTTCTTCTGTGGAGAAATTTTTCTGAAATTTAGGTGTGTGTTCTTCAATTATGTGTATAATAGCTTGTAGTTGCTACTTAAGACATTTTAATATATAATTCTAATTCAGAATTTTTTAACTTACACACACAAACAGAGAGAGAGTTTTCATAATGGAATAAATATAGACTGTGATAGCAAAATATTTTGTTTGTTTGAATTGAATTATTGTTTAAATGGAACTGTATTTTTTGTTTTAGTCTTATTGATGTCAAAGTTTAATGTTTCATAAACATATTGGCTGCACATTTGCTTTGTATTGGTGTCTTTTTTTACAGTGAAATAATAAGTAGTTAATTTGAAGAAAGTTGTATTCTTGTCTGTTTCATATTTTACCTCACAACTTGTTTTTTGTAGTTTTTGTTAATAGACTTCAAAATTGAGAGTAAAATTAACTAAGAAACTAATTTCTTGGTTTATTAACAAATTTTTAGTTACATTTCTATTCAATTAGTCGTCTGGTTTATAGATGGGCGTGTAGAAATAGAGACCTGTTGCAAGCTCAGCACAGTTCGTTGGAATTCAAACTTCACCGACTTCGTTTCATTGAATTGTTACAACAAGGCACCGAGAAACAGCAAGATGCAGTTCAGTATGCTCGAGAAAACTTTCAACACCTAGCGAGCTTTCATGAGAAAGGTGAAATACTCATGGTTCATATTTATTTGTTCATTTTCATGCCAGTAATAATGATAATGAAGGTTGTTTTTTTTTAACTTCACCATGTTTTATCCATTGTTATTGAATGAGTAACTAAATCTGCTTTGATTGTCTGAAACCTATAGCTAAGAAACTGCTTAATATTCTAAAACTGGTGACAATTAGAAGATTTCACAATTTTCCAACACTGAATATTTTGGTGTTACAGCAAATTGTACTGTTTCATAATAATTTAAGTAGTTTCAAAGGTTAAAATGGGCTGCTTATAATAACAGAAATAAATGGTTGCTGTTTCAGAAATACAGGTCCTGATGGGTAGTCTTCTATATGTTCGTCAAGGGGTTCAAAACTCACCATACAGCTATCTTCTCGATCCTGTTCACTGGTCTGATATCTGTGAAATATTTACCAAAGATGCTTGTACCATGCTAGGATTGTCTGTGGAGAGTCCTCTTACAGTGTGGTAAATACACTGCTTTCAAGTTTTCATTTCAGTAAAGAAGAAAAATTAGCTAATGTCATGTCAGAATATTCATACTGTATGTTTGTAATTTGTATTAAAAGTCAGAAATTCAATAGGAGTGAAAGGATATTTAACATGTGCAATTCAGTAGTTGAAGACTGAGTATTTATTTATTTCAGTATTCTCTTTTGAGAAAAATATGTATAATATTAAAGTGTTAATTATAAATTACATTATGACTTCACGTTTGTTGACTTATGATGATAATGAAGTTATTTAATTAAATTCTGTAATTAGAAAAAATCTAGAA
Source organism: Carcinoscorpius rotundicauda (assembly GCA_011833715.1). NCBI lineage: Eukaryota > Metazoa > Arthropoda > Merostomata > Xiphosura > Limulidae > Carcinoscorpius > Carcinoscorpius rotundicauda. Next base: position 129,511,220 of record CM022391.1, on the reverse strand, counting down.
TGTGCACACTTTTCATGCTTGGAGGGTTAAGCTTTATTTTACATTTTTCAAGCATATATTTATTTGGTGACAGACATAATAATAATAATAATTTTAAAAATGGCATTAGGTTATGGTGTGGTTATTTAAGAAAGCTTTTATGTAGTCTATAGAATGCTACTAGTGTAGTACACAAAAAAAAATGTTTTAAGTGTAAATGTAGTGTCAGAAAGTCAATACATAATGCAAAACATATCTCACTTTCACTTCTGTTTGATAACCTAAAATGTGTCATCTTATAAAAAAAAAAAACATTTGTGGAAGTGGTAATTATCTTGGATGCAGAGGTTAATCAGTACACATACATATTACACTTTGAAGTTCTCTGTAATGAAATTTTTACAGGAAAGTCTTGAACTGACTGAAAGTCAAGAGTAAGAAAATTTGTGTTATCAGTCCAGAGTTGTAAGCCTTCATAATCAAGATAAATGTTGAAAACAATCAGTCAGGTTTCATCTGTTTTGAAATGCAGTATTATAAACTGTTCTCTGATATTTGTCTATTTTCATGTGGTAGATCATATAATAATTAACATTTCTTTTAAATCTGTTGCATCTATAGTAAATAAAAAATACCTTTAATCTTTAACATAACTTATGCCTACTCCAGTAAAATATCTTTATTTTTGTATTTGTTTTTAATGCAAGCAAATTATACCTTGTGGCAAAATTATGAGTATATACCTGGAAGATGTACTTGGAATTTGTTTTGATGTATGAGAAAATGTAAATTAATGTGCCTAGGAGTTTTATCCATTGTTTTAATGGATGTGTAAAGGTATATGTTTGACTTGACAGATGGGAAAGAGATGATGCAAGAGGATTTTTTTTTTATGAGTCTGTCAGTTTGTATTGACCAATGAGAGGGCACATGTAAGGAGGATATGTTTATGGGTTGTAAACAACGTTTGTCCTAATTATTATATTTCATCACAATGTCTTAATAATATAATGATGAATGGAGTAAATAATTTGTTTTTGTGGGGAGAAAAAAACAACTTATCATTGACTTGGATTTGTTTAACTTTTAAACTATTTCATGTATTTTTGTACTTGTAGCATCAATGCTGGTTGTGTGGCTCTGCCAGCTCTCCTGAACATCCGACAGGTTATGCAGCAGAGGCAAGTAGCAGATGTGTGGAGTTCTAGAGATGAACTTCCTGTAAGTTTGTCGAAGTATTGGCTAAAAACTTGCAATTAAAACAACTGTGAAGTTTTATCGATTGTCATATTTTGTTCATGTACTGATTAGTTACTGATGATGGGTGAAAGTTAATTACTTTAAACCACAATTAACATTTGTAGTACTAATAAATTCTCTGTGAATTTTGACTTCCATTTATGATAGTTCTTGTTTCTAAATGATAATACATATTATGGAAGGTAATTTTTAAATGGGCAAAGAAAGAAATGTGTTGTCTCTTTCTATTTGTGGCTCATACCATGTATTTATTGTATTTGATGCACTTCAAGTTTTTTCATGATTTATTAAACAATGACTTGTATACATTTTGGAGTTTCATCAGTATATTTCCTGATGTAATTCTTGACACTTAATTCTGCTCAGACCTGTCAAGATGGAACAAATCTGAAAGGTTTTTACACTGTTCTTTAATGCATATTTTTGAATTTCTTCATTTAAGAAATTTCATTTTGAAATGTGTATATCCATTGTTAGACACTATATATATATATAAAATAAGATCTTTACATGTAGGTTCAGTTTGGGTCATTAGTATTTAACCTTTGTTCATAAGTAATATTTCTTTTCTATACCTGGTGTTATTATTAGTGCTGCACGGGTGATCCATCAAAGTTTGACTACAATGGAAGGTTGCTTACTAAGTAATATCATGTGGCAAGTAGTGGATATGAAAGCTTATAATGTTAGAAGCACACAAGGAAATACTTAACAGAGCATTTTAAAATAGACATATCTAACATATCTAAGTTTTCAAACCGAAGTCATATGAATAAACAACCCATTTTTATCCTTTCAGTTTTTGTTCTTTTTCGTTCTAGATTGAGATAGATCTTGGACAGAGTGGCAGGTTTCATTCCATCTTTGCTTGTCCTATCTTACGACAACAAAGCTCGGAAAATAACCCTCCTATGAGGCTTGTTTGTGGACACGTAATTTCACGAGATGCATTACACAAACTAGCAAATGGCAGCAAGTAAGATCTGCTCTCTTGCCTATATTTAATGTTTTATCACTTTTTTTGTATTTATGTTTCAATTGTAAAAGCTTTATTTGAGTGATAAGATGTAGGTGGTGTTTTAAGGTCTCCTGAGAATAGTGAATATGTACCAAAATGAAATCCAAATATATCTCAAAATGGGTGGTATAGATGTTAACACTTTTAATGATAAGGAGAGAACAACGTTTCGACCCTCCTAGGTCATCTTCAGGTTAACAAAGAGAGAGTTTGCAGGTGAATGTTAGGTTATTAATTAGTATAGATATAAAGGTGTTCCTTATATTGGTTTAATTTTGGTTTTAGTTGTATAAATAGGGCTATTTTGATTTTGCATTTGTTTATAATTGATTGCCTACTGAATATCTGGGTGTGTTCTATGGTTATGTTGCAATTGTTTATTTGCAGTATTCAAAAATGTGTGAAGGTGTGTTTTTGTGTTCTTTGAATCTAGTTTCCATTTTTCTGCTTGTTACTCCAATATAGAAGTTGTGGCAGTTGTTGCATTGTATTTTATAAATTGTGTTGGTAGTGTTTGTGTCAGTGTAGTTTTTACATACTATGGACTTTACTTTTGTACCTGGTTTTTGAATAAATTTGGTGTTTACTAGAGTTTTGTGTTTTGTTAAGTTTTCCAAATGTTGGGTATTTTTTTGCTGATGTCAGGAACATATGGTATGCAGCAATATAAGGTTTCATAGTTTGTTGTATCCTGGGATTTGTTGTTGGTCATGGTGTGTGCATATAATTTTTTCCACAGTTTTTTGGGAAAATTTGTTGATGTTGATGAAGTGTTAATTTTATCAGGTGAGCATAGTTTTGTGGCTGTGTTTATTTGGTTTCTTGATATGTTCATTTTTTTTTCACGTGCTGTGTCCCAGGGAATGTGTAATCCAGTGTGGGTGATTTTTCTGTGTGTTTCTCTTTTGAATAGTGTATCAGTTCTAGTGATTTTGAAGTTAAGAAATGCTATTTGGTTAATCATTTCCTGTTCACAGATGAATTTAATGTAGGGATGTATCGAGTTAACATGATTGAAAAAAACTATGTGTGTTCTGTAGATATGAATCCAGCAACTGTATCGCCAACGTAGCTGTACCAGTATAGTGGTGGGCGTAAGGCTGAATTGATAGCTTGAGATTCAATCTGTGTTATAAAAATTTTTGCTAGAACTGGTGACATAGGATCCCCCATACTTAGGCCATTTATTTGTAGGTAGTTTTGGTTATTGAACATAAAGTTAGTTTTGGTGGTAGTGAATTAAGGGTTTCTGGGAATGTGTATCAGTAGATTGGGGTCTTGGATATAAAGTTTTATAGAATGAAGTGTAATGGAGAAAAAGTCTGTGGTGGTGTGCATCAATACAGTGTCCTTCTGATAATATTAAAACCAACAAAAGTTTTGTGACTCTAGTAAAACCAGCAGAAGGGGCAGGCATTACAAGATTTAGTTGGCCTTCTTTAGGCTAAATATTTGATAATATAGGGGTATATGAACTTTTTAATTGTATTTGTCAAAGATTTGGGTTCAAATCATTCCTTTGGAGTCCAAGTATTTTTTTTTCTTATATAACCTTGATGTTGCACACCAAACATAATTAATAGGGTAGTTTGTTTGTGTAGTGGTAATTTTCATGACTTTTACAGTTTATATTTGTTTGAGTAAGTTAATGCAGGAGTCCACTTTATTTGTGCCCCCAGTGGCTCAGCAGTATGTCTGCGGACTTACACGCTAAACTCCGGGTTTCGATACCCGTGGTGGGCAGAGCACAGATAGCCCATTGTGTAGCTTTGTGCTTAATTAAAAAACAACAACAACCAGTTTATTTGTCTATGTCTGAGGTGCTCCAGTATGTATCTGTAAACTCAGTACTCCTTAATGAAAATTTGTTTACTGGGATTTACTTTACAAGCATTTATTGTTTTGATGTTATTGCTTCTAGAACAATAATTTATCTTTTAAATTTCCAAAAATAATGAATTTTGTTATTGTTATTTAATAATTATTACCCATGGTTCTGGATGTTTGGTTAACTTTCCACTTGTTACTTTGAAACAAATATGATGACAGTCTTGTATAGGAGAGAGAAAAGAAGTTTAAGCTGTTTTGATACATTTTATTAATTTACTGGAAGTAAAAGATCAGGAAATGAAAAAAAAACTTTTCATGTTTGGAAACATTTTGTATATTGTGTTTCTTTTGTTTAAATATCAGATTATTCTGTGTTTTTTCAGGCTGAAATGTCCATACTGTCCTGTGGAGCAAAGCCCAACTGATGCTAGAATGATACATTTTTAAGGCAAGTTGTTATTACATCTTTCTACATAGGCTCGGTCAAATTGACCTATCATGTGACCATTTGATGCTTATTTGAAGTCATTATAATTTTGATATAATACAGTAACTTTTAACAATGTAACTTTTAATATAGTACAATTATCTTTACAAAATTTGGGAGATTTGAATTAAACATTACATGTTTTTTTCATACAAAAAATCGGATTTTTTCAGTGAAGTATTTTTAATGAACAAAAAAGGTTTGCTTGTGAATATATTTAGTCTTTTTCTTTTCTTTTTCTCTTTTTCTAGTTCAAGTGCAAAACGACTTTCATGTTGAGATTAAAAATACTTCATCATAATTTCTGATTTCATTTACATACTCTGTGAAACTTTTTAATGCATTTCAAACTTTTGTTTTATGTAATTTCTCTACCTTAACTCTTTGCAAGGCTGGTCAGTGTTAGGACCTCGTAACCATCAAAAAGAAATTGAAATAAATCTAAATGACAATTTTTAAATTTCTATACTCACTTCTAATTATAACATGAAACTGTGTCCTTCATCCTAAATAGCTTTAAACTTGTAACAGTATACATGTATTTATGTTTACATTTTATTCTTTGAATTCATGTCTAAATCTATATCTTGCCATTATAAGTTTTAAATCACTTGGGGAAGGTGCTGTTCTTGTTATTGCTGATGAATTATGTTACCATGAACTTCTGTGTGTGCATCTTGAAAGTTTTTTATTATATTATTGTTATTTATTTTACTAATGTAACCACAACTAATCTAAAGACATTCATGTTTTTACATTTGTCACTTTTATAATAATAAATATAGAACACACATGAAAAACAAGAAATAAAGTACTTACTTAGGTTTTCTTTTCTTTGCTGTTGACTGTCAATGACATTTAACCTTATATTTTAATATTAATGGTGGTAGTGGACTGAATAAATTTTATATAATTAAATTATGCACAAAAGAACATGTGTACCTCTATTTTTGGAGGGACAGGGAGAAGTTTCATTTTAAACTGAAGTTAAATGAAACCCTGCTCTACAAACCCAACAGTTCCTTCTTTTAAGTAAAGCAAATCATCTAAATTTTGTAATTTTTCTTATTTCTTCTAGCTGTTCATGGATTTCCACCCTTTGCATTTTTGAATTCTCTAAGAAGATATTCCTTTTTTGGCAAGAAAAGTCTAACTTCTGTGGACAGGCAGCAAGCACTGTATAAAAATTGCTGGTTGTGTGAAGTTGGGTGTACAAAACAATAACATTTTAGTCAGAAAAAGGGTGCAAAATATTCTGTCACTATCTTAATTTTGTGTTTGAAGGTTAATGGTGAATGTTCAAAACAGTACTGTTCCTGTATGTATACAAATTTTGTACAGAAAACTTAAAGTTGACCAGTTAACGATTTTAACATCAAGGTGAAATTCTTTGTTTCAGAGTATTCTTTAAATTAAATGTTTTTAAGAGATTTAATTTTGTCACTTGCTTACTCTTGGGTAATGTGAATGAAATGTCCCGATATGATTTTGAGGTAAGAAACTTTAAATGTTTTGATCCAACATTATGCCAGCCTGTAGTGTGTTGAAATAACATTTAACAAATGTGTTTTTCTCTATAAACAGATACTTACTTAAATATTAAGACTGTTAAATATTGTCATTATATAAATGTATGTATGTACTCATTCATTATCTTAAAAATCCAAAGACTTTAAAACACCTGTGGCATATAACTTGATTCAGTTAAGGGGGTTATAATGTAACAATCTGTCCCATTTAGAATCATTGAGTTAGTAACAAGTAGTACACAGCCTTCATAATGGACATTGGGCTGTCACCTTTTTGTTTTTTAACCAATACATATTGGTTGGTTAGTGCAATGTATAAAGAAACTTGGGCGTTGTGGAAAGTGATTGTGTTGTTTATTTAAGTAGTTACTGTGTACATGTTTTATGGAAAGCTGGTAATACATGTATATGAATTCTGCTATAATCAACTTGAATGTTCATACTTTTCCCCTTTTTTTATATTGCAAACTTTTGTTGCGATACAGTCACTCGTGTTTTTCAGTTTTCAGTGATGGACAAGAATCATGAGACACCATCTGTTACATTTCTGATGTGTAGAAGTTGTAAAAGTTTTCACACTGTCTGTTTTTGAAGATAATTGACTTTGAAACTGGGTTGTGCAGAAGTGATAATTATCAGACTTTCTATGTTCTACATTCATTAGGTTTAAAGTTGTGATTATTTTGAGACCTACACATTCAACATGTCTTTTAAACATTCTATTTTTTGTGAAACAAAAGTGTTCTGTAAATACTGACAGATTCCACTTATATATACCTTTAAAAAACACCAAAAAAACTAGCATATTTTCAGATTTTTCTCAATTTCTTAAAGGTTAAACTCCAGTATCTCACTGTTAATTTTTGTACTATTCTAGATCATATACACATGCTGTATTAGGATATAATATACTACTTGCATCCATTCCAACAATGTAACTTTCCCTCCTTCAAAGAGCTTTATACCTGATAATTGTCAGGAAGGCTGGATCTTTCTCTGCTAACTTCAACTTCAAACCCTAAAGTAATGTATGCTCTGATTGTAGCAAAAACACTACAACTACTTATCCCCCATAATTTAAGCCATTGTCAATTTTGAAATTAACGTAATTTGTAAAGATATTAGGATTACAGTATTGTCAAAAACTATTCCAATCTTCTTTATGCAAGTTACAGATAGCACAGTTAAGATGATAAAACCATCAATCATAAATTGATTGTGGTTATTTATATACAGGTGGTATAGAAGAGTTGTTACAATTTAATGTGTGTGTGTATTAAATAAATTAAGTATTCTAAAGCATGGTTTTGTTCAGCATTTGATAGTATCAAAACATGGTAGCAAAATAAAAGTTCTAGTAAGTGCTAGAAAAAGTGTCATCGCTAGTATAATTTTAAAGTGTGATGTCTTTACACTAACTGAACTGTTAATGGGATTTAAATTATTTTCAATCACCAATAAGCTAACCTAAAATTAACTGAAGTATTTGAATAATGTCAGAGTTTGTGCCTAAGTCATTTCATATATATTTGATGAAGTATCTAATGATTACATGAATGCATTACAGATTTCTTTTAAATTTCAAAGGTAAAATTGCAGAGTTTTGATGACATGGAGAGTTAATGTTTTTCTGACTGGCTGTGTAACCTTGATTATGGATTACAATTTGTGCTACTGAAGGCTCATAGCACAGGGTACAGCCAATCAAAGAAAACATACCTCTATTTCTGAAAGTTAAAAAAGTCTATAACATACAATTTATTTAATCTCAGAGCTCATTTTTATTGCTTTTTGAAAGTTTTCATACTAATCTGTCATTTCAATTTTTACTTCTGTTTAAAATAAAAACAATGTTTTGAAAAATAATTTAGGTTTACCACATAACTCTTCCTAGTTTTAAATGAAGTTTAATGCATATTCTATGACCCTGTGTGCATTCCAATGTCATTTAACATGGTGTGCATCTATCAATGTTGTGTGTTGGCAACAACTTACATTGGAACAGAGAAAATACATGAGACACCCCTCCAAATAAAACAAAAACTACATTTAGGAAGTCATACACATTCTGCAAATACAATTTGTTTTAAGTTGTACAAACAAATGTATTCATACATAGATGAACATCATATTGCATTTTGAATTAGATTGGCTTTGCACTTAATAATAGGTGTGGGGGTGGTACCTGAAAGTTTGCAACATTTTTGAAGATATGCTTGCTAAATTCCAAATTATAGTTAACTTGCTTCTCTAATACATGGTCTGGCCAATGGATCTCCCTTGAAGTTTGTGTTTTTTATGCCATGAAAACATTTAAATACACCCTCCACTGTTTGGTTTGGAATGAATTTAATTGATAAGACTGAAGGCTCATTTTGTTCAATAAACTTAAGTTATCTAACCTATGGTAGAGACTAATATTAAAGTAAATCTTATGTTCATGTATCATGCTGGAGATAAAACAAAATTGTAACAACAGATGGCAGTGCCATTACTTTATTGATGCAAATTTCATGTTCATTTAAATGTCTGGGGCTATTTAAAGGACGTTCTTTCAAATTCCCCCTTAAGGGGGTATCATGGATATTTTTATTCCCCTTGTATTAATTTTAACTTAAATCAGTTATTGAGCTATTTAATAATAGATTCCCATTTTTTTAACACTTGAATTCCTTAAAAGCAATTAGGATAAGTGAGAGAAATGTAAAATTTGATCAATAACTTTGGCCAATTTTCTCTTTTTTAGTTTAAGTTAAGAAGTTAATAAAAAGAGTTGGAGATTAAAATAAAACAACAACGTGGGGGGGTAATGCACTAAATTATGTGCATCCCCTTTCACCAGGGTGAATGGTGTTACAGAATGTTTAAGTAACCAGTTAAACACATTTCATCACTCTCTCTTAAACCAGCTTTATTAACATAATTAAAACAACTTAGATGTTGCAATTGAAATTATATAAACAATGTAAAGGGTAACACAGTCAGTCTTGACTTTTACCAACAACTGATAGTTGAACAAATATGGTATAAACATATGTACATATATATAAAAAAAACAGTTCAAAACCATCAACAGCTTCGTTTTCTTTCTGATAATGAGTGAAATGTACAGAAATATTCCATGTTGTTACAATAAAACTTAAGTAGCTAAAATAGACACTAGAAGGATGTGTTTAGGGTTTTTTTATACCACATCTGTATTGTGTAACACCTATAGAAATTGTTGGTCACTTGAACATAACTCACTTCAGATCTTCAGTTGAAGGAATCTACTGTCATTTTGCCATGTATGACAAAATTAAAATCAAGGGACAATGGATCCACCTTCAATGATTTGATGGGTTTAATATTTGTAAGGTTAGTTTAACCCATAATACAGACTTTCAGCTATATATATATATATATATAAAGTTTGGTTTGTTCCTTTAAGTTCTTAACCCTATAGGGGAAGATCATTTTATATAAAACTGATTATATGAAAACAGAAGTTTGAGGTTAACATAACACATTTTTTCAAAGACATTGTGTTTCCAATAAGAGCAACATCAATGCCTAATTTACTTTCATCTACACTTCTGCACTATAGAACAGTAAATAAAAATATTTTCTTAAAACTTAAGTTGCAACAGGTGTTTTTCTCTATTGAATGTAATGCAAGATTAGAGCTAAGTATTTCATTAAAAAATAATAAAATTGGAGTGAATGTGTTTTCAGTGAACTTTAGAATATTTCATTAGAATGGAAACCACATTTATACAATTTATCAGTCCTTAAAGACAAACATCATAAATTCCATAATTTGTCTTAAGCAATTATACCATAATTTCATGCAGGAACACAAACTTACAAGTTAGAACATATCATAGGAAACTAAAATGTTAATCTCATTAATGCTGATACCCTAATGTGACCAATGTCCTGATTTTGTTGGGACAGTTCAGCTTGTGAGCTGCCTGTCCCACCATTCCCAGAAACTTTAAATGGACAAAAAATATCCCCCCTTGGGAAATTATGAACTTAAGTATCCCACTTTATTAAAATTAATATTGGTACACACTATGATTGCACATAATGTTTTCCTGTCCTTGTACACATATCCTTCTTTTCTATATATATATTAATATGTAGGTAACTGTATACCTATTGAGGATATAATATGTAATTAACTTGTTTACTGTCTTGTAAAACACCATTAGACATTAGCTTTTGACCTTTATACCATGAAATCATGGAAAGGATTTATATTGGCTTTCAGCATATAGTAATATTATAACTACAAAACAGTATAAAACTAATGTTTTATTTCACGATATGCAATGAATGTTCAAAAATCCTTAAGGTTGTTTAAAGAAGTACCATTGCCTAATAATTGGTATAATTAAGTTGTAGATACTCTTTGATAAGATTGTTTAAGCAGAGTATACTTGATGAAGCTTTTTAGAAGGGAGGGCAGCTGCCTGTTGTGGAGAACAAGTGTAGAGGATGAGGTTTTGAAAGTCTTTCGTCTTCAGACTTTCCAAACGTTGTCCTCTACACTTATCTCCACAACAGGCAGTTGTCGTCCATTCTACAAATTTTCGTAGATGGTAAGTATTCTTCACGAATGTCACTCTTTCCTATTGCATTATTTCAAAATACACTCATGGATTTTTAATGAAAATATCTGAAGAAAAGTATAATAATAAGATAGTATTTTTTTGTCACTTTTTAAAGGTAGTTTTAATTCAACAAGTTTTTTTTATTCGTCAGTTTGGACACCATAAAATCTGGTCACTTAATGATGCCCACAACTTAACATGATCTATGTGCTATGTTTCGACTGGGGGGCTATGCAGTTAAACAATGCTGTAATTATTTCTTGGATAGACCAGATAATGGTAACAATGAAATTTACCTTAAAAGAAAAAAACAGGTTTAATTTTATCCTATTTAGATATCTAGAGCTTTTAAAGTTAAGATGCCAACAAACCTAGCAACTTTAATTATAAGTAATCATTCAGAGTAATAAGTAGTGTGAAACAAATGTGAACAAAAAACGTACTTCATATACATTGTTAAATGAATAAAGATATTACATTTCTCATTTTCCAGGGTGACAAAAGTGACCCCCCCACTGCGGAAGCCAACGTCTTCTGCAAAAAACTCTGTTAAATGCAATTTCCTCTCCAACATCACTCATAACCTTGCACAATAGGAGCCAGTGTTAAGCAGCTAGCTACAAGTTGATATATTCCATTGAAATTTTTCTTGTGCCTTCCTCATGCACTAAGATAAAGAAACTTGCATATCTAGACTGAAACCTTGTATTTAAAAAAATTGAAGAAATGTTTAGTAAAACCTAACTCCATGCAAACATATCTTTTGTTACATCTTAAAATGGAGCCTGTACAACTTGCAAGTATATTCTGAAATATAATAAGGATTTAAGCTGAAATGTAATATTCATTACGATAAAATAATCTTTAATAGCAGTGATATTCAATACATTCATTTATTTGCTGAGAAGGTTGATAACTGATCAAAATAATTTTGTTTCATTAGAATGTTTGACAATTTACACATTGTTAGACTAACCCTTCCTACAGACTACTTTCCAACTAAGAAAATACAGCCTGAAACACTTGCAAGAAGTGTTGTTAGAAGCTGCCCATGGTTGTGCTTGGCAATTCTTTTAATAATAGGAAATCTTAAGCAATTACCTGCAGGTTGTGCAGAGGTCAACTGTAAATGTCACTCAAGTTTTGATCGAGTTTTAATTTTTCCCATTAATAATGATTAGATGCATATGTCAGGTATTATTTACTGGAATTCTTAATTTCACAACATAAAATTTGGTTTAAAATAATTACCAGTTCATTTTGCATTGAATAAACTTTGGTAAATTCATAACATTTACATACATATTTCATATATACATATAAACATACACAAAAAGTGTAAAAAAAAAGCAAAAAAAATCCTTTTCATGTTTCAATAAACATGTTAAACATTTACAATGAACAAAGTTGTTCAGTGTCAATAAAGTGAACAATAAATGTTTTTTCCAACTACATAAGTAAGGTACCAACTATAAACATTCTCATGGTGTATTAGGTTTTTTATAAAATTGAGGGTAAAACTGAGGAAAGATACTAAAAATATCTTGACCAATGATATCTTTACAAACTGATACCCTGGGCTGAAGCGACTCTAAAGAAATCATATGCTGCTGGCCCAGCAATGGGGAGGGACAGGAAAATAAAGAAGGACCAACAAATTGTGGGAGTGGGGGGTTATACTCAGTCACGTAAGCTGTTTTCTTTGACATATCTGATGCAAGAAGGGATTCCTTCAAGGTTGAAGAGGAGCTTAACGTGGCTTTGTTAATAATCTGTGGTTTTGTCACCAGTAGTTCCTGGTCAAACGAATGTCTAGTGTTTTGGCTACACACGTGTAAAGGAGAATTAATGTTTGCGTGGTTTGCACGAATTTGTTCGTGTCTATTGTTGGGGCATGGTATTTGAACCTCTGAGGGAATTTTACAGTTTGTGTGTGCCTGTATGGGAATTTTGTTTACATGTGGTATGTGCATCTCTATGGGGATTTTACTTTTTACATGTGAAGTATGTGCTTGTATTGATACTTTATTGTTTAGGTGTGGTATACGTGCCTGTTCGGATATTTTATTATTTACATGTGGTACACCAGTTTTCAAGGGAACTTTACTGTTTACGTGTGGTACATGTGCCTGTATAGGTACTTTGGTGTTTGCATATGGTATGCATGTCTGTGTGGGGATTTTACTGTTTACATGTGGTATATGTGCCTGTATGGGGACTTTACTGCTCAAATGTAAACTATGGCCTTGTGTTGGAACTTCATTTACTGCACGTGACTGGCAGATGTGAGGCCTTAAAATGAAATTTGCATGAGCCAGTGGCGAGGTTCTCTCTGAAATATTTAAGTTCACTGGTGACAAAAATGGTTCTGTTACCACATCCATTGTTTGTTTCGTTTTTCTCATTGAGAGATCCAAACATCCCTCAAGTTCAGTATAAACTGCCTCCTTTTTGTGTTCCTGAAATCTTGCAGTTGATGGTTCTTGTTTTAGTACTGAAGAATTCTTTTTAACAGACAGGTCCAGGGCCTGACAATTATTAACACCAAAGCATGTAAGGAGAGTTTCAGAGAATCCAGCGTGGCTTGGATGCTGATTGGGATCTGATGGTGGTGATGGCGTTGAGGTCACTGGCGAGATAGGTTCGACTGCATAAGAAACTAAATGAGGAGCATGACTGCCCTCTGGCTGGTGAGCAAAGGACTCACTGAGGTAAGTTAATCTTGTTTTGGCAAGTTCACATTGAGGATCTGGTGTGGAGGAATGGGTGTTGTAATACTGAACAGTAAGAGGTAATGTGCCATGGCTTAAAGCTGAAAGGGTGTTATTTTCTACATTACTAACAACCTTGATATTTCTATGAAAAAGATTAGGTTGGCCCTTGTATGAAACAGTATGACTAGGCCCAGCATTTTCACCTGCTGCTGTGACTGGAATCAGATGTGACCTGGTGGAACTTAAGGGCAAAGAGCTTGTTGTTGCCAAGGTTAAAGGCACAGATATTGGATATTCTGATGATGAAGCTGTGGGAAAAAACTTTGGGTATCTTTTTATTGAATCTGAGGGCATGAATGTTGAAGATCCTGTCAGAGATGCTGAGGTTGACAACAATGAGAAACCTATTGAGGAAGATGAAGACAGTGGTGAGATTGTGTCACCTGCTTGGTGTGGCTTAAGAGGACGACAAGAAACTGAAGATGGTACTGTAGTAGCTGGAGTTAATGGCGAATGCCCAGTGATCAACTCAGGAAGTTTCCGAGCCACGTGTTCTGCTTGTTTATTGGACACATCAGGTCCATCCTTCTGTAATGGAAGAGGGGATGCAGGTTCAGACACTGGAGATACACATTCATATATTGATTGGGAAAATCCACTACTGTGCTCAGAGGAAGGTGATCTTGCCTTCTCAGTATGATGAATTACCGATGGCCGAGGAAGAGGTAGATCTAAAGATTCTTTTCCTCCAAGTAGGCCACCTCTGGTAGTTTGATTCCCTGATTCAATGATACTACCAGATAAAGAAACTTCTGGACTTAAGCGATGGCTCACATGGTAGTGTGGAAGTAAAGAAAGCTGTGGATTACTGTTAGCTGTAGTGGCAGTAACACGAGAAAAAAATTTTTTACGAAGGAAAAGTGGGGACATAATGCTTGTTTTGTAAATTAATTTTGGTTCTTGCATTTTGCTTGCTGTAGAGCACTCAAATTTCAAAGATTGAGTTAATGGACTAACTTTACCAACAGTCTCAGAATGCAATTTTCTACAGCTGCTCTGTATCTGTTCCATTTTGGGATATTTGGGTAGATGTTTTTCTGAACTGTTTTCTACTCTATCCTTTGTCTTAGTACTGAAGTGTTGGAGGTGGAGTAAAGATGATTGGTGGGGGACGGATTCACTGCTTTCTTTCTCTCGTTTTCCTAAGTGGTGACCATTCAAACTTGTCTCATCGTGGCTTAATGATGAAGCTAACCTCGTAAGGTTATTGGTGTCTTTCTGATTTAAAGGACCTAACTTCAACAACTTGCTGTCTGCTAACGAGTTGGATGCAATTCTTGATGGTTCAACCTGATTACTCTAAAGTAAGAAGTAAAAAAAACAAAGGAGAATACAATAACCTATGAAAAACTAAAACTTCTGTAAAACTACAGACATATTTTAAAACCTTTTGAGTTTTTGTACAAAATTTATTTCACTTAATTTCTGCAATGCATATTTAGGGTATAGAAGACATATTACCACTGGTAATTAACAACCTCATAACATCAAACTGTTTGTACTTATTTATACACATTTTGGTTTACAATTTCATAATTGTCCACTGAAACACAAACCAAAACTGACAGTAAAAACTTCAAATGGTTTGAATAACAAATTCTATATGTTCAAATTTATTATTTGAAGCATTGTACCACCAGTTTTGGTGAATAGTCATGATGAAGCTGTAAATATGAAAATAAAAGTAGCTAATTAAACATTTTCGGTGTTATAAGGTTATTTTTTTCTAGTATTACTTTAGCAGCACCAAAATATATACGTTTTTTAACAACACTAAAGATTGGATTTAATGTTTTTTATGTATATCTTGTGTTCATAGAGTACTTGGAAAACTTTCAGACCCATGTACAATGTGTTGTTGAAAGAATACAAAGAAACTTACTATCTTATGATCCAAGGAATTTCTCCTTCTGATTTCATTCCATCTCTTTTCTTTTTCAAGAAGTGTGTCATCCCTCGTTCCCTGAAATTAGAGAACATTTGGTTCATGGAAAGAAAGTTGCTTATGAACTTCAATATAAACATAAACAATGTCATAACTACAGGTTATAGGTAAACTTTCTGAACACAAAAACAGTTAAACAATTATTACAAAAGAAACACCGTAACTGTTTATTATAGTTACTTATTTTTAGAAAGACTATTTCTTTTACAGAAGAACTTGTTACTCAGATGAACTTGCTTCTTTACACCTAGATTTACAGTGACCATAGTTTATTATGTTAATCGAATTCCTTATTCAAGCACACTTATTGAAACTAGGCTAGTTATTTCCATTAGCAAGTGATGACTTCAAGTTTTGTTTTATACAGCCTATTAACTAAGTAATACCTTAATAACTAAACATATAACATGTAAATGGATTTTTTGTAATTACTTTGTTAACATAAAAGGAGTCCTGTTACTTCGAAAATTATACCAAATTTCAGTCGATGGTCGTGGTGATATTTGTGAGGAAATAATAAATCTAATATTCTTTAAAACATAAAAGACAAATAACCCAATTAACCACTTACTTGGTAACTTAAATTACATTAGCAAAATGACATGTTTAGTAAACAGAAAGAAGACTAGTAGAGCGACAATCAGAATAATCAAAAACTGGCTGTTAGAGACCAGCATTCAATTCTGATTGTTGAAAATCACAATATTATTTCTGTAGATATGTTATGTCCCTTTCTGTTGACCCCTAGTGGCTCAGCAGTATGTCTGTGGAGTTACAACCCTAAAAACCAGGTTTTGATACCCGTGGTGGGCAGAGCACAGATAGCCCATTGTATAGCTTTATGCTTAATTCAAAATAACGACCCTTTCTGTTATAAAAAATTGGGTGTTAATTTTGTAAACTGAACATAAATAAAATGGATATTACCAATGGTTAACAGTTTCCATACATGGCTAAAATAAGAACTTACGAGATATTTAAAAGCATAGTACAATTCTAAGAATTATGTCTGAAAATAACCTAGAACATGCTCATCACTGTCAGAAAAGAAAGTGTTACAAGTCAGTCATTTTCAATGATTAATCAATCACTTAACTTCCTATTTCTTCCATTTCCTAAGAAAACTGAGAGCATCATTAAATTATTAAGACCTAACTTGGTCAAACTTTCGGGCTTACTAATATTTGTTGATTATTAATTGAGTCTTAAAGCTACTTCCTTCCTAATTACCAATTTTAATAAAGTTTTATTATTGACTTAGCTGAATCTTTTCTTTCAAGACTTTTTTGACAGGGAATTTCAACAATTGTTGTGTGTTTAATATCCAGTAAAGTTCTGGTTAGTAACTCAAGAACCTTGGTGATTATTGTGCTAATGACATTAGTAAACATCAAGGTAGCAACTCCTATCTACTATAGCACTCATTGTTTCAGTAATAACGTAAGTGTATTATCCATTACACACTCACAATTTCTGTGAAAAAGCTTTACTAGGTGAACTATCCCCTACAGCACTCATGTTTTCAGTAACAAAGTTAGTAAATAGATCATCCATTGCATCACATGTGATTTCAGTAAAGCCTTTAGAAATCCATTGTAACATCTGTGATCTTAGTAAAAAACATTGAGCAATATTTAAAAGTGCATCAACCATCACAGAACTTGTGGTAAATGGATTATCCATAACAACATCCATGATCTCAGTAAAAAGAAATGAGAGTACTAAACCACTGTGATATTGGTAAAAACATTAGAAGAAATTTGGTTCTTTGTAAAATTAAATAACACTTCATAATTTAACAATGATGCCAATAAATAAAAGGAAAATCTGTTACTGCACTATAGTAACCAATATAAATGATACACATTATAGCACTCATGGTTGATTAATATTGTAAAAATAACTGCAATTACCAATGTTTTGGTTATGTCAATTATTTGAGTAACTAAAATATTGCTATTATGATCTTTCCATTATTTTCATTTAGTTGAAGGTCATTCAGCTCAATGAAATAATGCTACAACACCCTGAAAATAGCCAACCAATCAAAATTAGTTTCAAGTAAGAACAATCAATTAACAAATTCAACTAATTACCCAGTTCTCAAGCAAGCTAGTCAAGGTTCTTTTACTGTATTAGTGGTTAATACCAAAACAAAATATAAATACAGATATTTCTTACCATTTTACATGACAATGACAACTTGACAAGTTGATTATTTACCTTCTGTTGGAACTTTTTTCTTCTTCTGGACTCCCATTCTTGTTCTTGTCTTTCAAGATCACTGAGTTGTACCTTATCCTGCAGGGAGTCCTCATTTTCAGTGCACATACTGTCATCTTTTGACCTTTCTTCGTGATTCACTGCTTCATGTGATGCTGCAGACATACAGCTATCATTGTCAAACACTGGGGTACTAGAGGTTTCTAATTCTTCTACAACAAGACTTCCATTCTCAGAAATTTCTGTGTGACAACCCTGGCCAGATTCTTGTACCTTTTTCTTACTAAACAAAGTAGGTGAAGATGAGGGAACCACAGTTCCTTTCACGTGTCTTTCAAATGGTAAAAGCAGCCTACAAATAACATTGTAGGATTACAGGTTAATCTCACACTATTGATATGACAGCTACTTAAACAATATTTTAAAGTATTTGAGCTCATCAGTAGAAATAAATGCAAGTTCATCAACAATAGGTGATTAAAAAAAAATTTTTGGCAGGTTTCATAAACCTTTTAGTTTTCTTTTAAATTAACCAAGTAATACTGTCACTTATATTATTTAAATGTCAATACAATGAAGATTCTAGTGTAAAAATGGTTGTTTTTCTTTTTACTATCTTGTTCAATTCACAGAAAATATAAACAGCACTGAAACAACATAAATACCTTTACGTTCTATGGTCTATTCAAACTCGTATTAAAAATATGCTCAATTAAGAGTCCCTTATAAAATGGAATATTATTATTTAAGTTTTTTTGAACTAATTTAACAGGTGCTATGTGTGTTACAATAAACTTGTTTCAGTTTTATAACAGTTGAAACTATCTGGTCATACAAAATAAACTGATTTTTTTGTAATTAATTACTGTCTCAGGTGCCTTTATTTATTGTGGAACTTCAGACAGCTATGCACTTCAAGGCTAGTTTGAGCAATCTGTGCAATTCAAGGGTATCTATCTCAAGACACAAAAAGTGTTAGTAAACTGTAAAATTAACTGTTCTATAAGTATAAGACAAACATTACAAAACTAACTGCATTTTACGGTAAAATTGTAGAAGGGATACAATGATTGTAAAACTTATCATTTTCTTGTAGTCTGCATGTGATAAAAAAAAAGGACCTTCAAAAGTAAAGGTTTCTTTTTTTCTTATCAAAACTTTTGTAGGCCTAATATTTACTTCAAATTTGTAAAAACAGATTTTCATAGATTATCTGATAATGTATAACAATGTGAGAAAGCATAAACAATTGATAAGTTATAACTAACTGTGAAGTAGGATAAAATACTTAAGTATTTACAACATATTTTGACAAATTTTCCTCTCTACTTTCAATCATGAAAAAGTAAATAAAAACTTTTGTTCATAAGATAACCATTACGTCAAGCAATTTACAATACAATAATTTAACAGTTAAAACCTAAAGCTAACCCTACTAATAATAATTTAAATATATATACATTTATACAAAAACTGAAGACCAACGTACCTTTCATAATGTCTTCGTGTACAGGTGGCAGCACTAGTGCTTCCTGGATTTCCTCCAAGTTCATCATATATATTTTTCCATAATTTTTTTGATGTTATCTACGAAAATTTCGATTATGAGATAAAACAATATACATTAGTCAAACAATACAGTGTTTTTATTATTACTACTATTATCAAAACATGGAAAATAAAAGGCTAAACAAAAACGGCCTTTCTTCTATTGGTTGCTTTCAGGAAGTTATTTCCTTTATAGTGTAAAATACAAATCTACTGGGTTTTTTTATGCAGTGAAAAATCACAGTGACGTAATTTGCGACGTTATAATTAAAACTGTAGCTTGATGGTAGCAAAACATTTATATTCTTTTATTCAATAAATTTCTTACTATACATGATTTTGTTAAATTCAGCAATTTCTTACTGCGCTTATAAACACACGTTTTCTTTTATTATTTAATTCTGTAGTAGTTATTCTAAGTAAATGATGAAAAAAAAATCGTAACTCTAATTATGAATACATTCACTGACTTTTAATCTTCTATTAGGTTGAGCAAGCACCTGACCTTCTCGAAATTAAAAAACTTGATAAAAAAATCCCTACAAAAAACAATTTAAACTTTAAAGAATGACAGAGCGTTCACAGCCTTAATACGTCGCCACTCATCCATAACTTTTCTCTCAGGTACAAAAGATAAAGTCTGACAATAAGCTCGAACATAATTTTGCTACCATGTTAGAATGAAAAGAGAGAAAAAATGAAACAATTTCGACAAATAAGTAACGTGAACGCCGGTTTGACGAGTCTGGCTTCATTGTTCTAGATTGAATTTTTAACTTCTTATAACGACTTCTGAGAGAGAACTTGCACGATATAAATGAAATTGAGGTTAATATAATCAAGCAGAAATAATAATAAATAAAATTTCTTTCAGACGTACTACACATTTATATCGAAAGCTTTGAAAACCATTTACCATTTTCTGACCAAACAAGGAAACTTTGAAAACCCATACTAAAAAATGTATTTCGTTTGACGATGAACGCATGAATAAGCTTTCAAATAAAAAATGTGTGTACCTAGTATGTAAGTGTAATTTTATTGATTTTATATTCGCACTTAAAATGAGCTCATGACACGTTGAGATGAGTAGTTTAGTACAATGCTGTTTCATTCCCAAATAGGGGAGTATTCCTAGAGTATAGAATGTCATAAAACATTTTCTATCACAATATTTTAAAGCTCAAATAAGATTTTTGGATTATCATAAAAATTTCAAAAAGTACGAAACCACAGCTTACGTAATATTATTAAAACACAAAACTGGAAACAGCGCAGATTTTAAAGTTAAAAATATTTTCTGTTTTTAGAATAAGCTAACTCTAAGAGCAATAAATGGTATGTCAGGATAAACTTACGTTAGATTGCATTTTAAAGTATTATTATTATTATTAGGTGCCACAATATGAAAAATGAAGACTATTACAGAAACTAAAAAAGACATCCCATAATTAGAAAAAATCCATGTACAGTTTTCTGGTTTAGTTTTGTTTTTATTGGGTATGCTTCCTTTCATTGGGTTATTTGTAATTATTAATAGTTTCTAATCAAAAGTATAACAAATTACGAATTACTATAGCAAATTCTATGTAATAAACTTAATAATATTGCATTGTTTCACAGAATACTATAATGAAAAAAACTGAAACCTGTGATTAAAACGCAGTGAACCCACAATAAAAGTATTCGTGTTTTCTGCATTAAATATAACTACATCTGAAATAAAAGTAAAATTAAATAGATTGCAGAGACACTGATTAACACCAGGAGTGAAATATACGCAGGAGCAAACCAGCCTTTTATCACCTTTTGTAGTGTTAAACCTTATGAATTCGATATACTAAAAGAATGACCAGTATCAATAAAGTTTTTCAGTCGCGGCATTGTGGCTAGTAGGTGGAAAGAATGGACCCGAGTTTCCTCAAATGTAAAATATTAGCTCATAGCTGCGTCAAATTTGAAATCTAGTTACAATTTTCGGCTCGGGAGGTCAAACTCTTTCGATTGATGTATTTCACCATGCCTAAAGTCTCATCAACTAACTTATCCTAATCCTTCCAAAATGGCCCCCCGCTAGTACAGCGGTATGTCTTCGGATTTGCAACGCTAAAATCAGGGGTTCGATTCCCCTCGGTGGGCTCAGCAGATAGTCCGGCGTGGCTTTGCTGTAAGAAAAACACACACCTTCCAAAAAAAATTACAATTTGAAAGTAGGGTGGTAGAGATCTAGACGAGTAAGAAAATCGAATCGGGTATACACGCGCCTTGCACGTGGTACTGCTAATGTATAAAATTAATTTACTTTAATCCTGCTTAAAAGTATTTCAAATGCCACGGAAATCGAGGGTTCCTGCATGTTTGTTATTATTTATTTCCAAAAGATTACTGGACTGATTAAATCAACGTGTTTACTTCCTTTGAAAGTAATAAAATAAAACTTCGTTTCAGGCTAGAATTTTGAAAATCGTAGCATTATTTGGGCATTTTGTTACTAGGAAATATGTGCCATCTATTTAAAGATAATACATTAGGTCACATCTCACTGGTATGCTATTACATTTTTACAATAATCACGATGTTATCTTTTATAAAAGATAGTTTCCCCATAAATCCACCAGGCGCGCAATACTACTGAGAAATTTTCGTGGCACTATTTCCTAATTTGGTTTGAAAACAAACAGGTTTTACCATAACTAATAGACCTGAAAAGATGCACTGATCTCCCGGGAGATTACAAAGATGAAACTAAACAACAGTGTTTAAAGCCGGTTTGTCTAAATCCCTTTTCCGAGTGTACCTCGAACAACATTTGGAATGCGTTTAAGGTTATTGATTTTCCTTTTCCGTGGGGGATTCAAGCACATAGAATTCTTACTTATCCAAGCTTATTTCACGCATATCTAAGCTTCATCATTTAAGAAGATTGTGCGCTCGTCAGTATTACTTATAATTCAATTTAAGTCCAAGCTCCTGAGAAAACGTGGCAGTTTAAACCTAATGAGGTCTCTAGATGATACACAACTCACAGTTAGCAGCATTACGATTCACCAAGACAAAATGTTACATGCCTGGTTCATGTGAATAGGATGCTTTCTTTTACAAGTATTTGAAATGTTTTGTTTGGTCGGTTAGCAACAAAAATTAAACATTTCAAAATGTCAACTCAAGAAACTACTAAATTCGCCATTCCATCAACTCCTCTGCACACCCGTCCACCAGTTTTGCCTATCTATTCACCTGCTCGTGTACGTTTTATCTCTTTATTACTGTGCCCGTCTACTTTTATGATAGCGAGTGTGTGCTTATTATTCGGTTAGCGTTCGTGGCAATGTATACTGCTGGGATCGAACTCCTATGTTTAGAATTACACGTCTTCACGCTTACTGATGAGCCACTGGGAGCATTTATTTATGTAAATATGTATATATATATATATTTAAAAAAAACAACTTTAAAATGTATCAAACTGTAGGGTGTTTTATTCCTTCAAACAGTAGGGGGCGATCTTTACTCAAATTCAAATGGCAAAGTATAGACTCAAACTGGGCGAGGAGTGGTTTACAAGCAACTGAAAACACTTATCTACGTCACAAGGTGTAAACTTCAATACTCACCTCTTCGTAACCTCCAAACTTTTGAGCACAAGTGAAGAAGTAGTACAAGTCTACTGGAATTAAAAAAACAAACTGAAGTTCATTTCATTTACACTTCACTTCCACAATCATTTCTCAGTAAGGCAAAAATTGTTATGAATTAAAAAGTAAAATCGTTCGGTGTTAACAAATCCTGCTTGTAACTCGGTTCAACCACCGAAACTTATTTCGCTGTTGTTCACGTTAAAACACGACTTGAGTGAAATGGCCGATTACAGTTACTCTTTTCATACTTGTAGTCACAAACTATGTTACGTCATCTCAGTCTCGGATAACCGTACAAATGTAGCATTTTAACTCGGTAACTCAACATGCTAATTTTGTCGGTTACTGGAAAACAGAGGAAAAACAGAGAATTGGAGGGAAAAAAAGGCAGTTTTGAAGAGGGAGTTTTGTTTTTGTTGAGATCTCACCGAAAATGTCGTGTTCGTGTGCAAGTTGTTTTAACTTAAAATTAATTTATTTGTAATTAAACACAGAGTTGATTAAAGGGCTATTTGCACTCTGCCTATCATGAATATCGAAATCTAATTTTTAACGTAATAAGTCTGTAGACTTACCGCCTAACTATTAAGGGGTGGGACTTTAGGCATAAGCAATTAGGAAATAACTCTTTCTGCTCAAAAAAAAGTAAAAATTTTGTTACATAGTGTAATTTTGAATTGAAGTAAATGGAAAATACCTATTTTTATCCTCAAACTTTGCTTTTGTAACCTGGGAGCATATAATAAAAACATGATGGGAGACTATATTTAGGAGCTAATACGTGAAAGTGATTTACATTACAGTTGCAACTCTTGAAAAACTACTCACTTCTAAACATTTTTGCACAACTTTCGTATAAATACGTGTAAATATTGATTCATATGTTGTTTTATTTAGACTTTTTGTACACAAAAATGTGCAGTTTTACCTGTTTTTGCATAGAAATTAAGTCAATTTCTAAATTTAATTATCCAGGTCACAAAAGCAAAGTTTGAAGGTAATAATGACCATTTTCTGTATTTTTACAACATAAGAAATTAAGAAATAACACATACTATTCAAGAACAAAATTTGTTACACAGTGACATTAACAAAAGACAAGAAATAATCGCTACTATAAGGGTTCTGTGAATAATAACTGCAAAAACGTATAATCGCTTTTTATACTTAAAGGTTTTTATATCACACACAAAGGAATATTTTGATTTTCAATATTCTAAAGCTAATTAATTAACAAATAATAATTGTTTTCTTCCGAATACATACGAAATTATTTTTCGTCTGTTTTATTTTAAAATGAAACCTAATTACTCATAAGACTGCGCGCATACGCAAATTGCTTAAAATAAATATTTTTAAGTACCGGTCCTATTTTGTAATTAATATTTCAAAGAAGAGATGCCTTCGTTCTGAAAGTAATGACTTTCAACAATTAAAAGTGCGAAAATCCCAGCGACAGAAAAATCTCTTAAGAGAGAACACCGAGCAAAATAATTAATTACCCCTTTTAACAATTCCATTTTTCAAACAATATAACAACGTAGATGCATTGGTATGAGAGATAAATATAAAAGATAGTTTAATGGCTAGTGAATTATTAACCATATGCGTGTATAAATTGACTTATTAACAATGGAAACTTCTAACTGCCAAACACAATGCCCAAATTCGAAGAAAAAGCTGGCACTGTTCCAACAAATGCATCCTATGAAATAAATTAAAACAGGTTTATTTCTAAATGTTTTACGTATTTACTTCTGGTTTGTGTATCCCAGTTTAGTTGTTTGAATCAGATAATTAAGTCTGCAACTTATGTAATTTATAGACAGCTTGGTGTAGTTATTTTTCTAAGTCGTGAAACCAAGAGAGGTATGTAATTTGAGAGCTTTCCGGATTTTATATTTAACACGGATAAAAAAAAACAACTACACTTTACAAAAAAAGCTGTTGATATCAATATGATAAGAATAATTTCTTTTTATTGTTCACTAGCAATTAAATTATTCAGTATTTCACTAAGTAAAACGACACATGTCTAAAGGCCAACCGAGGCCCTGAATAAATTGAATTCATTTACCACTCACTCACCTCGTAAACGTTAGAAAAAAACAAAGCCGAGAGCCAAATGTTTGAACAAGAGACTTGTTTATAATGTTTGTGTTCAGAGAAAAGCTACAAAGTGGGCTAAGTTGCACAGAATTGAGCCCTAGATTTAGAGCTAAAAGTCCTTTAAAAGGTAAGTGGGTTGGTTTGTGATAAGTTTGCTAACACAGGTAGGCCATGCATAATCACAAAAAATAAAACAAAAAGTCACCAGATCAAAACTGAAACTTCAAATGTCTTCAAATTTGAATTTTTTCTCCATCAGTGTATATACAGTACGAAATAGTTAGATTAACTTAATTATTATAATATTTACATTTTTTCAAGAATAAAGTGAGAAAACCTTGACAAAAAATAATTACGATCTTTCTTTTAATTTAGAGATAGTGGAATATTTAGTGAACCAAGATTTGAATTTTCAAACTGAACGATTAGCGAACATTAAGTTTCAAATACAGGCATTCTTATTTATGTTTGTTTGTACTCTAAGTACAAAGCTACACAAAATGGGCTATCTGTGTTATTCCCACCCGGTTTCTGGCGTTTTAAGTTCGCAAAGATCCCGCTGTGACACTCGTAATTCTGGACATTTGATACCGTCACAAGGGTCAGCCCTCTCACCATCACTAAGTGCAAAAAATGTCAATAAATACTTGTTAACCAGACTTAGTAGGGGGAACTGAACAATTTAGGCATATTGATTACATATTGTTTTTCAGTTTTTATATATAATAAACCTGTTTTGCATAATTTGTTATAAAAAATAAAGCTTCTGCAAACACTATTACACTGTTTTGATCGAACGACCATTTTATTAAAATTTTATATAATTTTTTTGCTTTTAAATTTATTGTCCCCCCAAATTTTTCTGTTCTTCCGAGTGGAAAACTTGGCTACGCTACTGTGAACACTGAACATATAAACGTGCGTTTGAATAGCAATTTAAATATCAGTTATTTTCTTAACACGTGTTACATATAAATATCCTGTCAATTACTGTATTTATTTATTTTTTACCATTAATCACGCGTCAATTTTATACTGCACTGAGCATTAAAAATGAAACTTGTACAAAAATCTTTAATAAATCAAAACTTTATGTTTTATAGAACACAATCTTTTATTTCTGATACTGGTAAACAGTTTTTTATTTTTGTAACGCTAGCGCAGTTATAAATTTGTAAATAACTACCTTTGAATTTAGAAAATATTGTTAAAGGTTAACAATGAAATTTAATAATATTTAAGTTTTACACTCGCCATGTAAAGCAGATGGAAAAACGTAAACAGATACCTTACGTACATCCACGATACAATCGACAGTTGTTTACGTCATTGAAGATTGTGTCAATACGTACAAGTCTACCGTGAATACAAAATCATTATTTCAGTGCTATAAATTCTTAGCTTAAGAATTTAAAATGTGTTTAGGGAGATGCGGTTTATGAATGCGTCCGTTTCACAAAAATACACGTTATCTGATATATCCCTGAAAATGTTTGGGGTCTTAAAAAAGAGAAAACGAAGTTTGAACCAAAAGTAAAACGACCTGTGTGTGTGTGTGACTTTTGGCTTTGTCGTCTGCTTTAACTACTTAAGCAAATAGCTAAAATAATAAAATTATTTCTAAATTTTTTTTACCGACGAAAACTAATTGTTTTACAACTTAACGTCTATATGTAATTTAAAGCACCGTATCCTCAAATTTAACTTTATAAAGTAATAAAAATGCAATTAAAAACAGTCATTAATATATAAATAGGCTCAAAAATATAAATGTAGAAAACTTAAAGCTCGGTAACGTAATTTCATAGTTTTAATAGATACAGTTTACCAAATATGTACAAATACGAAAGTTTATTTCGGAATAAATTGTTTAAGGCTTAACTAGTGCAGAACAAGTAGGTAATAAGTTTGGGAAATGTCTAAACCAGCCACCAGAGGAGACTAGGTTACAAGAATAAATTATTCTTAAGCTGAGAATCAATGCTTTTGTTTTTCTCCAACTTGATGGATTTACGATTTTTCCCTTAATCGAGGCCAAGCCAATAAAACATGAAGGAAAAATGTGAAAAGAAGAGGAAGAACAAAAAAGAAAATCGGAGTTTTTTTTTGTTTTTTTGTGCTCGTCCACAATTTTTTTCATTCTTCCACAGTCAGTGTCAATATACCAATGACATATATACGGCTGATAGTTTCGGCAAACCCAAGAATGTACCAGATACTACGTTCAACAAGCGTCAGAATACATCTGAATTAAATTAATTATTTGCTACTGTAGTTTTGATCACTAAATTCAATTTTGAAACAGCGAGTTTCCGTTATAATTATACGCATCTTTATTACCCATTCACGAGGGCATTTCGCTAGCGGACTAAAATTTGTGAGGGTACATGCCACCAGAGACCCTCGCCCCCTTCGGTTTTGTCGCTTACGTACTTAAACGGTTTAATAAAGTGCTTCCTTCAACAAAATAAAAGTAAATTCTGATAAACTACATTTTATAAAAATAGTATTGACATATTTTGAACAACACAGAACAATATTTTACACATTATGAAAAACTTACTTTGTTTGAAACCAAGGTGAGGGACACGATGTATAGGCGTATTTCTTTCTTTCATGAATTTAAAAAGGTTTTGCAAGAATTCTTGTTCCACTTTATTGTCTGCCTTCACCTGGAAATAAAAGTAAAAAATTGATATTCAGGGCGGTTAGGAAAAATTAAATTCATTATGTCTTAACATTACTTTGTCCAATATGGACACCAGACAAACACAGATATTTTATTTAAAAAAGCTTTGGAAGCTTCGAAACCACGTGGCCTAGTGGACTAAGAATCCGTAATTTCGGGGTTTACGCTACATTGTTTCAAAATTACATCCGCACTTTAAGTCATGGGTACGTTAAAAGAAGGAGTGATGTCAAACAATTAAAATAAAGTAGCCCCCAAGCGTTGGTAGTAGGTACTATTGCTTTCACAACTGGGTGAATGAGTATTATTAACTAAACAACAAATTCAAGTACAGAGTCATTGTAGACTAGTTGTAGACTGACATTTTAATTTAGTAATTTAATTTGGCCTCTAACTGTGATGAGCGAGCTGTTGGTAAAACCTTCGAGGGGGTGAAAGACATTGGAAACGATTTTAAGAAGCACTGCTTCAAATTAAGGTTAAAGCTTAAATGGTTAGCGTGCCGGGTTGATGATAATCTGTTGGGTTCTACATTCGCGTCCTGTTACAAAAAACAAAAAACAAAACAAATCGCCCTTTGGTGCATCCATGCCTTGTCAGGATGACGATTCAATCCCACTATTCGATCAAATAACAGTAGCCAAATAATTGAAGCCCGAATGTCGTAGCCTAGCTAGCCTAGCCTAGGGTCTCATCCGTATGGACCAGCTTTTGGCTTAATTTTTTTTCACATTACTTGCGGGGCCCTGCAGTATGAGATAGCCGTCGATACATTGCCCAAACTGCACTGATGTTAAATACGCCATTGACTGATAGTCCTTCAACACATCTGTGCGACTGTCCGAAACCTCACTGTACTGTATATTTAAATTACTTTTCTAACAAGGTGCTATTGCTGTTCTTTCAACAATGTTTGTTTTGAATTTTGTGCAAAGCTACACAAGTGCTATCTTTGCTAACCGTCCCTAATTTAGCAGTGTAAGACTAGAGGGAAGGGAGCTAATCATCACAACCCACCGAAAATTCTTGGGCTACTCTTTTATCAATGAATAGTGGGACTGACCGTAACATTATAACAACCCCACGGATGAAATGACGAGCATATTTGGTGTAGCGGGGATTCGAACCCGCGACCGTCGGATTACGAGTCGAGTGCCTTACCCACCTGGCCATGGCAGACCCTTTCAACAGCGAGATTCGTGATTTGAATGAAATGTGTACCACTATCTAAAGGGGTAAGATAATCACCGATTCATTATCCAGAACATATGGTGCTTCCAGTTGCTTCACATGCTGACTAGAAACAACGAAAATCATATGGAACTAATCCTGTAACAATTTTCGAAACGCCCTCTACATTGTCCACACTTTCCTTAATAAACCTAAAATTGTACAAAGAAATATTGTGATATTTCGTTCCCCTGCGAAATGTAATACTTTTTAAAAATAAATTCAGTTTTGATACAGCATTGTTTTACAGTCATACACCTGTGAGTTAACACTACTAAACCTTGTACCACCTACAGGAATTGTTTTACAGTCATGCACACGTAAGTTATCACTACTAAATCTTTTACCACCTTCAGGAATTGTTTTACAGTCATACACCTGTAAGTTAGCACTACTAAACCTTTTACCACCTTCTTTCTTTCTAAAACTACACAGTTAAAGTTTAGAGTGTACGAAAAATCCTTTGGAAAAAAAAACCCGATTCGAACCTAATTCTACACACAAACTGGTTATTTTTCTATTACGGATAACGTCTGAAGCTATCCAGCGATGTTATCGAATCTGCAGTTTAACCCCTAAAACAATAGAAGTTTTGCTTTGGTAAAAACGTCCTTAAATAAACACTTTGAAAAGACAACGTCCATCACACAGACTGATACTAAATCTACAGAAAAGATTATAATTAAATAAACTAAATTTAAAGCTACCGTAATAAATTAGTTTAATCATCATTGTATACAAATATCATAACAATTATTTAAACAATTCAATCAGAACTGTACTTTTACTTAAACAATTACAATTACTTAAACCCAATTTATTTATTTGTTTTTTTAAGTTTGTGCAAAACTACACAAGGGCAATTTACGTTAGCCGTCCCTAATTTAGCAGTGTAAGACTAGTGGTAAGGCAGCTGGTCATCACCACCCATCGCCAACTCTTGGGTTAAGGACGGCTAGCGCAGATAGCCCTCGGGTAGCTTGTACAAAATTCAAAACAAAGTGCATATAAAAGTGTATTTCCTTTATTTAAACTGGGTTCACGAAAACAGAATTGTGTTTTGAATAACCTGAAGGTGATGTCACATCTCTGGTAGATTATGACAGGCCTCGAGCACCGTATAAACATTTAGTTTCGTTTTGAGCTTTCCTACTGGATTATAAATATTTTATTGCGAGTTACAGATTTTACAATAAGTAAGATTATTTTTCAGAACAGGTACGGCGTTTTGATGACTGGTACGATGATAATCACGAACAAGTTTTTACGTTAAAGAGGGTTTCTACATTTAAAAATATTTAGCTCTACATCATTGAGTAAAAACAAACTTTATTTAAAGATACACTGACAACTGTTTTGAATTTGCAACTATACTTGAAGTTTTATTAACGGTTATGTTACGTAAACTATACTGACAATCTTTAAAGCTGGTACTATATGGATTATTGTGCAATGAATCGTGCTTACAAAATGTAAATGTATTTTTGTACACCTATCTTTCTATCACGTTAATTAAGAGAAAAGAAAATTACCTGAAATCTAATGCTGTAGCATCTTTAAGGCGTTCAACACAGTAACTTTTATATATAATACACTTTAATATAAACGTTTTAGCTGGTGTTTATAACGCTTTAATGCTGTAAAAACTTGTAACATATAAAACAACAAAAGTTTTACGTATTACTTTGAACTAAAATTTCATTTGATACCAAGATTAAAATTTTTATTTAAAAAGAAACTTGGTAGAGCGAATGACTGTTTTAATAAATACGATATCATACACGTAGAGAACAATGATTACAATAGCATTATCAAATGAAGGATATTAAACCTTGTACCATAATTTATTAATACGACATTTTCCCTAAGGGTTAAATATATTAAAAGTGCCAAACAACGATGGAAACTCTTAGCGTAACACAACTGTGTGATACGGTGTCAGAAGGTTATATGAAATATTCAAAATCATATATAAATCTTCTAGTTTCTACAATTACAAACTTCATATTGAATAGTTAACTTCCAGATATCGAACACAATAACTAATTTTTATCCTCGCTTGTAAAAACTGCAAATATATAAATGTATCGACCGTGTGAGATCCTGCCAACCTTAGCATCTCCTCCTTTATTTTCATCAGAACCATTGGAGTCGCTGCTTGGAGAGATGCCTCTTTTGATTTTGACTTTCTTTTTCCGGGGTCTGCCTTTCAGATTAGGTGCTTCAGAAATAAGAGAAATTCATGGACTTACTAGAAACATTTCCGAAACAAAAATATTCAAGTACACGACGTTAAAAGCAGAACCAAATAGTATTGTGTAAATAACAAAAACTTGGTTACTGCTTTTACGGAAGGAAAAAAAAATACTACTATAATATACGTGACAAAAATAATAATAAATACATTTTAAATGTGTATCATAATTAAGAAAACATATTCTACATTAATGTTATTATCCTAAAAATATTTTTCCGACTACGAACAACATTTCGAAGAAGTTTTTCATTACTTATACACATTTATCAGATTTTTCTGAATCATAGCGTTTGCACTAATTTTATGCGTAAAAGATCCACCTACTGTAAACAGGAACTGGTATTCGATTAATTTCCTTTAACTTATGTTTACATTTGCGGTTGTTTGGTTCTTATTGGTGTTTCAGAAGATTTCCGTGTCATCACTTTCGTGTGGAAAAAAAATCAAATAATGTAGAAATTATGGAACGACAAGGAAACAGAAGATTGTGTAGCCGTTTTGGTAGAGGTTTTAAACTATCCTCAAATAAATGTGTAAACGGGATGCAAATTATTACAACTTTCTATATAATTTATTTATTAATTTTTCTAATTGCGTATTTACAAGTTCGTTCCATAGGCGTCTCGTTAGTATTGTATTGTTGGGATAGGATTTTTTTTCTCAATATAATAACTATCGTTTGTGGGGAAAAGGCATGAAATTTTCTTAAAGAAAATTCTAAATTTACATAAAATATAGCTCAATTATTTAGAATAGGGAAAGTTTTATTAGAAGTGTATGAATTACTATTTTAGCGCTTGGATTTTGTTAATTACGGAACTTAATTTAAAAGTAATACTTAGGATATCGTTTATTTTCGTTAAGACGAATTATGTAACAGAACTAGTCCTAAGCCTAGTTCGAAACGTGATCGATTTGACTTTATATTGAGATATAGTAAGTTCTGTTTGTTGTTGTTTTTCTTTACAAATCTGCCAAAAAAGCAGCAAATGAAATAATTTTAATCTTAAACGTTTCCAATTTAATGAAGCGTAAAAATATCAAGTCGAATATAATTAAATAAAATGCTTATTTAAGTTACTTTAATTTCTTTAGAATTTAATAATTACTGTAGTATATTGAATTGAAATGTGGTGGTTTTTAAGCAAAGAAAAACTAAGCTACAAGTAACACAGTTTTTTGGTTTTATTTATTAGAAGCAAACAAATGGAAAATTCAACCTAATTTTATTCCTAATATGTCTCCAAGTTGTAATTTTCTCAACCATTGAGAAAAAAAAATTTTGATGGCGATTTACTGTTCAACAATAATTTTGTTTGATCTAAATAACTGTTTTTAATTCCTTAAGTATGTGAATTTAGTGCGTTATGTTGATTATCTGTTTGTTTCCAATAAATTATGGACTGTTTTCCGAATCGTCTATTAACCCTAAAGTAACCTAGTTGAAACTGTGTACAAAATAACTTGGTTCTAGGAGTGGGAAAATGCCTACAGGCTTGACAGGTCACACAGGAGTTGAGAGCATTTTGGAAATTTGAATAATTTGTACAGGAAATGGAGAGAACAAAAACAACAAAGGGGTCATAAATTTACAGAGGTCATGGGGCTGTTTGAAAGAAATATTGGAATATGTGATCACGTAAGTTACAGGAGTGTTACGAAAGGACTTGAAATGAAAATTTAAGAGGCATTAACGAAATAAAACAAATGTTATAGGTTGAAATGGGCATTACAGCCGCCAAGTCATTGTTTAAAATATTGATAAATAAGCCACAAATAAAATGGACAAGAAGCTTGATTATGTACAGATAAAAGACAGTTTACATTTATTTAAAACCTTACGAAGCAGTCACAGTACCTCAGATGTGGATGAAAAGGATGCCACAGAACAAAACAAAAATAATTAAAGTATCTACAAAAAAAAAAAAAAAAAAAGGAAGCATTAATATTGAAAGGCAGCGTGACGAGAACCAATGAAAATACTTAGGTTTCAAACTATAACGTTTATACATGTAAAGGAAACAACAAAACACCAATGAGGGCACGACTTTTTTTGTTTGTTTGTTTGTTTGTTTTGGAATTTCGCACAAAGCTACTCGAGGGCTATCTGTGCTAGCCGTCCCTAATTTAGCAGTGTAAGACTAGAGGGAAGGCAGCTAGTCATCACCACCCACCGCCAACTATTGGGCTACTCTTTTATCAACGAATAGTGGGATTGACCGTCACATTATACGCCCCCACGGCTGGGAGGGCGAGCATGTTTAGCGCGACTCGGGCGCGAACCCGCGATCCTCGGATTACGAGCGCACGCCTTAACGCGCTCGGCCAGACTTTTTTTGAAATAGATAGATGCAACCATTCTGTTAATATGGATTGTTCTTCAAAATGTTGGAGAAAATTATTAATTTTTGTTCAAATTTAGCTTTGTACTGAACCATACGAGTACGAAACAGATGTCACTGAAACTACAGTTGACATTCAGTTCTTTTCCCAAATAAAAATTTCCCTTTATTTCTATACATGCCCCCCCCCCAAAAAAAAGCAGCTGTTCCGGCTGTATACCAAACATAGAAATAAAATTAATGCATTATTTAAAATAAAATAATTATTCTTCATTCAGTTATCGAACCCCTGATTTTAGCGTTGGGAGTCGAATGCTTACCGCTGTACTAGCGAGGGGCTGGTTCATTCAGTTATAAAACGCATGTTGGAGTTTATTACTACTACTGGACATTTCTATTAATTCAAATAAAATAACAACATATAACCCCAGCATTTATCTTTAGTGGCTCAATATTTCGCTTTTATAGCTGTCGGTGTTATTTCATTTCCATGAATAGAAATGCAAAATACAGTATTGCTACTTACCTAAATGATCGCAGTTGGAATCGTTGTTAGCAAGAGCATCGTGATCAAACGTATCTCGGCAGAAAAGGACTTTTGTTCTCCGATTAGGCAAGGTGACGCCTCCCAAGGCTACCACTAGTGCATTTTTAAGCCACTTGTCACTTAGGCCGTTCAGTCGTGTCAAAATCGCACGATAGCGACAGTAGCGAGCGTAAGAAAGGACCAAAATTGACGATTCTTTATCACTGTTAACGCCACCTGCACAAAATATACAAGTATTTTGCGATAAATTATAATTCATAAATACACAAATTACCGTTAGGAAAGATAATAGCCACATACCTTTGAAAAAGGTACAAGACAACAGTTATTACCAACGTTACTTAGGCCTATTATTTCGATACAATTCACTTACTTTTTAAAAGAGATAAAAATATTATCAGACAATTACCTATGCAGAAAGATATGGTTAATAAATAGTTAATACCTAAATGTATTCCGCGTGTAAAGTTAAAAGTGCATCCAAATAGCCCCCTCTCTCCCAAAATGCTTTTAAAGCAGTATGCCTAACTTTAAAAAGTTACAAAAAAAACTTCCTTCAAAATTTTATGAAACGATTTATGACGTAAAAACATGTAATATACAAAGCAAACGATAAATTAAACGTGATGAAACGTTAATTACGTGCGTTTAAATATTATGAGACTAAAATGAACGCGCAATAACCGTGATTAAATATTAAATATTTTTGCTCAAATGTCAGATAGCTTTAGCGTAAATCTTGGATCTTTATGGTTAATTGTTACACTTTTTTTTTAATAAATGGTATGACCAATGTTAACCGACTGTGGTTAAATCATAAATATTACTGTAATTAAATTAAAAGTGTTGAACAGTATCTTAAATTATCTATTGTCATGTGGTTCAAAGCTAATGTTTCAGAAATACTGACATGAAAAGGAGTAAGAATTACCATTTCACATTTACTACGTGTGTGCTATATAAATTACAACATCTTATGAAATTATCACCGGTTTAATTACTTGTAAGGTAATTACTGAAAGTTATAACCATTTGTTATCAACTGTTACAGGAGGCAAAACAAATCTGGACGAAACTACAGAGAAACTAAATGCATAAATTTATATGTATTAGATTGATTAAACGCATTCCCCAATGCCCATCAACAAAGTCGCCAGTGTTATATAGGTACGCATTCGAGTAATTGGTTTGAAATGATAAGGCCGTACGCTACGAAACAGATCACGTGACTGGGCTAGTATACGAATTCCGAAACTAGCTCTTATACTTTGCTTAAGACGGAACATCTACGTGAAAATCCCCCATCTAGTGGCATATATACAAAACTATTATGTACACGATCTACGAACGATGTTTAACGAAGCTGTTTTTCAGAACAACCAACCACTAAAATGAGCAATGTCTCAGTCTCTGAACAATTTAAGATAAGTTAAAAAGCGATCAACACACAACGTAGTGAAACGTCTGCTCTTTAAGAAACGTTTTTTTCCGATAGTTATTTTTATAAAATGAATTCTTCGTTTTGTTTTTAATTCGTAAAATGAGGTTTACTCTGCCATCAATTTTTTACACTTGAAACAAATCTCTATAATAAGTAAGGTCCAAATAGCTGAAGGACCCAGCCTATTGTTTGGTGTGTTGGACTGTGGCTCCGTGGTTACTGCCCCCAGATCATCGGGCTCCGCTCTTTCAGGTCGTGGGAGCTTTATAAGAACGATGGTCAAATCTCGTTATGTACACCATCAGAAATTACGACTTGTAAGCCTTTCTTTCCCTTTCACATTCGATCACATAGGGCACTACCCAGCATTACTGGCGTCAGCGAATGAAAGTAGGTTTTCTCGGGGTCCCCCACATCAAAATCTTGGCAAATCCCCCGCTGCCATGAATGACCCTCAGTACCACACATCGGCGTTTCCGCCACTGCTTGCTTGCTTACTAATTTAACTTAATCACGTATCAATAATGTTGTGCGTGTTTTTTTCTTTTATCATTATTTTTTTTTATTCTTTATGAGTGGTGCGAAGAGGATGAAGACGTCGAAGCACCCCCGGTTACATCTGCTCCGGCTTGGAGTCAGGTAATTTTAAACCGAAACACCTGCCACGTTCTCTGCTCTGCTCGTTATTCGGTTAGAGTAGATGGATGATGTTGACCACCCGCCTTCCCTTTAAATCTCTGTTGCTTCACAGTTAGGGATGGACAGCGTAGCTAGCCCTTGAATAGACTTTGTGCTAAACCCAACAAATGGCTTAATAGGGCAAGTGGTAGAATAACGACAAATTGCGTTCTTACGCACCACAGTTATTCCCAATATTACGTTAGTGTTAATTTCGTTGAATAACTGTATCAAGACACTTCTCGTACGATGTCAACTAAAAACTGCAATGCCTTTCTTTGGTCATTACCAAGAATTAGTCTAAAAGCATTAAGTGAGGTGACTAGTTATTCTTTTAGAATTCTAAAAATCGTGTTCCAAACCAGATGATAAAGGGGTTGCTTCTCTAACCGTAAAACAATAAAGAACCACAAAGACAGTAAACAAACTACACCCAGTATATAAAAAACCACTCCAAAGATCACAGTCAATAAAAATTACATACAAATCTTAAAAACCGATTAAATTAATCTACGAGACCTTTTGCATGGTCAAATAAATTAATTGAAAGGGATTCACCTTCTAATTACAATTTTTGACTTCTCTGTCAACTCCTTACAGATTTTGAGATCTACGAGTTAAAAGTTTATACTTGAAAACTAAATGCTTCTACGAGCCACTAGGCTGCGGGTAACAAATAAAAAGGTGTTAAAAACAGAAAGGTGGAAATGGGAATTATCGATATCTGAGAAAATCGAGATAAAGATACGTTAGAAATTGGAAATCAGACAGCGAATCGAGTAAAAGAAAACAAAGAAGAATTTTAGTTAGCAACATTTCAACTACTTTGGACATCAGGTTACAGGAACTTTAATAGTTTTATTTTTACTGTGCTGTTACGTCAAATAACTTATTTAATTTGTGTGTGTTTTATATATACTCATTACCTACACAAATTGTTATGGTGTGAACGCTTTTTCTAAGCTGTGAAAGCACCACTATAAATAAAATACGATATTACTAGCAGCCATATCATGTTTAACAAGGAGTTTTGAGTTCAATCCATTATGACCTGACAAGAAGACTGTATAACAGTATTTAAATATCTTTTGTTAATAACGGGTTTCGCTCAATATTGAACTCGTCAAGCCGGAAGAAAATAAACACGGTCGTGATAGAAACATTATTTCTGTATACTAATTGTTACAA
This sequence comes from Carcinoscorpius rotundicauda, assembly GCA_011833715.1. Classification (NCBI taxonomy): domain Eukaryota; kingdom Metazoa; phylum Arthropoda; class Merostomata; order Xiphosura; family Limulidae; genus Carcinoscorpius; species Carcinoscorpius rotundicauda. The sequence continues at coordinate 129,473,910 of CM022391.1, read as the reverse complement.
CAATGACAGACAATTCTTGTATGTTTTTATATACATTGTTTCACTTGTAGAATCGTATATCATGAGATTTGCGTCAAGAGTGCCAAGTAGTCCCTCCTCGAGTTCAACCCCCTCGCTTCGTTTTGCGATTTCTTGTGAAATATGTAAACTGACCCACCTTAATTTGAAAGCCCATATATATCTGTTATCAGGATTTTATGTCACGGTTATAAAAATAAAGGTTATTTTAAATTTAGAACTTTACAACCGCAATATATGTTATGAAACTGCAGGTTACCTCACAGAAGTTTCTTAATGAAGAAAACACGAATAATATATAAACAGATACCAATGTAAAAGGAAATTTCAAACACAGAGTACTTTATATACACAATTATACTATCAATCCGACACAAGTGATTAAGATATGAACCTCAATGATGCAATTATTCCAAATGACTCGCTCAAACAGTTTTCTGTCATCCCCGCTAGATAAATTTTTAGTTTTTTGAGAAAATCAACCTACACAGCGGCGTTACCAATGGCTCATAGGTTTGGAAGACAAATTATCAAAGGACCAATTTAACATTAGATATTAAACAAATACTTACCGAATATTCGTTTCCACTCACCCACCCACGCACTCATTTACGAGGAGTTAATATATTTGAATAGTGATTTACATTTTCTTGCACATAAACCAAAGGCTTTAAGTACCTTATCAGGCTTAAAACTATTACGCTAAAGCTTGAGTATTATTACAAGTCCAGTACTGTGTATGAAATAAATTGCATTCTTTGTTTATTTACTCAATAGTAGGCGTTGCATAGTTTAGATCTCTATGTTAAATAGAGTGCGGAGGAGTTCACAATAGAAAATTATAATGAAAACACCCATAACGTACAGGGTGGAGAGAAAGAGTGGTGTGAACGAGGCGTTTACAGCGAAACATTTCAGTTTTAAAAAGGAGGGCATGAAAAGCGCCAATATGAAGTTTTTATTTCTTCCCTCCCTTAACTCACACGTTCAACCGATCAGTTCTTCTTATTTGAAATTAAACTACCATCATACACGGATAATCAAACTGTCAACATTACCTTATACTTTTAAAGCAAAGCTTTGTAAAAAGTGTCAAATCAGTAGCCAGCCACGAAGACCCGATCGCACGAGGTCTCTGTGGACCACTTACGAACCCCAGCGGAATTCAGAGAAGACCATGGGTAAGAATGAAATTGAAGGATTATACTGAATAAAGGGGTTAAGATAAAAATAATAATATACTACCAAAATAAAACAACATCTTAGAGATACCCGACACACGAAGAAATTCATAGTAGCATTGTTAAAATTTTCCGATTTTTATTCAACTCAAAAAATAGGCCTAAGAACATTCAAAATTATGTCAAGTTTAACTATTAATTCAAGCAGTTTTAGTTGCAAACAAGGCTTGTTTTATTCGTGTTTTTGCAACATAAAGGTTATTACCGACATTTTCAAAGCAGTTTCTAATATTTCCTTATTTCAGTTCTAAGTGTTCTGAGTGAAGGATGTAGAACTGAAATTTCTGACGCGACAAAAAATCCTTTTAAAGTTCATTGCACAATTTTATAAGTATTTTTATTCGAGACTACACGAAGATGCTGTCCAAGCTAAGTCACCCTTAACGTCACAGACTACTGAGAAGACAACTAACTGATAACGATCGCTACCAACACTGGTGCTGCACTTACTAACCGAATGGTTATTCTTATAGCTCAATAATGAACTCAAAGTACAGAGCGCAACTTTACAGAAAGGTGACAGTTCAGGCGCGCTGACCACTAGGTCATGCTGATCCGAAATTAAAATATCCATACATGTATGCGTGTACATTGTGTGTAAATACACAAGTCTTAAGATGTGAAAATCTTAATAACAGTGCTACACACTGTGCAGTAGCAAGTGTTCATTCGGAAGTTCTTAACTAAACAGGTAAATAATCAGTGGTGCATCCAAGGCCGTTTCTAGTTAATGTCTGTACATTGGTTCTCGACCTATAAACAAAATGAAGAAGGAAACAAACCGATAGAATCACAGGGTAATACAGAGTTAAGTATATGACGTAATCATACAGGCGAGATCAGAGTAACGAACGAGGTTAGTCGTTTGCAAAACAACACGATTTTGACGCGATAATGTGCAAAACCAGAAGACAGATTTCCTTGATCACTAACTTAAGCAGGTTCTGCGTATATACTTACGAACGGACCAGACCCAAGTACTGTATACAATGTCAGGAGACTTTAAAGGTTCACCACATTAACGTATTGAGAAAAGTGGATCATACTCGTTTTTGAATCAGTTCTGTAACTTAGATGTTTTCAATCGTAATTACACATTATCAACACACTGACTAAACGGTTAGGTGAGAAATCGTTTACATAAAGTTCTGTATAGCCGTTCTTAATGTTGACCAGAGAGGGAGGGCGCTAGTATCGGCGGAATACATCACTACAAGGGTTGACATCAAATCACATAATTAAATATCACTCCTATATTACACCACACCAGTTAAACAACATAGCAACTCGAACCTCAGACTTTATGATAAGCAGCTAGCAAAGTTTGATGGTTCTAAAATCTAAGTTAATGAAAATCATGCTAGAAGATGACACTAAAATTTCATAAGACACTGGAATAGAAATACGTCATGCGTTGTCTGTAATAACTATAGCAGTAGAATCAGAAACGCTACGTGCAACATAACAGTGAAGTTTTAAAACAAAACTGTGAATTATAATTCATGTTAACACTTACTATCATTTGTTTAAAACAAAAGAAAAAGTTATATAATTTCTTAGCACAGAAGGTCACTTGTTCGTAACCATGAATCGTTTGTGGTCTTCCCACAAAATAAAACGACAAAAAACAGAAACCTAAACTTAAAACCTGGTGGTGCTCTAGTCTTTAAACCGGTGTAATAATACTTCCGACAGACATGTGAAATTTGTAATGCTATTATAACAACATGACAGTCACACAGTGTAGGTTCAGTTTGACTGTTTACGTCAGTTAGACAATAAAAGGTTTATAAAAAAAGCCTCATTCGTGATTCTTTACAGAAACAAATGTGTGGGGATGCGGTCTAATGAACCATTTGTGGTATTAGCTACTTGTCTCCAACTTTTAAAAAACGTATATAAAAACAACTTTTTCAATTAAATCACTTTATCATTTACAATTTTAAGACCATGGACAAAACTCTCCATTTCCTGATTTGAGATTAATTCCCTTGTTTGTATTTACATTATTAAAATGTAAGTGGGGAATACAGAGCAGCTTCTAAGACTGTGACTCACGTGTTGTTTTTTAAACCAAGGGGCGTAACTGTGGTTTTAAACAGGAAGACTACAGAGAGAGTAACTGTTAATGGTGGGGCTAGAACTAATATGCATTATTGTTATTAAAATATGGGAGGGTTCCCTCTTACGAAAAAACAAACAAATATATATTATACACACACACACATTTATAAATATAATATATATATATTATATTATAAATGTGTGTGTGTGTGTGTGTGTGTATTTGTTTTTTTTTTCGTAAGAGGGACACGCTCTCCCTGTAAATTATGATTAACTGATTATGAAATACATTATTCTGTGAAGAGGACAATTTACGAATTCTATTTCTATTTCTTCCCACATTAACGTTTTTCATACATTTATTTATTTCGTGTTATTTTTACAATATGTTTGAATATATAGGTACTAATTAAGTGATACTAACTTCTGAGCAAAGCAAGTTACCTAATTAGATCATAAATAAAAATCAAATACCACAATGAGTATTTTTAATTAAGTGTACTATTTTTTCCGTTATTACTTCTAAAGATCAGAACACACAGTTTCATCAGTCCAATAACCTTACTCTAATCGACATTTTCGACCGTAATTCCAAAAGCATCTAACGCAGTTCTGCCAGCTTATGAGATTTGGGCTAGTTCTAAATACATGTATTAAGCTAACGATGCAAAATGCTATTTATAATACAAATAATAACAACAACAAAATGATAAAAACAGACGCACTACACACAAACATTCTAGCCACACTAACCAATGAAGATCTCGACCTCTTCCATACTCCCGTTAGCAGAAAGAGGAACATTGGCACTTGTACTCATTGAGAATGAAACTGAAGCAGCTTTCGCCTCTTTTCAGAGGGAGTCCAAGCAATCTTTATACCAATTCGTCAAGGGAACGTTACGGCTGTCTGTTAAACCAACAATGGAAATATTTCACTGTCAATTTAAGAAAAGTGGTGGATTTTAGCTACAATGGCGACATCTGTCCAAAGGTTTGCTTTACTATTAGTGTATGTAAATATCTGTGAAAGCCAACGGATACTGTGGAGGTTATATTGCTTAAGTGTTAGAGAGTAAGTAGAATTCATGGTATAAACCCTATAGTAAGGGTACTTGCCATTCTTTAGGAATTCGTATTTTCAGTTCGAATGACACCTTAATAAGCACATAAGAGAACCCTAGAGCCCTGGTTTTGAACTACTCACCAAAGGGAAGCCAATTAGCCAAAAGCACTCGCTGCCACAATAACCTTATTCGATACATTCATACAGAGTAACGGATTAACTGTCACTCTTATAACACGCTTACAGCTGAAAGTGCGAAGCGCGTTTAGCGTCATCACGTTTTAAGCTTTGAATCGTTTGGTCTTAATGTTCGATCCTTATTAAGGGACAGGGTAAAAGTATATTTAAAATGAATACCTTAAAAAAGGAGTTCTCTCTTCTGTCTACTATATTAGATATTAGAATGCAACGAAAAACATTTGCATATTATTTACTATTAATAACGACGTTCGTATTACAAATCACGTGGATTTAAGTTTCCAAAAATAAAAATAACTTTTTTCTTTCAACAAAATGTAGTGACCTCCCGACAGAATTTTAATTAGACAGGTTTTATTCAGCATACAGACACTCCTTAAAATCAGTGGCTGCGTCTATCCTTCGGCTTCTGGAAAAGATGAAATAAAAAAAAAAAAACTGTGTTCCCCCCGTCCATGTGCTATAGTTAATAAATGTCAACAATTGAATATTAAAGTCAGTTCGTTGTGTCATTTTTTTTGTAAGGAAACTATAACGTAAAACCAAATTATTAAGGAGCAAAACTTCATTGAAATTTAAATGTAATTTAGTCCTAACATTGGGCAACAAAAGCGAGTTGCAACAACAGGTAAACTTGCACCAAATTCTCCAATGGTTTGAGCATCCATTAATGTCTTACGTCACCGTTCGCGATCCTTGTTTTTCTCGATCTAAAACACATAATAATTGTATTCCATAAATGGAGAACAGAAAACTGAAGTGAGCGCCAGTAAAGAGTAAAGTGATAATACTAAAATGTTAGGCTTAGTAGATAAAATTTGAACGAGTTTTAAAAATTAAAAAAGGAACTAAGCCGCTTAAAAAAGAAGCATTCCTATGGTTCAGTACTTGGAACGAACAAATTATCTTGGTTTGAGAGTATATATCTGAAAACAAAGCAATCAATACTTCTGATAACAAGTTAGGGCAAACTAACAATAAAGAAATTCATTATTCCCGAGAATACAGTTATGAAACGACAGTAATTGGTACTAATGATATTATTATGAACTGATAGCAATATTTAACTTGAAAATATGGATCGATAACCATTTAGTTTGAGAATATGGGCATGAAACGGTAATCACTGGCTGAAAGAGTAAGGTTAGGTAACGATAATCATCGGTACCGGGGATATCGACTGATAGTCATCGGTTCTGAGAGTACGTAGCGGCGGTCATTAGTTCTGAGAAAATGGAACAATAGTCATTGATTCAGACAGTATGAATATACACGTTTTCATGCCTTTAGAATAAAACATTTATTAACTCTTAGAATACGATCATAAAACACTGGTACTTTAGGTACCTAGAGCACTAAATTTAGCCTCCTTTTAACCATATCAAAGTTTGTTTGTTTTTTTTGTGTGCAGAGATTATATATTTCGCTTTCAAATTTCTTCTTTCCAAGAAACGATAATGGACCCAAACGAAAAGCAGGCGCTTCTTCCAATTGAATTACTTCTAGCAATCTCTCTCACTTATACACACAAACACCTTCCTGTGGAGTAGCGGTATGTCCATCGACTCGCACCACTAGAAACCGGATTTCGATACCCGAGGCGGGCAGAGCATAGATAGCTCATCAAATAGCTTGATGCTTAATTTCAAATAAACAAACAGTAGTTCAGAGATTAGACACGACTCTGACGTAAAGACCCAGAGATGAGAATTCTTAGACTACAAAACGAACGACTTTCTGGAAACAGTTTATCGCATAATAACAGATTCTTCCGTCTTCCCAGAGTTGAGACCTTTGTAACCCTAAAAATATGGGTTCGCTATCCGAGATGGGAGCTGTACAGATAGCCCATTATGCAAATCTGCACTTAAACACAAACAAGTTATATACACATCACCACCTCTATCTTTCACTATCCGTCTTTTACACGAAGGTTATTCAAGCTAACTTGTACGCGTACGTTGTTTTCAGCCGGTAACAGCTTTTTACAGTTTTTGCGTCTTTATTAAAACGATTCCTGTAGATTCAGAACCAGACAAATCGAGTTCCTTTTGTTAACAGCCTTAACGTCGTACAATAATTTTATTCAACTTTTAATAAGCCTATCAGCTTTTTATTATCATTTCGTAACGAAAGTAAAAATGAAACAATCGGTTAATACACAGTGAGAGAAACAGACTCGACAAAAGAAAGTTGTGAAACAAGCAGTGAAAATTGCTCACTCAATCGATCGGAAAATCTTCGACTGCTGTGATAGGTCGTTTTGTTTTTTAATACGCGTCTCTTTTTAAGTGCTAGCGAAATGATATGCTCAAGAATGGGTAAAGGCGTAATCATCGAATGAAATATAGGAACAGCACAACAAAAGAACCCTATTATAGATAATTATAAGCTGCAGTAACTCGAGTCTTTCAGGTTACTTGTTTCAATAAGGGACCAAATTAAATGTGTATATTACAGGTTACTCCGATGTCGATTCGAAACCTTGTAAATACACGTTAACATTTCAAGATATCGCTTTATTACTTCGCGTGTAAAATTATCTAACAAAGTTGGTTAAACGGGGATTCAGTTTTCGCTCTTTGCATACTTACTAGAAATGTAAGAAGCAAAAATATGTAGTTAGAACATACAGTTCACTCGGAAGGTAGTTACGGATGGATTTTGGTTATTTTTTGCTTTCTAAAAGATAATTCGATTTTATATGATACATATTCATTTTTCTAATCGTTAGAGTTCAAGATTTCTCATATTTATGTTCGTTGATTTCTTGTGTAGTGAAAGATTTCACCGGACTATTACGGATGGCGGAATCGTCCTTTATGTAGTAAATACAGTCAGACGTGTGTATGTATAAATCGTTTCTTTCAGAGCTTCATTAATTTATCGGGCCTGGCATGGCCAAGCGCGTAAGGCGTGCGACTCGTAATCCGAGGGTCGCGGGTTCGCGCCCACGTCTCGCTAAACATGCCCTCCCAGCCGTGGGGGTGTATAATGTGACGGTCAATCCCACTATTCGTTTATAAAAGAGTAGCCCAAGAGTTGGCGGTGAGTGGTGATGACTAGGTGCCTTCCCTCTAGTCTTACACTGCTAAATTAGGGACGGCTAGCACAGATAGCCCTCGAGTAGCTTTGTGCGAAATTCCAAAATTAACAAGCAATCTTTATTCTAACAATGAAAGTATTAACACGTAGTCACTGGTTTAGAAAACTTTTATAAAAGAAACGTTAGCTCCGTTTTAAAGTTAACTTACTGGATTCCTTTGTTTCCGGCCCGGCTTGGCCAAGCGTGGTGAGGCGTGCGACTCGTAATCTGAGGGTCGCGGGTTCGCATCCCGGTCGCGCCAAACATGCTCGCCCTTTCAGCCGTGAGGGCGTTATAATGTTACGGTCAATCCCACTATTTGTTGGTAAAAGAGTAGTTCAAGAGTTGGCGGTGAGTGGTGATGATTTGCCGCCTTCCCTCTAGTCTTACACTGTAAATTAGGGATGGCTAGCACAGATAGCCCTCGAGTAGCTTTGTGCGAAATTCCAAAACAAACAAACAAATCCATTAATTTAATTTGTTCCTCCTCTTGAAGAAGTTTTCCATTTGTATAGAAGCGCAAAAAAAACAACAATAACAAACAATAACTTTAAATCAGTAAATATCCCAAAACAGAAGGGCTTTAAAATATTAAAACCCGAGGTTCGATCCCCACAAACATGATTTAGCTTTGCACTTAAGAAGGAACAAATATTTTAAAATATTAATCCCCGAACTACAAATTCTATTCACTTTTTTTTTTACAGTCAAAATTAGCATGCGATAATAACAAAACAAAGGTAAAGAAACTTACGACTTTTAGATTTAAAATGTAAATCTTTTATTTTCAGTTTTTCTATGAAATATAAACGTAAGCGAGTTTTTGTTTGGTTTTTTTTTATATCGTACATTTCTGATAATTCAAATTACAGGACCCCACTTTTTTTTTTAACTCTTCGCACTTTACACGTAAAGTATCCGTTACATCGGCAATATTTCACAAGGAAATGACATAGACATGTGGGAAAAAAGAAAAGAAAAACCGGTAATCGATCCTGTCTTACAGCGCAGCAAGGATAAAATGTATCTGATGGAATGCTTTCTGATTTTTATTCGCTGTTTGGATTTTCTTTATACGATTCAGATATTTGAAGGATTTACCAACTTTTACTGTGAACAGCATGGCAAAAGTTTTGTTTTTTAGTAATCAGTTGGGAAGTCAACTAATCCTTAGTCTGAGAAATAATTCAAAAAAAAAAAAAAAGCTTAAGTGATTCTTTCGGAAGACAACAAATCCTTAGGTTTATTTTTTTAATTGGTCTCAGATTTGTTTCCTGAAAATAATATTGGGTCTACCCTCAATTTTTTTTTAAATAATATTTATGTATATTAAGATTTTGTACAATTTCCGCAACATTATATATCTGTACATCTTTGGGAAAAGGGTAAATGTGGTTACAAATGCAAAGTTCATCTATTAACCCTCAAACGGCGGCCATCATCTTCAAAACCCTTGCTGTTTAAGGGTTAACTATCTAAATAAAAGACCTATAAAATTCAGTGAAATTAATCTTGTTTGTTTTGGAATTTCGCACAAAGCTACTCGAGGGCTATCTCTGCTAGCCGTCCCTAATTTAGCAGTGTAAGACTAGAGGGAAGGCAGCTAGTCATCATCACCCACCGCCAACTCTTGGGCTACTCTTTTTACCAACGAATAGTGGGATTGACCGTCACATTATACACCCCCACGGCTGGGAGGGCGAGCATGTTTAGCGCGACTCGGGCGCGAACCCGCGACCCTCGGATTACGAGAGCACGCCTTAACGCGCTCGGAAACAAGACTAAATAGGCTGGTTTAAATATCGCTAAATAATGCTTTACCAGCGCTGCGACAGAGCTGAAAATTTACAGAATCATGGTTACTTTTGATTCATAGATAATGCCTCCTTTTGTTAATAAAAACTAATTTAAAAAACCTCATTCTGCTAAGCATCGGATCAGTTATTGTGATAAACATTCGAGTGGTTTTGTATCATTTGCCGTGAACAAGTGATTAAAAAGTATCCATGTTTTGGTGAGCTGCAAATGACATCCGAGCGATTTACATCTAGGTCATAATTTTATCTTTCTCATAGAACAGCAGTAAACGGTGAAATTTAAATATGAACACACACTGCGTGTTTATTATTTTTCATCGTGTTAAAATCAGAAAATGATAAACATTACGTCACATTCATGAAGGCCCTAATTACTCCCCCTCCTAATCCAAATATTACAACCCGACATTGCCGAGTGATTAAAGCGCTTGCGTAACAATCTCTTCACCCAACGTGTTTGGCGGGTGTGCTATAAAGTGACGGTTAATCCAACTATTATTTGATATAAGAATAGCCAAAGAGCCGACGGCGGGTGGTGATTACTAGTTACTTTTCTTCTAGTGTTTCAACCCTGAATTTAGGACGACGAGCTCAGATTATCCTCCTGTAGCTTTGCGCAAAATTAAAAACAAACCAACCAAATAAAACTACGTAGCGCCCCCTCTTACGTCAGTGATAAAGTAAACGCGTTCTACCTTTTGCTTCAAAAACCGAGCAACTTTAATAAGTTTCGCCAATTGTAGTCAAGAAAACAGCATTGTTACACGACTAGTTAAATGAATTACATGACAAGGAACAGTGAACACTACAAAGTTCTACCAAAAGAAATGAGAAAAAAAAATTACAACGGGCGGAAAGAAATAAAACGTAAATATCAAACAAGTCATAATATAAACAATAAAATACCTTCTTCACGAACCAAACTGGGGGACTCGACAGTTGTATAATTAGTGAAACTTCATAAAATAAAACTCGTTATGAATAGTTTGTCAAAAGCTTAATACAGAACGCTGTTTTTCGTTACATTTAATAGCAAAAAAGGAAGCATCCAAATTAACTTTAAAATAATGAAATGTTTAATTTAATAATACGTTACATTAAACCAGCGTTGCCTATCCATAAATATTATCACAAACATTTTAAATTAAAAAGCTTTTGTCTACTAAGCTGTTACTGATAATTAAAAAAGGTTTGGTGCGGCAATCTCATTTTTAATACAATCAAGATTTCTGAACCACTGAATAATAGGACAATAATTAAACTTATCTATTAAAATATTCTCCCGAATTTATTGAAGAAAAATTTTAATTTAATGTAATGTTTTATACTTACTATTCCCTGAATTACACGCATAAAGAAATATTAACATTTCATTTTACTTAAAATTTCTTTAAATTTACAAGTTCCGTGTTTTAAGATGTATTTATTGCAAGGCTTAACAATTAGAATATCAATAATATTATATTTTACTCAGTAAACGTTTAACAGACCTTGGAACTTTTTTAAAATTTCGTACAAAGCTACAAAGTGGTTTTAAGGCTATTTTTTTTAAGATAACAAGTATTTACTGAACATTGCATTGAGATTGTCGGTCATCCAAAAATGTAAATTGTACTTTCCTTCAAGACCTCTCGAAATTGAAAAGAATAATAAAAAAAACAACTAATTTTTGTTAATCATATTGATACTTAGTAGCAGGAAGAGCTCCAATTAGGTTTATTGAACGTACTTTGACTGGAGATTGATGACACGTGATAAAAGTGGAGGTCATAAATTCAGTGTAAAAAGGTAAAGTGACAAAATAGTGATTTACCAAAGTATGCCAGGATAAACAATAATAATCGCGCGCGCACACACAAGATTGAAAACGGAGCGATAAAAAAATCGAGAACAAAATACAGTTAATACGTATGTCAGTGTTTCAAATGAATTACAACATGAACAAGATTTATGACTAATAGATTCATACAATCTTTTGTTGTTGTTTTCAGAGAAGTAGACTAATGTTTGTACTTTAACAGATATGAATTACATCACCATAACGACTACGGAAAAAATAAAAGATTAAGGGCATTACGTCATTATCAGAGGCAAGTAATATAATTAACCGTTTTAGCCCCAGATTAAAATCCTGTAATAATTTAACAAAAGTAATTTATAACAGTTTTGGCTTTTAAAATCACAATTCTGTTATATTAGTAAAACATAACAAAATACAGACTATACTCTTTAAAAAAAGAACAAATAGCACTACATGGGCTCAGATTATCAGAAATCTGCGCAATATATCAATGTAAGCTATATTTTATTTGTGTTGTTTGAGAGATGGCGTTGCTAGTCGTGGTGATGATATAATAATAGTCTAGTAACTTTGATGAATAACTACGCAAGGATACACGATTTATAAATAAAGTAATTAGTGAATAGATAGTTAGTGAAGTATTTATTTGATCGAGAGATTAACTGAACATAGTTACTGTTAGGCAGATTTGTTACAAATCATGCAAAATTTTGTTAACTGTTATTAGTGTATTAAGTTTACAGCAGTTTCGAGTCTGTGTTGGATAAGTTTGTTTGTTAACTTAGGCCTACGACTTGCTTACATAATGAGCGTATCTTGTGACGAAAACTATTCAAAAAACAAATTATTTCGTTATTGTTACGTGTAATGGACTTGGTTTTGCTTCTGTTTTATTTACAACATAATCCAACTTGCCCAGTGTTGGAACACTATAACAACAGTAAAACAAGTATCATGCCTTAGACATTACTTGTTTGTCTTTAGTATCGGCTTTGCTTTCGCAGGTTGAACGTTGATATTTATCGAATGGAAATATTGACACTTGCAACGTCAACAGATGACCATTATATAATGTTTTACAATTTTATAAACGTCGTGTTCTCCCCTCCCCTACCGGTTGGCTTAGCATTAAATCTGACGCTTTATAACGTTAAAAAAAATCGGGTTTGTATGACCGTAGTTAGAAAAACACGTAAAGCCCATTATATAGCTTTGTGGCTAATAATACAACATGTTACATTAGGAACTGCCTGATGTACACAAACCATTACGGAAGTAATGTAAATTCATGATTAAAGAAAGGTTATCTTAGGTCACAAAAAGTTCCTTCCCTCATACGTTATTGTAAAACAATAAATTTGCATTTATCTCCCCATGGACTTAATGAACCTCCAAGATGATCCATTCAAAGGAGATGAGGTAGTAATTACAAAAACATATATTGTCTTTTTTGTCACACTGCAGTCAAGTTACAAATTCCGAATCACTATATATATATATGTCATCATAAATACGAATTAAAATTGTTTCAAATTATCAAAATTATTAGGTCAGAGACATCTATCACTTACACAAATCCAGTCCTACTTTAGATGGAAAGGGGGCAACCAGTAAGCTGCACTCGTATCTTACGTGGCAACTCTCACCCAAATAGCAGGTTGACTTTCGCAATTATAATATCCCGATTCAAACATAGAACGTGCTTAGTTTGACGTCAGAGTATTTCATACACTCAATAACATCAGTGCGATTTTTTTTTATATATTTATTTGAAATACACGTGGTACGTGTCATTGTTATCATTCTTTCCTTACAGGAATTAACAGTGAGGAAACATGGCGTACGGACATAACCACAGACATTTATTTAACAATTTTTGCTTCTCTTTTTATGATTCAGAAACCACAATCTCTCGAGTCGAAACTGAACATTGACAACTGTGCCCGAATGTACACACGTATAACATTATTTTCCTTGGAAGATTCTCTGACTAATAAATCACATTTTTTGATTGAAAAAAAAATGTTATTTTTACAGCTTCAATATCAAATACAATTTTTTAATGGGAAACTGCAAGAAAGACGTACTAACGCCTGAATTTCTAAAGGAAATTTCATATATTTATTTAGTTTCGCGTTGACAGTCTCGGTAAAGGCCAGTCAGTATTTATCAGCCGTATGTTAATAAACAACAATGGTGTTCTTTGCTGTTGTACATTTTTTTTTTGGTAATAATTCTGTTCAGCCATTATTCTCTAGCGAGACAGCTGAAACATTTATAAGAATATCTGAGCTGTACGGAATTTTTAAATTACTAATTATTAATATTCCATCCAGAATGATAAAGAGTTTATTCATTAAACTAAACCATCAAATCCTGATGCGCAAAAGCAACATTATGGAAATAAGTAGCTGTAAATATATGCAATATAAACACGTGGCATTAAGTTCCTCTGTGCGTCATGCAGTCTTATACACCAAACTATGTCACGTGAACAACAACAAAAAGTTCCAACAAGAGAAATTGACTGGTAGAAATTACTCTTACCAAAGATTATTCTAAAAACTATTCGTCTAATATTTATGAAACCATTACGTTTTTTGTTTTTTTGTTTTAAATATATATCACACATCTGCTGGTTGGACGGTGTCCTTTTAATTAAAAGTTACACTGGTGACCGAAACTTCGATCTCATAAGTAATGTAAAACACAGAAAAGAAATTAAAACATTTGTAATTAATAAACATTTTCACATTACTCGTTTCAATGTTAAAATTTGTGCATTCCTTATGTTTCAAAATTATATTAATATACATTTTAAATATAAAACAAGTAATTTATATTTGAGGGCATAAAAAGTTCCAGAAAATGGACGCCACAAAAAAAAATCTTTAGAATATTCCTCCCAAACATACCACCAGGTGGATAATTTATATTCGTTATTCAATCCTTTCCTGTCCTCTGTTTACAACCCTAGAGTTGGCCTCTGTAATGTCACGTGCACTGAATAAACTATGTACAAGTATAGTAAGATACAGATAAGAATCACATCAGCCTTTCTTTCTCGCTGACAAAATAAACACATGATTTCCAGCAGGAACATGAAGAGCGAGTTTACAGGACGAAGTACAGATATACATACATAAAGTGTTAATGACTTAATTTCAAAAGAATAAGGTACAACAACACTACGAGTTAATCATGTTTCCTTGATTTAATAGCACAGAGAGATCTACAAGTTCTCGTATTTTGTAGTTTCTTCTTCAAAAGATCTACCATTATTGCTTTTTGAAGTAATTCGTTTACCTGATGTATATTACATATCAAAACACTGCATTTAAATTTATCGCCATGTTAACCCATGTTTTAAAGTTCCCTATGCGGTACATATTTAAGTGTTATACTAAGTTCCACGGCATAAACCCTGAACGTGAACAGCCAACCTAATTCATCTTATATCTATTAAAAAAAAGTAGCCTAATGATTAATCTTTGATTATAAAATAACGGATCGAAATTGTTAAAAAAATCGCTATACAAATTACAAATACAGAACATCAATTCTGTTCGTCACTTTTCATACTCTGAATGCACAAACAATTTAAATCGGAAGAAACATGAAATTGGTGGCAGTTCCCTCCAAAGGTAATAATGTACACTATAATTCATTGTCTCTCCCCTCCACTCTCCCCGTTCAATTGTAAGTTGTTTAATCAATAGCAAGCTGCTGCAGGCTTTCCGGTTTACTTAGGGAAGAGGATATGACGATAGGGGGAATAGAAGAAAAGGGAATATTACATGTTACTCAGTCTGCCCAACATTATATTTTGCGAACCTCGTCAGTGATATTTGTTTATGCATGCGGGCGTAAACTTTGGGGAATTTAGATACATGTTGTTTATAAATAAACGTTCTGATCGTACGAACATGTAAACTCACACTTCAAATACTTTCTTTAATCTAGTTTACGTTGTTATGCTGAAACTTATCTGAACAAAAGGGAGTCCTGATTATCCGCAGCACTTGAAATTATTTTAAGCAGGATTCGAGTAAATTAATCTATGAAACCTTAGGCATGGTCGAATAGGTCAATCGAAAGGGTTTGACTACCCGAGTCTAAAACTGTAACTGGATCTCAAATCGTTCAAAAGATGACGGAGCTATGAGCTAAAAGTTTGTACTTAGAAAATTCTGAGTTTGTTTTTTCTATTAGCCATCTTGCCGCGACTAAAAACGCAGCAATAATTTGATGCTCTTTAATCTGATTTCAGCAATATCTGCACACGTCAACTGTTGTTACACAGCCGTTTCTTTCTTCTAATATTTCAATAATATTGTACATAAAAGAAAGGAGTTCATTCTTTAACAAAAGGCAGTTTCAGATGCAAATTGAATGGACCGCAGTAGGCCACGCCCGGCCTTCCTGTAAAGGTTATTAATCGTGCGTTTGCTACTAATACTCCACATTCAACTAAACGCACACAAAAACTGGGGCGGAAATGTCCTTTTCGTTCTTTTATCCTACATATATTCGGCCGAATGGGTCCCCATTAAACGATTAAAACAACATATCTGAAGTCTTTACATTTGGATATGACACGCGGTAATTTAAACAACGATTACTGAGAGAGCACCATCTGGAAAAGAAAACACTCTAAGAAATGTTTAAAACAAAAGCTGACTTGTTTTCTGTGGATCTACCGGTACCTGTGTACAATAGTGATGTCACACGCGCCAGTTATTGTTACACAGCTATATTTCTTCTTCTGTATATATTGTTGGAAGCTGAGCAGGACAGTCATATAACGTGGAGAAAGACGGGCAGACAAAGTAAGATGTGCAGACAGAAGGATGGACGGAAGGAGAGACCCGTGTCCCAGTCCCCTCAATGGGTCTTCGGTGACTTTACAGATATACAATGTTAAAACCCTGGGTTCGATATCTTGCGGTGAACAAGCACAAACTGCCCATTCTGAAGATTTGAACTGAAACAACAGAAAGAGAGATTACGATGAAGAAATATCAACATCATATATAAATTATATGCGTATGGAATAAAATATAGGCGGTCGGTTGAAGAAGTCAGATTTCGTTCTCACGTGGTCATCAGATTCAAGAATATTTTCAGAATACGAATCATCGCTCCGCTGAATTTAGCATAGTAAATCCGTAGACATACCGCTGTACTAGCGAGGGGAGGGGGGGTATTTGAAAGAACTTGTCGGGAGTAGCCCAAAAAGTGAGTGCTGTTTCGAAAACCTTTTTATTACTGACTTGTTTCTGGGAACATTCTTCTATCCTCTCAGAAATTATGGAATCGTAAGTTGACATCATGTTTACAGCTTCGACGGAACAACTAAAGATTATGAGAATTTCGGAAAGTTTTTCACGTGAGCACTTGTGACAGTGGGCAGAAGTTTTCAGAAAAAGTCGGCCTTCGAGGGGTGTATCTCAAATACCTCTATAGCGATTCGTCAAATTATATATTTTTTCCCTGACAGTAGACAACTCATGGTTGTTTATAAATAGTCGCGTGCATTTTGTTTTATTCCATTACTCTGTGCATGTACTCACTCTCTCAACACACAAATCTCCACGCGCTTACACTAAGGAAGGATTTTGACATTCTTAAATAATTCAATATTGGAATCTTCAACACAAGGACTCTGTCCAACCCTTTAAATCAATTAAGAAAACGACTCACACTTATAAACAGGTAGTCACAAGGTCACACTCAGCCCGATATTAATACAGGTAAAACAAAATCTACAGTGTGAGCCAAGACTGTGCGCGACATACCTAGTTATAGCATAAAAAAATGAAATAAACAAGCCATTAAATTAATATTTTCCCAATTCCAAACTGCGGGCTTGTTTTTCTTCTTTTCGTGAAACTTCTGAATTGTTCGTTTTTTTTCTTCAGGTGTTCACATATACATTGTAACAACTCATGTGCGACATTATATTTATTACTAATACGACTGCTTATATTGTTTGGGTATAAGAAGAAATGTTTGGCCATCGAGGATTTTTTTGTTTTTAACGAGATGAATTATTCAAGTTCTCAAAACAAGAGTAACAGTATCTGATCCATCAACCTAAAAACGTGTAGCATTTCGTCTTTGACGTCGTTGACACACACATACAAACACAGTCCCTCAAGGCTCGAGGCACTACACTAATCAAGACCCCTTGCTATTGGATAAAAGGTACAATCACCACATTAATATACTGTTGGCATTAACACAAGACGACGTTTTGACAGCCTTCAAAAATCAAGCAAACATCTACACAACAGTGACGTTGCACAGACAGAATGTATCAGTGTTAATGATGCAGACAGAAATTTCTCGAAGGTTCGACCTAATGACGTCACTTCCATTCAAACGCAGCTCAAGACAGTGATTTTCCGTGCCAGATAAATATATTAAAACCACAAATATCCATAGAGCTAAACATACTTTAAGGCATATATGTATTAGAGATCTGAATCTAGGAAGTCTAAGGAAATGATAATTTCCTACCCTATTTCTACATCTTTTCTTTGTGCGTGCGTGCGTGTAACTTATTATTTATTTCCCTGTGATGTCAAATCCGTTTATCTTTGTTAAACATGACAGTAAATAAAGCGGTCATCGGCATTCGTTATATATTCCACGCACTTTTTATTATTATTACCATCATAAAGTCGTGTATTCTGTAAAATACAACACCACGTCATATTAATTATCAATAAATATAATACAAGATTATATACGAACAAATGCGACAAGAAACGCCGATATTTTACACAAGTGAGACTTGATTTGACTAAAATACGAATGACATTATATATTATATTACAATTTAACAGCTACATAATGACAAGAAACCAAAACTACTCGGTATAAACTAGCAACACACAAAAGAAACAAAAGTTTCCTTTCTCAGGAACACGCTACTATGTTCCCGAATCCACTACATAACTAAAACATTCTACATATTGGTGTCTTCAGATAAAAGACTAAAACATACGACGACCACGTGATTATATACACATCTGTTGTTATTCTAAGAAAAAGCCATTCTCTTTCCTACAGATAACTGGTACATTTGGTCTGTTTTAACAAAGGCCTTTTTCGTAATAATTTCCAAACACAGCTTTAAGCTAATTTTTCACTTATTTTCTACAGGTGTTTTCACGGCTTTCCTATTCGGATCCTACCAAGCTTGACGGCATAATCCTGTGATGTCACACAAATAACGCCATGTTTGATTTGTTAGGAGTTATTTACGCTTATGTAACCGATTAAATTCAACTAAAGCGGGATTGGAAAATCAAACCAAGAAGTATAATATACAGGGGCTGGAGTACCAAACTCAGGTGGCAAGTTTATCTTATTTACCCCCAAGTGGTAATACCTTATTTCATTGTTTTTTTAAGAGTAGTCACATACCCACAAACGTGTGCAGGCAGTGAAAAGAGATACAGATGCAAGACGTTTCTTTGGATAGTTTTATTTGATTTTTACGAATTTCTTCTTATGAGATTTCTAATCTTCGATTGCCAGAGATAAACAGTGAATCCCCACCGCAATGCGGGTCCTACCCCTCAGTCACCTCCAAGATCCAGGGCAGAATTTACGTCCCACATTATGAGCCTGTTTTGTGTATTTCACCACACTTGTGCGTTTCTGCTTTTTGTAAAGTTTTTTTTCTGTATTAAATAATTTAAAACCAAGAGAAAATCAGAGATTAAAATGACAATAGGCTTCGTTTATCAACATAAATCGTACTTTTTCTTATTGTAGAAAAATATTTATTCCCAATTTGTAATTTCGTGAAGATTACCCACCTTTCCCCTTCCACACATACGAACAGGCTGGTATCTGCACTTTGTTAATTACAAAATATATTTATTTCCTTAAAAATTGCAGTTTTAAGTCTTCCAACTCTCGTTCGCCGTCTGTTCCAACAAAAAGCAGTTATTTTCGAAACCGGTCGACCTCGGCGACATGCCATAACAATAACGAGGCGCATAAATTCTATCTTCTTTGACCCATCTAGTTAATTTCGTGTAATCCCAATTTTTATTCGAACACGGCAACAAAGGTACGTAAAGTTGGATCCTGGGTATAGAAGTATTAACAAAATGGAACATACGAATGTTTCTTTATTCCTTATACACGGGAGGGGGAGTCCACGTTACTCCCTCGTGCCACTAGATTTCCGTTTATTTGTTGACAATGGAGACCAATTTAAAAGTTTCTTGAAGGTTTTAGAATCAAATATAATTGAAAATAAAACAAACCAACTGAGAAATAAAAAGTAGTGAAGTAAGAAACTCCAAATGATTTTAGAATTTTCCCGTAAGGCTAGATAAAGACTAACTGCATATAATCGTCCGTAATATTGTGGTTGCTCCATGGGATTCCAATTATTTTATTTTTTTTTTACACCGAAGACCGGTTAGTTCCAATCCCGAAATTCCACTTCTCACATTACAAACCCCTTACAGTACTTTCAAATTTACGTGTAAAACAATATGCTTCGGTTTAAAAAAACAAACAAAAAAACTATTTATTTCACCCACCCCCCTCGTTGACCCGAGGACCGGTGACTGAATTAGTAGTTGACAATGCCCACTGATATTTGTGGGGTCATCTTTTCTGACCCAGTGTGTTTTGTTTGTGTTGTTCTTACGGCAAAGCCATATCAGGCTATCTGCCGAGTCCACCGAGGGGAATCGAACCTCTGGCTTTTTTTTTACCGAATAGCGTTACTCTCATGACATAATCACTGACCAAATAGTGCAAAGCGCGTTGTTGTCACCCACGGGACACAAGCCATGAACTTTTTAGTTCACTTATAGTCTGGCGAAGCTAATAATACCGAAAATTAAGCTACTGTGGATGAATACAAAATACATTAAAATATCCGCACAGATCCATATTCTTAGCTTGCTTGCCTTTCCTGATGCGATACATAAATTATCTTATCGATCCCACTAAAATACAGCATCTTACATCTCGGTTTCCTTCAGATATATGTAATCAAACAGTTTACGTTGTATAAACTCGATCAATCGGACCTCCGTTCCAATGACTATGTAACAAGTTTCTAGATGACTGCCACTATAACACATTAAATTACCTGAAATGATTATGTCAGAAAATAAATTACGAAAAAGCGATGGATTATCGTAAATAAAAGGATCTCCCCTTTTCTCAGGAATAGATTAATTAAACTTAGAATAAATTATAATTACTATGCATCATATTCAGTCAGAAAAATAATATTAGGTTACATTAATGGCGTTACTGCATGGATGGTTTTTATTAATTTTTAACGTAATTGTTCGTTTTCAAAACTTTACATTAGGAAAAATAAATAAATCTAATGGTTGTACGAAACAACGATGACGTATATATTTCTAGACGGCTGGTATGGGTATTTACACTTTGTTAACCTGAAGATGACCCAAGAAGGTCGTAACGTTGTTCTCTGCTTTATTGTAATAAAAGTTTGCGACTGACATAATGGAGTTTAAACAGATAAACGTGATATTAGCAAACAGCGATATAACAAATAGATGTAAATAACTGGAACTTTTCCCTAAATTCTGTTACGAGATATAAAAAGTAAAAGAAAATCGAAACACGCACATAAAGATGTAAACACAACCCAAATAGTCTACCATTGCACTAGGGGAGTATCTCTACCATTACCATATGAGCAGAAGAAAAATCTAAAAACTCTACCACAAGACATTTTGCATGCCGCAGATGACAGTGTGCAAGAAAATTTTAAAATTCCAACATAGAAGTAAATATATAAAGCAAGTTTGTGTTTGGTATTATGGATGTCGTTAAGTTTCCGGTGTAAGTGAAACAAATCGAGAAACTTATTGCGGAAAAAAAACAAAGCTAAACACAAGTTCTTGGCAAGGAATTTAAAAACACCATCAGAACAACGCGTTCACATCACACGTGTAAAACTGAACAGCAATGTTTCCACGAGTCATGCAGAATTATTTGTTTGCAGTTAAGTACAAAGCTACACAACAGGTTATCTGTGCTTTATCCACCATAGGTATTAAAACCCGGTTTCTAGCATCATAAGACCGCGGACATGTCATTCTCTTCTGCGACATACACCTGAAACCACCTGACCCAGAACCTCTGGTCGGGGGCCGTCGTTCATTTCACTGGTATTTTGATGTGGATAAATATGGGAGTTCAGAGATCAAAAGATCGCTCTTCTGGATACGCATGGTTTGCTTAGATGTGGTTTTAGAGGGCGAAAAGTCTGTGGACAATTTTTAAGGGATTATGATTTACGAATGGCAGCCATACGTCGCATAATTGGCAGGATTTTGTTATGTAAGTTACTTGTAGACCTTATAAATTTTCTTTGAAATCACGTTTAAGTAACGTGTTCTATATCTATAAATGCAAGAAAATATCAGGAACAAGGGGGAACTTGCCCCTCCCCTGGAAAGTGGGAATCATAGTTCTTTCTTTATTCATTCAGCACATGCATGCGTGTGTCACACGCGTTTTTTTGTTGTTTTTTTTCACTTCACAATTTCACACTACTTTCTCACCCTGGATAAACAATTCTGGACGCTCATGATCAGAATATATCACAGATGCTAATAACACAATAATTTCTGTATAAGCTTTAGGGCTGAAAGCGAGTTATCATATGCGACTCATTTTTCCAATATTTAATGCAATAGTAGCATTTTCAACTAAAGGATGTAACTGAACCGCTAACAGCACTTTACTTTTTTAATTATTAGAAGGATTAATTGTTTTATATTTCTCTTTTCTATACAAAACTAAGAAAACGTAATTATACACTACGTTTATGCTATCATTTTAAAATTATTTTACCATAAAAAGCTATGGCATATTGTTTGATATGCAGGAGTGCACGATCTACAAGGGACATTCCACGTGCACATACTGCGAAACTGCCAGAGACCTGACCCTGCTAATAATTTTCACAACGAGAGGCGACGGTCCTTAAAATACCTGAACGTTTAAAATTACAAGCAAACTGTTTTGTTCATAAGCTTTTGATTTATCACAAATAAATCGAAACATTTCACAATCTAACGAAGCTGTACACAGTCGCTTACTAAACACGGGAGAAACCAAAAGCAAAAAACTAATTTCTAAGTGGGTAATTTGCTCTGATTAAGTTAATAATCATCGACCAAATATTCATCCAATGTTTGCTGTTGAACGCAAAGCTACACAATGGGCTCTCTGCGCTCTACTCACTACGGGTATTGAAATCTGATTTCTAACGTTGTACGTCCGCAAACTTACCGTTGTGCCACTGGCAGGCGTGAATATGATAAAACACAATCTTTCTATTTGACCCTTGCAAGGCTTAAATCTAACTGTTAACAAAAAGAGTTAATCATATCCGCGCGATCAGAATTCAATTTACACATAGAGGGCAGCTATCCCTATTCACAAGAAAGAATTTCCCGAACTTTGTGTAAGTCTGATAAAACGGTCCCTTGACTTCTGGTAATTATTTTGTTCAATGAAATTACTGAAATCAATTCCAAGCTTAAGCTATTGCTCTGAAAAGTTTAAACAATCATTTGATTGAAAGAAAAACTTTTCCAGACTAAAAAGTACAAAAACGGCTTTCATAACGACCCTGTATGTCTTATGAATCGATTAGGCACAACTAGATTGCCGTCGTCAGCAATAAGGTTACATTTTATGTATGCAAAATGGAAATTAACCGCACGCTAAGCACTTTACAGATTATGGTATTTATCTAGCCAATAGGAGTTAAGTTCCTTTCGTTTTGGATGCAAAGAATGACTTTTTTTTTAAGTGGTTAAGTTAAATGAAATACATTAAAACATAATATGTTTCGTATCATCTGCGCTAAGATTCATGTGTGTGTGTGTGTGTGTGTGTGTGTGTGTGGAAAGTATTCTGACCACCAAACTCAAAGACCAGTGAAATAAAATTGTTGTATAGTCGAGTATTCGGTGAACCTTGTATATATTTCCGAAGCAAAAAGTCCAATACCTTTAAACGGGTATATCTAAAAATATACTGACATACATATCACCGTAACAAGTCACGCGAGTCCGTATTTCATTCGGCATTACCAGTTTATTCTGTCTTTAGCACACGATATCGAAACGATTTTACTTTACTAAGAAACAAAAGTCAGTTATAATATCGACAAACTCGTGTTAGCGAACAATTATAATTAGGAAAAGAAATGACTAATGGCTACATTTGAGTTCTTAATAAACAAAATACTGTGTGCGGCGTGAAATCAAATACCAAAAAAAAATTTTTGTAGCGCAAAGGCGACATAGTGGGCTATCTGTGCTTTACCCACCGCGAGGAATCGAACCACGGATTATTAACATTCTAAAGTCCGAAAAATCACTGCCGATACACCGAGGGATAAATAATAAAATGAATATTTCCATAGTAACTGAATATGGCGGTAATTATTCAATATGCACCCTATATACCCTCGTGATTACATAGCACAAATAACACGGCTTTTATTTTTTGTCCTGCTAACTTTCCGAGATCGAATTGTAATATGTCAGCAATATTTAAATGAAGTGAAACACAACACCACAATACTGTAGCGTGTATATGACAGTTTTTCATTCTATCTTACGAAACACAAATAGCTGAATAAATGTTATGAAAAATAAGGCGCATAAAATGTGGGAGAGAACGAAGAAGTGTGGGGTGAAATCGTCTTCCCGATTATCAGCTATCCTAGGAGCACAAAGCAGCCTGGTGTTAAGACTACACAGTCTCCACAAATCACAACTATATTTTTAATAAGCCATTCATTCTTTCAAACATGAGAGAATATAGCAGCCGGCCTGCTACAAAAATCAACTTTGAATTGTGACAGGCAACGTTTTAACATGGTAAAGAGGGAGTTGTAAATCAACTCATAATTTGGCGTATGGCAAACAGTTTGAGTTTGCTCTCAAAGGTTTATTTAAAAGTTAATTTTTCCTAAGTTTTAAGATTATACACCCCCCCCTTTCCTCTAGTTTTAATTATGTAGTTGAAGACCAAGGTGTGATGGAAATTATTGTGACGGAATAGCCACATAAAGAATACTTACACCTCAATTATGCAACCGACAACTTGTCTGTCTGTCGTGCAAAGATACACAGAGTGGGCTATCTGTTCTGTGCTGACCGCGGGTATCAGAACCCGATTTTTAGCGTTATAATCTCCCAGACTAGACGTTGTAAAACATTTTTACCTACTTTATTAAATCATTCAGTTCACTGAACACGTACTTTTCCTCTGCTTTAGCCCACAGTCTTTTGAACAACTAATTAAAAGAGCGTAATTACGTAAAAAAATATTAAAAATAAATAAACTTTAGAGTTTTGATGTGATTGATTGAGAAATAAATTTAATGCTTTGCTAAACAAACAGAAAGATGAAAGTCAGACTAATTAAAACACATTTATAAACACCAACCGCCTGGTTTACGTACACATAGAATACAACTCGGTGGTTAGCGTGTTGCCAAACTGCCAGTATTTGTTCGTTTGCTAGTCAGTTTCATTTTCCGCGTTCACATGGGTCTTCAACAGGCATATTTCGTCCTGAATGTTCTAAATTATTCATAAACTACATTAGTAACAAAACGCGAGAGATGGCAGTCCATATATTTATTTCCACACTAGTATACACCACTCTTTTGCATATTGCGAATAAGCAATTTAACACACACAGAAATGTGTATGTTATTATCATACGTTACAAAAAAGCAAAGAGGATAAAAGAATCTTCCTCCCCCACCCGCCACCAGAAAAAAACAAATAATCCAATAATGCATTAATCTTCACATTTTAACATAGAAAACGCGTAGACTTTATTACAAATCAATAATATAGCCAATAAAGTAAATTATATATTTTATAATCCAACAATGCCTATAGGAATGAAATTGACAAATTAATAATAATCATGAATAATACTTAATGAACAGTATAACTAATCAAAGTAACTATTCGCAATATTTTGTTAGAAAATTTGGCACAGATAATAATGTAACAAAAGAACACACATTATATACAATATAACAAGGCAATGATTTACATAGAAATTAACACGTACAACAACAACAAAGAATTAATTCGCAGAACAACTAGACATAAGAAATAAATAACCGCATAAAAAAATCTCTAGTATATTGCAGCCAGGAATTTTTTAAAGGAATTGGTTAGACTGGTATCTGTAATCCAAAATAAAATAACGTAAAAAATCTGTCTACGCAAGAATGGTGTCGCTGTATGTTACGGTTACAATCACAGCGGACTCGTGGGGACACAAATACACTGCACCTGATTAGGCCAAGAATTAATTAATCTGGTTTATTTCTTGAAGAACTGGACTTAGTCTTGCATTGTATGGAGGTCAAATTTTTTGACGATTTTTGTTCCAATACAACTGACGAAAAGTACTTAAAAAAATAAATATTTTATTAATACAAAACACGAGAGATTTACAAAGGGGACACAATAAAAGTACCAAATAAAAGGCACCGCTATCACCTCTAAACATGCTCGCTCTCTTTTCAGTCACGAAGATGTTACGATATTACGGTCAATCCCAATATTCACCAGTAAAAGAATAACCTAAGAGTGAGCAGCATGTGGTACTAATTAGAAGCCTTTCCTCTATCACTAATAAATTAAGGACTATTAGAACAGACAGCCCTCGTGTAGCTTTCAGGATTATTCTGAATAAATGTTTGTTTTTGTTTTGAAATTTCGCGCAAAGCTACTCAAGGGCTATCTATGCTAGCCGTCCCTAATTTAGCAGTTTAAGACTGGAGGGAAGGGAGCTAGTCATCACCATCCACTGCCAACTCTTGGGCTACTCTTTTACCAACGAATAGTGGGATTGATCGTAACATTATAACGTCCCCACGGTTGGGAGGGCGAGCACTGATGCAACCGGGAATCGAACCCGTTACCCTCGGATTACGAGTCGAACGCCTTAACATGCTTAGCCATGCCCAGGAAATAAATGAAATCTTTAATAACGAGCAGTGGGCTTGACTGTCGCATTATAATGGTCCACAGGTGAAAAGGCGAGTGTATATTTGGTTTCATAATCTGGTTCTGCGACTCACAAATTGAGAATCAAATAAATAAAAAGATAAAAATGGGCTAGTAAGTCACATAAAAACTATATACCGACAAGCAGAAAATTATTTCAGTGGTTTTCAAGCCTGTAGAGGGTGCGATTGATATCAATAAAATACAGTTCAGTTAATGCTTGAAATATGGTCTCTCAGGGAAAGTTTTTGTTTAATTTTAAACCTGAAAAGCCTTCCTCGTCTTTTTTTTTTTTTTTTGAGTGATCATACCATTTGAAATTACATATAGAGGTCGCTAGCGGAACTCCTTTTTACTTTTGGGGAAAGCCCATGTAAGTGTAGTAGATGCATAAATGTAGAAACTTTAAAATTTAACTTACACGTGAAAAACCCACATAAATTGGGAATTTTATTTATCATCTGATTATCGAATAGAAAAGTATGGATAATTTACACTCCAAAACGAATCATTATTTTTTTTTGTCATTACAATTAAAAACAATTATTTCTTCATATGAAGCAGAATAAACAGTGGAAATATAAATCCAAAGTCCACTTCCATGTTAGTCAGTATGAACAGAGATAAGACTTTCAAATTAATAACTGCGTCTTCTGATTAACATTTGAGACCATTTTTGTCGTTAGATATGTCCAAATATTATTAACTGTAAACTATACGTAACATTTACAACCATTTCTATCTTAATGTGTATTCAAACATCGACTGTAATTTGTACGCAACATCTGGAATATTTTTCAGTCGTTAAAATGTCTCCAGACATCGACAGTAGCATGTTCACAAATCACTTAATTACAAAATGGTAAAAAAAAAATTGAAGTTAACGAATACTGATATCACTTGAAGTTAAATATAATAAAACGTAAAGAAATACTTAAACATGTATTCATTAAACAAGAAGGAATCCTCAAAAACAGAGGGAGGCACTTAAAATTCTCTTAAGAGTAAATTAATCTATGAGGCCTTTGTTTCCTTCCCTTCTTGTTAACCGGCAATAGCCAAGCAAAGGGCGCGCGTGCAACCGATTCGATTTTATTTCTCAT